>CM053783.1:110397252-111689752 GCA_028749045.1 Cupressus sempervirens
TAATAGAATTATAATTTATTCGAATACAAACATTATTCCCCAAAATATTAATATTTATAACAAACAAAACATTATTGTTCCATTTTGCTAAAACCAAAATCTATAATAATGTGCATAGAAAACTTTCATAAACTATTCAATAAATTCCAATAGAAAAATATCCAAATAACAAAGAATGCAAATAAACAATCCATCAACCATAACTCAAAATTTATGATCCATGAAACTGCATTCATATTTATTTCATCAATATTTATTCTAAACTAGTTGGGTATTGAAAAAAATAATTAAATATATCATACATTCATTGTCCTTCATTTAACATATATAAATAATGTTTAGCAACTATCTTTATAATAAAAATCTCTTTGAAAATGACTTATTGGAAAGAGAAACTTAAAAGCTGCTAAAAATAATACAAAAAAGACCCACGACAACCTAATTCTATACCACACCCCCCATACTAGTCACAAGTTTCTAGATGCTATTATCATCATCTCAAAATGAGAAACAATCATTTTTTACATTATATTAGTATTTTTTCAACACTAAAATGACATTTATATGTTGTGTGGAGCTTTACTTTTATTTCCATGCCAAAATTATTAGCTCAGAAAGGACATCTTCTCTTACCCCCAACTGATAATGTTGATAGTTTATGTGAAAGAGTCATATTATTTGTTATGATGTCATTTATGTCGAGCCTTAATTGGTAATACATGATATCAATTTAGTAGAGTGCCATATCATTTGATTGATGAAGAGGATTTGAAGAAAGTATGATAATGAGGTAAGTGTTGATAAGTGTATGGAGTTCAATGGACACTTGATGAGTCAGGCTTTGACATTATAATGTTAATTTGATTGTTTTACATGATTTGTTTAAGTGTTGAGATCATTTTTAAGAAAGTTATGAAGTCTTGAAGTGAGAAGACATTTGGTCGGTGAATGAAGAAACCAATGGCAACTGAGCTACAATAATTATCAACGAACATTTACACTTGTAGCTGAGTGTATGGAAGGAGGTGAAGACAATGTAGTATTGACCAAGCAAGAACAACTTTAACTAAGCCTAGTGTGACCAATTGAATGGAGTATTAACTAGACAAAGGGAAAGAATAACAATTCCTGGAAGATTGAATCTAAGGCAAACATTTGATGAAAACATGGATTGATCGATAAGTTTTGAAAATGAGGCTGAAGTTAGTTACGAGATCTATAGTTGGATAATTTCAAAGAAGAACTGATGAAGGAGATTTAATGATTTGTAGTGAAGCACAAAGTTCAAGGTGAAAGCATGGTACCTGATTTTCTAGATTTAATGAACTTGAGCTGGATGAAGATTGTAGGATTATGATTAAGAAGTAAAACATGAAGGAATCTGGTGAAGCGATAAAATATTTTCTATCTAAGGGATGAACAAGATGCTTATTATTGTTGGTCAAATTGAAGGTGAAGATTGATAGCCAAGGGATAATGGTGCAAAACTACATTGTGAAGATCAAGCAAAGAAAGTGCTAAATTGATGTGTGTGTGTGTGTGTGTGTGTGTGTGTGTGGATCAACCAGAAGGGATTATAAGTAAGAAAGAGGATGAACGAAGATAAGAGATTGAGTGAAAAGGAGATATTTCCAAGAAAAATGAGTTTCTACTCTTAAAAGATCATTTCACTGTTACTTTCTAATCATTCTAGCATAAAATCTCTTAACTAAGTGGACCTAAAAAGTCTTATTTTTAAACCCATTTGTATGGTAACATTCAGTTGAATGTTTGAGAGTCCTTTAGAGAAAGCCCACTCTAAATATCAAGGAGTGATAAGGTTTGGACAATCTTTGGTGTAAATCCTCTAACAAGGTCACATTTGACAATGTGTTTGTAACCTTTTATGAGATTGGATCCTAACAGAGCTCACGTCAGAAGACTGAATCTTTTGGGTTGTCAGTCTCAAGTAGTTTTTCACTTAATAGGGTTTTCATGTTAAATACTTGTGTGAAATTTGTGTGGATGATATTGTGTTGCAAGTAATTTACATGTTTATTGTTTATTGTTATAACTTGGTATATACTCTAGATGATTACTTTGATACTCGGTATACATGTCAGAAGTTTATTGCAGAGATTAAGTTGAATGTTACTGAGAAGTTTAGATTTGTTACCAAGCTAAATTATTGAATTGTGAAGTTGTGAAAAGTGGTTAATGGCCTATAGGATAACTGGATATAATTGATTCCTCCCCACCCCTCTCAGTTATATTTAACATCTTCTTTTGTGTCTTCAACTAGGTTGTGAGAAATTTGAACTATAGGATCAACTCCCTCTTTTAAGAGAACCATTTTATCCCACTGCAATAGCTATCAACATCTATATGTACTCCAAGTTAGATGCACACTTCTACTAAGTGGTAAATCACTTCATCCTAGTCATAAGGTTCCTTGCTACAATGATTTCCCTCTCTAGAATAAGATTGTGAGCTTATGCTTATGTTTTATCTTGCTCTATAATAAAAGATATCCTCCTTTATTTGGTGTAACTTGTCTTTTCTCACTAAACAATTGTATTTAAATGGGAAAATATGTTTTACTTATCTATTTGAACCCTAATCAAATTAGGTTGAACCAAGGGAAGCACATTATCATTTAAGGGAACACTATACCCTCTTAGAGAAAACACATAATACATCTCAAATACCAATTCTCACAAATCTGAGATAGAAATTATTAAAAATTTGTGAATTTATGTTTCTCTAATCGAATTGTGAGTATGTCAATTTGCATGGTTTGTATCCTACTTCCAAACAAATAATGAATTGCCAAATACTACCACTATTTCATTTACAAAGGAAACATTATTTTCATTAAATTGTGGCATTAAGGAGTAATCTCACTCACTTTCAACAAAATCGGCAATATCTCTACTTGATTTTCCATCTAATTTGTCATTAATAGGGGCATACTTCTTGAGTATCAAAAAAATTGTCTCAAAATTTGAGAAACTTTGTAATCTATTTTAAAATATTGTGTCAATACCTTAGCATTTTTCCATGTAATTTGTCATTAAGGGGGTGAACATTTGTTATATCTAATAAAAATCATGTCTCAAAAAGTGACAAACTTCATAGAGTTAAATATTTGGTGAAAAGGTTGCATAAACATATATGATCGATGGTGTGATGCACATTAAAAGAATAATTGGTCAACCAACAAATTTGTAACTTTCAAACCAAAGGAATCAATTAGCTTATACAAAGACTTGTTACATCCAAGGGCCAAGACTAAAGGCTTCTTTTTCTACATAATGTTAGGTTTAGAAACTTAAGATCTTGTCAAACACAAAAAAAAAAAAAAAAAAAAAAGATTTAATCAAGATATGGGTTTAATGAAGGCATAACTTTTTAAAATAAAATTGTCTGACAAGGTGAAAATATCCATCACATGATGTATCACTAATTCAAATATCTAAATGAATTAATTGAAATATTTATACAATTCTCAATGATAAAAATATATTATTCATAATGTTATAGAAAATATTCTAGGAAGTGATGTCGAAGTGCAATAGTCCATTTTGAACTTTCTCATAATTAGTAAAATTAAGTCTTACACTAAGTTATAAATTTATGTTTGCATTGGAGTAATGATTTAGGAGCATCCTTGGGTAATTGGCAATCTTGCATCACTCAAAAATATTTCCTTTTGGTTGATATGTTTATTGTTCTTTTAGATAGTTTTCTTATTGTTCTAGCTTGTGATTGATCTTGTTGGGTTATTTTCTTCTATGATCTTTATGGTGTTGTATAAGTATCATGGAGATATTTTTTCTATCTTTTCATCTAGTTGTGATGTTTCTAGATGAAGTTATCTTAAAGATTGGTCTAGTTGGATTTCCTGTACTAACAGTTAGGGTGAAAAGTTGTGGCTTGCGATGGAGATTCACAATATACAATGCATAATGGTGTATTGTTTAATGTTGTAATATGTTTTAACAACCCTCTTGCATGTTTGCATGACATGATATATTTATTTGGGGTTATTCTTATGCTTTGGGTCTTAACCTATCTATTCATAAAATGTTTCCTTTGTTTTGGAAATTAATTATTAGACGAGTTGACTTGTGGTTGGAAATCTTTCATATAAGAAGGGTAGTGGTTCTAGTTTAGGAAAGCAATGTTGTACTCGAAGTAGCAAGAGTGATACATGATTAGGTGGTAGAATAGATTTGGAGTATAAATAGGGATAACTTTTTTCTGAATGATGATTAGTTGCAAACCTATAGCAATTGTATATTGATAATGATGATGTAATATTGCATATGTAGGCCAACTTGGTGCTAATATTGTGACGTTTCTTCCAATTGAATATAATGATTGTTAGTTTATTTAAGCTTTTCCATTGTTGTATATACTTGTTACAAGGTTGGACTTCTCCCATGGGAATTCTCTGTCCCTAGTTGTGTTAAGTGGTGGTATCTAAGCAGGTTGTTGGTTGTACATCAAAGCATAAGAAGCACTTGGAATCTCATGTCTTGACTTCCATCTCTTGTTGTTGTGGAGTAGCAGAAGATGAAGTTATGATATACATCAACCAGATGATAGTGAAAGGTGGAAAGTAAGGATTTTTTATTTGATCCTAGTTGTGGGGTGGTTGAAGAATGGATCTAACCTACAATTACGGAGTTGCACAAGGTGAGTTATTTGGTTGGAATTTTCTATAAGTTTTTTGGTTATTGAATAGATCTAGTTGCTTGAGGAAGATTGTTGGTATATATATTAGTAGATGTTGTTATGTGGAACCTAATTAAGCATAGTGGTTTAATTTTCCCACTTCCTTTGACGTAGTTTCCCTCGACTTTCTTTTGCGGGGGGTTAAAGGCAACACCTCCATGATAGGGGTTAAGGGGGTTACGGTTAGTGATTTTTTATGATGTATGATGGTTTACCAATTTCTTGTGATGGTATTGAGTTGCAAGGGATTGAAAATTGTAATCAGGTTGAAATCACTAGATAGTAATATTGGACTTATTTGGTGGATGTAGCCTAGAGATTGGGTGAACCACATTAAGTCTTTATGTCTTATGTTCACATATGTGTGCTTTATTCCTTTTTGATATTGGTTATATTGGCATATAATTTATATTCCAGTGTCTCTAATCATAACAATAGATTATCATATCATATTAGGGAAATCAAATCTTGTGATCAAATCATTGAACCTAAGGAATCAAAGATTGGTGTCTTGCTAAACATGTCACATATAAGAGTGAATCCTATAAAATTAGAGCTAGTATAAAGGATTTAAAAATGAGACAAGGAATGAGATATGAAATACTTTAGCTAAGGCTAGGAGAAACATTAAGACTAAAGATAAATTCAAAGAGGTTGTTGAAGATATTAAGAAAACTAAGTTGGTATTATTGTTAGCATGAATGTTGATGGTATTCCTTTGGGGGAGTATCCTAAGCATTTCTAGAGCATGTGGAGATTTTTAGCATGATTGACATGTTACATTTATAACTGTGTTTATTATTGATGACAACATAGTATGGTTTCTATGAAGACTGGCAGAGTTGCAAACAAGGAACAAGGTCATACAAAAAATGTATGGATGGTCAGGTGAAGCATGGTTAAATAAGTGTTCTACATTGTGTCCTAATGGTGAGGTTAAGTGTGCATCAAGTAAGTCAAAGAAATGTAGAAGATATGTGTGATATACATAGAGCACTATATAGACAGAGTATCTGAGAAGCAACTTATGATGGATGGATTATATCTCCTAACAGAGATGGAATTGTGATATGTGAAGTTTTATAGTGATAGTAGATAGTCTGATAGTGATATCAGTGAGTGCGCAAGGTTTGGAGTTACACATGTGAAAATTTGTAAAGACTGTGAGCCAACAATATTGTTTAGCTTGTGAAATAATTATTTATCTTAATGTGGCCCTATTATAATTAATTGGGAAATCCTCAAGGCTAACTCAAGGAATTGTTTTGAGGACTTGGTATAAAGGAAGTTATTTTCCTTGATTGTAAGTATGCATTATGACTGAGAGAGTGTGAACAAAAGTAGAGTATTTGTAAATGCGAGTAAGCAATCCAAGGGATTCTTGGATGTGAAGTTGGTTATCTGGTATCAAGATAAGAAGAAGAAGAGTAGTCTGGTTGACAGGATAGAGGAAGACAAAGTACAAGTATAATTCATTTATATTATTTTAGAAGGAATAATACATAGATCATTTGAATAGTGGATTCATTGGTCTTTCCCCTGAAGTTGTTTGGACATTGGGCCCACATTTGCCTTCTACAACTCCTAATAGGGTTGGAATCTCCTAACAGGGATTCAAAGTCTCCTAACATGGACTAATATGTACTAAATTCTTTTATTGACTCCTAATTGGGCCCATCCTCTAACAATGAATTTATATTAGTACATCATTTTGTGGGTACTATCCGCATTGGGTTTTCCCTAGTAACATATCTAGTGTTATTGTGCATGAGTATCTTATTTTAGTTACTGATTATATTACTTATATGGTTAAGAATTAATAAGGTTGATAATTGTTATACTAGTTGAATACTTGATTCACCCCCCCACCCCCCACACCACCCCCCCCCCCCCCCCCCCCCCCCCCCCCCCCAGTTATATTGGTGGACTATACATTCTAACAATTGGTATCAGAGCATCAAGTCCTTAAAGAGAAAGCTTAACAAATTTTGGAGATCAATGCTGACTCACTTTAGAAAAGAAAGTCCCAAGTTTTATGGAGTTAACTATGACAACTAGAAAGAAAAGATGAAGACTCATTTGCTATGTATGGGTCCACGATATTGGCTATTGACAAAGAGTGATAAAGCAATTGTAGAAGAAGGCAAGCTTGAGTAATGCAGCGAAGCAAAAAGAGATCTATTTATGTGCAACATGAGGGGTAGAGAAGCCTTACTGACAAATATTCCCAAAAATGATTATAGTCAGGTACAATCATTAGAAACATCTCACAAGATTTAGAAAGCTTTAGAATCTACTTTTGAAGGAGATAAGCATGCAAAAAGAAAGAGATTATAGAATTGGATATGTTAGTTTCAAGATGCTAAAATGTTCAAAGATGAATTTGTGAGAAGCTATATTGGTAGGACATCTGAGATTGTTGTAGGAATCAAATTTTGTAATGGATCCAAAGAGAAATATGAGATTGTGTGCAAGATTTTGAAAACTTTGACACCACCATTCAAGCAAGTAGCACAGAAGATTGAGTTATTAATACCCTACACTGAGAAGTTTACTAGGGCGACTTCTCTTGGAAGATTGGAAGCAACATAATCAAGTTTGTGATAGTCTAGAGAATTAGCTAGAGTGGAGATAGCTTTTAGTGCCTTAAGTATTTGTCCTTGGTTATCCAAAAGTGCAAGCACCCATGGAGATTATGCTAGCAATAGTAGATCCAAATATGAAGAGGACAAAAAGATTGAAGAAGGTATAGCCTTGCTCGTGAGAAGAGAACCAGATGGTAAGAAAATATTCAAATGTTTGACTTGTAATGAATTTGGTCATTATGCTTGTAAGTGTCCTAAAAGGGAGAAAAATTATAAGAGAAATTTCAAGCCTAGAAAACCTAGAGAGTGTTTGTATGCTAATGAAGATGATGAATTTGAAGAAAGAGTTCAGAGTGAAAGTGATGATGAACTAGGATTTGTGGCTATAAAAGAAGAAAGTTTTGAAATTGAAATTAGAGAAGAAAAGGCTCTAGTTTATCAAGTTGAAAAGAAATTTTTCTAGATTATAGATAGTGGTTGCTCACATCATACGATTGGTGATATGAACAAGTTTGTTAAATTTCAAAATCACGATGGAGGTATTGTTAGAGTTGGAAACAATGTGACCTATCACATCACAGGGATAGGATCTATTACTCTTGATGGAAAGACTAACACTAATGATGTTTATTGTGGTGATGGTTTAAAGCATAACTTGTCGAGTGTTGGACAACTAGTGGATAAATGTTATCAGTTGTAGTTTACAAAAAATACTTGTATTATCAAAAAGAAAGATGATAAGTTGAATGGAATATGTAGAAGATCTAGAGGTAATGTATTTCAATTGAATCCCACTGAAATGACATTTTTGGTTGCAAAAATGGATAACAATTGGTTATGGCATAGAAGGTTTTTTCATATAAACTTTGATAACATTGTGAAGGCAAGTAGTACATTTGCAATTAGAGATTTTCCTAGATCATGAAGCCTACTTATGTTTTTTACAAAGAATGTATCATGGCTAAATAGAAGAAGGTGTCATTTCCTAGCAAGAAGTTCACTACTACAGAAAATTTGGAGATTGTTCATACAAATTTGAGTGGACCTACAAGAACAAGAGGATTCTATGGTGAAAGGTACTTTATGATTTTTTATCATGATTTCACTAGAATGATGTGGGTAATATTTCTTAAAGAAAAACCTAAAGCTTTTTAGCAGTTCAAGATATTTAAGAATAGAGTTGAGAATGAATCTGGTGTAAAGATTAAATGTTTGAGATCAGATAGAGGTGGATAATTTACTTCTAGAGAGTTTAACATTTCTATGAAGAAAATGGAATCAAAAGACAATTATCATCACCCAATACCCCTGAGATGAATGGGATAGCAGAAAGGAGAAATAGATCAGTATCAGAGGCAGTAAGAAATGATGTGTCAAAGACATTTTGGAGAGAAGTAGTTAACAAAACAATATGCCCCATGAACATAATGCAGATCAGAAAAGGTACAAGCAAGACTCCTTATGGGTTGTGGTTTGGTCATACACCCACAGTAAAGTATTTCAAATTTTTTGGAAGTAAATGTTACATATACAGAGATGATGATATTGGTAAGTTTGATCCAAGAAGTGATGAAGGTATGTTCCTTGGTTATTCATTGAAAATAAAAGCTTGTAGCTGTTTTAATAATAGAACTAAGACAATTGTTGAATGTACAAATGTGAAAGTTGATGAAAAGTTTGGATTTAAAGAGATGATTCTAATGAGGAAAACGACAATCCTAGAATTATTAGATAAAATGTAGAAGTTTTCTTTGGGATTAACAATAGCTTGCAGAATAATGTACATTTTTTTGACAAAATAGGAGAACAAAGAGCTAAACCAAGAGAGGAGATAAGAGTTGAGATAGCAACTCCCACACCTAACATGAACTTGAAAAAGAATCATCCTGCAGAATAGATTATTAGAAGCAAAGAAAAAGAAGTAGTGACAATAAATAGAGTAAATGAGGAATTATATTTGATTTCTAAAGTTGAACCTAAGAGCGCAAATGAAGCATGGAAGGATGACCATTGGATTCAAGCAATGAAGGAAGAACTAGATCAAACTATGAAGAATGAGACATGGGAACTGATTCCTAGACCTAAAGATAAGAATGTTATAGGAACTAAATGGGTATTCATAAATAAGATGAATGAACAAGGTTAAATTGTGAGAAACAAAGATAGATTGGTATGCAAAGGTTATTCATAACAGGAGGGAATAGATTATGAAGAAATATATGCCCTTGTAGCCAGAATGGAAGTGGTAAGGATGTTTTTGGCTTATGCAATAAGTAAGAAGTTCAAAGTGTATTAGATGGATGTCAAATCAACCTTTCTGAATGGAGAACTTGAAGAAAAAGTTTACATTAAGCATCTTGAAGGATTTCCTTTGACATAAGACAAAGATATGGTAGGAAGATTGAAGAAAGCACTATATGATCTAAAGAAAACACCTAGAATGTGGTATGCAAGATTGGATAATTATATGGCAAAACTTGGATTTGCTAAAGGTACGACATATGCTAACTTATATTTGAAA
Organism: Cupressus sempervirens; assembly: GCA_028749045.1. NCBI lineage: Eukaryota > Viridiplantae > Streptophyta > Pinopsida > Cupressales > Cupressaceae > Cupressus > Cupressus sempervirens. The sequence continues at coordinate 110,407,078 of CM053783.1, forward strand.
GAAATTAAGAATGGTTTTCTAATAATTGGGATATTTTTTGATGATATAATTTTTGGAGGCAATGATGAAGCAAGTGATAAGTTTGTCAAAGAAATGAATAATGAATTTGAGATGAGCATTATTGGTGAGATGAAGTTTTTCCTAGGTTTACAGATTGTGTAAAATAGTGATGGTATTTTCATTTCACAAACTAAGTATTTGAAAGACTTGATGAAAAGATTTAGCTTGGAAAGTTGTAAGCCTATTGGTAAACCAATGGTAACTGGTCACAAGTTATCTTGCAAAGATGAGATGCCTACAATTGAGCAGAATAAGTATAGATCAATGATTAGAGGTTTGTAATATCTAACTCACACCAGACCAAATATGGAAAATATAGTTGGGATTGTAGCTAGATTCCAAGCTGATCCTAAGAAGTTTCATTAAGAAGTGATAAAAATGATATTCAAATATTTGAAGGGCACACCTGATTATGGGTTATAGTATGATAGATCAAGTGGCTTCACTTTATGTGCTTATACTAATGTGGACTAGGTAGGCAATATGGATGATATAAAAAACACTAGTGATGGAGCATTTTTCCTTAGAGGAAGACTAGTTTCTTGGCTAAGCAAGAAACAAGATTATATTTCACAAAGTACTGTTGAAGTAGAGTATGTACTAGCAATAAATAATTGTAATCAGATCATGTAGATGAAGCAGATGTTGAAGGACACCAAGATAGAATTTTTAGATCTTGTTATCACATACTGTGATAACACAAGTACAATGAGTATGTCTAAGAATCTTGTATTGCATTCTAAGACTAAGCATACATCTATTAAGTATCATGTTTTGAGAGAGAAAGTTGCAAAGAAAGAAATCAGATTGGAGTATGTCAGTACAAAAGATCAAATTGTAGATATCTTTACAAAGCCCTTTCTTTAAGACACATTTGAGTACTTGAGAGGTATGCTTGGGGTTATGCCCTTGCCTACTTATGAATAGATGATGTATAGGTTGCATCAGTCTGCTAGTATAGAGCACTATTATTTGACTAGATTGAATGTTGATGCTTCCTGTATGGGGGAGTATCTTAGATGAGTAGAATCATCTAGGACTCTTGGTGGTCCTAAAGAAATGCATAACAGGGCAGTCTTCTAGAGGATTTCAAATTTGATTGATGAAGAGGATTTGAAAAGAAGAGAACAACAACAGTTGCAATAGAGTATTGTTTTGGTATTCTTGGGACTTAGATATTTTTCATCTATGTTGTCATCAATGCCAAAGGGGGAGATTGTTAGCATGATGTTTATGGTATTCCTTTGGGTGAGTATACTAAGCATTGCTAGAGCATGTGGAGATTGTTAGCATGATTGACATGTTGCATTCATGACTATGTTTGTCATTGATGACAACATAGTATGGTTTCTGTGAAGACTGGTAGAGTTGCAGAAAGAGAATGAGGTTGTATGAACAATGTACAAATGGTCAAGTGAAGCATAGTTAAGGACATGCTCTACACTGTGTCCTAATGGCGAGGTTAACTGCACATCAAGTAAGTTGAACAAATGCAGAAGATATGTGTGATCTACAAAGAGCAATATATAGATAAAGTATCTAAGAAAGTAGTTTCTGATGGATGGATTACATCTCCTAATAGAGATGGAATCATGATATGTAGAGTTGTACAGTGATAATAGATAGTTTGATGATGATGTTAGCGAGTGTGCAAGGTCTGGAGTTGCACATGTGAAAAGTTGTAAAGACCATGAGCCAATAGTATTGTGTAAATTGTGAAATAATTATTTATCTTAATGTAGTCCTATTATAATTAATTGGGGAAGCCTCAAGGCTGACTCAAGGAATTATTTTGAGGACTTGGTATAAAGGAAGGTATTTTCCTTGATTATAAGTATGCATTATGATCAAGAGAATGTGAACAAGAGCAACATATTTGTAAATGTGAGTAAGTGATCTAAGGGATTATTGGATGCGAAGTTGGTGATCTAGTATTGAGATTGGAAGAAGAGAAGTTTGGTTGATAGGATAGAGGAAGAGGAAGTACAAGTATAGTTCATTTCTATTATTCTACAAAGAATAATATAGAGGTCATTTGGATAGTGGGTACGTTGGTCTTTCCCTTGAAGTTGTTTGGACACTAGGTCCATCTACCTTCTACAACTCCTAACAAGGTTGGTATAACTCCTAACAGGGTTGGCACAACTCCTAATAGGGTTGGCACAACTCCTAACAGGGTTGGAATCTCCTAACAAGGATTCAAAGTCTCCTAATAGGGATTGATATGTATTAAATGCTTTTATTGACTCCTAACAAGGTCAATCCTCTAATAAGGAATATTTATATTAGTATATCATTTTGTGGGTACTATCCCCACCAGGGTTTCCCTAGTTAACATATCAGGTGTTATTGTGCATGAGTATCTTGTTGTGGTTACTGATTATATTTCTTATATGGTTAAGGATTAATAAGGTTGATAATTGTTATAATAGTTGGATAACTGATTCAACCCCCTCCCCCTCTCATTTATATTGGTGGACTATACATTCTAAAAATTATTGTCGAAGAGGAAAGATTGTTAAGAGATATGAAACAAATGGGTAAGATTCATACAATTGATATATCATAATTTTTTTGGTTCTTTACATCTAGAGGATATGCTAGATTGGATTAATAAACTAGGGTATTGCTTTGAGCTAGATATTAGGGATCCATAGAGAATTAAGTTAGTATAGACTAAGTTGAAGAGTCATGTTGTCTTATGGTGGTTTTTAGGGGGAATATGGAAGTGATGAATTTGTTAATGTAAACTCAATCATATGAGTTCATTAGTTAAATATCTTCACCCTAGGTCATTCAATACAATATCAAAAGGGGCTTCCAAACATAACTCTCAATATAACCTAGTTAGATTAGAACAACACAAGTGAGGTGAAGGAATGCCAATAGTAAACCTAAATTATACCAAGTAAGTACATAATCAAGTCCTCTTTTATGTAATGTTCATTAACATTTAGATTTACAATGTGATTCAAATTAAGGTCATTGATTTGATTGATTAAGTGTTAAATGGACTATCTTATCTAGGGTTAATTGATAATATAATATATACATACACAACCTTACTAAAGAAAAGAATCAGATTTGAGACATAAGGGGAAGAGAGAGAAAGTGACTAACCTTATAGAGAGGTGGGAGAAGGCACCTTTTTGCTCAGAAAATTGAAGACTAAAACCTGCAAAACATGAATCAACACCAGACCTAGAATCTAGAAAAAAAAAACTTAGAAACCTTACAAAAGTGCAAAACTCTAGGTATAGTTTGACTTGGTTGACCTATACTAGTATATGTTCCAGCAAGTTTGTTGTGTTCTTTGAAGAAAGAAATACAATTTACCCTGGATATCTTAAAATCTCTTGATAGTAGGTTTCTAATCCTGAATCCATAATTCCAACAACCTATTTCTACACATAAGAAAATATAGAATTTTATTAGGGGGAGGGACTTAACTTGGTCAAGCCGCCATTTAGAAATTAACTTCAAAAGAGAGAACTATGTAAGATTATGTAAATAAGTAAGACAAATACAACGATTCACCTTACATAATGAAACATTTATTAGGAAGAGTTATGTAAAGCTAGAAATGTACAAAATCTCTACAAATGTAATGGATCTAATCAATACCAAATCATGGATCTATGTATATAGATGTGCACAAAAGGAAGAAGAATTCCACAATGTAGGTCTCCTCCCTTGATGACCAACAAAATGTTAGATCTTGAAGTGGAAATGCTCACAATGAATCTTTGAATCTTGAGAACTTCTTGAAAATTCTTTGAAAACTTGATGAATGCCTTGAGTGGTCTCCTTGCACAGGATATTTCTTGTATTCTTATCATTTGGTTGTGAAAATGAAGTGCCCAAGCTTCCCTACATGGTAGGTCTTGAGATTGAAAACAAAGTAAGCCGACTAGCGTGCAATATTTGATAATTTAATCACCCAAGGCAAAATTGACCTCGAGACTCAAAAGGTCCAGGAAATAAGCCAACCTAGTTGACGTATACCATGATTATCTTGAGGAGATAATCCTTGGGCCTTGAGGATGGTGCAACATAATTCTTAAAAAATGCAAGAAAGAGGGAAAAAGATTTGTTTGAGCACAAATGTATCCATGGATCATTAAATCACTAAAGAATAGGAGCTAAAATGTCTCAAATTATGGATGATCCCATTTTAAGATGGTACATTTGGCCCCCACCTTTAGCAGGAGTATGATCCTATCTCATACTCACAGTAAAGTAGATAAAAAATAAGAGTTGATCGCATCATGACTAAGGAGACAAAAAAACTACCAAGACCCCAACTGACTTGAGTCTTCATCATATCCAAAATGATAAAATTGATCTCCAGACTAAAAAGAGCCAGGCAATAGGCCAACCTAGTTGATGTATACCATGATTATCTTAAGGAGATAATCCTCAGGCCTCGAGGATAGTGTAACATAATTATAAAAAATGCAAGAAAGAGGGAAAAAGATTTGTTTGAGCACAAATGCATCCATGGATCATTAAATCACTAAATAATAGGAGCTAAAATATCTCAAATTATGGATGATCCCATTTTAAGATGGTACATTTGGCCCCCACCTTTAGCAGGAGTATGATCCTAACTCATACTCACAGTAAAGTAAATCAAAAGCAAGAGTTGATCTCATCATGACTAAGGAGACAAAGAAACTACCAAGCCCCCAATGATCTCATTATGAGAGAGAGAGAGAGAGAGAGAGAGAGAGAGAGAGAGAGAGAGAGAGAGAGAGAGAGAGAGAGAGAGAGAGAAACTCACTCAAATAGGGTTTGTGTTCCTTATTGTGAACCATACAAAAAGAAAAAAGGAAGAGTAATACAAAAATATGGCATTGAATGGTCTAGAAAGTGTGTGTGGCATGCTAGTCAATCCATCATAGATGAATTGAATAGTATAGAAAGTGTGTGTATTGTTGGCTTGCCTATGGCATCCAAATTTTAAAATTTTAAAATCGAGCTCAAGGGAAGAATCTACTCAAATTCTCCAATATTTATATCAATTTTGTTAGTAATGCTTTTGTGAAGTTTATATTCTATGAAGAAGAAGCATTGGAGAGAGTTATTGAACTTGAACCTCTAAGTGCAAAGTGAAGGTTCAAAGTACAGGTTTAGAATTAGAATTCATTAGTTTAGAGTTCAAGGATTCGATTAGGTTCAAGTTCAAAAGTTTGTTGTTATAGATTTAAAGTTTCAAAGTTTTTGAATTGGTGTCATTGCTTTTGTGAAACTTGTGAATCTAAAGGAAGTATATAGTGTATGCCTAAAATGTGGGCACACTTCTATGAGTCATTATATCTAAGATTGCTCAAAAATGAGGTCTTAAATGGCAGCTCATAGCTCGCTATTCATGGAGTGCAAGGGTTTGTAATGAAGGCCCTCAGTTTGACCTAGTTTGTACCCATGCAAGTACACCATGAAATAAGAGATTCAAGGATCAAAATATAAATGCAAATGAAGATGAAAACTAATCTATATGATAACAATGCAAAACAATGCAATAAAATAAACCTAATCTATGAAAGGTAATAACAATGCAATATTAATCTATGAAAATAAATATGACTCTAAGATAATATGAAAATGCAAGGATGAAACCTCATGATAGAAGCCATGGATGCAAAAGAGAATAAGACAAGAAGATAGAAGTTCTCCACAAAAAGCTTTAATGCTCGAACTCCTTCAAAAATTGCTCTCCAAACCTACAACATAAAAATAGCATAATAATGGAGGTCTAATTGTGGATCAATCATGGATGTCCAAAATGAGGAGAGGGCTCTCCCTTATAAAGGAAAATATGAAGGTTAGAGACTTCTCACAACCAATATGGGATAATAGAGTTTGATCCATGTGAGACAAAATTCCACCAATGAGAAAAGAGGAGTATTTGAGAAGAAAGTGGAAAGAGGATGTATGCCTAAAATGTAAACACACTTCTATGAGTCATTATATTCAAGATTTCTCAAAAATGAGATTTCAAATGGCAGCTAAAAGCTCTTTGTTCATGGAGTGCAAGGGTTTGTAATAGAGGCCCTCAGTTTGACCTAGTTTGTGCCCATGCAAGTACACCATGAAACAAGAGATTCAAGAATCCAAAATGCATCCAAATGGAGATGAAAACTAATCTATATGATACCAATGCAAAACAATACAAGAAAGGAAATGTAATAACAATGCAATACTAATCTATGACAAAAAATATGGATCTAAGCTAATATGTAAATGCAAGGATGAAACCTCATGATGGAAGCCATGGATGCATGAGAGAATAAAAAAAGATGATAGAAGTTTTTCACAAAAAGCTTTAATGCTCAAACTCCTTCAAAAATTGCTCTCCAAACCTGTAGCATAACAATAGCATAATAATGGATGTCTACTTGTGGATCAATTGTGGATGTCCAAAATGAGGAGAGGGCTCTCCCTTATAAAGGAGAATATGAAGGTGAGAGGCTTCTCACAACCAATATGGAATAATAGACTTTGATCCATGTGAGACAAAATTCCACCAATGAGAAAAGAGGAGTAATTAAGAATAAAGTGGAAAGAGGAAAAAAGAGGACTCCCACTTAGAGATATGTGCATTTAAGTGTAGAGAAAATAAAAAAATATTTATTTAGTTTATTTCCTTCTTCATCACAAAGAGAAATTTAAGTGGGAATTTTATTTAATTCAAAGGGAGCAAGTTCTTTTAATTAAATAAGAAATATTTAATTAAATTAAAAAGAGGGGTTTTTCTCTTAATTAATTAAATATGGATGAATTTAATTAAAAGAGAGGTTTTCTTTTAATTAAATGGGGACTTATTTTATTTCATTAAAAGGGAGATTTTCTTTTAATTAAACAAGACTTAGGATAAAATCATCAACCTTAGAAAAATAAATAATCGAATTTGATTAAGGAAATTAATTTAAATTGATTTAATAAAATATTGCAAACCATTCATTCAGGAAATTGATAAATTGAATAATGAGGGCTCATAGTCTAGGAGACCATTTTAGGGTGCATACATTTGCCCCTCTTTGGCTAATGTGTGATCAATTTGGGAACACATATAGTCAAAGAAAGAAATTGAAGTGTGAGATCGATTCGGGATCTCAAAACAACCCAGATGTGTGGTCGATTTGGGAACACATTAGGACAAAGAATACAAATAAATTTTGACTTGAAAAAAAAGTTGAGGATAAAATTGATAAAACTGAATCAAGGATTGAAGTTGATAGGATCTATCCCCTCATGATTGAAATCGAAATGAGATAGAGGAGAAACAACAAATTGATAAATTTGATCAAATCAAACAAAAGATAAAGTTCTTGATGTAAGATGAAAGATATAAGAATCACAGAACCAAGGTAGATCATCAAGCATGAGATGTTATGCCCCAAAGTTGAATTAGAATAAAAGAAGTGGGGTAAAAGAAAATGGAAGATAGAAGTTTGGAAGATATGGAAAGAAACCAAAAGAAGAAAAGAAAATGCCCCAAAATTAGTCAATTATTTAAGATAGAAATTTCAATTGAGATCACGAAAGAAGATAAGGAAATGAAGATCAAAACATGACCACAGTTGATTAAAAGTCCACAATAAAGATGAAGGGAGAACCTTCTCAAACTCATAATGCAGCCTAAAAATGCAAACTAACATGAAGTCTAATAATGCAAGCTACATGAAAATGCAATGTTGTACTTGCAAAAGAGCAACTGTAACATAGGATTTTGTGTTCATCATTCATTAGAGAATGTAAAGGAAATTATTTTCATCATTGGGCCATTATTAATGGAGATTGAAAAATTACACAATCATCACTAGTTACAAGCGCAACTATGAAGATATGAATGTGATTTATATCGGATTGAAATATGGAAAGATTCTAACATAAGCATCAAAGACATAAAGGCCAAGATGATTGTGATGTTAGCTTACCCAATTTAATGTAGCAAAACCATGCTCGCATCAAGGCATAGATGCTAGGATGACCGAAAGAACAGTTGTGCAAAAATAGTCAAGGATAATGCCTCAAATCTCCTAAGTGTTTCAAGGGGACAACAAGAGATACTCTAGAGTTTCAAAACCACACCCACAAGCAGAAAACAAATAAAAACATGTCCCATGCCCCAAGTCCTCTAACTATGCATCCTGGAGAGACTTATCAAACAAGGACACTCAACAAAAATCAATAATAGCCATCACACACAGAAAAGATCATGACAAAAGTCAAGCATTAAGTGTTGTATTTAAAATTTAAGTGTGTTAATTAATACTGAGTTCTGAGGATAAGGATCAAATGCCTGCAAATAGGTAAGATCACATGATGAAATTGGGTAAGACCAAACCAATAAATGTTGAAAAATACTCAATGTTAGGGGTTGTATTGAAAAATACAATTGGGATGGTGTCGAAAAACATCGGTTGAGAGGTGTCCTAAAGACTAACGCATCCAAGAGACCAAAGATAACATAGTTATGCCCCCTAGACAAAGACCAATTCCAAACCAAGGCAACAAAGACAAGGCATGATGGGGAAAGGCTAAGTGTTGAGGATGCACGTTAAGAAACAGGGGTTCGAAGGCCTCAAGTATCGCCCGTTTCCAGATTTTCACCACTTCAATTTTTTAAAAAAAAATTTAGGATTTTTTTTTTTTTTTTTTTGTATTTTTGCTATCAAGGCGCTTGTTTCTAGGTTTTCACCAAGGCACTTATTATTAATTTTTTTTGAATTGTTGAATTTTTAAATTTTTTGTATTTTTTGAATATATAATTTTTTTGGAGATACATCAAAGTGCCTATTGCTAGGTTTTCACTAAGATGATAATTTTTTCAGGACATTTTCCAATTTTTAGAATTTTCACAATATATCATTTTTTTGGATTTTGAAATATATCATTTTTTTGTATTTTTTTTAGGATCAATAGATATGTACAAAGATGCCTCCAAATAGAATGAGCATCACGGATAGAACTTCTTTAGGTGCAAGCCATTGACAAGATGAGGGAGCTGCTCTCCCTCTACTGTAGATAGTAAATAGGCACCATAACCAAAAGTTGTTGTAATAATGTAAGGTCCAAGCCAATTAGGTTCAAACTTACCCTTTTGATCTCTATTATGTTGATTCTTAGGATTCACGCGTAGGAAAAGATCTCCCACTTGAAATTCTCTAGGGTGAACCTTTTTGTTGAATACTTTTGACATGCATTTTTGCTAGACTCTCATATGGTCAAATGATGCTTGACACTTCTCATCTAGAAGTTCTAACTCTTGAAGTCTCATGGCACTATAGTCTTCACCTATAACTGGACATTTGAGGGAAACTCTAAGTGAAGGAATCTCAACCTCTAAAGGTAACACTGCTTCAACACCATATGTAAGGGCAAAAGGAGTAGCCCTAGTAGGAGTATGAATACTCGTTCTATAGGCACACAAAGATGGATTTATTTGTAAGTGCCAATCCCTACCATTCTTATGAACTATTCTATGCAAGATTTTAAGAATGGTTTTATTTGATGCTTCTGCTTGACCATTTCCTTGCGGGAAATAAATAGAGGACCAATGTTGTTTTATCTTGAACTTTTTACAAAGTTTCTTAAGGTCCTCATTTTTAAACTAACCTCCATTGTCAATGATAATCTTGGAAGGCACTCCATATCTACAAATAATATGATTCAAAATAAATAGAGAAATTGTCTTGCCCGAGGCAACAAAAAGTGGGATAACTTCTACCCATTTAGTGAATAATCAGTTGTAGTGATAATAAACTTGTGTCAACATGATGAGTTGGGATGAATATGCCCAACAAGATCAAAGGCCCAATGTTGAAATGACCAATGAGAAATAGAAGGAATGAGCTCCCTACCTGGAGCATGTATTAGGTTACCATGTTTTTGACACTTTTCACATGACTTTGCAAAAGTTACTGCATCAATCTGCATTATGGGCCAATAGTACCCCACCCTAAGAAATCTTTGAGCCATGGAAAAACAATTAGAATATCCCCCATATATACCCTCATGGATGGCAACTAACTCTTGATCAGATTCTTCTTTTTCTAAGCATCTAAGAAGTGTTCCATCTAGACCCTTCCTATACAAATCACCAGAGATAAGGGAATGGCGAGAGGCTTTTTGAATAAGGTTTCTATGTTTAGATCAATTAAAGGTTTTAGGTATAATTCCATCACAAAGGTATGCGTGAATGGCATTGTAACAGGGTGACTCACAACCAACAAGGATACAAATAACATGACTTTCTTAAGAATCATAGATAGGGTGATGTAGCTCTTTCACCAGGAATTCAAATCTTGATTCATGTTGCTTTAATTGAAGAAGTAAAGCAAGTGTAGCCATAGCATCAATTGCCTTATTTTCTGCTTGAGGAATTTGCTAAAATGAGATGAATGTGAAGTAGAGTCTCAAGGAATCAACCATTTTCTTGTAAGGTACCAATTTCTCATTTTTTTTAGGCAATCATCATTGACTTGGTTGATTATCAGCTGTGAATCTCCATAGATGTATAACTCTGTAATTCTCCATTCTATGGCCATCTTAAATCCATTTGTTAAAGCTTCATATTCAACAATGTTGTTTGTACATGGGAATGATAACTTGTAATATTTAGGAATCGTGTACCCATCAGGAGAAACAAACAACACACCAACTCCTGAACCATTTTGCATAAAGGACCCATCAAAGAACATCTTCCATGTTCTTTCAGTCATATACATGAGGTGCTCATCTGGGAAATCAACTTGAATAGGTGCATCATCTTGTAGTGGGAAATCAACTAATTGATTTGCTATGGCTTGTCCTTTGATTGCTTTACGCTCAATGTACTCTATGTCAAACTTTGAAAGGATCATCATCCATTTAGCAAGTCTACCTATGAGGGTAGCTTTACTTAGTAAGTGCTTGAGTGGATCTATTTTTTCTATGAGGTGTATAGTGTGCGCAAGCATATAACGTCACAACTTTTGGGAAGAAAATGCAACTGTGAGACAAGATTTCTCAATACTAGTGTAATTAACCTCATATGGAACAAGAGTACGACTAATGTGATATATTGCTCTTTCTTTCCCATGTTCATCAAGTTGAGCTAATAATGCCCCCAAGGCAGATTTTGTTGTTGAAATGTATAGGATAAGTGGTTTCCCTGGGATAGGAAGCATTAAAATAGAAGGATTTGCCAAATATTTCTTGATTTGATCCATGCTCTTTTGACATTCATCATTCCATATACATTTGACTCCTTTATGTAAGTTCTTGTTGAAAGGTTGAGCTCTATCTACCAATTATGAAATAAACCTCCTTATAGATTGAAGACGCCCTTGAAGACTTTTCATTTGACTAATGTTTTTAGGAGGTGGCATATCCATGATTGCTTGAACTTTTTCAGGGTCCACCTCTATCCCTTTTGCTGAAATAATGAATCCTAGTAATTTTATAGAGGTGACTCCAAATGCACACTTTTTAGGATTTAACCTAAGTTGGAATTGTTCCATGGGATCTATAATGACTTCTAAATCATTTAAGTGTGTATCTCTTTTCTTAGACTTGGCCAAGGTGTCATCCACATAATCTTCCATATTTTTATGCATCATATCATGAAAAATAGTTGTCACAGCTCATTGATAGGTGGCTCCTATATTTTTTTAATCCAAAAGGCATAATGTTCCAAAAATAGGTACCCCATGCACAAGTGAATGCAATCTTTTCTTGATCTTCAGAAGCTATCTTAATCTGATTATATCTGGAAAAACCATCCATTAAGGAATAAATCTCATAACCCGTAGTCATATCCACTATCATGTCTATATTAGGAAGTGGAAAATCATCCTTTGGGCATGCTTTATTAACATCTCTAAAATTTGTGCAAACTCGAATGGTTTTGTCATGTTTTGAAACTAGTACAATGTTTGATATCCATCCAACATAGTCAATAACTTTTATGAATTTTGCACCAAGGAGTTTCTCTAATTCTGCCTTGACTAAGAGAGCTATGCGAGGATGCATTTTTCTCATTTTTTGCTTAACTAGTTTAACACCTAGAGCTATGGATAAGTGATGCATAGTAAGATTAGTGTCCAACCCTGGCATATCTAAATAAGTCCATGCAAGATTAATATTCTTTTCTTGTAAGAACTTAGTATAGGCTTCTTTTTCTTGTGATGACAAAGACTAAGCCAAATGTACCATTTGCGGAGCTTCATCTATACCCAAATTGATTGCTTGTGTTGGTTCAATAAGCACTGAAGATCTATCTTGAAACTAACTGGGAAGACAATCAAGTACCTCATCCTCAGGCACCTCAGAGAGGTTTTCACCCTTGGATACATCCTTTCTTTTTACTTTTTTTTGGTTACGACACCACCACATAGTGGTTTTCACCATCAAAACTCCTGTTATTTTTCTTTTCTTTTCTCTTTATTTTGCAACTAAGGTACTTGATATTTGGCTCTGTCATATTGGTAGCTAGTTCACTGGTGGAAGAGACTACAGGTTTAATGGAATTCAAATATCAGGCTATTTCATAGTCATTTTAAAATGTTAAGAGTTCAGGTTCTTGATTGCGTTGGGACCAATCAATTAGGTCAAGATGAACAAGGGGTAAATCATTGACGAGTTCAAGGTTGTGAATATGGATGATATCTCTAATGATTGAAGATTCAACATCTGTCAAGTAACTTCCTAAACTACCCAAATTAGAATTCGTCCTCACAAGCAAAGAATTATCCACTGAGGCAACATGCAAGTTCAAATCTTCTAGTCCTATGCATGACTCGTTGACTAACTTGGGTTGAGAACTATATGTATGAACAACATCAACATCCATATCAACTGTGGAAGGTTATGAGAAAGAGTCCCATTCATACTCATTAGAATCTTTTTCTGAGTCTCGACTAGGATGCTTGCACCATGAATGCTTGGGATGTTTAGAAGTGAAAGCTTCAATATCATCAAGGGTTACACTCGCTTGTTCTAAATTGGCAACTGTATCATGAGATATTGGATTATCTAAATCTCCCCAAAGGAGAATAGTAGAAGGGACCCAATCTTCACACATATCTTGTTGATTTTCCAAATTAGGTATGTACTCTTGTTCTTCTTCACTATTTGACTTATCAAGGATAGGAGCAACATTATTATGGTTTGCATATCCTAGGCCAACCAACTGCTTAGACTTGTGTTTGAAAAGACCATGATCAAGGGGTTTAGCTCTAGCATCCAATCTATTACTAAGAGGGCCATGTCTAGGATAGCCCATCTTCTTGAAAAATGTATACCCTCATCCATAAGCTTGAGGAGAGGGAGTGAAGTTCTCATTATACATATACTTCTCTTTACTATAAATCCAATCTCTAACAACCACATCTTCTTTCTCATCTTGAATAGGCACTAATGACTGCACAAATGTGTCAAATAATGTCATAGTTGAAGAGGAAGGTTTCATCCCTTGTGAAGGTTTACCATAAGACCTAGGTGAAACTGGTAGTGTCGCGAGGGAATTAAGTTGATATCACCCCATGCCAAGGTCTATAGATTTGAACTTGTCTTTGCAATTAGCTAAAACTGCATTAAAATCATTTGCTTCTCTATTGAGGGGAACATGAGTATTTGCTGAAATTGAGTTAATAGGCAAAGTGTTATCCCTAGGAATACAAATTTCTGTTCCGTTGTATGGAAACTTAACACACTGATGATAGGTAGATGGCATTGCTTGCATATCATGAATACATGGTCTACCAAGTAAAATGTTGTACACAAGGGGTCCAGTGTCAACTATTTGGAATAAAACATCTTTTTCAATAGGGCCAATCCTAATAGGAAGGATGGCCAATCCCTTGGAACTTCTCTCTGCCTCATCATAGGCTTTGATAATAATATTTCTTTTGGTGTGAATAACATGTTCAGAATAACCTAGTGTCTTTAAAAGACTCAAAGAACAAATATTAATCCTAGTTCCCCCATCTATCAACACACGCCTAACACGGGTCCTATGTATCATGACCCCAATATGAAAGGCAAGATTGTGTAGATGGCTCAAAGATTTATCATCCTTCTTTGAAAAGGAAAGGTAATGAGGGCTAGCAATATGATTAACCATGTTCTGGAATTGATCGACATCTAAATTATAGGGGACATTCGCCATGTGCAAAGCATCCTCAAGGACTTGTTTGTGTCTCAGAGACAACTCTAAAAGCTCAAAGATTGAAATCTGAGCGAGGGTTCTTTGCAATTAATCAACAAGATTATAATTCAACTTAGGATTAACCACTGGTTTTGAAGGAATATTCTTGGATTGCACTTGTTATGGCTTACTTGGTTGACTTGAGCTAGGTCCTTTTATGACAAGGGGACCTTGACTCCATGTAATAGCATTGAGACTTTGGGAAGACACCTACTTAGGTTTACTTGACTGGTGTAAATTGGGTCCTGTAATGACAAGGGGACCTTGAGATGACTCTCTTGAGTGAGTACCCTTTAGCACCAAAATAAGTTTTTCACCAAGGATAAGAGAGCTCAAATTTAAATCATGACCATTGGGATCTTTATCTTCCACCATGTTGACACTTTCCTCTACAAACTCAAGCATATTGACAACATTTTTTACATTTGCATAAGTGTAATTGATTGCAGGCTTGCCATTCTTAGGTTGGGAAGCTTCCCCTTTCTCATACTTGGAAAAGGTCTCTTTGAATGCTATGTGATCAACATTGGTGTTTAATCCATCTATTTAAAGTTTTCCATTCTTAATAAGATCATGAATAATATGCTTAAATCTCCCACAGTTTTCAATATTGTGTCCAATGCCATTGTGAAGCTTGCAATAGTCCTTCTCGTTCCACCACCATGGCTTAACTTTGGGTATGTGGAACTTTGTGGCATCATAAGGGCACACAAGATTACAAGCAATGAGCTTCGTGAATATCTCTTCATATGACTCACCCAATTGTGTAAAGTTACGTTTCTCTCCTTTAGGCCTTTCTTGATATCTTGGCTTGTTACGTTGTTGATTAACACTAGCCAAATGGAGAACATCTTGGTCTTTAGGCTTTGAGGAATCCAAAACTCCATCATTAACCACTTGTTTGTTCTCATTCCAATATGTGTTCTTTCCTTTATCCTTGTTGTTGTTGTTATTCTAACCATTGTTGTTGTTGTTTCCATTTTTTGTCAAAATACCTTGCTCTCTCTCAAAACATGCTCAATTCTAAATGTAGCTTCAACCATGGTATCAAAGGACTCAAAAACCATCTTCTTAACTTCATAATTCCATCTTAGGAACCATGTTACTAATGAGGATTTTAATCTTTTCTTTCTCAGGAATAGTCCTAGAACAACGAGAGCATTGTTGTCTCCATATTTGCAAGAAAGTAACAAAGGATTCTCCTTGATTTTGCTTTGTGTGACATAATTCCAATAGTGAGATAGATTGTGAAAGATTGTATGAAAAGTTTTGGACAAATATTTGAATTAACTTAGGGAACGTTTTAACAGGAGGAGTTATATTTGTAAACCATTCCATGGCTTGACCCTTAAGACTCATTGGAAATAATCTCATAAGATATGAGTCCTCATGATGAAACTCAAAACTCATAGTATAGAACTGACACACATGATCATTTGGATCCCCATTTCTATCATATTTGTCATATTGGGGGATATCAACTTTTCTAGGAAAATCTTGCATGTCAACACTCTTATCAAAAGGATTAGGACAAATTGAATCAAGTGAAAAAAAACTCTTGAGTGCCAATATTTGCTTCAGTTGTTTCTTCAATTGGTCAATTTCCTCTTTCATATAAGGATCATGCTTTTGAATCTTTTTGTCCACATCAAAGTTGTAAGGGACCTTAGCACCCTTGTTGATTAAACATTGAAATCATGCATCTCTGTTTTGGTCCATATATGTTTCCATACATTGCTAAAAATGTGGATCTTGATGTATAGCCATGAAATCATAAGAATTATAGTCAAAGTTTGAGCTACCACCTCCATATTGTGAACCATGATGAGCTTGTTGTTAAGGTTGTCTTGAAACTCTAGGAGGTGTTGGTCTCCTATAATAATCATGTCTTGAAGCTTGCCTTCCTGTAGGGCTAGGAGATCGTGAAGATGTTCTTGAGTATCTTTCACTTTGTGGAGTCTTAGGAGGGGTGGATGGAGGAGAGTTGTTTCCACCACCAATGTGCACATTGTTGAATTGATTGTCAAGTTGCGAAATCATGAGAAAGTCTTGTGCTTCTTGACGAGATTTCCTTTCCATCTCAATAATAACTTGCCTTTCTTCCTCTAGGCATTTAAATTGTTCTTCCTTCTTAGCTTGTTCTTCTAGAAGGTCTTTTCTTTCATGCTCAATAGCTTTGAGTCTTCCACTCACATAACCTAAAGGTAACATGAGCAGTGTACACGGTCTTGATTGTCTAAACTGGTTACCGGTAAATGTTGCATTCAGGCTTGCACTAGAAGGCTTACTAATTTGATCATCATGTTGGGCTTCCTCTTCTTGATAGGCATAATGTTTACTTTTCTCATGCCTTTTATGTGCATCCAAATACCTATCCTCAATAAGGGGTGCGGTTGGTCTACTTCAACGAGTGGGATCACCGCTCAAAAGGTCAACATAATACTCACTACTTTGATTCTTCTTCTGTGGAGCTCTTGTAAAACTCATATCCATATCTGAATGAGGTGGTGCTAAGGGTGTACTCAACTCAATAAGATCACCACGAGGGTCAAATAAAGCTTATGGAATACTCTCAGGTGATTGAATAGACATGGGTTCTTTTCCCTTATGTCTTCGATGGGTTCGAACTAAAGGTAATTGTTCAAAGACAACTTGAGGTTTCTTTCCTTGATCTACTTGATATCTTGTTGTAACTTGCATGAAAAAAGAAGTACTAGTTGATAGGATAACTCTAAGAAGTGTTGATACCAAACTAGGGTATTGAAAACACTCACTTGTCCAAGAAAGAGATGATAAGATAAAATATTGCAATAGGCATAAACCAACACTGCCATAGAGGTGCCCACAACTTTGGGTGAATACTCTAGCACATATGGACCAGGAAGATGATTTACCCAAATTTTAATTAATTAAAATTGAATTATGATGAAAGTGGATGGACAAGAGATTACTAAGACTCTCTGAGCATAATATCAAAGGATCCAAAGGTATATCTTTCTCAACAAGGACAGTCTCTAACTCACCAACTCCAAACAAGGTCTCTTGTTAAATAAATGATTAATAATTCAAAAGGTCAAAGTACAATAACCCAAGGTGAAAAAAAGCTTCTAACAATGGGATAAGTAGCCTAATCTAAACTGGATCAACCTAGGGAGATTGGAAATAATAGGACAACAAAGCAGTTTGATCGTAAAGTTTTGACTCAATAACTCAAATTTTGTTCATTTTAAATGTCCAACTAGATGTGTCAATAGATTTTTAATCATGAACCAAGTATGCAAGATAGCAATCAGGGATTTCAAGCAAATGTCTTCAAACAATGAGTAAGGGACAAAGCAACCTTGCACATGAACAAGAATAGTGTCGTAGTATCAATCTAATCCCTAGAACCACTATTGTGTATGTTCTCAAAATGTTTTCCAATCACACACATAGTCATAGAAAAGAAAATTTGGTAGCACTATGGTTCTTAGTAATGTTCAACTTTGTAGATTTTTCAATCTAGAGTGGGCGAAATCCAATCTTGGTGCACCATGGTTTTGACATATTTTGAGAATT
This sequence comes from Cupressus sempervirens, assembly GCA_028749045.1. NCBI lineage: Eukaryota > Viridiplantae > Streptophyta > Pinopsida > Cupressales > Cupressaceae > Cupressus > Cupressus sempervirens. Next base: position 110,424,890 of record CM053783.1, read on the forward strand.
TAATTAATTGGAGATATTGAGAAGATCTGACAGCCCAAAAAAAGACTACACTCGTGAGGATTTTCCCCACAAGGACATTTATATAGTAGTTGCTACTACCACGTCAAAAATGGCTATTATTGCTTGAGGTACCATCCACGTGGTTGAACCAATAAAGGGAATGTCCACTATAGTTTAACCCTCTCTAATCAAGGAAGACTCACAAAGTTGTACCACATGGGGACTTGGTTTGGATTCAAGGGTTCCAAGTTTTTGATGTGCCCAAAAGGGAACAGAGCATACTCTTCTAGCCTCTTCACCATACCCAAATATAGAAAACAAGATTCTTTGACACGCTAGTTTGAAATCACCTCACCAACTATTTGGAAAATCCAACAACAAACATCACCAATCTCAAAAAAGAAAAGACTAATGGATGTTGAGGACAAATCCAAGCAGAATAGTGAGATAACAAAAAACATCCTTCCCTACCTACAAGGGGATCCATTGTCAAGAGGAGCTTCATATGTAAAGAAAATTAATGAAGCTTAGTCTCTTAAGATCTCCCAAATAGTGTTCATAGGGCCTAATTACTATGTGAAATAGAGATGCATGAAAGCAAATCCAGATCCAATTTTAGAGTACCAAATGAAGTGTGAATCTATGAAAGCATATAAAAGCACTCAAGCCAAACACATGAGATGTTCATTTTAGTTCCAAATTTAGATGTTATAGAGATCCAACAAAATACTTGGTAATCTTTGTAATGCATCTTTTCTCTGATGTACGTTTCGTTTACGCTTGAATGCTTGCTTGCAACAAACAAAGCAACAAGCAAACACAAGATATGCAATATATATCCAACTTATGCAAAACTAGGGTTAGATCTGAAAATTTAATTTTTAAGAGTGATAATAATCATAAAATAATCCAAATGAAAGCTCACATCATACATTGATCCATTGTAAAAATTAAATGCAAGCTATTCATTAAATGCACTTTTTTTTATTGATTTTTACCTAGCCATCAAGATTGGACCTATATGATATGAATTCTAATCCAAAACCCTAAATGCAAAAAAATGACCCCAGTCAAAAATTGGAGAGTTTTCCAAAAATGTTAGAATTTTGAAAATATCTTTTCATTTGTGCCCTAGGCAGCCATTTTGTCAAAATAGATAAGTTTTTGCAAATCAAATTATTGAGCCCTAATATGATCTGCAAAATCAAACCACAAACAACCAACTCTTTTCAAAATTCAAATATATTTCCAAAAATAGACTTTTCCAAAAAAATTGCTAATTTTCTCCTTTAAACAATTTTTCATTAAACATAAAGAAAAAATTATAAAAAATAAAAAATACCTCAGAAAAATCTAAAAATTGTACTGAAGCTTGTCTGATATGTCTCCACCTTATAAAAAAAAATTAGATCAAAATACTTAGCCATTTGGGAGATATGATCAAATCTTTTAGATCTAGGGTTTTTGTCTCCAAACAAATCTGCACAAGGGGGTTAAATCTAAAAATGTCAAAAACCAGCAAGTAAAGGTGGGTTTCCCCACGGTGAGCACCAAAGATGTATGCCTAAAATGTGGGCACACTTCTATGAGTCATTATATCCAAGATTGCTAAAAAATGAGGTCTCAAATGGTGGTGCATAGCTCTCTATTCATGGAGTGCAAGGGTTTGTAATGGAGGCCCTCAATTTGACCTAGTTTGTGCCCATGCAAGTACATCATGAAATAAGAGATTCAAGGATCAAAATATAAATGCAAATGAAGATGAAAACTAATCTATATGATAACAATGCAAAATAATGCAAGAAAATAAACCTAATCTATGAAAGGAAATAACAATGTAATATTAATCTATGAAAATAAATATGACTCTAAGATAATATGAAAATGCAAGGATGAAACCTTATGATAGAAGTCATGGATGCAAGAGAGAATAAGACAAGAAGATAGAAGTTCTCCATAAAAAGCTTGAATGCTAAAACTCCTTCTTCAAAAATCGCTCTCCAAACCTGCAACATAACAATAGCATAATAATGTATGTCTAATTGTGGATCAATCGTAGATGTCCAAAATGAGGAGAGGGCTCTCCCTTATAAAGAAAAATATGAAGGTGAAAGGCTTCTCACAACCAATATGGGATAATAGAGTTTGATCCATGTGAGAGAAAATTCCACCAATGAGAAAAGAGAAGTATTTGAGAAGAAAGTGGAAGAGGAGAAAAGAGGACTCCCACTTAGAGATATGTGCACTTAAGTGTAGAGAAAATAAAAAAAGATTTATTTATTTTATTTCCTTTTTCATCATAAAGAGAAATTTAAGTGGAAATTTTATTTAATTAAAAGGGAGCAAGTTCTTTTAATTTAATATGAAATATTTAATTAAATTAAAGGAGGGGTTTTTCTCTTAATTAATTAAATGTGGATGAATTTTTTATTTTTTTGATTAGTAAACGATCGAAGCCTAGATTAATTATTATTATTTGTTAGAATTAATTATTATTATATGTTAAGCGAAGCTAGATTCGAACCTAAGACCTCCCACATGAGAAGCTCGCAAGTTACCATTGCATTGTAGGCTTTTGCCTAAATGTGGATGAATTTAACGAAAAGAGAGGTTTTCTTTTAATTAAATATGGATTTATTTTATTTAATTAAAAGGGAGATTTTCTTTTAATTAAAAAAAACTTAGGATACAATGATCAACCTTAAAAAAAAAATTTTTGAATTTGATCAAGGAAATTGATTTAATAAAATATTGCAAACCATTGATTCAGGAAATTGATAAATTGAATAATGGGAGCCCATAGTCTAGGTGACCATTTTAGGGTGCATACATATAGAAGGTTATGAAACTTGACTATGGATTGAAGATTGCATCTGTATTATGGGTGATAACTTTAATAATCTACAACTCTCACATAATTTTGTATGTAATATATATGAAAGTGAGGAAGCAAAAGAGATCCTTTTCAAAAGGTTATTCTTGTTATTGGGTTTTGGTATCATGTATGTGTGACAGTGTCAATGATTCTTGAATCTAATGGTCTACAAAATGATACTAGAATTTAGACTGGCCAAGATGGTTGGTGATAATCTAATGTTAAATATAAGGTTTCTTCTTTCAACATAACTATGCAATCAATATATTATGAAGAATCTTCTACTGCAAAATGGAGTTCAAATGCTTTCCAATTGCACAAGCCAAATAAAATTGAAAGAAATACTCCAAACTTTGTAGAGAAGCAAGACCACATTAATTATATACATTGCATATCAGATAGAGCATATCCATATATGAGTTAGATGGAGGCAAATTTATTATTTCTCATTGATTATAAAAATATACACGCAAAAAGCCTTATTGTTGCAAATCTAATAAAGGAATTGGATCTATTGATAGAAATATATTAATAATAATGTCAAGTTGTTTGCATCTATCTGGGAGAATTTTAAAGAGCCTCACTCTTAACAATGACTGCATTGATCCAAGGTTTTGACTAATAAATTAAATGCCACTGTGATACCTAGCAAATATTTGTATTATGGAGAAAGAGACAGTCTTTGGACATCTCTTGATGAGGAATCACATAAGTTGATGTACATCAATTATACATTACAAAATCTCTGGGCTAGACATCGACAACGTCTGTATGAAAAGGTTACTTATCATCTCCAATTTTGGAGAGAAATGGTATGAAGGCCTCAACACCATAGAACTAATTGAAATTAGCTCGAGCACATTTTTTATTGGCCAAAAAGAATGACTTTAGCTATTACAGAGATTAATGCAGTCATTGAAAGGTGGAAGCCAATATTGATAGCCCCATAATAGATGGAATTTAATGGAAGAATGGTTTGATTGGAGGCCTATAAATTGTGCTTATTTTTGAGAAAGATGGAATCGAGCAAAGTAATATAGAACAATAATACACTAGGAGTATTGAATCTGATATCAAAATTGGTTAATTGAACCTAATAGACCATTTGACAGTGTCCCAAATTGCCATGAAGGAAACACTCAATTTAATTTATATTAGTTGGCATCAAGTCTTTGAAGTAGATGCATATTTTGGATAATTTATGAACTATTTGACAAAATGTTAATACAGTTTGGTGTTTTATCAATTGCAAAATGTTGATGATGAGGTTAAAGTTTTGTGACTCACTTACAATGTTGGCCATATGAGGATAAGATTCCAAGGGTCTATCATTTCTAGAAAACTTTCTCACCTTCTATTTAGGGTAATGAATAACCAACAAGAAAAAATGTAGTGTTCAATCATTATGGATGAGGAAGTGAAAAGGATAGACCAAAAAATTTGAAAAGGGGAAATATGTGTTGTGATATAGAGCCTAATCAGACTCAGAGGTTAATTTTTCCCCCACTTTTATTCGATGAGGTTTCCCCCTAGATTTTACTATGGGAGTTTGGGGGTAAGGCCTCCATGCTCTAGGGGTCAAGGGGCAATGCCCCATGTGGTGTCGTTGGGTAGTACCATAGGCGGGGTCAAGGGATAATGCCCCTTGCAAGGTCCTGGGTTTAGTGGCACCAAGCATGCTCCCTATCATGATACAGGGTAGGGTAGTGCATCAGGTCCTTGAAGTGGATGCATATGTTGGAGAATGAATACAAACTATTTCACAAAATGTCAATATAGTTTAGTGTTTTATCAACTACAAAATGTTTACGATGAGGTTAAAATTTTGGGACTCACTTACAACATTGGCCATATTGATGCAGAGATAAACTCAACAGAAGCAAAAACAAAAGGAACCAGCACCAAAAAGAGATAGATAATAATATTCTTCTAATTGATTTATCAAATGAATAGTATATACACTTGCTCTCCTAAAGATTTCTTCTCCTCGTGACTTTGTATCCAGAAACTTGACTAAACCTAAACCTAAAAACTCTATTTATACTTGCTAGGACGATCTACAGAACATTCTAGATTATTAAAAAATAAGAAAATTGACCCAAAGAGATCTCTTGCCAAAATGGCTTACAAAATGTTCTAGGTTATTAAAGAATAGGAAAATTGACCCCACAATGGTCTAAACAAATCCCAAGAAAGGATCTTATCCTAATGATGAAATCAGGATAAATTCCTCAAGTTGGCTCATGCAGAAATCACATCCAAAATAGCTTTATGTAGGTGCTCCTACACCATACTCCCGGGGACAATAGAATCCAAGTCCTTTGGATTGGCCTTCCTCTTTCATGCCTTCTAATTCTTTGGTATTTGTTATTTGTACTCTTGACGAGTATCCAAAGCAACTGTCATATGTGCGTAAAGTTTTTCCATATTCAGATGGAACTCTTGCAAACCTACAATAAATGGATTACATGGAACCTTATTAAATATGACTTCACCAATTTGGGTTACTATAGGAACTACTGCATCCTTTGCTGTGATGTCTTTATGCTGCAATATCTCCATACTTGGGAGACAAATTCATCAATATTGGAGCCTCCTCTATCCTCTTAGCTTCATCACAAGTCTTCTTCCTTGCTGCTAGTATCCTTTTGATAGGCCAGACCACCTTCTTTCTTAACTTCAAATTCCATTTCTTAGTTGCATTCAGGACCATCACATCCAACTCTTTCTGAACCATTTCATCATAATGCTCATCAACCATTTTAGCCTCTCTTCTATCTTCAAGAACTTATGTATCATAAGTTTCATTGAAAACATGTTGTTGCTCACCTTGTATATCTGCATCACTGTGTTCATTTGGTATGTCAGCATCAATCTATTCATTTGGTATATCAACATCAATGTGATTAGGTTGTTCTTTCAATGGACAATTCTTCTCTTCCAATGTCTCAGTACATGCTTCTATAATCTAAATTGGTTGATGCTCTAGACTTGTATTTTCTTTTTCCATATTTTTCTACTATTCCTCTTTTAGTCGTACTGAATTTTCTTTCTGCTTTCTTAGTTCCTGCATTAGGAATTCCATTCGTTCTTTTATCTCTTGATCTATTATGGCTTCCTCTTCTCTCTTCTTCCTTTTCTCTTTCGCTCTTTTCCTTGCTTCTTCTTTCTTCTTGTTATGAAAATCCCAATATGAAACCCATGCATCGAATAGTATCTTCTGATCATGAGATAAATCTCCTCTTGTGACCATTGTCTCTTTTCTAGGTTCTCTCCACTCAACCTAGTCTTTTGGCGACACTTATAGGTTCTTTCCTCAACTTGTTACAAAATCCAATTCACCGTAGAAGCTAAAATCTTTCCCCAAGCTTTTCCCAAACTTTTCCCAAGTGCCTTGGGAGCTTTCCCCAAGCTTTGATACCAAAAATGATGTAGAGATAAATTCAACAGAAGCAAAATCAAAAGGGAGCCAACACTAGAAAGAGATAGATAATAATATTATTCTAATTGATTTATCAAATGAATAGTGTATACACTTGCTCTACTAAATATTTCTTCTCCCCGTGACTTCGTATCCATTTAAATTGACTAAACCTAAAAACTCTATTTATACTTGCTAGGACGGTCTACAAAACATTCTAGATTATTAAAAAATAGGAAAACTAAGCCAAAGAGGTCTCTTGCCAAAATGACTTACAAAATGTTCTAGATCTTGCCAAAATGTCTTACAAAATGTTCTAGGTTATACACAATAGGAAAATTGACCCCACAATGGTTTAAACAGATCCCAAGAAAAGATCTTATCCTAATGATGAAATCAAGATAAATTCCTCAAGTTGACTCATGTAGAAATCACGTCCAAAATGACTTTATGTGGGTGCTCCTACACCACATACAAGGATAAGATTCCAAGGGTCTATCATTTCTAGAAAACTCACTCACCTTCTATTTGGGGCAATGAATAACCAATAAATTTTTTTGTAGTGCTCAGTCATTATGGATGAGGAAGTGAAAAGGATAGACTAAGAAATCCAAAAAGTTGCAATATGTGTGTTGATATAGAGCCTAATTAGACTCATAGGTTAATTTTCCCCCCACTTCATTCGATGAGGTTTCCCCCCAGATTTTACTATGGGGGTTTGGGGATAAGGCCCCCATGCTCCAAGGGTCAAGGGGCAACACCCCTTATGGGGTTGTTGGGTAGTGCCCTAAGCAGGGTCAAGGTAGCGCCCCTTGCAAGGTCCTGGGGTCAGTAGCCCCAAGGGTCGAGGGGCAATGCCCTCAAAGCCAAAAATAAATTTACTATTGTAAAAGGTGTCAAATGTTATATTTTTGATTGGTTGGCCTATTCTACCCCTAATTTGTAAGTGACAAAAAGATTGTATAAAATGGTTTAGGGTTAGGGATTTCATTATGTATGATGAACTTGTATCTCCTTGTGGTAGTATTGAGATGTAAGGGATTAAATATTTTAATAAAGTTGTAAGCACTCGATACTAAGAGTATTGGACTTGTTCTTGGTGGATGTAGCCCAGGGATTGGGTGAACCATGTTAAATATTTGTGTCTTGTGTTCTATTTTGTATGGTTTATTATTTTATAATATTGGTTATATTTGCATGTAATTATTTTTTTGTCTCTTTAGTCCTAATAATATGTTTTCTATGTCCTATTATAGGGAAAAAAAGAAGAAAATAACTTGTGGATGTTAGGTTACTGAACTTGTACAACATGTTCCTAGAAACTTATTTTGTAGATATCAAAAGAAAAGAGCATACATCCAGTGTTGTGAACACATTTTTGTATAGATTATCACCAATTGTGTGCTTGAGGACAGAGACTTAGACACCTCATCTGTCACCACTATTAATTTCCTTAACAAAATATAAAAGTTCCCAAAGTGATTTTCTTCACAAAATATCTATGGGAAACTCTTGAACAAGCATATTTAGCCAACTTATGGATTGAAATAATCTGGTGGGTGTTCATGCAAAGTACCTAAACAGGGCGCATGGTATATAAAAGTCTAGGTCGAAACAATCCCATGTGGATTATTTATTTTGGCATGTTCGAGGATGTTGTTAAGATGAAATGTAGTCACATATCAAGAATGCATGCAAACTATCTAAGGAGCTTAATTAAAACTTCTAATGACGATATGAAGATATTAAAATAATGTTTAGTTCTTGTAACCAAACATTATGTGGGTATCCATAAAGGTTTTTCTAAAAAAATCTAGAGGGAATTTAGTTTACAAGAATCATTTTTAATATCTAAAAAGAGACTTATTAGAGGTAGGAAATAAATATGTACTATAAATTCAACATGAGTTTATTATTTTTCCTACAAGACTGTCAACCACAGGAGTGAGACATATTTCTTGATTTTGATTGTAATAGGGATAGGAGAGATTTTTTGTGTTTTTGTTTCTAGATAGCTTGATTAGGATGAAATGATAGAAATAGTTTTGGTGGTTAATTTTATTATATATTTTAAAAATAAGAGGAATTTATTCATCAGATCTATTGGTCTAAATTTTTCTCTCTAGTTGAAATTAATCAGTTCATTGATGTATTCATGTTTTTAGGTATTATCGTGTTGTTAGAATATTTAGAATAACTAGGAGTGGGGGGGGGGTGGTGTTGAATCAATTATCTAAGGTCCATATGTACCAATTGAACAAATAATCACTTAAACAACTTCAGATTTTATCATTCCATAGCTTGGTATCTATAGTCAACTTTTAGTAACATCAACTAGTTGTCCACTATCCTAAATATAACATACTTGTAGGATGTAAACATTAATCAGTAAAATGCCATAAATAACATCACCACAAGTTTGACACTAGGATTTAACATGGAAACCTAATTTGGAAAAAACCATCAGTAACATGTCACCAGTTTTTCACTCTTTTGAAGTGAGCTATGTTAGGAGCCAACCTTGTTAAAGGTTACAACACACACTATTAAATGTGACCTTGTTAAAGGATTTAAACACCTTGTTAGGAGTGGCCTTATTAGAGGACTTTAGAACATTCCATTAGAATGTCACCCTATTAAAGGATTTACATATGACTGTTAGGTCAACCTCGTTTAATAGATTTCAAATACTATTTACAATGGTTAGAAAGTAACATAAGGTTTTGATTTGTCAAGTACAACTCACTTTTCATATATAGATCTCAGTTCAACTTACATGCATTGATTCACTGACTGACCCTGATTGTTATCTCTATCTCTGATTTGCTTGGAAATCCTTCAATAAATCACTCTCCTTCTCTTCTCAACTCTTCTTAGCCTTATCTTTAGGATCACCAGTCAATAACATCAACAACTGCTCCAACCTTTTGCAATACTTTGTAGCACACACTATAGGTTAGGCCCTTGTACCTTCTTAAATAGGTAATTTTGATCTTTTGCCTCTTAAACATCACTGTAGATCTTAGGGTTTACAATTAGATCCATCACATATAATGAATATAATCACCATCTTGTTTATCCTCTTCTTTTTTAAGAAACTTCTCTCGGAATCCATTCCTTAGGTTATTTATCTAATCCTCTCCTAGCATTAAATGATCTAACTTATCGATCCTTATCTTCAACACACTTTCCATATCTCAAAAAATCAACGTAGTTAGCTGGAAGTTACAATTTTTAATAAATTATTAAAATGTTGTTCCCCAACCAACACTAAGTTCTGATACTCAGTCATCACTAGGTTACTCGGTCACTACTAAATTTCTTGCTCAACACATAAACTGTCACTCAATCAATATTGATGCTCGATCAACACTAATTCTACTTGGCTTGTTTTGGTGCTTGGTCAACACTGGCGTCACTCAGCATATACTTCAAGTTATTTAATATCTTTCTCGCTCAAGCCTATGCATTTGATATGTCTTTGATCACATCTTCAAGGTTGTAGTATTACTATCTTCTCCACTTGCAAAATGATTTAAACAATCACTTTATCTTGTCAAAGTCCAACTAATCAAGTGTCTCTTTATAGTGTCCTCTTCATAACTCAACCTTTCCTCTTGCTACTTTTGTTATGAACAACTTCTCAAATCCTCTTCATCAATCAAATAGATATGACACTCAGATTAGACAAAAAATTGTCTCCTCAATAGGTTTGAAATCAATGACAACATAATAATTGTTCCAATTTTAGTTTCCAACAACATCCCTCTTTGGCATTGATGGAAACACCTTTAATTACCATGTAATCCAAAACTTGTATTGTCTTGAGTAATACCCTTTATGTGTAGGTTTAGATCTTCACTAATATCCTTAGTTTCATTATGATTTTCATCCATAGAACTCTGATATATAAGCTCTTTCTATCATATTAGATCTGGTAACATCTCTAGTAAGTTTTATAGACTCTCTCTTGGTAATCTCTCCCTCTTTCATTATCTCCCTTTGGATATCTTTTCCTTCTTTCTTATGGTAACAACTTTCACTATCTCCCTCTTTCATTTTGATCTTCTCCCTCTGAATAATCTTTCTCTCTGTTGGATAACCTCTCTTTCTTTCTTATGGTAACTGGATAATCTCTCCCTCTTTGAAAACAATGCCATTGGCATTTCAACTCATGTATCTTTTTCATGTAGATGCCTTCATGTTAGTTCTAAATTCTTTATTTGTAATCTTTGTATGACTAATCCATCATTTTGCTCTTTTTGTTCACTATTACCTTAGGCAAATCCTAAAGTAGAGTTGTTTGCATCAATTTGTAAGATTGTTTGATCAAAATATTTGATGCAAAGCTTTACTTTAGCTTAAGTATCTTTGTCTAAGGGAATCACCCAGCCTAGTTTACCTCTATGATATTCATGAGCATCTTTAGGTAAAGCTTTAGTGAATATATCAGCTATTTTATCTTTAGTGTTCACATACTCCAATTTCACTTCTTTGTCTTGAACTAGTTGTCTCAAGTGATGATACTTGATAGAGATATGCTTGGTTTGTGTGTGCATTACATGATTCTTTGATATGCTAATAGCACTAGTGTTATCACAATAGATAACCACTAGATCTATGTTCTCTTCCTTCATACCTTTCAATAATTTCTTGACCCATATGATATTTGAACAATTTACTGCTTCTGCCACATACTCAACTTTAGTTGTTGATTGAGAAATATAGTTATGCTTCTTGCTTGTCCATGAAATTAGTCTATTTTCTAGAAAGAATGCACCTCTACTTGAGCTCTTTCTATCATCAACATTTCCTGTCTAATCAGAATCAATAAATACCTTTAGTTCAAACTTGTCATTCTTCTTGTAATACAATCCATAGTCTCCTATTCCTTTCAGATATCTTAGTATCCTTTTTACTGCCATCATGTAGTTTTCCTTAGGACTTGCATAAATTGTATACAAGAAAACATAACCTGTCGAGAGCACGCGTAAACAAGACAATGTTAGTTGCACATGTATATCAAAGATTCAATACAACTAATTCTACTTGAGTTTTAAAACTTAGTGCAACCAAAAAGAAAAGTCCTCATGCAACCTCAAAGCATCTCAACAAGGGAACCTACAAGAGGACTTGTTGGTGTGCTCAAGATGAGGGATGTGGATGTGCTCTCCTCAAACACAATTATGTATGAATCTCATGATTTGATGAATGATCAATGATAAGAAACTTATGCTAAGATGAATGGAGAACACTTCAAGAAATGACTATGGAAGCAACCATGCTTGAGAGCATTTGAAGGATGTGAAGATGGATGCAAATAATCAAACTACAATGCAAATCTAGAATGAGAATGCAATATCTAAGATTAGAATGCAAACAAATACCAAAGGTTAGCTCTAAGCATAAAAATATCTAAAAGTTCTAACTAAACTAGCATGATAAAAATGCAATGGAGGAGATGAAGAATGCTTGAGACAAGGCTCTATTTATAGGCTTGAGAGAGGCTTTGGGGAGGTGGCATCTATGTGGAATCCACATAGGTGCCACAAGGGAGACACATGGGCTAATGAGACAAGCCATGCAAAGGTCAACATAAGCTTTTTTGGTGATAGAGATGACTCAAGGTTTGCTCACACATGTGTGAAAAACCTTGGAGAAAGAAAAGGGGGACAAGTGTGTAAGAGTGTAAGACCTTTTGGATAAAATAATAAAAGGGAAGCTTTCTTGGATTTTGAGTCGCTCAAACATGCGTGAGCAAATACTTAAGGATTAAAATGTGCTTAGGAAGGTGTTTAGGATAATTAAGTGGGATTAACTAGTGGGTAGGCTTAGAAGGATGGAAATGGTGGGTGGTAGACTAGGTTTTAGATGAGATTAAGATTAAATTAAATAGGATTTAATTTAATCATAGGATTATAGAATTTAGTAAAGTGGAGGGAATTAAATAAATTAAAATTGATTTAAAAGGGGATTTATGGAGCACTATGCATTAAATAAATTTAACACATTAGAAGGGATGTATTGTGGTATTCATAACATACGCCCCATTCCTCACCAGGAATGGGGACCCCCTACCTTTTTTTGACTCTCAGACTCACAGTTCAGGAGTTGAAAAAGAGAAAATTTAGTTTATAAGTTGCGTCAAAAATTAAAATAAAAGGTTGAAAAAATCACAAAAAAATGAAAATAGTTAAAAAAACCCAAAATTTAAAAAATTTAAAAAATAAATTAAAAAAATTATTAAAAAAAAAAAAACCTCACATTACCCGCGCGTGCGCGTGCATCGTGGCGCTATTTGTTGCGCATAAGGCAGAGAGGGCTATAAAACTCTCTCCCCCCCCTCTTGTTTATTTTCATTTTGCAAGGGAGGTCGAAGGAGGGAGAAGTGAGTTTCTACTACACCCTCCCCCCCTTTTTTTCTTTCTTTCATGCATTGGGCGCCACTGCGTGCGCGGGTGTTGTGGCCTGTGCCTTGGCACTGGGTGCCGCCCACACTGCGTGCACGGGCACTGCAGCCTGTGCCCAGGCATTGCCACTCACGTCATGCGCATGAGCGTTGTGGCCCACACTGGGTGCAACTGCAGCTTGTGCTGCGTGCCGCTTATGTGCGCGCATGTTTGCATCCTACGCGCGCATACCCATGCCGGTCACACTTTCATTGCTATTGCATTTTTATTTTTTTAATAAGTTTAAAATCCAATTTTTTTTTATAAAATATAAATTTAAAAAAAAAAAGAAATTTTTTTATAAAATATAAAAAAAATTATAAAAAATAAAAAATAATAAAAATATATATTTTTTAAATAAAAAATGAATATGTCCCCAAGGGGGAATTTTTTTTTCTTCCTCGCTTATGTTTTTATCGCTATCTAATGACTGATCATGTTTTCTTTTTCTCATGATGCACGAGTAACATAATCAGATGGCATCCACATTCGAATCAGCAACGAAACCAGTTGTTTACAAGTTCCAAGGTGTAACCCCAAAATCAAGATTACATGATGAGTACGCTGAGATCAAAGATACTGACCTCAGACACACAAACTTAGAAGAATGTATGAGAGTATGCAACAATCTGACACAAAGGTCAACCTTGGTGTCTGCATTGATCTTATCCAGATTAGTGAATGTAGTGTCACATCCTGTGTCGATATTGTCAGCTGAGTTGATCATGACCCTATCTTGACATTTTGTTCCTGATGAGAGGGTAGTTAAGAGTGTCACTCGAGAAGTGGTCTTAGATTTGCGACCTGACAACATCAAGAGAGTTTTTCATCTGCCTAGAGCTGATCAGTTCATTAGACTTTCCTATGAAGTAGCTGAAAGATGGTATAAAGATCATTACCAAGAAGCCATCGACATCATACATTCCTTGTACTTCACTGAGAAGCCACTTCAGGGAAAGACAATCAACAAAGTGGATATTACACGGGGATACATGAAGGATGACATTATATACTCTATTATTCTCTTAAGAAGATTCATGGGCTTTACTGCAACAGGTTATCATGCTCCTTTCATGGTCAACTTCATTGAGACCATCAAACATGCAAAGATACCACTCAATTGGGCCACTACACTTAGTAAAAATTTGTGTGAGTAGTTGAGGACAACAAAGGACAAGAAGAAGTTCTATATGACTTCTTATGTGGTGTACCTACCTTCAATGAGGGCAACAAACTATCCCAGGTTATACAAAAAAGGTAGTATGCAGGACCCCAATGCATGGCCATACATAGTCTATCCTCAATTGGTGAAGAAGAAGCTCTCGCCACAAAGAAAAGAGTATAGGATTGTAAATGATGCCTTCATCTTTGCCATCATTTGATTCATAGAGGGGAACTATGGGAAGAGATTTTCCGAGGAAGCCAAGGCACAGATCAAAGCTCTTAGAGCATATTTCATCCAATTCAGGACATTTACATACATTCAGGTAGGTGGTGCATCTATCAATCTTTAAAAACTCCCAAGGTACCCAAGTGACAAGTTGGTCCTAATGGAAATATCTTGGTAGATTGAGTCCGCTTATGAGAAGATCAAAAGACAATGGAGACCTTGTTGGGATTGGTCTTTTGTGGTAGGAGCATATCAGGTGAAGAGAAAGCAAGATATCTCGACTTTCAAGTGGGAATGGGAGAACTACCCTCTTGAAGAGTATAACTCTCCTCGGCCATTCTTTGACAATGTTGATAAAGTGGAAAACCTAGTAGGAAAGGAGTTCTATCATGAGGATGCCATTGAAGATCATTGGATGAATGCCACAAACGACTATGATGTCTGCATCAGAGACTATTGTAGGATGACTTTGTATCTAGCAGAAAAGGCTCTCCATTAATATAGTGTTTGGGATGATTTTAAGCATCTACATAAATCTTGCAACTATCTGAACTGGTCATGCAATATTAGGTCTGCTATGAACAACATATTGCAGTTTACCAATCATTGGTTTGTATAATGTCCAGTTCACATCAGCAGAATCATCATTCTTAGATAATTTGTGTCCAATGACCATAGGTGTAATATCTGGTCTTGAATCTTCTATTCCAAAAAAAATTAGGATCTCCTTGATATATTTTGATTGAGTAATGAAGATACCTTACTTTATTTGATATACTTGTAAGCCAACAAAGAATTTGAGCTCACCAAAAATTGACATTTCAAATTCCTTCTTCATTTCATTAGAAAAATGATTTGCATAATGTTTGCTTTCCTCTAAATATGATATCATCAACAAAATTTTTAGAGAGCAATACCTCATCATTCTTGCCACTCTTCAAGTACATATTGTTGTTATCATTGGTTCTTGCAAATCCAATATTTGCCAAATAGTTATGTAGTCTTTCATACCATGTTCTAGGGGCTTGTTTATAAAGCCTTGTGCAGATTGCACACCATATTTTTTTTCTAGGATCCACAAATCCTTCAGGTTTCTCTAAGTATACTTCTTCAAGTATCTCCTTCAGAAATGCATATTTGACATCCATCTGATATACCTTAAATCCTTTAGTAAAATAATATGCAAGACGTATTCTAAATCCTTCTAGTTTTGCTACAAGGGAAAATGTTTCCACATAATCAACACCTTCTTATTGTGCATATCCTTTGCATACCAGTCTAGCAATGTTCCTTGTCATCTCAACATTTTCATTCGGCTTATTCCTAAATACCCACTTTGTTCCAATAACATTTTTGTCTTTGGGTCTAGGTACTAGTATCCATGTTTTTTTCTTTTCTATCTAATCAATCTCTTCATTCATTGCTTATATCCAATCTTCATTCTCCAAAGCATCTCTCACAGATTTGGGCTCAAACTCACAAAGTAATCATGTATCACTTCTGAGTCTTTTTCTTTTCATAACACCACATTCTTTATCTCTAATAATATTTTTAGGTGCATGATGTCTTCTCATCTATTTTTCTAGTGCAATCTCTTTTCTTCTTTGTTCTTCAACATATTTATCTTAAAAAATGATTTCAAGCTCATTATCTATCTCTCTTGTTCAGGTTTTGGTTCATGTTCTATATGCTTGACATTGTCTTCCTAATGTTCAACTTCCTCTGTCTATAACTCGACATCATTCCCCTATTTCTCAGCACCTACAGTCTGCTACTCGACAACTAGTTGTTGCAACTCAACATTCCCAGTTTGTTGTAGATTTGTAACTTTGTTTTCTTGTTCAGGTGAGGTGCTAGGAGCACTATCATTCACATATATGAATGAATTGTTGTCCTTAGGTTTTCTCTTGTATTCAATTTCATTCCTTTTTGTATACTCATCAACTTTTACATTTTCACTTTCCACAACTTTGTTAGTGTTAGAGTTCAAATACTTATAAGCTTTGCTCTTAGTAGAATATCCTAGGATTATGCCTTCATCAGTTTTTGCATCAATTTTTCCATTTCTATTTTCTTTAAATATGTAACATTTGCTTCCAAAAACTTTGAAATACTTTACATTGAGAGTATAATGATACCATAATTCAAAAGGTGTACCATTTTTACCTTTCTTAACTTGCACTTTGTTTAGGGTATAAACAATTGTACTTACAACTTCTCTCCAGTATTCCTGTGACACATTTTTTTCCATCACTAATGTTCTAACACAATCCATGATTAATCTATTTCTTCTTTGAATTATCCCATTTTGAGGAGGGGTCTTCAGTGCTAACATCTGTCTTTTGATTCCTCTATCATTGCAAAATATGTTAAATTTATTGGAAATAAATTCACCACATTTGTCACATCTCAAGAACTTTAGACTCTTTTTTATCTAGTTTTCAACTCTGGCCAAATGCCACTTAAATAACTAAAAAGATCTTTTTTTAAGAAACATCACAACCATCACTTTGGAGAATTCATCAACAAATAGAATGAAATATTTGTCTCCACAATAGCTTTGAACACCAATATGTCCACATAAGTCAATATGAACCAATTCCAAAATATCATTTGATGAATACATCTTGCTCTTGAAACTAAACTTTGTCATTTTTCCAATTGACATTGTTTACACATAACATTATCAGGTTTCTTCAATTTTGATAAACCTCTTACTCTTTTCATTTTGCTAATGCTAACCAAATTGTCAAAATTTATATGACATAACCTCTTGTGCCATAACCAAATATCTTCATGTTGTGTAAACAAACATGTCTCATCAAATAAATCTAGATAAAACAAGTTATCTCTTGGTTGATCACCACTTCTAATTAGTTTACCATCTGCATCAAATATTTTGGCCTTTCTATGATGAAATTCAACTCTGCAACCTAATTTGTTTAATTGTGAAACACCCAATAGATTATAGTTAAGTCCTTCAACCCAATAAAAATTGTCAGACTTGATCTTATCAATTAGTTGCATTGATCTTTTACCTTTCACAAGACATGGAATATTAATACCAAATTTAACACAGGTACTCTTGTATGGTCCAATGTTCTCATATTTACTTCTATCACCAGTCATGTGATTAAAACAACCACTATCAATTATCCACCTATCACTTTTATTCACATAAGAGATTAATACAAGTTTATCATCTTCATCAGAGTCTTCTTTCATAACTACATAGACTACTTGTTTGTTATTACTTTCAGATTCAGTATCAATTTATTCTTCGACAATGTAACTAGAATTCTCACCTTTGTCTGCATTCTTCTTGTTACCTCGATCATCTCTTCTTCCTCTGTACTTTATTTCCTTTCTCTCATCCTTGTCTTCTCTGTTAGGACATCTTGCAACTATATGATCAACTTTGTTACATGAAAAAATGATTATAGGAAGTTTACCTTTGTATTTTCCTTTGCCTCTTCCAAGTCTTATAGCCATCAATGCCTCAAATTCATCAAGTTCATCATAAGAAGTATCATTGTCACTTTTGACATGTTTTCATTTTCCTTTCTTACTAAGAACCAATTGTGATTTAATGAAGATTCAATAGTAGTAGTAGTGCAATTATCAAAATTAGACATCTCAAAAGTAGTAAGCCTACTAATGACACCTTCTGGAGTTATGGTATTACTCGGTGTACATCTCAATTCTTGTATTGTAGAAACCATAATAGCATAAATAAGAAGTAGAGTTCTTAATACCTTTCTTATTACTATTTCATCCTCAATCTTTTCATTTGCACCTCTAATAGCATTGACAACCTCTTTGATTCTTGCATAGTACTGAACTATATTCTTACCTTCTATCATTCTCATTTCATCAAATTTTCCTCTCAACCTTTATGATCTAGTTCTCATGACATTATCATATCCTTCATATATGATCTTCAATTTATCCCACATTTCCTTTGCATCTTGCAATCTTTTATGTCATCAAAATCAACATAGCTTAGGCCTGAACCAATCTCCAACATTTCCTTATCAAGTTCTTTCTTTTTCTTTCATTTGTTGAGTGGTCAAAGGGACTATTGTCATATTCACATATCATTGTCCAAAAACCATAGTGCAACATCACCAATACTAGCTATATGTAGCCTCATCAATCTTTTCCATGTAGGAAAATTCTCTTTGTTCAACTTTGGTACCTCCTTTTTGTACATCACAATCTTTAGCTTTGAGTACATTCAAACTTCTCTCTACAAGCACCAATACTCTGATACCAATTATTAGAATATTTAGAATAACTAAGAGGGGGAGTGAATCAATTATCCATGGTCTAGATATACCAATTAAACAAACAATCACTATCCTAAATATAATAGACTTGTAGAATGTAAAAATTAATCAATAAAACACCATACGTAACATCCACACAAGTTTGACACTAGGATTTAACATGGAAACCCATTTTGGGAAAAACCACCAGTAACATGTCACCAATTTTTCACTCTTCTGAAGTGAGCTATGTTAGGACCCAACCATGTTAAAGGTTACAACACACATTGTTAAATGTGACCTTGTTAGATGATTTAATCACTCTATTAGTGGTGGCCTTGTTAGAGGACTTTACAACATTCCATTAGAATGTCACCCTGTTACAGGATTTACATATGATTGTTAGGTCAACCTCAATTAAAGGATTCAAAATACTATTTACAATGGCTATAAATGCACAACATGTTTTGATCTATCAAGTACAACTCACTTTGCATATATAGATCTCAGTTTGACTTACATGCACTAATTCATTGACTGACCCTAATTTTTATCTTTTTCTTTGATTTGTTTGGCAATCCTCAAGAAATCACTCTCCTTCTCTTCTCAACTCTTTTCATCCTTCTTCTTAGGTTCACCAGTTAATAACATCAACAACTGCTCCAACCCTTTACAATACTTTGTAACACACACTATAGGTTAGGCCCTTGTACCTCCTTAAATAGATAATTCTAATATTTTGTTGCTAGAACATCACCATAGATCTTAGGGTTTATGATTAGATCCACCACATATAATGAATTTGATCACCATCTTGTTTATCCTCTTCTTTTCTAGAAAATTCTCTTGGAATCCATTCCTTAGGTTGTTTACCTAATCCTCTCATGGAATTAAATGATCCAACTTATTGATCCTTATCTTCAACATGCTTTTCATATCCCAAGAAATCAACTTAGTCGGTTGGAAGTTACAAATTCTCATAAACTATTAAAATGTTGTTCCTTGACCAACACTAAGTTTTGATACTTGGTCATCACTGGGATACTAGGTCGCTACTAAATTTCTTGTCTGACACATAAATTATCACTTGGTCAATAGTGGTGGTTGGTCAATGCTAATTTTTCTCAACTTGTTCTAGTGCTCGGTTAACACTAGCATTACTTGACATATAATTCAAGTTCTTTAATCTTCTGCTCTGTTGCTCAGTCAAGCCTATGCATTTGATCTATCTTTGATCACATCTTTAAGGCTTTAGTATTATAGTTTTCTGCACTTGCAACATGATTTAAATAATCACTTTATCTTTTCAAAGTCCAACTAATCAAGTGTCCATTTATAGTGTCATCTTCATACCTTAACCTTTCCTCTAGATATTTTTATTATGAATAACTTCTCAATTCCTCTCCATCAATCAAACAGATATGACACTTAGATCATATAGAAAACTGTCTCATGAATAGGTTTAACATTAATGACAACATAGCAATTATTTCAATTGTAGTTTCCAACACTTCTATCAACAAGTCCAATGTATGCTTGTGCATTATAGATCTATTGATTTTGTGCACATATGTTTTAAAGATTTCAATGTTTAACCCCCATCTAATTTCTCTACAACTGGAAGACTAAATAAGTTGTTCATTGATCATTTGTTTCGCTAAATATTTCATGTCTATAATCACATCCATTTCATATTGATGAATCAATGTTAGTTACCTTCATGTCTTCTAGTTAAAGACATAATCAGTAATTAATTCATTTAATATCTTTTAGGAGGGAGTTGTACCTCTCAATTAAGAGGAAATCTATTAATTCCATGACAGTCTTTCTAACGATTGGTTGAGATTGTTCTTCTATTCAAGAGTTTTGATTTGTATCATTCTTTTTAAGGACAAATCTATAACCAATGTGTAGCATGCTAGTCAACCAATTGTAGATGAATTAAATGGTCCAACAAGTGTTGTAAAGGTTGACCTATTCAATCTCTACTAATACATGGTTCACCAAGTTGTTGACATGTTCCTAAAAGGTAGAAGACCAACCAATCTCTAATCTTTTAAAATCCTCTAGCAACATTTTTTTTCAATTTTGAATCCATAATTCTGATAACCTATTTATGTAGAAGAGAAAAATGGATGGAGGAATTAATCTTGAGATTCAAATGTTAATGATAAAGGAAATGATAGCAAGTAGTCAAACTAAATCTATCAATGAGGAATATAATTACCAATGTAGGTGTAATTGAATTTAGAATGCAACTGAGTATGTTAATGTAATAGCATTGAATCAACACAAAGACCAACGAGAAACTATGTAAGTCAAAACCTGATGAATGAGAATGCTTGTAATTTAACCTAATAAATAATTAAGTAACACAAATAGAAGAATAAAACAATAAAAAATCTCCTCCTTGGATTCCAAACTCCACTACTACCTTGATAAAAGAAGCTTGATGCAAGAAGGAAATATTAGATCTTGATGAATACTTGAAGAATGCTTGAGAGATTGAAGTATACCATGAGAGATATTCTCATGTTTGTATAATATGCTTTCTTAATGTCTCATGTGATACTAGTTTTTAGGACAAAAAAAAAAACCAAGTTGACTGCCGCCAAATAAAACAATTTATACACTTGAGGAAATCTCAATCTTGAGAGGCAAATAAAAAGGTTTATTTATAGGTCAACCTATGTTATCTAATCAGATATAATCCTAGTGTATCAGGGATAGTAGAGAAAGAAGATAGAAATGATGAATGTGTCAAAAGATATGGCCAATAAGGTGATAAAATAACACCTTCGAGGGCCACACATAGAAATGAGTGATAACCTAGAGATTTACAAAAAAATGGAAGAAGAGAAAAGGACCAAAACTACACTAAGGAGGGCTAAAACGTCTCAAAAGACCTCAGTTGAAGAGATATCTCAACCATCAATATCAAATTTGGAAGTCTACTGAAAAAGCATAGAAGATCACATAGGAAATACAAAGGTATCACAAAATATGGTATTCTGCATGATTCTATTCTACTAGCATGAAAGAAAGAGAGAGAGAGGGAGAGAGGCATAAATATCCTACCCCAATAATGCTAGAAAAATTAGTGAGAATTATTTTCAGAAAAACTTAAGTAGAGCTTTCAAACAACCATCATGAAAACAAAGAAAATGTAAATCTATGTTAGCACACTATTTTGTTATTAAACTAGATGGACATATGCATGAAAACAAAGACCTGACATCTATAGATTTGTTGGCATTTGGATACACTTCTTTGCTTTTTTTTTTCATTCTCATTGATTTTACACAAAATGTTTGTCTTAAGTTTAGAGCAATTTACTTTCTTGTTGCTTTAGCTCTTATTATTCTTAGCCTTTGCCAAATCCAAAATATGGAGGTATGGTTATCATGTGTCTGTGCTAATGGTTCTCTTAAATGGAGGGCTTGATACTGTATGCTATGAAATGTAATGCAAAGGAACACAAAGACCAATCTAAGCATTCAACAAAATAAGCCAAAGACACATATAAGATAAGACAAAGAAAGCAAAAAAAGAGAATGCAAACCAATGGTAAACACTCTCAAGCCCCTTGATGTTTGGATATGTCCAAGATGACAGATGTATTCTCAAGGGTGCTTCAAGCTTCAATGGATCCCATGATGGGTGTTCAAATTATGGAGGTGTGGAGTAATTTCATCATTATAATGGTAGTTTAGTAGTTTTTTGGCTCTCAAAATAGCATTATAACTTTACAATGGAAGGTGGATGATTGTGAGATGTGAAGGGTCTTACTTATAGGCCAAGGGGTAGAGAAATGGAGGGCCAGGATGTGAGATGAAATATTTAGTGAGGAAGGGCTGATGTCTTAAAAAGGAAGAACATGGATTGTGCTTGTTTGGATCCAATCAAGAGGTGACACTTGTCACAAGAGGAGAGAGTGTGAGAGGATGGAGGAATATGACCATTTTGGTGAATGTGAGGGGACACGATGGAGTTATGAGGGATGTGGACTTGTGAGGGATGTGTAAGAGGCCTTAAATGCGTTGTAAGAGCATTAAATGCATTTGGGGTGGGGATGTGAGGGATGTGACACGAGGGGAGATTTTGGTGTCAATTAGGAAGTCTTAACCCATGCTTAAATTTGTGCAAATGTTTAGGAAGTGATTAGGCTTTGGCTAGGGAATGAAGTAGGAGGCAAGTGGGTTGGGTAGATAAATGCAAGTGGGTGAGTTAATTAAGTGAGGTCAATTAGCTTAATGAGATGGATTAGTATGGGTGAATGGGTTGGGTTTGGTTTGAGCTCTTGGTTCAGGATTGGGTTAGGGGTTTAGGCCATGGTTGGGATTTATTTGATTTAAATGATTTGTTAAACCAAAAGAGGAAAAATGAATTAAATTTGAATATGTTTATGTAATTATTTAATTTTAAAAGAGGAAAGGGATTAATTAATAATCAGGCTAGGTTTGCCACTTAATTATTAATTAGGCTATAGTGAATTAATTGAATTAATTAACTAGGGGATAACATAAATTATTAAAAAATTAAATACTTAATCAATAATGTTGTAGAAGATAACTAAATAGGATTAGTTAAATGATGTAATCAGATTTAAGTGTCTATAACTACTTCTGTAACTTATTTGATTGTATACATTCTTAAAAAATGTTCTTGGCCTTAAGGTTAGTAATAAATTCTATTCTTATATAAATGGACTGGATAGATGCATAACTAAACAATGCCAAAAAAAAATGGTTAAAGATCCTACTAAACCTACACACCTCTTGTATTTATATAGAGTTATTGAAATATTGTTAAAAAAACCACGTCATATGGACCAAATAGAATTCATTATTTATGTTTTATTATAAGTTTAAAATTTTAAACAATTTGATCAATTAAATGACTTTCAATAACATATTTATTTTTCTTAATTATCAATTTTGTATATTTGCATTAAATTTAAAATATGGAGGACTTCATAAAACAAGGCTGCAATGCAACAAAGTTCTTCGAAAATGTTTGATAAATAAGATATTTAACAAATATTTTCATTATATATTTAAAAAAATTAAAATTAATCATATGCTAACATATATAAATGTATAAGAATGTAGAATGTGGAAGCATGTATCACAATTGATATATATAATGCTGGACTGTTAAGTTTTAATACCAATATCATAAGTGGACTGTTATAAAAATGAACAAAATTAAATTACACAAAGATAATAAGTTTACTTTTACAAAAATATAAATAAATGAAATTTGTGAAACTATAAATGAATTCAAGATATACTATTATAACAATATTAGAAATTAAGTGTGTCATCAATAAGAAATTTCATGTGGATATTAAGATTTCAAATAAAAGTAAAATAGGTGATACAATAGGTGAAAATCAGAGTTCTCTCAAAGTAAAAATAAGTGAAAAGGAAGAATAAAATAAAATTGTAAGATAGATTGTTATTGTAAATTTTACATTTTACATGTACAAGAATTACTATCTATATTTAAATTTCTTACTAAAATCTAACTAATGGAAAACAAAAAAATCATGTATAATTATAATATATGATACCATGATCTTATTTATTAAAAATATGTATAATACTTAATAATAAATTATATTTTAAAAATCTATATCATATTTTAATTTATATAAATTAGAAAATATATCTTATACTTTTATAATATATAAATCATAAATATATTTATATTTTAAATAAGATCAAATATAATACCATTTTTTACTATATTATCATAATTCTAATAATAATATTTATATCGAGTAATAATAATAAAATTATTTATATCATGCATCTAAGTATAATTTTAATATAATTATAAGTAGTATTTTATTATACTTAATATGAATATAAATATAGTTATTATTAGTTCCCGTGAAAGGAGGATACTATTGCATTTATTCATAGAATTTAACACATCAAATGAAAATCAAATGTCTGTATCCTTTTCTCATTTTCCTTAATTTAATAAATCACATTTTTCATGAATTCTATTGGACTATACCTTTTTTGTAGGGATAAAATTCAAATTTCCTGAACAAAAAATATGTACATTTTCCAACATTTGTTACAATTAGACATGTATTAATGCCAACTTTACCTTTTTCAAAAGAAAAAAAAAGTTTGTTTTATAGTTCATTTACTTCAAGAAAAACTCCTGTAATGTGGGATAATGATATAAATATTGTGTAATGTTTGATAGGATACTATTGCATTCATTCAACTCAATTTGCGAGTTAAATTGACTAATAGATCATAGAATTTAACACATCAAATGAAATATCAAATGTTTGTATCTTTTTCTCATTTTCCTTAATTTAATAAATCAAAATTTCATGAATTATATTGGACAATACCATTTTTTGTAAGGATAAAATTACATTTTCTTAAACAAAAAATACAAACATTTTCCAACATTCATTACAATCAGACATGTATTAATGCCAGCTTTACCTTTAAAAAAAACACATATAGGAGTGATACTTTTCTAAAATTTATGATGACAATTGGAAAAGTGAGAGAGAGGATGAGAGGGCTCTACAACTGAGCATCCATATAGCCCTCATTACTCTCCTCTATACGAGGCCTTAATGACCTCGACTTTGCCCAGATCTACAAAGGCCAACTGCCTAAAACATTTAATACCTATTGCATTTAAGGCCAACCATGATGCCTCTATTTCTTCACCTTTAGACACACTCAACTTGCCTCACACGATCATGTCAGTATTGCTTGCCATGGAAAAAAAAGGGAAATAGACAAAAGACCAGGCCAACAGAGCACAAACTGCTTCATTTAAGCAAGCACTGCAAGACATTCACCTTGTCCCAACCAATGCAAAGTTCATCAGGGATGTCTCGACAAAAGTCGCTCAACCTCCCCAAGCCAGAGATGGAGTTAAGGGTTTGAATTTAACCTCATTTTTTATTCAGCTTAATAACCATATGAGAGTAGAGTTAGATGAAAAGAAAAACATACTTAAGAACATTGCCATTTTCTTTGTTGCTATGGATTTGCTCAAATTTCCATCTAGAAAATTCCTTAATGATTGGTTTCAAAAAGTGTGGAGGAATAAACTAGGATACCATTTTTCTTTATGTCATATGGTGCAAAAAAACTTGTTTATCCTAATTTTTTGTAACCCTAATTCCCAAAAAGAAATCATTGAAAAGAAAGGTTGGAAGGTTGAAATCGTTGTATCCTCAAAACTGATCATTCCGACACCTTAATCCCTAATGTTGATGTTAGAGTTCTAATTTATATTTACCCTAGCAAGGAAGCCCAAGATAACATTTTCTTAGACATTGGAGAATCACCCATTTGTTGTCCTATTACCTACATGGGTGGTCTCAATGCTTGCTATCTTAGTAGAAGAGAGGGACATATGAGAAAGGTGTGTCATTTGTTGCAAATAAACCTGATCCTCGTGACGAGTTAGCTCCTCCCAAGCTTTCACATAAAATTAAGCTGGTTATTGTAATGCCTACCCCTAGTTGACTTTTCTCATTATATTTTTAGATTGTTTTAGGCATGTTTTACATTTATGTTTATGATTAGCGGTACTTGGTTACCAAATTTGATTACATATATTTCATATTTAGTTGATATATGTGTTGAGTTACTTGGTTATTTCAGTTATTTTAGGATTACTTCAATGATGGTATATATGTCCATTTAATGACTTTCAGTTATTTAATGATGTTAGTTAGATGAATGATTTATATGTGGTTTCTATGGATACTTGCCCCATACTTGCATGTGTATGGTCTACGTGTATGTTTTCTTTATGTTTGACATTGCTGATTTGGTTGAGGAAGAGAGTCGTAGTCACTTGCTAGTCGAGATCTACATGATGTACCACTTTCCACAGTTTCCTATTTAGTTTAGAATATATGTGTATGCACATGCATGGATTTTTATTTAGATTGTAAGTATCAGGTATCAACTTCCCTGAATTGCTAGGATGAGCGTACCGTATCGCAGTATTTTAATGGTATAAGTGGGGAGATAACTCTTGAGTCTGAATCCTATCCTTAAACCATTTGTCCTAAAAAGTAGGACACGAATTTGAGTTGTCTACCTTCCAATTTCGTCAAGTGATGTAAATTCATGATTATAACCCTTGAGTTTGATCTAGTTTTTTGTACTTTATGATGAGTTTTCATATTTCATTTTGTGGGTCTATTATGATTTTCTATTTTAATCAAATCAAATTAAAAGATAATTTAATGATTTTTTTTTTGATTGGTAAGAGGCCGAAGCCAAGATTTATTATTATATATTATTATTAATTATTATTTTATTAACCACAGGTAAATTCGAACCCAAGACCTCTTCAATAAGAGGCTCACAATTTACCATTGTGTTGTAGGCTCTTACCTAAAGATAATTTAATGATTTAATTTTATGAAAATTTTATAAATAAAATTTAATATTTAATTGTATTTAATTAATTAAGAAATTAATCAAATGAAAGAATTGAATTTAAAGATTTTATTAAAAGGTCTTATTTTGGCGTAATTATATTTATTTAATTTAATAATAATTATTTAGGAGTTTTATTTATATAATAAACTCTAAAGAATATTATTAATTAAAATAATTAAATATATTATTAAAACATCTCGCAAATTAATAAGAGAGACTAAGCAATTATTTAATAAAGTTTATTTTAATTAAATTGCATAATGCATATGCATGAAATTAATTTAATAAATTAAATTAAAGAGAAAAAGCTAATTAATTTAATAAAAGTATTTTAATTAAATATCTAAAAGTTTGTGTATGAAGATGTAAAAGATAATAAGATAATTAAAAGATTTTGATTAGTGTGTTTCCTCGTGTGATTGCATAATCAGAGCCCTAAATTTAGGGGAGAACTCTATATTAGAGATCTAGAGTTCATTTTTTCATTAATCGGGTTTTGGAGGAGCAATTGGAGAGGAAGGTTTTTCAAGAAAAGGGGAATTGTTGTGTGTTCTATGTGTTTGTCATTTTAGTATCAGATCCAAGTAGGATCTCATGGTTTTATTTGTATAGTAGTTTTCATTTTGCGAAGTTCTATCTTCTCTGTGTTTGCAAATCGGTTTTCAGTATTGAATTGAATTTGGAAACTCTTGTATGCGAGTTATTGTTCCTTAATTGAGAAATATTTTTTATAAGCTTTGAGAAATTGAAACCCTCGTGTTGAAATTATTGCTCTTCATTTTCAAAAGCATCTGTAATGAATGGAGGGATTGAAACCCTTGCTATTAATTTGAAGTTTTTTGTTTTTAGTAAGTTTTTATTTTTTGAAAGTTTCCATTTTTAGTAAGTTACCATTTTAGGAAAGTTACCATTTTAAGTAAATTTTCATTTTTGGAAAGTTTTTATTTTAAGTAAGTTTCCATTTTAGGAAAGTTTCCATTTTAACAAGTTACCATTTCGGGAAAGTTTCTATTTTTCACAAAATTCCATTCCAGAAAAGTTTTTATTTTTAGCAAGTTGCTATTTCAGGAAAGTTTCTATTTTTTGCAAGTTTCCATTTCGGGGAAGTTTCCATTTTTAGCAAGTTTTCATTTTGGGAAAATTTCTATTTTTAGAAGGTTTCCTTTTTGGGAAAGTTTTTACAAAGTTTAATAAATTTAAAATTATTTTGGTAATAATTGATAATAATAATTATTATTAATTTTAATAAGTATCGTTAAATTTTTTAATTTAATAATTTGAAATTTTGATTTATTATTTTATTATTTAAATATAATTCTAAAGTAAATTGAAAATCAAAGAAATTAATTGGGAGAATTAATGGTTATCTTTAGTAAACTTGGGTTGTGCTTGATGATTCAATTTTTTATGAAAATGATTTATAGTGCTAGGGAAATTTTCTTATTCGAAAACCTTAGTAATTAACATACTTTAAAAAGACAAAAACTATGATGTATATGCTCACTGAACTCTTATGTTTTGATAACGCATTGAATTATGAAACAATGTTTAAACAACTTTATGTGAATTGTTGAATCATTTTGGATTCTAGTGAACTCGGAAACCATAGTGAATTTGGTAACTAGAGAAATGGAAATTGAAACCCTAATTAAGATAAAAAAACATTATCAACTGTAATATTTGGAAATGAAAACAAAAACGTGAACCCTATTTGGAATTGAAAACTATACAAATAATAATACTTGGAAAAAGGAAACTGAAACCCTGGTTATTATTTAATCTTTGTATTTTGAAAACGAAAATGGAAACTTGGAAATCTATAGTGAAAATTAAACTATGTATTTTCCAGAACCTAATGAATTATGGAAATGACTTTTGTATGTACTCTTTTGTTGGAAATATAAGAGGAGTAACTAGGAGGGGAGGGGTGAATCAGTTGCTACTAAAATAAATCCTAGATCCGTTAGATGTCAAATAAAATTCAGACTAATAAAACTGATTATTGCTGATACTTGATAAGCATACATAAATTGTTGTAACTTGGTAAATGCAGAATGCATTTAACTTAGAAGATCTTAAGATATTATCAATAATTTACTTGCAAGCATGAAAGAAATAACATGAACACATATGACACCAAGATTTAACGTGAAAACCCAATTTGGGAAAACCACCAATTGTAACTAGTTATTGTTTTTCACTCTTTTGAAGTGAGTCCTATTAGGAGCCAACCCTATTAAAGTTTACAAAACACACTCTTAGGTGTGACCCTGTTAAAGGATTTGATCACCCTGTTAGGAGTGGCCTTTTAAGATATCTTGAAACAATTCAATGGAATTGCCAACTTGTTAGAGGATTTACAAATAGCTATTAAACCAACTTTGTTAAGAGATTTTAGATCACTGCTACAATGGTTAGAGAGTAACAATGAAATGACCTAATTGTGATGCAATTGAATTGTTGATTTTAAATCTCTGTTCTGACTTATACTTGATCCTTTCTGATCGAATAATACTTTTCTACTCCACAAGGATACCTGCTTATCCTTCAAGTTTGCTTCCTCTCTTCTTATCTCTTTCAATTCATTCAACTTGCATACTTTGAAATCACAAATTGACCTTTTACTTATACCTTCCAGATTGTCAAGTCAGCTCAAATACAAATTAGAATAACCAATATTCATTACCATAGTCGGCTAGAATCAGTAGGTGAAATAATTAATCTTTACATGAAAAAATAAGAAAATCCTTTGGTAGTTGACCCAGCTCCGTAGAAACTAATTCTAAAGCGATTTCCTATGTTAACCAATAGGAGCTCGGTTAACACTACGAACTTACAAAATTCCTTTGGTAACCGAGTGAACTCGATTAATACTAGCTTTGTTCAATTTTCCTTTGTTAACCGAGTGAGATCGGTAGATACTGCCTTCTGTACAGAGCAGACTTAGGAATGCTCGGTAGACAAGGAAAACTATCTTCACTGACCAAGTGAGTTTGACATACACCAATTGTCAACTGATATGACATTTGTGTAACATCAAAGATAACACACAATTAATCAATTCTATCCAACACTCTTTTTGATATGTGGTTTACAATTATGGTTTTTGGGGTTGTCTTAGCTTTGACTAGTCAAGATGTTTACCAGAAGCTTAGGGGTTTGTTCTGTGATGTCATGATGATGTTTGTATGTGATCTTTTATACCCAACCTTGGTGATGTGTCTCGTACTTCTATGATGAGTTTGATCTAATGATGATTATTGCTTTCTAGTGTTCTTGTGTGAAACTGAGGTGGATGATGTGTCCTTCCTAATATAACCCTTTGAGTCCTCAATCAGTTATCCTTGATTACTTCCCAGTTGCTTGTATAGAGCTGCGCTGATTATATGATTTTTTTGTTTGGTGATGTCATGCTATGGCATGGATTTGATTTATGTGTACTAGATTTTGGATCAATCATGTTAGGATGATCATTTTGGTGAAATTTGTGATTATAATTAGTAATATTTCAGTGCTTTCCAATTGCTTGTTTAAGAATTAATGTGTGGTTTATGGTCATTTGAGATCTTTTTCTTTTGCTGAACTTAGGATAGGTTTTTTGTATGTCATGTTGGGAAGTGGCTTGCAATGGAGGTCGAGGCCCTAGAGAGGCTAGCGAGTAACCCATTGTAGGTTATTTTAATAAGTCATAACATTTCATTAAATGGGTAAAAATAAATTAATAAGATATTGGTACCATGAAAAGTCACTAGGGGGTCCAGAGTATTAAAAGACTATCGTGGTAACCTTAGAGTTGACTTGTTAGTATGCCTTGTCTGTATGAAAGGATACTGATGCCACATAGAGTCACTAGGGGGTCTAGAATATTAAAAGACTAGACCAAGTAACCTTAGACTTAGCTCATGCAATGACACTTGCCCACCTGCATAGTAGATTTCCTACGTGTTTGTGTTGCCTCTGAGATTAGTTGATACTTGTGTCTTGGTACCCTTTGAGATAGTTTTCTTTCAGGTGATTCCTTGAACCTAGATGTTGGTTTTAACTTTTGAGTTTGTTGTCTTATTTGGGACTTGAGACTATCTCCTCAGCATGGTGGGAGTGAACCTTTTTGGGTTTCATGAGGTCAGGTGGTAGTGCATTTTCTTATACCATTGAGATTCGACCATCGGATGTTGTTGCTAGATGTGTTTGTGCAGATGTTCATTTTTATTTGATCTTGTATTCTATGTTGGATGGTTATACTCTAAGTATATTGTATTTGATTGTAGACACTTAAAATTGTCCAAATCCCCTTATCCTGACTAATTAAATAGATATTTATTATGTATTTAATTACCCTACCTTTTATTAAATAAATTTACATTTATTTAATTATATTTACCTTTCCTTGATTTAAATGAACTAAGGTTTATTTAAATCCTAACACATTCACTTTAATTAAGTACTTCATTTACTTAATTAATTCCTTTCCTAATCCCGCTTGGAATTAAATATTAAATTTAATCCTATTTGAGCACATGGCTCCTAACTTTAACCCTCACCTAACCTCACTTCCCTAACCTAACCCATCTTTCTAACCTAGGTCAATCTACTTATCCACTAATTAATCTTAGTTCCTCATCTCATCACATCCTTAATCATTTGCACAATCCTAATCAAAGGATTAGCAAACCCTAGTCACATGTGACATGTGACTCTTACACCTTTTTCCCCCTTCACATGTCATTGACCCATCACTTTCAAAGGTGTCTCACACATGTGTGAGAAACCTTGAGCCTCCAACCCTCTTACACATGTCATAGACATCTCACATCAAAGGTTGCTCACACATGTGTGAGCATCTTTGCCCCTTTGAATGGTCAAAACCCTAATCCACATGGAGTCTACTTGGCCTCCACCTCATGGATACCTCATCGATCTTGAGAGATCCTAGCCCTTCATCTTGCATTCAATCTCAGTCGTCCGTTGCATCCATTTTCCTATAAAAGGAGAGCTCTCTCCTCATTTCCAAGAAGCACTATCTACCTCATTGTTATGCTACTGGATTTGTGAGCAACCACATCCCACAACAATGAAATCATCTACACTTGATGATTTCATGAGGTTTGCATTAGTAGTTTGAGTCATTGTGATTTCATGTTATCTTTGTTTACATGTTATCTTGCATATTTTGAGGTTTGCATAATCATGTAGGAATATGCATTAGTTGCTTAATGTTTATTCCCTTAGTTACATTTTTATGCAATACATTTTGGCACGCCCGGTGGGACCCACTTCACAAGTTCGAACTAACCTATCTAATGTGTTCATAAGTGTTCAAGCTTGTAAGTTGAAGGCTTGCATTTGGAGATCAAGTTTCATGAGGAGCATCTAATAGAGGCATAAAGCCCATCATCACGTTTGGAGGACATAAGGGAAGTCTTTTGACATATAACAGTCTATATTTCATTTCTTATTGCTTTATTTTCAAGTTCTAGAGTGTATATACGTTGAATATCTCTTTGAAAATAGAAAAGAAAAAAAATACTTCTTTGTTAATAGATAAATAAGTTTTTTTTAAAAAGAAGAAGAAGTGTGTTTCATCTTTATTTATGCTTTTTTAAAAATCATTTTTATATATGTGTTAGCAATATAAATATATATATTATTATTTATATTTATAAAACATATATATATATATATATATATATATATATATATATATATATATATATATTATTTTTTTAAAAAAATGAACTTAGTTTAGTTCAATAGGGGTAGGATAGTTTAATATATATATATATATATATATATATAAAAAAAAATTCAATTAAAAAATTTAAAAAATAAAATAAATTTAACAGCCATTTTTTTGCTCCCGTAGGCGCCACTAGCGGCGGTGCCCACGAGCGCCGCCTATGGCCTTACCGCCGTCAAAACCCCCACAAAGTGCCGTCGACATTCGCAACCCGTCGCCAGCTTACACCGCCCCCACTTTCCCACCACTACTGTCGTCGAAGGCACTACAACCCCCGCTCACAGCCTACAACTGCTCGGCCGCGACACTAGCTGTAACCCTGTAACTCACGGATCTGCCTTGCATCCTCTTTCGTAACCCCACTCCGCCTTTCGAGCACATGCAAACTTGCCATCGCGGCCATTGCCGTCGAAAGCCCCTCCTTCTTCACCCGCTGGCGGCGCGAAACCTCGTCGCTTCACACGCCTCTGCTTTCGCTCCACCAAGCCGCTTCCCCCGTCTCCCGCGCCAAACCTTCCTCTCGCCGCTCCTTGCAAATGCTCATCCCTGTCACCTTCAATTTTGACTCCCCTCCTTCTCGCTCTCCCACGGTTGCCGTTCGACATTGACCGCTGCTCAGCCCAACACCACCAGCCCTCCGTCCTACTCCCTCACTCTTTGCGACCACCCGTCTGCCACTACTACTTAAAACCCACGCTACCACCACTGCTCCTCCTCGCCTGCGCCAAACCCACGCCTTGGTCCACAAAATCTCCGCTCAGCTGAGCACCCCCCCCCCCCCCCCCCCTTTCCCGAACTCCTCAGCCTGAAAACCACCGCACCTCCGCTTAGCCGCCAAAACACAACCCCCTGCACTTTCTGCCCAATTCTTTCCTTTATTTATTTTTTGTTTTAACCTTTCATATTTAGATTAAACTCATACAACTTTAATCGTTTTTAAATTTTATTATTATTACTTTACTTTTTAAAAAAACCAAAACCAAAAATTCATCTTTTTAATAAAACTTGTGGTTCTCACTTTTTTTTAGCAAAATATCAAAAAAATAATTTTTTTTTTACTTGACATGCCTCTAACTGTCAAATTTTGGCTCTCAGGTCGCTGATGTTAGCACTGCATCAGCAGTCCACATGACCTTTTAAGTCATAAGGAGTAGTCTTTCGTTTTTTGCTCATAACTTGAGCATATGAACTCTGTTTTTGAAAAATGAAATATCATCAGAAAGCTAGTTGTGAGCGCATCGTAATGGTGCTGGTTTCATAAAATTTTGATGCTTTTTAGATCTCTGATTTTTCTTTCAAATATCAAACTTTGTGCTAACCTTCTTATTACAGGGTTGTTTCACGTTTATCCTACATATTTGCTGCCCTAACTTGTGTTTTTGCAAGGATATTTTCTCACTAACCATATTGCTTGCAGGTTTTTGCCTTAATTTTGTTTTGGGAATGAACTTGTATGATTAAACACTTGTCATTGAATGCATGGTTAAACGCTAAAACAATCACACTCAATCTTGAATGCATGGTTAATTGAACAACACTTTTGCTTTGGAATGAATGATAACACAATCTTGCATGTCTAAGGATCAATGAACATTGTAATACACATTTCAATTTGGTGCTTAAAACAAACAATCGCTCAATCTTGAATGCATAACAGAATTGGTTCTTTCCTTGTCGAATTTGCTTATGCACACGCTCGATTTACTTTATTGTTGACAAATCCACAATTTTCATTTATGTTGACAACCATTTCAAGTTGGAAAGAACATTGTATGTTATAAACATGTGTGTCTTCAAGTAGATTACAAAAACCTAAAGTTTCATTGGGAAAGAATGCGTGTCTTTTAAATCCCAAGGCCACTTACGTATTCTCTCCCCTCGCGCCTTCGGGTGATCTTGGGTGCACAAGAAATAAGTGGTCTTGTTTCTCTTTTTTAGGAGGCCTACTTGGGGATTTCATCACCCCTTGGGACAACCTCAACTCTAGTGTTCTGGCGGAGCATAAAAATTGGGAGGTGAATAGAAAGACACCTCTCTTGGAAGCATAATGTTGTCACTCTTGGCTAAGCCCCAAATAAATTTATACCTTTGGGAAGTGAAGGAGGAGATTTGGGTTACTGTCTCCCCCCGGTTGTGTGGCAGTATTTTCTTTCATCTATAGATTTGGGCCTCACATACCTTGTGCATATCGAGGACGCCCTCTAGTTGATCCTTGTACATCCTAGTCAAAACCTTATAGGATTTTTGGTGTATTTGACATTCTTGAGTGTTTGAAACACACTTTCCTTGTACATATTTCATTGTATATATTTTGCATCTCAAATTTGAAAAATCCAAAAACATCATAAAACATAAAAACCCAAAAAAATCGTAAAAGTTCAAAAATCCATAAAAATCAAAAAATCTCAAAAACAACAAAAACAAGTCTTGGTTTAGATTCCCCTAGTCAAGTTTTCCACATCAATTCCACATCACATCTTCTTTCCATCCAAGTTATCATCGTCATACATCCCGTCTTCATCATTCAAATCATCCCTTGATGTCTTAATCATCTCCATTCGTCCAAATCATTTCTTCATTTTCTTAATCATTCAATCTCATCCATAATCTTCATCCTAGTCATGATTCATCATCATCCAGATCCAATTTCCTCCACCAATCTCATAATGCATTCTTAATTTAATCCTCCACATCATCATCCTTCTAATCCAATCCCTTTTCAAATTCAATCATTTCTAATCAATTCTTAATTCGATCCATTTACATCTTCCTCCATAATCAATCTTTCTAATTTCATCCATTCAAATTTTCTTCTAATTCAACTTTGCAGTACATCTTTCTACTTTGGACATAGGAGCATTGTCATCACCATTGGACTTTCATTCAAATCTCACATTCACATGGTTAGGGTTTTTATCAAATCAAATCAAACCCTCATCAACATCAATATCAATATCACATCAAATCAAACCCTAATCAATCTCAATATCAAATCAAATCATATCAAATAAAATTCAATCAAATCCATATCAAGTCCAATTCAATTCAAATCAAATCAAGTCAAAGTCCAAGGCTCCTAGTCCTAAGTCCATCATCCATCTTTCATCATTCTTCATCTACCATTTATGGATCTTCAAATGGTTAACAATCTTCAAAGACAATATGAAGTTCTACCACCTGTTCAACCAGCATATCAAATCCATCCTCAACACTTCATATCCAACTCTAATCCATCTCATGTTCATTATTCTTCTATCTTTGACAAGGGAAATCCACCTCATTATCCTTACACTACATACGCTTCTATTCATAGCCCACACACTTCCTCAAACACAAATGCCCTTGCCATGGAAATGGAACAATTAAAGAATTATCTCTTATCAAGACAATAGCAAGAGGCCACCTTCCATGCCATGTGTCCACTTCCCCCATGTTTTGAAGATCCTAGTCCTCATGTCCCATCCAACCCCAATCCTCCATGCAATTCCCTCGACAATCCTAATCCTCCAAAAACATCATCTCCACCTTGTAAGGGGTATTTCTCATCATTATTGGCTAAGTGTAAAATACAAAATGAAGAAATCCAATAACCTAAAGTCATACCCCCAATTCCATCTCAAGACCTTCCTCCAAAGCACGACATTTTTTATTCCTCTTTTCCTCTAGATCTGAGCATTTCTTCATCCCATCATTCCCCTATCCCTCAAGATCCATTTATCCCTCCTAGTCCATCTCATGATTCCCTTCCTAATCTAGATCAAGGCATTCCATGTACCACCAATTCCATTCCATTTCACGAGTTAGCCTTCGTAGATCCTCCACTTCACGAAGATTCTCCTTCCACTCCATCCATTAATACTCCTCCATGTCAAGATCAAATCACCCCATCTCGTGGTTCCATTCCCTCCACTCCATTCAATGATCCTATTCTCTCTCATGATCCACTCATTCCACTACATGATTCCCTTTTAAGTCAAGATCAAAGCACCCCTTCATTTGCATTTCCTAACACCATTCCATCTCATGATCCTATTCTCCCTCATAATTCCCTTCATGATCCTAATCCTCCACATGATCCTATCACACCTATTCAATCCACTCACAAACCCCATATGCATGGACTTGCATCTTGTGTTGAAAATAATAAGTATCTCATTGAACAAATAATGTCTCAAGATGTTGGTACACCTTCCACTCCTTTGAAATCCAAAATTCCTCCTTCCAAACCTATAGCTTCCCATCATTCATCTTCCAAGTCCATTCTAGGTCCTTATCTTCCATCCATTTTAGGTCCTTATGTTCCATCATCAAACCCTTCATCCCTTCCTTCCATTTTAGGCCCCTACATACATCCATCCACCATATCCATGTTTCCCACTTCATCCTCTCATGCTCCTAGTCAAGATCAACAAAGGCACACATCCTTGAATTCCTTCCAATGTCCACCATCCATTTGCTCTTCTTCATGCACCCCTACCATAGCCAATGCAAGCAAATTGGATGATAAAGAAAAAGATAATAAAGTCAAAAATCCACAAAAGCCCAAGGATCAACATGTCCCTTCTAAATGACATGTTCAAGAAAACAAAAAATATGATCCAAAGCAAAATCAAAAAGCCACAAAGGCTAAAAATACAAAATGCAAAAATTTTGTGGATCCCAAAGCTACTTAATGTAGCAATGAATCTCAAAGAAAGATTCAAAATGACGTCCAATTTCACTAATCCAAAGGCTTCCCTCATTCATAAATCATCCCAGCTTCCATTTTCTAAATCCATTTTGGGTCCTTATGCCCCAAAATCCACCATCCTAAATCCATCGTCTCCTTCATCTATTTTGGGTCCCTATATCCCAAAATCCACACTTTCCCCTGCATATCCTCCACAATTTCCTCCTTTCAATCACCCTTCAAGCCAATGATGATCTTTCCACCTCCTTCATCCACTCACTCACAAGTCTTTCGAACTAGCATCCACCAACCATGTCTTCCTCCCTCCCACTCCACCCCCTTAATCCAACCTTTTTCATAAGTCATTTTCCTCCGTTCACTACCCTATCAACATCTAGGAGAAAATAGTAAAAATTCCTTGAAAATAAAAAAGAAAGGAAACGATATCAAGGGATCACATCCATATATCTAGATGCTTGAGTCCTCCCTTCATTTTCCTCTCATGTATCCATTACCTTCCAATTCCGCTTATCCACCCATTCATTTTTCCTCTTCCACTTGCACTCTACACTGGGGGCAAGTTCCATCCATACCAAACTTCCATACATCTCTTCCATCCTTCCATTTACCGTTCATTATCCCCTTCCATCTTTGATCTTGACTTTCACTTTCCTTTCATCCATCCATATGCACTTTCCATATCCCTTGCACATTATCCATACATTATCCTACATACTTCCATAATCCTTCCATACATTTGATCTTGACATACTATCCATATCTGGCATCCCATAATCCTTGTCATGTTCATTTCATCCATTTTCCATCTATTATCCTACATGCTTACATCCCCCTTTCATATGTCCTTGATCTTGGTTATCCCTTTCATTTCATCCACTTCATATCACACATTTCCTTCATACCCTTCATATCATTACCCATCTCATATTCATACCCTCCCTCACATATCCCTTATTCATTCCCCATTTATGCCCATGTTTGTGATCCATACTAGAGGCACAATAACAAAATGTTCATACATGCTTTGGAAGAACACATGCCTTCTCTTCCTCCATATGCTAGACTTCCTACCATCTTTCCATTTTCACACACATTTCCTTCCATTTTCCTATCCTTGGTATGGGGCATTTGAACTCCTTTGAAACATGATCCTTGGCTCCACATTTTCCGATACCATATCATTTGGCCCCTCATATCCTTTCACAATTCCTTTCATCCATCGACTCACATTGCTTTTCCTCCATTTACCATGCCTTGGCTTTCTCTTATC
Source organism: Cupressus sempervirens (assembly GCA_028749045.1). Taxonomy (NCBI): domain Eukaryota; kingdom Viridiplantae; phylum Streptophyta; class Pinopsida; order Cupressales; family Cupressaceae; genus Cupressus; species Cupressus sempervirens. Next base: position 110,463,440 of record CM053783.1, read on the forward strand.
ATTGCTCCCAATCCATTCTATCCCACATTCATTCCTATCACATTCAATCTAATTCTTCCAATAACTTCAATCAAATTCATTCATCTTCTAATTCAATCAATTTTCACTCCTTCTAATTCTTTCACATCAAATCAATTCTACTCTCATCATTCTTTGTCCCATCAACATCACTCTTCCAATCTCATCCACATTCATTCTTCTATCCACCATCAAATCAAAAATCAAAAAACAAAATCACTTGTGCAATCAATACTAATTCAATCAATCTAATCTTGCAATCTTGTACCATCAATCCTTAATCAATTCATCAATTTGACCCAATCAGCTGATAATTCATTGACCATATTCAACATTATCATGCGATGAGTCCTTCACAATCCTTGGATGTGCATTACGCTTAGCATTAGCCTTGCCATCCTTAATCAATCATCACTAATCAATCCATTAATGAGTTTTCAGATTGACTAGGGGCATAATGTTGGTATGCTTTTGGTTTATTGTGCACAATTGCTTGTTACTTGTCTGCATTAGTATTTTATGCATTTATGGTCTTTGCATCCTATTGTCCCCAAGAATCATGGTCTTCCATATCATGGTTTCATAGGGCATACGGTTGTATTAGACCCCCTTTTTTTACGTACTTGACACATTTTCATCTTGGTTCCTCATACCTTGGTGCATTGTGTTGAATACAATATCAAACTTGGGTTGTTCACGCCATTGCAACATAACTCCATTCCATCCTCACATCCATTTTGAGAGAACATCCATGTTCTCCTAATCCGCATGTCCTCTCGAGGGGGCATACCCTTCCATCCTCGTCATCCTTCCTCATCCTTCCATGACTGGGGCATCATGCTACTAGTCTTATCCTCCCATCCACTATGTTTTATTCTTCTTTGATATAACATTACTAATGCTATATCAAAGAGGGGCAAAATGTAGACACCTAAAATTGTCCAAATTCCCTTATCCTGACTAATTAAATAGATATTTATTATTTATTTAATTACCCTACCTTTTATTAAATAAATTTACATTTATTTAATTATATTTTCCTTTCCTTGATTCAAATGAACTAAGGTTTATTTAAATCCTAACCCATTCACTTTAATTAAGTAATTCGTTTACTTGATTAATTCCTTTCCTAATGCCACTTGGAATTAAATATTAAATTTAATCCTATTTGAGCACATGGCTCCTAACTTTAACCCTCACCTAACCTCACTTCCCTAACCTAACCCATCCTTCTAACCTAGGTCAATCTACTTATCCACTAATTAATCCTAGTTCCTCATCTCATCACATCCTTAATCATTTGCACAATCCTAATCAAAGGATTAGCAAACCCTAGTCACATGTGACATGTGACTCTTACACCTTTTTCCCCCTTCACATGTCATTGACCCATCACTTTCAAAGGTGTCTCACACATGTGTGAGAAACCTTGAGCCTCCAACCCTCTTACACATGTCATAGACATGTCACAGCAAAGGTTGCTCACACATGTGTGAGCATCTTTGCCCCTTTGAATGGTCAAAACCCTAATCCACATGGAGTCTACTTGGCCTCCACCTCATGGACACCTCATCAATCTTGAGAGATCCTAGCCCTTCATCTTGCATTTAATCTCAGCCGTCCGTTGCATCCATTTTCCTATAAAAGGAGAGTTGTCTCCTCATTTCCAAGAAGCACTATCTACCTCATTGTTATGCTGCTGGATTTGCGAGCAACCACATCCCACAACAATGAAATCATCTACACTTGATGATTTCATGAGGTTTGCATTAGTAGTTTGAGTCATTGTGATTTCATGTTATCTTTGTTTACATGTTATCTTGCATATTTTGAGGTTTGCATAATCATGTAGGAATATGCATTAGTTGCTTAACGTTTATTCCCTTAGTTACATTTTTATGCAATACATTGATTTCATGGATCTTACAAGATGATGTAATCTATTTTATGATGTATATTATTTCAGCCTCTCATACCTTGTGATTTGTACAATGGGTGATTGTGCATTCTATTTACTGCCAAGTGGCATCCTATAACTATATGTTATGAATTCATACTTGTAGTGGAATTTTTGTGTGTTAGATTTTATATTAATTAAACTTAAATATGATTCAATGTCATGAAACCCTAAGAGATGTAATATGTTTATGATGGTTGTTATGTATGTGAGTTAATGCTTCTGCTATTTTATCTCTTGCTGTTATTTTTTCTATTGTATTAACTATTATTGTTTATAATTGTTATCTAATTTTTTTTTTGACAAATTTAGTGAAACTTTAAGTTAATTTCTTTTGGGTTCCTTGGCGGGGCATTATAGTTATTGTTCATTCTCACCCGAAACCCAAGCGAATTACTCTTGACCCCAAGGTGTCACAATGATTGACAGACTCTAAAACAACTCAAGCATCCCTTGATAAGTTGAAATATGAATTTTTCAATCCACCTTTTGGTTCTAAGGAATTACACCCACCATCATCCTTGGAAAGTTTTACATCTCTCTCATATGTCTAGTCAATTGATTTCAGTCTCACTCCTAAATCTTTTTCCTACAATCCTCGACCTCTCAATGTCCAACAAATAGCATTGTGAACATTAAAAGAAATGATTGAAAAAGCTCATAATATTGCATCCCCACATGTGTTGAAATCATTCTCTATTACAATATGGGATAGGGAAGAGGTTGCTTCACCTATTCCAATAGCTCCTAGAAGGATGGTAATGTAGAGATTGAGGAGCTGGGTCCCTATGAGGATCCTATAATGCACACTCTAGACTACCTCAATGAGAAAGAAAGACTCCATGAATTCTCTATTATTTTCATCTTTGTTGCTCCTATTGTAACCTAGTCAATTTGAGGAAGGGGAAATTACTAATAAAACCCAACAAGGTCTTCAATATCCCTCCTAGCCTAATTAGGGGGTGATTGAAATATAGAGGAGATGCAACTTGTTATTACTGACACCAAATCTTGCACCCTTGCCTGAGGGAATACTTCTCAGGAAACTTCATGTAACATGGAAATAATCTCAAAAGTGTGGGGACTTTACAACTTGAGATTGAGTCTTTAGAGAAGGTCGACTTCCTTTACTATTAGGATGCACCTAATTGACTCTTGAGAGGAAAAGGGAGAAGAAATGCATGAAAGAAAATCTGCCCATTCTAACCTAAGAAGTGATGCACCAAATAGTATATGGGTCTGCTTCTTTCCCAATGAATGCACTAGAACTTAATAGATTTCTCAAAATATACCATTATCTACACTTTTTCAATCTCAATATCCCAAATTAAGCCAAAAGATAACACAACCAGAGAAGGGATATAATGGATTCACTTGATCTAATCAGTCACCAAGTATGAACATGATCATATGATATTTCAACTATCAAAATAAATTCAACAAGTGAGGCCACATGAGTATACACACACTAGATTGACAAAGAATGGATACAGTAGAGAAGATCTCTATTGAGCATAGGCAAAATTACAAAAGAGCTCTAAAAATCTAAAAAGAGAGAACCCTTGAGAAGACAACAAAACTTGCTTTTATAGTTCAAGCATAACTCCAGATTGCTTCACAACTTCGTTCTTATATTTAAGACTATCAAAGAGTGCTTGGATGAAATGTGGATGATCGATCTGATTTGGTACATCTTTAGAGGCATGGAAATCACCAAAACCCTAACTAGAAGAAACTTTTATCTTGACATACACGATGCCATTAATGCAAATAATCCCTCAAATGGATAACTAGAAGGTAGTCAACATGTCTTTCATGCCTTTTTAGCATGGGCATAACTCAGGAGTGGTTGGGATTGATCATGGAGATCAAATCCCACAGAAAAACCATTCTTCCTCCCATGGTTAGCTTGACAAAATGGAAAAGTTAGCAGGTTGATAGGTTATGCAACTAGAAAGTACCACGTAGACCAATAATATTATTTCATTTTTCCATCTTGCAAATTCATCATAGGTTTGACCACTTTAACCAACCACACCATCTTTTAAAACCTAAACCATAACTGCCTCACAAGATTGCCAACCTAACCACCATTGCTAATTGCTTGCCTTTCTAATCGGGCCTATAGGGACACATGTCCTCAAGGCACTTCCCCACATTGGATAAAGATCAAGTAGTTCCATAGTGTGGAAAAGTGTCGATTGTCGATCACCAAATTACTAATGATCAAAACATAACTGGTCCACCAACCACACAGTCAACACTATTGACTAACAAAAATTTGCTGACTTGCCACAATGTTTTGACATATCCATATTGTTCATAAAAATTCTAACATTATTCCAATTTGTGCCTCACAAGGAAAGAGACATCAACAATTCCATGTGTCAACAAGCCACTTCCCCACATTCGTTGAAGTTTGTTTATCTTCATATTGTAGGAAAGCACCTGCCGTAGATCATCTTTGATTTGATAGTGGATGAAACATGGAGCACCCTCTACCTATATTGTCATAGCTTAACCAATGAAGTGCCTCTTGTATGCTAGCTTAGCTGACATGTCACATAACATCTTTACTTTGTTTGCGACCCACAAGTCTAATTGTCACAATGTCACTTTCCTACATTGTCAGAAAATATGACAAAATACAAAATGTGGGAAAGTGACTACCAATAGAAATCCAATCGTATTCCAACTCACATTGACATGTTAGCACAGTCAAAAGATGGCCCACAGAGGAAACTTGGACCCACATGCCACATGGCAGTGAGGCACTTGCTCGCATTAGCTAAAGACCTTGCATCTTCATAATGTGGAAAAGCACATGTTTTCCATCTTGGAAGATCTGACGGTGGATGAAATACAGGCCTGCAAAGATATTAAATCATGCAACTTAACTTTGGGACTTAGGATATAACGCGTATAACCAAGGTTAAGAAGTATTACTTTTGTGCTCCCTAATGTTTGAATATTCAAATATTTGAATGACCATTAGATATTTTGCCAAATATAAAATATGGAATTATTTGGTGGGAGGGAAAAATAACTAGCAATTATCAGTCCAAAAAATGGAATAGGGAAGGATTCCAAGACAAATGGCTCGGTGGAGCATGAAATATTTATCTTTAATATAGAAAAGAAAAAGGAGAAAATGAAACCAAGAAAGAATGATCCTCTCATAATGGATAATGGGGAAGTGGTAAGGAGAAAGAGATGCAGATCCCCTTTTGTCAGTGGCAATATCAAAACCTACAAACTGGCTAAAACCAAATTGCCTAACCATTTTAAGGGGTTTCAGACCCCCATTGATATTGATAAGATAAGTTGAAAATTGCATCTTTGAATGTCAGATGTCTTGAGTCCTCTAATAGGAAACTTACATTGTCAAGGGATTCCTAAATTGGGCTTAAGGCATTGAAATCATTTTGCTTCAAGAAGTTAGAGTTGTTGGCTTTGCACTAGAGGTTGATCTAAAATGTATTTGGAAGGATGATGCTGCATTATCTACCAAGCCTCCTAAAGGAAAATGAGGTACATTTATCCTAGTAGGACCCAAATGGAGGAAAAAAATTAGTCAATGGGGGAATTCCCCTTGTAATAGGTCTTCCTAGATCTCTTTCAAACTAGAAGATTTTGAATTTGGAATATATTCTATTTACACCCCTATGATCCTTCAAACAAAATTAAGTTGTGGCAATGGCTATCTTCTCTACCTAATATTCCATGGATTATGGCTGGAGACTTTAATATAGTGGAGAGATCCCAAGATAAATAAGGTGGATTAAAATTTGAATGGAAAAGTAATGAGCAATATTTTTGGAATATAATGCTAGATAAACTCAAACTTATTGATCCTCTTGCTGACTTAAGGCATCACTCCAAAGGTATTTGGTTCACTTGGTCTAATTTTCAAAAAGGAGACAAGAGAATTTATTCTAGACTAGACAAAGGTCTACTTTAATAAGGACCTATTCAGTTGTGTTAAGCCCCCTGATGACAATCCGATTAGAGTTCTGCCCTATTCTCTTTATGATCATTATCTCATCTTGATTGAATATTCAAACTTGTTTGTGTTAATATTGCTTCCAAATACCCTAAATCCTTTTCCCACAATGCCTCTCTCATGGAAGACCAAGACATATTAGAAACTATTGAAAATTTCCATTGGTATAACTCTTATGTTTGTGCTCATGAAGACCCTATTACTAAGTGGAATCAAATTGCTAATTCCTAGCAGAGATTATTTAAAACTTTTGGCAAAAATAAAGCCAAAGACAATAGGGCCTTGGAAGTATCTCTTATCAATTTCTTTTAGGAATTTGAGGAAACAATTCAAAACCAACCATCTATTCCTCATGTTGTGGACTCTGTCTCTAAAGTGAAGCATGACTTGAGGAAGCTTCAAACTAAAAAGATCTAGGGTGTTAGGGTTAGATTAAGGATTAGATGGCTAAAGATGGGTGATAGAGGTTCTAGTTTCCTCTTCAAGAAACTAAAATACAAGGAATCCAAGGATAATATAGACTACATTTATGTGAAGTTGGATCCACTCTTAAAGATCCTAAAAGGATTCTCAGTGCCTTTGCACAACTCTATAAACTACTCTCCACCTCTCAAGATGTAGGGAGTGGAATGAAAGAGGATAGAAACAAGATTTGGTCTATCATTCCTAAGAAACTACTAGAGTGCAAGACTTATTCCAACTTTTTGTACCTATATCAATTAATGAAATCAAGTGTGTAATCTCTATTATGAGCAAAGAAAAAGCACCTGGTCTAGATGGGCTATCGATTGAATTCTTTAAAGTGAATTTAGAATAGTTCTCTCCTATTCTGTAAGATTTATACCACTTTTCTCTATATAAGGGGTTTGTGGGGCAGGGAGTCAATGCAAGTCTAATAAAATTGATTCCCAAAGGAGGAGATAAAACCCTTACAAAAAGATGGAGACCTATTACTCTCCTTAATATTTCATACAAGATTCTTGCCAAAGTGTTAACAAATAGGATTGAGCACATTTTACCAAAGATCATCAGCTTTACTCAAAAAAGGTTTGTGAAGGGGAGATTCATTTTAAAGAACCTTTTAACTCTCTAGGAAACCTTGGATTGGCCTAAGAAGTCAAAGAAGAATGTGGGGATGCTATTAATTAACTATGAAAAGACCTACAATAGGGTGGAGTGGAGATTCATTCTTATGATGTTGGAAGCCCTTGGCTTCCCCCCAACATTATCACACATGGTTAAAATTCTCATGATGGATGCAAATGTAGTAGAACAGGTCAATGGAGATAGGTCAGATTTCTTTAAGCTCTCAAGATCAATTAGGCAAGGATGCCCCCTTGCCCCTGCTTTGTTTGTTATTATAGTCTATTCACTCCATTATCTTCTTAGAGACAACTCCTTATCTCCCAAAATGCAAGGAACATCTCCATAATGGAGATGAAATTACTAATGTTTAGTTTTCTTATGACATTGCCATTCTTTTTACTCTTGTAGAAGAGAACTTGGAACATTTGATGACTAAATTGGATTTATTTTTTGTAGCTTCAGGTAGCAAGATTTCTATTGCTAAATCCATTAGTCTTGGTTGGGAATTCCCTCCTCCACCATAGTGCTGCAAATATGGTATTAAGTTTTTTTTTTTTTTTTTGCTAGGGTGGGGGGGAGCTAGTAATGTTGTGAAGTATTTGGGAATTGTAAGGCCCACATTCATACCCTATTATAAATCATAAGGAATAAATATGATTAGGAGTTAAATTAGGTCATGATTGACATTTTCGTTGCTAATAATGATTTATGAGATCCTATTAGAGATTGATGTAGATTTTGGTTATTATAAGTTTAATACTTGTTCAATAACATTAGGTTGAATAGATAAGATCACATGAAAATGAGACTTAAGATGTTCTAGCTAGGAATTTGGTCAAGGAATTCAAGGTATGATCCACAAGAAAATTAGGAAAGATGAAGTAACATTTACTCTCGTGAGAAATAACAATGATTGTATATTATAATGACAGCAAAACATAAATGGTTGCATTCATAGATTGGTTTTAAATCACGACGACATAATTATGAAAACATTCCAATGGCTTAAGGAATAAAGCCTAGAACACACACACCCCTCGTAATGTAATAAAAGGGTATTGCTAGGAATGTCATTATGTTTAACTTGATTGAAAAGAAACTAGTTACATGTTCGCATATTAGTGATTTCCACTTAAGACATATACTAGGATCCATTTGATTGCTTAAATAATTTAGTAGATATGAATTCAGTGTTTCATGGTTATGATAGACAAGTATTGTGATAGTGTTAAGAATATTAATTTCGTTGTGATAAGAAAGATAAATGTTCATACACATATTTCGATATTGCAATGTTTTTAGTATTTTATGGAAATAACTAGATGGAAGTTAACTAAATATGTTAATGTGAATTTAGTGATACTGGATTATTCTGCACTTATTTGCATGTATTTCTATATTATTTCATTGGGCTACTGATGTTAAGTTGAGTGTGTAGGAAAGTTGAACCATGGAAATTATTCGAGGAAACAAGGTTCAAACCTATGTGAACATGGTAAAGCCAAGGTGAATCTTTGAAAGATTCAAAACCTTGTTGTATTGTGTTTATTTCGTAATGTGTTTGTGCATAGGTGTAATAAATTTAAAGAGCTTGATCAATTAGAGACATGTCATCGTGATGTGTAAAGTATTTTAATGTGCATGCCATTTGACACTTGTGTTGTCTATGTGTAAATGACATGTCATGTAGGGTTTATGGGTATGAAGTCACTTAACCTAAACTTAATTCCATTATGAAATTAAGTCAACCCACCTTGGAGAGTGTTAGGAGGAGTCACCATCTTGTTGGAATTTAAATTCAAACTTGGTAGGACCTTTAGAGAGAGCCTAAAAGTGATTCCCAAGTGTTAATGTTGTGAAAATAAGTCACACACATGGTAATAGTATAGGTTGGGGGTCTAAATATAACCATAAGTTGGTCTAGGGGATTTGGGAGACCCTCTAAACTAGTCATTTTCAAGCTAATTCGAAAATCAGAGTGTCACATTACTTCTTTCCTCATCCCTCCACTTGGGTAAGTTCCTATTGGTAGAAAGGTACAAGGGTGTAAGAGGGGTAGGTGGGAATGAAAGTGGAGGTCTTTTTAGGGAGCTGGTGCCAAATTAGTGGTTGTTCACCCACTCTCTAATTGTAGAGACACTCAGGGTTTGATGGAAGAAACTTGGAAGCCAAGGAAGGAAAGCTCTTAATTACCATTAGCTTGAAAGGAGGTCAGTTCTTCATGCCATGTTTTCTCTCATCTCATGGAAGTTGAAGGATGGAAATTGTAAGATTGTTCTTGTAGGATTTATGTGTTGCATATGGTGCATGTTGTAAATGTTAGTGTATGTGAGTGTGCTTGTTGAATCTATTTGCATTTGGTTTTGTTTTTTGAATTGTTGTAGTGGATTGAATGTTGTTGGGTGTGAAGGCTTCACTCACCCTTGGGATGGAAGATAATTCTTGGGGTGAAGGGGCTAGTTGGGCTTTACATTGAAGTACAAAAATCCCTCTCTTGGTGAGGGGATAGTTTTCATGGAGTATGGGCTCCATTGAAAGCCATATACCTTTCTATTGTTCTATGGGAGGTATAAGTGAGGATATGTGAAAGGAGCATGTATGGATAGCCTTGTTGAGGCATGTGATTATTGATAGTCTTGGATGACATGTGTTTCTTGAAAACCTTATTGGCATATTGCAATTGCAAGATTTGTTGTTCATCAGGATATGGCATTCTCCTCCTTGGAGAGCCCACCTTTACCCAATGTTTATGATTCCATTTGTGAATCATTGTACAAACCTTGGTTGGGGTTGTAAATGTGTTGTGAGATTCTTGTATCCATGTGGTGCTTGGGTTGTGATGTTGTTTGAATGTATCCCGATTGAGCCTTGTTTCCCCTAGCTCAGTGGGTGGCCTCCTTGAGGCCTAGGTTGGGAGGTAAGCCTCCATGGTTCTTCATTTTTATCTCTCAATTAAAAGTTTTGTTGGTGATCTTGGAAACTTGGAGTTCTTGTAGTTTTTCCATGTGCATAGGAGGAGAAGACATTATTGGAATTATGTTGAGATAGAGGGTAAATTCCATCTTGTTATGTGGATTTAATTGTAATGTTATTGTCTTATTCATTGTCAATGGAGAGGTTGTGAATCATCTATGTTTGGTGAAAAGTATTTCCATTGTGTAAATTTTGATATGGTGTTTTCACGACCTTATGATCATGCTTGATAAGTGCATTGGATGAAAGTTTGAGGGTATCATGGAAGAGAAATTCATTTTGTTGATGTTGTTGTTTCATTTTCTTGGATATGAGTGTATTGAAGAGAAGAGTTAAGCATCATTTTAGATATTAGTAATATGTAAATATAACTACCTCTCTGTTATCCCTTTATTCTCCATTCTCATAGAAATAAGTAGATACATTCAATGATTAATGTTGATTCATATATAAGTATAGGATATGCATTCAATAGATAATGGAATTGTATTTAGTTTATAGTCATGATATGGATATCCATCATGGAATTAGAATACTTGATGTATCTTGAGTTGCATGCAAAAGATTGTCAAATTGAATTCAATATCATAGAAGAAACTGTAATGATAGGAAGATTATCTTTGTTGAATGTTATTATCATCTCAACTCTATGGTATAGTAGTTGTAAATGCATATTCGAATTGAATCTTTGCATGAGAATACAATATTAATTCTTGAGCCAATGGTTTCTAAACTTCACTATTCATAGGTAAGAATAATCATTTAATTTCATATACGATCCTGTCATGATGTATATATATCCTTGTATTGAGTCTATTGACCAAATGATTAAATAAATTCATCAATTCAAACTATACATAGTATGTTAAGTAACTCCAAATTATCATTGAAATAACATATCAAGTATACCTTATACTATAAGGATAGAAAATCAAATGGTTGACAGGAATGCATAAGTGTATAAGAAATAAACTTGTTGTAGGTGCTCATTCAACCCTTTGGAATTTGTATGGAGGAAGTGAAATATAATACTCAGCCAATACATACCAATAAAATAATTAGAAGAATATGCTAATGTATCTTCTAATTGGAGAAATAATAAAATCTTTAGACAATAAAGTATGTTTGAAAATAACACAAACCATAAAATAAATTTTTAAGTACAATACATTATGAATTAATTGGGTAGTCAGAAAATCTAGGATAATGAACCCCATGTATGGGTCTACCAGGCAATTTGAAAGGGATATAAAGTAAGAAAATAATAAATTAATATATATTACACTCTCCTATATCATGCTAGGTGAGGCTTTACTATTTAAACAAAAAAAAACAAACAAACAAACAAACCCATACACTTATCAAATCAGGATACTCCCCACACAATATTCCTTAAATGACAAATAAATAAAATAGTCCCACCTTCCCCAAGCACCTGTTAGATTGTGGTGACTAATCAGGAAAGTACTATACATACTTCATAATTAGTAGGGTTCCCAAATTTTTTTTTTGGGTACTATTCGTAGATTCGCCATTCATAGATTTGCTACTAAAGTTATGGCTAATTTATGGCTGACATGTTATAACCCTAAAGCAGTTTAATACTTGTATAAAAGGGTTTAGGGTTGGGTATTTTCCTTATGCGTTGTGATGCAAAATTGCTTCTTGCGGTGGTATTGAGCTATAAGGGATTACAGATTGTAATTAGGTTGTAATCACTGGATAGTAATAATATTGGACTTGTTGTTTGGTGGACGTAGCCTAGGGATTGGGTGAACCACATTAAATCTTGGTGCTTTGTGTTCGGTTCTGTGTGATCTATTATTTTTTATGATTGGTTATATTTGCATGTAGTTTTTATTTCTGTCCATGGTTTATCCTAACAAGTGGTATTAGAGCGAGGTTGTCTTTCAGTTATCCTCTGCAGGAAAGTTTCACAGTTAAGTGGGAGGCTCACGGTTGAGTCGGAGTGATGGCAGATGAGGGTAAGCTGAGGGTTGACATGTTTAATGGGTAGAACTTCCAGTTATGGAAGATGCAAATGGAAGACTATCTATATCAAAAGGATTTATGGAAGCTGTTGGAAGGCAAAGCCAAGAATCAGGGAACTATGTCAGATGCTGAATGGGATCTTTTGGACAGAAAGGCACTTGGAAGCATTCGGTTATGCTTGGCACCATCGGTGGCATTTAATATTACAAAAGTAAAAATAATAGAAGATTTGATGAAAACCCTAGCGACATTGTATGAAAAGCCCTCTACTTCAAACAAGGTATTTCTCATAAAGTGTTTATTTAATATGAAAATGGCAGAAGGTGGATTTGTTGCAGATCATTTAAATAAGTTTAATACTATTACTAGTCAGTTATCTTCTTTGGGTATCAATTTTGATGAAGAAATTAGGGCTCTCTTGATTTTGTGTTCTTTGCCTGAAAGCTAGAATGGCTTGGTAATGGCAGTGAGTAATTCTGTTCTTGGATCTAGTACCCTAAAATATGATGTGATCGGTGTTGTTTTGAGTGAGGAAACTCGTAGGAAATCCTCAGGTGGATCTACATCAGGAAGTTCTTTGAATGCACAAAGTAGGGGTAGAATGACTGAGAGAGGAAGTAACTCTGGAAATCATGGGAAATCAAGAGGAAAGTCAAAGGGGAAGAGGTCTCAATCGAGAGGACCAAATGATTGTTGGTACTATGGGAAACCAAGGCATAAAAAGAAAGATTGCTGGAATCAAAAGAAAAATGAAGGAGATAAGTCAGATGGAGACAAGGAGGAAATGTGGTAAGTAACAAATCCGAAGAGGATTCTTTGCTTTTTTCTTTAGAAAGTGTTGATGATTCATGGGTTTTAGATTCTGGTGCTTCATTTCATGCTACACCTCATAGAGGTTATTTCATTGATTATGTCCAAGGGGATTTTGGGCTTGTTTATTTGGGGGATAATGAACCCTATCAAATTGTTTGAAATGGAAAAATTAAGATTAAGTTGCAAAATGGGAATCATTGGCTACTATATGAGATAAGACATGTTCCAAAGTTGAGTAGGAATTTAATTTCAGCGAGGCAACTCAGTGATGAGGGTTGTGTAGTTACTTTTAATGATAAAACTTGGAAGGTTTCAAAAGGTTCCCTTGTAGTAGCAAAAGGTGTGAAAGTAGGCACCTTATATCTTTGTACAGGTCATATTGTTCCTTCTACTTTGATTGTTTCAAAGAAAAATGAATGTTCAGGAACAATTGTTGCAGTTGAGCAAGGAGAATAAATAGTTGTTGTAGATTCTGATACAGCATTGTTGCACAACAGACTTGGGCACATGAGTGAGAATGGTATGAAATTACTTCATTCAAATAAAGTTTTACTAGGTCTAAAATGTGTTAATATGGATTTATGTGAAAGTTGTGTGTATGGAAAACAAAAGAGAGTGAGTTTTGTAAAGACTGGGAAGGAAAACAAAAAGGAGAAATTAGAGCTTGTGCATATAGATGTACGGGGACCAACTCAGGTATCTTCCCCTGGTGGCTCTCATTATTATGTTACATTTATTGATGATGTAAGTAGAAAAGTATGGGTTTATTTCCTTAGACAGAAATATGATGTATTTCAAACTTTTAAGAAATGGAAATGCTTGGTTGAAAATGACATTGGTAAGAAATTAAAATGTCTCAGATCTGATAATGGTGGTGAGTATTGCAGTCATGAATTTGAAGATTATTCCTCCACTAATGGTATTCATAGACATAAACTATTCCAAGGACTCCACAGGAAAATGGAGTGGCTGAACGCATGAATAGGACTCTAATGGAGCACGCAAGGAGCATGAGGTTGCATGATGGTTTTCCCTTACACATGTGGGCGGAGGCTATCAATACTGCACTATATTTGATTAATAGAGGTCCCTCTACTCCTTTGGGCTATGGTATTCCAGAGGAGGCATGGAGTAGTAAGAAGGTGAGTTATTCTTTTCTCAAGACCTTCGGTTGTGAAGCTTTTTCTCATATAGACTTTAAAAATAGAACCAAGCTAGAAGCTAAATCAAAGAAATGTGTCTTTGTTGGATATGGCATTAATGAATTTGGTTATAGGCTTTGGGATTTTGAAAATCATAAAATTGTTAGAAGTTGGGATGTCATATTCAATGAGAAAGTGTTGTACAAAGATCTGTTGCAACAACATGAGAAGAAAGAAGATGATTATTTAGTGCTGGATGATACTCCAAAAGCTGATGTTCCAGCCATTCCTCATGATGTGTAACAACCGCAACAACAAATACCACACACACTAGTGAATGTTAGATGGTCAACAAGGAAAATTTGACCTCCACAAAGATTTTCTCCCTCTTTGTATTCTATTTTACTAACTGATGTTGGTGAACTTGAAAGTTATGATGAAGCTGTGCAGGTGGATACTAAGATTTAGTGGGAGTTTGCAATGAAAGATGAAATGGACTCTTTCCTGAAGAATAAGACATGGGATCTATGCAAGTTGCCTGCAGGTAAAAAAGCTTTACAAAATAAGTGGTTTATAGGTTGAAAGAAGAGGAAGGAGGTAAGAAAAGATTTAAGGCCAGGTTAGTTGTAAAAAGATTTGCACAGAAAAAGGGCATTGATTTTGATGAGATATTTTTGCCTGTTGTTAAAATGACTTCTATCCGTACTATTTTAAGTCTTATGGCTACTGAAGATTTACATTTAGAGTAGTTGGATGTTAAAACAACCTTTCTTCATGGTGATTTGGATGAAGAAATATATATGGCTCAACCACAGGGATTAAGGTCAAAGGTAAGGAGAACTTAGTGTGCAAATTGAAGAAAAGTTTATATGGCTTGAAGTAAGCACCTCGGCAATGGTATCTAAAATTTGATAGGTTTATGCATGAGCATGGCTCTAATAGGTGTCATTCAGATTATTGTGTTTATTTTAAGAGGTTGGATGATGATAGCTACATTATTTTATGTCTATATGTTGATGATATGCTTGTAGCTGGGTCTAACATGGATCATATTAAGGGGTTGAAATGCTAGTTAGCACATGCATTTGCTATGAAGGATTTGGGGGCAGCAAAAAAAATCTTTGGTATGAAGATTTGCAGAGACAGGAAGAACAGAACATTGATGCTCTCTCAGGTTGATTATGTTGAGAAGGTGTTGCAACGTTTCTCTATGGAGAATGCTAAAGCTGTCAGCACACCTTTACCTGGTCATTTGAAATTGACTAAGGAGATGTGTCCTAAGACACAAGAAGAGGAGGATAAGATGTCCAAGGTACCCTATGCTTCAGCTATAGGAAGCTTGATGTATGCTATGGTATGCACTCGACCAGATATGGCCCATGCAGTGGGAGTCATTAGCAGGTATATGAGTCATCCAAGATTTGAGCATTGGAATGTTATCAAGTGGATTCTCAGATATTTGAGAAGAACATCCAATAGGTTTTTACACTTTGGGAGCTCTACTACTGATTTACAGGGCTATGTTGATTCAGATTTGGCATGGGATATTGATACCAGGCAGAGTACTATAGGTTATGTCTTTACTGTTGGCAGGGCAGCCGTAAGCTGGGTTTCTAGGTTATAGAAGATTAATGCTCTATCCACTACATAGGTAGAGTATGTTGCTACTACAGAGGCAACCAAGGAGATGATATGGCTTCAGTTCTTCTTCGAAGAATTAGGACATCCTTAGAAGGATAATTATTTGTTCACAGATAGTCAGTGTGTCATTCATCTTGCAAAGAATTCAACTTTGCATTCTAAGACCAAACACATATAGTTGCGGTACCATTTCATTCAGTCAGTTTTGGAGGATGGATAGTTAAAGCTGGAGAAGATACATACCAATGATAATCCAGCAGATATGTTGACAAAGGTTGTAACAAGGGAGAAGCTGACCTCTTCTTCAGCTTTGGTTGGTCTTTTAGACTGAACATGCATAAAAGAACAACAAAGTCTAGGTTGGTTTGATCCAATGGGAGCCCCATGTGGTAGTAGTATTGGGACAGGATCAATCTCTGAGTGGGAGATTTTTTTTTAGTGTGAAGCTTGATCAGTCCCCAAGTGGGAGATTGTTAGATTGTGGTGACTGATCAGGAAAGTACTGTACATACTTCATAATTAGTTTTTTTTTTTGGGTACTATTCGTAGATTCGCCACTAAAGTTATGGCTAATTTATGGCTGACATGTTATAACCATAAAGCAGTTTAATACTTGTATAAAAGGGTTTAGGGTTGGGTATTGTCCTTATGTGTTGTGATGCAAAATTGCTTCTTGCGGCGATATTGAGCTGTAAGGGATTATAGATTGTAATCAGGTTGTAATCACTAGATTGTAATAATATTGGACTTGCTGTTTGGTGGACGTAGCCCAGGGATTGGGTGAACCACGTTAAATCTTGGTGCTTTGTGTTCATTTCTATGTGGTCTATTATTTTCTGTGATTGGTTATATTTGCATGTAGTTTTTATTTATGTCTGTGGTTTATCCTAACAGCACCTACCTCCCTCCTTGGGAGTATGGATGCATGTGATTTGGGAGGGGACATGTCTGACATTTATATCAGGGCCTACTCCCAACATCCCCACCATAGAATTTGCTTTAAACTTCAATATCTCCTTAAGCTCTTACTTGGCAGCTTGATACACACTTTCATCTTGGATAAAGGTAGACATTGATTATGACTCCCCTTTTAGTGCTGACATAGGGCATAAAACTTGTCCCTAGGTGCCCATTTTGGGGAAAGGAGATAAGGCCGCCCACCTAGGGAGTATTACCTTAGGAAAGGATGGAGGGGATTGGAAATAAATAGATATGACTTTTGGGGCTCATAATTATAGTATTTAAATCATGAAATGATTGGGGTTGGGTAGAGGTAGGTATTGCTAAAGTGGCCATAAACACTTTTATGTTATAATTAGGGGTCTAGAGCATGAATAGGATGGGTGGAGCAGGGTAGTTAAGGATAAAGTTAAGTGCTAAAAAGAAAGGAGACTAGTCAAATTGGTAACCACATGTTAAGATGATGTGTTAGGAAAATTTAATGGTTTATTATTTTTCAAGGGATAGTAAGTAATTAGCTACTTTCCCTTTTCTTTTCAAAAATATTTGTCTATTGAAAAGTTGCTAGTTAGGACATGTAGGGAACTTTCCATATGATAATAGAATGCATAATTCATAGTTAAGTTATTTTGTGATAAATAAAAATAAAATAAAAGAGAAAATATTAAAAATAAAATTAAATAATAATAAATAATTAAATAAAATGTTAAAATATAATAAAATAAGAATTAAGTAAATTAGGAATAATAACTGTGGATGAATGATTCTCTTTGGAGGTATCACTATATAGGAGTATGGAAGTTAAATGATGTAGGATCAAATTAAAATAACTAGGTAGTAAACCATTAATTAAATTGAAAACAACAAAGAGTAAGTTATAAGAATTTCCATTGAAATAGTACTAGCTATACCTTAATATAGGATGTTATGAGTAAGATTACGTGACATAAGGTCGGATAATTGGAAATATGGTCGTATTCACAATCAATAGAATGGTTGTAGTATCATGGATATACTACTCACACTTCACATGTTTACACACAATTATTTATTGTGAAGATTAGACATAGAATCAAAATGATAACCTAAACCACCCCTTATGTCAACCTAGATCCTAAATGAATGTTAGGAGATAATTTGGTATCGGCGGGGAGAAATTGGAGTACCCGACTTCAATGAGAACAAATAACTTTATCATCTCCAAACTCAATGACCAAATTTTTAAAATTCCAATCCCTCAAGGAAATATAATATGTTATCTAGACAAATCATTGTTCACTAGATTGTTCACAACTAGCATTGATCTATACATAAAATCTATAGTACACCTTTCAGAAGAAAATAAAATAAAAATTGGTTGTGTTTTACCTCATAAATTTAGGGCATGATAGGAATCCTATTTTTTGTTAATCCAAATATTAATAACATGAGGCAGTGGATTAGAGAGAAAATCAACTCTAAAATCAACAAATTGAACTCCTCCCATCTATCATTGGTTGAAAGGATACAAGTGTGCCAAAAAATTCTCTCATCATATTTAGTCTACTTATCCTCTGTTTGGCTCTTTAATTTTAATTAGTTTGAATTTATTCAAAAGATTATTAGGGACTTTCTTTGGTTTGATGGGAAAGGAACAACTGAGTCCCATGTTGTCAAATGGGACTGGTGTACTGAGAGAAAAGACAATGAAGGAATTGGTTTAAAATACCTTAGAACTCAGGGAATAGCCCTAGCAGAAAAATGGATTGTAAAAGTAGTGTAGGGAAATGAACCATGGAAAATTCTTATAAGGCACAACTTAAGTAGCAGGCACCCTTGTGGAGCTAAATTGTGGAGTAATCTGGACATATTGGATTTCTTGGAACTAAATTGTAAAATAGCGGTATGGGGTTCTAATGTGTTCAAATCACTATGGAAGAGTTAGAAAAGGGTGAGACCCCATGCTTGGTTCCATTTAGAGAGTAGAAGTTGGTAACATTTGGTTTGGGAAGAGCTTAATCTGGTGGAATTTGAAGAGTAAATCTAAACCTCTTACCCTTGTGCAGGGTTATTTTGCAAAGAAATAGGCTAAGTCTAGTATAAGAACTATTAATGATATCATTTGAAATGGAAAAATAGTTAAGTGGATTGAGTTGAAGGGCATAATTTTTCTTCCTAAGTCCTGAAAAAAGACCTATTGTGTTATCAAAAATGCACTTGAGGACTCAAGTGTCAAGCTAGAAAGTTGCTCTCCTTATTCTTATTTATTTCAGCTTAGTTGGCCTAATTCTACTCCTCTGCACCTGGTCAAAACTAAATACATGTACTTCATTCTCTCCTCCAAAACTATCATCCTTGAACACTTGAATTCCTATTGGAGCCTCTCCCTTTCACATGCTGAGTGGAAAGAAATACTTATCCATCTATGGGCTAGATCTATTGAACCTCAGGTTAAATTTTTCCTATGGAGGATGTTGCTTCACAAGTTTCCTTTTAAAAACCTTGGAGGGGATGTCAATATCGGGTTTGTTACTAATTAGCTAGAATTTGTTCTTTATGTGTTCTTTCAATGTTCTTTTTGCTCAAGATATTTGGAATCTCTTTGGGCTGCAACTGGACAATAACTTTTCCTTAGATAGCTTTATTTTTTTATAAGATTTACAATTATGATATTGCTATTAGGATTTAACTATGTAGTTTTTGAGTCAAAATCATTGACTCATGTTTCATGAGTACTGATTCACATGAATCTATCTCTCATGACAATAAATGGAACATGAAATACTACTCATGAAAGATGGATTCATGTGAATCACTACTCATGAAACACTAGTCAATGAGTTTGACTAAAAAACTACACAGTTAAACACTGATAGCAATATCATGAATTGACTTGCTATGGAAAAATATGTCCTACTTATCAAGATTGGTAATAACAACAAATTCCTTAATGTTTTTTGGTTGATTTTCTATTCTATTGTGCTATGATCTCTTTGGAAGTTTAGGAATAATAACATTTTTCAGGGTAAAATTAGATTCCTTATAACTTATCAAGAACCTTAAAGAGGAGGGCATATAAAAGAGACCTATGTGGACAAGGAACCTCTTTGCCTATCCCTTCATGCCTTCCCTAGTGTTGTTTACAACCTCTAATTCTAGTGAGGAAGAAGAGGATGAGTAGCAGTCTGGTCTTAGTATATAGTATTTAGTATTTACTTTTTGTGATGCATTGTAATCTTGTTGCTCTTGATACAAACTCTCAGTGACATCCAAGAGGCTAAATTTTTTGTATTACAATTGGGTAGTATAGTTTGGCTAGTGTATAAGGGTATCTAGTTGAGGCATTGTAAACTTTGTATACCTCTCTCATTTTTCATGATATGCAATAGTAAAAAAACACATATAGTTTTTTTTACAATTCATTTACTTCAGGAAAAATAAGTTAACGTGGCACAATGACATAAATCTTGTCTAATATTTATGTAAAGTAATACAATGTCTATTATAATATTTAGGATCTTATGAACAATGCTTTCAAATTTAATTTTTAATATTACTTTTCCATAGTGCCATTAAATATTTTAAATACTTTAATGAACACTTCTTGTATTCTTATTAGTCCTTGCCTCTTAATATGGTGCAAAGAGGGGTGAACAACTAGGGCCAAAGGCACACCTAACTATCCAACCAACTCACTGAGTACACATAATGGAAGCAAAATACAGGAAACAACACCAAGGAGAGAGAGAACAAATACTTTTATTGATTCATCAAATGCTCATCATACATTCCCAACTATAAGGCCTTCTAGGTTACAACCAGATACAAATTATATTCCTAAGTTTTGTCCTCAACTTCAAACACACAACATCTACTTTGACTCATAGCCCTATCCCTTCTCCCTAAATTTGAACCAAATACCTCTAGTTATACTTGCCAAAATGGCTTATAGAAGATTCTAAAGCATTACATCAAAGAAAGGCTGGCTTCAAAATGGTCAACACTCATCCCTAGAAAAGATCTTATCAATACATCTATAAAGTAAATTGAATACAAGAGTTGGCTCCAACTGAGAACCAAACACAGACAAACTTGATCAAAGAAGGACTTGAGCATTAGTAACAATAGGTCCACTTAGCGCATGAAGGATCACTTGGTCAGGACATGAACAACTTGGTTCACTTTGATGGAACTCAGTCACCAAAGGAACAACTCAATTCACACTAAAGAGCTTAGCAAGGTCTAAAAAGAACTCGGTTTGAACTTATCAAAATGAACAAGAGTATAGGATAAAAGGTAACCCAGGATGCTTCTACATCATAGTGATAGGGATTAATGTTTTCAAGTTTCTATTTGCATATTAGTTGTTGCCTCGAGAATCATCCAAATTTTAAATACTATGGTCTAGTTAATATATTTTTTATTAAACATAATTTTTAAATTTTTAAATTTATTTTCTGATTGGCTTTGTCAAATTTTACCCATGTTATTTTTATTTTCTCCTTTAGAAATGTGTGCATAAAATAGACTAAAGTAGTGGCAATTTTAGACATGTGTTGCTTTGTATGCATGTTGAGATTACGTGGGAACCTTTGTTGAAACCAAGTTTCATCAAATCCTTCAACATTTTGCATTGAGCATGTTCAAATTAGCTACCTCAACAATTTTTCTATTCTCTGCATGGACCACTACATAAATGACACCCACAAATTGCTAAAAGGGAGAGGAAGAGGTAACAACAGAGGCATCTAAACTTTCAATTACATAACCATAGTTGACCCCTCTATGCCTGGCGCAACCTTTTCCCATGATAACAAAGACATTCTTCTTTCTATATTCTTCTATCATGAATTACAGATATAATGCTCTAAAACCCTTTTTATTGTGCAAGAAATCTTCCATTATGTGATGGATGAAAAACTATTCATGCATACATTTTTTAGCTTAAATAGATGGTGAATTGTTCTTTGATTAATCACCCAAAATGAAAAATAGCACTACCTATTTAGTTTTGGGCTCTCAATTGAGATATGCTTAATGCTTTAGAAATTTGTTCAAATGGGGCTCTAAATTTTCAAAATTTTGATTTAGGACTAATGGGTATTCAACTTTAATCTTAAGCTCCCTTAGCTTTTCTTGTTGTTATTGTGCAATTGTCCTTGATATTTTTCTCACTATTTAGTTTATTTATTAAATGGAAGTTTTTGTTTGACTATAGATGGACATGGCCTCTATATTGGGGGATGGTATTGATTATATCAAGCAACTGTAATAATAGGTTAGAGACTGCAAGAGAAACTTAATGAAATGGTCATGCAAGCTACAAACCCTAGGCCTCTTCATTTTGAAAATGGTGTTGAACATACTATATAAGAAGAAACCCTTGCAAAATACTCAACAACAATCACATGTTAGTAGATTCATGGTGAATGAACCCACAAAAGAGTTGATTCATACAATGCAAGTACTATACTTGATTCCATTTATTATATCAAATTCAAAATGTGTTTTCTAGGATGCACATTCCCACTAAATTTTTTTACACAAAATTCTTTAAATATTTTCCAAAGATAACCTCGAATTCAAGTCAAGACTACAATGTTACATGTGCTCATATTTGTTATGTTGTAAATTACATTGTTCTTCTATAAGACACAACAGAGATTGCTAAATTCTAACAAAGAGTTACACTGGTTTTACTTTTTGTAATACCTAGCATGTAAGATATATGTGTGTCTTGCTTCAACCCAAATAGCTCCTGACAGGCATGATGAACTAACAGTTTTTTTGGGTGGTGCACATCGATGTAAGCTAGGTATATATAAACATTTTCAACCTGAGGAAATTTAGTGAGAAGTGATTTGTTTTGTTAGGCTGATGCAAGCAATGGATAGATTAGGGATTGGCATTTTGAATGCTAATATTACTTTCTTCAGAGGTCTAGTTCTTAATTTTTTTGTCATAGAGTAATGTTTTATTCATAAAAAATTCATGTGTTTGTTAAAGGATATCTTCATATGCCTAACTTATGTATTATAATGGGGCATGTCTCTCCACTCTCCTCAAGCTTCCTTGCCTTTTCTGGCAAGCTAGAAATTATGGTAATGAATGAGTGTAGTATGAATTCATGGCATACATGAATTTTATATTGATTTATACTTGGTTCTATTGAACTCCATACACAAGCATAGCCAAATTATCCAACATGGGGTTGATGGTCTCTTTTTCTGTGCTAACTTTTACCCTTAGTTGGCTCTTTGTTCCTTTTAGTTCTACTAGTGTTCTCTATGTATATTTTGGCCACGTTGCAATGGTCTTATCGATTCTCTTTCCTTGTTTTAAAGATTGCATTGACTTCATCTTGCATAAAAAAATTGGCATATAGTTCCCACTAGATATCGGTTCCTTAATAGACTTACTTAGCAAACCCACCTTTTCTAATTGTTATATGCAAACCAATCACTTCATGCTAAGCATTATTTGAGTTTATTTGTTGTTCAATGAGGGAAAATTATCTAATCTTTCAAAGCTCACAACAAAATCCTTCCTAAAATTTGACCTAATCCTTCTTTACATCCAATTCCAGGGAAGATGGGGTGGGCCAATATAGACTACCTGTAGATAAATAATTCTGAAACTATAGAGGCATTTATTATATTTGGCTATGTCAAAATAAAAAACTCATAGAAAAATGAATGTGGTGCTTGTGTCTAGAGACTAGCATCAAATTCAAACATGACAATAGAACCCTAACACATCATACTCTATACCATAAATTCCTTCTACTTTCTATTTTCTCAAGTCACTTTAATGGAGAGTAGAGATTGATGTTAAATCTCTTGTCCTCCATAGAGGTTTTTCTACCATTAAACAATTTGAAGTGTTTAACCATATTATCAGTGATAATGGGTTTCCAATGTGGGATGCTCTCAAGAAGGATTTTGGTGTTCTTTATACATGGAAGATAGGATAGTATTCGATTATTTATATCCCTCTTAATTTCCCTTATTCTATATGTAGTTTCTCAACAAATTTAATTGTTTTTAAAATTTACTTCATTCACATTGCTTCTCTTTAATTTCTTCAAGGCTTGAATTAACCAACATTTTGAAGTTGTCTAAAAGGGCTTTACTATTTGAGATTTTTAGTATAGCTTCAATTTGAGATTTTTATTATAACTATTGTTGGTTTTTAACTTATAATTGTAATGATCCAGTCATTGTTATCAAATGTATGCTTTAAAAGCTAAGGAGAGTTATGGTTAAAGTGGAACTAGAAGACATGATGTGATTTTTTTGGGGTGAACATAATGATGCATCTATACCTTGAAGATTGGATCTATTTCAACATAAGAAAAGTTGCAAGCAAGCCTTGTAAGTAAAGTTGCAAGCAAGCCTTTCAATTGTGATCTTAGACATGTCAACAAATGATTTGGATACCAAAGTTGTGAATCCACATGATTGATCATCTGATTAGTTTGTTTGTTCATGAGCTAAAACAATAATCTTGGTGTTTCAACACTGTATTTTGATGAATCCAAAGTTGTGAATCCACAAGATCATCTAATTAGTTTGTGGTTTTGACACTATATTTTGATGCTGGAAATGCATCCCAAAAGTAAAATATTTGCATTTAATAGCCATGGCATTTTATTAACACTCAGTTTTGATGTTGGAAATGCATTCTAAATATAAAAATATCAGTATCACCATTTGGAACTTGTCTTACCACAGTTATTGGTACTTTATTTACCTTTCTTATAACAAATTAATGTTCTTGATGATTAATTATAAACTAAAACAAGCAAATTTGATCCTATTTATGTACATCCAAATCTTTAATATCTTCTTGTTTTAATATTTTTTAATTTGTATTTTAAGTATGCACAATCATATTATATAAAATATATTATTAAATTATTATTCTATACATATTTAACATATAAATTATTTAAATAATTATATTATTTGTTTTTTTCATATTGTAGATCAAGAAGCCAAAAAGGAACATAGAAACTTGCTAAAAAATCAGCATACGACGATCACCACCAAAAAACAATCAGCCATTAAGGTTGTCACGAAATTTTTTTAAAAGTACCGTACACTGAACTAAGATAACATAAAGTCATATAAAAAACTTCAATATCTATCAAACTCTAGCAACATAATTATCTTCATCCTCACTAGAATTTGAGGTAGTAAGCCTCACAAGAGAAGGCATAGAATCAAAATTACACCTTTCATTCTGAGGTAGCCACTTGCCTTGCCTCTAGATCTTCTGAACCAACTAAGAGAGGGGAATACTGAAGGCATCCTCCTATTGATTACCTCCTTTTCTAGGAAGCATAGTAAATCCATAGTGTATATCCTACTTTGAGAGCATCTCTTGTCCATCTTCAATAAACTTTTGAAATTGTTCCTCTTTGAGCTTGAAAATAGCAGTAACCTGCACATATAGATCTACTTGAACGAGTCTCCTAAGAGACTCATCAAGGATTCTATCTACTCCCTAAAAAATACTATTGTTCCTTAATTTCCAAAGATATCAGAGAATAGAAGAAGAAAAAATAGATTAGAACACATTCAATTTGCTGCTATTGTAACAAATTTTACTAAATTTGACATTCTCAATAGAAGAATTACTCCCCAGAACAAACCCAAACATGTGCCGAATATTAAGTGCAAAGGTGAAGTCAAAGAAGACATGAATGATAGTCTTTGGTTGGGCACAAATAGAACATCTATTGGGCTCTCCACTAGGCTTAGCAAGAGGGCGTCTATGAAGCAAAAGCCTTCATAAAAAACAAGTGATTTTGGGTTCCATTGGTCTAGACCATAGGTCAATGAGCAACCTTTTCCAAACTTTATGAGGAAGGGAAAGATTCCTGCAAGCATTGAGATGGTCAAGGATAGTAGTATCATAAGTAAGCATGGAATAGAAAAGCTTGGACATAACCATATGTAGAGGAGTGGAGTCAAGCCAGACTAGTTTAGAAGAGCAGGAGTTTTTAGAACAATAGGCTTTCCTAACCCCAAAATTTTCCAACGCCTTAGCAATCATAGAGAAAGTCCTATTTTGAGAATCTTTCAAGGAGTATTTGGTTTTCAATTCTTCCCAATCCATAAGATTTTCATTAACAAGGATGTCATTAAACTTCTTAATACCAACACTTGCCCATTTCTTGGTAGAGCATCCCTATAGCAAAGTTAAGGATTTGTTATTGCTCTTCAAGTTTCACCAAATAGAACAATTACCTTGCCAAATATTGCCTTGTTCAGTCCTTTGAATGTCTCCGAACAAGGGTTTGACATATTTCTAGCTTTTCCAAATTGCCTTAAAGACATTAGATCCTCCTACTCTAGTTTTACAGTCTAGAGCAAGAAAGTTTTGTACATTCCATTCATTCCAGACCCTTGCCCCAAGTAGATGTCCTCTTCTTAGGCTATGCCTAATTAATATTTTCCAAGGTTCTTCACCCACTGAAGCTTTGGCTAGCCATTGACTACTAAAGAAATACCTTGGAGTCTAAGATCCTCCAGGCCAAGACCCACCCCAAGCCTTGCCTTTTGTAGACCATTCCCATTTTACCGCATGAGTTTTGAAGGTTCCTTTACAATTAGACTAGATAAAGTCTTGAATAATTTCTAAATAGAGGCAATATAATTAACATTAAACAACCAAGTTGAGGAAAATAATGCAGTGTAAGAGTAGAGGATTTTCTGGCACACTGGGATCCTTAGCCAAACACAAGTACATATTATTCCACTTGATAATTTTTCCACTGATCTTGTCTTTCAGCCAAACCCACATGTCACCAATATTGGGATTGATGGAAAAAGGGATGCCCAAATAGTGTACAATATGACTAGGACCACCCCATCTGATAACATACTTACCACACCACAACGAGGGGTTGGAATCCCAACCAAGAAGAATAGAGTTGGTCACTAAGATCGTACTGCCTGATGCCATGCAAAAAAGATCAAGCTTCCTCATAAGACACTTCATATTTTCCTCATCTAGTCTAAATAGAATGGCAATGTCATCTACTAATTGAACATTCAAGACCTCTTACCCATTTTTTAATTAGGACCTCTAACTTTTGGGGATAAACCATCATCTCAAAGAAGGTAATGCAAAGCTTCAACTACTAATACAAAGAGTATAGGAGCAAGGAGGCATCCTTGCTTGATGGATCCTGAAAGTTTAAAGCATTGAAATCTTCCCCCATTCACCTCTACAACTACATTGGCATCCCTAAGTAGGGTTTTAACTATTTAAGAATAGGCATCTAGAAAACCCAAGGATTTTAGCATCATGAAAATAAAGCCCCATTCAATCCTATCATAAGCCTTCTCATCGTCTATCAAAACATCCCAATCTCTAGTCCTGCACATTTTGCCCAATCCATGGTTTCCTAGCAAGTAACAAGGTTTTTAAAAATGAATCTCCCCTTAACAAATCCTATTTGTGTAGGGCTGATGATCTTAGGAAGAATAGGAGCAATCCTAGAAGCCAAGACCTTAGCTAGGATTTTGTAAGAAACATTCAATAAAAAAATTGGCCTCCAATTCTTTATCAGGGTTTTATCACCTCCTTTGTACGATAGTTTGACAAGATCATAATTGATGCTTGAGCCTAGGGAACCACTCTCTAGGGAATATTGATATAAATCCAAAAAACATTGAACTGATCCAATCCAAATTAATTTTGAAAAATTCTACAGTGATCCCATCCGGATGAAGTGCTTTTTCCTTACCCATTGATGAAATGGCATCTTTGATTTCACTAATAGAAATGGGAGCTTCCAACATAGCAAAGTCTACATCCTCTAGTTTTTTTTGGGATAATACCTCTGATCTTATCCCTTGCCTCCTTCATAGCTTCCCCTCTATCCTCAATGGAGAAAAGATTTTTATAATACTTAGTAAAACAAATTTGAATACCTTTAGAATCCGTACAGTACTTGCCATCTTCACATACATTGCCAATCTTATCTTTGGCTTCCTTAACCTTCAAAGCTTTGAAGAAGAACCTAGAGCCTCTATCCCCCAGGGTCATCCATTTAATTCTTGGTCTGATTCTAGCTCCTTGGATTTTCTTAGATCGTAGCTTCCTCAGCTCATGCTTGGTTTTAGAGACATTTTCAACAAGACTAAGGTTGGAAGGTTGGAATTGAAGAGAGGCTTCAACATACTGCAGGGAATTAAGGAGAGCTCTTGGGCTCTAGCATCCGTGGTTTTTTTCTTACCCATAGTTTTGAATAGGTTTTGCAAGGATTGAACAGTTTGGTTCCATCTAACATTAGGGTTTTCATACTTGCAAATGGAATAATTACACCAACATACAATTCTAGAAGCAACAAGGAGATTTTGATCCTAGAGGAGATATGAATTTTTTGAAGAAGAAGATTGTTGAAAATAGATTGATACAAGTATGATAAATGTCTTTCAATCATCATTTTTTCATTGATGTCAAACCTACTTTTTGCTGGTAAGACATTTTCTTATATGATTTAAGTATTATCACTTGTTTGATTGATGAAGAGGATTTGATCAAAAAGATGTAACAAAAGTACCTAGAGGAAAGGTTGAGTTATGATATAAAAAGGAGTACAAGAATCAGTTAAGACAGTAATATCATAGTGCATTGACAATCTACTTAAGGTTGCAAAGGCTGGTTACACTAAGCAAGTTTAGAAGAACAAGTTAAATAAAGTTTGTCTGCCAACCTTGTCATTTGTAAATCCTTTAATTGGGTGACATTCCAAGTGAATGGTCTAAAGTCCTCTAACAAGGTTCACTCCTAATAGAGTGATTGAAATCCTTTAAAAATGTCACATTTAATAGTGTGTATTGTAACCTTTAACAGCGTTGGCCTTTCACAAGGCATCACTTTAGAAAAAGTGAAAAATAGTAGCATATTACTGGTAGTTTTTCCCAAATTGGGTTTCCACATTAATCATCATGTCAAATGTGTTGTTGAATCTATTGTGTTTCATGTTTACATTTCTACAATTTGATTTGATAGTAACCTACACATTTTAAGTGAATGCATAATCTTCTAGATGCATGCATGATGATAAATGTTTTATGAGTTCACTGAGTTGTGAAAGGTTTTATTTATACATATGGACCTTGGATAACTGATTGACCTCCCCTCTCAGTTATTATAAATAATTCTAATAGAATTGAGGGAAAAGGAATGGGGGTGACTAATATTAGAAGGAGGAGACCCAATCTTAACAACTTCAGTGAGAATAGGGTGGTGATCCAACAAAGAATAGGGGAGTGCTTGAACATGATTGGAATCATAGGACTAGAAGCAACTGAAGGAGTCCTTATTGTAGTAGAACCAGTCAAGTCTTGAATAAATCCTCTTATCACCTTTATGAAAATTTGACCATGTGAGCTATATTCATAGAGATTTGGGCCTTAACCCTGCCAGGGGGTCAATCAGGTTTAGCTTGTTCAACATCCTAGACTAGTAGGGAAATTCATTACCTTTCTATTCAAATTTGAGGCCCCTTGTTTTATCTTGAGGTCTCTCTACCATATTAAAGTCTCCCACAACAATCCAAGGGATGCTAAGAAGTTCTGATAGCCTTATTCTTTCCTGGACTTCATTAGGGGAATATACAGAGTAAATGCCAAATTCAAAGTCACCTAATTTAAAAGAGACCCAAGAGGCCCTGTTACATGGAGAATTGCTCCATTTATAAATCTTTCTTTTCCAGTTAGGACCAATTAGAATTACAGTTCCCCCCTTTCCTCTAGGATGCTTGGTAGCCAGGGAAATCACGTCTTTCTAGATACATTTTAATGCAATATTAAGAGAAAAGCCAACTACTTTGACTTCTTGCATTAACATAATATCAATATTTTTAGCCATCATAAGAAGTCTCTTCACAATGTACTTCCTATCAGAAGATTCCAAGCACCTAACATTCTAGGAGGCAATTTTTAATTAATCCATAGCAACCAGTACTTATCAATGTCCATTGGTGACTTAAACCCCTTGAAGCACTCAAGAATTTTAGTTCTTTCCTTTTTGGAAGGCTTGGGATTATCACTAGTCAAGGAAGGCCTCCCCTTTTTCTTATTTTGGTAACTTCTTCTCTAACTGGGGAGGTTTGATGCTTATTACCATTATCTATGACATTGTCCACATAGAATATAAAAGGCTCCTCCTTTTTTGATTTGTCCCTCTTGACAAACTCCCCTTCACCAAACTCTAAAATAGGAGCAAGCTGACTCTTCAGATGAGAGCACCCCCTCAAGGTGGCTAATAAGGGAACTTGACCTAATACTCTCCTGATTAATAGCCCAAGGCACCTCTCCTAACCCACAAGGAGTCTCAGAGTTTGTTGAGATAACTACCAAAGAAAAATTGTGGAGCCTTTCTTCAGCTTCCATACACTTCAACTCTTGGGAGACTTGGTTGTCTCTGGGCTAAGAATTAGGGATATCAGAGTTAGCTAACTTGCAGGAGGGAGCTGGAAAGGATGAGCCAACCTCCTCAAAATTCACTGTCTGAAGGGGGAAGAGTTTGACAACCAGGGAAGATGAAAGAGTAGGAGCCTTCCTTGCTTTCTACTTCAAGGAACACAACGCTAGCTACTGAGCATCGAGAGGTCTAGTGAAACTAACTAAGGAATCATGCTCAAGTACAAGGTTCAAATCTAGGGCCAACAAAGGACCATAAAAATCATCTAGGGGTGTTTGCAAAAGAGGAGTAACAGAGTCAAGTGGGAGATGGACGAATTTATCTTTCAGATTATTAAGGATGGCTAGGATAGTTTCAAAATCTTTAAGCCACTAAGAAGCCTATGGGTCAAGCTAAATTTGGCCAGAGTTATCCTGAGAGAAGATAATAACAGATTTAATCTTGGGAGGTAGTCGAGGCAGAGGCACACGGCTATGTTGTCACTTTTGTGAGATCTTACCAACCAACATAGGGTAGTCCTTCCTCTTATGTCCCTCTTTTTTACATAGATAGCAAGCATGCAACCCTACCATGTATGTGATAGGCCAAAAAACTGACAAAAGGGCCCAAGTCTAACCTAATCTTTTCAAGGGCTTCCACACCAACCAAAATGGAAAAAAAGGAATATAATGTTTGAATTAGGGATGTGGTTATTCAACCTATCAATTTTAAGAACTTTACCAAAGGGTTCCAAAAAATGAGGAACAAAATTTTACACAAAGCAGGGGAGATTACTAATAGTAATCCATCTAGGGCTAGCAAGAGCCAATATCTCATCATTGACAGAATCCAACAAACATGGAAGGGCCCTAAATTTTGCATTGTCCACTTTCCAAAATTACTTCTCGATAATGGCTTTCTGGGTGTTAGGGTCACATAAGATAATAATAAAAAGCCCTTTTTGGATCATATGATAGAATGAAAAATGATGACCAAGTTTATTTCCCCAAACTCTATGAAACTAGTCGTTAAGATAATTCCTCGATGGTAGGTTAAGGAGGTCTATAAAAACAAAAAAATAGTAGTGTTCCTTAATCTATTAACTTCTTTATCTATTTCTAGAGCCATATGGTCATTAGGCTTAATAAAGATGCAAGGAGTAGATATATCCTTTCCTCCATCTCCTATAAAGGTGGTTTTCCCTATGTTGATTGTGGGTTCCCTGAAGAACTTGGCTTTGACTGGAATGGTGGGAAGTCCTTGCAGGGCTTATTTGAATGAAGCCCTGGTATCCCGGTTAGCTTCTCTTCCTATGCAGGCTTTCTATTGTCCATGTCGATCCAAGGAAGAATAAAATGGAGGCAGGTGGGGATTAGTTTTTGATGGCGAAGAAGATGATTCAATTCCATTGAATGAAGCTAGAATGAGGGTCTTTAAGAAGACACTCCTCCTTTCCCCAGGTGAGGCCGAGGCCATCAATGGTGATATGAGAGAATTAATGAGGCCTCTACCAGTTTCAAGTTGTAGAGCCCTCTCTCACGTACGCTTTCTCCAACTTACAAAATTTGTCTATATTTATTATATTATTTTTTAAATTAATTATAAGATTGTATTTTTTTTGTGAATACCATTTTCCAGACTGAAAGTAATGGCTCCAAGCATTATTTTTTTCAAAAAAAATCATGCCTTAGTAACAACAAATACATTTGAAGCTAAAAGAATTATTCCAAAAATTTGTGATCGAAGTAGATTCTATTTTGATAGCAACAAATGCAAGAAGCACTATTATTCCTACAATAACGATATCTTCTACAACAATAAATCTTCTACAATAGCAAATCGATAACAATATTTGATTGGTTAAAGGAATTTTCAACACTTCACTTTCTAAGCATGATGCCTAAAGAAGAAATGAAGTTAGAGCCCATCCTTAGATCAAACTCTAGGAGGTTTAGGTGTACATGCACAAGGATTTGGAATGTTGTGCATGTGAAGGATGCATTTCATCGATGCAAAACACATCGCACATGAGAACACTTGCAATACAATTCAAATCAGTGATCTTGATAAAGAATTGGAGAGATTTGATTGATTTTTGAGATATTTAGTATGGTGTGTCATTGTGAATTTGGAAACTAAAACCCTAGGAGCATGTGAGGGTTTTGTAATATGCCAGTTGTAGAATTATTTAGAAAAAATCAACACTCTGAAGCACACACCATCTGGAATTCAAATTCAAATTCAAATTATAGAATTATCTAAAATGAATCCTTCAACCATGACTCAATGATATCAACTTAAAGACCAAGTGAATCAAATTCAAATGAAAAGAGCAGAC
This sequence comes from Cupressus sempervirens, assembly GCA_028749045.1. Lineage (NCBI taxonomy): Eukaryota > Viridiplantae > Streptophyta > Pinopsida > Cupressales > Cupressaceae > Cupressus > Cupressus sempervirens. Next base: position 110,495,767 of record CM053783.1, read on the forward strand.
ACTATGAAAAAGAAGAATATAGAAGACAATATGAATACACAGAAAAGCTATTTCTCAAAAACTAAATATGCAGCCACCCCACCTCATCTTACAAATTGCTTCGAGGCACTTGGTCATTTGGAGGAAAGCGCGCTAGTTCCTTCAAGGAAAAAAGGTAGCTGAGACACCCCAGCTCACCCACCAAGAATATTTTTCTCTGAAACCAGATATGCAAGCTCAACTTGGATATCAAAGAGAAATTTTAAAGCCCAGATGGATGGAAAAATTAGAAGCCTATAGTGAGTGATTCAAAGAAAAATGAATGGGTGAAAATAACAAATAGAAAAAATAGTTCAAGCATAATCCCTTCATTGAATTTCACTACAGAAAATCCTTGATTTAATAAGAACATCTCTCTCCACAAAACCCCTTAATGGATAAGATCATGCTTCAAGTTTGGCCTCAACCAAGGTATACATTCACCACTATCCTAGACCCAAGCCACTCAGTAGGAATCCCATCACGAATGCTTATATTCCTCTGCATATAATTTATAAAGCATTTTGGAATAATCCAAGAACAAATGACTCAGTTGGATGGTCAAGGAAGGATCAAGAGTGACACAATCCAATGATCAATCAGACTTCAAATGAAAACAATCATCTTCTGATGGAAACATAAAAGGAAAGGACAATTTTGACAATTTCATTATAATAAGCAACATCCAGAGTGAAAAAATGTGGATGGAATGTTAAGATCTAGGCATATTTGCACACTGCAGTGAGGTGAAATCAAAAAAATTAGAACTCATAAGATGGCTCAAAGATTCTTTCAAAAGTCAGGTAAGTATTTCTAACCATTCTACTCATACTTTGTATCTGCATTGTCAAAATAAAAGCATTAGAAACAATTTTATTTCTATCCAATACTGTTTCTTTAAGGGTTACCATATCAAATTCTTTAAATGGGAGCCAAAGTTTAATGAAACCAAAGTTGCTAATGCAAAAACCCCAATTTGGATAAAAATTAAATCGTTGCCCCTAAAACTTAACAATCTAGAATTTTTTAAAGGGTATTAGATCAACTTCAAGAGACCTTATAGGTATAGAAAAGAATTACTATAAAATCAAACAACATAATTTTTTTAATCAAATCAGAATCAAACAAATAGGAATTCAAAGCTCTTAAAATAATAACTAATAGATCTATATATGAGATAAGCATAACAAGGTACAATGAAAGTATATCAGGTATACAAACTTTGGATCCATCCTTTCCTATTTTCCTCCAAAGTACTTGTAGGAACTCAGATTTGGAAACCACATTTCAATTTTTAAACAAGGGTAGAATATAAGAGATATCTAAGGATGAACCTAGTACAATTAAGCCAACAAGAAATAAATCAAAGATCACTAATGGGGATACAAGATCTGAAGACTCAATTATAATAGAGGATTTAAACCAAACAAAGATACTAGAAAAGGAGGATCAATATGAGATAGATAGCCCATCTAAAAAAGGTATAGATAGAATACACTTGGAAAAGATAATGGAATATTTACTTTAGGGTTTGATCTTCTCCTATCAAGAAATACATGCCAAGGAAATAAAAATAGCCTATTGATCTTATATAAGATGTCTCAGAATATAATGTTAATCATCAATGATATAAAATATTAGCTTAAACTTTGGGAGGAAGAACATTTGTACCATTCACACAAAGGAAAAAAACTCCAATCCATGATATGAAGGACAAAGAAGGAATTTGCAGGGGAAAATTCATCAATAGAGAATACAATGAAATAATACAAACTATAAAATCAAAACCATGGAATAAGAAGAAGGACAACCCTAAAGATTTAAGACCACTGGAGAAGGGAAATTGCTCTAGTGAGAATTTCTTTACCCAAATAAAAGATCCAAGTACTCCAACCAACTCACCAATATTTTTGTGGCACTCTTCGACTCTTCCTGCCAGCAACAATCTCATAAAGGAGAGCATAGTATCAAGAGAAGATGATGTTGAGAGTTAATTTCAAAAGCAAAAGGAGAATCATATTACCAATCACAACCCTCAAGAACATGAAATAGCTCCTCAGGCATCAAATAAGCTTCCTCAACATGATGATACTCCTTAACCAACAATAATAGGAAAAGAAGAGCTCATCACAATAAGGAAAAAATGAAAAAAGAGGGAAAATAAAATATAAATTTTGGGAAACTCCAACCAATGGCTCCGACCCCTTTGACGAAAAGGATAAAGAGAAAATATTCCCATTCATTCCAATTTGCCTGGAAATAGAAGCAGTTATGGCAGAAGTAGAAATGTTCGATCAAGAAAAGGAAAGAGTGATACAAAAAACCTATTGGGAAGAATTTGGAATAATAAATGAGACAGGTAGGATAACCATCATGGGGACCCCTCAAAGCTCTACACAGAGAGAGGTAAAAAAGATATTACAATGCATGAGGTAATAAATGAGAATGATGATATAATGACAGATTCAATTCTATATAAGGAAGAAGGAGAGAAAGAACAAAATGAATGTAGAGAGGAGAAAATGGAACATATCGACAAATTAGGAATAACACAAATCATGGTAGGCATTAAACAACCAAATTGTGGAATATTGCACAAAAAGAAAAGGGGAAGGAAGTCACTAATGGAATTGAGATCAACAATAGGTGATGCAGATAACTAGCAAAAGATTCAAGATGTCTTTAAAGTAGGGAAGGGGAAGATCCTTCCCACTTCACAATGAGGATAACATAATGGAATGTTAGGGGACTAAATGCCCCTAACAAAAAGCACTTAATTAAGTGCAACCTATCCAACTTTAACTCCAAATTAATATTGATTCAAGAAACTAAATTGAACAAGGTGAGAAATTGAATTAAAAAATAGGAATATGGAAGACTTCTTTCATAGAATAAGAAGAAGTGGACCTGGAAAATTTTACCTCATATGGGACCCCAAGAAACTAGAAGTATCTATGATGGCAGTCAATCATAACTAGATGGTTGAACCAATCAGAGGTTTCAAATCAATATTGCCTTCATAGTCATAAATGTAGATGACCCTACACCCACAATAGATAAAAAGGCAATATGGAATGATATCAATACCTTCATAAAAGGAGGAGATTTTAATGCAATTTTTAGATTTAAGAGAGAAACATCGAGGAATACAAATTGTCACCCAAGTAATGGAAGATTTTCGAGAATGATTCTCCTGAGATAATCTCATAGATATTCCACAAACCAATGGTTTGTATACATGGGACAATAGAAGGAATTTTTTTGTCATATATTAGATAGATTTATTTTCAAAGGAGATATGCAATCCTTTAACTTTTCCATTCAATCCAACATTTTACCGTATGTAGGATCAGACCACTTTCCAATTTGTCTTTCAATTGTGAAGAAGAAAAACCATCTAGAAATGCCTTCAAATGCAAAAAGATGTGGTTTTTGGATATAAATTTTATAGAGAACATCAAATGGTGGTGGCAAGAAGGTAAGTTTGAGGGATCCAGGATGTTTTGCTTCATCTCCAAACTATAATTACTAAAAGAAAATATTCACAAATGGAATAAGAAACATTTTAAGAATATATTCAAAGAAAATTTAGAAATTGAAGAAGATCTATGCAAATTAAATGAAGAAGTAATAACGCATAGAGTGGATAACACCAACTACTTAAAAGAAAAAGAAGTACTCTCAAGATAAGAAGATATTCTAACTAAAGAGTAAATCTTTTGGAAACAAAAATCTAGGGAAACATGGTTGGAAGAAGGTGATAGGAATACAATTTTTTTCACAATGGCATAATAAACAATAGAAACATTAATATAATTTCCAAGTTCAAGAATAGTGAAGGAATAGAAGTAGACAAACCATCTCAAATAGATAAAGTCTTTATCAATTTTTATATAAACACTCTAAATGATTATGAAAGATCTAATCTAATAGAACAAAATAACATGTTAAATACTATTCCAAAGTTGATTACTAATGAAGATTATAAATTTCTAAATAAATATTTTATAAAGGAAGAAATTATACTAGCTCTCTTCAATCTTAACCCAGACAAATCATCGGGAACATTCCAAAAATGCTAGGATATATTAGGAGATGAAGTTTGGCAAGCTATTGAAGATACTAGGAATTCATGATCTCTATTGGAAGAAATCAAGAACACCTTCCTTGCTCTTATACCCAAGAAATCCAACTATGAGGGACCTTGATGCAGTGAGAATTCGAAGGTACCCCTACTGGAGGTCATCTAGATCCCTACAAATAACCACATAGCGGAAACACAACAAAAAGATACACAATTTGATACCAAACACAACTCTTTATTCATAAACAACTGTTTACATGCAATGTTCTTGATTGTAAGGCCTTATAGGTTAGGGCTAAATACAAAAAGTAATTACAAAATAGTTTTGCGAAATCTCTCAAGATCCAACTCCACACTAATCCCAACTAGTCCAGATCTACAATTTGATAGGAAACCCCAAGGAAATCTCAAATTGTGCTTGCAAGACCTCCAAGAAATCTACTAGTTTACCAAGCCACTGCTACTACCCCTTCAAAGTTCACTCCTACACTTCATCCGCTTCTCCAAGCCGGATGATCTTTTTATCTCTCCTAAAGACTCCACCTAACACCCCTACTTATACCCAACTAAGCCACAAGTTGGCCTAGCCCATTAAAAATTAAAATAAACCATACATTAAATGGCCATGCAATCCACAAGTTGACAACAACACAAATTAAATAGCCATACACAAATTAAATGCTAAAAGTTGGCTCACTGATAACTCAGGCACCACAGGGACCATGACCAAACCAAGTGTCAGAGAAGACCACACCGAGTGTCAACATTCCATGAGACATAACCAAGTTCCTTCATTGATTGAGCACTAGTATGTGTCGAGTCCTCCAAAAGAAATTGAGCCACTTCATTGACCAAGCTACTTAGTCAATACAACAACCAAGCATAACTGAACTCTGTCATATGAACCAAGCTCCTAATGTACATCGAGTACCAAAAACATCACCAATCATCTTCATTAATTAAGTCACTTGATTAAAACAACAATCAAACCAACTCAGTATCGATCAAGTCAAACTTCATTCTTTGATCAAGTCCTCCAACTCCAAGGTCAAACCACACCAACATGCAGGATTGCTAGACAACAAAGGATGCTCTTGCATTAGACACCCCAGACTAGAAGAACATCTTCTGGGATTCAACACATAAATCCAAAATTGGTTCTTTACATACATATCCTCCAAGTCCTCAACTTGTACACTTTTTCCCTTGACCTTCTTCTACTTATTCACATCCATTTTTGGTGTACTACAGGTTCACTTTCCATACTAATCTCTAACCCTCTTAGAATCTTTCACCTTAACTTGACTGCCAATATTCAGGTTCCTTCTACCGAGCTCTTCATTCTGCAAAGGAATCAAGGAATGCTTCCTACCACCTTTCACAATTGAAAATACATTCTTGACATAATCATGCACAACCCTGCAATCATACTGCCAAGGTCTACCATGCAACACACGACAACTGTTCATGTCTACAGTATCACACAACACTTGTGTTAGTACCCATACAAGCCCCATATTAAAATGTTCAAAATGTGAACTTTATCCATCTCAGTCCATACTTGAGCCTTATATTTTAGTTCATCTTAGGTTTTGAAACCCTTCTAACTAGGTTCAATGTAGTTCAAAGAGGTTCAATGTGGTTCAATTGTTTCAAACATGTTCAAAGTTCACAAGTTCATTGATTGTAGTACAGATGTTCAAAAGTTTTAAGTTTTAAGTTTAGAATAGTTCATCAAGTTCATATAGGCATGCACCATATTAAAATGGTTTGACTCTATTAAATAGTTCAAATGGTACAATAGGTTCAAGCAAACTACCCTGTTCAATGCTTCAAATGGTTGAAGCAATGAGATTGAAATGATTTAAGGTTATGGACGTTCAAGTTTAAATCAATGGAACAACAAATATGGAACTAAATATTACATTTTCTTTTTAGATAAAAAAAAGGATTGGGTAAGCATAATCCATTTTCTATGATCAGGATCTCTCAACAATAGCTAGTAAATGTGGTGATAATAAGAGCAACAAATACTAATTTTAGTATTACCAACAACAACAATATTTTGCAAAGTCGGGCTAATGAGTAACCAATTTTTGTATGGAAAATATTACAAAATTTACCTTCTTAGAGGATCATTTGGAACTTATGAAATTAAACAATTTTCTCTTAAGAGTATTTCTAAATTCTGATTTAAATTCAAGTATGGGCACATATAATGTTCATGATTTTCAATGCAACAAGCAACCACAAATTTTCTGGTAATAGAAAAATACAATCATGTTGTGTGGGGCATAACTTTTGATCTAACTATTGGATTAGGCCGAATTTTAGATATGTTTGGAAAAACCTAATTCTCTAAAACCCCTCCAAAGAGTTTTATCAGATTCATTATAGATCAAATGTTACAGGTTTCTAAGTGAAACACTATCAAAAATCTCAATGATAGTCACAAAATGCTGACAACACTTCATCACCAGCAAGTTTTACCTGTCCATAACATAATTACACTTGTCCAAGAGCTCATGTACATGTATTTTGACATGGAATATGACTCTTAAGTTATTATCAATGTTAATGGTTGGAAAACATTGAGTCTAAGATGATGATAATTAGAAATAACTATCAAGAGTTAGTTATCAAAACTAAAAAAGATCATCAAAAGAAGAGAGGATAAATATACATCCCAAAAAGAGAGAAGGTGTTCCACTTTTTGGTTTTAGACTTTATGCTACATGAAAGATTTTCATTTTGTTTGTAATTGTAGTGGCAAGGGGAGAAAGAGTATTTTTATTTCCAAATTGTAGTTTGTGAGCATAGAAATATTAAGATCTTTACATTATCTTCTGTATTTTCATGGAAAGATGATTTGTGTGCCAAAAAATCAATCTTTGAATCAATTTAGTTATCTGTGAATGCAATTTTGTCTTATGTGATTACATGCATGATTATCATTTGGACCTTGAGCCATAGTTATTTGTGTGTTTGGAATTGGCTGATTTGTCTTTCTTCTTGCATTCTTTGTATAATGTAAAGGTTGGATAAATGGACTTTGAGCCATTCAGTTGTCATTTATTTTCAGACAATTACTTTTTTCATGTTTATTCCATGTCTATGGATAAGTGTTTCTATGCCTTTTATATTTCTGGTTAAAAGTATTTCAATTTTAAGTTTGATAATTCATTGTAAATCTTGCACGGGGAGTTGTACCTAGATAATTTAGAGGGCACTTATGCATTCCAATCATAAAGTGACCCAACTATTAATAACGTTTATGCTTTTGTCTGGGCATCATGAATCATTATGTTTTGATTTCCTAAAGTGCAAATTTGTTCACTAACAACTTGATCGTTATACTACCCAATCTGGAAATCATCAAGACACTACTCCTTTACTTCCAAAGCATGATCACCTTGCAACCAACCAATCTTATAAGGATAAGGATGTATCATTCTTTTCAAACTGAGTTTCTGAGCCATCTCCTTAGCAATGAAGTTATCAGTACTACCACCATCCATAATCACATTGCAGACTTTTCCACCAGACTTACAACAAGTCTTAAATAGATTAGTCCTCTGACAAGAATCCAATATCCTCTAACCAACCAATACTTTCTTAACTAACAAACTCTCTCCTTGCTCATGTTCACTATTTGGGTTTTTAGCCTCATTCACAACAACAATTCTTTTGTCACCAGCCTTAGGACAGTCATAAAATCTATGTCCTACTTCTCCACATTTGTAGCAAGTACCCTTCAACTTACCTCTACAAGTATCCTTCTTTTTTGATCAATAGGTTTTGGTATATCTTCATCACTCAATTTAGCTTTTTTCGAGCTATGCCACTTCTCCTTCCCTGTGGAATTACCTTGAATTTTCCTCTTCAACTTATCTTCTACCTTCAGGGCATACTAATAAGAATCTTCAACCAAATCAATCTTCAACAAACCAACCTCATTTTGGATATTTAATCTCAAACCATTAATTTACCAAGCTACCTTCTCCTTTGACAATTCTCTATTCCCAAATTGAATAGTCAACTTGTAGAACTCCTTGATATAATCTTTCAGAGTCATACCTTTCTATTTTGAATTCCACAACCTCTTAAACAACTCAAGTTCATAATCAACAAGAATGAACTTATCCTTCAACTTAGTTACCATCAACCTCCATCTAGTGATCTTCATTTCACCTTCCTCTTCTCTATCTCTTTGGAGTTCTTTCCACCAAAGAGAAACATGTCTCTTTAGCTTAGTTTGTGCCAACCTTACTCTGAGCGGATCCACAATATCATCTAACTAAAAGAAGTTTTTCCAATTCACCAATCCAATCAATCAAGTCTTTAGGATTCAAAGTGCCTAAAAAGTTAGGCTCCTCCATCTTATGCTTCAACTTCAATTAAGATCTAGGCCTAACAAACTAACCAACCCTATTTCCCGTAGGTCTCTCCACACAATCAATTCTGTCCTCACCACTCAATCCAAAAATTTCAAAGTCTTCAACAACTTCCTCATAATCATCTTCAGTTCCCACATGCCGAGGTACATGTTAGAATATATAGTCCATTGATATAATTGAGAGAGGGGGGTGGGGGTGGGGGGTGAATCAGTTATCCAAATAATATCACAAATAACAACTTTAAACAATCTTAACCATACGAGTAATGTAAACTAAAACCACAACAAGATACTAATACACAATAACACCATATGTGTTAACTAGGGAAACCTTTGATTAGAGGAAAACCCCGGGGGGGATGATACCCACAAGATGATGTACTAATATAAATATTCCTTGTTAGAGGATAGACCCTATTAGGAGTTTGTTACAACATTCAATACATATGAGTCCTTGCTAGGAGACTTTGAATCCATGTTAGGAGTTTTGCCAACCCTGTTAGGAGTTGTGGAAGACAACTATACTCACTGCCCAAATAGCTTCAAGGTTAAGACCAATGAACCAACTATCCAAATGATATCTATATTATTCTTTTTAGAATAATAGAACTAAATTATACTTCCTTCCTTTATCTCCATCTTGTCAACTAGACTTTTGCTCCTTCTAATCTTGTAACCAGATCATGAACTGTACATCCAATAATCCCTTAGATCGCTTACACACATTCAATCAACACTCTGCTCCTTTTTGCACTTCGCAAATACAATGCACAATAGATACTTGAGACACTCTACAATCAAGGAAAAAATCTTTCCTTTATACCATATCTTCATAATCATTCCTTGAGTCGGCCTTAAGGCTTTCACAATTAATTAAAATAAGATATATAATTAATTACAATTACACTATCATTGTCGGCTCATTGTCTATACAAAAATTTACATGTGCAACTCTAGATCTTGTGCATTCATTGACATCATCACCTAACTATCTTTTATCATTGGTTGATTGTGCATCACCTCATTATATGTTGGCTAGAAGTTATAATGCAAACATCAAAAATTTCCAAATAGATGCTCTATTTCTACGCTACTCATAGTAAATCAAACACAACTTTCGTACATCTCTAACTTACACTTTGTCATCTTAACCACATCATCAGGACACTCTTAGGAACATTTCCTTAACTCTGCATCACTTAACCCTTACTTAGTTATTGTGCAACACAAGATCTCTTACTACTATTCTTCTAGTCTCTACAGAAAACATACTATGTTGTCATCAATGACAAACATAGTCATGAATGCAACATGTCAATGTTCTTCAATGCTTAGGATACATCCCCAAAGTAGTTTCATCAAAATTCATGCTAATACTACACCACCTATAACACTCAAAATTTCAAAAATCATGTCACTCTTCATCAACACTATCATAGATCTGAATTCTGCTTTAATCTTCTTTGAGATCCTTTCTTCCATAGCATTACTAAGATCATCAATTGGCATAGCTCACCCAATATTCGTAGATACATCTTTAAAGATTCTTGTAAACTCAAAGAAATAAATCCATGAATCCAAAAGATCAATCAGCTCCATAAGATCAACCTTCTCTTCCAGCCTTCACCCAAGTCCTGGTGCAAACTGCCTCAACTTCAGCACTCGGTCTACACACTCAGGAACAACTGAGCTTAGTGATAATCTAAAAGTATCCCTACTGGAGGTAATCTAGATCCCTGGAAATAACCACACAATGGAAACACAACAACGCAATATACAAATTTGATACCAAATACAACCCTTTATTCATAAATAATTGTTTACATGCAATATGTTTGTGTGCAAGGCCTTCTGGGTTAAGGGAAAATACAAAAAGCAATTACAAAATAGTTATACAAGATCCCTCAAGATCCAACTCCACACTAATCCCAACTAGTCCAAATCCACACTTTGGTAGGAAACCCCAAGGAAATCTCAACTTGTATTTGCAAGCCCTCCGAGAAATGTCCTAGTTTACCAAGCCTCAGCTACTAGCCCTTCAAAGTTTTCTCCTACATTTCATCCTCTTCTCCAAGATAGATGATATTTTTATCTCTCCTAAAGACTCCACCAAACACCCCTACTTATACCCAACTAAGCCACAAGTCAGCCTATCCCATTACAAATTAAAATAAACCCTTACATTAAATGCCCATGCAAACCACAAGTGGGCTTCAACACAAATTAAATATGAATACACAAATTAAATGCTAAAAATTAGCTAACAGACAACTCAGGCACCGTAGGGACAAGACCAAACCAAGTGTCAAAGAAGACCATGCCAAGTGTCAACATTCCACTAGACATAATCGAGTTCCTTCACTGACCAAGCACCAATATGTGTCGAGTCCTCTAGTAGAAACCAAGCCCCTTCATTGACTGAGCTACATAGTCAACACAACAACCAAGCATAACACAACCCTTTCATATGAATCGAGCTCATAGTGCACACCGAGTACCAAAAACATCATCAATCATCTTCATTAACTAAGTCACTCAGTTAACACAACTAAACAATCTCAGTATCGACTGAGTCACACTTCATTCTTTGACTGAGTCCTCCAACTCCAAGGTCAAGCCACACAAACATGTAGGATTACTAGCCAACCAAGAATGCTCCTGCATCAGACTTGGAGATTTCTGACCCATAGCTCTATGTAACACCATTTATAAGATACTAAATAAAAATCTAGCGAATAGACTTAAAACTCTTCTTCCCAAACTAATCTCGGAAGAACAAACTAGATTCGTTCCAAATAGATCCATTTTAGATGGCATAATAATCATTCAAGAGTTGATTAATTCAGTTAACTCAAAAAAGGAAGCTTGTATGTTAATGAAGCTTTATATTTAGAAAGCTTATGACAAGGTCAATTAGATATTTCTTTACAAAACTCTAGAAACCTTTGGATTTTCACACCAATAGACCAATCTAATATTCAATTATATATGTTCACCCAAAATATCCTTACTCATCAATGGGACTTCTGAAGGGTTTTTCAACATTTCAAGTGGGATAAGGCAAGATGATCCTATCTCAACTTTCCTCTTTATAATCATGGCTAAAGCATTCGGTAGAGCAATTAAAAAGGAGTACAGAGGAAACCAAAATTAAAGGTATCTCAGTCACTGAAGGGATATAAAACATTACTTATCAACAATTTGTAGATGATACTATACTCTTAGGACAAAGTATTGTGGAGGAGGTGTGTAACTTCAAAAGAATAATTGATACTTATATGGAAGTATGAGGTCAAAGGGTCAATACGAAAAAATCATAAATTTTCTTTCTTAACACTAATCCAACCACAAAAGACAACATTTGCAATCTCATGGGCTACAAAAAAGGACGTTTCCATTGTAAATATCTAGGAGTACAAATAGATAAAAACTCTAAAGATAGTAAGATTTGGGAATCTATATTAAATAAATTGGACAAAAAGATTGAAAATTGGTAAGGGAAATGACTAACAAAAGCATGGAGAGTAACTAAAATCAAATCAGTTCTTTCAGCCATCCTAACATACCAAATATCTTGTTTTCCCTTACCAAAAGGGGTTAAACAACATATAGATCATAAATGTAGAATACTTTTTTGGAAAGGAACAAATGACAACAAAAAGAAAGTGCTAATTAAATGGGAGAAAATTTGTAGACCAAAGGAAATGGGGGGAGGGATAGGAATCAAGAACCTCAATTGGCAAAATTTAGCCCTAGGAGCTAAATTGGCATGGAGGATGTTTATTGAAAAGGATAATAAACAGACACAACTTCTATATTGAAAATACCTTGATAATTTAGAACTTTTATCTCTCTTTCAAACTGTTAATCCCCCTAAGGGATCTCATATATGAAATTTCATGATGCATTGCAGTCCCGTGATTCACAAAAATACAAACTAGGATATAGGGAATCATAGAGAGGCCCTTTTTTAGGAAGATTCTTGGGATGGACTGCCTACTCCGGGCAATAGTGATCTCCCTCCCCAACATCAAGAAATTGCCCACAAATTTATGGGCCAATAAGGTTATAGACTATAAATATAATTATAGAGACAAATGGAAATAAAACTTGGTGGAAGAAACTAATCTTAAAACTCAAGAAAAAACACTATATACTAACTTTATAAACCAAATATCAACCAAATAGGTGGAAAGGCATGATAAAATAATTTAGGGTGTCTCTAAGACAAGATCCTACAATCTAAAGAAAGGATATGAACTAATAATTCTTTCACAAAGATGGGACCATATTGCTATTTCGCTAGCTCTATGTTGGTATCCAATATGCCTGCCAAAGGTAGGTATTTTCCAATGGGAAACTCTTCAAAAAAGAATTTAAATGACATAGAAATTCACTAAAATGGGTTTCAAAGGATCATCCAGATGTCCCCTTTGTAAAAAAGGATGCAAGAACAACTAATCACCTACTATTCTAATGTGACTTCACTAAGGAATGTTGGCAATGGCTAACTCAAAAACTTAATTGGTTTTTGACCTTCCCTAATAATTAATAAGAAAGCTCTACAATGTTGGCCTAAGAGAGGCAACTCTAAGATATATGATGGGCTATGGATGGTATACCCTACAATTCTCTTATGGGAAGTATGGAAAGAGAGAAATAAAAGGATATTTAACAACAAAGAAATGAGTGTGAAATCTCTTCAAAACAAGATAGAAACAAGCATAACAAAAAGTATAAATAATCATGAATTGCCACTTTGGGAGTGTTTAGTACGTGTATCAAAGAACCAATGTTTATGTTTTCAAGTCATTTTGATATGTTTTGATCAAGTTTTGAATCTCTCAAAGTCGGTTATTTACTGTTGTCATGTTGATGTAGATTATTCATAATTCTGGAGGCCTTGTTTGACTAGTTATAAACTTAACCTAGTTGACCGAAATGTGAAAATTCCTTTTCCATCACATTCTAGAGGTTAGACAATTACTATGTTTCAGATTTGAGCTTATGAAGAATCTGTTTGATTAGTTTTCAAATGTGATTCCAAATGCAATTTCTAAAGTTTTACTAGTGTCAAAAGTGCAGATTGATCAATACCCCAGTTTGGGATGTCATAACTCCAATTCCATGATTGTTTGAACCAAATGGATTGTACCAATGTGTTTTACTCTAAAAATTCTTTGAGTGTGCTAGTTTTTAAATCTTGACAAATTTGTCAACACATTCCAAGGTCCATTCCATTTGCAAAAATCACTATTCTACCCATGTTCCCAGTTCTGCAATTCTGAGTACCCTACTTTGACTACTTATCAAATTCACCCAGTTATTCATCATGAGCCCAAATCATAGAATTATACTCTCCTCATGACAGTGAACTAGTGCCCCAGTTTTTGTGCCCCCAAGTATCAGTTTGACATGTTTTCAAAGCCAAAACTGAATGCATTTTATGGTTTTCTGACATGTTTGCTTGCAAACATTTTTGATTGAGCAACTTTGACGGTCAGTATCTTTTGACCTAGATGTCTTCATGAGACAAAATTTGATAGGGTGTGAGAATGTGGAGAAAAGAACTAGCATGACAAATCTTAAGGTTTAGTCAGGTGTTTTTGTTAGTTTTTAAGGCCAGTCAAAAGATCTCTTGGCATGAAATGGGCAGTCTGCATGAAAGGTTAAAAATGAGTTTAAAAATTGATTTTGTGTCCAATCAGTAGCAAACTCAATGGACCAATCCGAAAGATCAGACATTTCAATTCAATTTTTTTTTAGCTAGACCCACTTTGGGGCCCAACTAAATGCTATTAGATTGATAAACCATGGTGTGCATTGTAAAGGCTATGATTCATAAACATTTTCAATTGGAAAATAATTGGGACAAGCTAGATGTTTGTGTCCGTGTAGGGCACAAAGATATATACTTGGCACTCTCTTGCAATGCTCTCACAATTTCCATCATTGTCTTTGATTATGAGTTTTCATTATGGGGATTGCCAAAAGGAAGTGTTGAGTGAACAAAAGAAAAACACGAAGTTCATCTTAGAAGTGCAAATAAACTTCAGAAGCTATGTTTCCAAATAGAGGAATCTATATTAACCTTGGTCAACATATGGGGTAGTTGGAATACTTGAGTCAGCTATAATTTTTTTTGCAAAGCCATAAATGGTAGTTTTTCATCTTATTATAGATAAAAGGACATATGCATGAGCCATTCATGTGTGGTTTTCTTTTCATCATCAATCTCCTGCCATTATTGAAGTAAAAAATGTACATTGATTTGAATGGTTGACCCTTATGACAATGTGCTCTCCACTTGTTCATTCCTCCCCATAGTAGCATATAGAGTAGTCTATTCTTTTCAGGTGGACTCTATCTATGTTTCTTAGCAAGTCAAATGAGAAAGGAAAAAAGCAAACATCCTGTTGTTTATTTGATCTTTTTTTTTCTTGGGTGTAGATCGTTGTGGGGGGAGGACTGAATTTATAAAGAACTCTTGTGCCAACATTTTTCTATGGAAGCTCATTACCTATGGATGATGCTGATATTTGTCATGGAAGCCATGAACTTTCTTATAGGGCTCCTTAGACTTTTTCCTTCCCAAACACAAAGGTCTTTGAGCAGAGGTAGCCATTGGAAGGAGTGATTGAAAAATGAGTCTGAGAGAGTGGCAAATCAATTATTTTATTTGTCCATTCCTCCAAATTTTTGTGTGGATGTGGCAATGTGCATTAGTCATTTTTCATCTTTTTTTAATGGACAAACTTGAGTAATCATTGAAAAACCTATTAGTCAAGATTCTGAATCATTAATTGAACTTACAAAGGTCTGAAACAATATTTGTCAGATGAAAGCCACACTCCAATGAAGGTTTCTATTCGCCTGAACAAAATTGTCTACGTTGATCTAGATTTTGAATTGGATTCCAAAACAAATGGCAAAGACATATTGGGAGAGAGTATGTGTGATTCTGCAAAGGATATATCATTTATGTGGAAGTTACAACATGGTGGGAGCATGTTCTAGTCTGTCCCCAGAGATGAATGAGATGTTTATGGTCTCTATAGTGCCTTTTGGAACTGGCAAATCTAGAAGATCTTCAGTCCTATAGTTGTGTGAAAGGGTTTAAGCCCAGAGACAACCATGCCTTGGTCCAACAAGATTGGGCATTCAGTGATGATCCATAGCATATGGAGGAGGAAGTACGTCTTGATGCTATTAGTACCACCATTGACTTGCTCGAAGGAGAAGTCTGAGATTGTTTTAAATTGCAAAGTTGCATTCAGACTTTTAATCCCATATTGGTTATGTGTTGGAGATTTCTAGTGTTTTAATATCTAAGTGCTAACTACATAAGTGTCTTAAAGACGCCAAGGCTTTTGTAAGCCTCAAGTAGCTCGTGTGGTGGGCTTGTTGACTTGGTGATGCAAGAGTAATTTTGACCGAATGTGCAGATGATTGGATAATGAAGTGCCATGACATGAAAATTTAGACAAACCAGAGATTGACATGTGGTATCTTGACAACAATTCATAGAGCGACACATGGAAGACAATTCTGAACCTGGCACTTTTCCTGAGGTGATGACATGGCAAGGTAGGACAGGTGTCACAACGTCACAGTCCCATAAGCGACATGGCAATTACTAACTAGGAATGCAAGAAAGCGACATTGTGACACGTGGCAATCAACAGTGATGTGGCCGGTCCAAATTTAGAGGCTTCAGATTGTACCACATGTCAGATTCATTGACAGGCACTTCCTTGCATTATGAAGATGCGTAGAAGTTAAAGAATGCAAGAAAGCACCTTGCCACCACGTGGTAGTGGGTCTGGGTGGCACATGATGTGGCATAGAATATTTTGACAAATTAGGAGATGCCACATAGTAGTGATGTGGCAAGGCACCTAGCAAGCTAATCCCAATAGGATACTGCCACGTGGTGTGTGTCAAGTAACAATTAGTAGATCTATGGACAAATCAAAGGGTGCCACATGATGCCTAGGTGGTAGATGATGGTGCAAAAACTAACCAATGATGTGGTGACACGTATCACTGCTCAGTCAACCTAGTTTGACCTAGATGGAAAATTAGAGGGAAAAATCCAAAAAAGTGCAAAAATATATTTTAAAGGGTTTTTTTCTCAAAAATATGTGTAGACTTTTTGAAATAAACCTTAGTTTATATTATATTGTTTTGACTTTGGGAAGTTTTAAATTTTTGCATAAAATATATGTGAAGAGATGTAGACCTAAAAGCCAGTCCAAAAGCTTGATTTTCAAATTGATCTTCTGAGCATTTCCGATGAGGAGGTATAGGACTATCATATACTATTGGAACCAGGAGAAGACGAGCTTTCCAAATTTGAATTTTTTTCTGTATAAGAAGCAATATGTTGGATTTATTTAGGGTTTTGTCCTAGGGACTCATTTTTCAACCACATTCAAGTATAACAATTTAGAGTTGGTTTTTGGAAAAATGATGAACTGGGTGTGCACCAAGGTTGTTAGGGATGCAAGTAACAATGGTATTTTCACCTCCAAATCTATTTAATGAATGATTTATCAGCATTTTGGATGTATATCTGATATTTTATCAAAGCAAGGGTTTTTCATCATTAGTAGGAGATATTTCAAGTTTGTTACACTCAATGATGAGATTATTTTCAGATGTTGGTTCTAGAGAGAAGAGAGATGCTTTAGAACAACAAGGGATGGAGATCCAAGTGGACATGTGTCACTTCCAGATCAGACCTATTTTCTTCTTCTTTTCCTATATCTTTCTCTTTCTCTCTCATTGTAAGGGTTCTAGTTCTGGAGAAATTTTCTCATTCCTGCGATATGAGGGTTAGTTCTAGTTGATCTATGATACCACCTATTGGTTCCAGTTAGTCTGTGATACCACAAGGTTGGATCAAGAGTTGTGATTCCACCATTTTTCAGCTTTCTCTCTTGTATGGACAGCAATAATGAAACTAATATAGATAGTTCAGATCTATTTAGTGGTCTTATGAGTTATTTACATGCATCTTAAATGTATAGTTTCAAAGAAATGAATACAATGGACAACAAAATTTTTAGTTTCATTCTGATTTTTGTCTCCTATCTCTCTAATTTGCAATGTTTTGTGGTTTAAGGACAAAGAACTTAAACCATTTTGCATCCCCTTAAGGTTGTATGTCTTGTATGTTTTGTTTGTGGAACAAAGAGCTAAGTGAATGCTTGATATATTTGACAGGGTTGCTGGTTATTTGACAAGGACATTGCATGAGTACGAGGTCTTTATGAACACTAATGTCTTGAACACTGATTTCTGATTCACAAAGTGATAGGATAGATATGATATCTTGATGTATGAAATATGTCACTGGTATCATAGATGTGTGTGTGTGATTTATGAAACTGCCTAATAGATAAGGCACTGATTAACTACATAATCAACACGTTTCTTACTGTTGCATATTTGGGATCTGCTGAAATCAAATTTATAATCATCTATTTCCCTTTAAGAGCCGAAAGGATGCTCTTACTCAACTTGTGGATTTCATAGGATTTGCAATTTGCTATTGCATATCTTTGTTACTGCATAAGTCTAAGAGAAATAAGAGTTTTATTTGCTTTGTTTAGATTCAATTGTATGCTTTTAATACTGGTACCATATGAAGAATCTATGGGTCCACCTGCCTAGGTTTTGCAGAGCCTAAAGTAGAAGAAGGGTTTAGCCTTATAGTTGGCCCAATGTCTGAAAGGGTATGTTGTAGATGGGAAGTAGTTGCCCCTATGAAATAACCCTTACTATAAAGGGGACTAAATCCCGATATTGTACTGTGGCAATTCGTCAAATAATTTGCAAACACGCTCTGACCACTGAAATATCCCCCGATAGGATTATTGCTTCTTAGACACCAAAATACTAAAACTTCAATGATTAGGCATTTCGTCAAACAGTTAGCACCCAAACTGGTTACAAACTGACGTCAAGTTCTATTCTTGTAATCAGAGTTGTACTAATACACTATGAGATTTGTCATGAATGGAGTAATTCCTCACATAATTCACCAAGACATTTCAAATGCAAAATATAATCATACCTTCAATGTTCAGGGAGAAATTTACAATCAAATGTTTCATGATTTAATAATGGGCCTGGACCGTAGCATCATTGTACCTTGCTCCAGAATTTAGCAATGGTTGACATTCCTCCAGCTGCGTTGTCAACTCATTCAATCACTTCTACAAATTTCTCGAGACTTTGAATCACATTGAGCTCCAGCTGATGAATTGCTTGGGCATCCTTATAAGCCGGCATCTCCTAGGGATCTTTAACGTGGGCATCAACTAAGCTAGCACCAAACCCTTCAACTTCCGCGAACTTAATGCCCTTCAAAATGGTGTCCCTGTAATCTGTTCAGTTGGTGCGCAATCCCTCCAATGTTGGTGCCATAACCAGCCGAATCCAAGATGGGGTCGAGCTCTGTAAACATACAAGCAAATCATCCTACCTCCGACTCGCACTCAGATCTTGGTTTGGTGATTCCGACCTGAGCCACGTGGATGGAATAGGAACAGTAAACTTTACCGGCTGGTAGAGAAAATGATGCCGCTGACTCACCTTCCCGTGTTTGATCACTCGGCGAGGGTATATTCCCGCCCGTGTCTATTCATTGTTTCCGCTACTTCTTCAATAATTGATATGGATCGACATTAATATTGAGTGCGGCAGTAATGATTGGAGATCATCTTCAAAAGCCTTCAACCCTGCGATTTCTTTAGAATCTCCAAATAATTGGCGTTGGTTGTGCAATTTGGTCTTCAATACAAAGCCTTTAATTCTGCAATATTTCTAGAATGAAATTATTCCTGTGCTCACCATTTATCGCTGTGTATCTTATAACATGATCTTTGCCATTGCCTTTGGCCCAGACTTCAGCCTTAACAGTGTACGGAAGTGCTGGCTGGAAAGATGGCTTGGAACTCGTTCTTCTACTCCCGATCTGCTCACACTACAACTTCCTATGAAGAAGTCGCCTTGCTCCTTTTGCCACCTGAAATAATAAACCTTGCGAAAGCTTAAATCTACGAATATCAATTCTTAGAACTGATCCACCAAACTTCGGCCTTAGACCACCCGATTCTGCCCCTGATGAAATGACTGAATGTCACCTCCAATCTGCAATAATTCGGATGATATTTCACACCCTCAAAATTGCGTACCAATTGAGAGTTATCATTCTCAATGGCCAACTGTGACAATTGTAGAAACCCTAGGTTTCACAATGCACCTGTGTTTGAATCACAACCTGAAAATCAAAGAGAGATAATCAACTGCCTGATTCGAATGGAGCCCCGGGGTGCCTATTTATTCTTTTCCCTCCATCCTCTCCAGAGACTTCTAGAACTTTTTTGATCTTATCCCTCAAGTGACTTTATTAAATACTTTTATAATCCAAGTCACTTTATTAAATATAAAGTTATTTATTTATTTAATTAAAATAATTAATTAGTCGTCCTTGGACAACCAGTATTAATTAAATTAATTAAATCGAACTATCACCAAAAATTGGGGACATGACAGTCCGCCCTTCCTGAAATTGCTTGTCCCCAAGCAATGGCTGAACCATGAACCAATCAGTCTTCCTGGATCCCAAATGTAAATCTGTGTATCATCCCAATCCGCATCATACTCCCGTGGAGAAATCATCAATACCAGTAACTGAGAAACTGTACTCAACATCCACACAACTGACACTTCTGATGAAATCATCTGAAAACCAACTGTAGATGCCGGTAGAAGAAAACATTCTGAGGAACTCAAGCCAACTGGAACATCAACTCTATCAAAACTCAAGCCCCTGTCAAAAAGACACCTGCACCCAACTGCATTGTAGATATGACAACAGCCATAGGTACCTGAATCATTGCCATCAAATCCAATCTCTGAAAACCTACTCCAGGTGTGTCGATGCTGCAGGCTGAGTAACTTGCTACTACCAGTTTTATTTTCAAAAGTTGGTGCCAATCTATCCCCTAATGGATGGTAAGAAACTGGAGCCAATCCACATTTGCGTGAAATAAAATCTTCTATCTCCGTATCAAAAGAAAAATGATGAACGTACCCTACCGTATAATGCCGGTAAGATCCTCCAAATTCTGCTGCTGGCTCATCATCACTGAACTGGGAATCAACAGATGGCTCCATTTTCTGACTCCAAGTGACTGTAGGCTGGCTAGGATCCTGTGCATTCTGCTCAACAAACCCCTCCTAAAGATCCTTGTGAGGTAGCATAGTAGAAAGGACCCTTATAATCTTCTCAACCAATCTGCAAATAACACTAGTATCTTGGATGAGAACACCTTCTGTCACTTTATGCGAGTTTAACTGAACACATGCAGTATCCAACAAATACTTCATGAACGGTTCAGTGCAGTAAAAATTATATGAGGAAATATTAACATACTCCCCTTTACACCACAACTGGTCCTCCAGTAAGGGTGGCATACTCAGCTGTACCACACTATCAACTATCTGAGAAGAATCAATCTGGAGACTTGACTCTATCGGTATCCCAAACTCATTAAGACCAACTTCTTCCAAACCCTGAACATGTGTGTTAGTCTCAACAATAAGCTCCTCAAAAGCAACTGTAGGAGTGTACTTACCGTCATCTACCTCAACAGACAAATGAACTGGGTCTGGGGCTGGTTTTGACCTCAAATGCTCCAACTCCACGGTCACCTCCTTCAACTGAAACTGCGACTTTTGTAGATCCTGCCGTGTGTCCTCTAAAGCCTCAGTAGTCGCTATGAGCTCCTGGGAAAGCTCACTCACCTCCTCTTCACGATCCAAGAGTGCCTCATAGGCTGTACTTCCCCACTCAACCAAGTGATCACGGTCGGCTACCAATCATAAATAATCCTGCTTCAAAATCTGAACAGCTTCACGCAAGGCATGAATCTCTGCCAAGGAAAAGTAACCACCGCTGGACTCATCTGTCATAGAAGAACCCCAACCAGTAACAGCCAACAACTGATGAGTAGTATCAAAATGCTCACAAGCGATAGCAATGTCTCGCTCACTAACTTTCAACTGGCTAACCACATGATGGCTCTGGCTGAACTGTCTCCAACAATCTTCTTCTGGAGCTCTTAAAGGAGTATCCTCAATATTAACATCCATATCTCGTGAATCATCTCCAAGGTCCATATCAATATCCAAATTGTCAAAAATTGTAGTATTGCTGTCAAGCTCTTCTGTACCCAAATAAATTGTCAAAGAAGCTGTGTCTTCAAAACTGTCCATTTCATCCTCCCCAAGGTCAAAACAATCCTGGGACTCATCCGTACATGATTGCAAATATGAAAAATCTTCAACACCCTTCAGCAAGAATGGTCGTCTGCATATATGAACCAAACCTAACACCGGTGTATAAAAACTAATACCAACATCGGACAAACTGCTGGCACAAGGAAAGACAACACCGTGTATTCTACTAATCAAATCCATGATAGCATCCAAATAATCATGGCTACCATAAAGTGCTAAAGATCTCTAGTTAACTGAATCCCAAATGCTGTTGAAACATTCTCGAGTCCATATCTGTGAACAAGGGACATCCGGTAACTCAAACAAACTCCTTACCTGAGTAATGTGACCAACTGGCTCTACAAACCTGTCTAACCTTGTCCTTGTATCCTGGATGTGAATGCAAGACGAACTCGTATCATTATCGGGAACCACATATGAACAGCCTACTGCAGAAAACTGAGTGTCAAACGTGCCTGATGAAACTAAGCTTAGCTCCATACCATGCTCACTCCCATGTTTCTCCCAGTCCAATAATGCCAAAGTAGCTCGAGTGTCCTCAAGCTCGCAAGAAAGCTTGACGACTTCCTCCTCCTTCCTCCTCAAGGCATCTGAATAGTCTTTGGCAAGGCTTAGAAGATGGTCACGATCTGATAGAAGATGTAAATAACTCAACTTCGTCGTTCCCATTCCTTCACCAATTGCATGTAAGTCACAGCAAGAAGAATTTGCCTGAACTCCCTTATGTCTTCCTTGTAACTGAATCATCTGGATGTGCTCTTCTATCATCTCCCGCATCCTGTCATGATGAGATAAAGAAGCCACAATACTATCTTTGCTTACCTTCAGCTGGCTGGACAAATCATGTGAAGTACTGCCATTCTCATCCTCATGTGACGAAGCATCTAACTGAGCCTGGTACTCTCTGTCAGCAAAATCATAAATGCTCGATGTCTGCTCATTTTCACTAGGTATCTCATCACCATGCACAATGACATCTTCATCATCATCTTAACTCACTTCACTATAATCATTGCTTGTCGGAGCCAAACTACCCTGAGTACATGAGACATCACCCTTGGGAAACCTGTATACAACTGTCTCAACTTGAGTGTCAAGTTGACAATTATTATCTATCAGCGTAATATCCTTCACCACTTCTTCCTGTGACCGAACTGAAGCCTCTGACCGGTTGCACACTTGTTTCTCGAACTCCTCATTAAGGTTCCTAGTAACATCTCTCATTGTATCAGTCAACGCTTTGTGAGAAGATTTGCCAAAATGAAATCCAGTTGATTTATTCACCTTAGCTGGGACGGACAACCTGTCAAGCATACGGTGGTGTTTAACCAACAGTTCAGACATGTTATGTTTGATTTTTCTGAGCTCATCCTGAATGTCTGAATAGTCCTCCTTTCCACAATTCCGACTCTGAATACTGTGTCTATTACTTGTCCGAGATTGTGTCCTTGGAGACTTTGTGCTGTACCTGTACATCTTGGTTGAAGTCGAGTGCTGATTACTCATGTAAGTCGGTTCTCTCCCCACAGGATGGCAAGAAAACTGCTCTGATACCACTGAAATAACCCTGACAGGTTATTGCTTTCTCCAGCACCAAAAAAAATCTTTATACTACAGCTTTGATACCACTGAAATAACCCTTACTATAAAGGGGACTAAATCCCGATATTGTACTGTGGCAATTCGTCAAATAATTTGCAAACACGCTCTGATACCACTGAAATATCCCCTGACAGGATTATTGCTTCTTAGACACCAAAATACTAAAACTTCAATGATTAGGCATTTCGTCAAACAGTTAGCACCCAAACTGGTTACAAACTGACGTCAAGTTCTATTCTTGTAATCAGAGTTGTACTAATACACTATGAGATTTGTCATGAATGGAGTAATTCCTCACATAATTCACCAAGACATTTCAAATGCAAAATATAATCATACCTTCAATGTTCAGGGAGAAATTTACAATCAAATGTTTCATGATTTAATAATGGGCCTGGACCGTAGCATCATTGTACCTTGCTCCAGAATTTAGCAATGGTTGACATTCCTCCAGCTGCGTTGTCAACTCATTCAATCACTTCTACAAATTTCTCGAGACTTTGAATCACATTGAGCTCCAGCTGATGAATTGCTTGGGCATCCTTATAAGCCGGCATCTCCTAGGGATCTTTAACGTGGGCATCAACTAAGCTAGCACCAAACCCTTCAACTTCCGCGAACTTAATGCCCTTCAAAATGGTGTCCCTGTAATCTGTTCAGTTGGTGCGCAATCCCTCCAATGTTGGTGCCATAACCAGCCGAATCCAAGATGGGGTCAAGCTCTGTAAACATACAAGCAAATCATCCTACCTCCGACTAGCACTCAGATCTTGGTTTGGTGATTCCGACCTGAGCCACGTGGATGGAATAGGAACAGTAAACTTTACTGGCTGGTAGAGAAAATGATGCCGCTGACTCACCTTCCCGTGTTTGATCACTCGGCGAGGGTATATTCCCGCCCGTGTCTATTCATTGTTTCCGCTACTTCTTCAATAATTGATATGGATCGACATTAATATTGAGTGCGGCAGTAATGATTGGAGATCGTCTTCAAAAGCCTTCAACCCTGCGATTTCTTTAGAATCTCCAAATAATTGGCGTTGGTTGTGCAATTTGGTCTTCAATACAAAGCCTTCAATTCTGCAATATTTCTAGAATGAAATTATTCCTGTGCTCACCATTTATCGCTGTGTATCCTATAACATGATCTTTGCCATTGCCTTTGGCCCAGACTTCGGCCTTAACAGTGTACGGAAGTGCTGGCTGGAAAGATGGCTTGGAACTCGTTCTTCTACTCCCGATCTGCTCACACTGCAACTTCCTATGAAGAAGTCGCCTTGCTCCTTTTGCCACCTGAAATAATAAACCTTGCGAAAGCTTAAATCTACGAATATCAATTCTTAGAACTGATCCACCAAACTTCGGCCTTAGACCACCCGATTCTGCCCCTGATGAAATGACTGAATGTCACCTCCAATCTGCAATAATTCGGATGATATTTCACACCCTCAAAATTGCGTACCAATTGAGAGTTATCGTTCTCAATGGCCAACTGTGACAATTGTAGAAACCCTAGGTTTCACAATGCACCTGTGTTTGAATCACAACCTGAAAATCAAAGAGAGATAATCAACTGCCTGATTCGAATGGAGCCCCGGGGTGCCTATTTATTCTTTTCCCTCCATCCTCTCCAGAGACTTCTAGAACTTTTTTGATCTTATCCCTCAAGTGACTTTATTAAATACTTTTATAATCCAAGTCACTTTATTAAATATAAAGTTATTTATTTATTTAATTAAAATAATTAATTAGTCGTCCTTGGACAACCAGTATTAATTAAATTAATTAAATTGAACTGTCACCAAAAATTGGGGACATGACACCCTAAATGTATTTTGTTCTCATTGGGATATTTGAAACATAATGTTTTAAAACACCAACAAGGCCTTTTATTGAGAAAAAAAAAAAGATTGTGTTATTTATATATATTTATAATATAATAATATATTATTATATAAATAAATATTCGATAGTTTCTATATATTATAATTTAAAAATATTATGCTATGTTAAAATTATTGATACATTTTTTTATAAAATAATTATTTTCTAATTTCAATATGTGAGTTGAACTAATAAATAGACACAATCAAATCTAGAAAATTATTGCAATAATCTATAATCATGTCTATGAAAAATTGTTACATATGTTTCCATCCCTTTTAACTTTGTATCCCTTTAATTCTTTATTTCAGTTTCCATCTACATATGTCCACTTCCTTATCATCCCATCTCTTGTTAATAATTGGTTATATCTTTCATAAAATTATGTTACTATCTTTTATATATATATAGAGATTTCTTTTTTCTATGTATATTAAAAAGTTCTTAAAATCTTTATTATTGTTCAACTAATTTTCTCACACACACTCTTTGTACCTTTAATTAAAATTAAAAAATTCCAATTTAACAAAAATTCTGAAATTTTATTTATAAAAGTTGGTTATTAATAATACCTTCAATTAAAATTAAAAAAGTCCAATTTAACAAAAAATCTGAAATTTCATTTATAAAGTTGATTATTAATAATGAATTAAAGTTTACTGAATGCTACTGATTAATATATTTTTAAAAAATTAATTGAAATTGAAAAAATGATTGTAAAAATTAATTGTAACATCCGATTATTAACAAGCAAATGATTTCAACTCCTTTCTTCTTGCAGTTGCCTTTGTGGTGTCTGCAGGTAGAGGAAGGTTACTTGGTTCTATACGAGCCTGCAATTACTCCATACTCTGCTGGTAACCAGAGACATCTCGTATCTTTTAAGCTAAAACCACACAACGGGAATGTGGAGACGCCATAAATTATTTGAAACACTTTGTAGTACAAAACCTCGTTGGAAACATCGGCAGCAGCTATGGATTGCTGTTACAGCAAGTGTGTATTCAGAAGCCCCAACGAAAAAGGGGAAACTTGCTCCTTTACAGGTGAACCGATTCTCAAATACCCCTGTATATAAATATTTCATTTGTCATTATTCTCATTCAAACGATTTACAGTTGAATTTCAGCTTTACTTTGGCTGGCTATGAAAATAATTTGAGACTTTACTTTAGGGGCAGCGGAAATTCAAATTAAACAGATAATGCTTGTGGTTTTTCGGTACAGGAGCGAAAAATGATAGATAGATTTAGAGTATGGGTCAAAGGAGGGCAAGGAGGCGGTGGATGCACCAGTTACAGGAGGAGTCGACAAGCTCGGCATGGCACGCCAGATGGTGATAATTTTATGTTCTACAGAAAATCATTCTTATTTAAATGCAATAAACCAATTTAGTACTTCAGGTTGATACACTTCAGCACTGCTTTCGGACTGAAAAATACCCTAAACCCTAAACCTTTAACGATTTTATTTTTTCCGTTTTTGAGCTACTCAGCCCGCGTTTACAATCTACAATTAAGGGTTATAAGACTGCGACGGAAACGCTGAGAAAACTTATCGAACTTTTGCTTGGTATATCAGCACAATTTCAAATCTTCTCTGTTCTAGCATGGTCTTGTTCGCAGTGTAAAACTTTGTTAGATGTTTCCGGAATCAAATATGTAGGATTATAAGCGTCCAGCGTTTCCAAGCTTCCTCCATTTCTTGAGGATCTTCATCCTATTTAGTTGATTGACGACTCTACAAGCATCGAACATTCAAATAGAAAGAAATTCTATTTCCACAACCTTACATGTTATTAGGTTTATTCATAGTTGCCAAGAAATTCCAATATTGGCACAAGGACCTCATCCATGTGCACGCATTATCTGGTGATTATACGTTGCTGCGAAATAACGGATCCCTTTCACATGCTTCAATATGAAATGGCATCACCAGACCTTATCGCCACGACTTTAGGCAACTTTAGTATGTTTGAGTTTTAGCAAAAATTGTATTTTTACGTCTTTTTAACTTAACTCCTCTGTAATAATGTAGGTGGAAATGGAGGAAAAGGTGGTGATGTCATCCTTGAAAGCTCTGCGGCAGTTTGGGATTTAAGTAACCTCCAGCACCACCTTGTATGTAGTATTTTTTTTTTTTCCCTTTATTTTAAAGCCTGCTCTCTCAGTTGCATTTTTCTTTTGTATGATCCGGTGTCATGGTCTTATGCATCATCAGTCATGACTATAGTCCTCAAGGTTAATATGCACTAACAGTAATACAGTGCTTCATAAGTATAAGGAGACAATACAAATGAATTTTGGGCTTATTTACTGGATTAGAAATATCAGAGCTAAAAATTTCAAATCTTGTATAAATGCATGCCATTTTTTATAGAGACGATAAATATTGAGCTTGTTTTAGAAAATTGAAAGTAGTGGTTCCCTGCTGAAACTTTGACATATTAAGGGCTTTTGTTACCTTGAGCATCCAGGGTTCTTTATTTTCCCAATGCGTAGAGGGGGTTGTCTGAACGGTAATCACTAGTCTTTCGACAGGGAATAAGTATTAGCAATCTTTTATTCTCGTTGCTTTTTACAGAATGCAAAGAAAGGGGGCAATGGATTTTCCAAAAATAAAGTCGGAAGCAGAGGAGCAGACAAGGTTGGAATATTGTTTTGATCTTATGACGTTATATTTTTTAGCTGGTTGCATTTTCCAAAATAAAGTCTTTGATTAACCAATTATCCTTGTCCAAACAATATCAATCATCAAAGTCACTCTGCAGGTTGTTAAAGTGCCAGTAGGTACTGTGGTTCATTTGGTCAGTGGTATGGTCCCTTCAACTTTACAAGATGCTTCCACACAGGAAAGGTTTCCATGGGAAATCCAAAGTACAGATCTTGAAAGCGAGGAGGCCATCAATGGAGAATTCCAAACCAACAAGAGGACTTTCAAGGAAGCACTGGAGGTATCTGTGAACAGGGAAGTCTATGATTGTTCTGCAGATTGGAAAAAGAAGAGAAGCAATGTGGAATTAAACCCTATTAAGAATGTGCATCAGACAGTCAATTCAGATTTATTAGATGATGAAATAAGCTCTCACAAGAATGTGGATCAATCCTTGAATCTAAATGGGTCAGGTGATGATGCAGGTACTGACATTGATGAGTTTTGTCTACATTCTCAAAGAAATAATTACAAGAATGTACCATTTGATGGGGACTTTGGAGACGAAGAGGGATCTGATAAAGAGGAAATACAGTATTCAGTTGCAGAATTTGTGGAACCAGGTCAACGTCTTTTGGTTGCCTGTGGAGGCATTGGAGGGCAAGGAAATCTTGCTATGGGAAGAGGTTCAAGGTACCAGAAAGAGAAACTAGTGGATGAGGATGATTCTTCTGAAACTATTGAAAATGCAGACATTGAATTAGAGCATGTAAGTGGAAAAGGCCGACCGAGATGTGAGCATGAGCCTGGTCACCCTGGGTCAGAGGCTGTTTTGATTTTAGAATTAAAATCTCTTGCAGACATAGGACTTGTTGGATTTCCGAACGCAGGAAAGAGCACTCTTCTTGGGGCCATTTCTCGTGCTAAACCTACTGTGGGGCATTATGCATTTACAACTTTGAGGCCCAATATAGGCAAGCTTGAGTATGAAGACTTTTTCAAGCTTACAGTTGCAGATATTCCAGGGCTTATAAAGGGAGCACATGAAGATCGAGGATTGGGCCATGCATTTTTGAGACACATTGAGCGAACGAAGGCATTAGCATATGTGTTAGACTTGTCAGCATCTCTGGCTGATAGAAAGGGGCCTCAGCCTTGGCATCAATTAAGGGATCTGGTATTTGAACTTGAACAGCACCAACCAGGGTTGTCTAATCGTTCTTCATTAATAGTGGCAAATAAAATAGATGAAAATGGTGCTGAAGAGGTGTTAACAGAGCTAAAGCAAAGAGTACCATCTGTGCCTATTTTTCCAGTGTGTGCTGTGTTAGAAGAGGGAGTGCCAGAGCTAAAAGTTGGCCTACGAGAACTCATTGATGGACCAAAAATATGGAAGCTTGAATTGAGCCAGATTTGTGTTGACTAGGGTGCTAGACTCAGTAGTTCTGTTCACCTTTATGGAGTTCTCTAGCATAGAAATTGCTGCATGTCATTTTTATAATATTTTTTAGCAGGAAGGGTCTGACTTCTGGAGCTTTGTGAAGGTAATATGTAAGAGGCTTTTAAGTTGCTGGTTCTCACTGCCAGCTTTAACCATTTCATCTCCAGATTTTGATCTGGATTCTCACCATTAACATTGAATGTTCTGAGTCTCAAGTTTCAACATCAGGACAATGGTATCATTATCATTGACATTATTCTCATTTATGATAACCGCCAAATGAAACACAAAATTTTGTTCTTTAGTGACAAGGCAGGGCAATCAGCAGTCTTGGATAAATGTGCCATGAAAAGAGTAATATAAAGGCAAGGAAAATATATACCAAAATCATTGTTTTTGAATTAAAATATTATGTACCATGATCTTGTGATTGTTATATGGATGAAAGAGATTTCAATTTGGTTAGTTTGTAGAAGGGTACAAAGAAATAAAGATGCTATTCAGAAAAGGAATGAAATCCAAAGTTATAGCAAGGAGTTCAAGACAGGGTCTTCAAGTTTTTGTCCACAGTACTGCCAAACTATTTTGCAAAACATTTTCCTTTCAGAAATTGTGAGTTACAGATGGTGCAAAAACAAAGCTAGCTCCAAAATATTAAATATTTAGCATTTTAATCTAATTCTTCAATTCAATCTTCATGCAATTTAAGTGAATAGTGTGATGTTTCCAACCACCCTCACGATAGCTGCCTATGATGGCACTACCTTTCAAACCATTGAAATGAAAATAGCTCGAAGATTATTTTTTTTATGTTTGGCTTCAAGGTTCAAGGTAGAAATAAAGACCTTTATATAATATTTCAAAATAGGATAAGGTTATCCTGTAGACCGTCTGACCTGTTGATGTTTGGTTTATTGTTACAATTTTAAACCTTATAGTTATCAACAACTAGGTAACTGAGAGTACCAAATTTTGACGGCACCTTTCATTAAATTGCACTGATTATTTATAGGCATGCAATTTGCATGTGGATCTTGCAATAAGTATTGAATGAGGTATAATTTAAGCCACCTAAGAGAGTATGATTAAGATTTGCTTATATCATGGCTGTGGCTGATATAGGCTGTGGGCCATTATCTTACATGCTTATGCTTGAGCATTCTTTTCTAATCAATCAGGAGTTCGAGTTTGCTTGGAGACAATTTACATTATAAACGATGAAGCCCAGCAACCAATGGGAGGGCTGAGGATCAAGGCCTAGTTGGTGTATATAAATCTAACAGAGAAAGACAGAAAGTCCTGAGCACTGAAATGTAGCTCAGTTAAAGGGTGTCGAACAATTAAACATAAAGGGCCATTGGTTCAGTGTTAAAGCAGCATGGCAGCCTATGGAAGATCCTAGGTTCAAGTCCTAGTTGGTCCATGGAATTTTAAGAGTTTCTGCAGATGCAACCTTTTTTTCCCACATATCTTTTTAAAATTTGTTTAATATGCCACTTCCATGAAGAATTGAATAAAGGCTTTTGTGGACCTCTCACACCAGCATTTGAGAGATTTAGATGCTGTTTTGGAAGCGTGTTTAAAATGTGACATGCATGTGAAGTCAGTGTATATATGAACTGTATTTGGGAGTTGTTCATACAAATGTGAAGCTCAAATGATGTAAGCCGATGGCCCTATACACGTCTTTGATATAGGTGTTGTGCGTGCTTCTTCCTTCAAACTGTTCATGCTAAGATCTATGGTTTATTAAACTCAATAACTTCTTTTGTCTAGCATGGTAGTTGAGCTTCGTTTAATAGGCAGTAGGTCTTAATTGTAAATGGATGTCTGAGCCCCTTGGTCCAAGTGTTGGATAGTGTGATATTTAATTGTAATTCTAATATATAATGTTACATTTCTAGCTTCTTTGGAATGCATACTGGATGCCCACACAGATGAGACCTATTAATTAATTAGCCAATAGGCTTTTATTGCCAATCCACAAATTATCTGCTATCCTTTGTTGTGCTCTTCTATATCATTTTTTAATTCTGCAAAACAATTTTTAGGAATCAAGAATCCATCAAACAAAATGCAATGGATAATA
Source organism: Cupressus sempervirens (assembly GCA_028749045.1). Lineage (NCBI taxonomy): Eukaryota > Viridiplantae > Streptophyta > Pinopsida > Cupressales > Cupressaceae > Cupressus > Cupressus sempervirens. Next base: position 110,527,246 of record CM053783.1, read on the forward strand.
TGAGTAATTTTCTACCCACTTTTGTTAGCTCCAATTTTACTACAATTTCCATTATGGTCTTCAGTCTTTGTTCAATTTTTTAGGGCCACTCCGATTTCCCAACAAAATTGAAAAGACTAAAACTGGCGACCCTATCTCCAAACATAATGCAAACACTCAAGCTGTCACTGCTTCAAATTAAAATTACAAAGGAATCTACTATATGTTGTCTCATTAATGCTCCTTTGAGAAATTGAGGGAACTGAATGCATTGAAGAAATGAATGAGTGCATCAGTGCTGCTCTTGATCAGCCTCAAGGATGTTAATGCCTGTTGCATTCCGCCACACTCAACTAGCACCTGAACATCTGATAACTATGCTGGATTGAATTGTTTAATCCACCAGCGCCGAAATCCCAGGTAACCAAAACAAAAACTGCTGATCTATATTCTATATTTCCAAAGCTTTTGTTTACATTCCTCTTAGAGTTTGAGACACTCGGCTTTTATTTGAAATCTATACATACATTCCATAGCTTTGAGTGCATATTCTCAGACTAATTTCAGACTTTATTTGAGATTAAAGTTTATGTCATTTGGTTTGATGCACTTTACATTCGTATTATCTACTTTCTTCCTCTTTACTGTGTATTGAACTGATCACAAAAACGAATAATTTGCTTTGAATCTAGCTGAATATTATCCACGGATGTGGAAATCTATGTACTATAAGAGACAGTAAATGCATCATCATTACCCATAGTTACTGATGATATGATAATGACGTGAACTTTTTCTTCGGCCTGTTACAGTTTTTGGTTTTGATTGTGTTAAAAACAATTGCCATCAACATTTTGGATGACAATTCGTGATCTATCATCAAGATGCAAGAGAACATAAGGAGAAGAAAAGTGATATTCCTAATAAATTAAGAACAAAAAAATGTTTTTATGTTTTGAAGCTGATCAATTGCTGCACTGTTAATAGAATGCACTGTTATAGAATACCCTTTTATCACCAAACAGGATGAAAAAATTCTTGACCTCCATGTTATTGAAGGCCTTAAACGAACAATCTTGATTTTTGGCTGCCTGCAGCTCTAAAATGTATCGAGACAATCTATCTGGAAGGGTGACGCCTTATTTTCCTCAGTTTATTTTATAAGCTCGATAGAGCTGGAAAAACTGGTGGCATTTGTGGCTATTGGTCACTTGCAAGTGAACGGCAAGCACTCTTGTTGGGTGATAAGGAAAACTAAGTAGGAAAACTATGTCAGTTAAATTCTGATCAAATTCAAATCAATGTTCACAAGAGCTATGCAATTCTTCTCTAATGTACTATTGTGATCATTATCTTTATTGAGAAGCTTTTTCTAACGTCAGAGGTGCTTTTATTTAGTAATGTTGGAGAATTGGTACTTTTGCATGGATTATATATAATTCTGGAGAACAACTATTGATTAAAGAGAGGTCTCAAATGTAAATCTTCTAAGGTTAGGGCATTTACACCTTGTATTTCTAAATAAATTATGTTCTATTCTTTTATTAGATTATTAGATAATGATAAGTTAATTGTAATATATTCGCTTAAGTTATTTGGTGCAAAGTTTATTTGTTGAATGTTTGAAAGAAAAATAATGAAAATGTTTTAAGTGAGAAATAATTAATTGTTGAAAAAGTTCCAATTTGAATATTGTTGAAGTAAAAAATGGAACAAATATACAGGAGAAAGGGCTTAAAACTCTTTCCTTTCTTGTTCGAAAGATTTTAGTATAGATAGCTGGTGAGTGATAGAGGTTGTTCAAGCTTTATGATTGAAAGAACTCTTTCATCTATTGTTTTTAAATATTAATTCAAAGATATTTCTCTTGTTTTTTAATATATATTAGAAGGGAGTTTTTCTATTTGCTATGTTGCAATAGGTGGAGATATGTAGCTTCTTCCTTATAAGAGCATGTGAAATAAAAGAAAGGTTAAAATTTATTCAAACTAGAAGAAATACAAAGTATAAGAGTATCGAGCAACCCTACCAAGATCCACCAAGTGGTTAAAATGATGAGACAAACCCAGAGGTAATGGATTCTTATCTACAATATTCCAATTTTTCATGTGATCAGTAGTCTATTTAATTAGACAATCTACTACATGACTCCACTACTTGGGGATATGAGTGGAAGTTACAGAATCTCAAGAAGTGCACAAATAAAAAATGAACTTTCATATTTAAATTACTTTAATTTTGATTAAGTTATATGACATTTTTTTCTTTAAATCCTTTGACTGTTGGATGCTAGTTGTCCATAAGAACTAAGCATATAATCACATTTTAAGAAAAATATAGAAAAAATAAATTATTTATCAAAATTCATTAATGCATGAGTAATTGTATACGTGTATCCAAAATTAAGTGTATGGGTAGTTGTATATGTGTATGTCAAAATCAATCCATAGACTCCACTAAAAGCTTAGTCTCCTGGACACAAAAAATGTCTGCAGAATGATCAATCACCAAATCATGAATAACCTTTTGTCTAGGGATTCTATTCAACCCCTTAACATTCCATGAGAGGATGATCATCATTGAGTAGGACAGTGGAAATGAGGAAATGAGCATCCAAGGGTTTCATAGCCCCAGACTCTATCAACATATTTCCTATAAATCTGAGCTTCTCTTGGTTGTCTTTTATGCCCACTCTTTAGAGGAGTAAACGAAACCCTCTTAAAAGGTCTTTGCAGCAAACCCAAAGGGAGGGAAGACCCCTTACCCTTACCATATGCTAGCACATCTTGATCTAAGTTTCCCTGAACACCAACATAATCTTGAGGCACCATAGGAGTCACCAAATCTCTAGACTCAAGAGTAATAGGGAGTTCATTGGGTTGATGAACCACAACTTGAGATGCTTCACAACAATTATGAGGTAGAGCTTCCCCATCACAAACTGGATCAGCTGAGATACTAGGAGGAATACATTCCTCTGAAAACATACTTTACAGTCCCTCAAATCAATTAAAACCATAATTTGACTGCTGGTCTTTGAAGGGCCTTTTCCGACCACGCCCCTTAGCTCGTGGGCGAACAGGGATAAAGCCATCTTTATCCAGACCAATATCATTCAATTGAGTATTCCCTTTTCCTGCATTATCTACTTTTGCATGCCCCTTAGCTATGTTATCCATCTAAGCTTTACCTTTTCTTGTAGTGTTTGATTGACCACCATCACTGCTAGTAGCAGAACCCTCTGTCCCTATAGAAGCTGAGACCCAAGGGCATTGACGTTGAAAATGACCATACTCATGACATATCCAACATTAGAAATGAAGAGATTCATAATCCAATTGCTACACCTAGGAAGAAGACCCAAGATAAATTTCTATAGAATCTGGTAATGGGTTATTTAAATCAATTTCAAAACAAATTCTAGCATAAGAGAACCTTTTTATCAAGGGATTGATGTGCAATCACAGCTGGCTTTCCAAGAAAAGCAACAATTTGATGAAGAATGACTTCTCGCCAGAATTCAAGAGGAAGACGTGGTAGGTGAACCCACACTGACACATTTGAGGGGAGATCCTCACCATAATTAAATCCTGAATGCCAAGGTTCAACAAATAACCCCAAATGGTTGTAAAAATAGGGACCCCCTTCAAAAACACGATCTTGATCAACCATACAAGAGAAAACAACAAAGAAATAACTATTCGCAGCCAGCATGATCTCCATATCTCCTTCCACTTGCCATGAACGATGGATCCATGCCTCAAGAGCTGATAAGGATATTGGTGTAGGATCACGTAGTTATAAAAATATTTTAGATGATCCCAAGAAATATTGTAATTATTTAATATAAGTCCATATATTTGGATGTGATATTCCATGTAATGAATCAATGGTAATGCCTAAGGGCAATAAAATGTAAAGTTGCCAAGAAAGTGCAAGATTACAAAATTGTAATATTGAAAAATGGTAAAAAAAAAAAGGAAGATGAAATGTCATAGGAGAAGTTTGATGGTTTCTAAATGTCTAAAATGGTATAAATAACTTGTATTGGTCGTCCCATATCAGAATGAGAAGGAGGAGAACATTTTGGTATTAGTTTGTGCATTCATTCCTAGCTATTTTAATTAGTGTTCACTATTTTTGTGTTGTTTCCAAGCCTTGTACAAATAGTTACGACCTGGAAAACCTATATAAGTTAGATATTTGGATAGTACTTATATTCCTTCTATTTTTGGTTTGGATTAAGTTCGTTAGGTTTTGAAGAAGTTATGCATATTTTAGTGAAAGTGGCTATTTATAGATTTCAATTTCCCTAACAACAATCATGTTGCAGTATTTTGTATTGATACATATGGATGAATCATGACCTCTAAGTAGATTCATCGGAAAGATATAGGAATAAGCTTTCATTTCCTTTTTGTTTGAGTCATTTTCATTCAAATTTGTGGAATTTATACATCTTATAGTGAAAAATGATTTTTAAATACCTGCAATGGAGTTGCAGGCAATGATTTGTGCTCACATAATGATTTATGCATTGAAACAATTATTGACTTACATATTCAGAAAATAGATTCATAGAGGGTTACTATGAAGTTAGTTTGGAATCATTAGGATTTGTCTTGAGAAAGTTATTGCATTCCCTAGGCAGGGTTACAGGTTTTGTTTCTGGTTTATGACAATGAAAATGGGTCTCGGTACAGAGACCATAAATTATAATTTATTTTTTTGGATTGGACTCAACTTTGGATATGTTTTATAAGGACTAATTTTAAGCAACTCCTCCAAAGGGTTTTGTAGGAAGATGTTGAGAACAATAGTCATGAATAAAGCAATCTGAAGTAGAAATCAAATTGTGTGAATGGAGATATATTGATAAACTTGTTGAAGCATATTTTGTTTTACCTCACGAGTTGCCTCTAAATCATAAATTATTGAATGGATGTTGAAGGGATTTGCATGTATCCTATTTATTAGTGGGTTTTTAATAAGATACTTGTATCAGATATCCAAATACTAAGACATTTACATATCAAATCATGTTTAGTCCAGTACTCAATGTCCTCCATCACTACCTCTGGAAATATAACCAAAATTGGGCGATTGCAGCTTTGTGGGAGACAACCGTTAACTTTTTGAAGCCTGGAGCTCTCCCCCACATAAAATGAGTCAGATCTCATTGCATGCATGTTCTGAAGAGAACCATCCATGTGTAGAAAAGAGCAATGCATGTTCGATAAAGAACCGTTTGTTACCTACTAGCGTAGAAGAAATTCTAGACTAGGATTTTGACTAGATTGCTTATCCATGTTGTTTGGTAGAGTCGTAGCTACCATAGTAGCATTGGTACCATTAGATTCCATAGTTTTCCCAAATGCCTGTGGCTGATCCATCGACACTCCTTGCTTGGTTGAATCTAGCTTAGAACTACCTCGTTCTTTGGCTTGATTCTTCAAGTTATTCGAACCTAAAACCATTTTTTCATTCTTTGTTCTCAACCAGACAAGATACTAATCTCTTAATGCAATAGAATAAAGTTTTGAAGCTAGAGCTTTGGATTCATTAGAAAGTATCTTCTTACAAATTGTATTTCCAAAACCTCTCTTTTTTTTGGGGGGGGGTTGGGTGGGTGGGGGGGTGGAGGGGAGCTCCTTTGCCTCTAGTATTTCCCCTTGTGGGCAATGCTAGTGTGTTGGGGCTATGGGAACGACTAGAGGTTTGGCTATCTTTTGGGACCCTCAAAAAATTTCTCCCCTTGGCTAGGTGTCTTCTTGTTCAGCTCTATCTATGGTGGCTTCTTCTATGGATTCCGGTTAGGTGATCCTGATTACTAATATGTATGCGCCATTTGATTTTGTGGGAAAGATGAAACTTTGGATGCATATTCGACATGTTAAAAACTTTCATCCTTACCATCCTTGGGTGTTAGCAGGGGATTTCAATTCAGTTTTAAGTCTAGAAGAGAAGCAGGGTGGGTTGACCCAGTTAGGGTCTTCATCTGATCTTTTTCGTTAGAATATAAATCTCGTGCATCTTTCTGATATTAAGACCACTAATGGTCTCTTCACTTAGAATAATAAAAGGACTGGAGTTGATGTTATCTCAGAACGTCTTGATATATTTTTTGTTTCTTAGTTTTGGGTTAGTGGTGCCTTCACTCTCTCTTCTGAAATTCTAGATTGGAGAAGTTCTAATCATTGGCCAATTAATTTTTTTGCTATTTGGGTGATTATTCCCAAGAATCCTCCTTTTAAGTTTGTAGTGCCCACACATAGCTTACTTTTCCATTATATTTACCAAACTATGTTTATGTCTATTTCATGGATGTGTTAGTTTCAAGGATATTAGTATATAACTTGGACTAGAGATATATCAACAATGATTACTTAGTTGACTATCTTTCATGTGTTGTTTAATGATTATGGTTACTGGTGCATTAATGATGCTTTAATGATTCATAGTTAATAAATGTGATTTATTTCATAGTAATGTCAGATGGTGCTTTAATGATGATTACTTCATATTTGTAACGATGCATTATTTTATCTGAGCATTTGATGTTTGAATTACAATTATTATGGTACTTACCGCATACTTGCATGTGTATGGTGGTGTGTCTGTTTTATCTTTCTGTTGTTGTGTTTGACATGGTTAAGGGAGGGAGTCGTAGTCACTTGCTAGTCAAAATCTACACAATGTACCACTCCCTGCCATTGCTTGTTTAGTTTAGATATATTTATATACATGCACATGCTCATCTTTTATGCAGAATGTAGGTACCAGGCATCGACTTCCCTGAATTGCTAGGATAAGCGTGCCCTACCACAATAACTCAATGGTAAGAATAGGAAGATAATGTTCAGGTTCAATCCCAGCCATAGCCTAATTACTTGTTCCGAGAAGAAGGACATGTATTTAACTTTTCACCCCTTTTAAACGCACGAGTTTATCTTTCTCTGTGTTGTTTGATTTTGAGTTTTGGTCGATTTTGGTAATGTTGCTTTTATGTGGATTTCACTGTGATTTATTTGGTAAATGATTTAATAATAATATATGGGTTAATCATATAATTAAATATTATTTGATTAAAAAGAAAATATTAAAGCATGAGAATATTCAATTAATTAAAAAAAACTAATTAAATATGTGCTTTAATTTAGAAGTCTTAATTTAGAAAATTGATTTAAGAGAAATTACAATATGATGATATTTAATTAATTATAAATCAATTAAATATTTATTTCAGTTTAAAAGATTTAATTTAAAAGTCTAATTTGAGAAGTTGGACAAAGAGATAATTAAAATATTAAAGATTTAATATTGTTTTATTATAATTATTTATTTAATAATAATTAAATTAGAGTTGCATTTAAACAATGAGCTTTCATTATTATTATTAATTTAAATAATAAACTATGCTTTAATTAATAAATTGGAGGAAAATAAAATGTAAAAGAATGAAATTTAAAGATAAAGTTATAGTTCTAATTAATTTAATGATAATTATTTAGGAGTTTTATTTTAATAATAAACTCTAAATAATGTTATTAATTAAATTAATAAATATATTATTAAAAATGATTCAAAAATTAGTAAAAGAGAGAAAGCTAATTATTTAAATTAAGATATTTTGTAATTAAATATCTAAAAGAGTTGTGCATGAAAATGTAAAAAGGTACTAAAGTAATAAATAGTAGTTGATCAGTGAATTCCCTCTCGCGATTGCACAATCAGAGCCCCAATTTAGGGAATAACTCTTTATCAAAAGAATTGTTGAAAGTTTTAGGGGGTCAAGATTTGCATGCATTCACAGATTGTTCTAGATTTTAGCGATTGCTTTGAGGTTGGGTTTGAAAACCCATTGTAGAATTTTATTGAAAGATTTGTCTACTTAGTGTCTTCTTGTGTGCTTGCATAATGCTTATTAATTTACTATATTGATTTTTGGATAAGGAATTATATTGTAGATTTTGAAAAGGAAAACTTATTAGTTAAGAAAACTTGACTAAGGAAAATTATAGAAAAACTATAAAAAATTATTATGACTATATTCTTTTAAACCCCTTTAGATAATATAGGGAATATTTGATTATGAAAAATTGGAAGAAAATAATAAATTGAACAGTTAGGGTTTCAACTTTAAATTTGTCATTAGAACCATGAGATTATCATGAATTTTTTAACTATAAATAAATATTCTTCCTACATCTAAAATAATTTAATTGCAATATTAATTTAGAAAACAAAAGATTAATGAGGAAAGTAGATTGTAACTAAACGTATATATGCATGTGAAAACAATTATGCTAAAAATAGAAAGCTAAGTGTAGTAGGGTTACATGCATGTGGAAACAATTATGCTAAAAATAGAAAGCTAAGTATAGTAGGGTTACATGCACGTGAAAATAAATATGCTAAAAATAGAAAACTAAGTATAGTATGGTTGCATGATTTGAGAGATCAAAGACATGCAAAAATACTAATTGCATGTGTATTTTTATTTTATATAGTTTAATTTTCATATTTATTTATTTAAAATAATAATAATAATACTTTATTAATTTCTAAAATGAAATAAATATTATCCATTTAGTTATAAAGTGAATATTAGTGTTAGTAATTATTTAAGTTTAATTAAACTCTTAGTTGCATATAAATGATTTTATAATTATTAATGTAAGAGGGAAGATAATAAATAAATATTTATAATTTTATTATATTTTAAGAGAAGTTGTGGTAGGTTCACTTTGTAATAATTTAGTTAATAACTATTTGACTTTATGAGAGAAATTATAAATAATTAAATTAAATTTATAATTTTATCTCTATTTGCATTATGAATTAAAGGAAAATTAAATGTTAATATTAGACTAAAATAGAAGTCAAATTAATATTTTAGAAATGAAATTGATAATAATATTTTATTTAATAATATAAATTTATGTTAATAAATTTAAATTAATAACATGATAATATTGTATGATATTTTATATGCAAAGTGATTGGATATTTAAATACTCATTGATTTAAATACGTATATTAGCATACAAATTTATATTAACATGTATATTCTTACCTTATTTCTAAACACATCCTTATGACCCAAATTAAACAAGAGAAATTGATGGAATTAAATCATGTGACTAAAAACTATGTGTTTTCTAATATTCTATTTATAGTCTTGTGATGTTTATTTTTATGATGGTTTTTCTTTGTGGATTGTTTAGTTGGCCAAGTTAGTATAGACTAAGGATGAGAATGGGATGACAGTATGACTAGTTTGCCTCGTCTTCTTGAGAGGGTTTTCTAGTTTTGTATGTGTCACATTGAGGGTCTGGGGTTCAGAGTAACCAGTCTAGGGTAACTCAATGCTTGAGGGTCTGAGATCTATTGAGAGATCAGTCTAGGGTAACTCAAGTAGTTTGAACATGTGATGACACTCCCATGAACGTAGTCTGAGTCTTCTTTGTAGTTTTTTTTGTATTTGCATCTAGTGGTGTTGTTGGTGGTGTACTTGTTGTTGGATGTATTTAATGTGGTTATTTACTTTCATTGATGGTGATTGATGATTTATGGTTGATGTACTTATGGCATGTGGCTTTTGTCTTGAGGTGGATATCTATCATTGACTTTATCTTATGATTTTGGTGATTTGATCTATTCTTGGTTGATGAATGATGTTTTGTTATGCAGTGTTGGTATTGGTTTGAGTGTTCTTTCTTTTGGAGTATCTTATCTTCTTGAGTAGCATGTGTTACCTTTGAGGTAGTTTTGGCAATCAGGATTCTTTGTCTAGGATTATTTTATGATTTGATTATTTGTGTGTGGATTGTATATTATCTCTCATGCATGGTGGGAGTGGGAGCTTGATTAGGTGACCAAGCGGTTGGGAGGTAGTGTATTCTTATCATTTGGGTCCCCCTCAGATTGGCAAATGTTGGATGCTACTTGATACAGTGGTATTATTATCATTCTTCCTCTTATCTTGAAGACTTATATTCATTTAATGTATCTATGTATCATGTGTTTTAAGATCTTATGGGATATTGTATTGTATACTTATGTACTTGTATCTATTTTCACATACATTGTGACATGTGTAGTGGATGTTATTCATTAGATGTGCTTTCATATTATTAGTTGTACTTATGCATTTGCTTATGTGACTATGTATGTGTTTATTCATTTTATGATTATGGACAATGAAATAGAGAATAAAACTTATTAAATAAAACTTTCTTAAATGTGACTCAACGTGAAGGAACCTTTGAGAAATTGAAACTATATTTGTAATTGATTGCGTGTTCTTGATGTGTATGTATATATTGCTTCCACATTATTGTTACTTTGATGTTGTTTAAACTTTTAAAAAAATTGTTTAGTAATCTTTGTAACATATTAGGTTTATTTCTTTTGGGTTCTTGAGCAGGGCGTTACAAAGTTTCAGCTCATGTGGCTTCAAGACTCCTCTCTTCATGATCTTATTTCTAGCTAGTGGAGGGATGGTGCCCCTGCTTTTGGTACTTTTATGTTTTCTCTTTCTAAAAAACTTCAATATGTCAAAAGGCAACACAAGAGATGGAACAAAGATTATTTTGGGAACATTCATTCCATGAAGAGACTCACTCAAGAGCATCTAGATGTCATTACTAGACAAATTCAAGATCTTGGTTTCTTAGAGGATCTGGGTAAGGTTGAATCCCTTGCTTCTAGAGATGTAGAAGCGTGGGAACTTTAGGAGGAAATATTCTAGAAGCAACAAGCCAAGGTCGATTGGCTCTAGGAAGGTGATAGGAACACTGCCTTTTTCCACAAAGTCGTGCAATCTCATCAAAATCAATGCTATATTTCTTCTTTGGTTAATTTTGAACGTATCCAGTTATCTTCCTTGCCAGCCATGTTTCAGGAGGCTACTCGGTACTTTTCTAACCTCTTCTCTAAGGATTCTCCTTCCGCTGATAATGAAGAGCATATTATTTTGTCTTGTATTCCTACCCTTATTTCTCAGGAAATGAATGATTATATTATGCACCCAATCTTTTTGGCTGAGTTGGAGGAAGTGGTCTTTGGTATGCCTAAAGGAAAAGCTCTTGGCCCTAATGAATTTTGTATTGAATTATCTTAGGAATTCTAGGACATCATTAATTACGATTTGTTGTAAGTTGTTAAGGAATCTTATTCTAGCAAGCATATGCTTTGGGCATTGAATTCTACTTTCTTGGTTCATATTCGAAAAAAGATGAGGCTAATCAATTGGATTTTTTTCGACCTATTGCTCTATGTAATGTGGTTGACAAAGTTATTACTAAGTTGATTGTTGAGAGACTTAAAAAGTGGTTTCCTACTATTATCTCAAAAGAACGAGGAGGTTTTTTTGTAGGAAGATAAATCTTAGATGGGATGGTTATTGCTACTAAAGCTATCCACTCTATGGCTAGCTCAAGGGAGTGATCTATGTTTATTAAGTTGGATATGGATAAGGCCTATGATAGATTCGAATGGAGCTTTCTAAGGAATATTATTCTTTCCTTTGGGTTTAGCTCAGAGTGGATGAGTTGGACTATGAGCTGTGTCACTTCTTCCTCGATCCTCTTTCCCCCTATCTTTTCATTATTATGGCTGAGAGTTTGGGTAGATTCATTAAGTATTAGGTGTCCCAAAACTATATCTAGGGGTGGCACTGGGGGAATGGTTTACCTTCTCTTTCTCATCTTCAATTTGTTGGCAAGGATAACTATAGTGGAAAATATTCGCCAATTGGCTAATCTCACTCATTAGGGACCCCAAATTTGGCTTTTTTTTTACACTTTTGGGGTGGCAATCTCGCCTTCATTTTACGAAAATTATATCCCATGCTTAGGCCAATCGCCAATAATAATACAAAAGTATTTGATTTTATAGTGATGACTTTGCCAATGGAATCTAATTTTTCCATGTGGTAAATTAATAATTTTTGCGTACAATTTCTAAGGCTTGTCTTAATTGATGGTAATATTTGCCAATATTTTGTAAGAATTCAAGTTAGGTTATAGGTTAATTAGTAGATTTGACATGTGTCTCTATCCTAGAGACTTTCCATGAAACTTGTTATCTTTTCTCACTTTGGCCCAAAATAGATTTGATTAGAGACACATGTCTTTATTTTGGAGACTTTCTTTAAAACTCGGGTTTCTTTTAATTTTTTTGCCCAAAATAAGATATAAGTCATTGATTTAGGATCATCCAACAATTAAAAATAATAGGGGTACTACCCTCGAACCACTATTCAATAATTTGGAGGGAAATTGTAATGATAAAAGTGGGCTAAATTTAACCTTAAAGTTTTATAATTCATTTGGCTCTATATATTAATAATAATAAAATCATGGTTTCTAGGTATGTGTATTTCTATCTATGATTTCTTAAATAATATAAGATTCACTAAGATTTTATAGATTTTTCACACAATCGGAAAAAAATCGCCAATAGAATTAAAAAAATTCCTACTTCAAAGAAAAAATTTGCCAAGAGAAATTTTTTTTTTCCCCTCAACTAATGTTTGTTTCACCAAAATTTTATATTTTTTCCCAAAGGGGGGTTTCTTAAAGTTATCTATATTTTTTGATGACTCTTCTCTTGTGGGAATTGCTCGAGTCAAGGAAGTTGAAGCCTTCTAACATAATTTGGATATTTATTTGGCGGAAACAAGCCAAAAAGCTAATGAACAAAAATCTTCTATATATTTCTTTAAAACCCCTGATCCTATTTAGTGGAGGATTGCTTATATCCTTAGGTTTCATATTGTTTTGCTCCCTTTGACTGATCTTGGCATTCTTATTGTTGTTTCTAGGCAGCCACGACTCTTCTGGAAGCATTTGATTAACAAGCTTCTGGAGAAGGTAAATAATTAGACCCATAGATGGTTGTCTACTGCTACTTGTGTTACCCTTCTTCAATTTTCTATTCAAGCTCTATGTAGTGTCTGCCCCTAGTTTATATTTTGTTTATTTTTGAATTCTTTTAGGCCAGTTTTATGATTGATGATCAGTAGCATTATCTTTTAGATTATCAGATATTATTTCATATTCAGTTGATTTTATGATGAGACTACTCGGTACTATTTACTTTAGGTATGCATGATGATGATTATTACAATGATTTCTGTTATTTGATGATGATTAGTTAGATGGATTATCATATGTGTTTTCTTATGGATATTTACCTCATACTGCATGTGTATGGTGTGTATGTATGTTTTCTTTATGTATGATGTTTCTGATGTAGTTAAGGAAGGGAGTCATAGCCACCTGCTAGTTGGGATCTACATGATGTACCACTTCCTACCATTGCATGTTTAGCTTAGTATATATGTGTTTGTACATATGTAGTTTTTATGCAGATTGCAGGTACCGGGTATCGACTTCTTTGAATTACCAGGATGAGCGTACCCAATCACATGATCTCAATGGTAAGAGAGGGGAGATAAATTCTTGAGTCCAAATCCCAACCTTTAAACCATTTGTCCTAGAAAATTAGGACAAGTATCTATGATGATTACCCTTCTAAATGTGTCATATGACATAAATTCATCATTATAACCCTTGAGTTTTGTCTTGTATGTGGTATTTTATTTTGGGTTTTCGTATTTCGTCTTGTAAATATTTTGTGATTTTTCTATTAATTAAGTCAAATTAAAAGATTAATTAATGATTTAATTTAATGAAAATTATTATGATATTTTCAATATTTAATTATATTTAATTATTTGGAAAATTAATTAAATAAAAATAATTAAATTTAAAGATAAAATTATACTTTAATTTTAGAGTGTAATAATATTAATTTAATTTAATAATAATATATTTAGGAGATCATTTGTAAATGAATGCTATATTATTATTACTTAAGTTAATAAATATTTTGTCAATTAATGCTTCGAAAATAAATTAAAGAATGAAAAAGATATTAATTTATTAAAAAGTTTTAAAATTGCATAACGTATGCATGAGATTAAAATATAATAAATTAATTAAAAAAGAGAAGTCAAGTGAATTTAATTAAAAATATTTTATATTGCAATAAAGGTGCATGAAAACATAAAAGAAAGATAATAAAGAGTTAAAGAGTTGTAAGCAAGGAGTCCTCTCGGGTGATCGCACAATTAGTGCTTTGAATTTAGGAGAGAACTCCTTATCAACAATTGAAGGTTCATTTTCAAGGGACCACAAATTTTGGAGAAGGAATTTTTGAAGAGAGAAAGAAATTTCTCTCACAAATCTTTTTGGTGTGTGCGATTTTAGCATCAAAATCCAAGTAGATTCTTGTATTTTGATTCACACGGTTAATTACATTATTTCCTTTTTCCTGTCTTCTTCGTGACTGTGAATTGTATATCTGAGTTTCTTTGTGACGAATAATTCAATATTGTAATGTGAAATTTCGGGTATGCATGTGGGTTTCTTCTGTATATGGGATGAATGAAATATCATTAGAATCCTTGTAAAAATAGATTTAAAAAGTGAAAATTAAACAAGGAAAGGTTTGAAATGAAATGAAAATTTTAGATTAAAAAGTCGATTAGTTTGCTATATTTTTCCTATCAGAGTTTTGGTCAAAATTCTGTTATATATATATATATATAAAATAAATTTTAAATAAAATATAAGATAAAAAAAAAATTGGGAGGGGGTGGGGAATCCCCACCCACCCCCCCCCCCCCCCCCCCCAAACCCACCTGCCTTTAAGATTACAGCCACAAGCCGGACTGTCGGCCGTAGCAGTAGTTACCGCTGCCTGCGGCAGTAGTCAGACTTATTGTCGCAGGTCAAAGGCCGATGGGCCTTTGTAATATAAACGCCGATTTGATTTTTAATTAAAGTTTTAACTTAATTTAATTTAATTTAAATTGCTATTTTATTAATAAGTTTTTGATTATGAATTAATTAATATATATTATTAATATAGTTTTAGTTAATATGTATTAATTAATTTAATTAGATGTAGATTTTAATTAAAGTTTAATTAATAATACTTGTTATAAAGTTGTAAATTTAAAAAATAAATAAAAAATTATTGGTTTTAATAAAGTTGTAATCATTTCATTTAAAAACTAATGATTATTATTTTAATAATTTAAATAAATATTTACTCTTAAATCATTTTAGAATAAATGACTTATAATCGAATAGGGGAAATCATGCATTTTATTCCAAATATAAGAATTGTGTTATATAGTTAAGCGTTAAAATGCAAATCTTGTATACTCGATACTTATACTGAAATGAAAATTGAAACCTTACTGTAAACTGAAACTATGTGTTTTTATAATCAAACCAAACTATGAGACTACTTTGTTATCTGTATGTTGTCTGTACTTTGGGTTTTGGGTTGACTAGAGTGTTGACTAGTTTTAGAACATCTACCAGAGGCTTGGGAGTTCTGTGATTGTGTTATTATGTTGAATTGATTTTGATCTTTTAAACTCAACCATGGTAATGTTTCTGGTATACTCTATGATGAGTTTGAATTGATTGTTTGTTATTGCTTTCCAGTATCCTTGTGTGAAGTTGAGGTGAATGTTATGATATATTTGACTTAACCTTTTTGAGTCTTCGATCAGTATTTTTGGGATGGTTTCCAGTTGCTCGTAAAGAACTGATGTGTTATTGTGAATTATCTTTTGATGTTTTCCAGTCACTTGTATAGGACTAAGGTGATATATTATGATTCTTTGATTTGTACTTTTATGAGCCTAGGGTAGGTAGGCTGTATGTTAAGTTGGGAAGTGGCTTGCAATGGAGGTCAGGGCCTAAAGTGGCTACCAGGGTAATCCATTGTAAGTAGTTTAATAAGTGATAACATTTCATTAAATGGGTTTAAAATGAATTAATAAGATATTGGTACCACAGAAAGTCACTAAGGGGCTAGAGGATTAAAAGACTAACCGGCTAACCTTAGAGTTGACCTGTTAGTATGCTTTGTTAGTACGAAAGGATACTAGTTCCGCATAGAGTCATTAAGGGGCCAAAAGATTAAAAGACTAGCCGGGTAACCCTAGAGTTGGTTCGTGCGATGACACTTGCCCACTAGCAGTATAGATTTCTTACGTGTTTGTGTTTGCCTTTGGGTCTAGATGTCAATTTATCTTGGAAACTTTGAGTTAGATTACTTTTAGGGTCTCCTGGACTTAGATATTACTTTTGATATTTATCTTGTTTGGGACTTGAGACTATCTCCTTAGCGCGGTGGGAGTGGGCCTTTTTGGGTTACCACGCGGTCGGGTGGTAGTGCTTTTTACTCTTACCATCGAGATTCGTTCGTTGATGTCATGGCTGGAGTTTCTTGTTTGTTTTTCCTTTCATTCTATTTTTTTGGTTACATCATTGTGATGGATCTTTATTGTGGATGATCTTTACTTTTTATATTGTACTTTGTTTCATGGATCCGAAAAGGATGATGTAATCTATTTGATAAATGTATATTCTTTTAGCCTTTTATACCTTGTGACATGTACAGTGGATGATTGAGCATTCCGAATTTTATTGCCAACTGGTATTATATATAATTGTATATTATTTAAATGGTTTCATACTGCTATATTATTATTTGATGTGGATTTATTATATATTAGATTTATTATTAATTAAACTTAAATGTGATTCAACGTCTTGGGATCCTTAAGGAATGTAATCTGTTATGTTTGCTTATGTATGATTGTATGTTACTGCTTCCGCTACTTTATGTTTGATGTGTATGTTATTCTTTCTTATTAAAAAAAAATGTTTGGCAAACTTAGTAAAATTGTAGGTTAATTCTTTTGGATCCCTTGGCGGGGCATTATATCTTCTTATTTATAGAAGCATGGTTCAGGTTGCTCTTGTTTACTTTCTCAGGGAATTTGATGCTCTTTCATGACAATTCCTTTGGAGTGGTAATTTGCATAACTCTAAATGGAGTTTGATTAGTTGGGATATTGCTTGTAGGCCTAAGAAGGAGGGTGGTCTTGGCCTCCGATCTGCTATCTTGAGTAGCAAAGCTTTGGTTGCTAAGCTTTACTGGCAATGGTGCTATGGACAAAATCATCTCTAGGCTTGTATAATTACTCATAAATATTTTAGAGGCATTGATCCTTGGTCTATTTCCATGCCTCCTCTTGAAGGTTGTGGCTCTATGGTGTGGAATACTCTCAAGATAGGTGCTCAATTGGTTAGGATGGGGCTTTTCTAGATATGTAAGGGAGGCTTTAAGGCTTTGTTTGGTCTGATGCTTGGGATGGCAACTCTCCCATCTTATCCATTTACCCTCATCTTTAGACTCTGTGTGATTCTTTTCTTGTTGTTGGATGGGATAAAGTGGCTTATCATAAGACTCCTTATCAGCTGGGTCTTGTTGTCAGATATAGATGGAAGTGCTTTTCAAATTGGCCTCCTGGGGGCTTACAGGTGGACCGCTAGGATCTTTCTAGGATTTTGGCTTCTAGGGAGTGTTGTTCTCTACTGGGGCTAGATGTTTTGGCTTGGGGTGGAACCCTATCTAGTAAATATTATGTTTCTACTAGGTACCAGGAGATTACTAGACAATTGTTAGGGGATGTTGAGGTCCCTTGGTGGAAACAAGTTTGGAATACGTTTTCTTGGTCCAAATGTAATTTTTCCATGTGGCTGGTGGCTCACAACTGGTGTCTTACATGGGATAATATTTATAAATGCGGGTTCCATGGCCTATCTTTTTGTGTGTTATGTGGTGATGGAGAGGAGTCTATCTCTCATCTCTTCTTCCATTGTTCCTTTTCTACCTAGTTATGACATCTTTGGTAGAGTGCTTGGGGTTGCTCTTGTCGACATGCTTCCTCTTTGCCCGAGTTTTGGGATCGCTTGGGGAATACCCCCTCCAAGACTCCGCCTCTTCAGGTTGCATGGATTGTTGGCCCCTCTTTTACTCTTTGGCATATTTGGTTAGAGAGGAATTGACAAATCTTTTAGGATGTCTGGATTGGTGTCATGCATCTTTGGTGGAATATTTCTCACTCTCTTCAGGAAACTATTCAGGCAAAGTGTGAGTTAGATGGAGGTATGGATCTTGGTGATTTTTCTATTTGCAGACACCTTAACTTTCATTTTGAAGATGGGTTCTCAGGGGTTGTAGGCCACTGGTATCATAAAGTTCCAACCCATCCTAGATGTCAAGGGAAGTGACTAGTATCATAAAATATGTGTGTGAATATGCTTATATGGATACAAAATATAAATTTACATATGCATACATAGACATAGAAAATTCATGATAAAAACATAAGTTGTAGGGGATAAAAATATAATTGTTATATGATTAGAAGGATAATAATTTTGTTTCTAAATTTTGGACTGCTATGAAAATTAATAGTTGACTGAAAATAATATAATTTGTATGTCTTCAGATAATGTTTACATTGAATACATACATCTTACAATTAGTTTGATTTATGAAAATATGAATTAAATAATATCTAAATGTTGCCCATTCCTATTTGCAT
Source organism: Cupressus sempervirens (assembly GCA_028749045.1). NCBI lineage: Eukaryota > Viridiplantae > Streptophyta > Pinopsida > Cupressales > Cupressaceae > Cupressus > Cupressus sempervirens. The sequence goes on from CM053783.1 coordinate 110,545,715, forward strand.
ATAGGATGTCATTTAAGCCAACTATACCAACCTAAATAAGTGTCCTTTAGTTAGGAGTATGAAAAGGTTGTCTTTCTACACTTTGAATTTTGTAGACGATATTTAATAATGAATGACATTGGGAATTATTGTTATAAAAGAATTTGAATGTGGAAAATGAATGCATTGATTTGTGGATGTTGATTTGGAAAGATTTAGTTGTTTCACATTGTACTTGTCTTTTTTTTCTTGTGATTTCTATGATGTCATGAATGAATTTAGTTTTTTCTATTTAAATCGTTTTCTATGATGTCATAATTGAATTTAATTTTTCTATTTAATTTAATATTTATTTATTTTGTTTGTTGGGAAGCCTTACATCATTCACTGTAAGTGTAACACTTGCACATGAAGTTAATGCATGAAGATGTGATAAGAAGTGCAAGCTAGGGATGAGCAATTGAAAGAACACAAATTTCATAGTTTTATTATAACTTAGTAGACACCATTGCTTGTGCATGTTTGTAATCAATACAATATATTGTAAGCTTTACACTACTAGCATATGGTAGTAATGTTAAACATTAATGTGTTTTTATAAATGGAAAACTATGTAACTTGGCATTTGTAGGCAATACTTGCAGATGAAGTTAACGCACGAAGATTTTATAAGAAGTGCAAAGGAATGAGCAATTCAAAGAATATAAACTTTATGGTTAAATATTATAATGTATAAGGCCATTAGTTGTGTTGTGACCGTTTGCCACTTCCACCGCCCATCTGCAATGGGATCCTCAGCCTTCTTCTACGCACAGAAATGGTCCGAGCCTGGGCTTCAGAGAAAAGCACTTTTCATACGACCCCCCTGTTCATGCCCTGTTTCTACTGGAGAGAAAGGTGAGAATGGTCAGATGGAGTACTCCATGGTTTGTAGTATTTTTCAATATTTATCCAAGGGAATGAAAGTTTGTAGTTTTCTTCAATATTGCACTCTCCAAAGTCCATGGAGTGCATTTCTTCTATTGTGGCAGATTTCATTCAGTGAGGAAATAATCCATGACTCCATCATAACTGCAATGTTGCACTTCTGAGAGTAGGATTTTAAGCCCATTATGGATTTTGTTTGGCACTAGGAAAATCTTTCATGCCTAAAATTTTGCTTTTCTTCCATGCCTAAAATATAATAATGGACTTCTATTTCAAATCGTTGCCAAGTCTCCTTTATGGGGTGCAATTTTTTGGATGCGGCTATCCTTTATCTAATCTGTACAATTGATCAATTTTCAAAAAATAAAAAATATCAGGGATTTTTCTGAAAATTTTAGCATTTGATTTTTGTATCTTTGTAGTCGAAAACAACAAAAAATTTGGGAAAAAAAAGTTGACTTTGTTTTGTCTTTAATGTATTTTGGATAGAAATTAGCCTGTCCCCAATTTTTCACCTTGTCATGGAATGTTTCTTGTGGATGAATTCCACACCTCTTGTCGAGGTGCACTCATTGGAAGTTGTGGAATGCACTTTTCTTCGGCTACGAATTTTTATATATTTTTTCTTGTTTATTTTTATCCAAAGGAAGGGCCAAATAGATGAAAGTCATGACTCAACCAAAATATCATCTTCCATCACTCACAGAGCCCGTTTTTGCTTATGCTATAGATTTTGTACCCCAATGACAAATTCCTTAACCCGTGAAAATTCCACCTTTTCCAAATTATCAAATGCTAAAGGATGAGATTTTTTTTGGAAAAATCTAAAAGTTTTGGAAATTTTGAAAATCCCTGAAAACTTGGAAAACATGAAAATCCAAACCATCCTGTAAATTCCGACACGCAAGAAATTTGGAATCCAAATAAGGAAAGTGTTGGAAAAGTTATAAATTCATAAATTTAGGAAAATTGAAAATTCTCGAGGATGAAAATCCAAAGTCATGCGAAAAATCCCAAAAGTGTGAAAGTCAATTTTTTTTGGGGAATTTGGAAAAAAAAATCCCAAATTTGAAAAATTTGAAAAGAAATCAATTGAAATTGGAGAAAGCGAAAGGAAAATTCTTCATGAATGGAAAAATTGAAAGAAAAAATGAATTTTTGCATTAAAGCATCAAAATTAATTAAATATTGGTTTTAATTGATATTAATTAATTAATTTCCAAAAAGTCAAAAGTAGATGAATAAGGACTTAGCTTCATTGTGAAGTTAAAAGCATCAAAATGACAACTTTTTGAAAAATAAGAAGAAAAACGACAAATGACACAAAGAAATGGGAATCTTGGTGGCTAAGTAAAACAACTGCCTAATTTTAGCCTACAACTTTGATGGTAGTTTTTTTAGGGGGATGACTTATCTAATCAAGCCATTTCATTCTTTCTTTCACACCCACAAAATGAGAGTGAGTGTGTGTGTGTGTGTGTGTGTGTGTGTGTGAGTGAGAGAGAGAGAGAGAGAGAGAGAGAGAGAGAGAGAGAGAGAGAGAGGATTATTTTGAAGTGAGACCATTGAGAAGAGAGAAGGAGTTTTCTTCAAAGTCATAGAGGAGGATTCCGAACTTCATAAAAAAGGAACATTTTTTAGAGAGTTGGAGAAATTTGCAAGTATATTGTAATACGAGTAATAAGGAAAGATGGTTATAAATTGAATTGATCCACAATTTTGCAATTTTGAAAGGCCAAATTTTGTTAAATTTTTATCAACATTTTGGGACTTAAGCAATTTTCCCATATGTTGTCATAAATGCCAAAGGGGGAGATTGTTGGCAATATCGCTAAGTAAAATAAGTTGGTATAGTGATGGAGTTTTCATTTATGGCAACACATATCCTATGTGAAGAAGGTATTATGTACAGATGAAGTTTATACAGTTAGACATGGAAAATTGTCTAAGTATTAGACAGTTATCCAGTAGAACCAGAATAGTTTTAATGTGAATGGATGACAGAGTAATAATTGGCATGTGCGCGGTTAAAGACAGATAGTATAGCATGTCAAGATGATGTGTCTAAGTGTGCAAGTCAATTTGGACAGTACTAAAGGAGTTATGGAATAAACACCAGTAAAGGTAGTGAATAGAGTAGAATAGTAAATTGGTGAATTACAGGTTAAGGAATTATTTTGGTTACAAAATAATTGCTTAACTAATTAGGGATGCCATCTTAGATTTTAACCCTAAGTTAGCAAGAACTAATTTTTTTATTTTGTCAAGCGTGGGAAAGCCTGAAGGCCGACTGGGTAGATTTTGTAAAATGTAAAGGTATAAAGGAAATATTGTATTATGAGAAGTAAAGTGCAAGTTGTGTATGTGATATGCAAATTATATTGATGCAAATTTTGATGTATGATCAAAGGTATGCAAAGAGTAGCAAAAGAAAGATCAGATATTGAAGATATCAATAGTAAGAGGTTTTTGTATCTGTCTCTTTTGTGTAAAGGAACTATATTGTATAATTGCATGTTTGGGCAGTGGACTCATCTTGCATACATTTTTTAATTGTATATACCAACTCCTAATAGCGTTGAAGCAACTCTTAACAGGGCTGAGGCTTTTAACAGGGCCTAGTCCTCTAACAAGGACCGAGACAATATACGTATATAATAGACTCCTAACAGGGTTGAGGCTTTTAATGAGGCCTAGTCCTCTAACAAGGACTGAGACACTATATGTATGTAATAGACTCCTAATAGGGTTGAGGCTTTTAATGAGGCCTAGTCCTCTAACAAGGACTGAGACACTATATGTATGTAATAGACTTCTAACAGGGTTGAGGCTTTTAATGGGGCTTAGTTCTCTAACAAGGACTGAGACACTATATATATATAATAGACTCCTAATAGGGTCAACATCCTTAACATGGTACTTTTGTTTAGTGGATCATTTTGTGGGTACCATCCCCATCGGGGTTTTACCTTAGCCAAGGTTTCCCTAGTTAACAAAATATGGTGTTATGGGTTCTCTTTGTGTATGGTTATGTTTACTATTCAACAATGTTAGTTTATTTTCATATGCAAGTTATAAGGAAATTAACAATATTCAGTTTTGGGCTAAAGTTTGTAAAATACTAATTCACACCCCACCCCTCAGTATTCCCTATTTCTAACATAGCTACACTTTCCAAGATCCAGTACATGGAGGAATTGTGGGAGGATTAGCATATTTACTAGGATGAAATAATTTTTTATATTCAGAATTTGATGAAGACCCCAAAGAAAGCATTGATCGATGGTCAAGTTATTAGCGAGGTGGATATCTATGATTTTTTTGATGGTACAATGTAGTGATCACATCTAAGGAAATGTTTGATAGGTTCACCAAGGATTCTGCTTGATGGAAAAAGGTGGTTGAAAACATCAAACAAATGGTATCCAATACAGTTCCATCCTTGTTGTCACAAAGATTGGTGGAAGATGAAATGACAACTGATAATTTGAAAGTCAAGTTAGAGGAATTCTTTCGATTGAATGTCTATGAAAGGGGAGATTTTGAGAACTTCTCCATCTCCTCAAATACAATGCACACTGCTCAAGGCTTACTTCCAAATTGGGAGGAAATCTTGGGAAAAGAAGAGAGAGCAATTTCAATTCTAAAATTCAAGCAAGAATCGACACCGAGCATTGGTACAGAAGAGTTGGAGATAATGTTGGATCAATTCCATGCCTTCAAGCAGGGGAATCAAGGAAATATGCATTTAATGCATAGTGTGTGTGTTCTTTGTGGTCATTTATTGCACCCCACTCCCTTCCCAAACAAGCATGTGTAGTGGGCATTTATTACCCACTATAGTAGTGGATTCTTCTTGCATTAATGTAGATTCTTTTTCTTTTCCCTAACCCTAATTAGGGTTGATGTGGTGTGATCTTGGCCATCGGTTATTGTGATCATCTAGGCCACCCATTGTAAGACCTATATAAAGGCCTCACTCCTCATTCTTAAAGGGAGGATTTTTTGAGATTGTTGCTATGAGGTACTGAGATAATAGAGTTTTTGTTGAAGCTTGGTGAATACTTGATGTGTCTTAGTGCTTGCTTGCTCTTAAATTCCTTCATTTAGATTAAGTTTAGTTTAGTTAAAGTGTTGTGATTGCAATGGAGAATATGATGGTGTATTGATGGGTTCCTTTGCTTCATACTTTTGACATTTTAGTTATTATAAATCGTTGTGCAAAGTTATCCTAGACCTATTTCATGCATATATGTTTAACTTTTATCATTCATATACATTGTACTTTATGATGGTGTATGTAATGGTTTGAAAATATTTTGGCATAACCCTTGAAGATTGCATAAGTTCACGCATAGTTGTAGTATAACTTGGTGAAGCAGAGCTTGGTAATTTGAGGAATTTGTCCACCAGAGTACTATTTGTTGTCATCACTTCCTTTAGGAATAGATTAGAATCTATAAGCCCTATCTCATTTCATATCCACATATTTTATGAAAATCCAAAAATTATTTCATTGTAAAATCCTTAGATAGTTCCCCTGTCTAGTGTGTATTGAAATAAATCTGAGTAAACACACATAAGGCCCATTGTGATCATCAGGAAATCACATCAATCACCAAGCTTATTCATAGTCAAGACTTGACATTGAAGGAACCTTGGAGTCAATGTATGATCTTATAGAAATCTTATCATACTTTCAAGAGAGGATAAGATAGTTTGGTATTTTGTTCTATTGTTTGGTGGGTCATAAAGCATGCATCGACATAAACTAGCACTAGAAGGAGGGCCTTAAATAAAAGTTTTAATATAAGTTTTACATACTGGAGCACATTAATTCATCCCCTCTTGAGTTACATCGAAGATCCTTGAGATTTACTCCAGGAGCGCATGAACTACAAAAGTTGAATTTTGATCTAAAGCCTAGGCGAGGAAATAAAGAAGCATCTACACGTCTGAATTCACCAAGTGTAGTTTATCTCACACAGATATTCCAAACTCCACCATCTCAACATCAAGCACAAGGATCAAACCAAGGAGGAGTTCCACCAAGAGCTACACAAATTCAATAATTATTTTTGCAAATATCAATACAAGTTGTTACACCTACAACTGTCCAACAACAAGTACCAGCAAATGCATCTGCATAATGCATCACCCCTTGTAACATGTTCCACCTACCACAATATGTCAAAGAATCCTGAACACTTTTGTTCTAAATTCTTTGTGAATGATGTCAACCACACTATCGATGGGTACAATAAGATTTTTGAGGATGTCCTCTAGAATACAAATGTGCAAGAGGAGGATGTTGCTTGTAGATTGTTCCCTTATTCATTAGGAGAGGAGGCATTCTACTAGTTTATTAACGTACCTTCAAATTCAATACAAATTTGGCAACAATTCAAGGATGCATTTCTCAGTAAGTTCATATTTTCTATCACCCCTGTTGAATTATATAGACAATTCATTGAGATAAGGAGAAAAGAACGTAACTCAATCAGTGCTTTCAATAACCAATTTCAAAGGGCTTATTCAAGATTGTGTGACCCATATCGCATAGGAGATCATGTAGCATGACCTATCTACTATAATCCCTAGATTGTTTCACGTCTATGTTTGTTCAAAAAACTCATCTAACTCCTGCTAGTTTGATTCAAGCATGTGATGAGGCTGAGAAAGTTAGTTTGCAATCGCCTACAACTGCGAATGGAGCACCCAATTACTTTGGAAATGTAAATACATTAAATCAAGGAGTTTTAAATTATGCTCTAACTATCAATCTAGTCCTTGTCTCTTTGAACTAGTTGGTGATGCATCCTAGAGCACCTAAGTCACATGCAATGCCCACACAACTAATTTATATTTAGACATGACAACTTCTATAAGGAATCTAGAGGAAAAAGATGAGATGAAGGATTTGATTGAACAAGTGAAAAAGTTATCCACTAAGGTCACTTACCTCAAAAATCAGAATAATCAGTTGCAAAATGCACAAAGGAATTATCAGTCATATCAAGGTAGCAACTGAGTTTATCAAGGGAATCCTTCTCCACATCATGATAGTAATCAAGGACCCAATCATGGATTTAATGAAGGTGATCAAGGATATCGAAGAAACAACCAAGGTTATCAACAGAGTAATTCTGGATATTGTAATAATAACCAAGAGCATCAAAGAAGATCATAGAACACCAATCCAAATAATGGAGGCATACCTTCACCATTGGACAATCCTCCATCTTCTCATAACTGACCAAATAATAAAGTTTTCTTAGAAAAAGCCACACTATCTAGATGGTATAGATTACATGAGATGAATCAACATTTTGAGTTGCAATGTCAAGAATTTCAAAGAGCGGCTGATATTTTCAAGTGAGAAGTGAGGAACATTGCCGCATTTGAAAATCCTCCTCCTACAAGATATGAGATAGTACCAACACCAAGATATGATCAAGCATTTTTTTGATGATTTTAAGTTCCATTCCCCCTTGAATTGTAGGATTAAATTCCAATACAAGCTAATTAAAAGTTCCCATCTGCCTCAACAAATGGTCCCGTGCAGATGCTACGTTATCAAGTTCCACCAAAAAATCATCCTCCACTAGTATCTCCAAATGAATCACTACATAAGGATGGATTTTTGTTCCCTCCTTTGTATAACAATGTCTTGGTGGAAGGAAGGAGTGAAGTACAAGCTTTTCAACCAACATATGGCAATGCTCTGATAAAGACATATCAAAGGAATTATAGGAACCATGAGCCATTGACATCATCAATTGCTCCAAATAACTTTACAACTCCTCTACATCTCAATGCAAGCAATAATCCTAGTCCCCTCAGAGACTCACTTGAGTATTGACAACCCAAAAACTCTTAAGGAGACAAAGGTCAATCTTCCATTATGAATTCTTCACAAAGTGAGAAGGGGAGAAACAATGTTCAACCTCCCATACAACAAGGAGATCAAAGAAAAAATGAAAATCTAGGACACAAAAAAAGGGGGATTCTTTTTGGAAAGGAATTTAAGAGATTGAGTTCTTATGTACTAGATGAATTCAAGAAAATCAAAGTGAGTCTTCCATTATATGAATTGATGAAAATTTCAAAAATTAGAGATACATTGTTAGGAAGTTTAAATGATACCTCAATAAAGATTTCTTTGTAAGGTGTATCACATCTTCCAAGAGGGCATCCAATGTCCAACAATCCAATTTTTCAAAAAACACCAATGTAATGGAGGATGTATTTCCATATGCATCTGGGCTTCCTTAGAATCCTTCAAGTTTTATTGGAATGGTACAAAACTCTTTGGATGATCAAAAGGTTGCATCAAATGGAGAAATTCATCAAAATGGTCCACCATAAGAAATGATTAGAGATAATTCTTCTTTAGTGGAAAGTTCCATGAAATCAAAAAATGGGAGAACTTATGTACATAACAATGAGGCATTTGATTCGAAAGTGTAGAAGTCTGTGATTTTTTTATCAAGGGAAGGAGGAACCTACACATTTCTTGGTATCAGTTAGAATTTTCAAGAAAATGTTACATAATTATTTAATTGACTCTAGTGCATCAAGTAATGTAATGTGTTTGGAAATATGTAGAAGGTTTGGATTAGTTCCACTTCAAATTGATAAGAAGGTTACACAATTGGATAAAACAGAGGTCCCAGTTGTGGGAGAATCGAACAATATTCACATGCAATTAGCGTCTGACCCATGTGTTCAAAGTTGTATTGATATATATGTTGTGGATATTCCAGAGGGATATGTCATGTTTCTAAGTAGATATTGGGCAAGGAAATTGAATGGGTACATTGGAACAAACTTTTTGCACATGTGGCTTCCATGGAAGGGAATCTGTAATCAGATAAGGATAGAGAGCATTCCAAGGCTCTAATTGTTAATCACTGAGTATGGTGAAGATAATGAGATCTTATTCATGGAGACTAGTTTGGGATCATATGTTCCTAAAATAGGAGAAATTATGATGTTGCAAGGTTACAATCAAGGGGGATGTCCTTATGTGATTCCCGTTTTCACTAAGGTACACATTGGGGATAAGCCAGAACCATCGTTAAATGAAGGAATGTTTGAGAATTTTAGAAATTTTTTCTTGAAAAGCATTAAGTAAGAAATTGAATTGGGAAAAGATGCCTCAATTCAAAAAAAAAAATTACCCAATTGGTGCAAAATACATAATGCTTTTCACTCTAAGATATCATGCACCATGTGTAAAGATGCAATTACACAAGTACCCAAAATGGTCCCACAAGCATGGGTAGCAAAGAATGGGACAAAACTGAACTCATTCCATATGGAAATTTTAGAGCCACAACATGAAAGAATACAAGAAGGCAAAAGAATTCAAGAAGGTAAAATAAGACAAGAATAACATCATAGAGAAATCAAAGAGTCAAAGGTAAAATCACTTTTAGAATATGCAAATGAACTCATTAGACCAATTGGATAAACACATTTGGTGGCACATAGATTATAATTTCCATGCACAAACAATGTGGTTGAGTATGAATCATTAGTCATTGGATTGCTCCTCACTATCCAAAAGGGTGCCAAAATCCTACATTTATGTGGAGATTCAGACATAGTAGTTGGGAAATTCTATAATAAATATACGTGTAACGCCCCTCCAGGTAACCCAAAAGAAATTAACCTAAAGTTTCACTAAGTTTGTCAAACATTTTTTTTAAAAGACAATAACTTAACAACAACAAATATAATATAGCGGAAGCAATAATCACATACATAAACATAATCCATAAAAAATATTACATCTCATAAGTGTCCCATGATGTTGAATCACATTTAAGTTTAATTAATACTAAATGTGATATATAACAAATCCACATCATAGAATTATTACAAGTACAAATCCATTTAAATAATATACAATTATATCGAATGCCACTTAGCATAAACATAATGCATAATTAACCACTGTATAAGTCATAGGGTATGAAAAGCTCATAGAATATACATCATAAAATAAATTACATCATTTTGTCAGATCTTTGAAATCAAATACAATATAACAAGGTATAACTATCCAACAAAAATACAAGATCAAAAAGAAAGGTACAATTGCATAGGTACATTCAACAGTGACATCCGATGGTTGGATCTCAATCGTATAAAAAAAATGCACTACCACCTAACCTTGTAGAACCTAAATGGCCCACTCCCACCGTGTTGAGGAGATAAAGTCAAGTCCCATATGGATATCAAACCACAAGTCAAAAGCAACATCTAGATCAAGGGAACACTTGAAAACAAACTATCTGAAAGGGTACCAAGGCACAAGTATCATCTAATCCTAGAGGCAACAGAGACATGTAGGAAATCTACTATGCAAGTGGGCAAGTGTCATTGCATGAGCTAACTCTAAGGTTACCTTGGTAGCCTCTTTGGACTCTGACCCCCTAGTGTCTCTATGTGGCACCAATATCCTCTCATACAAACAAGGCATACTCATGAAGCAAGGTCACAACGAAGAATCCTCTCTACTCCCATCCTAGCCTGTACTAGCACTCAAGTCATGAACGAGGAAAAACAATGGCTCTTATTAATTCATTTTAAACCCATTTAATGAAATGTTATCACTTATTAAAACAACTTACAATGGGTTACCCAGGCAGCCACTTAGGGCTTTGAGCTCCATTGTAAGCCACTTCCTAATGTACACATAGATTACCTACCCTAGGCTAATAAAAGTACAAATCATACAATCACAGTTTTCACCTCAGTCCTTTACAAGCAACTAGAATTTACCTATAGATAAAACATAGTATTCACCTATAGATAAAATATAGTATTCACCTTAGTCCTTTACAAGCAACTGGAAAGCACCTAAAAACCAATCTTAATATCACCTCGATCCTATACAAGCAACTGGAAAGCACCAAAAGATAAAACACAATAATCACCTCAATCCTATACAAGCAATTGGAAAGAATCAAAAGATAACTATTCAAAGACTCAAAGGTTACACCATAAAAGTCACACTATTCACCTCAGTTACAAGAAACTAGAAAGCACCACAAACATCTGAATAAACTCATCATAGAAATTATGTGACACATCACCATGGTCATGTATAAAACATCATATACAAAACATCATCATGACATCACATGACATAGAAACTCTTGGCCTTTGGTAGAGATCCAAAATTTGTCAACACTCTAAGTCAACCCCAAACCCAACGCAAAATAGAACATACAACTAGCACTATAGTTTCATAGACTTTGTGTGGTTTGAAAATATACAATTTTGATTTAACAGTAGGATTCAAGTTTACATTTCGTTATAAGTTTTTGACTTAATAAAGTTTGCAAATTTCTCCTTATAATTGAACCCATTTTCCTTGTTAAAATCTGAATACACAATTCACCACTGACATATAAAACTAATGCTTTTATTAAATATAGTAAAACAATTTAAATAATTATTATTAAATTATAAGTAATAATAATTATCAAATTATTAATAAAGTTATACAAGTTTATTAATAACTCTAATTATTTATTAATAATATAATAAAGATTAATATAAATTTAATATTAATTAAATTAATTAATAACAATTTAAAAAACTATATTAAATATTTGTTAAATTATAAAATTTAATAATTTTGAATTAATTTTAAAAAACTATATGAAAAAGTCATAAATCAAATAAACACTTTTAAAGGCCCGCTGGCCTATGCACACAGTTGCCGCAACAACAGAGTACAACATCAATAATACTTGTTGTTGTCACAACAGTATTGTTGCGCAGGCATCGTTGAACTCGCCATTGGTGGGGAAAGAGAAGAAGGGGAGGTGGGGTGTGGTGGTGCCTCCCTCCAACGCATATTAAATTTATTTTATTTAAAACAAACAAATTCAAAGCCCTCCCCCCAATAAATTTTAATTTTTTAATAATATGTGATAAAATTATCATAGTATAATCATTTCTTGTGGTAATTATATATATAAAAGGATTTCCCCAATTAAATTGATAGGAGAAATACGAGCAATCAATCAAATATGTATAAATCATTTTTGATTTCTTTTCTAAACCCTACTCGTATCAAAATATAGTTCTCTAAAATTTTACAAATGAGGTTTTCTAATTATCAACTAATATACAAATATTTCTAAATAAATGAATGATAAATTTGCATACAAGGGTTTCAACCCGATCAGAATTTCTGAAAACAAATTCATTCAACTCGCAAGCAATTCCCCTTCTTCTGAAAACCCTCTTCTCAGAAATTGGCTCCTCCAAATCCCAGTATAGAGAAATGAACTCTAATTTCTTAATAAAGAGTTTTTCCCCAATTTAGGGCACTGATTGTGCAATCACGTGAAACCTCTTTTCCTTTATTACTTTATTATATTTTAATTTTCATGTGCAACCTTTTGTAATTTAATTAAAATGTCTTTAATAAATCAAATGCTTTCTCTTTTTAATTAATTCTTGATACGTTTTTGATAAAATATTTATTAACTTGAATAATAATAATATTTAGAGTTTATTATAAAAATGAAACTCCTAAATATGTTATTATTAAATTAAATAAATATGATTACGTCATAATTAGAAATTTAACTATATCTTTAAATTTAATTAATTTCTCAATTAATTAAATATCAAATTTTCCTTATAAAATTTCCATTAAATTAAATCATTAGATACTCTTTTAATTTAATTTAATTATAACAAAAAATCGTCACAGACCCACAAGACTAAATACGAAAACCCATTATAAAGTACATAATACTAGATCAAACTCAAGGGTCAAAATCATGAATTTACGTCACTTGACGAATTTAGAAGGGTAAACAACTCAGATACTTCTCCTACTTTCTAGGACAATTGGCAAGATTAGGATTTGGAGTCAAGAATTATATCCCCTCTTTTAACATTGAGATACTACGATAGGGTACACTCATCCTAGCAATTCATGGAAGTTGATACTTGGTACCTACAATCTGTATAAAATCTGAGCATTTACATACACATATAATCTAAAATAAATAGGAAATGGTGGGGAGTGGTGCATAGTGTAGATCCCAACTAGTAGGTGGCTACAACTCCTTCCCTCAACCATATCAAGAATGTCAACCATAAAGTAAAACAAACAAGTACACTGTACACATGCAAGTATGGGGTAAGTAACCATAGAACTGCATATAAATCATCCATCTATCTATCATCATGAGATAACTGAAATCACTATATGAACATACATGTATCATCATAGAAATAATCCTGAACACATGAAATAACTAAATAACTCATCACATAAATTAATTGAGTACGAAATACCATCCAATCAAATTTGGTAACCAATTACTACTAACTATAAAACATAACCATCAAAATAGCCTAAAAGAATTTGGCAATACAATCTAAAAAATCAACTAGGGGTAGGCATTACAATACATGTCATGATAAAAAAATTGGGTCATTATCACAATAGAGTTTGGGACCTAATTGAAAGCTTTGATGTTTTCAATATTAAAGGATAAGTCAAACAAGTAATAATGTGGAAAACTCTTTGGCATAAACTACAAGTTCATTAGAACCATTGACCATTGATTGTGTAAATAAATTCACAGTTGAGCTAACTTTAGTATTGTCAATTCTTGACAACATCATGAATTTCCAAGTGTTTGAAGATGATAAACATATCCTCAATTTTCTGACAATCTTAAGGGTCTTTGAAGCACAAGTGATAGATGAAGGAGAATAACAACAAGCTCTATTTGAAATTGATGAGATTATGAATTTAAGGACCAACACCATTCCTAAGGGAATTGTTGAACTAGAAAGAATCTTTGATGCTAACAGATTAAGTACCCTCAAGTACCAAACTACCAAAGGAAGGGAATGTGAAAAGATAAACTTGGGAACGAAAGAAAATGTCAAAAATGTATTTATTGGGAAAGTTTGTACTGCCACTAAAAAGGAAGAAATATTGAAACTTATGAAGGAATTCTCTGATGTGATTGCTTAGGGATATGAAGATTTGAAGACATATGATATGTCTCTCATCACACATACTATTCCTCTAAAGCCAAATAGTAAGCCATTTAGATAGAGGCAAAGACCGATAAATCCATTGTTAGAACCACTAATATACCAAGATGTGAAGAAGTTGTTGTCAGACAAAATTATATTCCCAGTTCAACACTCAACATGGGTCGCCAACCTTTTTCCTGTCAAAAAAAAGAATGGAGAGATAAGGTTGTGTGTGGATTACAAATTTTTTAATAGAGCTTCAGAGAAAGAAAATTATCTAGTGCCATCACTAGATGAATTAATACAAGTCGTTAATAGTTCTCAAATCATGTCATTTTTAGATGATTATTCTAGATATAATCAAGTGATGGTAGAAGAAGAAGATAGACTAAAAACTACATTCACAACTAAATGGGCTACATTTGTTTATAGAAGAATGCCTTTCGGTTTGATCAATGTAGGAGCCACTTTTCAAAGGACCATGGATTATGCTTTTAGAGACTTGGCAAATAAATGTATTATCATATACATGGATGATCTCACGGTATTCTCTTGACACAGGGAAGACCATGTTAGCGATTTGAAGAGAATATTCCAAAGATATAGAAGATATGGAATTTCCTCAAATCCGAAGAAATGCATGTTTGTTGTCACTAAGGGAAAATTGTTAAGATGTGTAATATGAAAATGAGGAATCTTGATCAATCTTGAGCACATTGAAGAAATATCAAAGATTGGATTGTCATCTAGTCAAAAAGAATTGAAGTCATTTTTAAGAAAAATTAAATTCGTAAGGAAGTTCATAACTAGATTTGTACAGATGGTAAGGCTATTGAATGACATGTTAAAGTAGGAACAAAGATAGATTGGACACCTACAACAAAAAAGGGCATTCAAGGAAATCAAGCAACCAATTGTGGATGCTCCTATTTTGCCTATATATATTCCTTTTCTTTAGAGCATGATTGTCCAACCATCCTCACCCAAAAGGTAGATGATCAAGGTGGACATCCTATTCCATTCAGAGTTCACCATTAAAAGATGTAGAATTGAGATACCCAAATGTTGAGAAATAAGCTTATGCATTGGTAAAGGCGATAAAGAAATTTGGACAATAAATTCTAAGAAGCAAGATATACACAATAGTTCTTGATGTTGTAGTTAAGACATTGCTAATGAAAAATGAGTTAGGAGAAAGAAGAGGAAAGTGGATGGAAATCAATCAAGAATATGACATGGAGATACAACCTATGAAGCTAGTATGAGGAGAAGCTCTATCTCAAACCCTATCTAAAGCTGGCCCTAGGTTAGTACAACAAGTCTATGTGTTAAAAGAGGTATCCCTAGATGAATGATATGATGATCTTATTTGCTACTTGCTAAATTGTAAGTATCCATCACACTTGAACTCTATGCAAAAGTGTTCATTGAGAATGAAGAGTCAAAAATTTATGCTTCAAGGATATGTGCTATATGTGAAGAACTATGATGGGGTTTATTTAAGATGTGTTGGAAAAGAAGAGGTTGGACACATCATCGAATATTTTCATTGTAAATATGGAACCACCCATGGAAGCGGTTTCACTATGGCCCATAAAATCTCAAGGACATGTTACTATTGGCCAACATTGTTTAAAGATACTTATGAACATGTGAAGACTTGTCACACATGTTAGATAGTTGTAACACATGAAAGAAATCATGTCATACCATTACAACATATTATATAACTAAAACCATTTGTAAAATGGGGATTGGATTTCATTGGTCCCATCAATTCACCATCTTTGGGACACCACCAGTGCATCTTGACTGCTACATATTATTGCACTAGATGAATCGATGTCGAATCATTGAAAAGTAACACAACAAAGGTTATTATCAAATTCCTTGAAGAAAATATCATTGCTAGGTTTGGATGTCCCCATGCATTTGTATGTGATGATGGACCTACATTTAGATCCTTGAAGTTTTCAAACTAGGCATTTGACTATGGTATTACACTAAAGTTTTCATCAAACTACTATCTGCAAGGGAATGCATTGGAAGAATCAACAAAAAAGAATCTACTGAGTGCAATGAAGAATTTATTAGATAATAATCCTATAGATTGGCATACACAATTAAGATTCACACTTTGTATAGATAGAATTAGAGTAAAGAGTTCTTTAGGGACATCTCCATATCATTTGGTCTATGGACAAGATCCATTTTTTCCTATTCAATTGAGGATTCCAACATTATGATTCATGCAAGAATATATGGATGGTGAAGATAGAGTATAGACACGTTTGGCTCAATTATTGCACTTGGAAGAAAAGAGGGATGAAGCATTATAAAAGTTTGTCAAACATCAAGGAGTGGTCAAGAGATGGTTTGACAAAATGGAAAAGGTTAAAGAATTTTGAATCTTATATTTGGTACTTCCTTTGAATAAGGCACATGAGAAGAAAGGTGGACATGACAAGTTTGACAATCTGTGGAAATGTCCTTATCATATTTTTGAAATACTGGGAGATAATACATTCAAGCTAAAGTCTCTAACAGGGAAGGAAGTTCCATTGCCTATCAATGGGCAATTCCTTAAGTATTATTTATGCCCCTAGGTTTCTCTTTTGCTCTTGTTTTGGTTTTCCTTTTAGGTGTGTTTTATCTTTCCCTTTGGTTTGGTGGGGATTTTGGAATTTGTCTCCCCCTTTATTTTTCTCTTTCGTTTCCCTCTCCCTTGTGGGAATTTTGGCTTTGCATAGTTTAGGTTTTTTTTTTCACTTGTTTGTTGGGTTTTGGTTCCCCTGAGTAATTTTCCTCGAGTGGTTTGGTTTTATTTTTCCTTTTCTTTTCTTTTGGTTTTGGTTTTAGTTTTGGCTTTCACTAAGTAGCTTGTATCTATAAAAGTCTCTTTGTAAGTGACATTGTGATTAGGTTACCCTATCTAAAGATTTCACTAAGTTTTATTTATTTCATTTCTTAGATAATTGTTATGAAGAGCATTAAATTCTTTGTTTTTCTTTTTATATTTTCATTGGGTTGGAATGCATACTTGATTCAAAAGGTTAATCATACATTGTGTCTTGACACCTAAACTCTAAGATTGTCACATATTTCACATGCTTAACTATTACTCTAAGTCCATTTCAAATTCTTTGGCAGAAGTCATGGCTTGTGAAATTTTTAAAATCTTGCTTCAACACCACTGTAACTCCTAAACCCATAGTAAGCCTCATTGCTTACGATCCAAGAGAAAAGAAAGAAATGCAATATTAATTAAAAATAAAGAGAAAAGTTATCACAAACCCTTTTAAGGGTGAGTGAATAGTCGAGTTGGTGTGAAGGAGAGTTGTGAGGTGTAGTGTTAGGCTAATGATCTTGGTGCTATGCATCAACTCCGATTTGAGTCACACTGGTTACCACAAACCCTTTAGCCCCACAGGTTAGGAAAGTTGGTTTGAGGTTGTGGGTAGATCCCCATGGTCTCAATTTTGAATCTTTGCCCATCATTACCTTGCCACAGATACTTGGGGGATGTGTCAATTATCCTATGGCCGAAGGGACTAGCCTTGCCCCAATCTTGCCCCATAAAGGGAAACCGTTAGGCTTGGGTCATGGGGATACCCTCTGAAACCAAAAATAAACATAAAAATAAAATAAAAAGAGAAAAGAAAAGATGGAATGATCAAATTGGCCTTACAGATACATAGAAATATCCATAGGTGTTTGAAAGAATAATTTGTCAGAAGTGGAGCAATCTCCATTGGTTTTACAATGATAACTCCATCAAGGCTATGGACACCTGACTAGCATTGGTGCAATGACCATAATGCTTTTGAAGTCAAGAAGAACTTAAAACTTGTCATGACTAATCCTAAGGTTTCTAAGTGGTCTTGTTCAACTGGAATTAAATCATTTGTACACACTCGGGCTATCATAAAGTAAAGTTATTTTAATCTAATATATGATTCTTCTCCCCTTTTGAGATTTTTTTCTCTCTTTTTGATGATATAGGAACAAATAACCAAAGATTGAGAGTTTAGATTAAGTCTTATCCTTGAAATGTTAGTAACATTTCCCCAATGGAGTCGCCAAATGTTGTGATTGTTTGTCACTTCCACAACCCATTTGCGATGGGATCCTTGGGCTTCTTGTATGCATAGAAATGGTTCAAGCCTAGACTTAAAAGTAAAGAACTTTTCATAAGATCCCCTATTCATGCCCTGTTTCTACTTGGAGCAAAAGGTGAGAATGGTCGGATGCAATACTCCATTTTGGATCCTTGGAAACAAAACAGAGAAAATCATGCCTAGAGAAAGAACTTTATGTTAAGAGGATGGACCTTCAAAATATCCCAATGCACTCCAAACACAAAACATTAAGCTAGGGAAGTATGATGGAGAATAAGTGAATAACTGAAGAGTACCACTTGCCAAAGTGACAAGAGGTGATATACAAATAGTTTCAAGGTCTTGAGAAATCTAATGGCTATTGGTGACATGCATCTCAAAAGAGCTAATGAAGGCTTGGAGAGGGATTTAGAATATTTTTTCTATTGCATACAACCAAAGATGGAGTGAGTGAAAATAAAAAGCCCACCATGGATTCCCCAATATTACGAAGTGCAAGTCAACCCACCTTAAGGAATAGTCAACCAATATAATCCATGACTAGATGAAAATGATGTAGTCCTCATCTCTTGAAGTAGAAACATCACTTATTGGAGGAATATGTCCAAAGGATGGTGTTCCTTGGCTTGTCCAAATTTGTGCTCTTCGAAGTTTGTGGAGCACACTTCTAACCCCATTGTGGATTTTGTTTGCAGATGCAAATTTTGTGACCCCTAAAATATGCACTCTCCATGGTTTGTGAAGCGCATTTCCACCTATGTGAGGGAGAACTTCCAAAAGATAAAAATATCATCTGTCCACTCCAAAGCATGCTCATTCTGAAAGATGGGCGTATTTTCACCATCATTGTGGAATTTATCCAAGGGAATGAAAGTTTGTAGTGTTTTTCAATATTGCACTCTCCAAAGTCCATGGAGTGCATTTCTTCTATGGTGGCAGATTTCATTCAGTGAGGAAATAATCCATGATTCCATCATAACCACAATATTTGCATTTCTTAGAGTAGGATTTTAAGCCCATTATGGATTTTGTTTGGCACTAGGGAAATATTTCACATGCCTAAAATTTTGGTTTTCTTCCATGCCTAAAATATAATCATGGACTTCTATTTTGAATCCTGCCAAGTCTCCTTTATTGGGTGCAATTTTTTACCTTGTCATGGAATGTTTCTCGTGGATGAATTCCATGCCTCTTGCTAAGGCACACTCATTGGAAGTTGTAAAGTGCACTTTTTCTCCAGCTACGGATCTCTTTTATTTTTTATTTTTAAATTTTTATCCAAAAGAAGGGCCAAATGGATTAAATTCATGACTCAACCAAAATATCATCTTCCATCATTCATGGGGCCTACTTTTGCTTATGCTACAAATTTTGTGCCCCAATGAAAAATTCCCTAACTTGTGAAAATTCCACCTTTTCCAAACTATCAAAAGTTTTGGAAATTTTCAAAATCTGTGAAAACTTGGAAGACATGAAAATCCAAGACATCCTAAAAATTTTGACTGGTGAGAAATTTGGAATCCAAATAAGGAAAGTGTTGGAAAAGTTATAAATTTAGAAATTTGGAAAAAATAAAAAATTCTTGAAGATGAAAATCCAAAGTCATGCAAAAAATCTCAAAAGTGTGAAAATCAGGAAAAGTCATAGCTTTTGGGAAATTTGGAAAAAAAATCCAAAATTTGAAAATTCTAAAATGAAATCAATTGAAATCAGAAAAAGAAAAAGGCTGGAAAATTCTTCATGAATGGAAAAGTCAAATTTAAAAAGGCAATTTTTTTCAAAGAGATTTTTTTGGATTTACATAAATAATTAAATATTACTTTTTATTAATATTTAATTTAAGTATTTTTGTATTAATACATCAAAATTAATTAAATATTAAATTTTAATTGATATTTTATTAATTAATTTCCAAAAAGTCAAAAGTGGATGAATGAGGACTTAGCCTCATCCTGAAGTTAAAAGCATCAAAATCACAACTTTTTTTAAAACAAGGAGAAAAATGACAAATGGCACAAAGAAATGGGAATCTTGGTGGCTAAGTAAAGTAACTGCCTAATTTTAGCCTACAACTTTAATGATAGTTTTTTCAGGGGGTTACTCATATAATGAAGCCATTTCATTCTTTCTCTCACACCCACAAAATTGAAGGACAAATTGTGAGAGAGAGAGAGAGAGAGAGAGAGAGAGAGAGAGAGAGAGAGAGAGAGAGAGAGAGAGAGAGAGAGAGAGAGAGAGAGAGAGAGATTTAAGAAATTTTTTGAGATCATTGAGAAGAGAGAAAATGAGTTTTATTCAAAGTCATGAAGGAGGATTTCAAACTTCACCGAAAATGAACAATTTTCAATGAGTTGGAGAAATTTGCACCAAACACTATAGTCCCAAGGATAGAACAATCAAGGATTCAAAATGAAACATTCTCGTAGGTTTTTCTTTGGCATCCATTTTTGAAGCATTTGTCATTTCTTTCACCCAAGGATGGTCATGAAAATGTGGGAGATGACACTTATAATCTACATCTCTAGAGTCCATTTTTGTGAAGAAATAATCAACAAAAGATGGTCGAAAAAAAATAGATCACATCAATCAAGATTCCTAAAGAAATAGTATGGTTCAACTTGTAGAGGGAGTATAGCAATATGATCATAATGTTGAGTCACATATTTGGCATGCCTTATTCTTATAGATTTGAATCTTGGATGTGGTACTTCGTTGAGAACGTGACAAAAGAAGGTGACATGATGGATTGGGTTGGGCTCATAAGTGACAACCTAAATGAATAGTTGATGAATCTAGAGCACACAAGGAAATTTTACATGAGCTCTTACGTCATTTACATGCTAGCATGGAGGATGAATTATGATGGACTATGATGAAAAGGACTAATTGGAAGTGCAACCCAACACTTGAAATCTCATGAATACTATCCATGGTTACATTTATATTCCAAGGATAATTACATAAGGGTTAATGATTCCTAACCCATGTGCATAGTGAGAACATATGAGATTGTCGTTTGGTGCGATGAAGTTGGTTGAAGAGTACGAGACTTGGGTCATTCAATTTCCTACCTTTTCAAACATTTGAGTTTGAGGATTTTCCTTAGAGTCATACAAAATTCCCAAGTACCCAACAAATAAGATGGTCTTGTTAGATTTTACTCGACAACTTACAGCTTATGACAAGATCCAGAAAGGGATGAAAAAGTTGAGATTGCAGTTCCCAATTTCCATAGGAGAGGAAAAAACTAAGGTATGCCCATATTTGAAGGTTGTAGATAGATCATTGGGTGAGCTCCACTTCTTTTGTCTTCCACTTTATCTAAAAAGTTCAGATTCTAATCCCTAAAACAAGATCACATCAGTAGTGGGATCAACATAACTACATAAAGTTCACCTCGGGGATTTTTGGGAAAATATTATGAATGAGAATGAGATTAGAAAAAGGATGCATTCTGGACTATCATTGAACATTATTAGTGGATGCAACATATTTTAGGTTCCTAATCAGATGGAGGAAGATCCATGTGATGTGAAAAGGATTAAATCTAGAAATGATAGATCAACCATATGATTGGAAAAGGTAAGAAGTCATAGATCTAGATGTTCTTTCAAAGACAGTCCTAGATTTTAAAAAGTGGCAAATTGAGCATAAGCTTGAAAAGTTAGTTGCACCAACAAATGGATTCACATATAGATTGATTGGTCACCAATCACTCAGGGATGAAATATCAAGACAAATATCTGAAGGGACTATTGAAGAAAGAGAAACACCATCAAAAGATGTAGGAACCAAGAAGGGGAAAGAGGTATCTCAAGAGAAGCATCCTAGGAGTGAAAAAGTCATCCAAGATCCTTAATAGAAGAAGCAAAAACATGGAAATGCTCCCTTTTCTTTGAGGCACATTCCTAGTACACAAGAGATGGAAACATTTGAAAGGCAGGGATAAATGCCTATGAAAAATCTATGCAAGGGAGAGGGAGAGATCAAGATATAGCTACAAAAGAAACTCTCACTGCAACCTTAGAGCGAGAAATGACTGAGGCCAAAGTTGGTCCACTAGAGGAAGAGGCTCCTATAGTAGTAATACATATTCCAAATGTTGAAGCCATAGTTCCTAAAGTAATGGTAGATAGTCCAGGAGTTGAAAAGGAGATCAACATTCAAGCAGTGCAAAGGAAAGAACAATTTGTGATCCCAATGGACCAAAGTATACCCATTCCAGAATGGTTGAAGCAATGAATTCATAAGTGTCAAGAAAAGGAGGTTGATCCAAAAATTGAATTACAAGAAATTTTGGACAAATCAGAAGAGGGAGGGAAAGAAAAAAAGATTCACTAATGTTGTTAGAGGAGAATTGGGGTCTAGAATTAAATTGTAGATTGTAACTCCTACAGTTAACAAGAGTAAAAATAAGATTTCTTCAGATGAATACCATGTTATGAAAAATAAATCTTGGTCATGCCTCCTAGGAGAAAATATTATAAGAAATAGATGTGTCTACTCAAGCTTTGAAGGATAGATTGAAGAAGGTTGAAGAAGGGTATGAGAAACATAAAATAGAAATTAGTACATCGATGGCTTTCCTCATCTAGCAAGAGAGGAAAGTCCATCATTTGTCCCTCCAACTAGTGTTTCCACTATATTTGTAGATAACACTAACATGATCAAGCAAACTGCTCAATGTACAAAGGTCTGGGTCGAAGGAATTTAGGAGGAAGCCTTCAAACATGTAGAATAATTAGTGCAAGTACATAGTAGGGAATTATTTTCACTCTCTAGGATCTATTGCATGGAGGAATCATGGGAGGATTAGCATATTTATCAAGATGAAATCATTTTTGATATTTAGAATATGATGGAGACTCCAAAGCAAGCTTTGATCGATGATCTAGTTATCAGTGAGGTGGATATCTATGATTTTTTTATGGTAATGTGTAGTGATCATAGCTAAGGAAATGTTTGAGAGATTCACTAAGGAGTCCACTAGATGGAAAAAGGTAGTTGACAACATCAAACAAGGGGTATCCAATATAGTTGCATCCCAGTTGTCACAAACATTGGTGGAAGATGAAATGACAATTGATAATTTGAAAGTCAAGTTAGAGGAATTATTTTGACTGAATGTCTATGAAAGTGATGATTTTGAGAACTTCTCCATCTTCTTGAATATTATGCACACCACTTATGACTTACTACCATATTGGGAGGAAAGCTTGGAAAAAGAAAAAAGAGAAATTGTAGTTCTAGAATTCAAGCAAGAATTGACACTGAGCATCAATACAGAAGAGTTGGATATAGTGTTGGATTGATTCCATGCCTTCAAGTAGGGGAATCAAGTATAGATGCATTTATTGCATAGTGGGTGTTCTTAGTGGTCATTTATTGCACCCCACTCCCTTCCTAAATGAGGATGTACAGTGGGCATTTATTACCCACTATAGTGGTGAATTACTTATTACATTAATGCATATTTCTTTTATTTTCTGTAAACTTAATTAGGGTTGATGTGGTGTGATCTTGGCCATTGGTTATTGTGATCATTCGAGCCACCCATTGTAATCAAGGACCTATATAAGGAACTCACTTCTCATTTGTAAAGAGAGGATTTTCTAAGATTGTTGCTATAAGCTACTGAGATAATAGAGTTTTCATTGAAGCTTGGTGAATATTTGATACATCTTAGTGCTTGTCTATTCTCTTAAATTCCCTCATTTAGATTATGTTTAGTTTAGTTAAAGTGTGGTGATTGCAATGGACAATATGGTAGTGTATTGAAGGGTTCCTTTGTTTTATACTTTTGATATTTTAGTGATTCTAAATCATTGTGCAAAGTTATTCTAAACTTTTTTCATGCATATGTTTAACTTTGATCATTCATATACATTATTCTTTATGATGGTGTATATAATGGTTTGAAAATCTTTTGGCATAACCTTGAAGATTGCACCAGTTCACGCATAGTTGTAGTATAACTTGGCAAAGAGGAGCTTGGTAATTTGAGGAATTTGTCCACCAGAGTACTATTTGTTGTCATCACTTCCCTTAGGAATAGATTAAAATTTCTAAACCTTATCCCATTTCATTTCCACATATTTCGTGAAAATATAAAAAGTACTTTATTGTGAAACATTTAGATAGTTCTTGTGTCTAATATATCTTAAAATAAATATGAGTAAACACATGTAAGGCCCCTTGTGATCATTAGAAAATCACATCAACCATTGAGCTTCTCCACAATCAAGACGTGACATTGAAGGAACCTTGGAGTCATTGTATGATCTTCTAGCAATCTTAGAATACAGTAGACTTTTTTCAAGAGAGGATATAATATTTTGGTATTTTGTTCTATTGTTTGGTGGGTCATAAGAAAATCAATAAGTTGTGCATGTTTTTTTCCTAAATATAATATATTTTAAGATTTACACCACTTGCATATGGTAGTAATTTTAAACATTAATGACTTTTGGTAAATGGAAAATTGTGTATTTTTTGTAACTGGTGATGTATTGAGTATATAAATGCATAATTATTTATGTTTATTATTCGTATTCATAATATTGTGAACATGTATTGGTATATAATGCAAATATTTATTGAGCTTCATTTAGTCATGTGCATGTGGAGTTCAGAACTATAAGAACATGGGTACTAATTGGTGTCTTCCAATACATATCTCTTTAATATCTAAATGCAATTGGGTATGATCTTCAATTCATTGTTTTCAATACAATATAAGCAAACTTATAAAATAGTTAATATACTTGGTAACTCATTTATAAGAGGACCTAAACAAGCAATAATGACAATGAAAGTAGGTATCCATGTCGTGCTAAAGCCTTTGATAAAGTAAAATAAAGTATGTATTGTATATCCTTGTAACATAATATTGCAATAATGGTGTTAGATTAAAATAAAAAGTACAAGTTGTAGAAATATAGAGTCAATTTTCAATTAATTTTTAGAAGGATGATAGTCCATAATCCCTCTACTAGTTGAGCTTAATATTTTTACTATTTATAAGTTTTTTACATTTTTAATATTTTTTTACAATTTTTTGAACTTTGTAGATTTGCTTTTGAATAACACTTTTTTTCCCTTAATTTCAATAAATTGAACTAGATTGGGTGGATCTACATCTATGATCACCTCATCAAACAATTTGAATAATCTAGTCAAAATTTTGATCTTATTTGACACATTCACAAATTTTATAATCTTGTATAAATATCATAATAAACAAATAAATTGGTAAAGACTTGGATTTCTTCTATTTGTACTCCCCTCTATAATTATGATGCATTCAAATTTTCTCCTCTATTTGATATTCATTCAATAAGAAAAGTTTAGATTGAGTTTTGGATTGCTAATTGTTTACACTTTTATACAATTATAATTCCCACCTCCACTCAATGGTCTATGCTCATACTATGTTGTCCTTCTTAGTTTTAGTTAGCTTGGACAATTTTTTTCCATGTGAAATTATTTAGTAAATTTTTTTTTTTAACAAATTTGTTAGAGTAGGAATAATTATTTGTTAATGAATTGACCTCATTTTGGAAGCAACTAGAAACCAATTTTGTTATTGGTTGCTGGGTTGTTTTTTTTATCTCAGTCATTGACTAAGAATCAATCTTGACCTTGGTTTTCTAATGAGGGTAGTACAAAAGGGGGTCAAGAAGCATTTGGAGAACACAAGCTTGAGAAGCAATATACAGTGATAGAAAATAGTCTTGTAGTGTTAGCAAGGGCGCAGTGATAGCACTAGGGATAGCAATGGGAGAATATCAATAGAAGGAATTGGGAGATTATCAAAATTCTGCTAGTAAGAGGCAAGGAATTTTATATCTCTTCATTTGCTAAAGTTTAATATATTTTTTCATCTATAGAACTGTTTGTCCCTTGGGAGTTTTTCTAGTGACAATTTCCAAAAATATTGTGTCTTTGTGTTATTTATTTCTTTTTCATATTTTTATTGGTAAAGTTGCAGTTGTGTTATTTTTCAATTTTAACAATGAATTAATTTTTGGTAGTCAAATAATCTTTTAAGATTGGAGATTAAAAATCATTGACTACAATAGTATTTTTCACATAGTATCAAAGATGTGTTGAGGGTAGAAAAGGTTTACCCTAGAAAAGAAATTAAGTGTTTATAATACCTAGTTTGACCTCTTTAAATTATTATTGTTTTTATCCCTTGATATGGCTTCAAGTGGTTTGATATATTAGGAAAAATTGGATGGTGCCTCAAATTTTGGTGTTTGGAAGGCCAAATGTTATTTATTATTGGAAGACAATGATATCAAGGACTATGTTACTAGTGTTGTAGTTGTAACTATGGATGCAATACAACTTGCAACATAAGAGAAGGAAAATGCCAAGGTAAGGAGGATAATCCTCAGTGGTGTCAAGGACCATATTTTTCCACATATCTCAGAGCTAGATACAACGAAGAAGATGTAGGACACCATTTTGAATTTGTACCTAAATGCTACCACCAATAGGAAGTTGATTTTTAGAGATAAGTTAAAGAAAACCTGGATGAACAAGGGACAAGATGTCACAAGTTACCTCACTAGGCTTAGACTTATCAAGGATGAGTTAGAAATTATTGGAGATAGCTCAAATGATGATGAACTAGTACAAACAACCCTAAATGGGTTTATTAAGTAATGGAATGTCTTTGTTCAAGTTGTTAGTGGATGAGACACCTTACCAAGTTGGGATTGACTACGGACTAATTTCACTTAGGAGGAGTTTAGACTAAGTCTTTTCAATAGGACCAACAAGAGTAAGAAAAGTGAAGTGGAATAGGAAAACA
Source organism: Cupressus sempervirens (assembly GCA_028749045.1). Lineage (NCBI taxonomy): Eukaryota > Viridiplantae > Streptophyta > Pinopsida > Cupressales > Cupressaceae > Cupressus > Cupressus sempervirens. The sequence goes on from CM053783.1 coordinate 110,572,592, forward strand.
TTACGCTAGTAGGAAAAGAGAAAGAAAATAAGGGGTTTAGTAAAGGATCAAATTCACAAAATCGCAAAGAAGCAAAACCTATCAAAGTTCAAGTGCTTTGGTTGTCACGAGCATGGTCACTATATTAGAGATTTCCCAAAAAGGAAGAAAAGTGAAAAGAAGGGAAAGAAGCAGGTAGCAGCTTTAATAAGTGCAAAAGATCTCTCTAGTAGAATGGAAGATGAGTTTACACTCATAGCTTGTATAGTTAGCTTAGCCTCATAGTGTATTTGGTATATAGATAGTGGGGTTTCATTTCATATGACATGGGTTCAAGATTACTTCTCTCGTTATAAGGAGGAGGACACATATATCTAGATTTCTATGGGGAGCTTGTCCAAACTCAACCTAGTTAGAAAAGGGATTTTTCAATTTTAGAGGGAGAATGAAAAAATAATTCCACTTTATGATATGTTGCATGTGTCAGGTTTAGGTATGAATCTCATATATATATATATATATATATATATTTAACCTTTAGGATAAATGGTATGTTAGCATGAATTTTTATGGTATTCTTGTGGGGGAGTATCTTGGCAGTGTTCGAGACATGTTTTAGTGGTTGAGTGTTGCATTCATGACAGAGTTTGTCATTGATGTCATCATACTAGTTATTTTGTGAAGATTGGCAGAGAAGTAGATAGAGTGTGGCTTTACACAGTTCTAGGATTGAAGTTTAGCTTTTGTGCACATAAGATAATGCTTTAGTGTGTATCTAGATGCTACAGTTAAGAGCATGTACAAAAATTTGAAGACTGGTTAGAGTTATGATGGATTTGGTGAAGACAACTTTCAGACAAAGTTTTTTAGAAGTGAGTATTGATGTTTGGATTGTATCTCCTAAAAGAGATAGAATCTAGTTGAGTGAACTTAGCCAGAGGTTGAAGAAATGTTGAAGATGTTGTGGTTAAGCATGCACATTCAAATGATAAATTATTAAAGAGTTATGAAGACTATGAGTTGACAGATTACTTGTAATTAGGTAAAGATGTAATATTGTAATGAAGCATATATTGTAGTATCTTAAGTTGGTCCTATATTATTATTGTAAATTGGGAAAGCCAAGCTGACTCAATAATTTATTCTATGACTTGGTATAAAGGGAAGTTAAATTCCTTGTAGAATGAGAGTGTGATATGTGGTCATATTTGTGTTATGTATTGTGTGAGCTTGAATGTAAATACCTTTTTGGATTAGAGCATAGATTGGTGTAGTTGAGGCATAGTGAGCTTACAAGAAACTGTATTTGGAAAGATAAGTTTTTGTTGGACAATTGTTGATGTACACTTGTATTATTTAGTGAGGATAGTACTTAAGTTGTTTGGATAGTGGGTCCATTTGTCTTCCTTTCAACTCCTAATAGGGTTGGAATCTCCTAATAGGGATTCAAAGTCTTTTAATAGGGATTCATATGTACTGATTGTATTTCATTGAATCCTAATGGGGCCCATCCTTTTATGAGAAACATTTATATTAGTATATCATGTTGTGGGTACAATCCCCAATGGGGTTTTCCCTCTAATCAAGGGTTTTCCTAGTTAACAGATCTAGTGTTATTGTGTATGGTTATCTTTCTATGGTTGTTGCATCTATTGCTTACATGTTTCAAAATTAATAAGGATATTGAGAGTTATTTTTATTGCATAACTAATTCACCCCCCACCCCGCAATCCTCTTAGTTATCTTGGTGGACTTTACATTATAACAATTGATATTAGAGCATCAGGTCCTTGAAGGAAAAACTTAATAGCTCAAGGAGATGTATGACGCAGTTCAGGAAATAAAGTCTAAAGTTTCATGGAGTTAACTATGACAGATGGAAAGAGAAAATGAAGACACATTTTCTATACATGGGTCTAGGTTATTGGTTAATTACTAAAAATTTAATGGATGTGACTAAAGAAGACAATCTTGAAGTTTATGATGAAGCTCAGAAAGACATTTTCATGTTTCATATCCTTGCTAGAGAAGCACTATTATCAGCTCTTTCTAAAACTAAATTTACTCAAGTGAAATCTTTAAGACTTGATCCTGAAATTTGGAAATCTTTGGAAAGTACATTTGAAGGAAATAACTATGTTCAAAATGTTAGATTGTAGAATTGGATATTCTTATTTCAAGATGCCAAAATGATGGAAGATGAATCTATAAGAAGTTACTTTGGTAGAATAGCAGAAATTGTTACAAGTATTAAGAGTTGTTGAGGAGAGAAATATGAAGATGAATTTGTACAGAAAATATTGAAGACTTTTCCACCTACATATAGACATACAACATGAGTGATAGAACAAGTTATTCCCTTAACATCTAATTTTACAAGAGAGACCCTTCTTGGGAGATTACACTCAGTGGAAATGTGGACGAGATAAAGAAGAGAGTCACCTAGAGTTGAAATTTCCTTCAGTGCATTAAATGTTCAACCTATGTTGACAAGGAGCACAAGTACAAGTACAAGTGGAGATTATGCCAATAGGAGCTGAACAAAAATGGATAAAGACAAGAAGATTGAGGAAGGAATTTCCCTACTTATGAAGAGTGAACGTGGGGATGAGAATGATGAAATTGGATTTTTTTCTATTAAGGAAGAAAACCCTAATAAAAAGTATAGAAGAAAAAGAATTAGTATCACAAGTTGAAAAGAAGAAATTTAATTGGATTATAGATGATGGTTGTTCCCATAAGATGATTGGAGATATGAATAAGTTTGTTGAATTAAATAGCTATGACAAAGGAATAGTTAGAGTTGGAAATAATGTAGCTTGTCATATAAAAGGAAAATTATCTATTAAACTTGATGGAAAAACTAACACTAGTGATGTTTAGTTTGTGGATGGTTTGAAATATAATCTTTTGAGTGTTGGATATCTAGTGGACAAGGGATCTCAATTGCAGTTTACAGAGAAGACTTGCATTATCAAAGACAAAAATGACACATTGATTTGTTCTAGTACAAGGATAAGAGATTATGTATTTTAATTGAATTCTATCAAGATGACATGTTTAGTTGCTAAGGTGGATGATAGTTGGTTGTGGCATAAGAGAATTTTTCATATCAACTTTGATAACATTGTGAAGGTTAGTACTACATTTGTAGTTAGAGATTAGAGTAAGATTGTGAAACCTACCAACATAATGTGTAATGAATGTGTAATGGGAAAATAGAAGAATATATCATTTCCAAACAAGAAATTTACTACTTCAACAAAGTTGGAGATTGTGCACATAGATTTGAGTGGTCCTGCAAAAAAAGAGCATTCTATGGTGAAATGTATTTTATGATTCTTATTGATGATTTCATTTGAATGACATCAGTAGCATTTCTTAAAGAAAAATATGAAGCTTTTGAGAAGTTCAAGATATTTAAGAGTAGAGTTGAAAATGAATTTGGTTTGAAGATTTTATCTTTGAGATCTAATAGAGGAGGAGAGTTTACTTCAAATGACTTTAACAATTTTTGTGAAGGTAATGGTATAAAGAGACAACTTTAAACCCATAAAATGCCTAAACAGAATGGCATAGCAAAAAGGAGGAATATAATAGTAATAGAGGTGGAAAGAGCAATGATGTTTAAAAATAATGTACCTAAGATCTTTTGGATAGAAGCGATAATTATGGTAGTGTAAACTATGAATAGAGTACAAATTAGATAATGTGCTAGTAAGACACCTTATGATCTTTGGTTTGGACATACATTCTCCATGTATTTAGAATTTTTGGAAGAAAATGTTAGAGATGATGATGTTGGAAAGTTTGATTCAAGAAGTGATGGAGGTATTTTACTTGGATATTCATTGAAAATTAAGGCATATAGATGTTTTAATCAAAGAACTAAGATTATTGTTAAGAGTACAAATATGAGAGTTGATGAAAAGTTCAGAATTTAGGAAAGGATATTTTATTATAATTTTGATGAAGAAACTAATCCAAGGCCTAACTAAGAGAATTTTGAGTAGGAATTATTTAATGAGACTGACACTAATTTGCAGGATAAGATTTAGAGAGAAGTATAGAGAGAAGAACAAAGAGAAGAGCCAAGATCTGAACCTAGAGTAGAAATCAAAGTTGAAAAAATGACACCTAAGAAGAATTCAATAAAGAGCCACCATGTTAAACAAATCATTGGAAGCAAAGACAAAGGAGTGGTGACAAGAAACAAGGTTCAAGAAGAACTATTTTTAATTTCTTAAGTATAACCTAAGAGTGTTGATAAAGCTTGCAAAGATGATTATTGGATTAAAGCTATGAAAAAAGAACTAGAGAAGATTGATAAGAATAAAACACGAGAATTGGTTCCTAGACCTAAGGATAAGAATATTATTGGAACTAAATGCATATTCAGAATAAGATAAATGAACAAGGTGAATTTGTAAGAAAAAAAGAAAGATTGGCATGTAAAGGTTATTCACAACATGAAGGAATTGATTTTGAAGAAAATTTTGCATCTATCACTAGATTAGAAGCAACAAGAATGTTTTTGGCATATGCAACTAACAAGAACTTTAAAGTTTATTAGATGGATGTCAAATCAAATTTTCTAAATTGAGAACTTGAAGAAGAGGTATACATTGAGAAAACTAATGATTTTCCTTTTATTGATGAAAATGATATGGTTTATAGATTGAAGAAGGTATTGTATGGACTAAAACAAGCACCTAGAGCCTAGTATGCAAGATTGGACAAACATTTGAAATTTTTGGGACTTGTGAAAGGTAATCTTGATAGTAACTTCTATCTGAGAAAAGATGATAAATTATTACTAATTGTTGTAGTATTTGTGGATGACTTTTTTTTGGAGGTAATGATGAAGTAAGAAATATGTTCTCAAAATGAATGAAGAAGGAATTTGAGATGAGTATGATTGGTGAGATGAAGTATTTCTTGGGATTTCATATTGCATAGAACAAAATCAAATTTTCATATCACAAGCTAAGTATCTTAAAGACTTGTTAAAGAGACTTGGTTTGGAAAGTTGTAAATATATTGGAATGCCTATGATAATTGGATGTAAATTGAATAGAAAAGATGAATCCCCTACTATTGAGCAAAAAAAGAACATATCTATGATTGGTAGATTGCAATATTTGACACATACTAGACCTAATATAGCTAATTAAATTGGAATTCTAACAAGATTTCAGGAATATCCTAAAGAGACACATTATGCAATAGTAAAAAGAATTTTTAGATATTTGAAGGGTACATCTAATCATGGATTATGGTATGATATATCAACTAATTTCACTCTATATGCATACACTGATGCGGATTGGGAAGGAAGTATAGATGAAAGAAAGAGCACCAATGGTGGAGCATTTTTCTTGGAAGGAAGATTAGTGTCTTGGATAAGCAAGAAACATGATTGTATTTCATAAGGTGTGATAGAAGAAGAATATGTAGTAGCAGCAAATGGTTGTAATCATATTATATAAATGAAGCAAATTTTGAAAAACATTGAAATTGAGTTTATTGAGCCTATTATCATACAATATGACAATAAAAGTATAGTGAGTATGTCAAAGAATCTAGTTTTACATTCAAAGACAAAGCATATACCTATAAAGTATCACTTTTTGAGAGAGAAAACTTGCAGAGAAAGAGATCGTATTGGAGTATGTTAGCACAAAGGACCAAATAGAAAAAATAAATACAAAACTTCTAGGAGTGCTTGAGACATATGCTTGGTGTTATGACTTAGCCTATTTTTGAGTAGTTGACGTAGAGATTACATCAATTTGGTGATAACATAGCATTATTTCTTTTTATCTGGATTGGATGGTTGATGCTTCATCTATGGGGGAGTATCCATGTTTGATTGATTGATGAAGAGGATTTGAAAATTTGATTGATGACGAGGATTTGAAAAGATGTTGATGTATGGGAGAGATTAACACCTTCCTTGCACATGTTGGTTACAATACAATTGACATTCATGGACAAACTTGAATGGTGGAGTAGTCGCAACAAAGACATTTGGTATTCATGGAACTTAGATGTTTTTCATCTATGTTGCCATCAATGCCAAAAGAGGAGATTGTTAGCATTAATTCTAATGTTATTCCTATGGGGGGAGTATCCTAGTAGTGTTAGAGGCATGTTTTAATGGTTGTGTGTTTCATTCATGACAAAGTTTGTCATTGATGTCAACATTATGGTTATTCTGTAAAAATTGGTGTAGCAGAAAAATAGAGTTTGACTTCACATAGTTTGAGGATTGAAGATCAGCTTATGCACACATGGGATAATATTTTATAGTGTGTCTAGATGCTAGAGTTAAGAGTGCATACAAAAATATGAAGACTAAACAGAGTTGTGATGAATTTTGTGAAGGTAGCTTTCAAACAGAGTTTCTAGAAAGCAAGTACTGATGTTTGGATTGTATCTCCTAAAAGAGATGGAATCTGGTTGAGAAAACTTAGAAAGAGGTTGAAGACATGTTGAAGATGTTGTGGTTAATCATGAACATTCAGATGATCAACTATTAAAGTGTTATGAAGACTGTAAGTTGACATATTGCTTGTAATTAGGAAAAGATGTAATGTTATAATGAAATGTATATTGTAACATCTTAATTTGGTCCCATATTATTGTTGTAAATTGGGAAAGCCTCAAGGCTAATTCAATAATTTATTCTAGGACTTGGTATAAAGGAAAGGTCATTTCCTTGTGGAATGAGAGTGTGATATGTGGTCATATCTATGTTATGTATTGTGCGAGCTTGAATGCAAATATATTTTGGATCAACATGCAAATTGGTGTGATTGAGGCACAAAGAGCTTATAAAGAATCTATATTTAGCAAGATAAGTAATTTTTGGATAGTTTTTGATGTACACTTGTATTATTCAGTGAGAATAGTACTGAAGTTGTTTGGGCAATGGGTCCATCTGTCTTTCTTTCAACTCCTAACAGAGTTGGAAGCTCCTAATAGGGATTCAAAGTCTCCCAACAAGTACTTGTATGTATTGATTATATTTCATTGACTCCTAACAAGTTCCATCCTTTCACAAGGAACATTTATATTAGTACATCATGTTGTGGGTACCATCCCCACCGAGGTTTTCCCTTTGATCAAGGGTTTACCTAGTTAATAGATATGGATTTATTATGTATGGTTATCTTTCTATGGTTGTCACATCTACAATTTCCAAGTTTTAGAATTAATAAGGATATTGAGAGTTGTTTTAATTGTGTAACTTATTAACCACCCCCCCCCCCCCCCCCCCCCGCCCCCACTTAGTTATCTTGGTGGACTTTACTTTCTAATAGGAGTAGGGCACATGTGTTGATCAAATGTAAGGATTGAAAATCACCCATATCTTTTAGAGTTACGAGTGGTCACCTTTATAGGTTGTAGTTTAATAATCCCGAGGAACTCATGACAAAAAATAATCCTAGAGATCTTGGAGGGCTATGGCATGGGAGGATGGTCCATATTCATCATGGAGCACTTAAATTACTATTTGAGATAGTAACACATGTTCTAGAGGTGAGCACAAAGCATGATGATGCATGTAGGGGATGTGTATTAGGAAAGTTTGCAAAAGCATCTTTTCCAAGGAGTGACATTAGCTCTGAGGGTGCTCTTGATCTACTGGACCAATATCAACAAAGTCTCTCAAAGGATATTTGTAGTATGTTACTTTTATTGATGATTTCTCCAAGAAGACTTGGATTTACTTCTCAAAGAGAAAGGATGAGGTTTTCAGTTGCTTCCAAGAGTTTAAGCTCTTGTAAAGAACTCAATAAGAAGGAAGATAAAGGTTCTTTAGTCAGATAATGGAGGCAAGTGTAAAAAAAATGACTTCTAGGAGCTTTGTACTAGTGAAGGAATCAAGAGAGTGGATTGTTCCTTACAATTTGTAGAAGAATAGGGTTATTGAGAGGATAAATCATTCAATATTAGAGTCAACAAGGGATATGCAATAGGACTAGGACATGCCTTGCTACTTATGGGAAGAGGTGATGCAGGGAAGGGAAGGGAAGAATGAGGGCCAAAGGATCACCTAGCTATCCAAACCACCCTACAAGAGTTAACATAGCAAAAACACAACACAAAGAACAACAACCAAAGGAGGGGGAAAAGAAAAACACTTCTATTGATTCATCAAATAATTAGCATATATGCCCAGCTATAAGGCCTTCTAGGTTATGGCCAAATACAAAAAAATACAACTTCCAGATTCACAATCCAACTTCAAATTCGCACTTCCAGGCACATATGCATTCCCTTTTAGGATTCTCTCTAAGTCCTCTTTCTCCCCAAAAACTACTTAACTCTAAGCCTAAACACCTTATATATACTTTACAAAATGGCTTACAAATCATTCTAGAATATTACATAAGAGGAAGACCGACCCAACAACGGTCTAGACACATCCTAAGAAAAGATCTTAACATAAATATCATGATCGAAATAAATCTCACAAGTTGGCTTGCAAAAATTATGTCCAAATGCTGACACTAAGCAAAAATAGGAAAACTTGGCACATGAAGGGTCACTTAGCATACACTGGGTAACTCGGTAGCAACTAGAAATTGGTAGCAATTGGAACTCAGTAGCAACTGGCACTCGACAACAATTGGAACTTGGCAGCAACTAGAACTTGGTAACAACTAGAAACTAGAACTTAGAAATAATTGGCACTTGGCAGCAACTAGATCTCAGCAATAACTGGAACTCGGCAGCAACTAACACTCAGTAGTAACTAGAACTCGGTAGTAACTAGAACTCGGCAGCAACTGGTAGAATGAACAAAAAGTGCAAGATTACAAGGAAACCTAGGATGCTCCTGCATTAGACAACCAGGGTTGGAAGAAATGATTCTCCTGAATCATTGAGATGTCACAATCTAAGTTGAATCCAACTTAGATTAATAAATCCATGAAGCATCTTTAATAGGTCTATTCTTCCACTTCACCAAATATTCATAGTAATATTTTCCTCTTGTGCTCTTGCCAACTATCTGATCCGATATATGTTCAACTTCTTCAATCTGCTTCTTAGGATAATCATCTGATACAACAACTTCATCATCTGACTCATGATACTTATATGAATCAGCAACAATAAATATAGGAGATATATCCATGTCATCAGGTAACTCAACTTCATAAGCATTACCACCGTCAAACTTCTTCAAGATCTTATAAGGTCCAAACTTATTCATCTTTAGCTTACTATATGTTCCAATAGGAAATCTTCATTTCTTCAAATGAACCATCAACTCATCACCAACTTGAAAATCATGATGTCTTCTAGACTTATCAGCATTCTCCTTATACTTATGATTACTTTGTTCCAACCTGAACTTCACTTCCTTATGTAAAGACTCCATAAAACTAGCAAATTCTTCTCCTGCAACACTTCTCTTTTCTTCACCAGCAACATCTCTCAAATCTGATATACCTCTAGGCTACATTCTAGTAATAATCTCAAAAGGTATTTTCCCTATACTCCTATTCACAGAATTGTTATATGCAAACTCAGCTTGAGTCAACACTACTTCCCAATTACTTGGCTTATCTCCAACTAAACATCTTAGCAAATTACCCAAGCTTCTATTCACAACCTCTATCTATCCATCTGTCTATGGATGGAATGTAGAACTAAACTTCAACTTAGTACCCATCTTCTTCCACATAGTCTTCCAAAAATAACCAAAAAACTTACTATCTCTATCAGAAATAATACGTCTTGGTAATCCATGCAATCTCACAATCTCTTTAAAGAAAAGTTCAGCAACATGCTCTGTATCTGATATCTTCTTACATGTTATGAAATGAGCTATCTTAAAAAATATGTCCACTACAACAAATATGGAATCATACCCCTTCATTTTTTTAGGCAATCCAAGAACAAAATCCGTACTAATGTCACTCCAAGGTTTCTTAGGAACAGTAATAGGTGTATACAAACCAGTATTTTGACTTATTCCTTTTGTAATTTGACAAATTCCACAACTCTTTACAAATTTATGAACATCCTAATACATTTGTGGTCAATAATACGTATCCTTCAGCAAACTCAATGTCTTATTAATTCCAAAATGTCTAACCAATCCACCACTATGCTTTTCCTTAATTAGATTCAACCTCATAGAACTTCTAGGAATACATAACTGAATGCCTTTGAACAACATACCTTCTTGAATGAAATACTCATCATACTTACTTATGTGATCTATCAGATTTGGTCCTCTGCACTCTCTCCACACCTCAGAAAAATTAGGATCAGGATCATACAACTCTTTCATTTCATCAAAACCAAGAACTTCAACCTTCATTTCAATCAACAAAGAACGCCTTCTACTGAATGCATTAGCAACTTTGTTAATAACTCCACTCTTATGCTTAATAACAAATGTGAAACTCTGCAAGTACTCAACCCACTTCATATGTCTCTGATTCAATTTATGTTGAGTTTCCAAGTATTGTAAATCTTTACAATCAATATACAACACAAACTCCTTAGGAATCAAATAATGTCTCCACTTCTTCAAAGCTTGAACAATAGCATAAAATTCTTGATCATACACATAATACTTCCTTTTGGAATTATTCAAATTTTCACTAAAGAAAGCAACAAGCTTACCTTATTGATTTAATGCAACTCCTATTGCATTACCACTTGCATCAAATTCAACTTGAAATACTTTGTTGAAATCAGGTTAAGCCAACACAGGTAATTCAGCAACCTTTTGTTTCAAAGTCTCAAAACTCTTATCAGCTCCATGTGTCCACTTGAATTCCTTTTTATCTCCCCTCATTTTCTTAGTCATAGCATTACAAACAACACTAAAATTCTTTATAAACTTTCTGTAAAAACTAGCCAAACCATGAAATGATCTTACCTCACCCACATTCTTAGGTGTAGGCCATTCCAAAATTGCTTTAACCTTCTCAAGATCCATCTTCAATCCATCAGCTAAAATCATAATTCCCAAATACACAATCTCCTCTTACATAAAAGAACACTTTTTCATATTAATCAACAACTTTTCCTCTTTCAACCTCTGCAATACTTGTCTAATATGCTCAAGATGTTCTTCCTTAGTCTTACTGAATATCATAATATCATCCAAATAAACAATCACAAACTTACCCAAAAATGTTTTCAGAACTTCATTCATCAACCTCATGAAAGTACTAGGTGCATTAGTCAAACCAAAAGGCATAACCAACCATTCATACAAACCATCTTTTCTCTTGAAAGCAATCTTCCATTCATAACCTTCTCTAATTCTAATTTGATAATAGCCACTCTTCAAATCAATCTTAGTAAAATACTTTGTTCTACTCAAACAATCCATTATGTCATCCATCCTCAGCATAGGAAACCTATATTTCACTATTATCTTGTTAATAGCTCTGGAATCAGTACACATTCTCCATTCTCCATTCCTTTTAGGTGGTAATACAATAGGTACAGCACATGGAATCAAGCTTTCTCTTATCAAAACTTTCTGCAACAACTCATGCACTTGTCTATTAAGTTCTTCATTCTCTATAGGTGTCAATCTATATGGTGATTTGTTTGGAAAACTAGCTCCAGGAATGAGATCCATACAATGACTTATGCTTGTTACTAGAGGTAAACCATCAGGAATATCATCAGCAACAATATCTTTATATTCATTCAGCAATTCTTTAATTTTTACTCGTACTCAACTATCACTATCTTTTGTCACTCAGTCATTACTAGCTTTTGTTGCTTGATCATTACTACCAACACTCGGTCTTCTAGGAACTATGGCAAAATAGACTTGATTCTTCTTTACTTCTTTTTCAAATTTATTTCCATTAACCATGCAAACTATTATTGTAGTACAACTGAACTCATTTAGACTTTCAATTGAAGGCAACAATATTTGTTTCTTTCCATTTACCCAAAGAGTATATTGATTCAATTTTCCATCATGTACAACATATCTATCATATTGCCAAGTTCTACCTAACAAAATATGATAATAATGCATGGGCATAATATCACACAAAACTTCATCAAAGTAATGTCCAATTTTGAACTTCACAAGGCATAGCTCACTTACCAATATCTTATGCTTATCTTTGATCCATGAAACATGATAGGGTTTAGGATGTTTTAGCCTCTACAACTGCAACTCTGTAACCAACTCTTTTGATGCCAAATTTGTAGAACTTCCAGTGTCAATTATCACTTTATAGCATTTTTCATCCATCTTACATTTGGTCTTGAAAAGACTTCTCCTTAAAACAGGTTCCTCATCATTTCCCTTATTACATAAGGTTCTTCTCACCATCAGATTTTCTCTAGCCTTAGGTCCACTTGGTGAACTCTCAATGTTTCCTTGAATCACAAAATTTCTATTATTCTTCCCACTTTTAGAAGATCTACATCCAAAGGATCTATGCCCTTCTTTACCACATCTGAAACAATTACCATGGAAACCACCTTTAGAATAAGAATTACCTCTTCCTCGATAAGATCCAGTACCTCCTCGATATGAGCTACCACCTTTCCACTCTGTCTTGTCTTTGTCATCATTCTTCCATTTAGATTTGCCTTTATCCTGCACAAAATTATTAGATCTACCACCTTCACCATAAGATCTACCTCTGTTTCTTTGGAATCTTCCACCTCTACCTCTTTGTCTTTGTTCATGCTTCTTTGCTAAGATCTCCTCAGCTTTCAAGGCATATTGATATGCTTCTTCAACACTTTCCAACTTCACAAAAATTATTTCATCTTGTATTCTAGATCTCAATCCATTAATGTACCTTACAATTTTCTCAACATCATCATCCACATGTCCAGATCAGATCTCCAATCTATAGAATTTCTCGGTATACTCTTTTACAGTCATGTCCTTTTGTTTCAAATTTTGCATCTTTCTCAACAAGCTAACTTGGTAATCAATAGGAAGAACTTTTTTCTTTACCTTGTTCACCATCTTTGGCCAAGTTATAATCTTCTCCTTTCCTCTCCTTTGTCTATCAGTGTGCAAATATTCCCACCATAGTGATGCATGACCTTTCAACCTAGTGACTACAATCTTTACCTTTCTATTATCAGGAGTGTTTTCATACTCAAAGAACTTCTCCATATCTGAGATCCAATCCAACACAACATTGGTATCCAATTTTCCATCATAAGGAACAACTTCTAGAGCAGGCTTTGAATTTTCCCTAGACAACACTCACAATAATCTTTCCTCATCTTGATCTTCTTCAGGTTCTAGATTATGGTTTGGTGTTGTTGCTTCATCATCACTTACATCATCAAGATGTGCTCCTCTCCTCTGGGTTGTCTCCACAGCATCTAATCTAGCTGTAATTTGCATCAACTGATCTAATATGGCATTATCAACATTCCCTCTACTAAAAACCATATTTACAAATTAGATTCCTACAAGATCATAACCCTCTGCAAGTTATAGGTCAAATCCATAGATCTGCCACCCTACAACCAAATCTAAATTAGGGTTCTATACGATCCAATCTCCATAAGGATGAACCTCAAGCTCTGATAGCAACTGATGCAGGGAAGGGAAGGGAAGAACTAGGGCCAAAGTCTCACCCAACTATCCAAACCACCCTGAAAGAGTTAACACAGTGGAAAAAAAACACAAATAACAACAACCAAAGGAGGAGGAAGAGAAAAACACTTCTATTGATTCATCAAATAATCAGCATACATGCTCAGTTGTAAGGCCTTCTGGGTTATGGCCAAATACAAAAAAATACAACTTCCAGATTCACGATCCAGATTCGCACTTCTAGACACATGCATTTCCTTTTAGAATTATCTCTAAGTCCTCTTTCTCCCCAAAAAATACTTAACTCTAAGCCTAAACACCCCTTATATACTTGCCAAAATGGCTTACAGATCATTCTAGAACATTACATAAGAGGAAAGTCGACCCAAGAACAATCTAGACACATCCCAAGAAAAGATCTTAACATAAATATCATGATTGAAATAAATCCCACAAGTTGGCTCATATAAATCACATCCAAATGCTGACATTAGAAAAAAATAGGAAAACTCAGCATACACTGGGTAACTCAGCACATGAAGGGTCACTTGGCATACACTGGGTAACTTAGCACATGAAGGGTCACTCGGCATGCATTGGGTAACTTGGTAGCAACTAGAACTCGATAGCAATTGGAATTCGGTAGCAATTGGAACTTGGTAACAACTAGAAACTGGAACGCAGTAATAACTAGCATTCGACAGTAATTGGAACTCATCAGCAACTAGCACTTGGTAGTAACTGGAACTCGGCAACAATTGGCAGAATGAACAAAAAGTGTAGGATTACAATGAAACCCAGGATGCTCCTACATCAAGAGGCCTATAGTACATTAGTATACATTCAAAATAGGGTTCCATACAAGGTACTAAGGAAGATGACATTAGGGGAAGCTTTCATAAGGAAGAAGCCAGATGTTGGTCACTTTAGGCTATTTTAAAGTTTTTCATATTGTCATATTCCAAGTGATACACATATCAAGTTAGATCATACAACAAAGAGGGGGTATTTTGTTGGGTACAATGAAACCTCAAAGGCATATAGGTTTTTTATTCTAGCGACTAGAAGAATTATAGTCAAACATGATGTCAAGTTTATGGAGGACAAGACATTTAGGAGGTCCAAATATTTGCTAGCAGATGACTAGAGTGAGAATCCAACATGAGCTCCAAGGCCAAGTCAAGGGCAACAAAGCTCAAGTAAAATTACTAGTACAAGCATAGGCTCAAGATGTGAAGATTTGAAAAATATGGAGCAACTAGTGTAGTAGGAAATGCATCAAGAAGACATAGAGGTAGGTATTTCATTTGCTATAGTTGGCAGTAGGAACCATGAGGTTCAAGAGACATAAAGGGATACTCAAGAGTGTTGAGCTATCATTTTGCATGATGCTTAATGGTAGGAATCCTTTTGAACTCCTCTCTTGAAAAACTAATCTAGGATCAACTCCAAGGTTTTGGGTGATCTTGCGACCTACTGGAATCTACTCAATAGAATATAAATGTGAGTGTTCACGAGGAGGCCTTTGCTGGTTTGACCAATTTTGGATAAGATGTTGAATCTACTTGCTATCTCAAAAAGGTAACCACACAAAAAGAAATATTTTTTTGTATTTTTTTTGTTTATAATGGATGCAATTTTAACTATGCAACTATATGAATTCCTGAATTAACCAAGTATTTGTAAAATAAATAACAAATATAGGGTAACAAGAGGTTTAATCAAATGACTCAAAAAATAAATCCCTAATGGACATAAACCATAGAAATAACATGTTTGTGAGTTAAGCCTTTGAAAATATCGATAGGTAACCACTAAGAATAGGAGAAACGCTTCCTTAATTCCACTAATGCAATCGTCGATGGGAATTTAGTAACCGTGAGATGCTTCACTTTTCATCAGATCACAAGGCCACAAAAAGTGCACTCATGTGAGACAAAAAACTATGCAAGAATAATAGGGTGATCTCTTCTCCAACTAAGTACATCAGTAGAATTTGTAAGCACATGGCAAACACCAAAATTAAAAGATTTCTCAATCAAAATAACACAACAAAACTATTGGCTCCATTACACTCCATGAACATACATTCACAAAATTTAACACACTCAAGCAAGAATAAATTCACTTTGAATGAGAGCACCAATAGCATATATTATTACATCAAAATAATAGCCTAGAATATATGCTTAATTCCTTAATTTATAGGAAATCTTCTCCTCAATTTGTGTTCAGAGTGAGAAAACAAATTTATTTATGTACAAACTAACTCTCTAAATGGTGTTAAGTAGGACTCCACCCTTTTTTATACCATTTAAAGGGTGCATGAGCCTTTACATGTCTTGAAACAAATAAAACATGAGAAAATAAGAAGAAGAAAGCCATTAGATGATGTAGGAGTCTCTAGAGATGCCAAAAATAGAAGCTCAACCTTCTCTAGAGGTTTGTAGGAGTTAAATTGTCTTCAGAACGCATTTCTATTGCATGGAAAAATCTAAATTTAGAACTGGCAGTTAACTGTTAGTGCACCTCTAACTTCTTCAAAAACTTCTGGTGCACCTTTGGAGAAGTGCACCTTGCACACCTTGGGAGACAGGTCCAAAAAATGCAAAATTTTCCCAAGTGTCAAAACTGAAATTCTAGCTTTTGGGTTTTGTTTCCCTTCATACCAGAGCTATGTCTGGATATTTTCTCTTGAATTTCTCTATGATCTTTGTCACTTAGGTTTCATTGTGAAAATCCAAAGCATCATACTTATCTTTTACTACTTGTCGATAGTTTCCCACTTCTATACAAGTCTATACAAAATCTTTGAGCTTTACATCTAACTCTATCAATGCCTTGTTCATCTTAAATGGTTGTCTAATGTCTTCATCAGTCAAAGCTTCTTTAAATATTTTTCAAAACTATTTGATGATTATTTGCACCAATAGGAGTTTATCACTTGACTCATCTTCAAATATGTAAGGGCATGCATCATTATAATACTTCTCTGCTTCCAAAATTTGCTCTAGGATTTTATCCTTAAGTCTATGAATATCCACATGTAATGTTTCCATTACTTTATTACCAACCGCAATCTTCTCAATCTAATCATCTATTTTATTTAACTCATCTCCCATGTATACATTCATCAACATATGATACCTCTAACCTTTTATTGACTACAATGCTCAAAGGTCATTTCCCTAAGTATGTACCTCGTCCATATATCCAAAATCCTAGTTTAAAATGGCAACCAGTTTCTCCACACTATTATGCATATGGTGCAATAATTTGAGGTTCTCCTATATTATCTACACCCCCTTCTCCTCAAAAATTTCTCTCCATAACTAACAAGCCTTCAAAAATGGATCCACCTATATAATTGTCTTTTCTTTATCTTTCCTCTCTAAAGTTGCTTTAAGAGTGGGCTCTGGATTATCTAGCTCAATAGGACCAACTAACTCATGGAGAAATCCCCTCATGATTTCATTCTGCTTTCTCAACTTGACCAATTCAGCCTCATCTTTGTCTAAGTGATTAAACACTTCTTTCATTTTGGTGGTGACCATCAATTTAGCTATGTCCACAACTGATTTTCCCAGAAAGACTTCTTTAATCTAATAATCATATATGATCATATATTCAGTATCTATATGTAGAGGAGGGATAGCAATGTGAGCGAACAAGTCCTAATTTTGGTCCTTCATAATGAAGGCCAATGTATGCGCATCACCCTTAGGTAATTTAGGCTTCTTGAGAGCTTCAACTAATTCTCTTGTTTCCTCTTCCTTAGTACAATTCATTTGTCTTTTATGCCTAACCATCACCTCTTTTCTCAACCACCTTGGAGTAGTTTTCATCAAAGACTTATACTTAGATGAAGAGGGGGTTTATTTTGCTAGACCCTTTCCCTTGTTGCTCCTCTCTAGAATCTTTTCTTTATGTGAGGTATCTCTATCAAGAATCCCTATATCTGTTGAGCTCGTAGTCCTTACCTCTATATTTTGAGAAGTTTTTTGGGGTTCTTCATATATTTTCCCCTCTTTTGATACTCCATCAGTGAGTCTTTGTTGTGGCTCTTCTTCTTGTACTGGTTTCACTTGTTCTTCATTGACCAGAGGGAGAGGAGTGGTTGAACCTTTTTCCACTAAAGATACATCTTGAACTGGTGATGGTGGAGCACTTAGAGGTCCTTATGGAGAAGATGGCAATTGACTCCAATTTTCTCCCAAAGGTTGATTTTTTGGTGTATCCCTTATATTGTCACCTACAAGTTTAGTACCAACAAGCATGAAGTTAAAATCTAACATTTTAAAGACATCAGCCCTTGGGTCCTCTTATTCATCAATCAACTATTGCAATCCATCCTTTGAAATTTTGACCTAAATAGGTTATGTAGGAATGAATGACGAAGTTATTGTGGAACTCCTTTGTTCTACCTTAGTAGCCTTGGCTAGACAAGTCTTCTAAATCAAGGGAACGTTATCCTCTTCATCTTCTTCATCCTCTTCAGTTCCTTCCAAAATAGTTTTCGAGAATAAAGGAATAGGAATAACCTTACTTTGCACCCTCTGTCTTCTAGTCCTTTTAATTGGAGTCTTAGCATATTTTTTGTAGGAATTGATGAAGAAGCTTCTTCTTTTGGAAATTTTGGGGACACCTCTTGTGCTTTCTCTTTAGATCCATATCCCTATTTTGGTGGTGGCACTTGTGGATTATCTTGAGCTTGAGTGGCTTCTTAGGCTTGAGTTACCTTTTGGTCTTGAGTCCCTTCAACCTTGGGCTTAGCTCACTGTGGAGAAAATCTTTTCCTTTTGTTCTTTTCTTTTTGTTCCTTGAAGTACCCAACTTCCCTATCATACTGATACATTTTCTCTAGCCTAATTGGAGATTGGGTTGCAAATGTTGATACTGTAACCTTCTCCCCTCTACGTTTCACTAGGTGGGTTGTAGCTTGGAAACCTATTGCTTGTGGAAACAAATCCAACTTGAATGGTCTCTTAATCCATTCCGTGGTCAACTGTATGATATGCCTCACCCTATGATTGATATCTACATTTTCTTCTCTATCAATCTCTGCATTCATGATCGATCGATCGCATATCTTATCTCAATTATATAGAGGATCCAAAACAGATGAAGTGTCTTTTTGAACAACTTTCAATGGGACCTTTATTTTCAAGGCACTGCATACCAAATAAAGAATCATCCTACAATAATCCCTTATCCAGATATCATAGTCATCTACTACATTCATCTAATGGTCCTTTATAGCATCTTCATGTTTAAATTGTTTTCCTACCAAGAATTGGACTCTACCAATGTTATCAAAAAATGGACGAGGGGAGTTATGATCCTCCAAGGCATATTGATCTCATTCTAACTCAAAAGTTGTGATATCCTACTTCTGCTTGACACTGAACAGACCTATGGTAATGAGCCATACCTAGGTCTTCTTATGTTGTTTCCTTACTATGTCATATGGAGATGAGAGTTATCATACAATCTCTAGAAAAATGAGTCTATCAAATAAATATCTAGGGAGCTTCTTAGGATTTATAGTCGTACTCACTACCCTTAAGTAGGTGAATGTCTTGAATTAGATGTATTAGGTGCCTATTTCTAGAATTTTTGTTGCTGCCTCTTCTGACATCCTTTTTGCATAGTCTCCCTTAATAAACCAAATGATTGCAAAAATAAAAGAATCATTCATTATTTTTTATTCTTTATTGTGATCTGAGAGCTTTTTCTTCACTAGCTTGGGGTATACCACATAAGTCCATGCATCAACATCTTGCAAGTTGCCCCTCTTAAACAATCCCAAGTAATCTATAGTTCTTTCTACTAATAGATACACCAAATAAGATGTCATATAAAACCTTAGATCGTTTTTTACTACCACCAGTTGTTCATCTAAATTCTCACTTAGAATTGTGGCCCAGTCAATTAACATCTTGGTCATTCTGATGGTTTCAATGAAGTGTACCATCCATATGTTTAAGTGTCCTACTACTAGTAATCCCATGATTCTACTTAGTAGCACTATGGACTATTTGATATTATCCTTCATGTAACCTATTTTCATATCTACTTGGCCATCTTTTCTTCCCAAAGGCGTTCTATCAATGAGATATGAAGATTGAATAATTTCTGTGGCTTCTTGTTCATGATCTCTATACCACCTTTCTGCTTGATGGTATATCAGTCTTATATACAAATCTGCCCTCGAAAGATGAAATACTTTCTTTATATTTGGGTCTTAGATCAAGAATGATCTCTCCAAATATGATATTTACCACCTTCTCTTCTGAAACATAATTATCGGCAAGAGCCATGATCAACTTAGAAGATTGTACTGAGACCGAGTATGAAAATGTATTTACTAACCCTAATCTTATAAGTGTAGACACCATTGGGGGCCTCTCATTTGGTTTTTTGCATAGAACCAAGAATGAATTCTAGTTGATGTGACCCATTTATGTATCTTAGATCTTCGAATGCACATCCTGGAAGCGTGATTTCAGTTGGACACTTTGAAACTTGAAAACAATTATCTTAGGAGCAATCTTTACAGCAAGGGAAGATGAAGAAGAAGCCATTATATCTATACAAAAATAAAAGCCTATTATTCTAGAAGGTAGAAAAAATCAATTTAAAACAAACACTAATCGCTAAGAAAATTGACCCAAAACCCTAAAATACCAATAAAACACCTAAAAACCTATTTTAAACTCTAATAAGCACCTTGAACTTGGAAAAATCTTCATACTTAAGAGTGCACACATCCACACCTTGTGGGGTGCACATGTGCGCATCCTAACTCCTTGAAAAGGTACTTTAAGTGTCAAAAAAAATTGCGCAACTGCGCACCATTCTAATTATGTCTTAGCTTTATGCTTTATAAAGTGCGCATACGTGCACCTTACATAGGTGTGCACGTGTGCACCTTATATAAGGTTTATTAGTTATTTAGGTTCTTTTTTTAGTTTTACAAAACAATAAAGGTGTTCACCTTGCACACCTATCCTAGGGGCACAAGGTGCGCACCTTTTAACCTTAGGCATTTTCTTGTGCAAGTATCCAAGGAAAATAGCACACCTTGAAGATGCTTTGTTGAGCTGATTGAAGGCATGAAGAGTAAGAAATAATGTGTGGTCCCAAGCTTTTATAGGCTTGGGATGGAGTGCACCCACACATCCAAGAGAATGTGCTCCCACACTTAGCCACCAAGTGCACTAGCACACCCTAGAAGGTGCACTAGGTGCGCTAGTGCACAACTTTTCCATATCTAACACATTTATGCTCAAAATTTCTAGTTACTAACAATTGGGATTTTCTAGCAAACGCCCAGGGTAGACTCAAACACTAGATAGAGCCCTAAAAAGACTCAGACCCTGGACTAGGGGTCTGGAAAAAACAAAAATTTACTAGGGTGTCCCCATTTCTTTGGAGAAATGGGGTGTGCATTTTGAAACCACAACAAAGAGTTTGTGGGATCTTCTAAAAAGAGTATAAGACAAAGGAGATAACCAACCAAGTTTAATGATTATGTGGGATTAATTAGTCAATTGGTAGATATGAGCCTTCCAACTATTAGGAGGTTGTAAAGCATCGAGTATGGCAAGATGTTGTGGTCAAGGAATATACCTCAATAATGCAAAATAATGTGTGGGAGGTGGTTCCTAGACCACCATATAGGGCAATAGTTAGATCATGTTGTATCTATAAGATAAAGTGTGGTGCATATGGTGGCATCAAGAAATACAAGGCAAGGTTCATGGCAAGGGGTTATCTTAGAAAGAGGGAGTAGATTATGAGGATATATTTGCCCCATTAGCCTAATATACTTCTATTCAAGTTTTGATCTCATTTGCAGCATAGATGGGATGGCAAATACATCAAATGGATGTCAATACAACATTCCTTAATGGTGAAATGGAGGAGGTATACATAGAAAATCTAGAAGGCTTTGTAGCACACAAAAAAGAGACCCACATGTGCAGATTGAAGAGAGCTTTGTATGGACTCAAGAAGGCTCCCAGGGCATAGTACGAGTGCATTGATACATACTTGTAGGAAATGGGCTTTTGTCATGAACCCAAAATCATAGGATTTATAAATATTACAATAATAATATTAAAGTGAATTACAACCTATTATATATAATGATATATTTACAACAATTTATAACAATATAAATTTAATGTAATTAAATATTAAATATAGTTTATTGTGAACTATAAAAATATTATAGTACATATAAATTTTGAAATATAATAATATTATATTAAATAATATAATAATATAAACATATAGTATTAATATTAATTTTAATATAATAAAGATAAGAAGATGGAAAGACATATCCTTTCACATGTAAGAATATAAATAGAGAAATTATCTCCTGAGAAAAGGCACTGAAAAAATGGTTTTATATCAGAAATTGAAAAAAACTAAAAGTATGATAAAAAGGGATCATCACAACTTTGAAAAGAATGAGATTGATGCTAAGCTCTATTACTTGGTACCTAGGGGTGAGGTTCTTATTCTTTTTTTATATGTGGACAAATTGTTTCTTATAGGTTTACTAGGGATCATAGAGGATTGCAAGAGGGACCTTGAATAAGAGTTTGATATAAAGGATTTGGGACTTGTGCACTACTTTCTAGGCATGGAGGTATGGCAAACATATGGAGATATTTTCCTTTGTCAAGAATAATATTGTATCAAAATCTTGAAGAGGTTCAAGATGGAGGATTGCAAAGCCATGTCTACATCTATGATTACAAATTGGAGGAAGGTAGATACATCTAGGGAAAATGATATTGATCCCACCTTATATAGGTAATTGATTGATTGGCTCATGTATTTGGTAAACATCAAGATAGATATAACATTTATAGTAAACTCTCTTAGTGAGTTCATGGTTGAGCCAAAAAGAATACATTGGATGACAACTCAACATGTGTTTCATTATTTGCATGGTAGAGTTGAGTATGGGATCATATATGTTCGAGGTGAAGGATTGCAAAGCCATGTCTACATCTATGATTACAAATTGGAGGAAGGTAGATACATCTAGGGAAAAGGATATTGATTCCACCTTATATAGGTAGTTGATTGGTTGGCTCATGTATTTGGTCAACATCAAGATATATATAACATTTATAGTAAACTCTCTTAGTGAGTTCATGGTTGAGCCAAAAAGAATACATTGGATGACAACTCAACATGTGTTTCATTATTTGCATGGTAGAGTTGAGTATGGGATCATATATGTTTGAGGTGAAGGAATCAAGTTGATAGCTTATATTGATGGAGATTGGGCAAGAAGTACAATGGACAAGAGGAGCACTTCAGGGTGTTGTTTTAGTTTGAGATCAAGAGTTCTTTCTTGGGTCAGTAGGAATTAGAAGTTTGTGGTTGTGAATTCTATAGAAATAGAATACATAGTAGCTAGCATGGTGAAATGTGAAGCTATATGGCTTCAAAACTTGCTAGTAGCCTTGTTTGGTTATAGGCTTGAGACTACCATGGTAGACTATGATAATTAGAGTTGCATCAAGTTGTCTGAGAATCCATTATTTCATGATAGGTCTAAAAATAAAAATATCAAATATCACTTCATCAGAGATTGTATATGCTAGGGGATTGTTCATATATAGTACATACCTACAAAGGAGTAGGTAGCATACATTCTGACTAGGCATTAGGGAAGGAAAAATTCATCTTCTTCATAAATAAGTTGGGTGTCATGCAGAACAACTTCCTCGCTAAGAGTGAGTGTTAGTTTTAGTTAGCTTGGAAAATTGTTCGTCCATATGCAATTATTTAGAAAATAATTATTTTTCTAATAATGTTTTTAGAGTAGGGACAATTATATGTTAATTAATTGACCTTATATGGAAGCAACTAGAAACCAATTTTATTATTGGTTGTTGGGTTTCTTTTAATCTCAACTGTTGATTGAGAATCAATATTGACCATTGGTTTTCCAATGAGGGTAGCATAAAGGGGGTCATGTGGCATTAGAGAACACAAGATTGAGAAGCAATTTGTAGTGATAGAAAATAGTCGTGTAGTGTTAGCCAGGGAACAATGATAGCGTTGGGGCTATTAGTGGGGGAATATCAATAGGAGGAATTGAGAGATTGTTGAATTTATATTAGCAAGAGGCAAGGAATCTTGTATCTCTTAATTTTTTGAAGTTTAATATATTTTCTCATCTACAAAATTGGTTTTCCCTTAGGGGTTTTTTCAAGGACATTTTGTCCATAAATAGGTTTTTCGTATTTTTATTGGTGAAGTTGTGATTGGTTTTATTTTTTAATATTAGCTATTAATTAATTTTGGGTAGTTAAATAATCTTTTAAGATAGGAGATTAATAATCAATGACTACAATAATATTTTTCACAATCCTTAGCATTTTGTTAAGACTTTGAGTTTGAGAGTTCTGGGTGATTCAAATTGTCTATGAAGAGGATTTGTATCATGAAGGAGAATAGAATATGATTCCATGCTATGTAATGATTGATTAAAATGTAAGTACTCAATCATTGTTTTCATTTATTATAAACTTCTTTATTTCTAAAACCATCTAGACAACCAATGAATACATAATATATCCCCTACATAGCCTAATATGTTTGTAATTTGTACTTGACATTGTAGATGTATGCACCCTAAAATGGTCGCCTAGACTATGGCCCCCATTATTCAATTTATCAATTTATCAAATTTCCTGAATCAATGGTTTGCAATATTTTATTAAATCAATTCAAATCAATTTCCTTGGCCAAATTCAATTATTTATTTTTCTAAGGTTGATCATTTTATCCTAAGTCTTATTTAATTAAAAGAAAATCTCCCTTTTAATTAAATGAAATAAGTCCCCATTTAATTAAAAGAAAACCTCTCTTTTAATTAAATTCATCCATATTTAATTAGTTAAGAGAAAAACCCCTCTTTTAATTTAATTAAATATTTTCTATTTAATTAAAAGAACTTGCTCCCTTTTAATTAAATAAAATTCCCACTTAAATATCTCTTTGTGATGAAAAAGGAAATAAAATAAATAAAAATTAAATAAATCTTTTTATATTTTCTCTACAATTAAATGCACATATCTCTAAGTTGGAGTCCTATGTTTCCTCTTTCCACTTTCTTCTCAAACACTCCTCTTTTCTCATTGGTGGAATTTTGTTTCGCATGGATCAAACTCTATTATCTCATATTCATTGTGAGAAGCCTCTCACCTCCATATTTTCCTATATAAGGGAGAGCCCTCTCCTAATTTTGGACATCCATGATTATACATCCACAATTGATCCACGATTGATCCACAATTAGACATCCATTATTATGCTATTGTTATGCTGCAGGTTTGCAGAGCAATTTTTGAAGGAGTTTGAACATTAAAGCTTTTTGTGGATAACTTCTATCTTCTTGTCTTCTTCTCTTGTGCATCCAGGGCTTTCATCATGAGGTTTCATCCTTGCATTTTCATATTATCTTAGAGTTATATTTATTTTCATAGATTAATATTGCATTGTTATTTTCTTTCATAGATTAGATTTCCTTTCTTGCATTGTTTTGCATTGTTATCATATAGATTAGTTTTCATCTCCATTTGCATGTATTTTGGATCCTTGAATCTCTTGTTTCATGGTGTACTTGCATGGGCACAAACTAGGTCAAACTAAGGGCCTCCATTACAAACCCTTGCACTCCATGAATAGAGAGCTATGAGTCACCATTTGAGACCTCATTTTTTAGCAATCTTGGATATAATGACTCATAGAAGTGTGCTTGCATTTTAGGCATACATTTTTGGTTCCCACCATGGGGCAACCCACCTTTGCTTACTAGTTTTGGACATTTTTAGATTTAACCCCCTTGTGCAGATTTGTTTGGATTCAAAGAACCCTAGATCTAAAAGATGTGATCATATCTCCTAAATGGCTAGGTATTTTGAACTGAATTTTTTTCTCAAGGTGGCAACATATCAAAAAAGCTTCAGTCCAATTTTTAGATTTTTTTGAGGTATTTTCAATTTTTTATAATTTTGTCTTTATTTTTAATGAAAAATCATTTTCAGGAGAAAATTAGCGAATTTTTTGGAAAATTCTACATTTTTGGAAATCTCTCTGAATTCTAAATAGATTTGATTCTTTGTGTTTTGATTTTAGAAATCATATTAGGGCTCAATAATTTAAGTTGTAAAAATTGGTCTGTTTTGACAAAATGGCTCCCTAGGTTACAAATGAAAAGATATTTTCAAAATTATGACATTTTTGGAAAGCTCTCTAATTTTTGATAGGGGTCACTTTTCTACATTTATGATTTTAGATCCAAATTCATATCATATAGGGCCAATCATTATGACTAGGTCAAAAATCAACAAAAAAAAAGGCATTTAATGAATAGCTTGCATTTAGTTTTTACAATGGATCAATGCATAATGTGAGCTATCATTTGAGTTATCTATTGATTATTATCACTTTTAAAAATCATATTTTTAGATCTAACTTGCATAAGTTGGATATATATTGCATATCTTGTGTTTGCTTGTTTTGCTTGTTGCTTTGTTCGTTGCGAGCGAGCGTTCAAGTGTAAACAAAAGGTACAACAGAGTAAAGACGTGTTGCAAGGATTACCAGGTTTTTTTTTTATCTCTATAACATTTGGATTTGAAAGTAAAATGAACTCTCTCATGCGTTTGGTTTGAGTGCTTTTACATGCTTTCATAGATTCACACTTCATTTGGTCCTCTAAAATTGGATCTAGATTTGCTTTCACGCATCTATGTTTCACATAGTAATTAGGCCCTATGAACATATTTGTGAGATCTTGAGAGACTAAACTTTATTTTCTTGCTTTACATGTGAAACTCCTCTTGATGACGGATCTCCTTGTAGGTAGGGAATGATATTTGTTATTATCTCGCTATTCCGCTTGGATTTGTCTTCAACATCCATTAGTCCTCTCTCTTTTGAGATTGGTGGTGTTTGTTGTTAGATTTTTTAAATAATTGGTGAGGTGATTTCAAATTAGCATGTCGAAGAATCTTATTTTCTATGTTTGGGTAAGGTGAAGAGGCTAGAGGACTATGCTATGTTCCCTTTTGGGCACATTAGAAACTTGGAACCCTTAAATCCAAACCAAGTCCCCATGTGGTACAACTTTGTGAGTCTTCCTTGATTAGAGAGGGTTAAACCATAGTGGACATTCCCTTTATTGGGTCAACCACGTGAATGGTACCTCAAGCGGTAATAGCCATTTTTGACGTGGTATTAGTAACCAATATATAAATGTCTTTGTGGGAGAAATTCTCATGGGTGTAGTTTTTTGTTGGGCTGTCAGATCTCCTCAGCATCTCCGATTGATTAAATTCTCAGAATATGTCAAAACTCTGGTGCACCAAGATTGGATTTCGCCCACTCCAGATTGTAAAAGCTGCAGAGTTGAACATTACTAAGAACCATAGTGCTACTAGTTTTTCTTTTCTAGGACTATGTGCATGATTGGAAAACATTTTGAGAACATACATAGTAGTGGTTCTAAGGATTAGATTGATACTATGACACTATTCTTGTTCATGTGCAAGGTTGCTTTGTCCTTTCTTCATTGTTTGAAGACATTTGCTTGAAATTCCTGATTTTTGTCTTATGTGCTTGGTTCATGATTAAAAATCTATTGATACACCTAGTTAGACATTTAAAACAAACAAAATCTGAGTTCTTGAGTCGAGACTTTACAATCAAACTACTTTATTGTCCTATTATTTCCAATCTCCCTAGGTTGATCCAATTTAGATCAGGCTACTTACCCCATTGTTAGAAGCTTGTTTGCACCTTGGGTTATTGTGCCTTGACCTCTTGAATTAGTAATCATTGATTTCAAAAGAGACCTTATTTGGAGTTGGTGAGTTAGAGATCGTCCTTATTGAGAAAGATATACCTTGGATTCTTTGACATTACACTTGGAGAGTCTTAGTAATCTCTTGTCCATCCACTTTCATCAAAATTCAATTTTAATTAATTAAAGTTTGGGTAAATCATCCTCTTGGTCCATATGTGCTAGGGTATTCACCCAAAGTTGTGGGCACCTCTGTGGTAGTGTTGGTTTATGCCTATTGCAATATTTTACCTTATTATCTTTTTTCTTGGACAAGAGAGTGCTTTTACTACCCTAGTTTGGTATTAACACTTCTTAGGGTTATCCTAATCAACTAGTACTTTTTCTTTAATACTAGTTACAACAAGATATCAAGTAGATCAAGGAAAGAAACCTCAAGTTGTCTTTGAATAATTACCTTTAGTTCAAACTCGTCGAAGACATAAGGGAAAAGAACCTATGTCTATTCAATCGCCTGAGGGTATTCTAGAAGTTTTGTTTGACCCTAGTGGTGATCTTATTGAGTTGAGTACACCCTTAGCATCACCTTATTCAAATATGGATATGATTTTTACAAGAGCTCCACACAAGAAGAATCAAAGTAGTGAGCATTATGTTGACCTTTTGAGCGGCGATCCCACTTGTGGAAGTAGACCAACCTCACCCCTTATTGAAGATAGGTTTTTGGATGCACATCAAAGGGATGAGAAAAGTAAACATTATGCCTATCAAGAAGAGGAATGCAAAATTTACTGGTAACTAGTTTAGAAAATCAAGACCATGTACACTACTCATGACACCTTTAGGTTATGCAAGTGGAAGACTCAAAGCAATTGAGCATGAAAGAAAAGCCCTTCTAGAAGAACAAGCTAAGAAGGAAGAACAATTTAAATTCCTAGAGGAAGAAAGGCAAGTTATTATTGAGATGGAAAGGAAATCCCATCAAGAAGCACAAGACTTTCTCATGACTTTGCAACTTAAGAAGATGGTTCCTAAGATGAAGTACGATGTTAAGAAGATGTTTTTTGAGTCCTCTGATACCATAATTGAAGTTGCATTTATAATTGAGGATGTTTTGAGAGAGCAAGGTATTTTGAATAAAAATGGAAACAACAACAACAATGGTCAAAATAACAACAACAACAAGGATAAAGGATAGAACACATATTGGAACAAGAACAAACAAGTGGTTAATGATGGAGTTGTGGATTCCTCAAAGCCTAAAGACCAAGTTGTTCTCCATTTGGCTAGTGCTAACCAACAAAGTAACAAGCCAAGATATCAAGAAAGGCCTAAAGGAGAGAAATGGAACTTCACACAATTGGGTGAGTCATATGAAGAGATATTCACAAAGCTCCTTGCATGTAATCTGTAACGCCCCGCTCGGGAACCCAAGAGAAATAAACCTAACATGTTACAATGTTTACTGAACTATTTTTTTTTTTTGAAGTTTAAACAACATCAAGATAACATTAATGCGGAAGCAATATGAACATACACATCAAATACAAATATGCAAATATAGATACAATTTCAATTCCTCAAGAGTTCCTTTACGTTGAGTCACATTTAATAATTTTAAATTAATTAGTTTAAGTTACAAGTACAATGTCTCATGATCATAAAGAAATAACAGATACATAATCGCATAAGCAAAGCATAAGTATAAACAATACAATGAAAGTACATCCACTGCACATGTAGCAGGGTATGTGAAAATAGATACAATAAATCAGAATACATGATAACATATATACATCATCTGAAAAGAAGTCTCTAAGATAAGAAATAAGAATGATAAAGGTACATCTTCTGCAACAAACATCCAACAGCTGACAATGTGAAGGGGGACCCAAATGGTAAGAAGGCACTACCTCCCGACCGCGTGGTTACCTAGTCAGGCTTCCACTCCCACCGTGCAGGGAAGATAATGAACGATCCACAAACGGCAATCAAACATAAAACATTCCTAGGCAAGGTACCCCTAATAGACAAAACTACCTCAAAGGTAACACATGCTACTCAAGAAGATAAAATAATCCAAAAGTAAGAATGCTCAATCCAATACCGACACCACATAACCAAACATCATACACAAACCAAGTATAAACCAAATACCAAGATCATAAGATAAAGTCAACGAAAGATAATCATCTCAAGTCAAAAGCCACATGTCAAAAGTACAACATCCATGAATCACCAATCATCCTCAATGAAAGTAAGTAACTATAATAAACACATCCGACAATGGATACACCACCAACAATAAGTACACCACCAGAGGTACACACAAAATCTACAGAGGAGACTCAGACTACATACTAGGGAGTGTCATCGCATGGCTACTTGAGTTACCCTGGACTGATCTCTTAATAGACCCCGGACCCTCAAGCGTTGAGTTACCCTGGACTGGTTACTTTGAACCCCAGACCCTCAACATCACACATATGGAAAACTAGAAAACCCTCTCAAGAAGACGAGGCACTCTTCTCATTCCCATCCTTAGTCTATACAAGCACTAAAGACATGGGTGGGTCAAATATTTCTAACTTATCTTATTTTAGTGTGTTTCCTCCCATAAATTTTAATTACTAGATTATCACTTATTACATAACTTGCATTAGGTTACCCTGGCACTGACCACTTTGGGTCCCGGACCCCTATGCAAGCCACTCCCAAGTCATGTCCCTAGACAACCTCTCCTAAGCACATAAAAACATAGTTGTGTCCCATACCACAACACCCATAAAGATCAAACTCGGTTCCTTAACAAGCAACCTAATAACAAGATGGTTCTCCCACCCAAGTAGACATAATTGTACCACCAAGCAAATCTCATAAACATAATTTCAATTTAAATCACAAGATATATCATAACATCCAGCCACATAAAATAGTATCAAAGAAATCTCACAAGGCCTCTGGTGTACATCCTAGACTGGTCAACACCTACTCGACTCTAAAATCCGAATGCATAGATATTACGAACAAACAATACAGTTCATAGTTGGGTTTGATTTGAAAAGACATAATAGAGTCAAAAATAACGTTTTCAATTTGCATTTCAATGAGCGTTTAAGTGTATAAGATTCTCAGTTTATTCCACAAGACAACTCTATAAAAAAATTACCCCATTTATTTATTTGACTTAAAATGTACAATTACCCTACTTTTGATTTTGAGTCAATTAATCAATATAACAAAAAGGGTGATTATTTATTTAATTATTAAAATAATACCCAATGATTTTTAAATAAGATAATTTATAATTTTATTGAAATAAGAATTATCACTAATTAAATAAATTTACGTCTTTGTTTCTAAATAATTCTCATTATTTAAGTACATCAATTAAATCAAATTTAATAAAGTTAATTATTAGTTATTTATAAAATAACTAGATAATTAACATTTAATCAATCATTAAAACTTAATTACCTTCCCTTTATTCTCAAAATACATAATACTAATAATTAATAAAAACATTTAATTAATTATTAATAACTTCTTTAATTACTTATTCTATTGATAAAAAATTAATTATTATTCAAATAATACTAATAATAAACAATGTTATTATTATTAACTAATATATTAATTATTTAACACTTAATTAAAATATAATAATTTAAAACATTTAATAATTTTAATATAAATTAGTAAATTTAAAACATTATAAATTTCTTTTAAAATAAAAAAAAAAGATTTTAAAATTTGCAATTAATAACCTAATAATAATAAAAAGAATGCGCTTTGCTTAATAAAGCAAGCATGAGCCTTATTAAAGGCTCAGCTGCCATGCGGCAAGCCTGCTGTCGCAGGGCCAACGGCAGCTTGCTGACGCAGTCCCTGCGCCAGCAGTGACTGCCGGCGGCATCCGTGCCCGGGGGGGTTGGGGGAGGTCGTGGCCCCCACTTCCCAATTAAAATAAAACTTTAAAAAAAATACTTGCCCATATTTATAATTCAACTTTATTTTATTTAAAATAAACTTTTAAATATATTTCCAATTATATATAAAAATCTTGTTTTATTTTATTTAAAATTTCTATAATAATACTTTAAATAAATATTTTCTTTTTCTTTTACTTTATTTATTTATTTATTTATTTTTACTATAATCTTAATATAACAAATAAGATCTGATAGAGAAATAATTCTCACAATTCGAATTTCAACCTAAAATCTTCTTTTTATTTCAAACCCTAATCTTGATTTAATGCTAATTTCTTTCACATGTAGAATGATGTTTTCTAAATGTTTGTTTCAATCCAGATTCACAGATGAAATCAAATAGCAAAAGATTCAGAACGAAGGGTGGCAAGATTCATACAACAAAATTTGAGAAAGCAATTTTCAACAAGCACGAAGAAGACAGAGATCCGAAAGTGTTTCTAGAATGGTTCACAAAACCCTACCTCGTACTGATGCTAAAACTCTAACAGTTGGATGAAAATTTCTACTGCAAGAAATATCCTTCAAGCTACAAAAAAATCCTTCTTTTCCAAACCCTCTGAATTGCTCTCCATAAACCTGTGTGTGCCCTTGAAAACTTGTGTGTGAAAAAACTCTCTCCCAAATAATGACCCCAAAACCTTCTAATATAGAATCTAATTACCCTTTAGGGTTTCTATCACCACCACTTCTAAATTAGAATAATTTTATTTAATTATTTCATTCATGCACAATTAATTTTCTTTTTAAATTAAAATATTCTTTTATTATTCCTTCATGCACTTTAAGTGAATTGTTAAATTACTTTATTTAACTTTCCACTTTACTTCACTCTAAATTAATTTATTAACTTTAATCTCATGCGCAATAAAATATCTTAATCAAGTTCACATATTTTATCTTTTAAATTAATTTCTTATATTTTAAACTCATGCATAAATCATGCAAACTATAATCTTTATGATAATTAACTATCTTTTCACTTTTAATTTCATTTTTAGAAACTTAATTGATAAAATATTTATTAACTTAAATAACAATAATATTTAGCATTTATTTAAAAATGCACTCTAAATATATTATTATTAAATTAAATAAATATAATCAATCACGTTCTAAATTTAAACTTTAACTTTTATCTCCAATATTTAATTCTCTCTTATTTAATTAATTTCTCAATTAATTAAATATAATTAAATATTCATAATATCATAATAATTTTCCATTAAATTAAATCATTAATTTAATCTTTTAATTAGACTTAATTTAATAGAAAATACATCAAACACTCACAAAACAACATACGCACAAAATACTCGCGGGTTTAAAAAGGGTAGACAGTCTATTACGAGTCCTCCTTGCAGGACAAGTATTATAGGCTTATGGCTAGGATTGGATCTGATCATTATCTTCCCATTCTCACCATTTGAGTATTTGTAATAGGGCACGCTCATCCTGGCAATTCAGGGAAGTCGATGCCCGGTACCTACATCCTGCATAAAAGACGAGCATGTACATGTATATAATATATCTAAACTAAACAGACAATGGTGGGGAGTGGTTCATCGTGTAGATCCCGACTAGCAAGTGACTACGACTCCCTCCCCTAACCACATCAAACACGTCAGACAGAAAGATAAAATAAGCACGCACACCATACACATGCAAATATGGGGTAAGTATAAAAATCACAAGTCTAACATCAAATGCGTACATATAATAATGCATCTCTATCAATACAACATAATCATCATTAAAGACATCATGTTAACATTTTTTTATGAAAGAAACCACATTTACTAGCTAGGAATCATCAAAATACCATTAACAACACATGAATGAAATCAACTAAGCAATAATAACCGATACATTTGTAATTCAAGACATGAAATAATATCATAATATTGTAAATCCAATATCTCTAAACTAATCAAAGCATGAAATCAACCTAAAAGAATTTGACAATGATAACAGAAATGTGAACTAGGGGCAGGCACTACATAATCTTGTGCGCCCTTATGATGCCGCAAAGTTCTACATACCTAAAGTTAAGCCATGGTGGTGGGATGAGAAGGCCTATTGCAAGCTTCACAATGGCATTGGACACAATATTGAAAATTGTGGGAGATTTAAGCATATTGTTCAAGATCTTATTGAGAATGCAAAACCGAAATAGATGGATTAAATACCAATGCTGATCACACAACATTCAAAGAGCCTTTGTCCAAGTATGAGAAAGGGGAAGCTTCCCAACCTAAGAATGGCAAGGCTGCAATCAATTACACTTATGCAAATGTAGAAAATGTTGAGGTTGTAGAAGTGAGTGTCAACATGATGAAAGATAAAAATCCCAAAGGTTGTGATTTAAATTTGAGCTCTCCTATCCCTGGTGAGAAACTTGTATTGGTACTAAGGGGTGCTTTCTCTAGAGAGTCATCTCAAGGTCCCCTTGTCATTAGAGGATCCAATTTACACAAGTCAAGTAAATCTAAGCAGGTGTCTTCCCAAAGTCTCAATGCTATTACGCAGAATCAAGGTCCCATTGTCATCAAAGGACCTAACACAAGTCAACCAAGTAAGCCAAAACAAGTGCAATCCAAGAATATTCCTTTAAAACCAATGGTTAATCCTAAGTTGAATTATAATATTATTGATCAATTACAAAGAACTCCTTCTCATATTTCAATCTTTGAGCTTTTAGAGTTGTCTCTGAGACACAAACAAGTCCTTGAGGATGCTTTGCGCATAGCAAATGTCCCTAATAATTTAGACATCGATCAATTCTAGAACATGGTTAATCATATTGCTAACCCTCATTACCTTTCTTTTTTAGAGGAAAATGAGAAATCTTTGAGCCATCCGCACAACCTTGCTCTTCATATTGAGGTCATAATCCATAGGACCCGTGTTAGGCGTGTGTTGATAGATGGGGATGTTGGGTTGAATATTTGTTCTTTGAGTCTTTTAAAGACATTAGGTTATTCTAAACATGTTATTGATACCAGAATAAAGATTACTATCAAAGCCTATGATGAGGCAGAGAGAAGTTCCAAGGGGTTGGTTGTCCTTCCTATTAGGATTGGCCCTGTTGAAAAAAATGTTTTATTCCAAATAGTTGGCATTGGACCCCTTGCGTACAACATTTTACTTGGTAGACCATGGATTCATGATATGCAAGCAATACCATCTACCTATCATCAGTGTGTTAAGTTTCCATACAATGGAATAGAGATTTGTATTCCTAGGGATAACACTTTGTCCATTAACTCAATTTTAGCAAATACTCATGTTCCCCTCAATAGAGAAGCAAATGATTTTAATGTAGTTTTAGCTAATTGCAAAGACAAGTTCAAATCCATAGACCTTGGCATGGGGGGGTATCAACTCAACTTCCTCACGGCATTACCAGTTTCACCTAGGTCTTATGGTAAACCTTCACAAGAGATGAAACCTTCCTCTTTAGCTATCACATTATTTGACACATTTGTATAGTTGTTAGTGCCTATTCAAGATGAGAAAGAAGATGTGGCTTTTAGAGATTGGATTTTTAGAGAAGAGAACTATACGCATAATGAGAACTTCACTCCCTCTCCTCAAGCTTATGGACAAGGGTATGCTTTTGTCAAGAAGATGGGCTATCCCGAACATGGCCCTCTTAGTAATAGATTGGATGCTAGAGCTGGACCCCTTGATCATGGTCTTTTTGGATGCAAGTCTAAGTAGCTGGTTGTCCTAAGATATGCAAACCAAAATAATGTTGCTCCTATCCTTGATAAGTAAGATAGTGCAGAAGAACAAGAGAACATACCTAATTTGGAAAATCAACAAGATATGTGTGAATATTGGGTCCATTCTACTAATCTCCTTTGGGGAGATTTAGATAATCTAGTATCTCATGAGACAGTTGCCAATTTAGAACAAGAGAGTGTGACCCTTGATGATATTGAAGCTTCCACTTCTAGACATCCCAAGCATTCATGGTGTAAGCATCCTAGTCGAGACTCAGAAATAGATTCTAATGAGTATAAATGGGACTCTTTCTCAAAACCTTCCACAGTTGATATGGATGTTGATGTTGTTCATACATATAGTTGTCAACCCAAGTTAGTCAATGAGTCATGCATAGGGCTAGAATATTTGAACTCACATGTTGTTTTAGTGGACGATTCTTCGCTTGTGAGGACAAATTATGATTTGGGTAGTTTAGGAAGTTACTTGACAGACACTGAATCTTCAATCGCTAGAGATATCATCCATATTCACAACCTTGAACCCATCATTGATTTACCCCGTGTTCATCTTGACCTAATTGATTGGTCCCAATGCAATCAAGAATCTGAGCTCTTAACATTTCAAAATGACTATGAAATACCCTGCTATTTGAATGCCATTGAACCTGTAGTCTCTTCCACCAGTGAACTAGCTACCAATATGATAGAATCAGATATCAAGTACCTTAGTCATAAAATAAAGAGAGAACAAAACAAAAAGAATAGGAGTTCTGATGGAAAAAACCACTATGTGGCGGTGTCAAAACCAAAAAAAGTAAAAATAAAGGACATATCCAAGGGTGAAAACCTCTCTAAGGTGCCTGAAGATGAGGTACTTGATCGTCTTCCTAGTTATTTTCAAGATAGATCTTCAGTGCTTATTGAGCCAAAATAGGCAGTCAATTTGGGTACAGATGAAGCTTCACAAATGGTACATTTGGCTCAGTCTTTTTCATCACAAGAAAAAGAAGCCTATACTAAGTTCTTACAAGAAAAGAAGATTAATTTTGCATGGACTTATTTAGATATGCCAGGGTTGGACACTAATCTTATTATACATAACTTATCCATAGCTCCAAGTGTTAAACTAGTTAAGTAGAAATTGAGAAAAATGCATCCTCACATAGCTCTCTTAGTCAAGGCAG
Source organism: Cupressus sempervirens (assembly GCA_028749045.1). Lineage (NCBI taxonomy): Eukaryota > Viridiplantae > Streptophyta > Pinopsida > Cupressales > Cupressaceae > Cupressus > Cupressus sempervirens. Next base: position 110,608,894 of record CM053783.1, read on the forward strand.
AATTAGAGAAACTCCTTGGTGCAAAATTCATAAGAGCTATTGACTATTCCATATGGATATCAAACATTGTACCAATTTCAAAGCATAACAAAACCATTCGAGTTTGCACAGATTTTAGAGATGTTAATAAAGCATGCCCAAAGGATGATTTTCCACTTCCTAATATAGACATGATAGTGGATATGACTGTAGGTTATGAGATTTATTCCTTAATGGATGGTTTTTTTGGATATAATCAGATTAAGATAGCTCTTGAAGATCAAGAAAAGACTGCATTCACTTGTGCATGGGCTACCTATTGTTGGAATGTTATGCATTTTGGATCAAAAATGCAAGAGCCACCTATCAATGAGCTATGACAACTATTTTTCATGATATGATGCATAAAAATATGGAAGATTATGTGGATGACACCTTGGCCAAGTCTAAGAAAAGAGATACACACTTAAATGATTTAGAAGTTATTCTAGCTCGCATCGAACAGTTTCAACTAAGGTTAAATCCTAAAAATTGTGCAATTGGAGTCACCTCTAGAAAATTACTAGGATTCATTATTTCAGCAAAAGGGATAGAGATGGACCCTAAAAAAGTTCAAGCAATCATGGATATGCCACCTCCTAAAAACATTAGTCAAATGAGGAGTCTTCAAGGGCATCTTCAATCTATAAGGAGGTTTATTTCATAGTTGGTAGATAGAGCTCAACCTTTCAATAGGAACTTACATAAAGGAGTCAAATGTGTATGGAATGATGAATGTCAAAAGAGCATGGATCAGATCAAGAAATATTTGGCAAATCCTTCTATTTTAATGCCTCCTATCCTAGGGAAACCACTTATCCTATACATTCCAATGAGAGAATCTGTCTTGGGGACATTATTAGCTCAACTTGATCAACATGGAAAAGAAAGAGCAATATATTACATTAGTTTCACTCTTGTTTCATATAAGGTTAACTACACTAGCATTGAGAAAGCTTGCCTCATAGTTGTGTTTGCTTCCCAAAAGTTACAACATTATATGCTTGCACATACCATACACCTCATAGTAAAAATAGATCCACTCAAGTACTTACTCAGTAAGGCTGCCCTCATAGGTAGACTTGCTAAATGTATGATGATCCTTTCAGAGTTTGACATAGAGTACATTAAGCGTAAAGCAATCAAAGGACAAGCCATAGTAGATCAATTGGCTAATTTCCCACTACAAGATGATATGCCTATTCAAGTTGATTTTCCAAATGAGCACCTCATGTATGTGACTTAAAGAACATGGAAGATGTTCTTTGATGGGTCCTTTATGCAAAATGGTTCAGGAGCTGGTGTGTTATTTGTTTCTCCTCATGGGTACATGATTCCTAAATCTTACAAGTTATTATTTCCATGTACAAACAAAATTTATAAATATGAAGCTTTAACAAATGGACTTAATATGGCCATAGAATGAAGAATTACAGAGCTACACATCTATGGAGATTCGCAGCTGATAATCAACCAAGTCAATGATGGTTGTCTAACAAAAAATGAGAAATTGGTACTTTACAAGAAAATGGTTGATTCCTTCAAAATTTACTACACATTCGTCTCATTTTAGCAAATTTCTCAAGAAAAAAATAAGGTAGTTGATGCCATGGCTACACTTGCTTCACTTCTTCAATTAGAGTAGCATGAATCAAGATTTGAATTCTTGGTGGAAGAGCTACATCACCCTATCTATGATTCTCAAGAAAGTCATGTTATTTATACCCTTGTTGGTTGTGAGTCATCTTGTTATGGTGCCATTTACTCATACCTTCATGATGGAATTGTACCTAAAACCTTTAACTGATCTGAACATAGAAACCTTATTCGAAACACCTCTCACCATTCCCTTATCTCTGGTGATTTGTATAGGAAGGTTCTAGATGGAACACTTATTAGATGCTTAGAAAAAGAAGAATCTAATCAAGCATTAGTTGACATCCATGAGGGTATCTGTGGGGACATTTTAAATGGTCTTTCCATGGCTCAAAGATTGCTTAGGGTGGGGTACTATTGGCCCACAATGCAGTAGCTTTTGCAAAGTCATGTGAAAAGTGTCAAAAACATGGTAACCTGATACATGCTCTAGGTGGGGAGCTCATTCCTTCTATTTCTCATTGGTCATTCCAATGTTGGGCCTTTGATCTTGTTGGGTAGATTCATCCCAACTCATCATGTGGACACAAGTTTATTGTCATTGCAACTGATTATTTCAAAAAATGGGTAGAAGTTGTCCCACTTTTTGTTGCCTCGGGCAAGATAGTTTCTCTATTTATTTTGAATCATATTATCTGTAGATATGGAGTGCCTTTCGATATTATCACTGACAATGGAGGTCAGTTTAAAAATAAGGACCTTAAACAACTCTGTAAGAAGTTCAAGATAAAACAACATTGGTCCTCTATTTATTTCCCACAAGGAAATGGTCAAGCAGAAGCATCAAATAAAACCATTCTTAAAATCTTGCATAGAACAGTTCATAAGAATGGTAGGGATTGGCACTTACAAATAAGTCCAACTTTTTGAGCCTATAGAATGAGTATTTGTACTCCTACTGGGGCTACTCCTTTTTCCCTTACATATGGTGCTGAAGCAGTGTTACCTTTAGAGGTTGAGATTCCTTCACTTAAAGATTCCCTCAAAGATCTAGTTACAAATGAAGACTACCGTGCCATGAGACTTCAAGAGTTAGAACTTCTAGATGAGAAATGCCAAGCATCATTTGACCATATGAGGGTCTATCAAAAGCATGTGTCAAAAGAATTCAACAAAAAGGTTCACCCTAGAGAATTTGAAGTGGGAGATCTTGTCCTGCATGAAAATCCTTAGAATCAATAGAATAGAGATCAAAATGGTAAGTTTGAACCTAATTGGCTTGGACCTTACATTATTACATCAACTTTTGGTTCTAGTGCCTATTTACTATCTACAGCAGAGGGAGAGCAGCTCCTTGATCCTGTCAATGTTTTGCACCTGAAGAAGTTCTATCTATGATGCTCATTCTGTTTGGGGGCATCTTTTTACATATTTATTGATCTTGAAAAAAAATCCAAAAAATGATATATTTCAAAAATCCAAAAAAATGATATATTGTGAAAATTCTAAAAATTGAAAAATGTCCTAAAAAAAAGATCATCTTAGTGATAACCTAGCACTAGGCACTTTGATGTATCTCAAAAAAATTATATGTTCCAAAAATACAAAAAAAAAAATCAAAAAATTCAAAAAAAGAAAAGAAAAAGTGCCCTGGTGAAAACCTAGAAATAGGCGCCTTGGTAGCAAAAATACAAAAAATTTTATAAAAAGTCCTTAAAAAAATTTTAAAAATCCAAGTGGTGAGAACCTAGAAATAGGCGCTACTTGATGCCTTTGCACCTATGTTTCTTAGTGCACGTCCTTGACACTTAGCCTTTCTCCATCATTACTTGTCCTTGTTGCCTTGGTTTGGAATTGGCCCTTGTTTGGGGTGCCTAATTATGTTAGCTTCAATCTCTTGGATGCATTAGTCTTTAGGCCACCTCACAAATAATGTTTTACCATCTCAATTGTATTTTTCAATACAACCCCTGGGATCTAGTGTTTTTCATCACTTATTGGTTTGGTCTTACCCAGTTTTGTCATGTGATATTACCTACTTGTAAGTATTTGATCCTTATCCTCAGAACTCAATATCAATTAACATACTTAAATTTTTAAACATAAACACTTAATGTTTGAGCTATGTCATGACATTTTCTTTGTGTGCTAACTATTATTGATTTTTGTTGAGTGTCCTTGTCTAATAAGTCTCTCTAGGATGCATAGCTAGAGGACTTGGGGCATGGGGCATGTTTTTATTTTTTTTCTACTTGTGGGTGTGGTCTTGAAACTCTAGAGTGTCTCTTGTTGTCCCCTTGAAACACTTAGGAGATTTGAGGCATCATCCTTGACTATTTTTGCACAACCATTCTTCTGGTCATCTTGGCATCTATGCCTTGATGTGACCATGGTTTTGCTACATTAAATTGGGTAAGCTAACATTGCAGTCATCTTGAACTTTATGTCTTTGATGCTTATGTTAGAATCTTTCCACATCTCAATCCAATATAAATCATATTCATATTTTCATAGTTGCATTTGTGACTAGTGATGATTGTTAGATTTTCTGATGTCCGTTAATAATGCCCCAATGATGAAAATAAGTTCTTTACATTCTCTAATGAATGATGAACATAAAAATCCTTTGTTACAGTTGCTCTTTTGCAAGTACACCTTTGCATTTTCATGTAGCTTGCATTATTAGATTTCATGTTAGTTTGCACTTTTAGGCTGCATTATGAGTTTGGGAGGGTTTTCCCTTCATATTTCTTGTGGACTCTTAATCAACTGTGGTAATGTTTTCATCTTCAATTCTTTATCTTCTTTCATGATCTGAATCGAAATTTCTATCTTAAACAGTTGATTGATTTTGGGGCTTTATCTTTTCTTCTTTCTGTTTCTTTCCATATCTTCCAAACTTCTATCTTCCATTTTCTTTTCTCCCACTTCTTTTCTTCTAATTCAACTTTGGGGCATCATATTTCATGCTTGATGATCTACCTTGGTTCTGTGATTCTTATATCTTTCATCTTACATCATGAACCTTATCTTTCGATTTGATCAAATTTATCAATTTGTTGTTTCTCCTCTATCTCATTTCGATTTCGATCACGAGGGGGCCATACCTATCGACTTCAATCCTTGATTCAGTTTTATCAATTTTATTCCTGACTTTTTTAAGCCAAAATTTATTTGTATTCTTTGTCCTAATGTGTTCCCAAATCGACCACACATCTGGGTTGTTTTGTGATCCCAAATCAATCTCACACTTCAATTTCTTTCTTTGACTACATGTGTTCTCGAATCAATCACACATTAGTCAAAGAGGGGCAAATGTATGTACCCTAAAATGGTCGCCTAGACTATGGGCCCCCATTATTCAATTTATCAATTTATCAAATTTCCTGAATCAATGGTTTGCAATATTTTATTAAATCAGTTCAAAAATTTCCTTGATCAAATTCAATTATTTATTTTTCTAAGGTTGATCATTTATCCTAAGTCTTATTTAATTAAAAGAAAATCTCTCTTTTAATTAAATTAAATAAGCCCCCATTTAATTAAAAGAAAACCTCTCTTTTAATTAAATTCATCCATATTTAATTAATTAAGTGAAAAGCCCCTCTTTTAATTTAATTAAATATTTCCTATTTAATTAAAAGAACTTGCTCCCTTTTAATTAAATAAAATTCCCACTCAAATATCTCTTTGTAATGAAAAAGGAAATAAAATAAATAAAAATTAAATAAATCTTTTTTTATTTTCTCTACACTTAAATGCACATATCTCTGAGTGGGAGTCCTCTTTTTCCTCTTTGTACTTTCTTCTCAAACACTCCTCTTTTCTCATTGGTGAAATTTTGTCTCACATGAATCAAACTCTATTGTCCCATATTCTTTGTGAGAAGCCTCTCACCTCCATATTTTCCTTTATAAGGGAGAGCCCTCTCCCCATTTTGGACATCCTTGATTATACATCCACAATTGATCCACAATTAGACATCCATTATTATGCTATTGTTATGCTGGAGGTTTGGAGAGCAATTTTTGAAGCAGTTTGAACATTAAAACTCTTTGTGGAGAACTTATATCTTCTTGTCTTCTTCTTTCGTGCATCCATGGCTTCCATCATGAGGTTTCATCCTTGCATTTTCATATTATCTTAGAGTCATATTTATTTTCATAGATTAATATTGCATTGTTATTTCCTTTCATAGATTAGATTTCTTTTCTTGCATTGTTTTGCATTGTTATCATATAGATTAGTTTCCATCTCCATTTGCATGCATTTTGGATCCTTGAATCTCTTTTTTCATGGTGTACTTGCATGGGCACAAACTAGGTCAAACTGAGGGCCTCCATTACAAACCCTTCCACTCCATGAATAGAGAGCTATGAGTTGCCATTCGAGACCTCATTTTTTAGCAATCTTGGATATAATGACTCATAGAAGTGTTCTTACATTTTAGGCATATAGTAGATAGCCACATTATATGTAAATGAATTCTATCATCACATCCCTTGTGTAGTTGGTATAGGGTAATACGCTCCAATTCATAGTTACATGAATTAATCTCATTTGATTTACCTTTTGCAAGCCAACTAAAGAAGTAATCAATTTCTCCACTCTACAATTAAATTGACATATACAGATATTGAAGTAATAGTTCTATTTGTCAAACAAGCAATCACCTACTTTGTACTTGAATATGTTAGTCCTAAGTAATCCTACTTTTTCCAATGCATTACGAATTCTCATGAATCCAATATGTCTTTTAAATTGATAATTGCCCATGTCTACTTTCTATTTCTTGTTAGTCAAATTTTATTCTTAAAATTTCTAGTACTTTGATAGTAAAATAAATTTCTTTATACTAAAACTCTATTTGATTTGTACATAAATATATTTTTTGTTTCCCAATTTCTCGTGTTACACAATACATATATGGTATTCTTATGACACTACTACCTAGAGTGAAGTTATCTAACTTTATGTTTTGATAATGTATCTAGTTTTCTCTATTGTATACGTTGTATAATTACTAACATCATTTTTCAAGATCAAATTGACCTTACATTGTTTCCCTCTAAAATATTCTATTAAGGTAGTTAAATTTAATATTAGTTATTAAACAATCCAATCAATTATCTCCATAAGAAATATGATTTGTTATAGAGTCACATTACAATAATGACATTCCTTACTTCTTAGAAATGACACAAATTCCTAATAATGACAATCTTCATTTGTGCTTTCTTTCTACTTTAGTTGCTCAAAATTGTTCAACTACCCTTTTAATGCTTAAATGAAACTTTTAGCTTCCTTAAGAATCCTCTTTGATTCTAAAACCTTGGCCTTGGATTGATCAAGATCGTCAAGTACAAAAAGGATTTATTGTTGAATACTATTCAAATCTATTGAACCACTTATCAAGATCTCCCTCAAGCTATTAGAATTTCTTTGAGGAACTAGGATCTGGTATCAATTGTGGGTATTAAGGAATATTTAGGCTAAGGTGGGTGAATCAATTTTCTACTATTTTTTAATTGTGTTTACTTGACTCTTTGACCATGTAACACATACTATATTGATAAGTTGTCAAATCCCTATATTAAGATAGAGTCTTAATAATAATTAGATTGTTAAAATAAGGGATTAATTTCATTTCATTTATTAAATTACCTTTACTCCCTACTTTTGATTTCCCTTTATGCACATGTATTCCTGTTTAATAATTAAATATTAATTATTAAAAGTCATCTACCTCTTAGGGTTTCCCTTTTTGGTTTTACGATCTCTTTCTATAAGGATTGATCCATTGTATAATTCATTTATTCTTTTTGTCTGATAATATAATTTTGCATATTTTTAGATTCAAACCCTTGCCTTCTCTTGTTTTTGCTTCTTTGTGATAGGCTCTTGCTTGCAGGTGTTCTGTGGATTTGTATTGCTCAAATCCTTCATGGTATCAAAGCAAGATCTATTGCAACTTGTTCGAGTTTTTTTGAAGCTATCAAAAGAATGAGGGTTTGAGTGAATCATATATGTAATTTTAAGGTTTTTTTATTGAAATGGGTGTGATCATTGATTTTTAGTGCACTTTGAGCAAAAACGGACCTCACTGTTCAGTTTGCATCACCCCAAAACCCCTCTTTTCATATAAGGTGCATCCAATTGTTGACATTAAGGTCAATTTGTCTATTAGTGAATCAACACTTAGTCAGTTGGTTACAATGCTACCGAGATCTATAGTTGCTACTGAGCTTATCATTCATCCAATAGTTTTAACCAAGTGTTTCAATTGTTACCGAGCTAAACAAGCAATTTATAGTTCATGTCGAGCTACATGGTGTTTACTGAGTAGTTGAGATAGTTTACTGTGTCACCCGAGCATAGCAATGTCTATTGAGCTATCTAGTGGAAGTGATGAAGACTCTGGTATTAACTAAGCTCTGTAGTGTAACCAAGTTCTACAGTGCCTATCAAGCTCGCAGTGTTAACAAAGTGAATCTAGTGTTGATTGAGTCATGCAGTGTCAACTGAGTGATTCAACAACTGTCGAGTTTCTTAGTATTCACTAAGTCATGCAATGCTAACCAAGTTCAAGCTACCTGAAAGTGATCGGTATGGACCAAGCTTCAACTTCAACTGAGTGCTAGAGTTTGTTGAGCATTGATAGTATTTTTCGAGTATTAAAACCTCATCGAGTTTGTCTTCGGCCTTGAGTTACACTAGTTGGGTCAACTTTGTGAATTATGATGAAATTGGTATTGTAGCCGACTCTAGTAAGTAGTTATTTGGATTGATATATATGAAACTCATTGTATCATATCCAAGTGTGTAATTGAAAATTAATATGAAGTGTATGAGTGTGAATTGAAGAAGGCTACAAGAAGTATAAGGAATGACAAATATTTTTTAATCACAACCAAGTGATCATTGAAATACAAGGAATCTCAATTAGGAAATCAAAGTTTCATATCAAAGATCAGCCATTGATTCATCCTAATAGGTGCATCAGTCAAATCCTTTAACCGGGTGGACTTACTAGTCTTTTGCTAAATCTCCTAATAGAGTCCATACTTCACTATATGTTTGTAAATCCTTTGACAAGGTGGACCTCATAGTCCTTATTGCTCCTAATAGGGAAGATCACCATAAGTGGTCAATTGTAAGCCTTAACAGGTTAACTTTATACTGCAGTACTAAAGCTTGTGAGTATTTCCACTTACCCAATTTTTCCATAAGGGTATCCTCAATCTACATTTTATCTTCTTCATTTCCAATCTCATACTTAAGGGACTTAAAACATGTCATACATTCTCCTTCTTCCGTCTTCTTCAATCTTTCTAGAAGGGTAGGTGTAGATCTCTTAAAGATAATTTGTTCATCTTCATCTTGACCCAACTTCAGCTTCTTCTTGGACTTTGTTCTTCTTCTTCTAAATATTTTAGGAGAGGACTTAGCAAGTTTGGCTATTATAACCTTCCCCTTCTTCTTGGTAGGCTCCTCTTCCTTAGATTTGGTTTCCTCTACTTCATCTTCTTCATCTTCATCTTCTACATAATCTCTTTTACCCTTGGTAATCATGAGAGGAGAACTCGATGACCTGATATTCTTGATTATTTTCTCTATCCTCTTCCTTCCTTTGTTCACTACTTGAGGTAGCTTGATCTCAAGCTTAATTCTAGCCTTAGCCTCATCATATGTTCCAAAATAAGTTTCCTTAGGATCTATAGGCTAATTTAGTAGAGCCTTAATGATATCTTTAGTGTCATCTATGTTAACTTCATATTCTAGATGCTTGCATTCTCTGGGGATCTCTAATACCAATTGTTGGAAATATAAGGTAGGCTAGGTTAGTGAGAGGGATCGATAGACGAAGTGCAAGAAAAATTGGTTAAGTGGAAATACTCATCTTATGAGCTTCCATAGAAAATTTCTGATGAACTTTTGAAAGCAGTTAAACCTAGATGGGATAGTGCAATGAAAAATGCCAAAGATATCTGTGAACAAACCTTGATACAACTTATGTTGAGTCTCAATGAGAAAGACGTGAAGGAATATTTGAAGCAAAATGAGAAGAAGCTCACTCTCAAATTCAATATATGTATGACACTTCTTAAAAACATTGAATCTCTGGTGCAGTTTACAACTACTACATGGAAAAATATCTATGGGTTGCACAAACCCAGTGACTTTGTTGTGCATGTTGATGATAAAGATGGTGAAGATGAGGATGTAGAAGAAGTAGAAATCAAGGATGATGAGATATGTTGGTCTAATTTTTTCACAGTATAGAAAAGTTCTAATATTTGGGTGAAAAATCATTTAAGTCCTTGAATTAGGCAGATTAGGGTTTCCTTTCAAGTAATTCTAAAAATTCTTTAGATTACTCTAACTATGCCCTGTTTCATGTGTTGTGTTATCCTTTTAAAATTCTTACGGTTTGTCTCTCAGTTCACCCATATAAAAAAAAACTAAGTGTGTGAGAAAGCCCTTATACCTTTGTTCTGCATTGCTTTGGTCTTAAAACTTTCAAAAGTATTATTTCAAAAAATTGTTTTGGTGGGCTTGTTCATCCTAGGGTTTTATTTACATCAGAATACCTTTTATTCTTTGTGACAAACCTTAGAGTTTTTTTAATTTCAATATTTTATCTTAAAAGGCGCCAGGTTGAAATACTTTTCTGAGCACCATTGATCTTGTTCAAATCAACGATGCCCGCATTCTCGGATTATGAAGTTGCAAGTGTTTTAAATAATGCAGGCAAGCAAGTGTAGGACACATGGAAATGGTGACATCATGGGCCCGCTCTTTTTAAAGAGGTAATAACAGCATGTCCTCTGTGGCACTTGTCAGTTGACACGAAACGCAGAGGAAACATTTTATTGGTCTGTTTAAAAGAATAAGTGCATAGTCATTTCTATATTCTAATCACTGTCGATCAAGGCAAGATTGACGGATTACGCTTTCTCGCATTATCAAGTTGCTTGGTGTTTAAATAATGCGGGCAAGCAGGCATGGTGGGACCGGGACCAAACGTTAGGAAATATGTTAAGTCATGCCACGCAGGAGAGTATTAAGTGAAATGGAGCACGTTCATTGGTGATAGGTGACAGGTGTGCCAAGTTGGGAGCAATGATGTCATGGGCGCTATGTCGCTATCAGGAAATTTGTAAGTTCCACTATTAGTGACATGGCACCTTCATAGGAAATATAAGTGGCAATTTTTTTTGAGGCTTTTCGGTTGCTATGAGATTCCCAAGTGGCATGGTGGACATGCGATTTTACTGCTTTGTCAGAAGCATTAATGAGGGTCATCATGACCTCGCTTGCCTTTATCTTGCCAGCCCTAAAATCTTGAGAAGTCACTGGAAGGCGCTATGTCGCTGTCGATAAATCTATGCAACTCACCGTTAGTGACATAGCGCCCTGTCAAAAAACTTTGAAATCCAGCGAAGTGTGTGGGAAGATAGGTGGGTCCCGCTTAACGTGTCCTCAGCCAATTAGAAAAAGGACAAGTGGCAGCCAAAACGGTGACAAAGGGTGATGTGGCGCTCTGGAGTAGGTGATGATGCGGTGAGATTGTAGGCAAAACAAGGAGATTGTGACACGTGGAAGATCCTATGGTAGGCGCTATGTTGCCAATGGAAATTGCTCAGAAGTTAACCGTAGCGACATAGCGCCCAGCTGGGAAATAAAATTCAGTGGGACCTAAGCAGCATGGTAATATAACTAAGATTATAATATGATTTTATTTGTGCTAGCAGTGCAGGGTTTTCTCACGTCATCAACAATTGGACCCACGCCCTAGTCAAAAGATATATGAGAGATTATGATCGTCAAATTAATCTTAAATCAATGATAGGCACTATGTCGCTATGGAGAGTCGCTTGAAAGTTATGATTAGTGACATAGCGACAAAGGGCCCACCATGCTTTTCTAAAGTAATGCATCAAATGTCATTTGCATGATCAAATTAGGATCAATGACAGGCGCTATCTCGCTATGGCAAGGTGCTCACTCTTTATGTATAGAGAGATAGCGCCTAAGTGACATGTGCTCTCAGAGTTCAGTAGGGTCCATTTTGAAGCACCAATAAGGAAGGAAAGATACACATGGTGGGTTTTCATTGGTTTGACTGCCAACTTGTCAAATAGAGCATGAGTCATTTTTGCTTTATGTCCCAGGATCATAGGATTTTTCAGAAATCTACAGTGTGAATTTGAATGAAGAAGGTGGTGCCACCCTGTGCATTAATGAGAAGTGGAAGCTTCATTTGTGAGAAAAAATAGAGTATATCATAGAAGGTCTTCTTAATCCCACCTTATGTGAACAAAGATCTCAGTTTAATTTTTATAATCAAGAGCATGCTGATGTTCTCTTTCATAGTGAACAAGAGGTCAAAGTTATGCCAAGATTTACATGATTTATGAAAGTGAAGATATTGATTTCATTTTACCCAAGTGATTCGGTTCATGATGCTAATCTAATTTGTGAAATGGGTAGAAGTAATTCTAGCTTACCTCAAAAAGATGTAAATGAGAATTAGGTGTATGACAGAGGTAAAAGTTTCTAAAACTTTTTCGGTGGCCTGGGGCCATCAAATGTATATAGTAGTTGTAGATTTCCCTGCTTTCAATAAATTTGTTCAAGAGGAAGTGTTTGCACCAAGTGTGTGGTTTGCTCTTCCATAGATTCTGAATTCTTGCATAGACTCAAGTAGTCTATCATCCCTAGACAGAGCCACTGTTGGTCTGATTTTTTCATAGTATAGAAAAGTCCTGATATTTGGGTGAAAAATCATTTAAGTCCTTGAATTAGGCAGATTAGGGTTTCCTTTCAAGTAATTCTGAAAATTCTTTAGATTACTCTAACTGTGCCCTGTTTCATGTGTTGTGTTATCCTTTTAAAATTCTCAAGGTTTGTCTCTCAGTTCACCCATATATAAAAAAAACTAAGTGTGTGAGAAAGCCCTTATATCTTTGTTTTGCGTTGCTCTGGTTTTAAAACTTTCAAAAGTATTATTTCAAAAAATTGTTTTGGCGGGCTTGTTCATCCTAAGGTTTTATTTACATTAGAATACCTTGTATTCTTTGTGACAAATCTTAGAGTTGTTTTAATTGCAATATTTTATCTTAAAAGGTGCCAGGTTGAAATACTTTTCTGAGCACTGTTGATCTTGTTCAAATCAACAATGCCCGCATTCTCGGATTATGAAGTTGCAAGTGTTTTAAATAATGCAGGCAAGTAGGCGTAGGACACGTGGAAATGGTGACATCATGGGCTTGCTCTTTTTAAAGAGGTAATAATAGCATGTCCTCCATGGTGGTTGTCAGTTGACACGAAATGCAGAGGAAGCAAGATCGACAGATTACGCTTTCCTACATTATCAAGTTGCTCGATGTTTAAATAATGCAGGAAAGCGGGCATGGTGGGACCAGGACCATACCTTAGGAAATACGTTGAGTCATGCCACGCAGGAGAGTATTAAGTGAAATGGAGCACGTTCATTGGTGATAGGTGACAAGTGTGCTAGGTTGGGAGCAATGATGTCATGGGTGCTATGTCGCTATCGAGAAATTTGTAAGTTCCACCGTTAGCGACATGACGCCTTCACGGGAAATATAAGCAGCAATCTTTTTTGAGGTTTTCCAACAGCTATGAGATTCCCAAGTGACATCGTGGACGTGCAGTTTTATTGCTTTTTCAGAAGCATTGATGAGGGTCATCATGACCTCACTTGCCTTTATCTTGCCGGCCCCAAAATCTTGAGAAGTCACCAAAAGGTGCTATGTCGCTATCGATAAATCTATGCAACTCGCCGTTAGCGACATAGTGCCCTACTAAAAAACTTTAAAATCTGGCAAAGTGTGTGGGAAGACAGGTGGGTCTCGCTTAACGTGTCCTCAGCCAATTAGAAAAAGGACAAGTGGCAACCAAAATAGTGACAAAGGGTGATGTGGCGCTCTAGAGAAGGTGATGATTTATTTACATTAGAATACCTTTTATTCTTTGTGACAAACCTTAGAGTTGTTTTAATTACAATATTTTATCTTAAAAGGTGCCAGGTTGAAATACTTTTCTGAGCACCATTGATCTTGTTCAAATCAACGATGCTCACATTCTCGGACTATGAAGTTGCAAGTGTTTTAAATAATGCGGGCAAGTAGGCGTAGGACACATGGAAATGGTGACATCATGGGCCCGCTCTTTTTAAAGAGGTAATAACAACATGTCCTCCGTGGCAGTTGTCAGTTGACACGGAATGCAGAGGAAGCATTTTATTGGTCCATTTAAAAGAATAAGTGCACAGTCATTGCTATATTATGATCACCATCGATCAAGGCAAGATCGAAAGATTGCTCTTTCCTGCATTATCAAGTTTCTCGATGTTTAAATAATGCAGGAAAGCGGGTATGGTGGGATCAAGACCAAACCTTAGGAAATACATTGAGTCATGCCACGCTGGAGAGTATTAAGTGAAATGGAGCACGTTCATTGGTGATAGGTGACAAGTGTGCCAGGTTGGGAGCAATGATGTCATGGGTGCTATGTTGTTATCGAGAAATTTGTAAGTTTCACCGTTAGCGACATGGCGCCTTCACGGGAAATATAAGCAGCAATCTTTTTCGAGGTTTTTCGACAGCTATGAGATTCCCAAGTGGCACGGTGGACGTGCAGTTTTACTGCTTTTTCAGAAGCATTGATGAGGGTCATCATGACCTCACTTGCCTTTATCTTGTCGGCCCCAAAATCTTGAGAAGTCACTAGAAGGCGCTATGTCGCTATCGATAAATCTATGCAACTCGCTGTTAGCAACATAGTGCCCTGCCAAAAAACATTGAAATCCGACGAAGTGTGTGGGAAGACAGGTGGGTCCCGCTTAACATGTCCTCGGCCAATTAGAAAAAGGACAAGTGGCAGCCAAAATAGTGGCAGGGTGATGTGGCACTCTGGAGTAGGTGATGATGTGGCGAGATTGCAGATAGAATGAGGAGATTGCGCCATGTGGAAGATCCTGTGGTAGGTGCTATGTCACCAATGGAAGTTGCTCAGAAGTTAACCATGGCGACATAGCACCGAGCTGGAAAATAAAATCTAGTGGGACCCAAGCAACGTGGTAATATAACTGAGATTATAATATGATTTTATTTGTGCTAGCAGTGCAGGGTTTTCTCACGTCATCAACAATTGGACCCACACCCTATTCACAAGATATATGAGAGATTATGATCGTCAAATTAATCTTAAATCAATGATAGGCGCTATGTCGCTATGGAGAGTTGCTTGAAAGTTATGATTAGCAATATAGCGACAAAGGGCCCACCATGCTTTTCTAAAGTAATGCATCAAATGTCATCTGCATCATCAAATTAGGATCAATGACAGGTGCTATCTCACTATGGCAAGGTGCTCACTCTTTATGTATAGCGAGATAGCGCCTAAGTGATATGTGCCCTCAGAGTTCAGTAGGGTCCATTTCGAAGCACCAATAAGGAAGGAAAGATACACATGGTAGGTTTTCATTGGTTTGACTACCAACTTGTCAAATGAAGCGTGAGTCATTTTTGCTTTATGTCTCAGGATCATAGGATTTTTCGGAAATCTACAGTGTGAATTTGAATGAAGAAGGTGATGCCACCCTGTGCATTAATGAGAAGTGGAAGCTTCATTTGTGAGAAAAAAATAGAGTATATCATAGAAGGTCTTCTTAATCCCACCTTATGTGAACAAAGATCTCGAGCATTTCTGAGCAGAAGGAGAATGGAAGAAAGAGTTGGACGAGGTTTTTTGTGAAAGAATAAATAAAGTTGTTAATGAAACAGGCTATTTGTTATGGGCAACAACAAATGAGGAGTTGGTGAAAATACAGTTGTTTTACAAAACTGTTACAAAATATTTTGTTAATATTAAGGCAACTACAACTTCTTTAATAACTATGCAAAGAGAAGTCATGAGTTTTGATTGGCCAGATGATGTTATTTTTAATGAGTGGAAGGATCAATTTGTGTTAGAAGAGCAGGCACAACAGGGTGACGAGGTAGATGATGATGCTGAGGTAACTGCCACCCCTGCAGGTGATGATGAAAACAAGGAGGATCCTCAGGAAAAAGAACAGCAAGAAGCGACTGAAGGTGACTCATCACTTTCTAACTTAGTGGCAACTTACTCTAAGGATGAAGAGTAAAAAGAAATCAGATCATAAACTCTTGTTTCAACATTTGAAAATATAACAGAAAAGGACCCATAAAAGAAAATTTGATGTCTTTGTCTTTTTGTTATCTGCAGTTTTATCCTTTTATGACAGGTGAATGTAAGTTTCTTTTGAAGGACACATGTCAATCACAATTGCCCTTTGCTTGTTTCAACTCATGTCTATATAAGCGAGTTTTCAAGGCATTGTGATGGTCCAAAACTTGTGCAAATTTTATTTTTCAAGAAAAGTACATTACAGTCGGTCCAATAGTATGCAGAGGTTTTGAGTTTGCTTCCATTGTACTTTCTGATAAGCAAATTGAAATGACAGAAATGGCAATTTGTTCTGGGCATTCAATTGGTTTTCTATTGGTTATTGTATTAGTCATATGAAAAGGATAATACAAAGGGGTATTTACACTATATCTTTGTCATCAATTTCTGTGTCTAGTTTATGGGTTTGTTTACTTTGAAGTCATTTAAATAAGGTTTATTTGGCTGAATACAATCTGGATGGGTTGTATGTTGGTTTTATTGTTGCTTTTAATTCAAGTAATTATATAAATGCTTCAGTAGATCAGTAGGGTTTATGAGTTCATAAAAGGGATATTGCATAAGAATGGAGTAGGTGATTGCAATTGATTAATTCTTATACAAGTTATTTGAATTAGATCTCCCGCCAATAGTCAATTTCTTGCCCAATGGATAAGGCACTGGTCCTATAAATCAGAAGTAAATAAGGATGAATTCTGCTACTGCATATCAAATCATCTTATAAAATCAAAATTGTTTTCAATCCTGTTCAAGAATTATAAATCCTAGTCTCAACTCATTTACATCTAATTCCTGAGTCTTAGGTAGTTATTATTTCCAGGAATATTTGTAAATTTTAGGAGAATTGTGACTAGATCTACTAATAAGGGATGTGTATAAGTTTGAGAGCATTGAAGAATTGAAGTGAGGTGTGTATGTATGTGAGGGTAACAGATGAGAATCAGAATGAAACTGAGATAAATTAATACACAGTTGCATCAGAATTATCCCTAGGTATACCCGCCTTGGTTTAGCAGAGCCAAAAGAGTAGGAAACCAACTTTTGGTTTCGTTGAAGTTGGGTCCAAATGGGTTACTCATACAGCTGATTATGGGAATTAGCTGATCGTTAGGTTGTGTGAGTGTTATCATTCTAGTATTGAACATTTTTTTGTTCAGTAGTTTTAAAACACCGACAAGATAGATGATGATAATCTTGATGATGAGGAGGAATAATAGGAAGCCAATGCAGGAAGCCTTCTAGAACTACAGAGTATTGAAGAATTTAATGCAAAGAAGATTGCAGCACATATTATGACTTCCTTTCCTTATTCTCCCATAAAAGCCTTAGTGCAATCAAGCTTAGAGAAGGCTTTTATTGAGTTGTTTATGGTTACTACTAGATTACCTTGCACCCAACCAATCTCTAGATCTATACTGTCGAGTGCTTCACTGACTGAAGCACCCAACACTTCATCTGTCAAGTAGCTAGTCCCTCCAGCATCATATTCTACCGACCAACAACTAGGTACATCAAGTATTCCATCTATTACTACATTCATTGTTATTCCATATGTTTCTACTATTGTTTCAATATCAAGTGTATCCACATCTAGTGCAATGATAGTTGAGACTCTATCTCTGTCGAGCACTGGAGTTCTCAATAAAGGAAAAAAATTGTTTCGTTAATAATTTCAAAGGAAAATGGTAAAAAGGAAGAAATTTATTTGGATGAGGACATTGTTATTCCAAATTGGGATATCTCTATCCTCACTCTTGATCAAATGGATACCCTAGGAGAACTTTTGAAGAAAAGAGCTAAGCAACAAAATCTTAGAGAAGAGGAGAAGAAGAAGGAAAATTAAGTCCTTGAGGACATAAAGAGCATTTTTTTTATGCTTTGAATATTGAGATTGATAGAAAATAATCTATTATGGAAAAGTTAGCTGATATTGTCCACGAGTACAATGAATAAGTGAATGTACAAGAAAAACTATTGCAGAGAGCTGAAAGGAAATTTGAAAATAAAGTGTTGGAGCAAGTTGCACTAAAGATTTCTATAGATCAAGTAGAATTTTCTAACATTCTTGCTACACTGGAAACATCTATTAGTAATGTTATTTTTTTATTTGTCAAATTGAGTGATGCATCTATCTTCAAAAAGGAAAATAATGATAAATTATCAAAGATAGATGATGATATGAAGGAAATTGCACACTAGCAGTCACTTGATCTGAGTTGTAGTTCTGCATACTTTACAAAGATCGGATATCTGACAAATCTACAGGCAGAATTGTTGAGGGGAGAAGATAGAATTAGGGCCACACTTGTAGAAATTCAAGACATGATTCTTCCAAACATGGATGTACTGCAAAATCACATTGAACATTCAAAGACTCTCATCCATGAAAAGAACCTCCTCATAATTAACCACATGATGTAACTGTCAGTAGAAGTATAGATAGCCTTGCATGCAAGTAAGGTATTGCAAGAGAATTGGGACAAGAATATGGTACTAATTCTGAAGGTAATTTTTATTTTTTGTCACATTTTGGTATTAACTTATAGATATTATAGACCTTTGGCATTTATGTCAAAAAGGGGGAGAAGTAAATATGCTTAGGGAAGAAGATATGAGAGAAGAAGATTATCTATATAGAATTATAGAATATTATTGATAAAGGGGGAGAAGAATATTATACTCCAGATATATATATATATATATATATATATATATATATATATATATATATATATATATATATATATATATATATATATATATATATATATATATATATATATATATATATATATATAAGACATATATATGTACGAGGGAGTAGTATAGTAATATGCAGATACATGTACAAATAAGCGAAAAACATGATTTACAAAAGCAATTTTGAAAAATAAAAAAAAATAGAGTATTTTACTGAGCAACAGTAGTAGGAAGTCAAAACTAAGTTGAAGACACAGAATGTTGATAAAGGAAGTTTTTTTTTTACTTATTCATATTTTTGGTATGATAAGTATTTTGGTCATTAATGCCAAAGGGGGAGATTGTTGATATTAAGGTCAATTTGTCTATTAGTGACTCAACACTTAGTCAGTTGGTTACATTTCCACTGAGCTCTATAGTTTCTACCAAGCTTATCATTCATCTAGTAGTGTTAACCAAGTATTTCAGTTTCTACTGAGCTAAATAGTCAATTTATATTTCATATCGAGCTACACAATGTTTACCAAGTAGTTGAGATAGTTTATTGTAATGTCGAGCGCAGTAGTCTCTATTGAGTTATCTGTTGGAAGTGGTGAAGACTCTAGTGTTAACCAAGCTTTATAGTATTAACCAAGTTCTATAGTGTCTACCAAGCTCACAATGTTAACAAAGTGAATCTAGTGTTGACTGAGTCATACAGTGTTAACTGAGTGATTCAACAGCTACCGAGTTTCTCAGTATTCACTAAGTCACACAGTGTTGACCGAGTTTGAGCTACTCGAAAGTGATCAGTATGGAATAAGCTTCAACTTCAACTAAGTGCCAAATTTTGCTAAGCATTGATAGTCTTTGTTGAGTATCAGAACATCACCGAGTTTGTCTTCAAAACCCAAGTTACAACAGTTGGGTTGACTTTGTGAACTATGATGAAATTGGTATTGTAGCTAACTCCAATAAGTAGTTATTTGGATTGATATATATGAAAGTCATTGTATCATTTCCAAGTGTGTGATTGAAAAAGAATATGAAGTGTATGAGTGTGAATTGAAGAAGGCTACAAGTAGTATAAGGGACAACAAAGATTTATCTATCACAGCTAGGTGATCATTGCAATATAAGGAATCTCATTCAACAAATCAAAGTTGTAAATTAGAGATCAGCCATTGATTCATCCTAACACGTGTATCAGTCAAATCCTTTAATTTGGTGGACTTACAGTCTTTTGCTAAATCTCCTAATAGAGTGCATACCTCATTTATGTTTGTAAATCCTTTAACAAGGTGTACCTCACAGTCCTTATTTCTCCTAACAGGGCAGATCACCAAAAGTGGTCAATTGTCAGCCTTAACAGGTTAACTTTATACTGTAGTATTAAAGCTTGTGGGTATCATCCCCACCCCAATTTTACTTTCTAATTGGAAGGTTTTTAGGTCACAATATCTTACGTCAAAGTGTTATGAATATTTTATTACTTGCATTCTTTCATGCATACAATTAAATCAGAATAATATATGAAGGATTAATTGGAGAAGTTAAAGTTCTATTGGTTCCCGATTCACCCCACCCCTCTCAGTAACCTAGCCTACCTTATATTTACAACACCAATTTGGACATAGTTAGAATCTGAGGCAAAGAAAAATTACTCCCAGATTGGGCACATTTCCCAAGGTCATGATTTTATTATTTTATTTTAAAAATTCAAAAAATTCAAAAAAATTGCATTTAAAAAAATGCTTCCTTTTTTTTAGAAAGGCATTACCTTTTTAAAAAAATTCATGCAAAGGTACACTGATATCAACATAGATCTAACATCTTCAGTACAATAGTCATTGTAGTTCCTACCCCTAGTTTTCTTTTTGTTATATTTTTTAATTCTTTTAGGCTAGTTTTCATGGTTACATGATTTGATTTTAGTGGTACTTGATTACCTGATGTGGTTGATACTATTTACATTTTTGGATTATATATTTGATGAGCTACTTTATACTTGGATATTTGATGTGTTCATGGATATTATTTTAATGATGATGATGTTTTGCATACTTCGTATAGTTATTTTAGTAGCTTTCATGATGACAATTATATGGATGATTTATATATGGTTTTATGGTTAACCCATGCTTGCATGTGTATGGTGTACATATATGTTTTAGTTTATGTTTGATGTATCTAATGTGGTTGAGAGAGGGAGTCATAGTCACCTGGTAGTTGGGAACTACACGATGTACCACTCCACGCCATTGCCTATATAGTTTAGATATATTAGCATATCTACATGTTTAACTTTTATGCAGATTGTAGGTATCGGGCATTGACTTCCCTGAATTGCTAGGATAAGTGTGTCCTATATTAGTATCTTAATGGTAAAAAAGGGGAGATAGTTCTCCAGTTTAAATCCTAAACCTGAGCCTAATTGTCCTAGAATAAAGGACAAGTACCTGAGTTATTCTATAACGCCTCACTAGGGAACCCAAAAGAAATTAACCTAAAGATTCACTAAGTTTGCCAAACATTTTTTTTTTAAGATACTAACAACAAGAGATAATATAGTGGAAGCAATAACTAACATACATACAAACAATCTATAAACAGATCGTTGGAATTAACAATGGGAAAGTAAACTCTGGGGGGTGGGGGGGTTGTGAATCAATACTTCAAAAATATAACCATTAAAACATTCACCTCACATCCATCTCACAATTTGCATGTAAACTAAAATACCAAACTAAATATATTCATCCATAGCATGAAACAAATAACACATATGACACAAGATATTTGGTTACCCAAAAATCCTCCAATGAGAAGGTAAAACTAGGGTGGGGATGCAACACCCACAAATCTTCACTACTGGAGTTGCAAAGTGTAGTCAATTAAGTTTATAATAAGTTTGATCATTAACTATGATCTACCCTATGAAAGGTTTGTGTTGTTAAAGGCTTACAAAGACTGTTAAATCTTACCTTGTTAAAGGATTTCAACACCTTGCTAAAAGTGTGTCTGGCTAAAGGACTTTAACTTACAATAAAGTAAGAACCTTGTTAAAGAATTTACAAAAGCCTGAAAGGACTACTCGATTAAGATACTTTTACTGATTTACATGTTAGAATGTCTCAGCCTTGATCCTTTAGTTAGCACCTCTCTGCTAGATATTAGATCTTCTCTTTCCTAATGTATACTTGATCCTCTTGATTAGATGTATCACTTCTATCCTCTTTGCTTTCCTTTGTTCTCTCTAACTAATTATGTAATTCAATCCTTTCACATCTCCTTAGTCACCATGAATGTTTTTTCTATGCATGCAAACCTCTCCCTTCACACATGAACTCTTTTAGAGTTTTCCCTATTTAAGAAGACTTAGGTGACCTAAGGTTAGGTAGGAATCAATGACTATGATTCACCCATTTTGCCGCTTAATTCATCCCTTTATTTGATAGGTTGCATGTATTACATAAGGATCCTTAATGTAGATTTGTTCTTGTCTTCTAGAATTGTAAAATAATCTTTAAGTCGGCCCAAAAATGGTTTACATGGGAGTTTGTGCCATTACAAACAACTATGTCCAAAACTATTTACTTAGCACTTGAAGCCTTTGATGCTCGGCATCCATTACATCTTCAGTGCTATAACTTGTCCTCTGAAGGACTTGGCATCCACTTTTCACTTGGCATCTGAATTACTTGGCATGTATTACCTTGCTCGTCACTAGAGTGACTCGGCACTAACTATTTTCTCGACATGTACTGGTGCTTGACATGCATTATCTAACATCTTTACTCAGCATACACTACTTGCTCAACATGCACTAAGTTTTGTTAAGTAATGGTTGAAGTACATTGTCACTCATATGTCAAAACCAAAATAAGATCAACACATATTACATCTATTAATGGTTCCATGACATTTAATCACATACATAATTTTTATTAGTACTAAATATGATACATAACAAAATCCACATCATAGAACAACTACAAGTATGAATCCAATTAAATAATATACAATTACATAAGATACCACATGGCATAACCAGAATGTATAATCATCTCTTATACAAGTCACGGGATATGAAAAGCTCAAAGAATATACATCATGAATAAACACAACATTCCATAAGATCTCTGGTAAACAAGTACATTACAACATAACATAACCATCCAAAAAAAACACAAAATTAGAATAAAAGGAACAATTACAAAAGTACATCCAACAATGACAACAAGTTGTTAGATCTCAATGGTATAAGAAACACTACCACCCAACCTCATGGAACCTAAATGGCCCACTCCCACCATGTTGAGGAGATAATATCAAGTCCCATATAGATATTAATCCCATAGTCATAACCAACATCTAGGTTAAGAAAAACTTGATAGTAATTTATCTCAAAGGTACCAAGACACAAAAACATCTAATCCCAGAGGCAACAAAGACACATAGGAAATCTTCTATGTAAGTGGGCAAGTGGCATCACATGAGTCAACTCTAAGTTTACCCTAGCAGCCTCTCTGGACTTTGGCCTCCTAGTGAATCGATGTGGCATCAGTATCCTTTTATATAGATAAGTCATACTAATGAGGCAAGGTCACAACCAAGCATCCTCTCTACTCCTGTCCTAGCTCGTACTAGCACTCAAGGCATGGGCGAGGTAAAACAATGACTCTTGTTAATTCATTTTAATCCATTTAATGAAATGTTATCATTTATTAATACAACCTGTAATGGGTTATCCAGGCAACCTCTTTAGGGCTCTCGCCTCCATTGCAAGTCACTTCCCAACATACACATAGATAACCTACCCTAAGCTCATAAAAATAATAACTCATAAAATCACAATATTCACTTCAATCCTATACAAGAAACTAGAAAGCACCAAAAGATAATTGGTCAAAACCTCTTACCCAAAAAAATCACACTATTCACCTTAGTTCTATACAAGCAACTAAAAAGCATCAAAAGATAATTGATTGAAACTTAAAGGTTACACCAATAAAATCACACCATTCACCTCAGCCCTATACAAGCAACTGGAAAGCACTAGCAAATAACTAATCAAAACTCATCACAGAATTATGCAAATGCATCACACTAGTTGGAAATAAAAGATCATGACCAAAAATATTATACATAACATAATCATAGAAAAAAATTCCCAAGCCTCTGGTAAACATCCTAACTGGTCAATGTATTAAGTCAAACGCAACCTGCAACTCAAACTAAACCATACATCACACTAAACGTAGATACATAAATAATTTGGTTCGAAAACATATAAGTTCGATTTACAAACAAGGTTCAAGATTTTTTATTTATTTTTAACTGTCATTTTTGACAAAGTTTTCTTGAGATACAAGTATAACAAAAATTCCTTAGTATAAAAATATTTCATATAAAATGAACCCTTTAAACAAAATCTAAGTTTCATTAAAACAAACAATTTTCCCAATTGAATTACAATTATCAATTATATATATATATATATATATATATATATATATATATATATATATATATATATATATATATATATATATATAACCCATTTATTCAAATATTTATTAAACATTATTAAGATGTAATAAAAATTATTAAATTAATTATTATTATTATTATTGAATTATTAATAACATAATGCTAATTAAATTATTATTAATAATAACTATTATATTTACTATTATAAAATAGCAATTATTAAATATTAATAATATCCATTAATTAAATTTAATATAAATTAACAACCACATTTTTTTATTCTTTAAAAAAAATTAAAAATTAAAAAAATTAGCACACAGTGTGTGAGGCTACAAGGCTTGCAGTGCTCACCACTGCTACAGCAGCGTGAGCTGCTACCTGCAACACTCGCAATTGCCTATGTGCAGCATGAGCTGCTGTGACAACCAAGAAGGTAAGGGAGGGGGTTGGGGGGTGGGGTAATGGCCCACTTCCCTATTTTTTATAATAAAATTTTCTTTTATATTAAATTTTCTTTTTTCACAAACAAAACAAGAACCCCAAATTTATTTTAATATTATTACCACCATAATAATTTAATACTATGGTAGTTAATATTATATATATTTTAAAACATTTCCAATTTAGATTTGATAGGGCAAAGAATTTGAAACAATCAAGATTAATAATTTAAATAAAGGTCTTATTTTCAAACCCCATCCTGAATTCATAATTTTTCTAAATTAGTTCAGTTACAAATAACAAGTTTTTTCAAACAAGGGTTTCCAATTTGATTTCATTCACAGAAATTTTTAATAATGAAGAACAGTAAATTTAACAACAAGGGTTTCAACCAAAACTAAGTCTAAAAACATATTCATGAAAAACATGAAGAAAATAGAGGAAATTTGAAGGGAAATTACTTTGAAAATATCAAAAATATCCTACCTTGATCTGATGCTAACCAAATGAATGCTCAGAAGTTGCAAGAATTATCATCTTCTCAAAAACCCTCTTTCTTGAAATTTGTTCCTCCAAACATGTGTGTGGCAAAATGAGCTCTCATTTCTTAATAAAGAGCTTTCTCCTTTTAGGTTTTTGATTTTGCAAACACACAAACCCTTTTCTTTATTATTTAATTCATTTTAACTTCAAGTGCAAACCTTTTACATTTTAATTAAAATAAACTTTATTAAATTTATTTTCTATCTCTTTTATTAAATCACAACACGTCTTTAATCATATATTTATTAATTTATTATTGTATTTACACACAAAAAATGGCGAACTTCAGCAATAATGTGAAAAAGGCAGAGCAATCATTCGATCACATAAACAAAAACCCTAGGACATTACAGGGTGCAGGCAAAAAGCCAAAGGTTAACTCGAAGAATCTAATCAGATCATTGCCTCTGGCCAATCAAGATTTGAGGAATTCTGACTATGCAGTCAAGATAGTGAATAGATTTTCTATCTTGGAGAATTTGGAGGAGAAGGAAAGGCAAAATCAGCATAACCATCATGAGGCAATTTTCCAACAGAAAGCGTCAAATGGATGGTTAGAATTGCCAAAGATTCCCCAGGTTGAATCCACTTACAATGTCTCAGGAATGATAGGTAACCTGCGATCTCAGCCAAGTTTCACCATTGATAGTTCAGATAATCAATTTACGGTTTTTAATCTAAGTATGTTCACCCCAACTGGTGTAAGCCTCCCCCATTTTCAGTAGGGTATGATATGCCAGCGCCTTCTGCTCCTTTGCACTCCATTAGGTTAAGATCCAATGCACCCCTTACTAATTCATATTCGTACTCATATATTCCTCTACATCGTCAACCCACGACTAAGGTTCCTGTAGATTCACCAAACCCCAAAGGTCATCTAGACTCTTAGGTATCTCCAAATACTAAAGATAATTCCATCTTTATCTCCAATGAGGAAATCAAAGACTTATGTGTGACTACCAAAAAGTTGGAATCTTTGTAGTATGGAGTGGCCCTAAGAAAGATTTATTTCACCTTTCAAATTGGTTAGAAGACAATTGTGAAGAACAGGTAAGTATTTTTCACTTTTTGAATAGAATCCTATATTTCCATTGTATGGATGAATCTATTAAAAAAGATTTTATTTCTGTGTCTAAATGTTTTTTCAATGGTCATGCTATTAATTTTGTAGAATAGCACCCAAATTTTAGAGTAGAAGGGTTAGATATTGTGTGTTCAACTTGGTTTAGTATTCAATCTTTACTGCCAAAGCTAATCCAAATAGAGATTCTTAGGTCATTAGGGTCTAATTTAGGAGAACTCATAGGTATTGATTCCTCCTTTCAGTGCTGCAATAATGTAAAATTGCTCATCAAAACCAAGTTTAATCAACCATTTCAAATGCATAGGAAAGTGATAAAAAATAGAGCGTCTTATGATTTAAATCTTCAAATATTTGAGGTGAAAATATCAAAAATTATGAAGTTAGATGATAACAAGAAAATTAGATTCAAAACCTTCCCGCTCACTTCAGACTTTCACAGCAAGTTCCCCTAGATAAGAATCCAGAAAAAGAGATTGAAACAAAGGACCTCATATCAGAATACTTCTACATCATTTTATCAAAAGAATGAGATACAAATAGATCTTTGGCACACTGAAAGGAATGACATTGAAAAGAGTAAGAATATTTCAGATGCTAAAGTAAGGCTCAAATCAATCATAGTGGTTGATCATAAGAAGAGCCCATAAATGACACAAAGAAATAATTCAATAGTAAAATAGAGATCTAAAGGAAAGCAAGAAATTTCAAAGAGCATTTTAGGGCAGAGTAAGTCATCAAAAGAAGGTAAAGATATAGAAACCAATGTGATTAATCCATAACGTGCTCAAGATCAGTTGGCATCCTGCGAAAGGGGAGTGAATTTATCAAGTTTCATTTACAATAAATAGCAAGAATCAAATATTCCTCCTAGCGAAGTTTCTACGGATAAAAATGTAAATCTTACAAGTGAAGAAGCCCTAGATAGAATGATATCAACATCTTAGTAGACCAAGGCATCATGGGATATTGGAAAAGAGAATATAGAAGATATAGAGAATTCCTTATTATTTGAATCAAGTTCAGATAGAGGAGAAAAACACAAAAACCTAAGAGGAAGTGATTAAAATGGAGCAATGTCTATTTTAGGTTTCAAAGGATAGAAATATAACACCTATCAAAGAGGCCCCTAATAAATTATCCAAGTTTTGGCAGACTCTAACAGCTTCTAGTAGTTCACCATTTTCTCCAATTGGCAATCAAAAAGATGCGCACTATAATGCAGAGAGAGTAGAAAGTTCCCTGGTAAAAGAGTTTCAAATTTTTTTAAATAAGGATATTGTTATGGATTTAGAATTGGTAAGTCAAAAAATAGAAGATGAGTGTCTTGATCAATTAACTGATGAATTAGTTCATGTATTCTATTCTGATAATATTGACAATAGCACAGAAACTCAGAAGGAAGATTTGATTTAGAGAATCCTTAAATTAGGTGGTAACAACTACACATGTGAAGACTTAAGAGGAGATCTACAAAACATTGGGGCTAAGGATAATAAAAAGGGTTAGATTTAGACAAGTGAATATGCAATGGTCAAAGAGAAAATAGATATAGGGTTTGGTAAGGATAACACAGAAGGTTTAGATTCAGAATCTGGAGACCAGCCAAAGCATAATAAATCAAATCATAAGGGAACTCGAAACTAATGATATGGAAAGAAAGGTCTACAATAAGATTATTGGTACTTAGAATTCTGAAAAAGACATAAAGCATCTAGGGATTCAAATGAATCAGGAAGGTCTGAGCTCACCCAAATATAGCAAAGTGAAAGGCAAAAGAGGTAGAAGATCTTTGAAGGAACATAAGGAAGCAAATGGTCTTAGTAGAGAATAGCAAAAGATAGATCATTGGAAAGGGGAAGTGCCTTCCCAAGGAGTGATGAAGATTACTTGGAATGCTAGGGCCTTAAATGCCCCTAGCAAAAAAAGGTTATTAAAACATAACCTTAAATCATTTGAGTCAGAAACCATTTTAGTATAAGAAATAAAGTTGAATAAGGCAGGAGGAATAAAATTAGATAAGATGCTAGGACTATGGGGTTCCATCTTTCAGGAGTCAATAGGTGCTTCAGGGGGCTAGGAATTTTTTGGAACCCTAGGAAAGTCTCCATAGATTGTCTTAAATGTAGTAATAATTGGATCAGTGTTAGTGTCCAGCGTTTGAAATAAAATCTTCAGTTCATGTTAATTAATGTATATGGTTTGATTAGTTATTTGGGGAAAAAAGTTGTTTGGGAAGAAATCAGCACTTTTATGAATAATTTTAAGGATAGTCCTTTCTTAGTAGGTGGTGATTTTAATATTGTTTTAAATATATCTGAAAAAGTAGGTGGCATTCGACATCTCTCGCAATCATCTTTAGAGTTTAAAGTATGGTGTGATAACCATAACATGATTGACATTCCAATCAATAATGGGAATTTCACATGGAATAATAAGAGGAAAGATTTTGCGTATATTGCTGAAAAATTAGATAGGTTTTTCATTAGAGGTGATTTGGATGCAAACAATTTTAATATTCATTCTTCCATTTTGCTAATCACTAGGTCTGATCATTGCCCAGTTCAATTAAAAAAAATTGATCCAACAAAACCTGCTAGGAATCCATTTAAATGTGAAAAAATGTGGTTCCTAGATCCTAATTTTATCAAAAACATAAAAGAATGGTGGGTGCAAGATAATTTTGAAGGCTCCAAGATGTTTATTTTCGTCTTGAAAATGAAGATGCTGAAAGAACGAATTCTCAAATGGAATAAAGAACACTTCAACAATATCTTTAAAGAAAAAATAGATATAGAAGAGAAACTAAGGGACCTAAATCTAGAAGTAATTAAGAAAGGTATGAACAATGACCATTATCTATTAGAAAAAGAACTACTCACTAAACAGGAGGATATATTATCCAAAGAGGAAATTTTTTGGAGACAGAAATCGAGAGAGAAGTGGTTAGATGAAGGGGATCATAATACAAAATTCTTCCACAATTCCACCCTATACAATAGATCAAAGAGCAAAATAACCAGTATCAAAAACCACTTGGGTATCCTGATTGAGAATCCAAGCGATATTGCAAACACCTTTGTAGCACACTTCCAGAAAATACTAAATAATTACGAAGGGTCTAATAGAGATGTGCAAGCTAAATTACTCAAATTTATTCCTAAATTAATTACACCTAAGGATAATAAGGTTTTAAATAAATCTATTACTTTAGAAGAGGTTAGAACGATAGTTTTTAATATGAATCCTGATAAATCCCCAAGTCCTAATGGTTTTTAGGCCTTCTTTTTTTAGAAATTTTGGGATATTATTAGAGAAGACCTTTGGAAATCCATTAAAGCCTTGAGGAATGGTGGAGCTCTTTTATTAGAAATCAATCATTCCTTTCTTACTCTGATCCCCAAAAAGACTGAACCAGAGATCACTAGGGATTTCTGACCTATCGCTCTCTACAACACAGTCTATAAGATTTTTTCCAAGATTTTAGCAAATAGACTTAATCTCTGAGAAACAAATAGGTTTTGTCCAAGCAGATCCATTCTCGATGGCATTCTTACTATTCAAGAAACTATTCATTATGCTTGCAAGAGCAAAGAGCCATGCATGTTCATAAAACTAAACATTCAAAAAGCTTATGACATGGTTGATTGGCAGTTCCTATGTAAGGTTCTTGAAGCTTTTGGATTCTCTCATCAATGGATTAATCTCATTTTTAAATTCATTTCTACTCACAAAATTTTAGTACTTATCAATGGGACACCAAAAGGCTTTTTTGAAATGTCAAGGGGTATTAGACAAGGAGATCTATTATCTCCTTCCCTCTATATTATTATGGCAGAGGCCTTTGGGAGAGTTGTGTCAAATGCCTACAATAATTAGAAAATCTCCAATATAACGGTTACTAGAAACATGCCCAATATCACACATCAACAATATGCTGATGATACTATTCTACATGGAAAAAGTACTGTTATAGAGGCGTTGGGTCTTAAAGCCATCATTAAATCTTACATGATTGCATCCAGTCAAAAAGTAAATGAGCTCAAATCTGAGATTTATTTCTTAAATACCAAAAAAGAAGTGGATAATTAGATTTGTAAGATCATGGGTTACAAAAAAGGTCAGTTTCCTTGTAAATATTTGGGCATTGCCTTAGAGAAGGGCTCGAAGTCCAGCAAGGTTTGGTATAACAACTTTGAAAAATTGGACACAAAGATCGGGAGTTGGAAAGATAAATGGCTCTCAAAGGCTGGAAAGAGTACAAAAATAAGATATGTTTTATCAACCATTCCTACTTTTCCTCTTTCCTGTCTTCCTCTCTCTAAGAATTCTCTCCTTAATTTTGAAGCCAAACTTAGGAACTTTCTTTGGAAGGATTATGAAGAAGATAAAAAATTGGTGCTTATCAAATGGGAGAATATTTGTAGACATAAGGACATGGGTGGACTTGGGATTAAGAATTTGCAATGGCAAAATGAAGCCTTAGGAGCAAAACTAATTTGGCATCTTTTTAAAGAAAGAGACTACAAGTGGGCTAAGATATTATACAATAAATATCTCAATGTGGATGATCCTCTGTCAATTTTCAGAATGAAGAACCTTCCCAGAGGGTCTAAAAGTTGGAATTTCATGATAAAATGTCGTCATTTAATCTGTAGGTTTCTAACCTAGGATGTTGATGTGGGTGATGAGGCCTTAGTTTGGGAAGAGTCTTGGGATGGACATCCTCCAATTGACTCTGGGTCCTTCCCTAAGGATCTCAAAGATAAATTAGTCTCTCTCTATGGAGTCAAAGTTAGTAATTATAAGATTAAAATTTCTTCGAAAGGAACTTCTAGATGGGTTTGGAAATCTTTGGATGGGGTGGGAGTAGACTCTTTGGCTAGAAAGGCTTATGAAAAAAATTTGTTAGATAGGAAAATTAAGAAAACCAAGAGGAAAGATGAACTTATTTGGGTAGCTTTGAATGACAGAAAGTACAGTGTAAGAAATGGATACAACACTCTGTTACACTCACAAAGATGGGAAAAAGTAGAAATTCCACTCAGTCTCTATTAGGATGTTGCTTGTCTACCCAAGGTAGGATTATTTTTATGGTTGGCTTTCTAGAATAGAAAATTGATGGTGAACATGTTATACAAACTTGGCTTTCAAGGTCCATCTAGGTGTGTGTTATGTAAACATAACAGCAAGGATTTGGATCACCTATTATATAACTGTCCATTTTCCCAAGCTTGCTAGGAATGGCTTAGACACAAGTTAGGGTGGTCAACTCCTCTGCTGAAATCTTTTCTTGATCTCCTCAAAGGATGGCCCACAAACTTGGATAAGGGTACTTACAATAAACTCTGGAACATATGTCTATCAATTGTGTCATGGAAAATCTGGAAGGAGAGAAATAAATGCATTTTTCAAGACTCTGAATTGAAACTAGAAGAGTTATTATTAAAAATTGAGGCTAGCATAGCGGAAGTAACTAATTCCCACCTCAGAAATTCCAGGAAAGAAGAAGGATCTTTCTCTATTTGGGATGGTCTCATGAAGAAGAATTGGATTGACTTGATTAATCCTCCTCTAGTATACTTTAAGAAAAGAAAGGAGGCTAGGAAAAGTTGTAAATGGTCTCCCCCCCTAAATGGATGGCATAAACTCAATTTTGATGGTGCAACTAGAGGCAATCTAGTTATGGTAGGAATTGGATATATCATTAATAACAATATAGGTAAATGGATAGGTAAAAAAGCCATGTCGATTCGGCCTACCTCCAACAATTTGGCTTAATTAGAAGCTTTGGAAAAAGGTCTGCCTCTATGTCATGAGTTAGGTTTGACAAGAGTTATCATAGAAGGGTACTCTTAGATCATCTTAAATGCGGTTAGGAAACATGTTACCCCTGATTGGGTTCTCAATTCTAAGCTAGGTGAAGTTCTCGATCTTCTCGATCGGTTTGTTGATAGTTGGATATGTCATATATTCTTAGAAGGTAATTAGAAGGTGGAATTTTTAGTGAACAAAGGAGTGGATGGTGTTAATTTCCAAGTCTTCAATGATGTATAGTTTATACATGTTTCTTAGACATTATCATATTCCTAGGTTCTCTTCATTAATATTCCTCATTTTTATTCTATTTAGTTTTTTTTGTCTTTTAGGGTTTTCTTTCTATCCTTTTAGTTTATTGCTATTTTGATCATTCATCTCTCGGAGAGTTTTCTTTATTCATGTTATTGTCTACCAACTATGTTGGTATTATTAATATAGGTTTTCACATATGGTTTTACTGATGGCCCTCCACTTCCACTTATCATTGTGATAGGTGGCGCCTTTTCCATTTTTGTCTATCTTTGGCCTTGTTATCATGATTTTGTTTTTTGCTAACTCATTATACCCTTTTATGACATACTTGTGTTTCGATCTGCTAGTGTCATCATTACATGAGGTCATGCCAGACTGGGCTTCTAGACTCTTCAATTGGTTTTGTTTTATTCTATAATGTCATTTTCTTTTCCCAATGTCTAGTTTTTCATTCTCTACAATGGATTCCAACATCTATCTCTTCCACACAATGAAATCCTGTACCATGGCATTTTGCGGCAATGTCAAACTGAAACATTGGAATAGAATTCTGAGGCTGATGGATGATATGACCAGGATTTTCGTGAGCAGAGTGATTAGAGAAGGAGTATTCAATTAAAAATATACATGGAGGATGAATAGTGACATATTAGGCTCCTTTATTGGATGTATGGCAAGAGCTAGGGTGGAGCCTTGGGCCATCATCCGACATTGCTACAACATACTTGACCCAACTTGGAGGAAGGGTCTTGAGACAATGATCAAGAGCATCAACGATAAGCTACACATTCCTCTGCTAGATAAATATATGGATCTTCTGTTGGGATCTCCAGATTTGGAGGTTACCTATCACCTCCCCTCTTTGATCATTCATGAAAACTTTACCTTCTATAGGGAATGGCCCAAGATGGAGGCCAGTATCCAATTCCTTCTCAGATGGAGGGGTAAATGTGGAGGAGAAGAATAGAGCATGGCTAACAAAGTATCTCAATGCTTTTAATGCATATATTTAGCTTGGGGTAGCCTTTGACAATTTGGACGCCCTAAATTTTTGCACTCCAAATTCAGAGAAGACTAATAGGGCTAAGTTTGATTTTGAATTTCCTCCAAATTTTCATGTGGAAAACCCAAATGACATCTCTGAAGTCATTATGGTATATTGGGAAAAGGGTTTTCTTGGGTGCTCAGCTGGATAATCCATTCTATTTCTGGTAATCAATTAGGCTGGTATGTATTTGGTTTTGTTTTACAGATTGGTAACTAAGTAACCTTGTAATGGGTTATTGTACTGGACTTAAGATTGTATAGTTTTTGTTGACTATAGCAATTAGACCGTGCTCTGGTTTGTTTGTAATACTTTGACACTATCATATGGAGAATTTTGATAACTCCTTTAATTTGTATATGGTAATAGGCAAATTATGATGGTAATAATATATGTTATTATATTTCTATTTGTTGATTTTGGTTCTGAAGGTCTTCGTGGCTTGTGGTTATTATGTATGTTTGATTTATCTTTGTAGAGATATACTTAAGACTGGCATCATGGAAGACTATTTTTGGATTTAATTCATGATTATCATTTGGTTTGAGGAATACTATCATATGCTTTGGGCACCCAATTTTTCTATTATTAATAGGGCTATGTTCAAAATCTCAGATTGTGCTCTATGGTTATCTGCTTTCCCTTAATCTTCGTCAGGTGTTTGGCTGATTGTTGTTTTTTTCTTTTAGCCCGTCTCTTGGTCCTATGCCTTAGATTTTATTATTTAATATCATTAATTAATTGGAATGCTATGGCAGTTTGTAGGTTGTTCCTCCGCTTATGATTAGAGGTGGGTACTCTATTTTGTATGATATTTATAGTTGGTCTATGTTCTGGAAGTTAACAGTGCAGGTAGTCGCAAATCTCTCCTTCTCTATTTTTTGGCATTCCTTCTATTAGGTAGATGGCTTTAGTTTGAGGGAAATGGTATAAATGTCCCCTCATTTAGAATGGCACTCAGAAAATATGTTTTAGTCTTCGTGGTATGGTTTGTGCTCTCTATAAGGCTCTGTGGACTAATTTTATCTTCTATATTTTTTAATAAATTATGCATAAACTCTTAGCTTATATTGCAGTATATTTAATGTATTCGGTAAGCCTCTTTCTATGATGGATAGCTTTAGGTTGGTATTTAGCTTCATTGTGATTGTCTAAGTCTGGAAAGTTGTAGATGAGTGGTGGAAATGAGCCTCCCTTTTTTGGTTTTTGGTACTCTGTTGTCTAGGTAGTGTATCAGTTATTATGATTGACTAATTTTGTTAGTAGCTTCAGCTATTCTTGTTGGAATTTAGATGTTGAGTTTTAAATCTATATTTAGTTTTAGTATCATTTTTTATTTCTATGTGGGGCAATACAGGTAGGTTTTCATATTCCTCTTTAATGTGTTGCTCACTTTAAACCTAATTTTTAATCTTTGCTAAGTTGAGGAGAGTGTTAATTCATCTCTTGGATTCTCCTATAGACTTGCTAATTATAAAGGTTCTTACAATGAATTCTGTGTAACTTTTTCCTTGTCTTTAGATATGTAATTCTACTATTAACCATTTTGATTGGAAGATAGCTAGACAGGGATGATTGCATTTGGCTTTTATACATGAATGGAAAGAGTAGTATTGAATCCTTGCCAAGAGGTCTTTGGTAGCAACAAAGAGCTTTGTACTTAAATATTTTCATTCAAATCAGATACTTACATTGTAATGTTTGAAATAAAGATATTTTGGCTGGGGTATGCCCCTTTTATGTTGTAATAATAAAGGACCATGGTCCCGAGCTAGATTGGAGGTTTTCTTTCCACGTTCTTTCCTACCAGTGCCTGTTTGAACAGTCGAATGCTATTGTATTTAATTTTATTTTATTAATCAATTATTATGGCCCTGGCCATTTACCGATCAAAATATTTATTTATTTATTTAAATAATAAAATTTAGAGTTCATTATTTAAAATAAAACTCCTAAATTAATTATTATTAAATTAAATAAATATTATTACGCCAAATTAGAACTTTTACTAAATATTTTAAATTTAATTCCTCTATTTAATTAATTTTTCAATTAATTAAATATAACTAAAAAATATTTTTTTTTGTAAAATTTCTGTTAAATCAAATCACTTAATATTCTCTTAATTTGATTTAATTATAATTGAAAATCACAATAGACCCACAAAAGTGAATAAGAAAACTCATTTAAAGACAAAGTACCAAATCAAACTCAAGGGTTAAAAATCTTGAATTCACATCACTTGATGAATTCGAAAGGGTAGATAACTCATATACTTGTCCTATTTTCTAGGACAATTGGCTTAGGGTTAGGATTTGGACTTAAGAACTATCTCCCCTCTTTACCATTGAGATATTATGGTAGGGCACCCTCATCCTGGCAATTTAGGGAAGTCGATGCTTGGTACCTACAATCTGCATAAATGTCAAGCATGTACATAGACATATAAATCTAAACTAAATAGGCAATAGCGGGGAGTAATGCATTGTGTAGATCTCGACTGGCAGGTGACTACGAATCCCTCCCTCAACCACATCAAAAATGTCAAACATGAAGTAAAACATACATGTACACAATACACATGCAAGTATGGGGTAAGTATCCATAGTAACTGCATAGATCATCCATCTAACTATCATCATGAAATGTGATGACCCATTTCCATCATCCTTCTAGTTTATCCAATTTCTAATAAATAGTCCTTGCTTAATGCCCTTTGTTTCCATGATATGGTTTCGTCATTTATATTCTTACATATGAAAGGATGTGTCTTCCATCTCCTTAATTTTATTATATTATTAATATAATTATTATATGTTTGTATTATCAAATATTATACTATTATATTTGTATACTATAATATAATCATATTTTAAAATCAACTATATTTAATATCTAATATCTAATTATGTTAAATTTATATCTTTATAAAGTGTTGCAAATATATCATATATATAATAGATTATATTTTACTTTAATATTATTATTCTTTATTATTATTATATTATTATTATAATACATTATTTTAATATTTATATATCCTATTAATTTGGGCTCATGACAAGTCTGCCCTTCCTCAAATTGCTTGCCCTTAAGCAATTTCTAATTTTCATTCAACGCCTTATAATCATAAAATCAAGGATTATTAAAATAATATTCATGCTCACAAAATTATGAAGTATAAATATATACAATGTATTAATGCATGAAGACACAAAGTATACATATTGATGGAAGAAAACACGAAGAAGACAAAAAGTACACACCTTGATGCAAGAAGACACGAAGCAGACACAAAGTATAAGTATACACATTGATGCAAGAAGACACGAAGAAGACACAAAGTATACACATGAAGACATAAAATATGATCTAGAAACTTCAAAGAGTACTATTTATCTCTTTGATAGGCATGTTCTTAGAGTGAGTGGTGAAATTATTGAGCTTGGGCATGGAAACAGTCTACTTGAGGCTCCCTCATGAACATAGCCTATTTTGGGAATTTCACCTCAACGTGACCGAATTAATCCCCTCTCCCTTCACAAGATCTACATTAACTATAAGACTTTTGAGGTAGATAGATACTTTGAAATAATAATGTATGTATTGTTCATTCACATTGTCTTGTTCCTATAGTGAATGGTAGAATTACTATGCTCAAGTAGAAACAATCTCCAAGAGGCTCCCTCGTGAACAAAGCCCATTTTGGGAATCTTCTCCTCACTATGGCTAAATTACTCTCCCTTTCACAAACTCCCTATTCACTAAAGTAATAAGAAATCATCAATCATTTGTTAAGTTGATAATATCAACAATAACATTTAAATATCAAGTAACTAGATGGATCTTTCTTGGGCACTTTCCATGTCCATAATAAAGGGTAGAATTACCGCACTCAGGTAGAAACAAGCTCCAAGAGGCTCCTCATGAACAAAGCTCATTTTGGGAATCTTCTCCTCACTACACTCAGATTACTCTACCTAAACTCCCTCTTCATTAGTAATATGGAAAGACCTAGTTTGAATATTCTAATAGTTTTAGTACTGAGATATGGAATGATATATCGAGATCAAATATTTAGTCTAAATGCATGTGTGAGTTAATAATAGAACTTTCATGGTCTTACCCTTGTTCCCACTATTAACTTTTGTTGTTTCCTTGTATTAGAATGTTATTCTTGGTGATATCATAATTTCATATTACCAATTATAATATTTTCAAAATACATGTATCAGAATTATAAGTTAATGATCTTATTCAAGATCTTGTGATGATCCTTTTCGAAATCCTGTTTATTTTCCTTTAAAACTCTTGATTAGAGTTTGGAATATGTCTATCAATAATAACTTTTATCATTTCATATTAATGAAAGGCTATAATTATATAATTAATCATAATTAATCATAATTTAAATCCACTTATGTGTACCACTTGTAATGGCCCTTAATAGAGTCTCACTTACAGTCCTAGAATATCCATAATGATGGTATAGAAAATATTTGTTTCATGCTCCAAAAAGTCTCAAATCTTTATCCACATATCAAAATTAAGATATTATTTATTTGCTAACGTGTTTCCCTTGCTACACAAGCCTAATATCTCTTAATGAATATCTATACTTCTTTAAAAGATTTAACATAATTTAAAGTAATTTTTATAATAAATTAATGTAGATGTATTCAAAATAAAAATAATGAATCATACCTTTGTAATACATGAACCCACCTGTTGGATACAATTATTCAATTGTGTGTTGTCTTTGATGTTACACAAATGTCATATCAGTTATCAGTCAGAGTCTACCAAGCTCAGTTGGTCAGCAAGGCAAAAGATAGAGTCTACTGAGCTTAGAAGGTTAGCAAAGAGAATTATAGAGTCTACCAAGCATTTCTGGAGGTTACACTGTGAAGTCAATCTCTATCAAGCTCACTTAGGTGTTGAAGGCTTCTATGGTAGAAATCAGTTTCTACCGAGCTCTCAAGGTCAGCAAAGGAAAATTAGTTCTTACCGAGTTCACTCGATCTCCAAAGGATTTTGTAGAGTTTGCAGTGTTTACCGAGCTTCACTTGGTTAACACTAGAAATCATTTTTAGAGCAGTGTTTACTGAGCTTCACTTGGTTAACACTGGAAATCATTTTTGGAGTAGTGTTTACCGAGCTGGGTCAGCCAATGAAGGATTTCATTATTTTGGGGAATAAAGTTTTTTTTTTTTAATGTAATGTTTGTAGCTGACTGATGTATGGTTTATTGGTAAATGTAACTTGTAAATGAGTCGACTTGACAATCTGTAATGTATAAATAAAAGGTCAAGTTGTGTTTTCAAATGTATGAATGGATGTATGAATGAGCGAGCATGCAAATGAGTTGATTGTGAAGAATAAATGTGAGCAAATTTTGAAAAAGGATCAGATATCCTTGAGGAGCAGTAAAGTTGTATTTGATCAGTGAGGATCTATTGAAGCAAAGTAGAGATCTATATCAGCAAAGTTCAGTTGCATCTCATTTAGGTCACTTATTGTTACTTTCTCACCATTGTAGCAGTAATTCCTAAATTTCTTAACAGAGTTGGTCTAACAGCCATTTTGTAAATCCTCTAACAAGGTGGATAGTTCAACTGAATTGTTCTAAAGACCTCTAGCAAGGCCACTCCTAATAGGGTGATTAAATCTTCTAACCAGGTCACACCTAATAGTGTGTTTTGTAACCTTTAACAGGGTTGGCTCCTAACAGGGCTCACTTCAGAAGAGTGAAAATTGGTAGCTTGTTACTTGGTGATTTTTCCCATATTGGGTTTGCATGTTAAATCTGGTGTCTCTTGTGCTCATGTTATTTTCTTTTACATGTACGTTAATAATTGTGAATTCTTAAAGATCAGTAACAAGTTAATCTACCGAGTTACAACATATTTTTTTGGCTACCGAGTAACAACAATAATTAAGTTTTAAGACATCTAAGGGATCTGTGATTTTTTTTTTCGTGGTAACTAATTCACCCCCCCTCTCAATTACTCCATCTATAATTCCAACAGTTCGTATCAAAGCTTTTGGTTCTTGTAGGAAGGATTTCAAGGATCTAAGCTAAAGATCAGGATGTCTTACAATAGGGAAATTCCAAGGCTTAACAGGGATAACTTTTCAGCATGGCAAGGTCTCATGAGACTCCATCTGGCTTCTATTGGAAACATAGGATTAAAATATCTGGATGAAGCATATGTAACTCTTTCTGGTACATTATCTACAAATGAAATTGCTAAGAAGAAGACTCATAACGTCATGATGATAGACATTGCATCTACCCTAACCTATGAAGAATTCGATGATGTCAAGGACTGCAAAACTGCCTTTGAAATGTGGAACAAGCTGAAAGAAATCTATGGAGGAGATGATAATGTGAGAATAGCCAAAGAAGAAAGTTTAAGAGGACAATTTGATCAGATGAGGATGAGAGAGGATGAAAGTATAGCAAAATATGTCGAAAGAGTCAAAGCAAGTGTTA
Source organism: Cupressus sempervirens (assembly GCA_028749045.1). Taxonomy (NCBI): domain Eukaryota; kingdom Viridiplantae; phylum Streptophyta; class Pinopsida; order Cupressales; family Cupressaceae; genus Cupressus; species Cupressus sempervirens. The sequence goes on from CM053783.1 coordinate 110,648,596, forward strand.
GTGCAATCAAAGCTTCTAGAGGAGATATCAAGGAGGAAACAGTTATAAGTAAAGTTCTTAGAACATTGCTTCCCATTTATGCAATTAGAGTTTTTGCAATTCAAGAGAGAAGATGTGAAGCAAATCATAAGATAAATTTAGAGGCCCTAGTTGGAAGATTGACTGCATTTGAGCTAGACAATTTTGATAACTATGTTCTAGCTACCAAAAACATTGAATCAGCATTTGAAGCCAAGATTTCACTCAAGGAGAAGGGCAAGAAAATAAAGGATTCTCAGTCAGAAAGTGAAGAAGAATCAAAATAGAGCTCTGATAGTGATCTTGAGGTGGTTGAAGCTCTACTAGCAAGGAAATACTCAAGAGGCATAGGAAAATACAAAGGTAAGGTTCCTCTAATCTATTTTTCATGTGAGGAAATTGGACATATTGTTGCTAGGTGCCCAAATAAGCAAAACAAGGATGATAAGAAAAGTCACAAGTGCAATGGCAAGAAAGACTTCAAATCATTCAAGGACAAAGGTAAGAAAACATGTTTCATGGCTAAGGATTCTAATGATTTTGATGATGAAGAAGATGAAATTGTTTACATTGATGTGAAAGATGAATCTAAAAATCATGAGGAAATGGCACTTATTTTGAGCAAAAATGATGCATGGATTATAGATAGTGGTTGCTCTCATCATATGACTAGTGATAAAACTAAGTTTGAACATTTTGAAGACTATGATGGTGGTAGTGTGAGGTTTGGTAATAATGAACCTTGTTGCATAAAAGGAAGAGGAAGAATCTCACTAACCAAAGAGCTTGTATGTGATAATGCATATTGGGTAGAAGGAATAAAACACAATCTATTGAGTGTGGCACAACTACTCAGTAATGGATTCAAAGTGGAATTCATGCATAGAAAATCAAGACTGTTGGATGGCAAAGGAAAGTTGATTGGATCAGGCATCCAAATAAAAGGTAATTTGTTCTATCTTGAACTTGGTGAATGTTAATGTTTTATTGCTCAAGTTGAAGAAAGTTGGTTATGGCATAGGAGGTTGTGTCATGTGAACTTTGATAACTTGGTGAAAATAAGTAAATTCAATAAAGTAAGAGGCATTCCTAATATAAAGAAACCTGAGGTTGGTCTATGTAAGAATTGTCAAATTGGTAAGATGGGAAAGACTAGCTTCAAAAGTAAAAACTATTAGTCTGAAGAAGTTTTAGAAATTGTGCATACTGATTTATGTGGACCTATTAGAATTGAAAGCTATACTGGTGAAATTTTTTTCATTCTTTTCATTGATGATTACTCAAGAATGATGACTGTCATGTACTTGAGAGAGAAATCAAAAACATTTGAGAAGTTCAAATGGTATTTGGCCAAAATAGAGAAGGAAATAGGGAAAAGACTGAAATTCTTGAGGTTAGAAAGAGGTGGTGAATTCATTTCACATGAGTTCAATAAATTTTGCATTGAAAGAGGGATCAAAAGACAGGTATCAGCCCCTGGAACTCCTAAGCAAAATGGAATAGCTGAAAGAAGGAACAGATCTATCATGGACTCTGCAAGAACCTTAAAGATTGAAAAGAACATTGTTATCAAATACTGGAAGGAAGCTATCAGCATTACAGTTCATACCTTGAACTGAGTATAGCTGAAGAAGGATTCATTCAAAACCCTCTATGAATTATGGTATGGCTATAAACCCAATGTAAGTTACCTAAAAGTATTTGGAAGCAAATGTTACATTTTGAAAGAATCTAGAAAAGGTAAATTTGATGTGAAAGGTGATGAAGGAATATTTTTGGGATATTCTTGCAAAAGTAAAGCATATAGATGTTTGAACTTGTCTACTCACAAAGTCATAGAAAGTGCACATGTGAAAGTTGATGAGTTTGCAGAAAGAACTAAAGAAGAAAGCAAAAGGGAACCAAAAGACTATAGGAGATTTTTTTTCATTGAACCTGATATGATGCCAAATATACTTGTCAATCAGAAATCTTCTATTCTTGAATCTTCAATAACCGAATTATAGGAAGTTCAAACTGAGCTACAGGAACCTGAGTCACATTTTGATGCTATTGAGCCAATGCTTACTGAGCCTAAAGGACCCAAGCAGTAGACAGAACAGCCAGAACCTAAAGTTGAAATGCAAGAGGATGAGAATGCAATGCATTCAAAAGGCAAGGAACCTGTATTAGCTAAGTATGTCAGGAGACATCATGCACCAGATCAGATCATTGGAGACAAATCTGAAGGTACTATGACAAGAAGTAAGTTGAAAGGTACTTGTTTACTTGCTGATTTTGAACCTAGAAGTGTCAAAGATGCATTAGAAAATGAAAATTAGATTGAGGCTATGAATGAAGAGATAGAGAAGATAAAAAAAAATAAAACATGGACTCTTGTACCCAAGCTTAAAGACAAAAATGGGATTAGAACTAAGTGGGTATTTAGAAATAAGTTGAATGAAGATAGTAAGGTGTCAAGGAATAAAGCTAGATTGGTATGCAAAGGATACTCTCAAGAAGAAGGAATAGACTATGGAGAGACTTTTGCTCCTATTGTAAGATTGGAAGGTGTAAGGACCTTACTTGAATATGTTGCATACAAAGGATTTAAAGTTTATCAAATGGATGTCAAGTCAGCATTTCTCAATGGTATACTAGATGAGGAGGTGTACATTGAGCAGCCTGAAGGTTTTTTTGATCCAAACAAGAAGGACATGGCTTGCAAATTACACAAAGTATTGTATGGTCTGAAACAAGCCCCTAGAGCATGGTATGAAAGACTGCATAACTATCTTATTTAGATTGGTTTTTAGAGAACTAATGACAATAGTAGCTTATATATCAAGGAAGGACCAGATAATAAGATTTTTTTGGTAGAAATATTTATGGATGATACTTTGTTCACAGGATATGATGATCTTTGCAAAGAATTTTCAAAGAAAATGAACAAGGAATTTGAAATGTCAATGTTTGGTGAAATCAAATTCTTTGTTGGTCTTCAAATTCAAAAAAGTAAGAATGGCATCTATATCACTCAATCTAAATACATCAAGGAGGTATTGAAAAAGTTTGGTATGGAAGATTGCAAACTAGTTGGGACTTCTATGTGTACTAGATTGAAACTTACCAAGGATGATGAATCAAAGGAAGTGGATCAGACATTGTATAGATCTATGATTGGAAAGTTGTAATATGTAGTGCATACAAGGCCAAATATTTCCCTTGCAGTTGGTATTGTAGCAAGATTTTCAGCAAACCCAAGAGAAAATCACATGATGGAAATCAAAAGGATCATGAGGTATCTGAAAGGAACTGAAGATTATGGATTATGGTACAAATTGGAGGTAATCTATATTTAAAAGTGTTTATTGATGTAGATTGGGCAGGAAACGTTGATGATAAAAAAGTACAAGTGGAGGAGCTTTCTTTCTTGGAAAGAGGTTGGTTTCTTGGATAAGTAAAAAGCAAAATTGTACATCCCAATCCACAACAAAAGAAAAGTATGTTGCAGCAGTAGTAAACTGTTCTAATATTGTTTGGTTCAAACAGTTATTGGAAGGTATGAAGGAAGAAATCAAAGAACCTGTTGTTATGTTTTGTGACAATACAGGTGTAATTAACATATCCAAAAATCCAATGATGCATTCAAAAACCAAACACATTGCAATAAAGTATCACTTTGTCAGAGAATTGGTGCAGGATAAGGAGATCAGATTGGAATATGTCCATACAAAGGAACAAATTGCTAACATATTCACAAAGACTTTACCTAAGGATGCATTTTTGTATCTAAGAGGTAAGTTAGGGGTCATTCCCCTATCTAAAGCTCACTAAAATGAAGTTTTAGTGATGCATCAATGGTATCAAGTTGAAGATCTTTCAGTTGATGCAGAATAATCATGGAAATATTGCATATGAATCAGTACATAAGGTACACTGCTATTCATTTAGTTTGTGTTGTCTTTGGCATGTGTTGTCAAAGAGGGAGAGTATACTATCATATCTTTCTAAAATTTGATGTTTGTAAAGAAGTTATCTAATTCCTTCACAGAGGGAGATTACTATATTTGAGGAGTTTGAGGAATGAAATGAAAGAGGGAGAAACATTTTGTCAGAAAAGACTTGTTTTCAAATTCCATTCGGCTATGACATGTTGTGTTGCCATCAATGCCAAAGAGGGAGATTGTTGGATATAATTATTCAATTGTGTGTTGTCTTTGATGTTACATATATGTCATATTAGTTATCAGTCAGAGTCTACCAAGCTTAGTTGGTTAGCAAGGCAAAAGACATAGTCTACCGAGCTCAGAAGGTTAGCAAAGAGAATTACAGAGTCTACCAAGTGTTTTTGGAGGTTACACTGTGAAGTCAGTCTCTATTGAGCTCACTCAAGCGCTGAAGGCTTCTGTGGTAGAAATTAGTTTCTACCGAGCTCTCAAAGTCAGCAAAGGAAAATTAGTTCTTACCAAGTTCACTCGGTCTCCAAAGGATTTTGTAGAGTTCGTAGTGTTTATCAAGCTTCACTTGGTTAATACTGGAAATTATTTTTGGAGCAGTGTTTACCAAGCTTCACTTGGTTAACATTGGAAATCATTTTTGGAGCAGTATTTACTGAGCTAGGTCAGCCAATGAAGGATTTCATTGTTTTGGGGAATAAAATTTTATTTGTTTAATGTAATGTTTGTAGCCAACTGATGTATGGTTTATTGGTAAATGTAACTTGGAAATGAGCCGAATTGACAATCTGTAATGTATAAATAAAAGGTCAAGTTGTGTTTTCAAATGTATGAATGGATGTATGAATGAGTGAGTATGCAAATGAGTTGATTGTGAAGAATAAGTGTGAGTGAATTTTGAAAAAGGATTAGATATCCTTGAGGAGCAATAGAGTTGTATTTGATCAATGAGGATCTATTGAAGCAAAGCCGAGATCTGTATCAGCAAAGTTCAGTTGCATCTCATTCAGGTCACTTATTGTTACTTTCTCACCATTGTAGCAGTAATTCCTAAATCTCTTAACAGAGTTGGTCTAACAACCATTTTGTAAATCCTCTAACAAGGTGGATAGCTCAATTGAATTGTTCTAAAGACCTCTAGCAAGGCCACTCCTAACAGGGTGATTAAATTCTCTAACTACGCCACACCTAATAGTGTGTTTTGTAACCTTTAATAGGGTTGGCTCCTAACAGCTTCAGAAGAGTGAAAATTGGTAGCTAGTTACTTCGTGGTTTTTCCCATATTGGGTTTCCACATTAAATATGGTGTCTCTTGTGTTCATGTTATTTTCTTTTACATGCATGTTAATAATTGTGAATGCTTAAAGATCAGTAACAAGTTAATCTACCAAGTTACAACATATTTTTGTGGCTACCAAGTAACAACAGTAATTAAGTTTTAAGACATCTAAGGGATCTATGAATTATTTTTTCGTGTGGTAAGTGATTCACCCCCCGCCCCCCCCCCCCCCTCTCAGTTACTCCATCTATAATTCCAACACCCACATTGCAATTTGATTACCTTTGAAATAAGTTGATCAACGCATATGAATTTACTTCTTCCTACCTTATGATGCATAGTGTCCTCTGATTTATTTGGTTAAAAAAACCTTCATTTATGAGCCAATCCATGTGTGACATCTTCCCTTTGTGCTATCATTTTCCTTGAACCAAAAGATGGTATCCATGTCTGTTAGTGTCATTCACTTGTGATGGATACACTCTATGCTTTGACTGGGATTTTTAACCATGTTTTTCCTTTGTTATTGAATGTCGTTCTTGAATTTTAGTTGCAGTTCATTCCAAGTCATTGAATTCCCTTTTAATCAATATCTTTCAAGATGTATAAAGTTATCAAATTCATTTTTCCTATTCATATCTTCCAATTAGAGAACTATTTCTTGAGATGAAAGAAGAAATTGATCTATACAATCATCTATTGGTTTTGTATGAAAGTGGATTGCTATGTCAATAATGATTTTAGGAAAGATGATGATGCAATCTTCTCTAAGAATATTATCAAATGTTGTGGATAGTTTTCACTCTCCCAGTGAATACTTAGATTGGTATTTCTGACCAAATACTTGTTAGTGCTCATCATATTAGCGACGTGTATTTTAGAAGATCCTGAATGATGAACTTCCAATATATAATTATGAATTATGCCAATGGTAACTTCCACTTGTGAATATGAAATTCGTTGGTTCGTTTGTTAAGGATATGCACTATGTTCTTGCTATATATATATATATATATATATATATATATATATTCAATGTGCTTACATAAATGTTCTTGGCATATGAAAATCCTATCTTCAACAAAATCTTGAATAATAATATGTTGTTGCTATTCCTCCTTTGCAATAGATATGTTTGTTTCTATTTTGATTAATACAAATATCTTGATTCATATATTTATTTCGTTTCCTATGTATTCACTATATCCATTGATGATACCACCTTTGGAAATCTAATGAATTAGAATTGTTACCAGCCCTAATGGCCTCATATCAATTATCTTCTCCTACATGAGTTTACTGGTACCCTTTTATAATGATCAGATGACTATGATTGGTTCCTCATACTCTAGCCAAGGATCACGACAATCGCCTGTACATCTTTCTTGAAAGGAGAACTTCCAATTGTATCTAACTCTATTGTTGTATTTTTAGGAATTTTACTTACTTGGGAATATCACCTACTATAGTTGTTTTCTGGCAACATCTCTTCACTACAAGAGCTTGTTTTGGAATTCACTGATATAATGACAATTGTCTTGTAATTTTATTCTTTTGATTCGCTGGAAGAGAATCTGTTCACTATTTATGAGGGTTGATTACCTATAAAATATTGCTAATTCTTAATGTATGTATGATGATCCTCATATCATTGTTACTTCTTCCATGCCACAATAATGAGTGCTGCTTGGACAAAATTCTCAGTGGTCTTGACTGTAGTACCATGATAAAACACGAACATGACCTTTACAGAATTCATAATAACAGATTCTCCCATATTCGTTGGATGTACATGGAGATGAAGATCAATATAAATATCTCCACATGGAGGTCTTTGAACCATTGTCTCTAATACCAATTGTGATGACCCATTTCCATCATCCTTCTAATTTATCCAATTTCTAATAAATAGTCCTTTCTTAATGCCCTTTTTTTTCCATGATATGGTGTCCTCATTTATATTCTTACATATTGAAGGATGTGTCTTTCCATCTCCTTAGTTTTATTATATTATTAATATAATTATTATATGTTTAAATTATCAAATATAATACTATTATATTTGTATATTATAATATAATCATGTTTTAAGATCAACTATATTTAATATCTAATATCTAATTATGTTAAATTTATATATTTATAAAGTGTTGCAAAAATATCATTATATATAATAGCTTATATTTTACTTTAATATTATTATTCTTTATTATTATTCTTTATTATTATTATATTATTATAATAATAATATATTATTTTAATATTTATGTATGCTATTAATTTGGGTTCATGACATGAAATAACTAAAATCATTATATGAACACATGAAACATCATCATCGAAAGGATAAATATGAACACATGAAGTAATTGAGTATCAAGTAGCTCATCAAATAGATAAACTAAGTTTGAAGTAACATCCAATCAAATTAGGTAACTGAGTACCACTAAAACATAAAGCATAAAACATAACCATAAACCTATCCTAAATGAATTCGGCAATAACATGACAAGTAAACTATGGTTAGGCATTACATCCACCCCCCTAGAGTTAGGCTTACTCCTAGAAGCCTACGACAAGATAAAACTCAAGAACTCAAAGTGTGGGTCCTATTGGACCCTTTCCCCCTATAGGAGGATAAGACCCCACTGAAAAGACCCTTTGCAATCTACCCATATCTCCAAGCATGGGTTTTGAAACTATAGGTCTTTGATATGAGAACTGTGGTTTCCATTGAGGACAATGAGATGACTTATGCCTTCATTGTCCACATGAGAAACATTCTCCATCAAAATTCCCCTACACTTTAGGTGCACTAGACTACTAAAAACTATCCCCACTAGCAAAAGAATGAGTACTTTGTGTTGGTTGGTCATAAAAATTGTGCCTATTGCACTGAGAGTATTGAGAATCCCTATATTGTGAACCACCACTCTGTGTTGGAGCTTAAGATCTCTGATAATGTTGATTTTGATTGCCTCCTAAAGAATGAGGCTTCCTATTACTACCCATTCCCTGATTCTATGTGCCCTTGGACCTAGATGTTTCATGTCCACTAGAAGGTGCACCCACAAAACCACCATGTCTTGAAATGACATTTTTCTCTATAAGAATAGCCTAATGTATCGTATCCTTGAGGGTTTTAGGTTGGAAAACCTTTACACCTCCAATGAGACAATTGTTCAAACCCCAAATGAAGTGTTGAACCATTAGTGGTGAACTATCATTGGTCCCTACATAAGGCATGAGCTCATAAAAGTTACACTCGTACTCTACCACAATCATGGTATACTACCTCATATTATGGAACTCATCTACCCTCTGCTGATGCCACTCCTTTGGTAGAAAGCGATCATGAAAGTTTTCAAGGAATAGTTCCTAAGTAAAGATGTTCATGTTCATACCCAATTTATTTTCTTCAATGCTCCACCATGTAGACCCAAAGAGTTCTAGATGTGTGATGGCATACCTTGCTTTGACATTGGATCAAAGTCTTACATCACAAAACACCTTTCTAAGACAATTAACCACTGCTTTGCCACATATCTTATACCAACTCTGTTGAAAGGTTTGATCTTGGACCTTTGTAGGTCCCTCATCTTTGTGGCTTTAGCCAACCTCTACCTATCACCATGGAGGTCTCCCTAAGGACTCTTGGATCTTCACCTCTCCTCATTCCTAGAATGATGTGATTCCTCCTGATCAACACCCTTTGGAGGAGTTATGCACTCTAAGATCATCCTCATCATCTATCTCAAATTAACCTCCTCTGAGTCTGCATGCTCTTCTTTATGGCTATCTTCCCTATTTTCTTCTTGAATAGGACTCTCTCTATGAGTCAGAGGAGAACTATCATGTCCACCTCTCCCACAACCTCTATCTCGTCCTACACTACAACCTCTAATAGTTGGTCTAGTTTCAGACACCATCCTCCTACAACACCCAAGAAAGAACAAAAAAAATGCTAACAAAGTCAACAAAGGCATACCACCTTAAATCACAATCATAAGAAAATATTTTTGAAAATTCAAGAGTTATTCAAGAGTTATTCAAGTTTTTCCTTTTTGAAGTTCAAAGTGTTCAAGTTGTAATAGATACATATAGTTGTTTAAGTTCCATTTAAGTTTGCTAGTTGTCATCTAGTGGCGTTGCAATATACCCAGAGTTCTCATTGTAGAAACCCAAGCTTTGATACTAGATGTAATGCCCCACCAAGGAACCCAAAAGAAACTAACCTAAAGATTCCCTAAGTTTCCCATACATTTTTTTTTTGAAAGATAATAACAACAAGAGATAATATAGTGGAAGAAATGACTCACATACAGACAAAAAATCCATAAACAAATTACATCTCTGAAGGGTTCCGTGACATTGAATCACATACATAAGTTTTATTAATACTTAATCTGATACATAACAAAATCCACATCATAGAATAACTACAAGTAAGAAACCCAATGAAATAATATACAATTACATAAGATACCACATGGCATAAGTAGAATGTATAATCATCTATTGTACAAGTCACAAGGTATGAAAGCTCAAAGATTATACATCATGAATAAATAAAACATCTCATAAGATCTCTGATAAACAAGTACAGTACAACATAATATAACCATCCAACAAATGCACAAAATCAAAATGAAAGGAACAACTTCACAACTACATCTAGCAATGACATCCAGTTGTTCAATTTTAATGATATAAGAAACACTACCACCCAACCTCATGGAACCTAAATGGCCCAGTCCTACTGTGCTAAGGAGATAATCTCAAGTCCCATACAAATATCAATCCCAAAAGTCATAACCAACATCTAGGTCAAGGAAAACCTGATAGTAATTTGTCTTAAAGGTACCAAAACACAAAAACATCTAATCTCAGAGGAAACAAAGACACGTAGGAAATCTACTATGTAAGTGGGCAAGTGTCATCACATGAGTCAACTCTAAGGTTACCTTGGTAGCCTCTCTCAACTCTATCCCCCTAATGAATCTATGTGGCATCAGTATCCTTTTGTACAGATGAGGCATACTAACAAGGCAAAGGTCACAACCAAGAATCATCTCTACTCTCATCCTAGCATGTACTAGCACTCGAGGCATGGGCGAGGTAAAACATTAACTCTTGTTAATTCATTTTAAACCATTTAATGAAATGTTATCACTTATTAATACAACCTACAATAGGTTACCTAGGCAACCTCTTTAGAGCTCCGAGCTCCATTGCAAGCCACTTCAACATACACATAGATAACCTACCTTAAGCTCATAAAAAGAATAACTCATAAAATCACAATATTCACCTCAGTCCTATACAATAAACTAGAAAGCACCAAAAGGTAACTGATCAAAACCTCATAGGCTACCCAAGAAAATCACACTATTCACCTCAGTTCTATACAAGCAACTGAAAAGCATCAAAAGATAACAAATTGAAACTCAAAGGTTACACCAAGAAAATCACACCATTCACCTCAATCCTATACAAGCAATTGGAAAGCACTAGCAAATAACTGATCAAAACTCATCACAGAATTACATAAATTATCACACTTGTTGTAAATAAAAGATCGTGACATATTATACATAACATCATCATAGAATAAAATCTCCCAAGCCTTTGGTAAACATCCTAAAAGTCAATGTACTAAGTCAAACCCAACCCCCAACTCAAAATAAACCATACATCACACTAAATGTAGATTCATAAATTATTTGGTTTGAAAACATACAAGTTCAATTTACAAACAGGGTTCAAGTTTTTTTGTTTTTGTTTTTTAAATGTCATTTCTGACAAAGTTTTCTCGAGATCACAAGTATAACAAAAATTCCCTAGTATAAAAATATTTCATATAAAACGAACCCTCTAAACAAAATCTAAGTTTCATTAAAACAAATAATTTCCCCAATTGAATTACAATTATCAATTTTATTTATTTATTTATTTATATATAATAGTAAACTCATTTATTCAAATCTTTAATTAAACATTATTAAGATCTAGTAATTATTATTAAATTATTAATAAGATAATGTTAATTAAATTATTAATAACAATAACTATTATATTTACTATTATAAAATAATATTTATTAAATATTAATAATATCCATTAATTAAATTTTAATATAAATTAACAACCACATTTTTTCTTTTTAAAAATATAAATTAAATTAAATTAAAAAAATTATAGCTCGGTGGGCTTTCATGCAACGCGTGAGGCTACAAGGTAGTGTTCACCATTGCTAAGGCAACGTGAGCTACTACTTGCAACACTCATCGCTGCTACAATAGCATGAGCTGCTACTTACAACACCCACAGTAGCCTGTGTGCAGTGTAAGCTATTGTAAGAGCCAAGAAGGTAAGGGGGGGTGGGGGTAATGGCCCACATCCCCATTTTTTTAATAAAAATTTCTTTTATATTAAATTTTATTTTTCATAAGCAAAACAAGAACCCCAAATTTATTTTAATATTATTACCATAGTAATAATTTATTACTATGATAGTTAATATTATATATTTTAAAACATTTCCAATTTAGATATGATAGGCCAAAGAATTTGAAACAGTCAAGATTAACAATTTAAATATGGTCTTCTTTTCAAACCCCATCCTAAATTCATAATTTTTCTAAATCAATTCAATTACAAATAACAAGTTTTCTCAAACAAGGGTTTCCAATTTGATTTCATTCACAAAAATTTTCATTAACAAAGAATAGTAAATTTAACAACAAGGGTTTCAATTAGAACTATTTTTGAAAATAGATTCATAGCAAACACGAAGAAGACAGAGGAAGTTCAAAGGGAGACTACTATGAAAATCTCAACAAGATCCTACCTTGATCTGATGCTAACTAGATGAATGTTCTGAAGTTGCAAAAATTCTCGTCTTCTCGAATAACCTCTTTCTCGAAGTTTTCTCCTCCAAACCTATATGTGGAGAAATGAGCTCTCATTTCTTAATAAAGAGCTTTCTCCTTTTAGGTTTTTGGTTTTGCAAACATGTAAACCCGTTATTATTTTATTTATTTTAATTTCATGTGTAAACTTTTTGCATTTTAATTAAAATAAATTTTATTAAATTTATTTTCTCTCTCTTTTGTTAAATCACAAGACATCTTTAATAGTATATTTATTAATTTGAATAATAATATTTAGAGTATATTATTTAAAATGAAACTCCTAAGTTAATTATTATTAAATTAAAAGAAAACAATGGAAAGCAGAACCAAAAAAGCGAAAAATGTGAATAATGTGAAATACTCAAATATTGTCAGGCAAAATCCATATAAATTTACAAAGCCAAAAAGACAAGGGCATTTGTATCGAAACAAGTCAAATGTTCCTAGTCTGAGAAGACCTAAAGTATAGAAACATGTGGATGATTCCAGATATGTGGGCACATCTGTAGTTAAAACATCAAATAATTTTGCCCCTCTGTCAAATTCGTAGATTTGGGAGGCCGACAATACACTAGATCGATGCCCTAAGTGGGATCCCATTCGCCATCCTGTTGAATTGCTGGGCAAAGCTATGCCAGTGATTCATTCCACAACTAGCTTAGACAAGCAAATCTTTTTCTTCAACTCAATGAAATATGCTAGCTTGAACCTTAATCCTATTTATATTAGGCAAAAGGGTTTTGCTTTCTACCCATCACTAGATTTTCCATCTCATTTGAAGGATTCCCCTCCTCTACATTCTCCTTCCACCTACATCCCTCCACATTGTAGGGAGCCTCTCACTCATCAACTGCATTCTTTATGCCCTAATTCCACTCATTACACTCCAGAAGATCATGAAGACAAGATCCTCATCATCAGCAATCAAGATAGTGAAGAATGATGACAAGAGTGTCAAGAGATCAGTTTATTCACCTTTTGGAATGGCCCTAAAGCAGAGCTACACAATCTGATTGACCGGTTGGAGGACTTTTGTGGCTACCAAGTAAGTATTTCACATTACTCTGATAAATTAGTCTTTATTCATTGCTGTGATGAAGATGTGAAAAAAGAATTTCTTATGGTATCTGAATGTATGTTTAAGGGTCACGCGATTAGCTTTTTTGATTGGATTCAAAATTATAGAGAAAATAATTTAGATTTAACTATTCCAACATGGTTTGTTATTAATTCTATCCCTCTAGAGCTAAATCAAATAGGTATTATTAAAAGAATTGGTAGATCATTAGGTGAGCCAATTGGTTTGGATGCGTCATTTGAAAGATGCAATAATATAAAATTTCTTATCAAATGTAAAACTAACAAGACAAATCTTAAAACAATAGAGTTAATCACAAATAGATCAACATACAGGATAAATTATCAAAAATATGAGTGTAAGATTACAGAGATAATCAGACTGGATGATGAGGGGAAATCTTCCCTCAGAATTTTGTCTAGAACTTCAGATCTCAACAACTCTCTTTCCATGATCAGAATAAGGCACCTGAATATGTTGCACGAAGAGTATGAACATGAGGAAAATGTATTAAAAAACATAAAAGATTTACCAAACAACTCAAAGGAAGACATGCCAAATAAGGAGGAAGCAGGAAAGGGTAACAACCTCACATGCTGAAATCATGGAGGTCAGCAGGATAGAATCAACATATCTCCAAAGAATACAAATGGGAGTCACCAGTTGGATATGATTAATACAATAGACAAATGCAAGGATAAATTGTCCCCCTCAAAATTGTTGGAATAGGACAACAACCTTTGCAACACAGGAAAGTTATCCAAAGCAAATAATAGACCCAAATTAGAGAGCATAATTGTTGATAGTAGAAAATAGAGAAAGAAAGAAAAGAAAGCTAAGAAAAAGAAAGAAGTCATAAGGGAAAAAAGTGAACAAAAGATTTTACCAGAACCCATTTTGGAGGGTAATAAGACCTCAGCTAATTCTCAAAGGAGTATGGATGATATGAACAATCATTCTTATTTGAAGCCTCAACAAAGAAAGAAAGCAAAATAGATGATAGCTATTCTAAGTCTCATAAGCAACAAGGGGTAGAACCATCTCTGGAAAAACCAATTTCAAACAACGAGTCTCCAAAACAGTTAACCAAATTCTGGTAGACTCCCTCTCCAAAAAGAGAATATTTGGAAAACAGGGTCAGAACAAGCATGTTAGAAGTATGCAAGTCAAAAGATATACCTATTCAAGACTTTCAGGATTTTTTGAATTAGAAAGTGGATAAGAATGAAGAATTAGAAATAGATTTGCTAAAAAAGGAGGAGAAAGATTACATAGGGAAGCTTTCAGAAGAACTAATCTGGATATTTGATTTCAATAACGAAGATAGCAATAATATTTCTCAAAAAGAAGAACTTTTGTAGAAAGTGTTACAGCTGGGAGGAGACAATTACACTTTTATAGATCTCAGAAGGGATCTATTATCTTTTGAAGAAGAAGATAAGATAACCAAGAATACACTGACAGATAATAGAATTCATGAAGAAGAAGATAGAGTGACTATGGTACACCAATGCTTAACAACCCAATTACTTCAAGAGCTGGAAATTGATGAAAAGGAGATTGAGGGGAGTAATAAAGTTGAAACTAAAATTGTTAAGAGTGCACAAGAAAACTTGGAACAGCTGGGCATAATAAAGAATCTAGAAGGAGTCAAATTTCCTAATTGTAGCATTACGACAGCTAAAAGAGGTAGAAAATTGCTTAAGGAACTCAGAGAAGTAGATGGTAAAGCTCAGGAATAGCAAAAAATTAGACAAATTTTCAATAGAGGTGAGGGGAAGAGCCTTCCCACATAACCATGAAGATCACTACATGGAATGTTAGGGACCTAAATGCCCCTAGCAAGAAAAGGATTCTAAAACAAAATTTAAATAAGTTTGAATAAGATGTTATACTATTACAAGAAACTAAGTTGAATAAGACAGAAGGAATTAGCTTAGGAAGAAAGCTAGGAAATTGGAGTTGTATTATGCATGAATCTATAGGTGCATCTGGGGGTTTAGGGTTCATCTGGAATCATAGGAAAATCATGTTAGACATATTAATATCAAAGAATAATTGGATTAGTGGTTTAGTCAATAGTGTGAAATCAAATATCAAGTTTATTCTTTTTAATATTTACGGGTCAATTAGTACTATAGAGAAGAAAGCAATTTGGGAAGAAATCAACCAATGCATGGAAGATTTCCAGAACATCCCAATAGTTTTAAGAGGACATTTTAATACTAGATTAAATTTGAATGAAAAAATTGGGGGAGTTCAACAAATCTCCCAATCCATGAAGGATTTTAAAGAATGGTGTGAATGTCATAACTTAATTGATATTCCATGCAACAATGGGATCCATACTTAGAAAAACAAACGGAAGGATTTTGTGTATATTGCTAAGAAATTAGATAGTTTTTTCATCAAAGGAGATTTAGAAGTAAATAATATAAATATTCAGTCCTCGATTTTTTTGATTGCTGGTTCTGATCATTTCCCTGTTAGATTGGAACTCATCAAACCTGACAAACCCAGTAGAAATTTGTTTAAATTCCGAAAAAATGTGGTTTATGGATTCTAGCTTTCTAGAAAAAAATTAAGAATGGTGGTCACAAGGTGATTTTGAAGGATTAAAAATGTTCATGTTTTCGTATCTAAAATAAAGATGCTCAAAGAAAAAATTCTCAGATGGAACAAAGAACACTTCAATAATATTTTCAAAGAAAAATTAGAAATCGAAGATAGATTAAAAGAATTAAATTTAGAAGTTATTAAGTATGGCATGAACAATGATAGTTACAAGTTAGAAAAAGAATTGTTGGCTAAACAAGAAATTTTGACCAAGGAATATTTTTTTTGGAGACAAAAATCTCGAGAAAGGTGGTTAGAGGAGGGAGATCGGAATAGTAAATATTTCCATAACTCAACTCTCTATAATAGAGCTAAAAGCATAATAACAAGTATCAAAAATCATGAGGGGACAGTGACAGATAAACCCATTGAAATTGCAGAGATTTTTGTGGATCACTTTCAAAAAATATTAAATAATCTTGAAGGATCAAGCAGAGTAGTGCAAGATGAATTTCTTGAAGTAATTCCTAAATTAGTTACCTCGGAAGATAATAAAGTTTTAAATAAACTGGTTTCGTTAGAAGAAGTTAAGAAGGTAGTATTTAACATGAATCTAGAGAAATCTCCTGGTTCAGATGGATTTCAAGCTTTTTTTTACTAGAAATGTCAGGATATTATTGGTACAGATCTTTGGGAGGTGATCGAAGCTTCAAGGAGGGGTGGCTCTTTGTTGTTTGAAATTAATCACTCCTATCTTACCCTAATTCCCAAGAAGCCAGAGCCTAAGACTCCAAGAGATTTCAGACCTATTGTATTATGTAACACCATTTATAAAATTTTCTCTAAAATATTAGCTAATAGACTTAAACTAATTCTTCCAAAAATCATTTTCGAGGAACAAATAGGTTTCATCCGAGGCAGATCCATTTCGGAGGGCATCATAATTATTTAGGAAGCAATTCATTCGGCCCTTAAGAATAAAGAGGCTTGTATGTTTATGAAGTTCGACATTCAGAAAGCCTATGATATGGTAGATTGGAAATTTCTATGCAAAACTTTAGAAGCCTTTGGTTTCTCCCATTAATGGATTAATCTTATTTTTAAATGCATCTCAACTACCAAGATTTTTGTCCTTATTAATGGGTTGCCTGAAGGTTTTTTTGAGATATTAAGGGGAATAAGGCAAGGAGATCCATTATCCCCATTTTTATATATCATTATGGTAAAAGCATTTGGGAGAGCTATAACAAAAGCATATAACAATAAAGAAATTAAAGGTGTCATTGTTACCAGAAATATTCCTAACATTACTCATCAACAAAATGCAGATGACACGATCTTGCCTAGAGATAGCACTCACAAGGAGGCTATTAATTTAAAGACACTCATTTAGTGATATATGAAAGCCTTTGGTCAAAAAGTAAATGATGTTAAATCAGAAATATTTTTCATTAATATGGAAGCCAAGGTGGAAAATCAAATCTGTCAGATTATGGGATACAAAAAAGGTTCTTTCCCATGCAAGTATCTTGGTATAGAGTTAGAGAAGGGCATTAAATTAGGTAAGGTTTGGAATAATATACTGAAAAAAGTGGAAGCCAGGATTGGAAGTTGGAAAGATAGATGGCTCACAAAAGTGGGTAAGAGCATTAAGATAAGATCGGTCTTATCAGCTATTCTGACTTATTCGCTTTCTTTTCTTCCTCTTCCTAAACATCTCCATCATAAGTTCGAGGTCAAACTCAAAAATTTCCTATGGAATGATTGTGAGGATTCCAAAAAATTGGCACTCATTAAATGGGACAATATCTGCAAAGCTAAGGAGTACGATGGGTTAGGCATCAAGAATCTTCTATGGAAAAATGAAGCATTAAGGGATAAATTAATTTGGTGTCTATACACAGAAAGAGATCAAAAGTGGGCCAAGATACTGTATAATAAGTATCTTAATGCAGAAGACCCCAGCTCAATTTTCAAAATGAAGACTCTTCCTAAAGGATCAGAAAGCTGGAATTTCATGGTTAAGTGTCTTCATCTTGTTAGCAAATATCTTACTTGGGATGTCAGAAAGGGAGAAGATGCTCTTTTTTGGGAAGACACATGGGATGGACATCCACCAATAGACAACAATCTTGTTTGAGTTAGTCTCAAAGAAAAACTAATCAATCGTTGGGGTAGGAAAGTTAGTGAATACAAAACTAAGTTTTATTTGGAAAATCAATCTTCGTGGATCTGGAAACCCTTGGAAGAAGTAGATCTAGACCATGATGAGATCAAGGCTTATGAAAAGATTATCTCCACTAAGGAAAAATTGATCTGGGTGGCATCAAATGATGGTGAATATAGTGTTAAAAATGGTTATAAATCTCTCATTAACTCAAAGAGATGGTAAGAAGTGGAAATCCCCCTTAATCTGTGTTGGGATCCCGCATGTCTACCAAAAGTTGGCTTTTTCTTATGGTTAGCTTTTCAAAATAGGATTCTAACTGCTGATAGGCTTAGTAAAATAGGTATTGCAGGACCATCAAGATGTGTTCTCTGCAAAAATGACTGCGAAAATGTAGACCATCTCCTCTATAAATGTCCTTACTCTCAAGTATGGTGGGAATGGCTCACTAAAAAATTAGGTTGCCTCTCTCCTTTTTTTGAAAATCTTTTGGATTTTCTTATTAGATGGCCTTCTTATCTCTATAAGGGCTTCTACAATAAACTCTGGAATATTAGTCGCTATATACTTATGTGGGAAATCTGGAAAGAAAGAAATGGAAGGATTTTTTGTGATAGCGAGATGAACGTAGAAGAGCTAATTCTTAAAATCGAAGCGAGCATAGTGGAAAATGTTAATTCCCATCTTAAGAAATCAAGAATGGAAGAAGGCTCATTTTCCTTCTGGGATGGTCTAATCAAAAAGGCATGGCCCAATCTAATTAATCCCCCACTTGTTTACTTTAAGAAAAATAAGGAGGCAAGGAAAAATTGTCAATAGTCTCCCCTCTTGAAGGGTTGGGTGAAGCTTAATTTTGACGGAGTGGCTAGAGGTAATCCAGGGGTAGTAGGAATTGGTTGCATCGTTAATAATGACTTGGGCAAGTGGTTAGACAAAAAAGCTATGGCCATTGATCCAACTACTAATAACCTAGCTGAGTTTGCAGCTTTGGAGGGAGGACTAAAAATATGTCATCATTTAGGCATATCTAAACTCATAATTGAGGGTGATTCTCAAATAGTTTTAAATGCAATTAGGAACAGATCGACTCCAAATTGGGTTCTCAATTCAAAACTAGAAGAAGTCATCCACTTGCTTGATAGGTTTGACGAAACTAGGATAGGTAATAATAAGGCAGACTTTTAGCCAATGTAGGGGCGGATGGCACTAATTTTTTGGAATTCAGTCAAGGAATTTAAATTTATAGTCTCTCTCTTTTTCGTTTTATTTTTAATAAAACTCTTATTTCTTTTAGTCATTTTTGGTATTAAGTTATAGGTATGTATAGGACAGTTATATTAGGTTAACCATATGTCCAGTTAGGTTATGGGATATAATTCCTTATATCTCTTTTGGCGTAATAGACAAGCGAGGAAGTCCCTTGGTTATTAAGGGATTCATAATGGGAATGCTATAGTTTTAGAGTTGATTATTTGTGGGGTGACATCATTAGGCTTTATGGCGGATAGTGCTCCTTGTTAGTATAATTTATTAGACGTCTAAGTATAGGGTAGAATAATCATAAATTAAGTCCTTTTTTTACAGCCTGTCCATTAATCATGGCATGGTGATGGACAACATATCTGTAAGTCTAGGCTTTCTAGGAACTTCTAGATTATTCGGCAATCGAAACAATTCTTTTAATTTTAGCCCTCGGTCACTATCAGGAGGTGTTGGCCGAATTTGAAAATGGACACTAACATCTGTGTTTTTCACAATTTCAAAGCCTAAACCATGGTGTTTTGTGGAAACATTAAACTGGAAAGGTGGAATAGAATCCTTAGCGCAGTTGATGGCATGACCAGAATTGCAATCAGTAGAGAGATTGGAGAAGGCATTTTTAAGTATGAATATACGTGGAGGACCAACAATGATTTTATAGGCATTTTCATAGGATGCATGGTGAAAGTTGGTTTTAAGAAATGGGCCATGATATGATTATGCCTAAATCTCTTTGACACAACCTGGTGCAAAGGTATTGTGGAAGCAATTATGAGTCTGGATGAAGATATGTGTGTACCTCTCCTTGAGATGTACATGGAGCATCCCCCAGGGAGTCTTATTATAGCTAACATTCCCAAACATTCAGCCCTAATTGTTAGGGATAGGATTGTTTTCAACATGGAGTAGCCCAAGATGGAACCTTGTTTCCATTTTCTCATGGGCTGGAGAAAGATCACGGTTGAGGCTAGTCATGGTTGGTTGGTAAACTATCTTAGCCTGCACAAGACTTGCATCCATCCTGGTGTGGTTTTTGACAATCTAGAAAGATTGGATTTTTACACCCCTAATATTGAAAAGACTAGCAAAGAGAAATCCACTTTTGAGTTTCCGCCATTCTTTAAGGCTAAAAACCCAAATGACATTGTTGAAGTCATAATGATTTATTGGAAAAAGTAAGAGATGATGGGATCAAGCTTTGGTGTGCTCCTTGATGACTAGTCCATGCAACATTGTCCTCTTCAAATACAAAGTTTCGGGGCTTTAGATGTTTTTTTCTTACATACCATATAGTCTTAGCAGTAGTCTCTGCTTATTTTAGGTATAATTAGACTTTGTTAGGTCTTTTTAGGGTTAGGGTTGTTATTAATATTAGAACTTGTTATTAATATCGATCCAGTATCTAGCTCTTCAGTATATTGGCTTATGTTTTTAGAGATATATGTATATTTGGTCCAAGCTATGTTAAGATTAGGCATTATTTTATACCCTGGCAAAGGACATATTTCTGTTAAACTGTTATGCAAATTGGTTTATGAGACATAATATCTAATATGGTTAGTTTAAATATTGTAGGATATGTCTAGTTTCGGTTATTATGTAGCAATGTTTCTTTTTCATTGTTTTTCATTGGTATGGCTATCTCCATCCATTTCTTGTAGGGTTTGATTTCTTGTATTTATTGGGTAAGGTTTGATGGATTATTTTTTAGAATGTTTTTATTTTAATGGCTAGAGCACAGAAGGGTTGTTGGATGATTAGTATATAATGGTTATGGACCCTTTGATAATTATTATGAGTGAATTCAACAAAAATGTCTTCTTAGCAATTTTTTATCTATTTTGTTGAGTTGAGATCGGGCCTTTTTCACTTGTATGCTATATTTTAGTGCAGATATGGAGCAGTTGTCTTAAATATAGAATGGTAGACCTATGAGGTTCTAATTCCTTCATAGTATTTAAAAATCTGTAGGATTATTAGCTACTGCTTTAAAGCACACCTTCGGCTTTTTGGCTATTATAGCGGGTCTTGTTGAGCTGGGTTTTAGACTCCTCGTTTGTTACTTCAACTCCCAGTGCATGGTGCTTAATTTAGAAGAGTTGTTTGATGCTTAGCAATTGGTTCACTTTATGCTAATTCAGTTATGTTAATTATTTTGGTAACTATGTGATGATACTCTCGATGTTTGGCAGATGGTGACTGAGTTCATGTCAGTTGCTTAGTAAGATAGACTATTAAGCTTCCATCTATACATCTTGAATTAAATGAGTTGTTTAGAATTGGTATTTTAAATTTTAGTATCTTACTCAAATTATAGGCTCTAGTCCTTAATTATATCCTTCAATGATCTCAAACTCTTAAATAATTTGTAAAGGTTTGAAGATATTTACCATGACAAAGGAATTGCTTGTTAGTCTTGGTTGATTTAGTATCCTTCGATTTTCTCTCCAAGATTTTCATAAATTAGTAAAGTTGTTGGTAGTGGTTTTCACTAACCATGTTGTTTTCCAAGTCATGAAGGATGGATAGGTGCTCTCCTTAGTTCCGGATGAACGTAAAACATAATGGTAAGATTGGCTCCTTTTTATCCAGGGACAAATGTTTTCTAAACATTCATGATGATTGTAATGATCTATTCTAAAATTTTAATTGTTGTTACAACATTAAGTTGTAACATATATGATGCAATATTACTAGGGTATGCCCCTTTTATGATGTAATAATAAAGGACGTTAGTCACGGGCTAGACTAGAGGTTTTCTTCTTCGTTCTTTCCTACCAGTGCCAGTTTGAACGGAGAAACACTGTTGTAAATTATTAATTTATATTAATTAATATAATCAAGGCCTCGGCCATTTACCAATCAAAAAAATATTATTATTAAATTAAATTAATATTATTATGCCAAATTAGAACTTTTATTAAATATTTTAAATTTCGTTCCTCCATTAATTAATTTTTTAATTAATTAAATATAACTAAAAATTGATTTTCCTTTATAATTTCTTTATTAAATTAAATCATTTAATATTCTCTTAATTTGACTTAACTATAATTGAAAATTACAACAGACCCACAAAACTGAATAAGAAATTGCATTTAAAGACAAAGTACTAAATGAAACTCAGGGGTCAAAATCTCAAATTCACGTCACTTGACGAATTCGAAAGGGTAGATAATTCAGATACCTTTCCTATTTTCTAAGACAATTGGCTTAGGGCTAGGATTTGGACTCAAGAACTATCTCCCCTTTTTACCATTAAGATACTGCGAGAGGGACACTCATCCTAGCAATTCAGGGAAGTCGATGTCTGGTATCTGCAATCTGCATAAAACTTGAGCATGTACATATGCATATAAATCTAAACTAAATAGGAAATGGTGGGGAGTAGTGCATCGTGTAGCTCCCCTCTAGTAGGTGACTACAACTCCCTCCCTTAACCACATGAGAAATCTCAAAAATAAAGTAAAACATACATGTACACCATACACATGCAAGTATGGGGTAAGTATCCATAGAAATTGAATATAAATCATCCATTTAATTATTATCCTGAAATAATTGAAATCACTATATGAGCATATCAAGCATCATCATCAAAACGATAAACATGAACACGTGAAGTAATCGAGTATCAAGTAGCTCATCAAATAGATAAACAGAGTATGAAGTAACATCCAATCAAATCAAGTAACAGAGTACCACTAAAACATAAAACATAACCATAAAGTTGGCCTAAAAGAATTTGGCAATAACATGAAAAGTAAACTAGGGGTAGGCATTAAATCTTCACCTTTCCAAATTTGTCAAGTGTTCTTATTGAGTTTGTGGGTCTGTTGTGATTTTTAAATTTAATTAAATCAACCAAAGAGATTGTTAAATGATTTAATTAAATGGAAATTTTATAAAAGAAAAATCAATTTGATTATATTTAATTAATTGAGAAATTAATTAAATGGAAGAAATAAATTTAAAGATTTAATTAAAAGACTAAATTTGGTGCAATTATATTTATTTAATTTAATAATAATAAATTTAGAAGTTGCATTTAAATAATGGACTTTAAATATTATTATTAGTTAAATTAATAAATATGTTTTTTTTTAAATGTCTTTCTTAATAAAAAATGAAGTGGGAATAATTTAAATAAAGTTTATTCTAAATTAAGGCAAAAAAACATGCACAAGGGAATTGAATAAACTAAAATAATAAAAGTTTATTTTAATGAGAGGCCTTTGCATGTTCAAATATTGGAAATCCTAGGTAGAGTTAAACTCTTTACTAAGATATTCTTATTCTTACATACACAAAACTTTTGAGGATCAAAATCTAGAATTGGAGCAAAAGAATTGTTGAAAGTTTCTGAGGGTTTGGATTTGCATGCATTCATAGTTTGTCTCAGATTTTAGCTATTATTTTGAGGTAGGGTTTGAAAACTCATTGTAAAATTTTATTGAAAGACCTGTTTACTTCCTGTCTTCCTAGGTGCATAAGGCTTATTAACTTTTGGATAAAGAATTACATTATAGATTTTGAAAAGGAAAGCTAATTAATCAAGAAAACGTGATTGAGAAAAACTGTAGAAAAATTTAGAAAATTATTATGACGGTATTCTTTTAATACCCTCTCTAATATAGGGAATTTTTTATTATAGAAAATTGGAAGAAAACAACAAATTGAACAACTAGGGTTTGAACTTTAAATTTGTCATGTGATTATCATGTTTTTTCTAAATAAAGATAAATATTTTTCTTATATCAAAAATAATTTAATTGCAAAATTTATTAGAAGAGCAAAAGATTAATTGAGAGAAAAATATGTTGTAGCTAAACTTATACATGCATGTGAAAACAAATATACTAAATATAGAAAACTAAGTATATTATGGATGCATGATTTGAGAACTCAAAAGCATGTGAAAATACAGGTACCTAAAACTTGTTTGTGGATGACCTCCATCAAAAAAAAAAATACTAAGTGCATGTTTATTTTAATTTTATAAATAAATAAATAAATCATTTCAGATTTATTTTATTTTTAAAAATAATAACATTTTTATGATTACTTATTAATTTTAGAAATTTAAAAAATATTATTAATTATTAATTTTTTTTTTAAAAATTATTTAAAAAATTTTAAAGCTTTGAGTGGGTTATAACTTGTTATATATCTATTAATACAAGTGGAGTTATAAGGTAATAAAAAAATATTTGTGACATAACTATATTTTAAGAAGATTTATAGTTGAGTTAACTATATAATCATCTAGTTATGAATATTTAACTATTAGAAAAGAAATTGTAAATAATTTAATTATAATTATAATTTCAAGTTTGAGTTATCTCAAGTTGCATTTTGAATAATAGGAAAAGTAAATATTAATATTGGACATAAATAGAAGTCATATTAATATTTTAGAAATGAAATTGATATTAAGATTTAATCTAATAATATACATTTATGTTATTAATCAAATCATTCATGATTTAAGATTATTTAAATTAATAACATGATAATTAAACCTTTATCCAACTGTGAAACAATTATGAAATGAATACTTGAATTTGATGCAAATTATTTTTTATGGAATTATTTATATAGATAGATAGATAGATAGATAAGACTAAATAACTACATTTTTTTTAACATATGACAAAATGTCATATTTTATCTTGTGATGGTTTTTTTGAGAAAATCTAGTACTTCTATCAAATAGGATTGTTTACCAGAGGCTTGGGAAGTGATGGTTTTATGATACTATTATGTGATGTTGTTTTGTCACGATTATTTCATTCCCAACCAATGTGTTGTATTCACGTGTTTTTGTGATGAGATTCAGTTCTTTTTTGTAAGCTCATGTATTGTGATTTTCTTGGTGTAACCTATGAGGGTTTTGATTAGTTATCTATTGGTGCTTTCCAGTCTTCAATAGGACTTAGGTGAATATTGTGATTTTCTTGGTGTGTAACCTATGAGGTTTCAATCAGTTATCTATTGTTGCTTTCCAATTGCTTGTATAGGACTCAAGTGAACATTGTGATTTTATGAGATATACTTTTATGAGCTTAGGGTAGGTTATCTATGTGTATGCTAGGAAGTGGCTTACAATGAAGGTCAGAGCCCTAAACAGGTTGCCTAGGAAACCCATTGTAAGTTGTATTAATAAGTGATAACATTTCATTAATGGGGATAAAATGAATTAACAAGAGTCAGCATATTACCTCGTTCATGCATTGAGTGCTAGTACATGCTAGGATGAGAGTAGAGAGGATACTTGTTTGTGACCTTGACTCATTAGTATGCTATGTCTGTAAGAAAGGATACCGATGCTACATAGACTCACTGGGGGGCTGAAATCTAGAGAGACTGTGATCTAGATTATATAGAAGATCTAATCTTTTTGAAAGTATTCTTCATTATTTTTATAGTTTTTCTATATCCTTTTGTGTGGCCTATAGTTGCCAAGTTTTAGAGATTGATTACAGTTTCTACTTGAAATTTTAAGCAAAAGACCTCCAAAAAGGCCAAACAAAAATATATAGAAAAACTATAAAAATATATATATATATATATATATATGAAAAATACTTTCAAAAAGATTAGATCTTCTATATAATCTAGATCAGACTACCAAGGTAACCTTAGAGTTGACTCATGTGATGACACTTGCCCACATGCATATTAGGTTTCCTACGTGTCTTTGTTGCCTCTAGGATTAGATGTTACTTGTGTACTTGGTACCTTTGAGATAGATTGCTATCAGGATTCCTTGACCTAGATTCTTGTTATGACTTTTGGATTGTTATCCATTTGGGACTTGGGATTATCTCCTCAGCATAATGGGAGTGGGTCATTTAGGTTCCACAAGGTTGAGTGGCAGTGTTTCTTATACCATTGAGATTCAATAGTTGTATGTTGATGTTGGATGTACCTTGTGCAGTTCTTATATTCTTATTGTCTTGTGATTATGTTCTATGGTCATATTCTAGTATATTGTAATTTGATTATTTGAGATCATATGGGATGTTGTATCTTATCATGATGTATATTCTTTTAGCATTTCATACCCTACCATGCATGCATAGGATGAGTATGTATTTTGGTTATGCCATGTAGCATCTTATGTACTTGTATATTCTTTCATGTGATTTCATTTCTATGGCTACTTTATAACATGGACTTTGTTTACTTATCAGATTTAATCTTAACAAAACTTATGTGTGTGATTCAATGTTATGGAACCTTTGAGAGATGTAATTTTTATTTTATTGCTTATGTATGTATATGAGTTATTGCTTTCGCTATGTTATCTCTTGTTTCTTTTAATCTTTAAAAAATAATGTTTAGCAAACTTAGTGACTTTATAGGTTAACTTCTCTTAGGTTCCCTAGCGGGGCGTTATAGACGCAACGTTGATTTCATCAAATTTTGGAATAAAATTCAATGGCCTTCAAACCGTCATTAATTAAATTTGTTTTAACATAAAGAGTAGTCTATGGTTTTTTTGTGATATCTTGAGCATACGGTATTGAAATTGGGTAAATGAGATGCTGTCGGAAAGCTGATTCTAAAACCCCTGCATCCATGGAGTTTATTTTGGAATTTTTTTCTAGTACCTATTTTTGCAATCAAAGCTAGATGATTATTGTTGCATTTTGGGGGGACGTAACTTGAACAATTTTTTCTTCATTTTTTGATCTGGAAGAAGTGTCAAAAAAGTCTCTTTGATATCTTTCTAGATTATCTATTATTTTCATTAGAAATTTTCAAAAGTACACATGATTTTCATTTGAATCTTTTTTCCTCTTCTCTTTATATAAGTTTTTCTTCTAGCATCTAGGATTTGGATTTTTGCATTGTGGGGGGTGTTTTTTATTCTTGTTTATGTATTTTACATCAAGAAACCAAAATTATATCAAAAAAAAAACTCTTCTAAAAATATGGTTGATGCCTCTTCTTGTCTACTTTTGACCCCTCATAACTAGCACACATGGAAATCCCTGATGACATGGCTTCTCTAGTCAAAAGGGTTGTGGTCTTGTTTAGACGTAGTGCAACTAGTTTTACAAAGGCCTTTTGAGGTCATGCAACACAAGAATAGATGGATGAGGCAATGGGGTCAATTTCTTTACAGGTACCAAATAGTCTATAGTTTCATCTTACTAGGTGCATTAACCCTCTAGCTATGTGGGCCAATATTAATGGCTTGTTTGGTACAGTGAATGAGTTCAAGGCTCTTCATATTGAGGCAAAGCTTACCTCTCTTGTACTAGATTCTTTTTCCTTTCATTGAGGACTTCTTGATGAAGTTCAAACAATAGAGATCTTTATAACAGGGTTGTGGGAAGATCAAGACTGATACTGAGTACATTTACCTGATTCTTTTTAAACTTTGTGGGAACTTTCATATTTTTTCCTCCACCTTCCATTCCACCATGGATGCTTTGGGTACTAGATCTACCATGCCATCTTTTGAGGTTTTTTGTGATCATTTGACTCGAGAGCAAGCTAAGCTCTCTCAGTTGGATTCTCTCATAGGTTCATAGACTTGTGCGTTGGTAGCTCATACATCCTTTGGAAAGGAAGGAGAAGAAACATAAGTCACATTCTATGGAGTCTTAGATTGATTCTAGCCCTCACCTCTCATCAAGCCCACCTCCTCATAAGGGAGATAAATCAAAGCCAAATAGACCAAAGTGCTCTTATTGTAATAAGCCCAATCATGATGACTCACGTTGCTATGAGAATAAGTTAGATAGCTATGCCAAACAGGTTTAAGATTTGACAACTCTCCTTTAGAAGAGCAACATCAATATTCCTTTTACTTCTCACAAATCTTCTTCTTCGCCATCAGTTTAGTTAGATGGTAAAGACGTAGGAAAAGGTCATGCATTATATGCATCTACTACTCCACATTCTTCTAGATGTTTACTAGATTTAGGTGCTTCACACCACATGACATCTTCTCAAGATTTGTTCTCTTCCTTTGAGGCTTTTCCTACTCCACACATTTTGATGGGGAACAAAATTGTTATGACTGTATGTGAGAAAGGTTCTATTGATCTTGATGATGGTACATTTCATGATGTACTATGTGTTCCATCTTTGTCCTCTAACCTTCTCTCTATTTATCAGATTACACACAGTGGATCAGGGAAGACAGTTGAGTTTGCACTAGATTCATTGCACATCAGAGATAGTGAGACAAGAAAAAATTTTGCTATAGGGGCGGTTGATCATTCTTCCCACTCGTACTCTTTATCTCATTTTGGACCACCATCTCCATTATCGATGACTCACTCTCCTTCTTTACGAGAGACTACTGAGGTGAAGTCAGGTCACTTGAACTTAAGTGTTATTTCTTAGACCACTGTAGTGACTTCTACACCTCCACCTTCTGTTTAGATTTCATTTTTTGCATAGGATTATTCTTTAGCATTACCTAACATTGAAGCTCCATTCATCAAGTCACCTATTATCCCACCTCCATTGGCAATTTTATTTCAAGATTCTCATGTATTCTCCTTTAAGCATTAGCTAGGACTTCTAGCTTCACCTTACATTTAGGAGTTTCATCCTCCTTGTCCATTGTCTTTGTTTCTTCCAAATTGGAGCCACATTGGTCTATTCATCATCAGGATTTCTACAATTCTAGGAGGCTATGGAGTCTCGAGCCTCTATCATGGGAGGTTTCATTGTACTTATGGTTTTGAGACAATCTCTTGAGACATATCATTTGTATTGTATTTTCATCTCTTTTTATAGTAGAGTTTTTCCTATGTGGTTTTCTCTATTTCTCCGCTTTACAAAGATTTCATTGTGATTAGGTGCCTCATCAGGCCATGTTGTCGTGACCCAAGTTTACATTCAACATTGTAGTTTCCTTGCTTTTTTTTTACATTGTTTGTAGCTACATTTTTGCTCATCTTAAGAGGAGTGTTAGAGTAAAGGATTGATTTAATTTAATTTATTAAATTACCTTAGCTCCCTACTTAAGTTTTCCCTTTATGCACATTCATTCTCATTTAATAATTAATTAAATGTCATTTACATCTTAGGGTCTCCCTTTCGGGTTTTACAATATCCTTCTATAAGGATTGGCTAGTTGTATATTTCATCGATTATTTTTGTCTGATAATATAATCTTGCATATTTTTAGTGCCAAATCCTTGCCTTCTCTTGTCTTTGCTTCTCTATGACAAGTTCTTGCTTACAGGTGTTCTATTAGATATATGGATTTGTATTGCTCAAATACTTCATAGATAATGTAATATTATTAAATAAATAATGATAATAAAGTCATACTAAATCAATATTAAAATAAAACAATAAGAAAATAATAATTAAATATATATAATCTAGTAGTATTTGAAATAAAATGTAGTGTAGTATTTGAAATAATCAGATAATAATAAAATTATAATAAATAAATAAATTTAAATACAAGATAGAATATTGTAGAAAGTATGTTACTTTTCTAAATATGATTTAATAATAAATGATAATAAACATTGAGTAAATAAGTAAATAAATAATATAATATAAATTATTATAAATTAACTAAGTCCAATGAAAAGTCAAGAGATGTGTAATAAAGAGATGCAACTCAGTCAAAACAAGATATAAAAGGGAGGATATTTTATTTTAAAGGGGAAAAAGGAGAGGGGGAGATAAGAGTGAAAAAAGGATTAATGGAAGAGGAAAGGAATTGAAAGAAAACCAGGAAGGGACTTTCTCAAAGGTTGCTATGATGAAAGAATGTGACTCGTTGAAAGGTGGAATCGCAAGGACCAATCAACAAAGTATCAACGAGATTAAGCATAATTCTTTGTAGGACTGAACCATGTGTTGAGAAAAGACAAGGTAAGGAAGGTGCATTGTGAATTATGTTTACAATTATTTATTTTCATATGGATAATTTATACATATAGATATATACAAATGTGTGTGTATATGAAATTTTAAACGAATGACAAACATGGACTTAAATATTAAAGTTTTAAGATCAAGAGAGTCCTTATTTAAAAAGATGGTGATCTTAATATGGCATCACCTTCTTATGTCAGTATGCAAGGGACATGAGTGAGGATGATATATTCTTTGAGGCCAAAATATTCTATTGAAAGTAACATATGCACATGTGATAAGGGCCCTAGATAATGGGTATCTCTTCTAGGAAGGACCTTAGAGGGAGCACTCCATAGAAGATGATGAAGTAACCAATGATGGTTCTAGAAGTGATATTATGTCATCTAGGACCTGGACATCCTCGTGAGGGTTAGTAATCCTGATGTAGAGAAGTCTTTATGTGTGGGTTTAGGATAGAGAGTAGAATAGTATAGTTAGACTTATTATTATTTAAGTTTTGACATTTTTTTTGTAGGTATTACTTGTCTCAAGATAACTCTAATAATAGGGACATTTCTTAAGTAAATACTAAAGCATCTATCAAACATCCACAACACTATAACACCAATATTTTTTTATTGTGGAAGCTTGATTAAGAGAAAAGCCACAATGGGGATGAAACCCACAAATTAAAATAGTCTGCTAAAGTATTGTAACCTATTAAAGCTTTACAAAATGAAATACACATGCATTAATGCATCCTACCTAGGGCTTGTTACAAAAATACAAAGGGAAGCTTACTGCCTATATGACAAATATTGAGAAGTTTGAATTGATAACATTATTTTATCAGCTTTCATGTAGGAAAATAGTTTCTCTTCTCTAAATGACATTGATAACAAATCTAATTGTCCTCATATTTACTCCTCTGACATAATGTAATCCCTATACAAAGTCTATCTATTTCTAGGTTTCCATCAAGCATCCATGTTTTACGATGAATACACACAATAACATATAGTCCAACTACATTACTTTACATAAAGGTCAATGTTCTTTTAGATTTAAAATTTTAATTTATATATTTGTTTTGAGTGTTTATTTACTTAAGATAATTCACATGAACTTGAAAGTTGGGGATAAAAGTAATGGTGAAATTTGCATAATTATATTGATTCCCATTGAATTTTAAACCCATTTTGATTAAACAGCTTGATGCAATCACAAATTCAACCAATGGTAAAATCTTGTGTAAAGTTAAGTCATCCCTCAGTTTGCATCTTCCTTAATTTTCTCTCGCTCTTATACATTTAACTCAACTATACATACATCCACATATTCCTATACTTCATAACATTTTAGTATAAATATGTATGCATTGACATACGTGCATATCTATTACCCACCTCATTTTTTTTGGTTTTGTGCCAATCTCATGGTTTGTGGGATCAATTCCATACCATGAAAAGTGAACCCTCAAAAACTACATTTAAAATATATCATTCTTAAC
This sequence comes from Cupressus sempervirens, assembly GCA_028749045.1. Classification (NCBI taxonomy): domain Eukaryota; kingdom Viridiplantae; phylum Streptophyta; class Pinopsida; order Cupressales; family Cupressaceae; genus Cupressus; species Cupressus sempervirens. The sequence goes on from CM053783.1 coordinate 110,680,164, forward strand.
CATTTCATTCCTACTAGGATCCAACTTGGTATACATTTCAAGTGATTAAATGTCTTGTTTTGGTATTTAAAGGCAGTCAATTTATAATCATGCATCATTGCTCACCATTCACATTGAGGATTAAATAGATATTTCAATTTGGAGCATTAAAAAGAACCTAAGTTTGCACCATTATTCTATAACAATTTCGTTATTGGATAATATTGCCTTTTGTAATTTTTTTTTAACTATAAGATGAGTCTAATCAAAGGAATTAACACAAGAGAACATGATAGCTACAATTTTATAATCTCCCCAAGGTAATTCTAAATATCTTTTTCCTTAATAGCATTATAGACTAAGGATCACAAGAAGTTTGATTATAGAAGTCCATAGTGCACAATATCTCTTGTATTAGTGTAAAAAACCAACCTTACAACAAGATTTCCAAATCACACAAAAATGCTAAAAGTGTGGAAAAATAATGCCACATCATTTTATTGCTGAAATAAGAAAAGTCAGGAATCTATGAATTTAAATGGAAAACAAGGTTAACATGTTGTTAACATTAAGTAAAACTCATCATTCATTGTTGTTCGTAAACAAGAGTATACAATATCAATGAGAAATTCAACATAAAATTAACTTTTTGATTTTGACACGAAAATACATTACAACATAAAACTATGGTGCCGAAGTACCATTTATATGTACATCATACGTTCTTCATAAACTTGAGCAATGATACATTACTAACTTTTAAGTTTACAATATCCAATAATGAAGATTACATCAAAATAATGAATTTGTACATCATTAAAAGATGAAGATACATGACCATATGATAGGTTCTGAAAATGGATAGGTATCCTGAAAGTGTGTCCAGTCTCCAAAGCCATCGGAAGTCATCCTTCTGCTACCTGAGGCAGGAGTGTGGCCTAGGCACTTTAACCTCGCCAATCATAGAGTGTTTACTCCCCCAAGATTCTTCCTGACATGAAGAATACCCCGACCCTGGCATGAGAAGCCTAGGTTCCTGAAACAAGATGGATTCAGTGCAGCCGTGAAACATACTACATGCAAACCATGTGCCCAGTAGCCTAATCACGGAATGTGGTAGGGAAAGAAAAAGAACACTACACATCTACCCATATGCAGTGAAAGAAAAAATACTACATATCTACCCACATGTACAGTTTTTTAATATAAGCATAGTCAAACACCTATGCTAATGTCAGACAAGAACATACTTATATGCAATAATAAATGGCTTTGCCAAGCACTTAATTCGTCAACAAAAACCTGAAAAGAAGAGAAAAAACATCATGAATCCTACTTTTCATAATTATGATAGGCTGGAAGAAGCAAAACATAATGCATCCTTTCCCGCCCTCCCTAATGCCACATTACACCCAACCATACAGAAGATAAAACAATCACACTTAGGACTTAACAAATTCACAGAATGTTTCTTAGTTATCTACTGGTATTCAACATCACTCAGTGTTTGTATAATATAACAATCTTACCACCATTTCCTCCTCAAGATTACTTCACAAAATTGAAATCTAAACTTAGAAGTTTAAGTAAATTTTTTGAATAGAAGACTCAACTTCCTACTCAATAGCACATCTGATCATAAGAAAAAGTTAAAAACCTACAACATTCAACTAGTTTTACAAGCTCTCCAATTGACACTTGAATAAATTTCCTACTACAGACAGTAGCCAAAGAAAATACTAATTTAATTAGATTCTATGGCTTATCAACAGGCTTTAATTTTGTCACAAAGAGGATTTCATTGATTCTCATTTGTAAGTAGCTAGTTGTAAGGTAAATGATATCTAATTTCATATACATTCATGTTCACAATATACAAAAGTTGCTACAGGAAGGAACAAAATAAAAGAACACTATGTTATATAACTACGTGCTCTTACATCTTAAGTTGGCAAGTATGTTACAACCTCTAACATTTTATACTGACATTACCTTTAAATAGGGTAAGGTGGGTTATTTTCCCAACTAAGTCTTTAAATCACATGAAGCACCCTAAGGATTTGTATTTCTAGAGGTTTAAGGAAGACCAAACATGAACTACTATTATAAGTTTATTATTTAATGTGTTCGGAGATTTTTGCATCTGCACAAATATATAGTCCATCATTGCTGTTATAAGGTCATATTCTTTATGTTTCAAAACATAACATGGAACTAACATACAACCCAACTACTGTTGTCAACCGGCTGTTGTTTAGTCTAGAATTCCACTACTCAAACTCACACAATTAATATATATAAAAACAAAAAAAACACAAGCAAGTGTTATGTTTCAAACTTTCAATGACTCGTGATGGTTGTGCTAGCAAGTTTCCTATTCAAACATTGTTTCCCTATGGAAATTCTTGACTAAGATAAGGAGAGGAGTTGGGACAAAATAAGGAACAAGTACAAGTAGATTTTTTAAAGAATTACAGCAAACAACGTCATCTATTGGGATGGTAAACAAGCTTCATATTAAACCTCTTGCCATGATCTAAATAAGTGATACGTGAAAACTTAAACCGATACATAGGGTAACTTATTCCATTCTTGAATTCATAAATAAATTAACTTGTTATGGAAATTTGATGCTCACGTCTGAATTTAGTGTAAAGATTAAATCAACCGACAATTCCCAACAAAAAAAAAATTACACACTTTAAAACTTTTCTACTACCACAAAAGGGACAGACAAATTAAGACAACATATCAAGTCTAAAACAATATTAAAATCATAGTAGAAGGGGAACCTATGTAAATCATTGTTGCAACATCCTCCCCAAGTTTGCTTCTTGCCTTCGCTTCCAAACCCCCACCCTTCTTCTTCCAATATGATAATATATGATTTCAGTCGAACATGGTTAGAAGAAAAATGGTTTTTTTTTCACATTCGTTGGAGATTCAGAGCCCTCTTTCTCTTCCTTCTTTTGCTCACACCACCCCTCTTTAATTCTCTCCCCACTCTCCCTCTGGTGTCATCTTTTCCTCCAACTCCCATTCCCACTATCTTTTATAATTTAGGTTGAATATTTATTAAATATCCCCTCCACTCCCCTCGTGCTTCTCCCGTAACATTAATTGTACTTAATGTCGTTCTAGAAAAATAATCAATGAAAGAATCCTATAAATATATTTCAGCACAAAAAGATATAAATATATTTCAGCACAAAAAGATATACCACTATCTTGTTAAAATTAACGAGCAACATTTAAGTAAAATAGGTTTTGTACATCTATATAATTATTTATTGAACATTATATATAAAAGAAAAAGAATACCTAAAACACTCACATTCTCTTCCATTTTTATAACATAACATTATTAAATTTAAATAAACATATTAACATTTCCTAAAAAAATCATTTAAACTTCTACATGGTGTGTGGACTACAAAGGATGATCTGTCCATCCCCTTCCGAGAGGCTAACCCTCTCTACCTCAACCACACTCTCGTCCTGTCGATCTTGCATCGACTCAAACACTCACGAATAAAATTGAGGCAATATTCGTTAAAGATAACAAATCGACATCTTAAGCATCGTAATAAAAAAATGTAATATTTTTTGTATCAACATCCACAATGCATCATAATCATGAAACGTAAGTTCTTATAACATCATCATCTAGAAGTCCATTTCATCGTCATAAAATAATGTTATAAGCCTAATCATGTTTAACATTAATTACATCACAATAACATTTCAATGGATTAATTATTCATTTAAATCATGCTAATTAACACATCATATTGTAGAAGTTAACTTATCCGTTAATCAATCCAAATTTAAATCAAAGTTTAACTAGGTCAAAATCAACCAGTTTGCCACATGATCACCACATAGACAAAAACAATGAAAGTCACAAGACAGGTTGTGAAAATTAGTCACAACTCTTTCATGAATGTGGCATTTATTTGACAAGGCATGGATTCAGCATACACCAAAATAGTACTATATTATAATCTTGAGGTGAAGCAAACACATATTTATCCCACATTATTATTCCTAAAAATAAGTGTCCTTGTCTATCATAATTCCTTTCCCAGTTTAACATTTTGATATACATGGTTTATCATAAAATAATCCAAGTTAATTTATGCTTGATGTTTGCATTAAGCTAATTGATTTAGATCAACATGAGAGCTACTTTATTTTATTAAATGTAAAAAGAAATTACTTTTTAAGCAAAGAAGCCACAAAAAAGTGTTTGTAATTCACATTAAGGACATAAAACCACTCCAACGTATTTTTATTTTTTGAATTAAAATAATTAAACTTATACATACAACATTGTGCTTTTATTAGGAGCTTGCAATTTTATGAGGGAGTATGAATCTAAGACAAAAGTCATCTTTTAACTAAAATACTTCAAGCATAGAGACCTAAGTTGTCAAATTTATCTAGTTAACTAGAGTTAAACTTGGCATGGTATCACAATTGAAAAAATAATAGATAACATTAATTGAAGAATGTACCACCAATCTCACTGATTGAACTTAATCCATCATTCGAAAAGTAGGAGGCATTTCCAATAGGAAGTCAAGTTGTGATAACAATGTAATTTTTGAGTCAAGCTTATTGACTTGTGTTTCATGAATAGTGTCTCAGAAGAACCCATATCTTACGATGATGAATATGAATGGATCACTCAACATTCATTAAATTTGAGTGAGAAATGATTTCTTTTGAGCCACCTAGAAGTAATGGGTGCTAAATGTTTCTTTTATTCTTATGAGAAATGGATTTTTGTGGACCATTTAGATTTTATTAAGTGCTAAGTATATCATTCATTCTCATGGTTCACATCTATGAACATCATCTAGATGCAATGAGTAGTAATTGTTCCATTCATTCTCTTGAGAGATTAGTTCTTGTGACCACTTAGATGTAATGAGTACTAAGAATTCCATTCATTCTCATAGTTCACCTCTATGACCATCTCTTCGCCACAATAAGTATTACATTAATTTTCACGAGAGATGTGTTCTTGTGAAACATGAGACAATAAGTTTGACTAAAACTCTATATTTAAATCTTAACAACAAGATCAAAATTAAACCATTATAAATTTTTCTTGTGAGCACTTAGAAATAATGAATACTAAGTGTTCCATTCATTCTCATAGTTCACCTCTATAACCACCACTGAGGTGTAATAAGTATTACATTCATTTTCATAAAATGAATTTTTATGAAACATAGGACAACAAGTTTGACTTAAACTCTGCAATTGAATCTTAATATCAAGACCACAATTGAACCATTATAGTTTTTTAATTGTTTTAATTTAAAATCATTAAATACTACCAACAATCTCATTACGTGTGGGGCAAGCAAAAGGAAATGCTAGACATTTAGGGCCCGTTTGTTTGCTAGAATTGACCTGTAATAGGATTAGAAGAATTCAAAAATATCTGTAATTCTCTATTTAGGTATGTTAAATTAGAATTGGAATAAGAATCTGTATCCTTATTTTAACCCAAAATAAGCACTTATTGATTCCATCAAAATAGTTGTTATTAGAATAGGCCATTCTTATTCTCATTCTTCTTTTTCATATTTTATTAAATTTTCAAATCTGTGGGTTGCATTTTAGGTTTTTGGCATACAACGAACTTTCATGGTGACTAGGTTATTTTGCTCCATTTTGAAGTGCGCGCAGATTTGCTCCATTTTTGCACACAGGTTTGCTCTATATTCGCACACAGGTCGATTTTCTTAGAGGCTTTCTTAGGTTTGGCGTAGATCATTTGCCAACAATGGTTTCGTAATGTTCTTTCCCTCTTTTTTCCATGAGCGCTGCCAGGATTGTTGCATTTTCATAAGGTTTTTTTGTCTACTAACAGGATTGTGTGGAACTTTGATCTGCTCATTGACTGTGTGTGGGAGGATTTGACGTTGTCTACGCTCTCAATGTGGTCTTCTTAGATATGAAATCATATCTCCCAGAGTTTTAGACTTCATTTTTTGAACCCATAAAGGATTTATTGTCTATGTTGGTTGTTAACGGTTTACTTCTCTGGTTCGATAGAAGATGGGTTTTGGTTTTGGGTGTGAGTGATCAGCGAGGGTGCTTATCATTAGCCTTGTAAGGATCTATGTTTCTCATTAGTGTAAAGTGTTCCATCTTATTAGATTTTTTTAATCCCCAACTCGATGTTGTTGTAGGGAAAAAATATTTCTAAACTTTTGTTCTGTATAATATATCTTCTTGTCCGGCAGAACAGTTGATCTGCCATTGGAGAAAAATAGTTGAGGCAACATTCAGGTAAAGCAGTGTGTCTTGTAAGAGTTTTATTTCTCCTAAGGTTAAATTTGTGACATGCAAGGGCCTCCTTCAATGTTACGTAAGGTGCTTGGGCTTCTCTTGTTCTCCCAAGATGTACATATGCCTGCCATGAGAATACAAATAGTAATATTCCCAAGCACAAACAAAATTGACTACGATCACGGGGATTGAAATCAACGGTCTTGGAGTCCTTATCTGTTGGGCTTGGAAGCACAAAACCATAGAGCACAATTCAAATTTTGTTAGATCTTATATTCAAACAAGAGTTGTGTTACAATCAATTTGAGTCCCTGCCTTAGGCAATTAAGAAGATATTGAAAAGGTTGAAAGTATGCTCAACATGGTAGAAAAATGACAACAATTTAATAGGAAGCTTTAACATATAATTAATGACAATGTTCTCATGAGCTATATGTAGTTATATTTTCCTAGTGCAAATTTATAGAAGATTGTAGTTTGTAGAAGGGGAGAAATAAATAACCAAGGTTCACATAAACTAGAATGTAGAGATTTGAGATGCAAAGTGTCCGAACATAAAAAAATTTATTCAAATAAGATTTCCTAAAACAAATTAATATTCAAATGTGAGCATTGTAAATGTTTGATTTTGATAAGATAATAAATAATTTTTGTTTAATATATAAATAATATTTGTTCAAATTAAAGTTCAATATGTAGTCTTAATTAAAATCAGACATAATGATTTTAAAATCTATCAAAATGAATGATTTTAAAATCTATCAAAATTAATTAGATAAATTTGCATCTTAAATTTAAACAATGTTCTTATGTGATTTAGCATAATCTTAAATAAGACTAATTATGGGATTTGCAGGGCGATGAGATTTGAAGAGCAACGGGTTTAGTAGGACAGGGGAAATGACAAGATTTGTAACAACAAACAGAGTAGAGAAGAAAATAGGTCGGGACCACATAGAGACTAAGCATAGGAAATGAGATAGGTCGAGCCCATAGGGAGCAATAGACAACAAAGCAAGAGAGACAAAACCCTATTATTATTTGATCAAACATTGAGATTATAAAGAGATTCTACATTCGAGATAATAATGCAGAATATTGTGAGGCTAAGAATAGGAGACCTACACCAAAAAATCAGGATTAGGACAGGTAGTAGTATGAGAACCTAAACTGATATTTGAACACTCTCAAGATGGCACAGTGGTCACTTTGCAATCCTCAAAAGCAATCACAACCAAGGGCTATCGCAAATCATCAATACATTTTGCCAGAAACGTAGCAAGAAAAGCATCACGATGTAAACACCAAATTCATTTTCGTCAATGAAAAACAATACCTAGGGATACTTAAACAGAGATAGATCTGAAAGAATAAAAGACAATTGCAAAAGAGGAAACTTGTCATGATTTTACTAAGGACAGCTACAAACCTCCTAGTAACTGACATAAAGGAACAAGCAAAAGATGTTTCACCAATACAAGAGGAATCTCAGGAAACTGTGACAGGGATTCCTACAATAAAAGATGGGGCAAACAAAGAAACCTGCAAGGGGGGCTTTCTACAGAACCTTACAGCTCCTCCTCCTCTCCTTTGCTTTGATCTTCGAAAATGTATGTGAATGACCTTATGGACATGAAAAGAAGGGTAGAGGACTTGGAGGAGAAAGGATAGCAGGATAGAGAAAGGTTGTAGGAGGTCATAATAACTAGTTGGGAACTTGAAAGAGAAAATAAATGGTTGAAAAAGTAGGTCTTAAATCTTCAAGACGACATTGAGAGAGGGCGGCAAGAAATAATCACCATCAAATAGACTTTGAATGAAGGGAAAGTGATAATAGAAAATAACTTGGAAAAAAATTAAATTAGATACTACAACAAAAATGGAGGAAGTTCAAGCAACATTAGCAAGCATGGTGCTAAGAGAAATCGAACTAAAAGAACAAATAAAAGAAGCCAAATCATGGGCACAAGTGGTCAATGAACCATCCATGGAATAGAAGGAAGTTGACCATTCAAAAACAAGTGTGGAGCCAAATCAGAGAGGAGAAAGAAATACAAGAAAAGACTGTAAACATCATTATCAAAGGCTTAAAAGACTATGGGGAATGTGAGAAAATGGAGATTTTGACACATGACTTCCTTAGGGACAAGCTAAAATAGACAGGTAAAATTTGATAAGCAAACAAGATTGGGAGAAGTGTGGGAATGGGGAAAAATAGACATGTGAGAGTTACTTTCAGTAACATAGAAAATAAGAGTGCAATTTTGAAGAACATGGGGCTACTCAAAGATACCCAAATATACTTAGACGAGGATTTAACCATTATCCAACAAAAGGAAAGGAGGAAGCAGTGGGAGAAAGTAAAATCAGCAAGGGTTGCTAGCAAATGGGCTTCGATGAAAAACGGTAAAGCACAGATTGCCGACAAATTAGCGAATCAAAAATAGGAACCTAAGGCCCCATGAGAGTGTCTAAGCATGGTGAGTTGGAATTGTAGAGGATGCTCATGGAGAAGAGGACCAGGGTTGGGGCCCATGGCCAAGGGACAAGACATTATTTGTCTCATAGAAACACACGAACATGAGGGATGAAGGATTCCAGATTTTGAAGGGTACAATAAAATCTCCGTTTGGAATGAAGAAACAAAGAGAGGTAAAGGTCATGGAGGGATTACTATCTTGATAAAAGATACGTGGAACAAAACCATAAAATTAGAGAAAGAGGACCCAAATAAACAATTTATATGGTTGAAGATTGAAGATGATGAGGAGATCACATGGCTAGCAGCATGCTATTTCACACCAAAAAGCTCTAAATTCTACAAAAAGAGACATCTAGACAATGAAGATCCATTTGTAGCTTTTAAGAAAGACGTGCTTTCCTTTAAGCAAATCGGTAACACAATCCTTCTAGGATATTTTAATGTTAGGACAACAAGTAACCAAGCTATTCAGTTGGGCAATGATCTAACAAAGGACAATAATCCCTTGTGGCTAAAAGAAGATGATGACAATGACCACAAACGAAATTATCAAGATGAAAAAGGTTGTGTGTCTCACTTTCGGGCTAAATTCTTAGGGCTATGCAGCCTTCACGGATTAGTTGTGTGTAATGGTATGAAGATATGGCCTAAATCAAACAAATTTACTTGCAAAATGTATAACAAACAAAGTGTGGTAGACTATCTATTATGTTTGCAATCAATCATCACCAAAGTAGTTGATTTCATAATTAAACAATGTCCCATAGAGCTAAATTTAGACCGTATGCCTCTGTATTAAATATAATATGAAGGTCAAAAGACAAAAAAGTGATCAGGTCTTAGATGAAAGCACAAAATGACATAAAGAGGGTGAGATTCTTATAAAAAACAATAATAAAAAGATATTTTGCACCACTCTTGAATAGTAGCTCCAAATGCATCATGACATCACGAATACCAAGGAAAATAATGATAAGAAAAGCCACATCAGCAGCATTTTTCTAATCTCACTGATTAAGGAAGCACTAAAGGGTTGCAAGAGAACAAGGATAAAGAAGAGCATCTCAAACACCTTTCCAGCTAACCCATGGTATGATGAAGAATGCAAGGCCACAAAAAAGAAATTTGAAGGGAGAAAGGAAAACAAAGCAATCATAAGAGAATACAAACAACTGATCAAATCCAAAAAAGAAGAATATGTGATTAATCCGAGGAAGGAGCTAATCATGTTAGGAAAGCACAATCCTAAAGATTTTTGGAGGAAGTTACAACAAGCTAGGAAACAGGTCGAAAATAAAATTATGGATTCTCAATGGTTAGAGTATGCAAAGACTCTTTATGAGAGACTCGAGGACGAAGTTTCACTCCCCACAACCAACAATTCAGATGAACTATTTTCTGATGAAGACTGATGAGGCTAATTATTGCCTCTATTTCATGATAGTTTTTGAACACTTTGTTAATACTCTGTTTCATTTTCATCAAGACATTTGTGGATCTATGTTTACCTAAACCAATGATTAACCTATGGGTAGATAGTATGTCATCTTTTGCCAATATCATATACATGATGCAATATTTCACACAATTATCAAAATGTGTGTTCTTATATTTGAATTTAATTTGAAAATGCTTATTTGCAATTATCTTTGTATTATAACTAACCTATTAGCAATGAAGCTGAAAGATGATTGGAAGAATTCAAAGATGAGCGCCAATAGCATTCAAGGAGAAAAGAACATTGAGGTGTAGCCATGGTGGAGGAAAGTCATAACAGTTCCAAAGGACACAGCAGTAAATATGGAGGAGATATGGAGACTTACTGCATTCTCTGCATTTATTCCTATGGTGAGTGAATGTTTAGACTTTATTATTCCCGCCTTAAGCCATTATCTCTTCTTCCCGCCTTGAGTTGTTATTTTCCTTCTTTCTCTCCTGCGAATTTATAGCTAGGTTATTTACTTGTCTATTTCAGAATAAGAGTTGATCTCCTACATATAGGAATCAGACCAATTGTGTTAGTTGAGTTAGAAGAAAAAGAGTTTATGAGAACAAACTATTAACTTTTATAGTGTGTTGTGTTTTTATAGTTCTATGTGTTATCTCATGAATTTTTGAAATGTAATGAAATAGTTTTTTGCTTCTATCATGTGTTAGTAGTTTAGTTGAAGCCAACCAAGGGGGCCCACTTGGAAGGTGGATTAGATTAGGATAGTATAGATTTATTTCCAAGTATTTTTAGTATTGTAAGTAGAAGTTGTAAGTTCCTTCCTGTAGCATCACACTCCGTGAATGTTCCTGCAACATATGTGAGAATAGTTGTAGTGGATGAACTGAGTTGGAATATTTGTTAGCCTTTCATTGTATTTCCAGTATTCATAGAGCTAAGTGTGTTAGTTTCCTGCAGCAATAGTGTAAGTTCTTTTCCTTGCATTTTACTTTCCTACAGCATAAGCTTAGTGACTAATTAAGAGACCTAGTGCACATATTGTGCTGACCATTTCAAGTATATGTCCCTGGGTTGACAAGATTAAATGCACCTCATAGTGAAAAAAATAGTCCTTAGTTTGAATATATTATTCCTAAGCATGGCCCAGAGCATGACTATGATACACCTATTGTGAGGCGAACCATTTTTGGCATTGCTGTCAGGGATGGTGTCAAGCTGGGAGCATTCTTGAGTTAGTTCTTAGATAAAGTTTTTTTAGAAATTTCTAGTTTTGAAGCTTCTTTCACCAATGTGAAAAGTTTAATTGCATGCATCAAAGAGGAAGATGACGAGATGAATATGGCAGATTTCTTCCATGGGAGTTTGTTAATTTGAATGAAGAAATTGAAGAAGAAGAAGTTGAGTTGCCTTTTGAAGATGCAAGCCCTATTTTTCCCATAGCATTATCATCAAGAGCCAAACCAATAGATACAAGTGGTCTTCAACCTTTTACTGAAGTTTGGGCCAATTTTCTTGATAACACTGTTCTAAATCCACCAATTGTTAATCATTCAATACCCAATGTCCCTTTTCAGTAGCAACCTCATAATCTAATACCTCTAGTAATTGCACAACCTACTTTCCCATTTCCTCTCCCAAGCCTTATAAATATTGATAATCTCAAGAATATATCTACAGTTGCCTTTCCAAAGTTCTATGGCCTTGCAACCGAAGACCCTGATACTTTCTTGTTTGAGTTTGACATACTTTGTCATAGTTTTGACTACAACACTGATGCCCATAAGCTTAAATTATTTCCAGCAACATTGAAAGAATCAACTCTATGATGGTTCATGGGCTTAGGACCTAATGCAACAAGAAGTTGGGATGAAATACAAAGTCTGTTTCTGGATAAGTACAAAGAGTATTGCAAAGCATCTAGTTCAAGAGGAGATGATTTCTTCGGGATATCTTAGAAGGAGGAAGAAACATTGGAAGACTATGTTTCACATTTCTTATATACACTGCAGAAGAACCCTTAGCATGTGTTGTCCGAGGATTCACAAAAGCTAGTCTTTCTAAGAGGTGCGAATGACCTAATGGCTGGTGTTGATGTATATCAAACTTCCTAGGAAGGCCTCAAGAAGATCTTTCATAACTATTCAAGGTCAACCATGAAGAAAGGTTGAGGACCTCATTCCATGGTCACTAAAGGAATCAGTCAAGGTATTTCAAAGCTTGAGATATCTAACCTATTGTCAGATTTCAAACAAGACATCATTAATGATGTCACTACACATCTTGACACAATGACTGCAAAGAAGAAGTATGCAGAAGCTGAGCTACAATTAGTTGAATACAGCCCTCATTGTTGGAAGCAAAAGAAGGATTGCCAATGTAAACTAGTTGTAAGCATGGAGAACCAGCATCTTCCAACTGAGTACCTAAAGATAGATGGAGATGATGAGAAAATATTTTTTGTTGCTCAACACTGACCATGGGCCCAACGTCAAGGTATGCCTCAGGACCCTTTGCAAAATTCAAATTCATATGGTAATCAATGGAAAAACCATAATTCCCAAGGTCCTCCACAATATCAACCTAATTGGAGTAATGCTGGGCAAAACAACCCACAACAGTCCCAATGGCCTCAAAATTCCCAACCACCCTGGCCTAACCAACAAAGTAACCAATGGTAGAACCAACAGAACTACTGGCAAAACTAGCAAAACCAATGGCAACCACCCTAAGGGAATTGGCAGTCTACGAACTGATGGAGGGGATCTCAACAGTGGCCTAACCAAAATACTAGTACTCCACAATTACCACCTCCAATTCAACAACCTGCTCTAATGCCACCACCTGCAAATATTGGACCTCAAAAGTAGACATAGTTACCTACACAACCTTAGCCAAACCCAAATAGCCAATAGCCACAATAGCCCATATAGTGCTAATGCTCAGCAGTATCCTACTTACACTTTGGGTGTTGCAGATATACATCTGAGATATGGTACAACTTTACCAGCACCTAAACCACCTCTTATAACTGAAATACTAGACCCTCCTGTAGCATCAGAACCCTCAGTTGCTAAAATAGTTGACCCAACCAATGTTACCATGTCAACCCAAGCTCAACCAGCAGTGGAACCTCCTTTTCCAAAAAAGTTTATATGAAGCAAACCTATACAAGCAGAGGAACAACCTTTTGATATTGTTGATCAGTTGAAGAACATACATGTCCAAATACCCCTATTCCAAGCCATTAAAGATGTTTCAATCTATGGAAAAGCCATTTGAGATGCTTGCCTGAAGAAGCCTAGAAGGAAGAAAAAGGACCCCACCATAGTCCATGTTGTTGGACAATTGGCTAACATCATTTTAGGGAAATTGATCACACCAAAATATTCTGATCTAGGAAATCCAATAGTGAATGTCAGTATAAATGGTCAGTTTGTTAAAAATGCTTTAATAGATCTTGGCACTGCTATAAATGTCATTACCAAGGACACTATGAAAAAGTTAAAAATAGAAGGACTAAGGGCTACCCCAACAATTCTACAACTTGCAGATAGTTCTACTATCACCCCTTATGGGATGATAGAAAACATAGTTGTAACCTTAGATTCTCTAGAGTATCCTATAGACTTCATGATTTTATCCCCCAAAGTTAATCTATCTAGTTACCTTGTCATCCTAGGTCAACCATGGTTAGCCACAACTGATGCAAATATAAGTTGTAGATCAGGGAATATGACCATATCAAATGGCCAAGCAACAAAGAAATTTGATTTATATCCTCCAGCACAACCATTACCAGGTATGAGCACATCTATTTGGCCAGACTTAGGGGATGAAGACGAAGAGTTAAATTCTATAGTATAGCTCATGATGTTGCATAGAAAATCCTTTCTAAAACTGCAAGAGGAAGATTCAGTACTTTAGAGTATCCTTACTAACAATTGTGTGGTAGAAAAAGATGTATCTAAAAGCTCTGTGTTAGAATTAATCACATATGAAGAATGTGATAAGAATTTTACTTTGCTCAAAGAACCTAATATTCTTCATCCACTCTTATCGTGTGAATTAGAAGCAAGTCCAATCTCTGAAGCTATTATGATAGAGTCAACCACTACTATTGAACTCACTAAAGATCATAATCTCCATGTTAATCCCAAATTATCAGCCACACAGATGGAACAGTTAAAAGAGTTGCTTCAAAGGCATGAAAAAGCCTTTGCATGGGACTATAGTGATATGAAAGGGTTGAGTCCTACATTGTGACCCATAGGATATACATCAATGAAGGTTGTCTACCACTCCGTCAACCCCAAAGAAGGATAAATCCAAGCCTTAGAGAGATAGTTAAAACTGAATTGCAAAAATTGCTTGATGTTGGTTTTATTTATCCTATATCTAATAGTAGATGGGTATCACCCTTGGTCATAGTGCCTAAAAAGGGAGGAAAATGGAGAATTTTTCTAGATTATGGAGAATTGAACAAGGCCACCAAAAAGGATCACTTTCCTTTACCATTTATAGACCAAGTTCTAGACACTCTAGCTGGAAAGAAGTATTCTTCTTTTTGAGATAGGTATAGTGGTTATAACCAAATCAGTATTGCTCCTGAAGATCAAGAAAAAACCACATTTACATGCCCATGCGGTACTTTTGCATACTCTATTTTACCATTTGGTCTATGTAATGCTCCTGCAACGTTCTAATGAGCCATTATTAGCATCTTTGTTGATATATCACATGATTGTATGGAAATATATATGGATGATTTCACAACATTTGGAGTCACTTTTGAGGAAGCAATGGTGAATCTTGAAAAGGTTTTGGTAAGGTGTCAAGAACATAATTTGGCACTTAATAGTGAAAAGTGTTTCATGCTCATGCAGGAAGGTGTAGTACTTGGTCATTTCATATTAGCTGCAGGAATACAAGTGGATCCAACTAAGATAGAGGTAATTCAAACATTGCCCATACCTACAAAATCAAAAGATGTAAGATCTTTTCTAGGTTATGCTAGATATTATAGACATTTAATAAGAGATTTCAGCAAAATAGCTAGTCCCTTGTATAAGTTACTCACAAAATAAGCTGAATTTAGTTGGACATCCGAATGTGATGAAGCCTTCCTACAGCTTAAGAAACTTATGACTACAACCCCAATTTTACAAGGCCCTGATTGAAATTTACCTTTTCATATATATACAGATGCCTTTGATTATGCCATAGGTGTAGTTCTAGCACAACAATCCCAAAATCTTGAAAATGCAATCTATTATATTAGCAAGCGCCTTCATGGACCAAAATTAAACTACACAATGACAAAAAAAGAATTGCTAGCAGTAGTTTATGCCCTCAAAAAATTTCGGCATTATATAACTGACTATTCCATATTTGTTCATACTGATCATGCAGCAATTAAATATCTCATGAATAAACCTGCTATAACTGGTAGATTAGCAAGATGGTTACTGTTGTTGTAAGAATTTGATATAACTATTGTTGGTAAGCCGGGAAAAGCCAATGTTGTAGCTGATTATTTATCACGAATCCATCATGATGATATTGACACTACTTTGGTAGATGATGCATTTCTAGATGAGCATTTATTTCATATTATTGTTCAAACTCCATGGTATGCAGACATTGCTAATTACATTGTAGTTAATAAAATACCAGAACATTTTTCTTACAAGGAAAAGAAGTTGCTTGTACAGAAAAGTTTATGTTTCTCCTAGATAGATAATCTCTTGTTTTACACTAAACCTAATCAAGTTATGAGAAGATGTGTGAGAGAGGATGAGACATATGATATTCTACATGCATGTCATAATGAACCATGCAGATGACACTTTACAACAAAAAGAACAACCTTGAAAATCTTGACAACTAGTTATTATTGGCCTACACTTTACAAAGATGCAGCCAACTATACACGGAAGTGTGATAAGTGTCAAAGAATGGGTTGACCAACAAGAACAGATGAAATGCCTCTTAACCCTCAGATGGCATTAACACCATTTAACAAATGGGGAATGGACTTCATTGGTCCAATTGATCCTCCATATAATGGAAAATCCTATATTCTTGTGTACACTGATTACCTGACAAAATGGGTTGAAGTCAAAGCCATATTGAAGCATGCTCGTGATGAAAAAGTTGCAAAAATTTTGTATCAAGAAATTTTTACCCGCTATGGTGTACCCAAAGAGCTATTCACTGATCAAGGTGCATAATTTACCTCTAATCTAATCTCAGAGTTGATGAAATAGTATAACATCAGGCACCAGAAATCCAGTCCTTATCACCCTCAAGCTAATGGGCAAGTAGAGGTCACAAACCGTGACCTAGAGAACATCCTAACAAAAATGGTTCATCTACATCATAGGGATTGGACCAATAGATTATAAGAAGTTGTTTGGACTTACAGAACAACATGGAAGACTACTACAAGATTCACACGATTTGAGCTCTTGTATGGAAAGGTAGCAATGCTCCCCATTGAATTTGAACATAAAACTTTGAGAACTGCAATGGAGCTAGAAATTGAACTCCCTATAGCACAAAGAGAACGTCTTCTACATCTTAACTCTATGGATGAAATGTGCAAAGCTACTTTGGAATGCACTGAAATTATATAGAAACAAAGGAAACAATGGTATGACTCTCATATTATCAGTAAATAATTTCAAGTTGGTGACTAGGCACTACTATATGATTCTAGATTTAAAGACATGCCAAGCAAGTTGCAGACAAGATGGTTGGGTCCATATGAAATTAGTCATGTCTTTAATAATGGAGCTATACAACTAACTACCATTGATCCAGTACCTTTCAAATTATTAGTCAATGGTCACAAACTCAAGTTATATAAATGGCTCCAAACAAAATAGGACTTCCTGCAACAATTCCAATGACCAAATTCAAATACAAACAAGGTAAATCTTCCTACAGCCGAAGGTGTCAACCTTCTGCCTACCGCTCTTCAACATTAATTTCTTTGTGCATGCTCATAATAAAAACTTTATGCCCACATAAAGTTCTAAACTTCTCCATTCACTTTCTCATTCCATCTCATTTCTTTACCTTCCACCCATCCACCTCATCTCATTTCTTTATCTTCCATCCACCCACTTTCCACATCATCAATTTCTCATGTTTTCAATAAACCTCGCTAGATGCTGATGGATGCTGCCACTGCTGATATCACTTCTGCCACCTTTTTGGTATGTGTGATGATCACTTAACAGGTATAAGGTTTTCAAGTTATAATTCATTTATAGTCCACAGATTTCATTGATTATATTTAACACTACATTCTTTATATTATGGCAGCGTTATGTTAGTTTTCTACCCTGTACAAAGTCTGACAAGTGTGGATACATGTCCTTATTTCGTAGGGGGCAGGGAAGGTTACTACTACATTTATTCATAAAGATTTTTTCAAATCTTCATACTTCCTTAAGTACACAAGTGGCTAGGTGTTGTACCCCTTATTTTTGAATCATTTTATTGTTAGGTTGTGATGTGACTTGTGTTTAAATTTTAAGTGATCTAAACCCTATTTTTGAATATTTTCACACACTTCCATGATTTACTCTCATTACAGCGATATTATTGCTCATAACGAATCGTTATGGCATTAATTATCTATCAAATGAAATGTGAAATGGTTTATAAAACAACAATTGAAGCCTGAATTTGTAAGGGGAAAACAATGAAGCAGTGTAGATAGTGAAGTGTTAAAGACGAATGGGTGGACAATTACAGAGGAGAGAACTAGTGGAGCATACCATTTTTCTCTCAGATGTAGAAGTTGTGAGGAGGTTTAATGCATGCGGATGGTTAGGGTACTTTTTAAGTTTGAATCCATATGATGAAGCAACCACATAATTCACAAGGACAGTTGATGAAGGGGAAGCATCTATATGGGGCTTAACAATGGTTGCTACAAAGGAATATATAGCAGAAGTTATAAGGTTACCAGCAATAGGAGAACATTATCCCAACACTCATGATGCAAGGTCAGCCAAAGCTCAATTTTTAATACCAACCAACCCTCATATGGACATTACCAAGCAAGGATGTAAGAGAATGTCTTTTCTGTCGCCATACAATGAACTAGCCATGCACATTATCAGGTACCTCACATGCGAAGGTAGATTTTCATATTTACATGCACATCATTTTAAATTACTAAGTTGTATAAGGCATAATCATCCAGTTAATGTTCCCAATTTCTTGTATAATATGATGTGTATTAGTGTGGAAGAAACTCAAAAAGGAAAAGACAATTCTGTCACCCATCATGCCCTAATTAAATTACTTATAGAGAGGTCACTTAGGGATGTTTCTCCCCTGTCATGGGCAAAATTTGTCCAAGCCAAAACCTTACAACCCTAGGCTACCCTACATGAATAGCCTAGTGAGGAGAATGTAGTTCCCACTAATGAACCTGTTGAACAGAGCACTCAAGAGGTTGAAGTCAAAAATGTGCAAAGCAATGTACAAGAAAACATACAAGAAAATGTGCAAGAGATTGTGCCTTCACCTATTCAAGAAACCTAGAAACCTACCTCTAGCTAAAAAAAGAGAAAATGAAAAGAAATCTTTGTTCTAGTCAAAGAAGAGCCAAACCCTATAGTTGTGAGGCAAAAGAGAACTAAGAAGGGTCCTATAGCAGTTACTCCTACAATAGAGACACCAAAAGGAAGAGGTAGGCAAAAGGCTGTGATATTAGAAGAAACCCCTGTAAGAAGAAGTTCTAGAATGAGAGGACAAATTTCCAAAGAATTCCCCTCATCCAAGCCATCTACTAAAGAATCCCCTATATAGATTGTTCCTTACCACTCTCCTCCTCACCTTGAAACTGAAAACATTCTTGAAAACCATAATGAGGACTATAGGGTTGAGGTTAATGAAAATCTAAATGATACCCCAGTAGACCAACCATGTACTTCAGTTGTAGGGATGAAACAATTCTTGAGCAAGTTGATCCAAACACTACCCTAGTTCCCTATAAATCAACATGGTTTATTGATGTTGTAGAATAATTATGGAGGGAACGGAGAAAGAGGAAAAGAAACCATGAGGAAGACAGCGGTTCCATTACTCTGCAAAAACTCTTTTTTCAATTGTTTGGACAACATATGTTTGCTAAGGCCTTATGGGAAGAGGAGAGGAAAAGAATGAAGAAAGATATAGTGTCTCTGAATGTAGAAATTACAAATTTAAAGGAGCAGTTGGCGAATCAAAAACAAAGGATGGATCATGCCCTCAAATTGGTTTATCAAACACTTGCCTATAGACCGTCACCACGAGTTTATGCTCTCTATTTAAAGAACAATTTCTCTTGTTCCAACTCACGTTAACCCTTAAGAATATCAATGTAGAGTTTAAATCAGCCCAGGAATTTTATGGCTTATATCAGACTCTGCCATCCTGGCAACAGAATTTGCTTTGGGAATTATATGTGCATAATTTTGTTATCCCTTCAGAAACCCAATGGAACCCTTTACTTTATATAGGGGATATACATTTAAGAGCCTTGATGTCCTGGATGTCTAATGAAGAAAACTCTGATAGGAAGTTGAATAATTGCAGAGACGAGGAAAGGATAGAACCCCTGCCATTAAGAGCCAAAAGCAGCAAACCAGAAGAAGTTCGTCGAGACTAGTTCAGGTTAACTTATGGGGATAAGAACAAGGGAGTAAGGGATAGGATCTTTGCTACCAGAGCTAAGGCCTATGCTGATTATGAGAACTTGCCCTACTTTTTTTTCCATAGAGCTATGAATGGTGCTAGAAGTATATGGGCCAGATTACCTGAGTCACTTAAAAGGTCAGAGCCACATAGTCCCATCAACTTGGAAGCAACCCTTCACCAAGCTACAAAGTATCTAGAGCCCAAAAAATAGACTAGACCCGAATTATGGTGCCCACTTACTATGCAACCTCCATTGCTCATGTTGCCTTTATATGACATTAATGTTGATAGACTTGACAAGCTGTAGGAGGACAACAGAAGGGAGGTTTGGGAAAGAACATGAGATTTTTATTACACCTTCAAGAGCAATAGGAAAGGAAGGGCAGAAGTGGAGGAAATCAAGTCACTGAGTAGGAAATGCCATGCTTCAGGACAAGCATTAGTTTACCAGGGGGCAGATGATGAGGCTAATTATTGCCTCTATTTCATGATAGTTTTTAAACACTTTGTTAATACTCTGTTTTATTTTCATCAAGACATTTGTGGATCTATGTTTACCTAAACCAATGATTAACCTATGGGTAGATAGTATATCATCTTTTGCCAATATCATATACATGATGCAGTATTTCATATAATTATCAAAATGTGTGTTCTTATATTTGAATTAAATTTGAAAATGCTTATTTGCAATTATCTTTGTATTATAACTAACCTGTTAGCAATGAAGCTGAAAGATGATTGGAAGAATTCAAAGATGAGCGCCAATAGCATTCAAGGAGGAAAAAATGTTGAGGTGTAACCATGGTAGAGGAAAGTCACAACAGTTCCAAAGGACATGGCAGCAAGTACGGAGGAGCTATGAAGACTTATTGCATTCTCTACATTTATTCCTATGGCGAGCAGATGTTTAGACTTTATTATTTCCTCCTTAAGTTGTTATCTCTTCTTCCTGCCTTGAGTTGTTATTTTTCTTCTTTCTCTCCTATGGATTTATAGCTAGGTTATTTACTTTTATATTTTAGAATAAGTATCGATCTCCTATATATAGGAATCAGACCAAGTGTGTTAGTTGAGTTAGAAGAAAAAAGTTTATGAGAATAGATTGTTGACTTTTATAGTGAGTTGTGTTTTTACAGTTATATGTGTTATGTAATGAATTTATGAAATGTAATGAAATAGTTTTTGGCTTCTATCTTATGTTAGTAGTTTAGTTGAATCCGACCAAGGGGGCCCACTTGGAAGGTGGATTAAATTAGGATATTATAGATTTATTTCCAAGTATTTTTAGTATTGTAAGTAGAAGTTGTAAGTTTCTTCTAGTAGCATCACACTTCGTGAATGTTCCTGTAGCATATGTGAGAACAGTTATAGTGGATGAACTGAGTTGGAATATTTGTTAGCCTTTCATTGTATTTCCAGTATTCACAAAGTTAGGTGTGTTAGTTTCTTGCAACAATAGTGTAAGTTCTTTTCCTTGCATTTTACTTTCCTACAACATAAGCTCAGTGACTCATTAAGAGACCTAGTGCACATACTATGCCGACCATTTCAAGTATATGTCCCTAGGTTGACAAGATTAAATGTACCTCATAGTGGGAAAAATAGTCCTTACTTTGAATATATTATTCCTAAGCATGGCCCAGAGCATGACTATGATACACCTATTATAAGGCGAACTAGAGACATTACTCTAGGGATAAGGAGATTAATGAGTGGAAAAGCTCAGGATATTGATGGGTTGTAGGCTAAATTTCTAAAGTGGGGGACAGATTTGTTGATTCCACACATCAGGAACATTTTTAATATGGTCACATGAGGTTGTTTTCCCATGGAGTGGACCAATAGTGTAGTTATTCCTCTCCATAAGAGCAGGGATGTCAACAACCCTTCCAACTACTACACCATCATGGTGAATCCCCTATTAAAAAAACTCTATGGGAGTATGGTAGAGCGGAGAATCAATGGATGGGCAAAAAAAGAAGGGAAAAGAGTTATGAGACAAGCCAGTTTTAGACCAAAATGTTCCACCATTAATCACTACATTATTCTAAGGTTCCTCATAGAAAAAATGTGGGATAAACAGGGGGAAGAGGCTTTTTGTTGCTTTGTTGACTTTAAGAAAGTTTTTGACACCATCCCTAGGGATAAGTTATGGAATAGGATGGAAGAATTAGAGGTCCCAACAGATTATAGAGTTGTTGTTTATAAACTTTGTGAACAAGTTAAAGCAAAAATCAGAACCAAAGTGGGCATGTCAAAATGTTTTGGTAGTGACATAGGGGTCAAACAAGGATTCCCAATATTGCCTACCTTGTTTGGCCTCTATATTGACAACTTAGAGGAATGGCTAAACAAAGCCAATGGAGAGGGAATTCAACAGGTTGAATATGTGATCAGATTGCTTTTGTATGTTGATGACCTCATTCTCATTGCTAAAACAACACAAGGGCTGAGAGAACATTTGAAGAACTTAGAAACCTTTTGCACAAAAGTAGGTATGGAGGTCAACACTTCTAAGACCAAGATTATGGTTTTTTCCTTAAGGAAGAGAAAACAACAATAGACTTTCATATTTAATGACTAAGCACTAGAAATTGTAGAAGAATACAAGCATTTGGGAATAGATTTCCATTACCGTCTCAGTTGGGAAACATGCAAATCAAAAAGGATACAAGGGGGGATGGAAGGCATCTTATCTTCTTCAAAATAGGTGTAGGACAACAAAGTTATGGGATTGGAAGACTAAGAAAACCCTCTTTGGGTTGCTGGTGATACCAGTTATTTTGTATGGCAATGAGTTATAGGGAGCAGCATATCAAACCATAAATGGCGACAAATTGAAAGAATTCAAAAATACTTCATTACAACTAATCTCAAAGTCAAATCCACAGTACCATAGGAGATTATTTTAGCATAGGCCGGCATATTCTCGATAGAGGCTTTGACAATTGTTAGATTGTTAAGCTATCTAAAAAAAGAGAGTAAAATGGATGCACATCACTAGCCTAGTAGGGTGGTTGATGGAGAATTGGCTCATCGAAAGAAGACATGGAAGAAACAAAATGATAAATGGTTCAATAAGTGGAACATTGACTACCCTGAATGTCTAGAAAACAATTCTGAAATAAAAAAATGGGTGGCAGGAAAAGTCAGATCTATCATGTGGGCAAACCAGCTAGGTAGAAAAAAAGTCTATTATGTTAAACAATTTAATCCCACATGCAAACATGATGAAAAAGAATATTTAGGAGCTGAGATCAAAGGAAAGGAAAAAATCATAATCGCTCAATTGAGATCTGGTTCCCACCATTTGAGATGTGAAACTAGTAGATGGAAGGTCCCTAAGGAAGAATGGGAGGACAAAATTTGTAGATTTTGCAATGAGGGTGTGGTGGAAATAGAGTGGCACTATTTGAAGGATTGTACAACATACAAAGACATTCACAACCAACACAAAGAAACATTAAAAGTGAACAATATAAAAGACCTTTTTGAAGGACCAAGACTCTTCAAGAGGGGCATTTAACTTATGTAGATTCACAACAAAAGAGACAGGCTGGAGAAATCACATCAGACTGACTAGGAGTTTTATGTGGGTCCCTTAGGCTTATGGCCTCATGGACATCATTAAAAATCTTTCATTCATTCATTCATCCATGACTCCACTTTAATACCTTTTTGCTTCTGTGTAAATTTTGCATATAAAACCAATTCATTGCATTTATGCCTCCCCTCCTAAATAGCTACTAGCATCTAGCTCTACAATGTCCAAAAGTAGCTTTAAGCTCCATGTAGGCCCTCACCACTACATAATTATCGTGGTATATGGTATTTATATAATTATTCCCCCTTTTTTTTTTTCTTATCGATATTAACCCCCATATATTTCTATCTTGGCTATATGCATTTCTTCTACCTAATAAATCAAAATTGCAATCACAAGCAAGCATCCCAACCCAAAAAGAAGATGGCATTTACATATACTTCTACTTCAAAACCAAACATGTAGAATCCATGATACCTAGATTCTCTCTTTCCTAATCTCTTCCCCTTAAACCACTTGGATTCTCAAACAACCAACGTCTAAATAACACATTTGAAATTAATTTAAGTGTGATTAAAACACACCTCAAAATGAAATCAAGCATAATTAACATTAACTTCAACATTTATCCCTTCATACCCAATCTCTTTCACATACTAAAACAAGTCCCACACACCGCACCACCTAGAACACCAACCCATTCCTTTTTATTCATCTCTCTTTCTCTTTCACTCGTGATGGTTATATCATGTGTGAACATCCTATGCTACCCATAATGACATTCGAGCATTTTTATTCTCCCAAAAATCACGTCCTTTCTAACCTCCTTTTTACGATTCCCTTAATCAATTTTCCTCCATTCTACTAATTCTTTTTTTAAAGCCTTTTCATTTGATTACTAAAACAAATAGTGTAAAATAAATTGCATGTGCCTATATAGGAAACAAATTAATCTATATCAATGATTTATCATTGTTAGCATTCCCTTTGAGTGGTGATCAACAATATTTCTTGTCTACCTCCATTAGAGACAAGCTATAAATTTTTTGTGTTGAATTCCAATATAAAATTGGATTCTATGAGCTTTGTCCTCCAGAATAGGGAATGGGAAATTTACTACCATTTGAAGATTTCATTTTTAGTGTCTTCCAACATGGTAGGTTTTTCACTCTTAATACTTTGCAATGTCTTGGGGGTGTCTTCTTTCTTCAAACCACCTCCTATGCTATGAAGAAATTAGTTCCCTGCTTGTAATGGCTCCACATTACTGACTATAGGTTTCTGACTAGCTCTAATTATTATATATTGCTTCAAAGCAACTTTTCTATTGATAATTCCTTAGCAGGCTTAGTTTGTTTAATTTCTTGGGTTTTGACAATAAACTTAATTGCTTTTCTAAGGGATGATGTTTAAAGGTTCTTGAATGATAGAGAAACCTTTAAATAAATGTGTGAGGATCATTGTAGAACATGTGGTAGTGAAACTAATGACATTCTAAGCACTAATGGTGGGGTATACCCAAAATATGGTTGTCACAGTAAATGTGCCAATCTTAAACATCCTAAACTAAGAAACAAATTAAATTTGGAAAAAAATTGATCATTCAATATCTTAAACTTTTGCATATTGTTGTCCTAAGTCAAAATAACTTTGCAAAAATGTAAACATGAAATATCACAAAATCAATTACACATTTTGACATAAGGATTTTATGTGGAAACCCAATTTGGGAAAAACCACCAGTAACATGCTACCAATTTTCACTCTTATAAAGTGAGCCCTATGAGAAACCAACCCTGTTAAAGGTTACAATGCACACTGTTAAATGTGACCTTGATTAAAGGATTTCAATCACCATGTTAGGAGTGAGCCTTGTTAGTGGACTTTAGAACATTCTATTAGAACGTCACCCTATTAAAGGATTTATTTATGACCGTTAGGTCAACCTTAGTCCAAAGGATTTATCCAAACTGACACAGCTATTAGAAAGTAACAACAGGACTTGATCTGATAATAAAACAACTCAATTGTAGATTACAAATCTCACATTCAGTCCTCCATTCTGCTTGGCATTCATCCTCTTCATCTCTAATAGCTTATTCACCCGTCAAGCCTTCATCTCCTTAAGCCTTCTTGCTTAGTATGCCAACTGCAAACTCTTTCATCCAACCACCATATGAAGCAACACCCTAGACTTCTTGTCTTTCTCAATTTCACATACTTCACTTATTGCTTTTGACCTGTTATCTCCTTATATAGAGAATTTAGATATTTTTCCGCTTAACTACAATTGTCCATTTTAGGGTTAGGTTAGATTCATTGAATCTTCCCATCTTTCCATTTTGTTCCCTCTAGAAACGTCCCCTACAATCCTCTTTAAATTCATCTCAAAATAGTTTATCTTGAATTTTGTGCCACCAGCTCATCATAATTATCTTCCACACGCTTCACACAATTTAAGAAATCAACTTTGTCGGCTCAAATTCATCAAATATTTGATCAAACTCATTTTACTAGCACTCGGCAATAACATGTTATTTTCTTTGCAAACATTGTCTTCTGATGCTTGGTAAATAGTGGGTTGCTCAGCATACACTAAGTTTTGCTCGGTCGCTATTGTCGTCTTCTAACGATCGGCACATACTAAGATTTCTTCACTTGGCACCTACTAGATTTCTCTTTGCTCAACACATACTGAACTTACTGCTTGGCTTCAACTAACTTTCTGCTTGACCTGCACTAACTTACTTGGCTTCCACTATTTGCTTGGTCAGGCTTGGTAAACACATTTCTTTACTTAGCCTTCTTCTATTATTTGCTCAAGTATCCTTTCATTATAGCCTTAAGTAGATAAATAATACACTATATTATGCTTGGTCTTAGTGCGCCTTTTATACACCATATAACTCAACCTTTCTCTAGATTCTCCCGTTATCCTTTCTTTTGAAACCCTCTTCATCAATCAATCAATTGATAGCATTCAAACCAAAGTAAGCAATTGTCTCACCAATAAGTAGCAAGTTTGACATCAATGATAAAAAAATGATTGTTCCATGATAGGTTTCATCAATCTTCTTCATTTCAACAATCTCCTTTCAACTATCTATTAATATAGATTTTAAATTAATAACTAGTATGTGATTTTTAAGCTAATCCTAGTAAGTGAAGGATCATGCTTATTTGATTTAATTAATTTATCTAATACTTCGTAAAAGGTGTCCACTAGAGTTTTAAATGGATCTCTATGCAACCAAAAACCTCCCAATTAAAAGAAACGGACTTCACAAGTCACTTACTTCTTGTCTCAAATTGTCTTAGAGTGACATTCAAAATTATAAGTCTTTATGATCTATGGATATAATACCTACATTGTGAAGATGAGAAAATTGAATGATTTTGGTATTGTTTAATGAACTATGATCACACTTATATCACCGTGTCTATTGATTCTAATGTAGACAGATCGAGATTTATAATTTTGTGGACAACTAGTCTTTTAAGCCTCACAGAGAGTGTAAGTGACATTTAAGGGGCTATAAAGTTGATTGTAAATAAGAGTTTCTCACTATTTCAAGACTTTGATCATGGATTAAAAAGTACATTTATATTTTGTGTATGATTTGACTCATGATAGTGATATGTTGGTTGAATTGATAATGTTCACTTTTGACTATGTTAAGCTAGTGCTATTAAATCACTACAAGACTTACTCCACTTATGTAAAACTAGCTGCCTCCTAGGTATTTTGGAAATGCCCATTTTGTGACTATTAGAATTTCAAATAAAAATTTCTTCTCCCCGAGATTTTGATGCACACCTACCTAAAACAATAACCATCAATTTAGAGTTTAAATTGCACCAATATTATGTTTCCATGATTTTCCATTTTATGCTTTGCCTTTTTTGTATAGCTTAATTTGGTGCATTTAATTTCAACAAGAGATTGGAACATGGTAGGTTAAAGACCAATACTTGTAGATCTTTGAGTCTAAGGTTTTTATTAAGGTGACCGTATTAGATTTGATGGTTTACCATATTGCATCATAACTAATATTTATACATACCTTTATTGCAACACATTTGACCATAAGAGTGACTACATTACAAGATTTATATATATTTATATATTATTATGTTAGTTGTTGGCAATATGGTCAGATAGATGTTTTTATTATTGTCATTTATGACAACATGTATTTAACATTTCGTTTATGCATTTAGAGATAGAAAATTGTCTAAGTGTTAGATAGTTTGCAGTAGCACAGAGAACAGATGTGATGTGTACAGATGACTCATTAAGAGTTAGCTTATGTGCAGTTGAGGAAAGCTCTATAATAGTGTCATGATGGTGTATACCAATGCGCAATTGTTTACGGACAATACGATGCGAGATATGATTGAAATACTAGTATAGTTATTTAACATAGCAGAACAGAGCATAGCAGAGAATTGGATTGTACGATTTGAGGAATTATTTTGGTAACAAAATAATTACTAATTCATGATGAGTCAAGTATGTGGATATTATTCCATAAGTTATTTCATATTATGTCAAGCATGTGAAAGCATGAAGGCTGACGATGCAGTGAATTATGAATATGAGAGGTATAAGTAAAGATCTTATCTTGCGAAGATAAGAGTGTGATATGTGATTATCTACGTGACATATATATGATCTATGTGAGATTTGTGATTGATGAGATGATATGCAAACTACATCTAATGTATGATCAAAGCAAGTGTGAATACAACAAATAGAAAGTATTGTATGTATATCTATTCTTGTGAAGAACTAAATTGTATAATTGCATGTTAGGGTAATGGGATCTTCTTACATAAATTGTATTTGATCCGCCCACTCCTAACAGGTTTGAGGCTTCTAACAAGGACTCAAGACACTATATGTACTTCATAGACTTCTAACAGGGTCAATATCCTTAGCAAGATCCTATTGTTTAGTGAATCATCTAGTGGGTATTATCCCCACCGAGGTTTTCCCTTGGCCAGGGTTTCCCTGTTTAACAAATAATGGTGTTATGAGATCTCTATGTGTATGGTTATATATTGTTCAATATTGTTGGTTTACTTTCATATGCAAGTTACAAAGTAATTAACAATATTCAATTGTGGGCAAAAGTTAGTAAAATGTTGATTCACCCCACCCCCCACCCCTCCCCCCCCCCCCCCCCCACTCCTCCTCTTAGTGTTATCTATTTCTAAAAATTGGTAATAGAGCTTATTTATCATAGTGATCCTTAAATTCAAATCTTCTTCTAATACTCTCTTCTTCCTATTTATGATGATGATGATCACAAAGTTGTTTGAAAAGAACACATCTATAAAGTCTTTGGAGAAGACACTGACTGAAGTCTTGGACAGAATGTAGAAGACAATTACTATAATTGTATCCAATCCAAACTTGCAGGTAAAGACCAAGGATTTGGTGAAGATCTTTGATTAAAATTTCACAACTCTAGCAGAAGTAGCTTCAACGCAGGCACAAGCAAAGCATGATGCATCACTATTTGATACAGTATGCACCAATGTGAGAAATGACTTGAAAGCACTTGATGGAAGCATCAAGGAACTGAGAAAACACATTGATTAAGGGAAGAGATTGTATGGACAATGCACATTTTTCCTACATATACCTAATTGACTTTGAGAGTCAAATTAAGTGTAAGATGAGTGAACTTGAGTCACTCAATGTGAAGTTACTACTCCCAAAGACCAGCATTGAAGATTGCAGAATAGAAGTGGAGAAGATCCACAGTGTGATTAGAGGCTTAGAATTTGACAAGGAGAAGGCAACAAAGATATGCTCTAGTCTTAGAGAAATTTTCTCAACTAAATTGAGTACTTTTCAAAGGAAGTTGGAGGAATGTCTCACAGGAAAGACTTCCTATGAAAAAATTGCATATACTGCTTGAGTGTAGTTAAAGTGGCATCCTATGCACTATGTGCACTGATCAATATTTTTAATTCAACAAAGGAAAATTGGAAGAAGGAAGTAGATAGGATAAAACTTGTTTATGTAGATTGTTTTTCCAGGTTAACAAGTTGATTAGCAGCAAATTACCTAGTTTTGGATATAGTTTTTGACACGTTTGTCATTGATGTCAAAGGGGGAGTAATATGTAGAAGGAAAATTGTATGTATTGTATATGTAAGGGAGAGTACACTTATGTATGTATGTATCAATGTAAAGGAGATATAAGGAATGTAATGATCCATCAAAACATGAATAAAATTGTTATGTTTTGAAGACAATTTTGTATAGTTACTTTTATTTATTTTTGTTATGTATGACATCATTTTGGGACTTAGCCAATTTTCTCCAATGTTTCCATCAATTCCAAAGGGGGAGATTGTTGGCAATATGGTTAGATAGATGTTTTGATTGTTGTTATTTATGGCAACATGTATTCAACATTTCATTTATGCATTTAGAGACAGAAAATTGTCTAAGTGTTAGAGAGTTTGCAGCAATATAGAGAACATATGTCATGTGTACGGATGACTCATTGAGAGTTAGCTTATGCGCAATTGAGGAAAGCTCTATGATAGTCTCATGATGATATATACCAATTTGCAGGTGTATAAAGACAATACGATGCAAGATATGATTGAAATACCAGTATGGGTATTTAACAGAGCAGAACATAGCATAGCAGAGAATTGGATTGTACAACTTGAGGAATTATTTTGGTGACAAAATAATTACTAAGTCATGATGAGCCAACTATGTGGATATTATTCCATAAGTTATTTCATATTATGCCTGTAGACACCTAAATCTGATTACATCAATAAGTAATCATATTTAGTCATCTCCTAGGACATTATTAATTAAATATTTACTATTTAATTAATTAATCGTCATCCCCTAGTTAATTAATTAAATTAATTAACTATAGTCCAATTGATAAAATCAAATGATCACCCAAAACCAATTTATCCATTAAATCCCAATTCCTCTATTAAATTGAATAAATCATCAAATCTATTCAATTTAATTTCATACTCTCGTTTTATTGAATAAAACATTTAATAAAATATCTGAAATCCAAAAAACCTTTCCTAAACCCTATCCTAACCCCTAATCCAACCCATTCACCCATACTAACCTCACTTAGCCTCCTAACTAATCCATCCCATCAAAGCTAAGCTACATGCCCTCCTAACCCCCTTTCTAAGCTAATCCTAATCCCCTTCCAATCATGTGACAACTTTAAGCAAGGGCTAAAACTTGCTAACCCAAGCCAAAGTCAACAAACTCAACCACACATCTTACATCCCCAAAATATCTCTTACACCTCTCTTAATGACTCTTACATCCCTCTTACATACTCAACCACCCTCATCAAGCCCTTAACCAACCCTTATATTATCCTCTCACACTCATCCTCTTTGTGACAAGTGTCACCTCCCCATTGGTGTTAAACAAGCGCAATCCTTGTGCTCCCTTTTTAGTGCATCCTAACCCTCCCTCACCATCTCATCATCTTGACATCTTGACCCTCCATTCCTCCAACCCTTGGCCTATAAATTGAACCTCCTCCCTTCACAAAATAATCCACCTTCCATGCAAAGTTATAATGTTATTTTGAGAGCTCATAAACTACCAAAATACCATTATAATTTTGGAATCACTCCATGAATCCATTGTTGAAACCTTGCTTCATTCACTCCATCCATCCATCTAAAGCTTGACCATAAACTTGTGAGCATGCATATCTTAAATTAGGGACAAATCCATTGCATCATGATGTTATACCATTAGGAGCCTACCATTCTTGGTTTGCTTCCTTTTGTGGTGATAACAATTGGTCCTATCTTAAATTTTTGCTTACTTAGTTTTGTTAATGCTTTCCTTTCTCATCCCAAGCTTTTCATCCCCTTTATCTTCTCATCCTACACTTTCCCTCTATCTCCTCATCCTTATCTTTTTACCTGCTATCTTCTCATCTTTATCTTTCCTCTTGCTATTATGTCATGCTGAACTTTTTGTCTAGTAATCCCTTGTAAATCCTTTGATCTATCAATTGTATATTCCTTGCACGTTAGTTCTTAGCTTGGTCCCATTTTATATCTCTCATCTCTTTGTGTCAGTTCATGTTTGATCACAACTTGCAGTTCTCTTGGTTAGGTGCTTTAGCGAATCCTTGCGCGAGATCCCTGGTCATCAAAATTTTGTCCTAAAAGTTATGATTGCCCAGCTCATCCTAGTCCTTGACATTACCGATAGATCCTTGTAGGATGCATCCTTCCTCTCTCGTCTGATCTTGGTCCATCAGTATCCAGTCCTATCGATCTCTTTGGAAAAAGGTTACTTTTTCATGGATTCACATTTTCTTTCGATTTATTTTCTTTTTGAGATTTCAAGTTTGGTTCTTAAAGTATCTCTTCCAAGCAATTTGAGTTGTTCCCTCCTCAAGGTCACCACAATCCTTCATATCATGGTGTGCTATGAATGAGCTAATTCGAGAGCAAGGTTTTGATCTCGCTTTCATCTTCTTCTTTTATGCTTGTGAGTCAATCTGATATGACCCTTGCATATTACAAACATGTGCTCACTTTTGGTTACATGGTGCACTTGGGAAATATTGTTTGCTTGTGGGTTACCCAGTATCATTTCCACTCTGATTCTTTTGGGATTCATGTGTGATGCTGGGGCAATCCTTGTGTGTTTGTTTCATGTCAGTCCTATGTAATATTGGTAAATAAGCCTTGATGTTCTTGGTAACCTTGGCATATCTCCAATATTCCTATATCAAAATAAGTGCTCAACTATATGGTAGTGCTCCCATTTGGAACACCCCCATTCTCAAGCTTCATTGGATTACTTCAAAGCATCCCATCCTATCAAAACATCCCATCCTATCCAAGCATCCCATATTATCCAAGAAATCTCATCTAATCAATCCTGCTATCATGATCCAGCCACTCTATCAATCCCCTGGTATCCAATCCTGAATCAATCATACTCATATCTCTTAAATCAAATCATAATCATAGCTCCTACATCAATCATAATCATAGCTCTTGCATCAATCATAATCCTAACTCTTGCATCAATCATAATCGTAGTCATCACCAATCATAATCCTAGACTCATAATCTCCCCAACCCTACCATCTTCCAAATCACTTTCTTGGGTTCAATTTACATAGCCAATCACCCCTCCCCCTTGACCCTATAACCAGTGTTCTTAATCCTTGGTTATCCTTGTGCACAAGGTTTTCCTTTTTATCATTCTCCCATAGTTAGAGTATGAGCTTCCTTAACCCCCCCCCCCCCCCCCCCCCCTTCTCTTAGTCACTCTTCATCCTCTTGCTTGCCCTAGATTCTTGTACTTTTCAAGAAGTTGTTAGGCCTCACCTTGTCACCCCACCACCTTCTTGAGGGGGGCATCACATAGTCCATTCTCTCTTTCTACTTGAGATTGGGGCAAACATGTTGCTTCAAAAAGTCTTCTTCTTGTCGTTTATGTTTGAACTTCTTTGAAATAGTGTTGTTTCAACACTATGTCAAAGAGGGGCAAAATGTAGACACCTAAATCTAATTACATCAATAAGTAATCATATATAGTCATCTTCAAGGACATTATTGATTAAATATTTACTATTTAATTAATTAATCTTCATCCCCTAGTTAATTAGTTAAATTAATTAACTATAGTCCAATTGATAAAATCAAATGATCACCCAAAATCAATTTATCAATTAAATCCCAATTCCTCTGTTAAATTGAATAAATCACCAAATCTATTCAATTTAATTCCATACTCCCATTTTATTGAATAAAACATTTAATAAAATATCTAAAATCCTAAAAACCTTTCCTAACCCCTAAATGAACATAAGAGACACTAGTAATAGTTTAATTTACCGAGTTACAACATTTTTGTTATGTTTACTGAGTATCACCAGTAACTTGATCCTTAAGACATCTAAGGGATCTGTGGATTAATTTTTGTGAGTAACTAATTCACGCCCCCCCGCACCCCCCCCTTTCAGTTACTCTACCTTTAATTCCAACAATATGTACTTCATAGACTCCTAACAGGGTCAATATCCTTAACAAGATCCTATTGTTTAGTGAATTAGCTAGTGGGTATCATCCCCACTGGGGTTTTCTCTTGGCTAGGGTTTCCCTAGTTAACAAATAATGGTGTTATGAGTTCTCTTTGTGTATGGTTATATTTATTATTCAACATTGTTGGTTTACTTTCATATGCAAGTTATAAAGTAATTAACAATATTCAGTTGTGGAATAAAGTTTGTAAAATAGTAATTCACCCCCCTCTCGGTATTATCTATTTCTAACATTAGCATGTCAAGCACTAACTCCATTATTTTGTTATAGGTCATTCAATGGATCTTATTAATGATATAGAAGTTCAAGGATCCATTGTTAGGAAGAGTAAGGGAATGCACATACTTGTTGTTTTGCTTGTCACCCTTGCAATATTCTCAGTAGCATCTTCCTAGGGATCCAGAAGATAAAGGCATAAGAGAAGTGTTGTGATGTGAAGCCTAATCAAACTTGGAGGTTTATTCGATGCAATTTCTCATAGATTATTTCTATGGTGGTTTGGGGGCAACGCCTCCAAGACAGGGTCAAGGGGTAGCACCTCAGGTGCACTCCCTATGATAGTATAGGGTGGGGTTGAGGGGCAATGCCCCCATGATGGTTTTGGGGGGCAACACCTCTGAAGCCAAAAATGAATCTACTATTTTTAAAGGCATTAGCTACTATTTACCTATTGGACGACTTATTCTAGCCCTAATTTTGTAAGCGACAAAAAGCTCATATAAAATGACTTAGGGTTAGGGATTTCATAATGTATGATGATATAATAGCTTCTTGAGGTGGTATTGAGCTATAAAGGATTGCAAATTATAATAATTGGATAATAATAATAGTAGACTTGTTGTTGGTGGATGTAGCCCAAGGATTGGGTGAACCGCATTAAATCTTTGTGTCTTGTGTTCTCTTCTATGTGATTTATTATTTTTTGATATTGGTTGTATTTGCATGTAATTATTATTTTTATTTGTGGTTAATCCTTACAAGTGGTATCAGAGCAAGGTGTCACCATTTGTTTTTATCTATACTTTGCAGGAAGGTCTCACGGTTGAGTGGTAGCAATGGTAGATGAAGGTAAGTTGAAGGTTGAGAAGTTTAATGGGAAGAACTTTTAGTTATGGAAGATGCAAATGGAGGATTGTTAATCAGAAGGATTTATGGTGGCCATTACAAAGAAAAGCTAAGAAACAAACCCCTATGACAAATGAGGATTGGGAGATTCTGGACAAAAAGGCACTTGGAAGTATTTTTTATGCCTAGCATAATCGGTGGCATTTAATATTACAAAAACAAAGACGATTGATGCAAACACTAACAAAACTATATGTAAAGCCCTCTTTCTCAAACAAGGTATTTCTTGAGAAGCATTTATTTAATATGAAGATGGCAGAAGGTGGATCTATTGTAGATCATTTAAATAAGTTTAATATGGTTACTAGTTAGTTATCTTCTATGAATCTTAATTTTGATGAAGAAATTAGGCCTCTCTTGATTTTGTGTTGTTTGCCTAAAAGTTGGAATGGCTTGGTCATGACTATGACTAATTCTAATTCTAGGTCTAATACCCTAAATTTTGATGATGTGATTAATGCTATTCAGAGTAAGAAAACTCATAGAAAAAGCTCAGGTGGATCTACATTAGCAAGTGCTTTGAATGCACAAAGCAAAGGCAAAATGACTAAGAGAGGAAAAAATTCTAAAAATCATGGGAAATGAAGAGGAAAATCAAAGGGGAAGAGGTCTCAATCAAGAGGACCAAAAGATTGTTGGTACTGTAGAAAACCAAGGCACAAGAAGAAAGATTGTTGGATTCGAAAGAACAATGAAGGAGATAAACAAGAAGGGAACAAGGAGGCAAATGTGGTAAGTAATAAACTGGAAGAGGATTTTTTTGCTTCTTTCTTTAGCAAGTGTTGATATTCATGAGTTTTAGATTTAGGGGCTTCATTTCATGTTACTCCCCATAGAGGTTATTGCCTAGATTATGTCCAAGGGGATTTTGGGCTTGTTTATTTGGGAGATAATGAACCCTATCAGATTGTTGGAAAGAAAAAAATTAAGATTAAGTTGTAGAATGAGAATCATTGGCTACAACAAGAGGTAAGACATGTTCCAAGGCTGAGTAGGAATTTAATTTCAACAAGGCAATTGGGTGATGAGGGTTTCGTAGTTACTTTTAATGATAAAAATTAGAAGGTTTCAAAAGGTTCCCTTGTAGTAGAAAAAGGTATGAAAGTAAGCACCTTATATCTTTGTACAGGTCATACTGTTCCTTCTACTTTGATTGTTTCAAAGAAAAATGAATGTTCAGGAACAATTGTTATAGTTGAGCAGGGAGAATAAATAGTTGTTTTCAATTATGATACAATGCTATGGCACAATAGGCTTGGGTACATGAGTGAGAAAGGTATGAAATTACTTCATTCAAAGAATTTTTTATGTGGTGTGAAATGTGTCGATATGGATTTTTGTGACAGTTGTGTGTATGGGAAATAAAAGAGAGTGAGTTTTATGAAGAGTGGGAAGGAAAAGAAAAATGATAAATTAGAGTTTGTGCATGCAGATGTATGAGGACCAGCTCAGATATCTTCCCTTGGTGGCTCTCATTATTATGTTATATTCATTGATGATGCAACTAGAAAAGTATGGGGTTATTTCCTTAGACAAAAATCTAATGTATTTCAAACTTTTAAGAAATGGAAATGCTTGGTTGAAAATGAGACTGGTAAAAGATTAAAATGTCTCATATCTGATAATGGCGGTGAGTATTGCAGTTATGAATTTAAATTGTATTGCTCCACTAATGGTATTTGTAGACAAAAAAATATTCCAAGGACTCCGTAGGAAAATAGAGTGACTAAATGCATGCACAAGACAATAATGGAGCATGGAAGGAGCATAAGGTTGCATGTTGGGTTGCCCTTAAACATGTGGGTGAAGGTTATCAATATTGTTGTATATTTGGTTAATAGAGGTCCATCTACTCCTTTGGGTTTTGATATTCCAAAGGTAGCATGGACTGGTACGAAGGTGAATTATTCCTTTCTCAAAACTTTTGGTTGTGAAGCTTTTGCAATAGATTCTGAAAATAGAACCAAGCTAGAAGCTAAGTTAAAGAAATGTATATTCGTTGGATATGGCATTGATGAATTTTGTTATAGGATTTGGGAGTTTGAAAATCATAAAATTGTAAGAAGTAGGGATGTCATATTCAATGAGAAAGTGTTGTACAAAGATTTGTTGCAACAACATGAGAAGAAAGAAAATGATTAAGTAATGCTAGATAATACTCAAAAAGATGATGTTTCAATAGTTCTTCATGCTCTGCAACAACTGCAAAAACAAATACCACACACCCCAGTGAATGTTAGACAGTCTATAAGGCTAAGTAGACCTCCTCCAGAGATAATTTCTCTCTATCTCTTTGTATTCTAATTTTGTTAACAGATGTTGGTGAACCTGAATGTTATAATGAAGCTATGTAGGTAGATACATAGATTTAGTGGGAGTCAGTGATGATAGAAGAAATGAATTCCTTGTTGAAAATAAGACTTTGGATTTATGCAAGTTCCCTACAGGTAAAAGGGCTTTACAGAATAAATGGGTTTACAGTTTGAAAGAAGAGGATGGAGGTAAGAAAATATTTAAAGATAGGTTAGTGGTAAAAGGATTTACACAGAAAAAAAGGCATTGATTTTGATGAGATATTTTCTCTTGTTGTTAAAATAACTTATATTCATATTGTTTTAAGTATTGTGGCTACTGAAGATTTGCATTTGGAGTAGTTTGATGTTAAAATAGACTTTCTTCATGGTGATTTCGATGAAGAGATATATATGGCACAACCACTAAGATTTGAGGTCAAAGGTAAGGAGAACTTAGTGTGCAGATTAAAGAGAAGTTTATATGCCTTGAAGCAAGCACCTCAATAATGGTATCTTAAATTTGACAGTTTCATGCATAAGCATGGTTACACTCGGTATCATTCTGACTACTATGTTTATTTTTAAGAGTTTAGATAATGACAACTACATTATTTTATGTTTATGTGTTGATGATATGCTTGTAGTTGGGTTTAACATGGATCACATCAAGGGGTTAAAATAATAGTTAACACATTCTTTTGCTATGAAGGATCTAGGGCCATCAAAACAAATCCTTGGCATAAAAAATTGTAGAGATAGGAAATGCATAAATTTGAGATTATCTCAAGAGGATTATATTGAGAAGGTGTTGCAATGTTTCTCTATGGAGAATGCTAAAGTTGTCAGCACACCTTTACCTGGTCATTTAAAATTGACTAAGGACATGTGTCCAAAGACACCAAGAGGAAGGCTAAGATGTCCAAGGTACCTTATGCTTCATCTATAGGAAGTGTAATGTATGTTATGGTATGTACTAGGTCAAATATTGCACAAGTAGTAGGAGTTGTTAGCAGGTATGTGAATCGTCCAGAGATTGAGCATAAGAATGTAGTTAATGAATTCTTAGATATTTGAGAGGAACATCTAGTAAGTGTTTACATTTTTGGGGCTCTACTATTAATTTATAGGGCTATGTTTACTCAAATTTGGTAGGAGATATCGATACCAAAAAAAGTACTATAGGTCATATATTATTGTTGGTGGGACAACAATGAGTTGGATTTCTCAGTTATAGAATATTAATGTTTTATCTACTACAGAGGCATAATATGTTGCTGCTACAAAGGCAACTAAGGAGATGATATGGTTTCAGTTCTTCATGGATGAATTGGGACACCCACAGAGGAATAATTATTTGTTTACAAATAGCTAGAGTGTCATTCATCTTGCAAAAATTGTACTCTATATTCAAATACAAAATACATACAGTTGTGGTACCATTTCATTTGACCAATTTTGGATGATGGTTGGTGAAAGCTAGAGAAGATATGTACAAATGATAATCCAACATATATGTTTATAAAGGTAGTCGCAAGGGAGAAGTTGAACTCCTCTTAAACTTTGGTTGATCTTCTAGACTAAACATAATAAAAGAATAACAGAGTCTAGGGTGGTTTGATATTCCACTGGAGCTACAGGTTTAGCGATGCTATGATCAGTCTCCAAGTGGGAGGTTATTGATGTGGAGTTTGATTAGTCTCCAAGTGGGAGAT
The DNA here is from genome assembly GCA_028749045.1 of Cupressus sempervirens. NCBI lineage: Eukaryota > Viridiplantae > Streptophyta > Pinopsida > Cupressales > Cupressaceae > Cupressus > Cupressus sempervirens. The sequence continues at coordinate 110,718,859 of CM053783.1, forward strand.
TATTGTGATGTGGAGCCTAATTAGAATTGAAGGTTTACTCAACATAGTTTCCCCCCAGATTATTTCTACAAGGGTTTGGTTGCAGTGCCCCCAAGACGGGGTCAAAGAGCAATGCCCTAGGTGCGCTTCCTAGCATAATACAAGGCGAGGTTGAGAGGTAACTGGTGTAGGGCACCTCCCTAATTTTTGGCTTTTGGAGTTGTTAGGGTTATTTAAGAGTTTGTGTGTGCTTAATAAATTTGAAGAGCCCTTGGAATGCAACTAGTCCCAATGTAAGAGCTAAATTGCTCATTAGGTCCTAAGTTGGTCAAAAGTTGCTTAGTGATCCAAAAGTTGCTCAATATGTAAAAATTTGTTAGGGGTGGGAAACTAAGGTATATGAATACCTAATAGGTCCTAGGAATCTTAACTAGGGTCCTAGAATAGTCCTATGTGGACCCATTTGACCAAAAGATGTAAAGAGCAAAAATTGCTCAAAAGTTGCAAAGTTGCCCAAAAATTTTGCAAAAAATTGCAAATGGTGGTTTGAGAAGTTGTAACTATCCATACTTGAGTATTTGAGCATGGGGATCATATTTTGGAAGGTTGGAATGTTTTCAGTTAGATTATGCATGTGTGGGTTTGTTGTACGAATGTTTTTGCTATGTTTTTCATTGTTTTGCAATGTTTTAATGCCCTAGTATTGATCTATATGGATTGGCACAGATGATCCAACTTTAGGAAGTTGTAGTTATTTTTTTACCTTAGTTTTTCATATTCACATTCCATCTCAAGTTTCAGGATTGTTGAGTAGTGAAGGTTTCTTGGCGACTAGTTTATGTTTCTCTTTCACAAGGCTACTTCTACAATAATGGCTCTAACATAATCATCCATAGTGAAAAATGTGTGAAACCTTGTGGGACGATAGGTTAGACACTGTACATAATGTTTTTGTTTTGTTTTGCATTTTTGTTACTGGTTACCAAGCATTGGAATGATGCCCTAGGCTGACTGTTGAGAGTAGGTGAGCCAAGATAGTGCAAAGATATTGTTGCAGAGCACACCCATGATTAGTTTGGGCCAAGCCAATGGCATGTATAGAAGCCCTAGAATTTCACCTTAAATAAGCAAGTGGTTGGAAGGCTTGATTTGAGGTTTGAAAGGTTTTAAAAGCTTTTTCATGAAAATTGGTTCAAAGGCCGAAAAGATAAGCTAGAAACCAGGGTTTAAGGGTGAATAGGGTTGTAGGTGTTTTGAGGATATGTAAATTTGGAATCTTGGAGTTCTATGGGATAGCTTTTAGATTCCTAAGGTTTTCCATGAGGTTTTTCAAAAGTATTTTGAGTAATGGAGTAAAATAGGGTTACTAGACCTAAAACAAATAGGCCTAATTAGCCCTATTTGAAGATAGTGACTTTCTAGTGATGGTAGGTGTGACCATAAGTATTAGGAAAGGTCATGAAGGATATGGAGGGTATCTACAAAATTAGTATATTCCAAGGGATTGTGAGAACAAGATCCTAAGAAATGGTTAGGGTTCTAAGGGAAGGAAGGGTTAGTAGGACTAGTACCTTAATAAGGGAGATTAAGCCTACACCAAACCAACTATACCTAGGAGGCAAATTGGGGAAGAATCTTGGAGGCTAAGATTGGTGGAAATATTAGGAAATTAGAATCATTGGATGATTCAAAGTTTAGAACCTTAATTAGGAGTGGTTAATTGATAAAACCCTAGACCCTTTGCATTAGAGTGGTACAGAGCCAACTTTCAGTTTGGTGTATGTTAGACGTGGAAGATAGACAAGAGGTTGACAGTATGCCACCCAAGGCAATGAGCAAGGGTGCCATAGTGGATTTGGTCAGGATCTATTAGCTAAGGCCAATCGGGCAGACACAAGGAGCAAAAAGAGAATTGCAATGTGGGGATATGAGAGTGAGAAGGAAGATGAAATTTTAACAAGGGAGACATCTGACAGGGGCAAGGATCCAGAGGTGGAGAAGGACGAAAAGGTTTTTTGGATGCCTTTAAGTCCCTTAACAAAGATAGCATGGAACATATTCCTTCTTATAGGGGTAGGTTGAATGGAGAGGAGTTTTTGGATTGGTTGGAGGCCATAGACAATCAGTTTGACTATAAAGAGGTACAAGAGGAGAAGAGAGTTAGCTATGCCAAGGCTAGACTCAAGGGATCAACACTAATATGGTGTACATGATGCAAGATGACAAAGTAGCAACAGGGAAGAAGAAGATAGTGTCTTGGCATAGGACGAAGATTAGGTTGATAGCACAATTCCTAACCATAGACTATGAGATTTAGATCTATCAGAGGTTGTAGAACCTAAGGTAGAGGGATCTCACAGTGAGTTCTTGCACTAAAGAGTCCAATAAGCTTAGTCTAAGAGCAAGGCGACAAGAAGAGGAAATGGAAAGAATGGCAAGATACCTCAATAGGTTGAGGCAAGGGATTCAAGATGAGATTAGCATGATGACTCCTGATAGTATGCCTAAATGTTTTCAGGTAGCTTTAAGGGCAGAAGAGAAGGTAAGAAGAATACATGATTTATGATAAAGAGGCAGAGGTAATAGAGGTTTTAGAGGTAGGGGCAACTTTGGAAGAGAACTAGGACCAAGTAGGCCAGAAGAGACGCAAACAAATGATAACTATGGGGGTAATTAGAACAAGAACACATTTCAAAGAGGGGGATATAGAGGAAGAGGACCACCTAGAGGTAGGTTCCAATCCCAAGGTAGAGGTAGTTCAATTTTCACTGGCAGATGTTATAATTGTAATCAAGTGGGCCATACTATGGGCAGATGTCCTAAGAAGGGTTCCACCTCATCCATGGGGGGAAGGAGAACACAATTGGTACAAGACGATGACACCTAAAGAATCGCATCAACTATTTACAAAGCAAGACCTGTATTGGATGGTGAGAATTTAATGTCGAGGAGGACTTTGCTGAAGGTACCCAATGTGATTGAATCACCTCAAAGGAAGAGCTTGTTTAAGACCGCTTGTAGGTTGCGTGGAAAGATCTATAGAGTGATAATGGACTTTGGTTCCATTGAAAATATAGTATCCACATAGATGGTAGATAAGTTGAACCTTAAGAGGATGTCCCACACCACTCCCTACAAGGTGTCTTGGTTGAATAAGGGCCAACAAATATTGGTGGATGAACAAACATTTGTGGAATTTTAGATAGGGGAATACAAGGATAATGTGCTATGTGACATAATGCCTATGGGTGCTTGTCATCTCTTGTTAGGGCATCCATGGCAGTATGATGTGGAGGCTATACATGATGGGGAGAAGAATAGCTATGTGTTCACCAATCAAGGCAAGAAGTTTCAAATCGACCCTTTGATTGAACCCAAGGAAGAGAAACATGTGGGGGCAAGTGTAATGCTATTGAGTAGGAAGGAGTTTCCAAAGGCTATAAAGAAGGAGAAAGGAGTTTTTTGTGTAGTAGTGGTAAGACCTAGAGAAAAAACTAAGTAGAAGGTCCATGTACCTTAAGAAGTGCAACAGTTGTTAGAGAAGTACCATGAAATAGTGGACAATGGGCTACTTGGTGCATTACCACCTATGAGAGAGGTAAGCCATTAAATAGACTTGATACCAGGAGTAAATCTACCTAACAAGATAGCTTATAAGATGACTCCAAGTCAGAATACTGGCATTGCAAAACAAATACAAGATTTTTTGGAAAAAGGTCTAATAAGGAAGAGCTTAAGACCTTGTGTTGTACTAGCTATCCCTGCACCTAAGAGGGATGGTAAATAGATAATGGGCACTGACTCCAGGGAAATAAAAAATATCACCATCAGATATATATTCCCTATGCCAAGGATTGAGGATTTGTTAGATAATTTGGGAGGCTCTTGCTACTTCTCCAAGGTGAATTTGAAATTAGGGTATCCCCAAATTAGAGTTAGGCCTAGTGATGAATGGAAGACAACCTTCAAGACAAATGAATGGTTGTATGAGTGGCTTGTAATGCCCTTTGGCTTGAAAAATGCCTCAAGTACCTCATGAGGTTAATGAATGAGGTGCTAGCAGACTTCATAAGTAAGTTTGTTATTGTATAGTTGGATGACATTTTGTTTTTTAGCAATTCTAAAGAGGAGCATATGAAACATTTGGAGATGGTCTTGAGAAGGATACATCAAGAGAAGCTAATGATTAATCAAGAGAAGTGTGAGTTCCTAAAAATTGAATTAGTATATCTTGGGTTTGTTGTTTCCAATGGGTATATTAAAATGGATCCTAATAAGGTCAAGTCCATATTAGAGTGGCCAACACCTAAATGCAAAGCAGATGTTAGGAGTTTTCATGGATTGGCATCCTATTATAGGAAGTTTGTGAGAGGATCCAACCATGTATGTGCACCTATACTTAACACCATTAAAGGAGGTATTAAGTGTTAGTTCAAGTGGATAGAGGTAGTAGATAAGGGGTTTGAGCTTTTAAAAAATAAGATTGCAAGCCTACCTACACTAAAGTTTCCAGACTTCAATCAACTCTTTGTTGTAGAGTGTGATGCCAATAAGTTAGCCATTGGGGCAGTGCTAAGTCAAGAAGGACACCTTGTGGCATTCTTCTCTGAAAATTTGAATGAGGCAAACCAAAGATACTCCACTTATGACCTTTAATTATATGCAATGGTCCAAGCCTTGAAAAAGTGGAGTCACTACCTCCTACCAAAGGAATTTATGGTGTATAAAGACAATCATGCCCTTGGTTTCTTGAATGGGCATGAGAAGTTAAATTAGAGACACCTCAAGTGGGTGGAATATTTGAAAGCACTCACCTTTGTGATCAAGCACAAGAAAGGTGTGAGCAACAAGGTTGCAGACGATCTTAGTAGAAGAGTGCTAGCCATACATGAGATACAATTGTAGAGTGTGGGAATGGAAGATCTAAGAGACCTCTACAAGGAGGATAAACACTTCAAAGGAGCCCATGAGATATGTGAGAAATTCAAACAAGGTTTTAAAGTTGATTTTACAATGTTGTAGGAAGGTTTGCTATTCAAAAGACACCTATTGTGCATTCCACAATGTTCCACAAGGGAGAACATAATCAAGGAAGAACATCAAGATAGTTTAGGGGGAGATTTTGGAGTAGACAAGACACTTGAACAAGTCACTAGGTACTATCATTGGCCTAGGTTGCAGATTGATGTAAGGAGGTTTGTGGAGCAATGTCAGGTGTGCCAGAGGGATAAAGGAGATAGCAACAGTGCAGGGTTATACCAACCACTCACTATACCATAAAGGCCATGGGAGTGCTTGAGTATGGATTTTGTTTTAGGACTCCCTAAAACACCTAGAGGGCATGACAGTGTATTTGTGGTTGTGGATTGTTTTAGCAAGATGACACACTTCATCCCTTGCAAGAAAATAAATGATGCTTCACATATAGTAGGCATATTCTTCAGAGATATAGTGAGAATCCATGGGTTGCCACTCAACATAGTGAGTGGTAGAGAAAGTAAATTTACAAGGCACTTTTAGAGGACCCTTTGGAAGATGCTAGGCACAAATTTGTCTTTTTCTCCAGCCTACCATCCTTAGTCTGATGGGAAAATTGAGGTAGTGAATAGGTCTTTGGGCAACCTATTAAGGTGCTTAACCAAGCAACATGGTCAATCATGGGATCATATCATAGGGCAGACAAAGTTTGCTTATAATTACTCCATTAATAGGAGTACTAATAAGAGCTAATTTGAAATTGTATATGGGACTCACCCTAGGGGAATTTTGGAGTTGAGGGATCTCAATTTACATGACAATAGGAGTGCACAAGGGGAGTCATTTGCAGAGCAAATGAAAGAGCTTCGTGAACAAGTTAGAAAGACATTGCAACTGAAGGGCAGATAAGATAAGGAGAGACTTGCAGTTCAAGGTAGGGGATTTAGTGCTTGCCTACCTCAGAAAGGAGAGACTACCAAAGGGGCAACCAACCAAATTGGTGATGAAGAAGATAAGACCTCTAAAATTTTTGCACAAGTTTGGAAATAATGCCTATGAAGTTGAACTTCCTCCTGACTTGGGGATTTCACCCATTTTTAATGTGTGTGATTTGTTTTCCTACGAAGGTACTCATTCTAATACAAATTAACACACTCTTGCATACTTGGAAGGGGTAGATTTGGTTTAAGACTTACCAAATCCCCAACCTTTACAACTAAACAACATTATGGACTCCAGGGTGCTCAAGAAGACTATGAAGGGAACCCACAAGACCTATTTGGTGAAATGGAAGAGACTACCAGAAGTTGAAGCCACTTGGATGATTGAAGCAGACATATTGAAACATGGGGTCACCATTGAAGACCTCCTAACTCAAGGGTCTTGAATTTTTTGTCCTAGAGGAGTATGGTGCAAGACATCTCCCCACTTTTTGGTTTTTGGAGTTATTAGGGTTAGTTAAGAGTTTGTGTGTGCTTAATAAATTCCAAGTGTCTTTGGAATGCAATTAGTCCCAATGTAAGAGCTAAATTGCTCATTAGGTCCTAAGTTAGTCAAACATTGCTCAAAGAGCCAAAAGTTGTTTAATAGGTAAAAAGTTGTTAGGAGTGGGAAACTAAGGTATTTGAATACCTAATGGGTCCTAGGAATCTTAACTAGGGTACTATATAATGGTCCTAGGTGGACCCATTTGACCAAAAGATGTAAAGAGAAAAAATTGCTCAAAAGTTGCAAAGTTGCTGCAATTTTTGCTAAAAATGCAAATGGTTGTTTGGGAACTTGTAACTACCCATGCTTGGGTATGAATGGGATCATATTTTTGAAGGTTGGAATGTTTCTAGTTAGATTATGCATGTGTGGGTCTGTTGTACAAATGTTTTTATTGTGTTTTTCATTATTTTGCATTATTTTAATGCCCTAGTGTGATTGTGTACAGATTGGCATAGATGATCTAACTTCAGGAAGTTGTAGTGATTTTTTTTACCTTTTTTTTGCATATTCACATTCCATCTCAAGTTTCAGGGTTGTTGAGTAGTGAAGGTTTCTTGGTGACTAGTTTGTGTTTCTCTTTCACAAGGTTGCTTCCATAATAATGGCTCTAACCTAATCATCCACTATGGAAAATGTGTGAAACCTTGTGGGATGATAGGTTAGAGACTATAAATAATGTTTTTGTTTTGTTTTTAATTTTTTTGATTGGTTACCAAGCATTGGAATGGTGCCCTAGGCTGATTACTAAGAATAGGTGAGCCAGGACAGTGAAAAGATGTTGTTGCAAAGCACACCCATTATCAGTTTGGGCCAAGCCAATGAAATGTACAAAATCCATAGAATTCCAACTTTAATGAGCAAGTAGTTGGAAGGTTTGAAAGATTTTAGAAGCCTTTTTATGAAAACCGATTCAAAGGCCTAAGAGATAGGCTAGAAACTAGGGTTTAAGGGTGAATAGGATTGTGGGTGTTTTGAAGCTTTGTAAATTTGAAATCTTGGAGTGCCAGGGGATATATTTCAGATTCTTAGGGTTTTCCATGAGGTTGTTTGGAAGAAGTTTGAGTAATAGAGTAAAATAGGGCTACTAGACCTAAAGCAAATAGGCCTAAGTAACCCTATTTGAAGATAGTGACTTTCTAGTGATGGTAGGTGTGACAGGAAGTATTAGCCAAGGTCATGAAGGATATGGAGGGTATATACAACATTAGTATATTCCAAGGGAGTGTGAGAACAAGATCCTAAGCAAGGGTTAGGGTTCTAAGGGAAGGGAGGGCTAGTAGGACTAGTGCCTTAATAAGGGAGATTAAGCCTGCGCCAAACCAATTATACCTAGGAGGCAAATTAGGGAAGATTCTTGGAATCTAAGATTGGTGGAAAGATTAGTAAACAAGAATCGTTGGATGATTCAAGGTTTATAACCTTAATTAGGAGTGGTTAATTGATAGAACCCTAGACCCTTTGCATCAGTAACACCCCTGCAGGGGTTTTCAGGGGCAACACCCCTGAAGCAAAAAATGACTCTACTATTATAAAAGGCATCAACTACTCTTTTCCTATTGGATGACTTATTATAGCCCTAATTTCTTAAGTGGAAAAAATCTTGTATAAAATGGCTTAAGGTTAGGGATTTCATAATGTATGATGATATTGTAGCTTCTTATGATGGTATTGAGCTGCAAGGGATTGGGGATTGTAATAACTAGATAATAATAATAGTGGACTTATTGTTGGTGCACATAGACCAAGGATTGGGTGAACCACATTAAATCTTTATGTCTTATGTTCTCTTCTATGCGATTTATTATTTTCTGATGTTGGCTATATTTGCATGTAATTTTTATTTTTGTCTGTGATTAATCCTTACATGAAGAAGAGCTTCATGTCCTTTTTTAAGTGTATCATCCATTCCAATGAGACAGATTGCCCTGACCAGATATAGTTGAGCATGACAACCTTCTTTCACCTAGCCAATATTTTAAGGGAAAAAGTAAGCATTCAAGATATGATAAACATAACATTAGAGGAATAACTAGTGATGTTCCTCCATGCCCTTGGTCACGATTTAAGGAATCATAAGATTGGCCATAAATTTGGTCACTCAAGAGAGACAATGAGTCAACACTTCCACAAGGTCTTTAAGGTTTTCTTAGCGCTCCATTTTGATTACCTTTTATCCCCTGCTCTCACCAGACCTCTAGAAATTGTTGGGAAGGATCATTTTGATCCATACTTCAATGTAAATATCATAGTGACATGCATTTGATGGTCAAGTCTAAATTATATAATTATGAATTGGATAATGACTTTGCTCGCTATAGGATTGTATTGGTGCAATTGATGTAACCCATATGCCACTTATTATTGATGTGGACATCCAAGCAAAATACCATGATAGAAAAGGCAACTTGTCACAAAGTGTTTTGGGTGTTTGCTTGTTTGACTATAAGTTTCAATATATTCTTACTAGTTGGGAAGGGTCAGCTGCAGATAGTTGGGTTCTTACTTCAGCTCTCTTGAGATCAAATCCACTTATGGTTCTCCCTAGTAAATATAGTGATATAAAAGTTTTGATTATATTGTCAATATGTTAAATCAAAACTTTAATGGTCTTTTTTTTGCTATAAATTTTATTTTATTTGCATAGGAGAATTCTATTTAGTTGATCTCAGATATCCAAATGTATGAGGATTCCTTACTCCTTATCAATGTATGCGTTACCACCTAAAAGAGTTTTCTAGAGAAAACTTGATCAACAACCTCGAAGAGTTATTTAACCATCGACACTCCTCTCTTCAAAATTCAATAGAGCATACATTTGGTATTTTGAAGCAACATTTTCCTATCCTTAAGCATGCGACATCCTATCATATCATGACACAAACAAAGATTGTTTTGGCGTGTTGCATACTACACAACTTCATTACAATGGAGAATGGTGTTCCACCTGAAGTGGAATTTGAAGATGATGATGACCGCGAGGGGATAAATCTGCCAATTCTTAAGAGAGAAGCTTATATTAGATATAAGTTTAGTGCATGATTTGAAATTTGATGGAGTATGCCTAGTCTATGACAGTCATAGCCTATTTTTTAGAGAGATATAAGTTTGAAGCATGTTTATTAACTTTCAATGCTATTGGAATATGTGTAGTTTGTGACAGTCTTAGCCTAGTTTTTTTATTGTTAATTCCAAAAAATTCTAAACACTTTCATTGATATTTCCAAATTAATTTTGAAACAAATTTATTAATTTTCAACATTATTGGAGTATGCATGCCTAGTTTGTGACAGTCACAACCTAGTTTTTGATTGTCAATTCCAAAAACTTCTACATACTTTCATTGTTTGGGAAGATATAAGTTTGAACTGTACAACTTGACATAAAGCTCGTTTCAAGTGATTAGTGGATAGTTGTAGCTTTACATATCATTTTTCATAATTCAAAATCAATTTGATGGCATATATTGTGTGATCAAGGTGTCTTTCATGAGTAGTATATATTGTATAACCAAGGTGCATGCAAATGCTTCTTAAGAATTTTTAAAATATTAACCCATCTATTTATTATTTATGGTGTGGAGATTGCTTCCATAGCTATGGATCTATCATTCTCATTTGTGATTTTATATCCTTGAACATTTCTAAATTGCTAAGATAGATCATTCACAATAACTTTTTAGTTGTATGTAGAATGCTACAACTATCTATACAACTTTGTAACTGCCTTTCAAATTATACTTTATAGTTGTTTGTAGAACTTTACATGTTGATAGAACAAAATAGGAGAATGATATTAATAATAAAGATATTTGTCTTCATTATTGTCCTATTGCAGAGCTAACTATTAACATCATGACTAACCATGTTGTAAGGCAAGTCTCTTGGTTCAAATATAAAGTTCAAATTTATTAGGTTTAGTCTCAATATAGCCCCTTGGACTAGTTGCATCTCCATTTGCCTTCATTGCAAGTTTATTTTGAAGATATTCATTATTCATTTTGTTGACGTTTTTCTTTACACAATCAGTTTTTTCTTTAGTTATTTCCCATGACTTCCATCAAGTTCTTTTTTTCTTTCCAGTGGTGCATGTGTAAAGTTGTTTTAGATTTCAATGGTTGATTTATAAGGAAATATTATTTGTAATACAAAATATTTATTTATTTTTTAAAATTCTCTCTCATCCCATTTGTTCATTAGTTATATAGGGTTGATGATATTGGTAACTTTACCAATGTGTGACTGTGGTGCTAGCCCAACATCAATAAAAACCTCATGCACAAAGAGTAATCTTGGGCATAAATTTTTCTGCTGTCCAAAAAGGCGAAAGGTTGTTTTTTTAAAAATATTTCTTTTTTATGTGAGAACTAATTATTATCAAAATCACTAATGTATATTTCATATGTGGGGGGACAATGGTGTTAAGTTTAGAGCCCATAAATCAATGATGATAAAAAACAATAAGAAAGGAGCCACAAGTGAAATATTAAACACCAGAAATATCTTGGGAAATCCCTTCTAGAATGAAGGGAAAAACCTAGCCGCACAACAAAAAATATCATTTTATTGATCATAAAGGTTTTACTATTCAATGCCTATCACTTGATGCGATATATTTAACTCAAGGAGAGACTCTTCACATTCCAACCAAAGGTTTCTCCAAATTCCCAAAATGTGACTCTTTATTATAATTACAACTCTACAATTTTCCATGCCCCAATGCATGTTGAATGCCACATGTTATTACATTTAATATTATAAATTAAATATAAGTGTACTTTTCAGACAAAGGTGACAATAACAATAATAATGTCCATATTTCTAGAGATAAAGATCTCTATCACAACTACCATCTTCAACACTCCCTCTTAGCCAGAAAGAGATCTTTAGCTAAAGAATCAACAAGACTACAACCAAAATGTCAATGATAAAATATCATCACATAGATCCTATAAATTCATGAAAACATGTAACAATTACTCATATTCATGAATGTAATGTTCCATTTTTTTTTGGAGGAATTAATTATAAAGTTATCAATTAAAAAATATATATTACAAGGTAACTTTAAAAAAAATCTTCTAGAGGTTGCTGGAAGAAGCATAGAAAAATTAAAAAGGGAGGCCGACTTATCAAGGAAAAAATAATAAATAGGCATTAAGGGCTCATTGCCTATCATCAAGATTTATTATTAAATTTTGTTTATGTGCGTTGTGGAGCCTAAGGTTTCTGCAAATAGTCACAATTGGCCATTGAGAATGAAAACTCTCAATTGGTACGCAATTTTGAGGATGTGAGAGATCACCTGAATTATTACAACTGTGGAAAGGAAATTTCAGTCCTTTCATTTATGCTTAATTGCTGATTTGGAGTTTCTAGTGGAGTTACACTTTAACCATATCATCTTCAGCATTCAGTCTCCACCATTTGATCAATCCAGGTTTTTTTCATTTCAATATGTAGTTGCAACAAGTTCTCAATTGTATACAGCTAGTTAGGGTTTCTCTGTAATGTGCTATGTCATAATGTTTTGGTGCTGAAATTTGCCATATCATTTGTAAAAACATTTGGTTTTCATTGAATGAATACATTGGCACTATTATTTCTTTTGTATCAACAATATATTTTTATTTCTTTTATATCAGCAATATATTTTAGCAATGTATTAAATTTAGGGTTTTGTTTAGTGGCCTATTGGTACAGGTCATTACAGTGGTATCAAAGCGGTTTCCTGCTAGCCTGATAGGGTTACCCAGCCACCATTTAATTTAGTTTACAAAAGAACCAACATAACTGAGAATATGGCTAAGAGACATTCTCAAAGCCCATCTAGAAGTGTGCGAGATGATGAGACTTTACAGCAACAGGAGAGGCTTCTACAGTCAAGAGGCAAGTACACAGGCAATGATGGTTATGATGCAGCATTTGATTGGGGAAAATAGCAGGAATAATCATAATAATGACCAAGATGACAGGAGCATAGCAAGATCATAACATAGGACACAATCTGGAACAGCTGACAGACCCACGCATCCTACATTCAGAGAAGAAACTCTAGTACACACACCTAATGCTATGGTAACAGATATTGTAGATGAGCTCCGACAAGTGAGGAATGAGTGGGATTCATTACCAGAATATGTACAGGATGGATGGACATTTGACAGGTACCTGAACTGTAGAGCTGACAGGCAGAAGCAAGTAGATAAACACAGTGAGTTGCAACAGGTCACCAACAAGTTGGTATTGCCCACATTTGATGGTAGTGGAAAAATGACTGCTCGTGCTTGGATTCATAAGGTGGATACTTTCCTATCTTTGAAAATGATGAAATTTTTTGAAGCACTCAAGTATGCCACTTTACACTTAGATGGGGCAACACATGATTGGTGGACACATGGCATGATCACATTGCAACACAATCAGGTAACCACTTATTAGGAGTTTGTGGATAGATTGATAGAAAGGTTTGATTAAAAAAATCGTCAAGTTTATTTCTGGGAGTTAGCCCAGTTGAGACAGTCAGGAGGCTTAGAAAAATTTATCAATGACTTCCAGAAGCTTGCAGTGATGGTGCCTGACATTTCAGAAAGGAGGCTAGTCATTTTATTCACAGAGGGATTAACTGAACCACTCAAGGGGTGGGTAAAGGCCTTTGATCCTCCTACATTACAGGAAGCCATGAAGAAAGCTCACAGTATGGAACTTGCAGCTCCAACAAACCGGTTTAGTTCAAAGGGTTCTTCATCATTTAGAGATAACAAAGGGGAATTCAACAAGGGTAAAGAGAAGGTTAGTGACTCAAAAGACAAGCTAGCTACACCTTGGGATAAGGAAACACTTAATGACTTGCGTAGGAAGAAGCTATGCTTCTTTTGCAAAGGTCCCTATGAGTTTGGTCATGATTGTCCTATGAAGCCTAAGGGGAAGGCTAACCGGGTGATATGGGCTTATTATGAAGGTTCAGATTCAGACATCTCAGAGCACCATGATGAGGATCCTGATGAGGTAGAGGGTGAACAAGAGGTAGATAGTGCTGAGAAAAAAGAGGCTCCAAATATATATTTACAGGAGGCACGTCTATCTAGTATTCAAAGAGAGGGATCTTTCAAATTTCGAGGAGTCTTGGCAGGACAAAAGATTATTACTCTATTGGATACAAGTGCCACACATAATTTCATTGATGCACGATTTGTGGAGAGGCATGGACTCATTACTGAGGAGTTTGAGGGACTGAGAGTTAAGGTAGCTGATGGATATACTCTTCGTTGTGATAGGATGGTGCGAGATCTACCTTTGCGCCTGAACAACTATGAGTTTAAGGTAGACTATCATGTGGTCAACATGGGTGACATGGACATGGTACTTGGGATGAAATGGCTACATTCTTTGAAGGAGGTTACCCTGAGATTGGAGGATATGGAGATACAATTCGTGATGGATGGCAGGACTCGTGTGCTGAAGGCTATTCGTAATAGTGATGTTAGGACTATCTCATTTAGGCGGTTGGAGAGATTAGCCAGGCATAATAATATAGAGTGGGCAACAATATGTGCCTTGATGCCTACCTAGGGGGAGCAACATAAGACTGAATATCATCCAGATATTCAAAAATTGAGAATAAAGTATGGGAAGGTATTTAGTGAGATTCCACCAGGCAGGCCACCAAACAGAGGTATTGAGCACATTATCGAGTTGGAGGAAGGTGTTAAGCCTGTCATGATCACACCATATCGGCACCCAAAATGACTCAAAGATGAGATCGAGAGGACCATCAACGAGTTGCTAGCAATGGGACACATCAAACCAAGTAAGTCACCCTTTGCATCTTATGTTGTTTTGGTAAAAAAGAACGATGGTACTCTACGAATGTGTATTGATTACAGGGTGTTGAATAAGAGAACTATAAAGAACAAGTATCCCATCCCACACATTGATGAGCTAATAGATGAATTGCATGGGGCTTGTTATTTCACAAAAAATTGATTTGAGATCAGGTTATCACCAGATCAGAGTTCGAGAGCAGGATATTGAAAAAATTGCTTTTAGATGTCATTACGGGCATTTCGAGTTTGTAGTCATGCCTTTTGGTTTGACTAATGCACCTGCCACTTTTTAGTCCACTATGAACAAGGTCTTCCACCATCAATTGAGGAAATTTGTGCTAGTGTTCTTTGATGATATTTTGATCTATAGCAGGACATGGCAGGAACATTTAGAGCACTTGGAGACAATATTAAGCATTTTATAGAGCGAGTCCTTGTATGCCAAGGAGTCCAAATGTGATTTGGGGATGACAGAATTATTGTATCTTGGACACATCATTAGTGCAAAAGGAGTGCGAATGGATCCTGAAAAGATTCGTGCTATTGTTGATTGGCCACCACCAGAGAACCTTACGCAATTAAGAGGGTTCCTTGGTCTATGTGGATTCTATCACAGATTTGTTAGGTGCTACTCACGACATGCAGCACCCATGACAGATTTGCTAAAGAAAGAGGCATTTGTGTGGACTCAGGACGCACAGGAGTGTTTTATGCGGTTCAAGGAAATAATGACTACATGCCCAGTATTAGCATTGCCTGATTTCACGAAGCCATTTGAGCTTCAATGTGATGCTTCTGGAGAGGGAGTTGGTGTTGTACTCATGCAGGACAAGCATCCTATAGCCTATGAGATTAGGAAACTCAAAGGGGCTGAGAGATCATTTAGTATATATGATAAGGAGATGTTGGCCATCATGCATGCCTTGGCCAAATTCAGACAGTATCTTGTGGGCAACAAATTTTGTATTAAAACTGATCATAATAGTTTGAAGCACTTTTTGGGACAACGAGACCTGAATGATCGTCAGCAAAAGTGGGTGAGTAAGTTACAGGCATATGATTTTGATATCACATATGTTAAGGGGACACAAAATATTGTTGCAGATGCTTTATCTCATAGGCCACACCTCACTTCTATGATTCAAATATCAGAGGATTGGCGACACTTGATTGTAGTAGAATATGCCAAAGACACGTGGGCCTTTGCTATAGTGGAGGGAAAAACAATTGACACCAGATACACTCTCATAGATAATTTGATCATTTACAAGAACAGGATTTACTTAGTCCTAGGATCGAAAGTGAAGCAATTGATTTTGAGAGCATTCCATAATTCACCTACAACAGGCCATCCTGGGTATTTCAAGACTTAAAGGTTAGTACAGGAACGATTCACTTGGAAGGGACTTAAGGCTGATGTTTTGCAATATGTGTGTGAGTGTCATGTTTGCCAGCCGAACAAACAAGAGCACACTTATCCAGTAGGGCTCCTACAACCACTTCCTATTCCCGACAGGAAGTGGGAGTGCATCTATATGGATTTTATTACGGGCTTGCCTAGGGCCCAGGGGCGTGATTGTATCTATGTGGTGGTGGATAGGCTGACAAAATATGCTCACTTCTTCCCTATCGCTACTACATACTCAGCAACTTAGGTGGTAGAGGTCTTCTTCAGGGAGATTTTTAGATTACACGATTTGCCTCGGAGCATTGTGAGTGACAGGGACAACCGCTTCATGAGTCACTTTTGGCAGGAGATATTTCAGTTGTGTGGCACTAAGCTTACACCTAGTACTAGTTATCACCCACAGACTGATGGTCAAACAGAGATTGTAAGCAAATGGGTGGAAGGGTATTTGAGGAATTATGTGGCAAATCAACAACAAGCTTGGGTCAGATGGATATATCTCTATGAGTATTGTTACAATACTACATATCATATGACTATACAAATGACACCCTTCATGGCACTTTATGGTTATGAAGCACCTAGTTTCTTAGATTTGTTGTTGGGAGACAGTCGAGTACCCCGTGCAGGTGAACTATTACAGGAAATTAAGGATATAGTTCCTACTCTCGGAGACAACATTGCTAGAGCTTAGAACCAGCAAAAGCAGTATGCAAACAAGAAGAGGATTGAGCATAGTTTTGAGGTAAATGATATGGTTTACCTCATGTTGCAGCCATATAAGGAGTCCACTCTCAAGAAGAGTGGTGCAGATAAACTCAAGCCACGCTATTATGGACCATTCAAGATCATCAAATGAGTTGGTGAAGTAGCTTATGAGTTGGAGTTTCCCACAAATAGTAGAGTGCACAATGTGTTTCATGTATCACGCCTCAAAAAGGTGTTGGGTCAGAATGTGATGCCTTCTACAGTATTACCTCCCTTTGATGATGAGGGGAAATTGATCTTAGTGCCAGAATCCATTCTGGATAGTAGAGAGAAGCAGCTTCGTAGGAGAGTAATCAAAGAGTATCTAGTTAAGTGGAAAGATTTGCCTGTTGAAGATGCTACTTGGGAGGGAGAAGTGATTTTGCAGCATCCAGCATTAAGATTGCTTGAGGCCAAGCAATTTTAGGAGGGGCGGACCTGTAATGTTCCATTTTTTTTTGAAGGAATTAATTATAAAGTTATCAATTAAAAAATATATATTACAAGGTAACTTTAAAAAAAATCTTCTAGAGGTTGCTGGAAGAAGCGGAGAAAAATTAAAAAGGGAAGCCGACTTATCAAGGAAAAAATAATAAATAGGCATTGAGGGCTCATTGCCTATCATCGAGATTTATTATTGAATTTTAGTTATGTGCGTTGTGGAGCCTAGGGTTTCTGCAAATAGTCACAATTGGCCATTGAGAATGAAAACTCTCAATTGGTACGCAATTTTGAGGGTGTGAGAGATCACCTGAATTATTGAAGCTGTGGGAAGGAAATTTCAGTCCTTTCATTTGTGCTTAATTGTTGATTTGGAGTTTCCAGTGGAGTTGCACTTTAACCATATCATCTTCAGCATTCAGTCTCCACCATTTGATCAATCCAAGTTTTTTTCATTTCAATCTGTAGTTGCAACAAGTTCTCAATTGTATACAGCTAGTTAGGGTTTCTCTGTAATGTGTTATGTCATAATGTTTTGGTGCTGAAATTTGCCATATCATTTGTAAAAACATTTGGTTTTCATTGAATGAATACATTGGCACTATTATTTCTTTTATATCAGCAATATATTTTAGCAGTGTATTAAATTTAGGGTTTTGTTTAGTGGCCTATTGGTTCGGGTTATTACAATGAAATCACTCAACTTGAAAGTTTGTAACAATTAATCATATTCATGGAATCACTCAACATGAAACCTTGTAATAATTAATCATATTCATGGAATCATTCAACATGAAAGCCTGTAACAATTATTCGTATTCATGGAATCACCCAACATGAAAAGATTTGTAAGACTCACAACCAAGCCTTTAATCACAGACTTTCTCAATGTGAACTATCATGGAATCTCTCAAGATGAAATCCAACTTCCATCACAAAATCTCTCAACATGATGACATCATGGACTCTCTCAACATGATATTCACTATCGCATAGTGAAAGATTTAGTATAGTTGATTCTTACAATCTTATTGTTGAAACAAGCATGGAAATGGGAATAACAAAATAAGACTTAGTTCCATTTAAGTCTCAAATATTACAAATACCATAAGCATTATCAAAAAGATGGGGATTCCATAAGCACTCCCTCTTAATGATGAAAAGAAGATAGTTGATGAAGCCTCCCTTTGAAGCTAAAACATCTCCCTTTCAATTAAGAATCATTTCAATCACAACAGTAAGAGGATGCAACCTCCCTCTGAGGCTGAGCATCTCCCTTTGAATCTCATATTTAAACAAATATGTATCATCAATTAGTAAGCAACATCCTTATGTAGTCTGTATAAACATCTCATTGCCTAATAACTCAAGAAAATAAAATACTAATCTTTGATTGTCTGAATGTTATGAGCATCACATGCAATAATTGGAACATCCAAAAATCAATCTTTTATTGTTGATCCTTTATTATTGATGTTGACTCCTAGTCAATGAAAATCCATATTGCAAAAAAACTTAGAGAATACCTCTGTACAAAATTTATAGAACCATATCAACACTTAGCTGAGAACATAACATCATTTTGAGAAGATTAATGTCACTGCTCAGGGAGAGACACAATATTCTTCAAGGCTGAAATCTCTCTCTTATTCTCACTTAGCAATGACAATTACAAAATACACATAACACTTTTAAAATAAGAGCAATTAATAGCACATAATTGATGATATCAAATAATTATGAGCTCAAATAAAGATGATGACTCCAATATAAAGCTGCCAACATATCATATAAATGCATGGAGCCAATAAAAAAGACACACACAAGGCACACATGAATATATATAGAGCCAATAACATCTGAAACTCTGAACCAACTGATCAAATAAAATATTTCTTGACCATAAATAATATTTCCTTCAAAGCTAAGGAAGACACACAATTAACATGCTGATACGAAGCTGAAGAAGATGATACAAAGATGTCTCAAACAAACATATCCTAGAAAATAAAATAAATCAATTACTTAAAATAAATTCAAACGTCAATGGAAGCATAAGAGAGGAAAACCAAGAAAGGTCCGAGATAAAAACATGAGGAAATCTTTTTACCAAAGGAAAAGACCCATCACATGAGAATATCAAACCTTTATACACAAGCCAAAAGAATACAAAATGACAAAGAATATAATTGATGAAGACTAGAAAGGACAAAACTGAAGCTCAAGCCCATCTGCAAGAAAGAAAATGGAAATTGTTGAGAGTTGACTTCAATACGAGAAAGATAAAGATAACCAACATCTCTAGCACTCCACTCAATAGAGCATGAAAGACAATAGTTACACAAATGAGATAAAACAATTCTAACCGACGCTTAAGACAAAAGAAGAAACACACTAGCACTCGAGATTGAGCACAAAAGTAAATGTCTCTAGACATACAAGAGGTTTGAGGATACAAAAAGGAACCAATACACAAAAAGGGTGCAAATGAAAGCATGGTAAAATCAAAGACGCTACATGAGATGAGATATCCAATGACATCATATCCACACAACTGGAATGTGAAGAATTATATTAGGTATACAGGTATCACTTATGGATAACTTCTTCACCTAATGCCACACAACTCCTTTGCAAGAGAAGGGGATATTAGAGTTTCAAGATGGCTCGACAAGGCCAACTAGAGACAAATTAAAAACACAAGGAGAGTACAACATGAATACCAACAAGGAGCCAAGGCAAATAAACATGGAAGACCTTATCGAAAGTCAAGGAACATATATATGAAAAAAATGCCAGATTTCATAATAACTTACCTCCGCATGGTAACATATCATAATCATGTAGAGATATTTATCACAGTAAGATTTAATTAAACACTATAAATCAGATAAAATAAATGACCCACCTTGAGCACGGGAGGAAGAAATGACTATAAAGTGCAGAACCAAATTGACCATTGAACTATAAGAGAATACATAGACATAAAGAAACAAGACCAAACATTCCTTTATTGTTGATATCTAAACCTGACTTTGACACCATGTTAAGTTTAGAGCCCATAAATCAATGATAATAAACAACGATAAGAAAGGAGCCAAAAGTGAAACAATAAACACCATAAATATCCTGGGAAAACCCCTCTAGAAGGAAGGGAAAAACTTAACCACACAACAAAAAATATCATTTTATTGATCATAAAGGTTTTAGTATTCAATACCTACTCTCTCTCTCTCTCTCTCTCTCTCTCTCTCTCTCTCTCTCTCTCTCTATGTAAAACTTAAGGAGAGACTTTTCACATTCCAACCGAAGGTCTCTCCAAATTCTGAAAACTTGACTCTTTATTATAATTACAACTGTACAATTTTCCATGCCTCAATGCATGTCGAATGACAATTGTTATTACATTTAATATTACAAATTAAATATAAGTGTCCTTTTTAGATGAAGGTAACAATAATGATAATAACACCCATATTTCTAGAGATAAAAATCTCTATCACAGCTATCATCTTGAATAAATGATTGCAGATTTTTTCAGTGGGCCGATGATGCCCCATCTACATCAATGACATCTAAAAGCTATAGAAGATGATAGAAGCGTTTGCAAGTTGTGTAAGGTTCCAAATACTTTTGTTGTTGGTGAGATCGCTTCCATGGCAAAAGTCAATATTATGTTTCTACAATGTGTTATTTGTGTTCTAATAATTTTTATTGCAGTATTAGTTATGGTGGTTTGGGATCATATGCGTAAATGTGGTTAAGAGACAAACATTGGCGGTGTAACTTTTTTTATGACTTTGTATACCCGATGGTGGACAAATTTTAGTAATGACATGACAGTTTTGTTGCTTAAAACTTGTCTATGATCGTGGAATATAATTTTTTACAATGATTTCGTATTTAAATAATGAATAAATTCTACTAGATTCACAAATAGTTATACAATGATTTTGTATTTAAATAATGAACAAATTCTACTAGATTACCAAGTAGTTTTGTTGTGTATAATGGTTTTCATGATTATATCTATTTGATTAGAAAAAGTAAACAAATTAAAATTCTCATTAATTAACTTCAATAGATAAATAAATATGAACTATAAAAAAAACTACTTGGAAAAAATAATAAATTAAAATAAATTATTTAAAAATAAAAAATAAAAATTTAATCTTCATCCCAATTCCACTCTTGCACAACCAAACATGAGATTAACATATTCCTGATCAAATTTCAGATAAATCAAATAAAATCTGAAATTGCTTTCGTCGATTCCCAATTATATTTCCCCAATTCCTATTCCAACAACCAAACGAACCCCCTCACTAAAGAGAGCGATTGATTCCTCGACTTAATGTCTCTCCAGGGGCCACGATGCTTACATTTTATTTCGTTAACTCCCAAAAGTTTGGAGATCTTTTAAAAACATATAACAATTGCCAGCGTTAAAAAATGCAGAACAAAATCCAAACGTTGTTTCAAAATACTTTATTACATATGTTGCTTTAAACCCTAAACCCTAACTGGCGGCCTTTCTAGAAATATCCCGAATACAAATTCTACTGCATATTCTTTCTTAGTTTTGGCTGTTGGGGAGGTCTATCCAGTTCTAAGCACTTCTCGAAATATTGATCTCCAACGGTCGCTTGTTTTCTCCCTCTTTCGCCTGCGCTAATACAGCATGTATAGAGCGGCAGCTGGACTTGTTTCTAGAGTCGGGTAGGAGCTCTGAACTCAATGCTTTATTCACACACATGCATTTTACCAATAATGTTAAATTTATATCATGGCTTAGGTTCTTATGCGTTTTAAAGTAGGTTTTGAGTTGTTAAATATTGTTTTATTGCTGTTGCGGTTTGGCTTTGAAAGCCCAAGTATGATGGATTGTCTGCAAATTTGCTATGTCGTCGATGTTATACTCGCGCAGATTCAGGGTCGAGGGCTTTGGATTGTGGAATTTTGATGGTAATAATGATCTTGATTAAAAATCTTACACATTTTTAATTGCTGGTAATTTTGCAGGGGCAGAAACTCTCGCGCTCGTTTCCAGGTACATTGAACTCCCCTATTCCTTTAGGCTTTCGATATGTCTAAAGATTTAGGTTTATTAAGGCAGTTGATTGGACGATCATGTTTGGGCTCTCATACCGTCTGTTGAAGCTTTTTACGATATGTGCTAGTAGACTCTTCTTTGGAAATCAGTGATGCGATTTTGAGTCCTATCCCCCGCCTGATTGCCATTTGATGGTTCTAGGACTTCTGAATAGCAATCTCAAATATTGTTTACACAATGGAAATTGTAGAATACTAGAATATCAAAAACTATGCACTCAATGAAAACATGTTTTCTATCAGACAGCTTGAGCTTGCCAAGTTTATCACATATCAGAAGAATTATATCTAATACACACGAAGAAAAGGACTGCCACTTACATTACAATGCCAGCATTCCGTTGAAGTGCAGTCTTGATTATCGATATCATTCTTGTGTGCCCTAATCAAGAATATTTATTTCTTCCTACCACTCAAAGATGATAAACTGATCTATTCCATAAAGCTTACCAATTATCAAATTGTTTTTTTATTACTCTCTTGCATGGTTTTGATTCTTTGGGAAAGTATTCTTGATTGCTACATTTTTTTTATCATTGTGTTGTCATGGTAGTGACTACTAGATATGTCATTGATGCTTTTATTGCCACCAAGTGTATTTGTTATGTATGCTACTATACTTTCAGAATTGTTCTTTGGAATTTAAATATTGGTTTTGATTCTTTGAGAATATATTCTTGATCTCTACATTTTTAATTCTCTGTGTTCTCATTGTTGTGCCTACCATATATGTCATTGATGTTATTCTTGCCATCAAGTGTATTTTTCTTTTTTGTTACTACCCTTTAAGAATTTTTATTTTGAATTTTAATATCCTATTAACACTCTAGCCTGGACATGCTAGTATGTTTTGTGTCATTGCATATACAAAATTACACAGCTTCGCAATCTTTGTAAAGTCGAGTTGTGAAGATCGGATCCTACCAGGATTCAGGGTTACTTGCAAGAAAACAAAAGCTTAAGAGTTAACCTCTCACAGAGTTGAAGTCCTTTCTTCTAAAGATTTTCTTGTCTTTAAAGCATGAGTGGCATCCACTAAAAAACCTTGTCCATCATTGTTCTAGATGATGTACTTCTTGTGATGAGGGCATATATTTGTGACTGGCAAGTACTCCCTTTCTGTTGGCACATCTGTACGGACATGTGTGTTTAATAACTATGTGTAAACAATACATAGCAATTTGGGATGACTGCTGCTTAACGACAGCATATTGGCTATGCATTGCACCTTTTTAATTTTAGGCGTGTAGCCTCTGTTAACTTTGTTATTTCAAATCATATGCCAAAAATAATATAGGTGTTATAATTTCTCTATTTTTTGCTTTTAGTAAATGGATAAATATTTGACCCTGTGAAAAGAGGGCGTGGTAGATGATAACGAACATTTATTTGGTCCTGCAGTTTTCCAATAATGCAATACAATGCATCATTATGCACTTATCTATTTCTTTCGTAGAAAAGTATGCATGTATCAGTTTTTATTCTTTTTTGCATGTTAATATTTTAACACATTCCATCAATTGATATGCTTATATTTTTCATGTATGCATTTTGAAATTTTGTGTTATATTATTCCCTAGACTTTTTAAACTCAATTTCACTTCCTCTTTAAACAAACTGATATATTATTCCCTAGACTTTTTAAACTGAATTTCACTTCCTCTTTAAACGAACTGTTGTAACAAATGTTCTCTTGTATATGGAAAGAGTGAGGTTTAGCATCTTTTACTGTTATTTGGCATCCATCAATTTTATGATTCAAGGCTAGCTTGCTTTATATCATACTAAGCTGGTAATGCATGCATTGAATCTCTTTTAAATAGAGGCTACATGTTAGAATACAAGGATGAACAAGTCTTAAAGGATGCAATTTATTTTCTTTGTCATGTTATGTTTTAGAATGCTAGCAGATTTGGATGGAGTAGAAACTATGCAGCAAAAGAGATCCGTTTTGGAAGTGAAGCACGCATTGCAATGTTGCAAGGTGTAGAACAACTCGCAGATGCAGTGAAGGTGACCATGGGACCGAAGGTATGTATCTGGTTGGGATATGTAAATGTATTGCTTGTGTACTCTTATAAAACAGATGATATGATACTTGAATGATATGAATATTGAAGCTTCTTTGACATTTATCTTATAAGTCACCTTGATTATTGAAACAGTACTACTACATTCCTAAGTTAATATTAAAAAGGCAAATATTGAATTGTCCAACTTATCTGATTATTTCTATTTGTTTTGCAAAGGGCCGCAATGTCATTATAGAGCAAAGCTTTGGATCCCCAAAGGTCACTAAGGATGGTGTCACTGTTGCAAAAAGTATTGAGTTTAAGGATAAAGTGAAGAATATTGGTGCAAGCCTTGTCAAGCAAGTTGCTAATGCAACAAATGATGTAGCTGGAGATGGTACACTTTGTTTTAATTTAGGCAAATTGGCAGAATCAAGAAATTGTTCTTCCAGGAAGCTTATAAAGTTGTACTAGAATATGGGTTTCTGTTAGTTGCATGACCAAGTTTCAATAAAGAATTAGTAAACTGTTGAGTCAGTTGAGCTGCAGCTCACATAAAAGCTAGGCATTCTGAACTAACAATAGCAAAAACATTATTTTCAGGTACAACATGTGCAACTGTACTTACTCGGGCAATATTCACTGAAGGTTGTAAATCAGTGGCAGCTGGTATGAATGCCATGGACTTAAGGCGTGGTATTAACATGGCAGTTGATGCTGTTGTAACACATTTGAAAAGTAGGGCACGGATGATAAGTACATCTGAAGAAATTGCTCAGGTCTGTAAATATTAATTTGCAACCTTCCCTGTTGTAATTTTTTGTTAAAGCCAGTTATACCCTTGTTAATTCTAGTTTTTAATTTTTTTTTCGTTTTTACCATTTGTGATTGTGAGACTGCATTTTTCTGATTGTGTTATGTTTAGCAAATGCCATTATGAATTATTTTTACTGCTGCTAGCATTTTGCCTAGTAATTATTTTGGTAATGGATTGAAGAATTATGTTTGATTAGTTCCAAGTTGAAGGAATACCCTGTGCCAATATATGTTTAGTATGAAATATTGTTTGAAGCAGGTAGGAACCATTTCTGCAAATGGTGACAGAGAGATAGGTGAGTTACTTGCTAGAGCAATGGAAAAAGTTGGGAAGGAAGGAGTCATTACTGTTGCGGTAAGTTGGTTTGTTCCTTGCTTTTCCAGCTCTAGAGAAATATTTTTGCTCAATTATACCTTGTGTTTATACCCCCCCTTTCACTGATACTTGCAGGATGGGAAAACATTGTATAATGAGTTAGAAGTGGTGGAGGGAATGAAGCTTGACAGGGGTTATATATCTCCATATTTTATTACCAACCAAAAGACTCAGAAATGTGTAAGTGAAATTACATACCAATATGTTTTTAGTTGTTTTTCCTTGTTTTGTGGTTGAACTATATCTTTACCGGACTGGAGTCTCAAATAGATTGCCTCATATTGTTCAGAGACACCTCATTATTGGATAGCTTTTTTTTTCCTTTAAAAATCTTACAGATTAATTTTGATATCCAAATGTTATCATGAACGATATGGTGTTTCAATATTGAAATATCTTTTACCATATGCAACTAAAGTAAAAGAACTATATAAGATATTTTAAATTTAACTCTTAATCACTAATATTTGAATTCATCTAATGACTAATTTAAACATGGAATAGATATTACTTGATTATTATAAGGACATTGTAAGTGGATCTGCATGAACATGAATATAAATATGGCATATGATTTGGATAAGATTTTTTCAGCACCTCTAATGTGAATATGGATGGATTTAGCAATCATACATGTTCATACATATATTGGTTATACATACATGCAAGTATATGTAGCCCTAATACCTGCTCATGGATACATACATACATTCACACACACACGTAAGATGCATTAATACACATGTAAGATGCATTCACACACACCCACATACATATATAGATAGACACATAAATGGACAAATGATAAATATTATATATATCGTGCTTGTATATACACACATACATGAATGCATGCATGCATGCATTTGTGGAAGTACAAGTGCGCATACACACTTTCTTTACAAGAGAGTCAATGAGTAATATAGTCTCATTCTTGATATTGCAAGATGTATACATGTTTAATTATCAGCATATCAAATATGTCAATAGAATCATTATGTTATGATGCATCAATAGAATCGTTATATTATGATTAAGTATAATTAGTATAGGTATTTTATTTACTTAAAAGAGCTAATACTGTTTTACTTTAAAACTATTGGAGAATGATTTTATTTCATTTTGTTATTTATTGAAGAGTTATCTTTATTTACCTAATGATAATGTTTTTAATAAGAATTATTTCTCTCTTTGTTTTGATAGGTAATAGGCTGAAGCCAAGTATGTGAATTTAAAGGGGACTTACCTGCCATCTTTTCAATCGAACATTAATTTCAATAATACCTTTTCATATTAAAATAATATCTGCTATGGTCACTGATCTATATGCTGAAGTAGTATAACCATTGCTTGTTGGATGGTGTGATTAATCCTCTAGCAACCAATTTCAAATTTCCATTAGTTTTACAATGTCATGCCCTAAATGTCTGGGGAGGGTGTGGGCTCAAAGGAAAGTTCTTTTGTAACATATGCTAACCACCTTACCCATCCTGTTAACCATAGTTAGTGTTTTCTTAATTGCTCCCTTGAATTGGCTTTTTTATTTTAGGCCTCTATTTAATTATCGAGTAGAAGAGTCAATTTATATCACTTCTAATTATTCTTGTACTAATGTAATCTTAGTGGAGACTTTATTGACATGGCTTAGATTTCAGAGTAATGTTTCATGTGTAAGATTCCTAAATGCCTTAGGACACTTAATGCTCCACAATCTTTCTAAATTGTGACTCATTCATAATTTGTTAGAGATTAAGTAGATGCTAACTTCTTAGAAGTAAAGAAAGTACTGCATTGGTTTAGTATATTCACATATTTAATGATGAAAATACAAAGGGGATGACACAATTGCCATTATGATTTCTCTGCATCCATTAAAAGACATTCCTATAGCATATAGAAGTATTCTGCAACAATTGACCATATCTGAATCAAGTCAAATAAAGCATCGTTATTCTTCACTAAATAGTAAAAATGAATAATCAATACAAAAAGCTTAAGACCCTTGCTTAATAAACTTGTTCAACATGCATATTTGTATCCAAATATTTACATAACATTTGGAAAGGATCAAAATTATGGACAACTTTTCTATAGATTCAAAGCTCTTAAGACACACTGACATTTATTTTTTCTTATATTGAAATTATTGACATTTATGGCCTCTTTCTTTGCTCATAGAGCCTTCCTTGATGGCCTTTCCTTGTCAATGCTAGTGGTGTTTGCTAGAACTTCATCTGTATTTACATTACCTTCACTTAGATATGCCTCGAAGTAGTTTTCATTTCTTGACCTTTTTACATGCAACAAATTCATCAAGACTTTCATGTTCCTCATGATGAAAGGCCTCTTAGCTATAAACGACTCCTAATCATCAGAGACAAAAATTTTGGGGATTTGATTTGCCTTAACTATGGGATGATCATAATTCCTAGCGTTTGGGATGGAGAGCACTTTTCCTATGTTGAAAAGCACTGTATTAGGTTTGACCAAGATATCTTTATGAAATATACGACTACATATCTTTTTGATAACTTTACCTAATTAGTTCAAAACTCATGGATATTGATTCAAGAATTATTTCTTATACTTTAGAACTGTTTTATTTTATTACTATTACGAGAGCTGTTTGTTTTTATTTAAGAGTTATATTTGTTTACTTTAGAACTATGCATGCGTAATTTAATTCTATTTACATTGTTTACTTAATTTTTTTATTACATGCCATTTGTTTTGCTTCATAAGAATGAGGGAGAGGCAAAGGGACTCCTTCAAACAATATCTGTCCAAGTTGCAGCTACAAAATTGAAAACTCAGGATCATGTTGTTGGTTTGTCTAAATTGTTAGTGGGATAGGATTTTGAGTTGTTGAAGTTGGTTGAACTACTAATTGCTTTTACTATATTCTTTGCTTTTGGGGAGCCAATGTAGAAGACTCTTGTTGAGTTGATGTGCCTTATTTGCATTTACAAATGAATAGTATGTTTGTCATTTTAAGGTAAGAAGTCTTTGATGTTTTACTTAAAGCCATTCGTATTCCAACCCTTAATCTTTGTTGGTTACCAAACACTTCAGCTAAACTCTGATTGAATTAGCACAAGTGGAGTTTGAGTTCTTACTTTAGTGTTGCTTATGATACCTAATCTTGTTTGGACACCTTGCCCTCAGAATCAAGGTAATTGCTTGTGTATTGTTTGTTATTTACTTGAAGAGTTCTATAATGGTTATTCTAGATCTATTTTATTTTGTTGTAGAACCATATTATGGATTTAGTTTTTAAAAATATTTTTTGGTTGTGTTTTAATTTCTTTTATTTTAAAAAACAATTGGTGACATGTTTGCTTGTGATACCATTGTAGAACTCTCAATTTTAGTTATTTAACTGTCCCCCTTGTTTAAACTTTCGAAATGAGCCTATTTTAGTGAAACTCTCAAAGTTATGCCTTGTTGCTTCAAATATTAAAATTCCTTATTCAGGTTTTTTAATGCTAAAAAAACAAGCTTCATAACTTTAAAATGTAAAAATGCTCAAAACTTGAGTTGTTCAAAAAGTGAGCACACATAACTTAGAGGTTTTGAATGCTCGAAAAACAAACGGGGATAACCATTTCTTGGAAATGTTTAAAAGAGTCATAGCATGAACCTTATGCTCCAAAAAGTCAAAAGCATAACCTTTGAAAGGTTAAGATTGTTAAAATTTCAAGCATCTTATGAACTGCATCTTGGGGAATCTTTTTAAGAAGACATTTCAAGAAATCTATAACTACCGATCCCAATTCTTGAGAAAATGCAGATTGGAATCAAAATGAATGCTTGAAAAACAAGCAGTGATAACTATTTCTTGGAAATGCTAAAAAGAGTCAAAGCACTAACCTTTATGCTCCAAAAAGGCAAAATCTAACATTTGAAAGGTTAGGATTGCTAAAATTTCAA
Organism: Cupressus sempervirens; assembly: GCA_028749045.1. Classification (NCBI taxonomy): domain Eukaryota; kingdom Viridiplantae; phylum Streptophyta; class Pinopsida; order Cupressales; family Cupressaceae; genus Cupressus; species Cupressus sempervirens. The sequence continues at coordinate 110,747,970 of CM053783.1, forward strand.
GCATCTTTAGACATCTTTGGAGAATTTCTTTAAGAAGGCATTTCAAGAAAAGTAGAACTATCATGCAAATTGTTGAGAAAATGCAGATTGGAACCAAAATGATAATGTGGGGGTTTGTGCTTAAGGTTTCAATATTAAATCTATAAATGTGGAAGCATAAGGACATACATGATTTAATGTTTGAAGAAATTATGACATGTAGAAAATGTATTGGTTCGAAGGGCATTTGAAAGCCTGTGGAAGGAATTGTCATTCATAGATGACAAGATGCACTCACAACCTTGTGCTAAATATCATTCCTTAGAATGAAAGTCTGACAGAGAATCTATGCATACCCGAGATAATATATTTAGTATAAAGTTCTTGAATATATATTGCATAATAGTTGGATATGGATTAGCAGAGGGAAAATGCATTTTATTCTTTTTAGACCCTAATTTTGGCAAGATAGAAACAAGCAAGAAAAATGCGCAACCATAAACAATCTGAATTGTGCAAATAATATCTCAAAATTGTTGAATTGATAAATAATTCTCATAAATGTGTATTATGTGGAATTACAGATGCATCAACTGTTACACAAAATACCACTACCCTAGTAGCCGCACATGCTAAATGTGGTATCATAGGCAATGCTGTGAACTGTTTGACGGAATGCATTAAAGAGATGTCATCTCAAGTAATGAATAAATGCAGAATGTAAACAAAATGGACTGCACAAGGAGGTCTTAGAATCTTGAGATGGTGAAGAACTCTCAAACAATTTAAGTTTGGTTTGCATAGTGTCAAAAATGTTGGCAAGACACATGGAACATTAAAGCTGCTCCATAGTTTGAGTTACAACATGTAGAAGCATATGCGAGGCATGTGAGTCGGTTTGACACGATCTTAGAGTGGTATAATATCAAGGAATTTGATGACTGCAAGATATACTCACAAGGGATTTAGTTAAATGAAATTCAGAACTTTTGAGCCAATGCAACTAATGACATAAGGTCGGTGCCAAAATGAGAGCTTTGGAACTTGATACTTGGGGACGTGTTTTTGGCAAAATTTGGCCCTTCCCTGTTTCCTAAATGTCTTGTCCTGGAAACCTCTCCCTTAGCTGTCCATAAAATTAATATTTCAGTTTTGATAATTTGTTTGATTTCCAGTCTCATGTGAATTCTAAAGTTAAATTGTTTAACGTAAGTTTTATATTTAGGAGATAATTTCCATAGCAAGTCAAATTGTGATATTGCTATCAGGATTTAATTGTGTGATTTTGAGTCAAACTCATTGATCCATGTTTCATGCGTAGTGATTCAACATGAATCCATCTCTCATGAGAATAAATGGAACCCTTAGCACTCATTGGATCTAGGTGGTGCTTAGGGACGCATGAAACATGGGTCAATGAATTTGACTCAAAATCACACAGTTAAATCCTGATAGCAATATCACAACAAGTTTTATATGTCAAGGTTCTATAATTTATTTAAGCATGTTTATCCATGTTTTTATATGAATACTAAAAATTTCCTTATATATTTTAAAATTTCCCTATTTTTTTATATAATTGCAAAGACGAAAGTTTGAATCGGGGTGACATAGTTTGAATTAGGATGTAAACTTTCATCTTTGCTAGGAAAGTATTGTTAAATGCCACAGTTGAGTTCTCCAATAAACATGTATGCAATGTGTACAATCACAAGAGATGTGTGCCAATTGTTTGACAAAATGCCTAAAGGAGATGCCCCTTTTGAAATGCAATGATTACATTATGTGCAAATAATGTCAAAGAACCCATGACCAACTGTAATGTACCTTATTGGGACTTAAATAATTTATTTCAATTTTCTCAAACTGAACTTTTTGCAGACCATATTTTATATATCTCCCTTTTCTCTTTTCTCTTTTCTATGTTTTTGGGTGATTAATATTTCTTGATACGAGAAAAGATGCGTCTATTATTATTATGTTATTATTGATAATATTATTAGTATTAATACAATTCCCTTTATATTATATGTTTTATCATACTATATAACAATATTATATTCTAATATTAATGTATTATGCAATATTATAATATGATTAGTAATATATTATTATTTTATAATATGACTAATATTATATTAACATTATTTTTATATTAGTATTCTATGATTATTATTATATTTTTCTATTTAACTTAGTAACATAATTAAATCAAGATTAAGCTATGGCAAGCTAGGAGCTAGGACAATTCATGCTAATTTGATTAACTCTTGGCATTTATATAATAATATTAAATTCTCATATTGTAATATTAATGTATTACACAATATTATTATATGATTAATATTATATTATTATTATATTATTTATTATTTTATAATATGATTAATATTATATTATTATTATTTTTTATATTATTATTATTATATTATTCTATTTAACTTAATAACATAATTAAATCAAGAGTAAGCTATGGCAAGCTAGGAAAATTCATGCTTAGAGGGAATGCTAAGATAAAATAGGTCGCTTTGAGACCAAATTCAATGTGTCCCTCAAGGTTTTTGTGGATCGAAGCCCTTAAGTCTCTCTTGGATATGCCCTCAAGGTGTTCGAGGACGTTGACTCCTACTTATCTTGAGATAACCTGTTGGCTGGATTTATACACGCTTGCCCCATATTGCATCCCTACTTTTTCCTTCTTGCTCAGACTTATAATGGGACTGAGCATGGATATTGTTAAGTGAGTTGATTCTAATTATTATAATAGATAATCTACTTGCCTCAAAGATGCATGAAGTCTTATTCTACTAATAAAATATCCTTCCTTTTGTATTGGTTATGTATTTTAAGCCTGATTATATCAGACATAGATTGCAGAACAATCCTTATTTGTTTATACCCTTCTCTGGTATTGTGTGCAATAAGATGTCCGCTGATTATATATGCTGTTAGACGTTATATTCGTTGTACTTTCTGACTGTTTTTCTTGTTTGTACTGGTAATATTATTGTTTTTTCCTTCCATATTATCGTCTATCTGCAATTCTTATCGCTTGATCAATGTGAAAATATGTTCATTGTATTCAAATCTCTTTTCCACATTGGTTCTGGTACAAGTTGGAGGAAACAATCACAGTGCATATTCTGAATCATTTTTGACACATGTCGAACTAGAAAAAGTGACTGAAAGACCTCTCATTTTCTTTAGACATGATATTTGGAAAGATAGAGTCGTCATTTGCTTCAGATATGTTTAACATCATGGAAAGACCAAACCAATTCTTAAAAGATTTGGATGCTGTTGAAATATGGTTTTATAAAAGAAATCTCTGTCTTTTCTAAGCCACGTTGAAAATAGTTAGAGCCGTCAATACATGCAAAAACTATGGAAGAAGTCAAGTTTTATATGTTGACATAATTATGCTTATTAGGCTTCCACTTGTTGGCATACTGTTTATATTTATATTTTGATGGAGAGGTTTAAAGACAAAATTGATGTGGTTAAATTATAATATTGAACATAGTCAAGATTTTAAGAGAATTGGTATATGACAAGTGACTATGTTGTTTGTCTCGGTTTGTATTGAAAACAGACAAGGGGTTAGGGGAATTAAGTTGAAAACTACCTTGTGATTCCAACTTCCCATTGGATAAGGATTATTATAAATGTCTTGCTTGGAGTTCAAAGTGTGGTTCCTCTGAGTAATAAAAAAAAAAGGATTCGTAAATATCTGTTGAAAAAGAAAATTAGTTGTTGTTACTAAGGAACAAAAGGTGGCTTGGCAGGTTGTGGTAGATAAGCTCCAAGAAATATCAAAAGCTGGTTCAAATACTTGAATTGTTGAGAAGGTATTCTCCAACCCAAAGGACAATCAATCATATATGTGGTGCAAAAGTATAAATTGGGAAGTGATAAATAAATATTTGTTGAGGTTTGGGTGAATATGAGAAGCTGATAGCAATTAGTGAGTGGATAAGAATGAAAATATTGGAGGTCGTTACAATCATTACAAGTTCATTAACAAAAAAGGATCTTCAACATATTAATTCCAGTGAAACACTAGTACTCAGGTATGTTGGGACGGTTGGACTTCAAGATGAGTTTTGCGGGACGGGGAAATTGGGCCTCATTTTTGGGACGAGGGTACAACTAGGGGACAGCAACAAGGGAAGGACGAGGCAAGGAGGGGTGTTGTATGGTATATATAGAGAACTTGTAATGTTAGTGATGAAATGATGTTTCAATAGAGCATATGTAATTAAAATACTTGACCATATAGAAAAACTGCAACCATTGAACATTCAACATAGTAACATGTTACATGCCCAATAGTAACATTTAAAAATCAAAATTCAATAACCCATCCCAGCAACGACATGGTTGCAAAATGCTAGAGGTGAGGGGTACTTGGGTACTCAAGTATCCGATGCGGGGACATCTTAGGGATGGCCCTTTGAGTTTTGGAGGAGGGTGCAGGTCCTCGTATTACATTGATTAATTCACAAGTTCTCTTAGGCGTGTTCTCAGAGAAGATCAACTAAGAAATAGAGAATAGAGTATTTGATGGAAATGTGATGAAGTTGAGCTTTGTCTTTGTCACTTTAAAGGTTGAGAGATGTATCGACTTACCAACTAGTGTTGGGTGAGATATAGGACAAGTATGTCACTTCAACGTTAAGGATGGATAATGTTTTCATTCTTGGATATGAACTCATGGGAGGGTTCCTCAATTCATACAAAGCTTACAAAGCTAGATCCTTGAACTTGCAAGCATAGGTGGTGGCTCACTAGCATTCTTCAAAGCACAACATCATCACAAATAATTAATTTTTTGTACATTTCTTAGCTTAGTTTTAATCACGTCTCTATGCTTTTGGTTGTAATTAGTAAATTTTGGTCTTTTGGTCAAAGTTAGATAATTGACTATTTTTGTGTATAATTTGTTAGGTTCTTAACCATATGTTACATGCCCAATAGTAACATTTAAAAATCAAAATTCAATTACCCATCCCAGCGACTGACATGGTTGCAAAATGGTAGAGGTGAGGGGTACTGGGATACTCAAGTCTCTGATGCGGGGACATCTTAGGGATGGCACTTTGAGTTATGGAGGAGGGTGCAGGTCCTCGTGTTACATTGATTAATTCACAAGTTCTCTTAGGCATGTTCTCAGAGAAGATCAACTAAGAAATAGAGAATAGAGTATTTGATGGAAATGTGATGAAGTTGAGCTTTGTCTTTGTCACTTTAAAGGTTGAGAGATGTACCGACTTACCAACTAGTGTTGGGTGAGATATAGGACAAGTATGTCACTTCAAATTTAAGGATGGATAATGTTTTCATTCTTGGATACGAACTCATGCGAGGGTTCCTCAATTCATACAAAGCTTACAAAGCTAGATCCTTGAACTTGCAAGCATAGGTGGTGGCTCAGTAGCATTCTTCAAAGCACAACATCAGCACAAATAATTAATTTTTTGTACATTTCTTAGCTTAGTTTTAATCACGTCTCTATGCTTTTGGTTGTAATTAGTAAATTTTGGTTTTTTGGTCAAAGTTAGATAATTGACTATTTTTGTGTATAATTTGTTAGGTTCTTAACCATATATAGATACAAAAAAAAATTGATTACTAACTTAGCACCTTTGGTAGTTACAAAGAGGTGTGTCTATAAAAGGGACTTGTGAAGTTTGTAAGGGACTTTTGGAGACGTTGTGATTTGGAGGAGCATTTTGGTTTTGAATTTTTATGGAATATGTTATGTATTCATGTGTTTTAATTAATGTTCATCGTATGAGGACATGTTAAGTTTTCTCTATTTATACTCTGAATTATAGAGGCAATTGCCATATTTTTTCAACTTACATATTACATGCTCTTCTTTGGTGTGGGCTACCCTCCTGACAAAGTGCACCTGAAAGTCAGAATATTCCAATTTTTTTCTTCAGATCTGCGAAAACACATTGATTTTTCTTCAGATCGGGTGTTGTTTTCTGCTTTTAACCATTGAAATCAACAGGAACACATTCTGACTATTTTGAAAAAATACGCTGTGTTTTCGTAATTTTCAGAAAAGTCAAAGGTGCAATTTGTAGGGAGGATAGCTGCATCCCTTGAGAAGTGTATATGTTGTGTTCTAAATTCAGATTTTCATCATTGATAATAATTATGTGTAATCTTTGTCTTTCGATGGTGAAGTTGAACAAGTTGCCCTAATGAGTTCTTGATAAATGTTTGTATATTTGTTACTAAGAAACTAAAGAAAATAATTGTGAGCTATTTTTCTCCAACTCCAAAACATTTAATGGAACTAGGGAACTACCCTTCTAGACGCAGAGGAAGATCATTTTTTTTGAAGGGATCTATCCAACTGTTGTGATCAGCTACTCACTATTACAATTGGGCTTTCTGTTGAAAATCTGAAGTGACAGATATGTTTACCAACAATGTAAGTACAAGTTGAATTGAAATCTAACTTTTAATTTTTAAATCTCACAAAATTAAGGTAAAATATAAATAAATTAAAATTTTGAAGTAAATCTAAATTAAAATATAAAAAATGGAATAAATTATAAATCCAAATAAAAAATTTATTATTACATTAAATATAATTTATTATCTTGCACTTGAAATTTATAATTAACTAATAATTGATATTAAATTAATCAGAATTTAAAATATATAATAAATAATACACAAGAAATTCAATTAATAAAAAAGAATAAAAAAAACTTATGAGGATTAACATAGTCTAATATGTGCTAATTATTATAGATGTCCATAAATTAAATGATCGGAACTTATACATTGTTATGGTATGTGATTTTATTAGAAATTTGTAGATAGGAAGCCTTGTCAACTTTCCAAATGTCTTCAATAGTTTGGCAATGATTCATGCTAGATAATTGATTTGATGACAATCCTATAATATGAGATGCCATAAATTTGCACACATATACACATCTAACTAGGCATTGTAAATTTTAATTTCCTAATAAAAGTAATAGCTCTAATGTTTCCATTAAATATGTATGAGCATTTACTCATCAAAAAGGGCTTGGGTATGACTTATAAGCATTTACTCATTTTCTCTGCTCATTTCGTTTCAAATTCATGATAAGTTTTTTGGGTATGACTAATGTTTTGCATAAGTCTTACTTTTATTTGGACCATATTGTACTTGTACACATAGTGGTGGGAGTGTGGATGTATATTGTGCAACTCTAGTTTTGAGTAAATAAACAAATGGAAAATGAAAAGAGAGAGCAGAGGGAAATGGTAGGCAGTTTTCAAGGCGTCTGGGCAACTTTGAGTTAAAGTAAATCAAGTTGGTGCTTATGGCTTGTTTAGGGGTTTAAGTAAGGTAGAAACCTAAGCTTTAAGTCTTTTATGTGATATTTGTTGATGTTGAAAGAGAAAAGCTGTCGCTCTTAAAACTTCAGGTGTTTGACCAAGGCAAAATCCTAGGCTTGATTGACCAAAAGTGTTTTGGAGGAGTTTGTGGAAATGTGTGTGTCTTTTGGAGATTGTTTGTAATCTAGGATTGATAGATTTGTAGGGCTTCAGCATTAGAAGACTATATTTTTGCTATGTAGTTTAAAGATACAGAGATATTTCAAGAGTTCCTGCCTTATTACACAATTGTATAGGGAAACAGCCACAGTGCCCTCAGATTTAGGAAGCATATTAGAATTTCAAAATGGATGCACAACTGTGTAGCTATTTTTTGACATAATGCTAATGATTTAGTTAAATGATGGAAAGAAATTGTCAGTAATTTAGGTTTGACAAATTTTGTAGGGCTCGGGTATTGGAAAAATATAATTTAGATCGGCATGCCAGTTCCAAGATGTAGTGATATTTTAAGGGTTTCAGCCTTATGTTGAATTATATAGCAAAACAACCAGTGTGCTCAAATTGATTGAAGCACGCTGGAATTTAAAATCAGGGATTAATTGTGTAGTTTATTTTAACTCAATGATGATTTTAGTTATGATAGAAAGCAATAATAGAGAAGGTTCTTTCTGCACTTGGGAATCAAGCTTGAATTTTTTTCATTAACAGGTGATGATTTTGTATGTAAGTGTGATGATTTTGATGATTTTTGAAAACCTGAAGCTTTAAACAAGCTTGCCATTAATGGTGATGTGCATTTGTTTTGTAACATGAAACACAGCTTCCGTTTGCAACAGTGTCCATTCTGCTATTCCTGGACAGTTGACATGTAGTAACGAAATCTAGGGTTTGAGTCAAGTTCATGATACCATAGGAATGAAATTTATGGTTTGAATCATGTCCATAATACCAATAAACTTATAAAAAACTTGCTGAGTAAACAATTTATGTAACCCATGCACTCAACCTTCAACCAATATGGTTGAAATTTACCATGCTAAGTGTCTGCCAAAAGCTGCCTATGACTTGAAACTGACTCATTAAATAGTAACCATATATGATGGAAAAGGTGCTTTACTCGTCACTCTTTTAGTAAAACAAAAGATTAATAATATGTGAATCACAAGAATCTGCCATTCTCCTGTAGTTAATGTGATTGAGAAAGGATTGCATCAAATCCCTTGGCTCTATTTCTCCAGCTTACGGAATATGAAGCCAAACCTAATGACTTGGATGCAATCTCCAATGAAATCAAGGGTCCTAGTCCAGTAATATCCCTTTGAAGAAATGATTCAATGGATGCTAGTCCAGTCAACTCCTTTGAAGAAATGACCCACCTGTGTGGGATTGAATTAAATATTTTATTGCAGTCATCTGTCTATCACATAAAGTTATCAACTAACAAGCATTAACCATTCTTGGGAAACAAGTCGGTATTTTATTATTGTCATGTGATTACTTAAATTTTACTTGATCACAAGGCTACTAGCCCATCCAATTATTCTAGTTAATCATTCCTGGGAAGCAAGTCAAGCATTTTACTTAGTCACCTGACTATATCACTTAAGTCCATTAAATCATAACCACATCCAATGGTTCTAATTCTGGTTAATCTTTCTTGGAACCAATGGCTATGGTAAAATGAAATGGCATTAAAACACAAACATTTTCGCTGTACAACTACAGTGGATAAGGTTTAAATGATTCTGACAGTAAACGAATTTACATGGTATGAATGTTGTGGGCTTTGACATACAGCAACATTGATATTCCAAATTGCTGCACATAAGTAGCCTCTTATTCAGGTATCAATCAAATAAATTGCCCATTCATTCTTTTCTGCATACACTTGACTTTTTATGATTACACGTGTAGATTTAATCTTTGCTTGAGGGTCGCTGCTGTTTGAGCGGACAAAACCTTTCTTCAGCATCTGCAATATTAAATCCCACTAACCTATAATAGATTGGCCCAGCATTATGGAAGCCAATAATTTATTGTTGTCATTAATGTATCAGATTGTCCAAATTTATGTTAGATTAAAAAAATCATTGGTTCCATTATTCTTATAAACTGGACAGACAATTTCATTCAGCAAGTTCAACTAATTTTCATTGTATTTCTTGATAAGAGGTAAAACAATCTTTAAAAAAATTATTCACCAATATTTACTCAATAAAATACCGGAAGTTGTGAATTTTTGAACTGAGAATTTCCCATATTTCAAGATTTCTACGATTATGAACTCTTTGCTTTACAATTTTTTAATCTTATTCAACTGGAGCAGGAAATGGAGAATCCTCTCGTTTTGATACATGAAAAGAAAGTGTCAAGCTTGCAAGCAGTAGTTCGAGTGATGGAGCTAGCACTGGAGGTGAGTTATATTTTAAGATTGATTTATTATTCTTAGTATATATGGCTATATTTAGTCGGTGTTTTGATTGTGGACTAACAACTTGTTGAAATTATTGCAGAAACAAAGGCCTCTTCTGATTGTAGCAGAGGATGTAGAGAGTGAAGCATTGGCTACTTTGATCTTGAATAAGCTTCGTGCAGGGGTGAAGGTGGGTGGATTCTTCTAATTAAATCTTTGTCCTCTTCTTTAATTCTTTTTCGACACTAAATTCTTAGCATTTGAATAACATATTTGTGTCTGAATCAGGTTTGTGCTATTAAGGCCCCTGGTTTTGGTGAGAATAGGAAAAATAACTTGCAGGATCTTGCTGCACTAACTGGTGCACAGGTTAGTTTTATGTTTGTATCTATCTTAACTATTTTTTTTGGGTTTCGAGTTTCTTGTTTGTAGTGTAAGTTTGACTTCTTCATGTGATACTACCCATTGAACTAACTGTAATCTTCAATTTAGTTAGGTTTGAATGTATTTGCCATTTCGTTTTTTTAACACTTCTTAAGGAAAAGTATATATCACTGGTAGTTATCTTCAGGTCATATCAGAGGAGCTTGGTATGAAGCTTGACAAAGTAGAACATGGCATGCTTGGAACAGCTAAGAAGGTAGATACATATAGTGGTAACCTTCTACATAGGTTTATGATTTTGCTGTCATCCATGGACAGGGTATCTGTTGTGTTGTTATTTTTCTCAAACACTTAAGTCTTCTAAAATTTTTGTTCTATAATGAGATTATTTGTTATTTATTCTAGGCAACTATCTCCAAGGATGACACTATAATTCTTGATGGAGGTGGTGACAAAAAAGCGATTGAAGAGAGATGTGAACAGGTGAGTTTTGTTGGAGTGAAGTGTTCTAATCATTTTGTAAGACTATAGCTTGGTGACAATAAAGCTGGGATTTGTGTTAGTATACTTGGTATGGCTGACAAAATATTTGGTCACAGATCCGTACTAATATTGAAACAAGTACATCCGATTATGACAAAGAAAAGCTCCAGGAGAGGTTGGCAAAGCTATCAGGAGGAGTTGCTGTTCTTAAGGTTTAACTTATAGTCAAACTGCTATTAGATGTTGGAAGATGCCTTCAATATTTTTAAAATTAGGATGATACATTGTATCCAGATTTTTTTGATTGCCTTTTTAATTAATTCTAGATTGGAGGAGCTAGTGAGCTTGAAGTGGGGGAGAAAAAAGATAGGGTTACTGATGCATTGAATGCTACAAAGGCAGCAGTAGAGGAGGGCATTTTACCTGGTAAATAAACATAGAAATTTCCTTGAAAGCGTCAGAGATGGTAATGTTTTTTTGTTAGGAGGGTTATAGTGCTGTGCTTATTGGAAGATGCATTCCAGGTGGTGGTGTTGCTCTTCTCTATGCAACAAAAGAGCTTGATACAATTCCTACGGCCAACTTTGACCAGAAGATTGGAGTTCAGATAATCCAGAATGCATTGAAGGTATGGATTATTAACCTAGACATTTTTGTTTCTGTCTCGAAATAGGCTTGATCTGAGTGTCTAATGATTAATGTTTTCTATTTTCAAAGTCTCCTGTACATATAATTGCTTCCAATGCTGGTGTCGAGGGTGCTGTTGTAGTTGGAAAACTACTGGAACAAGATAATCTTGATTATGGCTACGATGCTGCTAAAGGTGCACTTAATTTATGAACATATTATGCTCATAGTATTTAATTTCATAAAGTTTAACGATCTTTGACATTGATGATTTTTTTGACTAAATCGATTATGGTTGAGGTTTTTTTTCTTAGACATCAGCTTAATGTCCGTTGCAGGTGAGTATGTTGATATGATAAAAGCTGGCATTGTTGATCCCCTAAAAGTGATCAGAACTGCATTAGTTGATGCAGCAAGGTATACTAATTATGTTTATTATAACTAATCAAACAAATTCCTTATTTAATTTTCTTATTTTTACTTGTTTAATTTTAAAATTAACATAGTTTTATCTTTTATGACAATTCTTCTCTTTGTGCAAAATAAGGTTAAAAGAGTCTTGTTTTTACTGCAGTGTATCTTCGTTGCTGACTACCACAGAGGCAGTGGTTGCTGAACTTCCAAAGGATGAAAAGCAAAGCCCGGGCATGGGTGGCATGCCACCCATGGGTGGAATGGATTTCTGAGGAAGTATGAGGATTCCAGCAGAATGTGAAATCTAGGAAGTTTTTGGTGAAGTGGTTGCATTGGAGGTTGGAAAGTGTCGTAAGTTCTACAATTGCAATTTATTCTGGATGGGCAAGTGAAAATTTTGTTCTGTTACTATTTATGCAACTGGATTATTAATTATTTCAAGCTGGGTAGGGCATTTTCATTGAACCACCTGGCAGAGGCCGAGTGGAAAACTGTAAACGTAGGAGAGGAGGCTAAACAATTTTGTAATTAATCTGGTTTGAAGGCAATAAATTACAAAACAATTCCTATATTTTTATATTATTATTACTTTTTTTTTTTGGTTCCAATGTGTACTATCATTGGTTCCTTCTTGTAGAAGGGGATTGTATTTGCCCAACTTTGCGTGGTTCTTGATAGGCAGGTTCCTTTCTTTTTTGACAAGGTTTCTTTCAACTACACTTTTTATTCCAATTCAATCATTTAATTGTCTATGATTGCATGGTTGGATTAGCAGGTTTCAAGTCAACGAATTTTTTAATTCAATGCATCTTTAGAGTAGTTTTTCTGATCTGTTAAGCCAGTTTGAAATGTGCCTGAGTTTCAGGATTGCAGCAAGTTGAAGGTCGTGGGCTGGATGAATGCTGCTGTAGAATTATGAAATCTATTGGAAGCATAGAATTTGTGAAAGAATCTCCACAGCAAAAGTGGTTATTATTTTCAGCGGATTTTTCCATAGCTTTTGTATAATTTTGAGAGCACTTTTGCTTTCATGTGGACGTCAACATGATGATAAATGTAGATTCACACCACAAGCATAGTGTTTGGCATGCTTTTAAGATCCCGATGTGCTTGGAATCCACAGGACTGAATATATATATATATATATATATATATATATATATATATATATATATATATATATATATATCTTTCTGTTTGTCAGTGGCATGTTTCACTGTTTGATGTGCATGAATGTTTGTGAAAACAATGTTGACGCCTTCTGTAAATGACATTTTTCTATTAATGTACTTCCATAGGGGAAAACACATAGATTGAGGTGGGGAAAACACTCAGTAGCTGCCCAGGCTATCTTCGCACACCTAAAACTCCTAAACCATATGTTGGATTTTGTGATTTATTTGGTGTACCTCCATAGGTGAGTAATAGAGCATAATAGAGCATATAGATTGAGGTGGGGAAAACACCCAGTAGCTGTCCAGGCTATCTTCACACACCTAAAACTCCTAAACCATATGTTGGATTTTGCATTTATTTGCTTGAAGCTATCTTTTCAGCTTTTTGGTATACACAGATCTCTCTGTAGGGGTCATGGAGTGCAAAGTGGTCCAAAAGCACCATTTCAAAATGCTTGCCTGATACCCACCTTGTTCTACTCCAATAGTCAGTCAGTCACTCGAAAACACCAGTAGTCAGTCACTTGAAAATGACAGTACTTGTGGCTAAATGGCTAAATGTCCCAGTAGTCTTTTTGAAATGTCCCAATAGCAGTACACAAATGTGCCAATCGCAAACCAAAAAAGTTGAAAAATGATTGATTGTTAGTACATGTGTGATCAGCTATTAGCATTTGTTTTTATTTATTGGACTGTAAGTGTGGTGTATTATGACAAAAACAAAAACAGTTTTTGGACCTGGTATTGGGAATTGGGTCTTGTCTTTTCCCCTTACAAATTTTCTTCGTGAGCCCTAGCTTGATGTTTTCGTTTCTCTTTGTCTACCATACTCAACAGCATGCTTCAGTTATGAGAACCATAAAGCATCTTTATTGTGTACTGCTCTGGGATTGACTGCCTCTGCCTTCAATATATTCTAGCGCTATTAATCTACTTTGAATTGCTAGTGACTACGGGGCAACATGTATGTGCCCCTAGCCAGTGTTAAATAGAAGTCTTTTATATTTCCATTGAATAATAGTGTATATATGTTGCGGCACCCTTCGAATCACCATGTGTCCGTTAAACATCATGGTAGTGCTCATCTAATTTGAATCATTACCTAACAAGACATTATGGGTTGTACATTATTGGATGTCCTTAGCAGATATGTAGGTGTTTATCATAGTCCAGCATTGTCATCCCTGCGTTGGCACAAAATTTTTACTTGCTATACTTTATGAGTGCAGTTGAAAATATGCCGGGTTCTGCCCGGTATCGATTACTTTTTATCTGCACAACGAATTACATAGTGGCTATTATTTGTCCTTTTAAGACCGATGTTTTAGTTTGGTGTTCTGCCAATACGAATTACAGTGGCTGTTATTTGTCCTTATAAGACTGACGTTTTAGTTTGCTGTTTTGCCAATTTCCCCTCGTAAGAAAAATAAGAAATGTTTACATGTCATATCATTAACTTTTTTACGAACAACTTATTAATATTTTAATAATGAAACTGCACCTAATAATGAAACTGTACTGATATATATATATATATATATATATATATATATATATATATATGTGTGTGTGTGTGTGTGTGTGTGTGTGTGTGTGTGTGTGTGTGTGTGTGTGAATGACCCAAAATAAAACAGAAGAAGAATAATAGAGCATATAGATTGAGGTGGTGAAAATATAGTAATGTTAATGTTAAAGAAGAATAAAGCAAGGTAGAAATTTCAATGTTTGTTGTTTGACAATGATTGTAATTAGGATACCAAACAAGTTTTAGAGTACAATTTTAAACTAACAACACGTCCTTTAATTTTTTTTTTTTTTTTGGGTTAAAGCACAGTGATTGAATAGCAAAGGTAACAATATAATCCATAAGAGAAGCATTAAAATTATTTGCAAATATATCAATGCAATTAGGTCATGATAATTAGGTTAGCAAGCAAACATTTTCTATAAAATGGAGTATTCATTGATAGGTATTATTGCAGATGAAGTTATTTGCAAGTGTATCAATTCAATTAGGTCGTAACAATTAGGTTAGCAAACATTTTCTATACAATGGTGTATTTAGTGATAGGTATTATTGTAGATGATATAAAAATAAAGGGTTAGAAAGATTATTCATATTCTAATTAGAGAAATGCATTTAAGAAGATTGAAATTATGCATTACTTAACAAAAATTTAGTTTTTACTATAGTTTGATTGTAAACATGAATACTAATTGTCAATTTTATAAATTAAATAAGATTAATTTATTTGTAGAGTTTATGATTTACATAGAAAATCCGAAAAATAGAATAAAAAGATAACATTTATGAGTCAAAAAAAAAATAATGAAGACCAGATCATTAGGTTTTAATACTATAATTTGGTTTCAAATTTTTTTTTAAACAAAGTGAGCAAAGTGTAGATACATTTCCTTTTTAATAGAATCTAGAATGGTTAATACGTAACATAAAAAAAAAATTCAATAGAAATAGTTTTTAATATTGCAATTAAAATCATATTTATGAATTAAATTGTACATGCTTACATTAGTATAAACTTTCTAAAAAATATACTAATAATATATTTTACATTAGTTTAGATTGCATGCGTTTTCCTTTGTCATAGCCTTCTAAGTTTACAAGAATTAATCTCTTAATTTGTGAGAAATTACATTATCATTTACTTGTCATTCATATTTTATTGAATATATCATTTATGATCTCAAATTTGGGTGTTAGCCTTTGAAAAAGTAGATGAAAAATCACACTAAAAGATGGAATGAGTTGTTAGATGACTATAATATATTAAAAATGACTATACTTAATATTTTAAGAGCATACATTATTAGAAGATAGAAAATATTAAATAATGTGATAGATATTTGAAAAAATATTTTTCAATTTAAATTTTCTACATAAATAGGTGCCGTATAAATAGGTGCCCTATTCAAAGCAAAAAAGTTTTAAGGAGAATCACACAATTCTAAGCATTGAAAGCAATGATTCTAATTGAAAAATGAAGGTTTGATTAAATTTATAGACTTAAAATAAGTCAAATCTAATGTTGAGCATAAATTTTATAAAATGAAGTATAAGACTTCATTTATCTTTTTCTTTATATTCCTTGCCCACTCCAATGTAGACAACTAAGTAGACATAACTAAAATATTTCTTATTATTTATTGAAATTAATTATTATTGTGTTAAACTTGAGTAGATTCGAACCTATGATCTCCCATGTAAGAGGCTCACAAGTTATCATTGTACTCCACAAATTAATAGACATGTGCCACAAGGAATATTAGTTCCTAGCCTATATAATACGGCCATAAATGGGGAATCTCATTCCTAATAGCCCCACATAAATTTGAACTTGGATGAGACCAACATTTGTAGCAATATAAAAAATTATTTATTTAAAAATAAATATACCATCTAAATTAATTTTGTATTCACAAGATTAGGATATAGTATTTCATAAACTACATTTTTTTACATGCAAGAAATTCAGTCTCTCACAATTGGTTCTGTGGTATTGAATGACCACTTACATAACCTGAGCAACCTAATTCACATGCAGGGACGATAAATAGAACTTTGGATATTGAAATTATGTGTTATTATTGTCTCAATGTTATTGGAAATTGGAAAACAAAAGTAAAGTGCAATGGTAGTTGGACATGTGGATAGTTGAAGCTATGTCAACATTATGATGATTAGAAGAATTAGAAATTCTCCACCTCAAATGCCTGAAATTGTTTGAAATTTCATGTGCATGCTTACCATTTGAATGTTGAAATGTTAATATTGAAATGCTTCTCTGCATGTTGCACACCTAATATTTAGGCAATGTATTTTTATGCATTAAAAAATGGTAAATAGAGAACACAAAGCCAACTACAACACTTGCTAGTGATGTTCAATGTGTGATTCAAAATCTAGAACAAGTAGTTACTATATACGAGATTTCCAAATATGTCACCAAATACAAATAGATAGAACACAAATTGAATGAAAACTATTTTTTTCAAGGTTAAGAATTTTTCACGTCAGTAATCGGAAATGGTGAAGTTTGTGTTCAACACTACGCCAAATAAATTTCACACCTTTGATAAAAAATAATCAAAGAATAAATGAGAAACTGGCTATGTATGTATAAAGAACACATGTTAAAATCCCTTTAAGTTTTCTTGAAAGACAACCTTTATAAGAGGAGACACCACATGAAAGATAATGCTTTAGGTTCAATTGGTTTAGGGAAGAATTCGATCAAATGTTTTGGACTAGGTATTAATATGATCAAGGATATAATTTATCAGCGTGCAACTTATAGATTGGATTTGGGTAAAGGAAATAGGGTATTGCTTGAGCATCTCATGAGAGCAATCCTATTGGAACATCTACTTTATTGTCTAGGAAGATTTAAGACCCCTGCAAACATCTCTTATCATGGAATAGGTCCTTCAGTGAGATTGGGTAAATTAATCTCATAGGCGAACTCTTGCCAGCTAATAAGGCTACCTTCCTTTATGATATTACAAAAGTCTCTAATCCCTTTATTGGCCTAGCTACAAATTAAACAACCTTGTATAAGGGCTATAGCCTTCTCTCCATGTATATTCCACCACAAAAATTTATCACCACATATAATTATGCTCATCAAACAAACTATTATTTGTGACTAGGTGCCTTACTTTGTCCCAACATTTCCATTTTGATTTGAATACACTGGATCTTGCAACTCTAATATCAAATTTATCAGATATAAGGTTATCATTGTATAGACCTCTCCAAAAGCTCTTGTGGGGTATCTCTAGCAATATTATTTTTGACTAGTATTTTCCATGGTTATTCTCTTTGACAATCATTGACTATCCATTTGACAACCAAAGCAATACACTAGATACCCAGTCTTTCTAATCCAAACCAAATAACTATTTTCTCAGTGCACCACATCCAATATAGGAGGTCATAAATTTTCTTCTGTAGATAAAGTTGGCCCTATTTGAAAAGCCATGTGGACGCATAGTATATGGTATAAGAGGAGATTTTTTTCTAACATACCTAAAACCTTCCAACTAAAGAAAGGTATTGGTTATTCCATCTAGCCAACTTTTTATTAATCTTTAGGTTCATCCAATGCCTCATTTCCTTAAGGTTGGGATCAACAAATAATGGGAAAGCAAGATATTTGACCAAATGATTAGGTCCCCTCCAAGCTAGAGACTACTTTAAACCATGGGGGCTACAAATCTTGCTATCATAGAAAAATATATTTAGGAAGGGTGACCTTACTCCCATAAGAAACTAAAAAAAGATCTGATTTGTTCATGAGGTGCCCAAGATTTGCTTCACCCAATTCAATTAATGATAGTTGTTTCATTGACAAATTGGATATTGGACAACTGTTCCGCATTGGGAAGAAGAATGCCTTGCACTTTTGCAATAATCCCTTAGTAGGTAGAAGAAAGCATCTGTTGCTATCACAAATAGAGTTGGAGCTAAGGGACATCCTATTTGGTAGACTTGATTAACTCAAAAAGAGATGATCTCACCCCATTAACCTCAACTATTTCAAAATCCCCATTCATTTGACAAAAATAATTCGGGAACCCTAGACTTTGGAGCATCATTTTGATGAATACACATGCATTTATTATTTCTCAATTATGCATTAAACCTCAATATGCCTTTAGATTCTATGATAGAAGTGGGCCATTTAGGTTCCACGTGGTTGGGTGTTAGTGATTCTATTATCATTTAACATTTTGACAAACTTGTACTTTTTTTGGATAATCCCTTGTTACAGTTGTACCATTTTGGTCATATTTGGAGACTTTCTTTTATTTTCAGTTATTGTACTTTGTACTCGGTATCATTCTATCAATGTGATCTATATAGAATATTGTATTGTATTTGTTCTTGGATTATTATTACATACCATGCGACTTGTACAATGTATGTTATGTATTTGTGTATACCTTATGGTATTAGTTGTATTTTGTGTATTCATTATGAGATGATGTATTTGATATTTATTTATGGTTGTGGATAGCACTTAAGATTTATTTGCTTAGTAAAATTAACATGTATGTGATTCTACATTATATTCCACTCGTCTTCTACCATTTCAGTTGAGAATTACGGTTATTTTATGTTGATCATTGCATATGATGATGTTACCGATCCACTACAACATTTGGGGTCAAATTGTGACAACAAATTGTGATGGTAGTGTAATTTGTATGTGATTTTTTTATGTTTTTTTTGCAAGTGTGACTGACGCCATCGTAATACCAATTTTTTCATCGTTATTTCGATGACCATGTGATTATAAACAATAAAAAAGAAAAACATTTGTCATTTTCCCCAAATGCGGTTGTACGTGCGAAGAGGAGCCATGATGAATTGCAGAACTTGAGCCATGAGGTTGCGTTTGTGAGGATCTAGAAAAGACCGGGGCCACAAATTGTACTGCTCAAATCTGTCCTGCATTATAATTTTCTTAGGGCATAATCGATAGTATATTTTCTTTACATTTCAACTTGCTTATTTTAGTATTTTACTACTTTAGAATGTGAGATGAGATTTATGAGCTCATTTGATTCTTAAATAGAATCATCAACGACTTTCTTTGTCTATATTTCATGTAGCTTATTTTCTACACTACATGGTTGTTGTTCAGACAAGAATACATCTAGTTCTTGAACAAAATCACAAGAAACATTGTTTCTATGGGGTTCATCTATAGCTCCTCTCTAGATCCTCCCCAACATTTGCTCCATTTTATTTTGCAACATCTAATAGTTCATCTACACCTTCCATGATCGATGAGTGGCTTCACATGAACAAATCTCAGATTCTTCTATCCTCTACATCTTCTTTTCTTCTCTTCTTTCCTAGGGTTCCACTCTTCTTGTTTCAGACACCATCTTTGGATCCATTCTGGATGCAGCTTCCTATATAAAGATTTCTAGTTTTTGGGTAATTTGTAGGACACCTCGATATCTCCAATACCTCAAGACATGTGATCGCTCCATCCTCCAAATCGGGGAACTCTTCAAATATAGAAAAATAAGAAATTTTGAAAAAGCGAAGGTGGGGAAATTCTTTGGACTTTCCAAACACCTTTGGAAATTCTCTGCACCATAAATTGCCATCCAAAGTTAAACTCACTAGATTGGATAGCCTTTGTAGCTCAGAATATTCATTAGAATGACAATTAAATAATTTAAGTGCCTTGAGATTTTGCAAATCACAGATCCAACTCGACACTACAAATTTCTACATACGTTCCATTGCTGTCATATTGTCAGGAAGATCGGTAAGAGCTGATTTATTTATAATTACTAGATGATGCATATTCACTGGCCTCACAATGGGTAGCCCTAAATTTCACACTTTTTTCTACAAAAGATTTTTTATTATCTGAACTATCTACTTAACTAAAGCATCCATTCTTATATTCTAGAAATTTTATTGAAGTCTCTAGTGAATGGACACACACACACACACACACACACACACACACACACACAAAACATGCACATGTTTGAAACATACACGATATCCAACCTTAGAATTATATCTCAAATACAATGTGGAATTTGTTAGTGGTACAAGCTTATTTTGCATAGATGTTGAAAATTAAAATAGAGAGCTCCTAGAGAATTATATTTTCTCATAGTTTATTTGAACTTAAACCAATGTACTTTTGCCTTCGCAATTGAACCCAAAATCACAAAACTTGTAATAATTGCATAGATTCTTACATATCTAATGACATAAAAATAAATTTTATTGAACTTTTATTTCTGCTTTCCTTTATCAACATCATATAAGGATATTACACTTTCATTTTGAATAAAGTATAGTATCCATTTTACATTCTTAACAAAAATTATCAAAATCTTTTACACTTCAAAGTTTAAATATGAAAAGGAGTATCCATGTAATACTTAACAACAACATAGTCTTTTATACAAGTTACTTTGGATAAACTATATTTTCTTTCTAACCACTAACATGCATTAGAAAATACATTTAGTGTTGATCTCAGATTGCTTTTGACAAGTGAGTGCCTATACACTTAAGTCATTTACTTGGTTCATGCCAAATAAGTAGTACATGTTGAGTACAACATGTATAAGAAAGAACATGCCGAGTACATAGTGAGTGCTGAGTCACTCAATTGCCAAACAGACAGTGTATGTCGAGTGATATAGGAGCTGAGCAAGTAGTGCATGCCGAGCTATTTAGACACCGAGTCACAGTATAGAAATCAATATATGCCGAGCATGAGAAACTTCAGATGCCAAGTAAGACAATTTTGACATAGTTTTTTGTAATGGCACAAACTACTATGTAAACAATTTTTGAGCTGACTTAAAGATTGAATTACGATATTTTGGAGTTAAGGACGAATCTTAAGTTGGAATTGTTGGTGTAAATAAGTATTTATTATTTACACTTTCCTTAAGTTTTCGTAGGTTAATGCATTAGCATATTAGTTGTCATGTAGACACTTAGGAGTTTGTATATTTACATGAGTTGTCATGTTGACAACATAGTAGTTTGTACTCCAATTGAGCACGTGTTGTGTACTACATCCCTTTATGAGATACACCTTTGCATTCTTATCCTTTCATTGTTGCACATACATTTATGCATAATGGAGGATAGTCCACTCTTGGTGGACATGTGCTTAGTTGGTATGCTCATCTCTTTGCTGACTCCTAGTCATATCGGTTTCCTTTATATACAAGACACTTCTATGATGTAATCATCCAATTATCTGATATCCAATCATCTGATATCCATTCTCATTTGATCATCATTTTTCTCTCTTGTGCTATCTATTGAGTTTCTTGATCTTGGCGTTAAATTATTGCCTTAGGCGAATTCTTACATGGTATCAGAGCTTTTACCAAATTCTTACATGGTATCAGAGCCATAGGAGTTTCATTGCATAGCCATTGGAGATATTTTTTTTTGTAGGTCAAGATTGAAGCTTGCTGGTGCAAATTAGATATTGGTATCACATTCAGAAGGTCAAAAAACCCCCAAATTGACTTTGATTTCATCAAAATCAGACATCTGAGGTGAAATCTAGAGTCATTTGATTTTTGGAGGTGTAACAATGACGATTTAAGAAAAATAATTATAGAGGTGATTTTCAAACAATGATATCTCCCTCATACAAACTCTTTTTTTAAAGCAATTTTTTTTGTTTTAGGGTAAAATTTCATGATCTACACATTGGTGCATGTTGTTTGTGATCTTTGTTCTTGAATTTTTTTGAAAATTTCCAATCCCAATTTTTACAACTTTAGAGGCTTCATTTGGGCTCATATGGACACATATTTAGGTGCTATTTTTTTGAAAGTGCATGATTTTTTGTCTACTTTCTAGATTTGGTATCAGTTTGGAGCAATTTTGAGTGGACATAATACTTTTAGCATTTGGTCATTTTTGACCTATTTTGAAACTTGTAATTAATTAGATCCTTGAGAGGTCTTGTGTCTTATCTTGTTGAGTCATATATAGCTTCATATTTTCAGTTGTAAATAAAAAAAATTAGAGTTCCACTTTGGCCCAAAATTGGCAAGTGGCTATTGTACCTACACTAAATATCAAATGGAAAAGCATCTAATTTTGGGGGGGGGGGGGGGGGGTTGCATTGATTAGTACATCATGGATGAGGAAGATTAAATTACCTTGACGACACAAAACTATAAGCAATGGAGTGGATTAATTCTCACTTATCTTAGTGAGTATAATGCATTGCCATATGTGAAAGGACTTTCATACAACGGTGACACTATTACAATAATTTATTGTGCACTCTTTCTACATATGGATATGGAGGTTATGGATTCACTTGATGACATGAAGTCAACTGATTTTTATGATATTTGGATCTATCTTTGGGAGATGTATGGAGATCCACATGTTCCTCCATTCCCAAAATATCTTTTACCTCCAGTTGCAACTACTAATTCTCCTATTGATATTGCATCTATTGTTGCTCTTGATGATGCTTGTATTCACACAGTCATGGATTCACATGATTCATTGCAGCAAGATATTCATTGTCTTCTAGACTCAGTTCCTTGGGATGACTTCTTGACAAACATTGCAGGTTTGTTTGTGGAGTACTACATTGAGGATATGGGAGACACTATTGATGATATACATTTTCTCTTTATTGAGTATGATCCTTCTTCAGTTGTTGCAAGGGAACACTCTGACCCTCATGATTCTCTACTTGATCTTTCTTTTGAGTTTGACATGATTGTGGATACTTTCTTACAACATTTGCAAGAGGTCCCTTTCACTTAAGAGAAGACATTTGAGTCTTTGGACATTGCTTTATATGAATCTCAAACTTCACTTGAGATGTCAGATTGCATGGTTGATCATACTTATGTGTTGTAGATTCCTATGCAGTTTCCTAAGATAGATTACATTCTATGAGTTCTTCCTATTGATTGGGGAGGATTATTTTGTACACCCATGACACCGTTTCTTCCTCAAGGGAGAAATATCATTCAGTTTTCATGGTGCAACTTCTACATTGATCCAGGAGCATATTTCATGGGTATAGATTCTACATTCAGGGGGGACTTCTTTGTTTCTCTTCCTACTTCTTTTTTTGAGGAGGCATCTTGGTCTTTGGAGTTTGATCCACATTCCTATACAGAGCAGTTGTCATTGGCTCCTTGTCCATCACCATCTTCTATTGGACTTGATCTTAATTGGTTCATGACATCTTCATTATTCAAGGACATGGCGACACATCTTTAGATTTCAAAGACAACATACTTCATATGGATTCCTCTTCCATCTTCCTATCCACAATGGGAAGCCTTCTTGTATTTATATTTGGTGTATCTTCTTCCTAAAGGGAGAAATGTTGTTTTTAGGCATTGGATTCTCTTTTGTCTTCAAGCACTCACCATTCTTGTAGGAGACCATTCACTATAGGGGGAATTTCATTTCTCCTTATTTCCTTCTTATGAATGGATTCTCTGTTGTATAGGCATGATGTATGTCATAATAGGGGGGTCTTGATTACTCCATCCATGCATGCATCTTACTTTTTTTTTCTTCTCTCTTTTTTGTGGGGGGTGGGGGGGTGGTTTCCCATGAGGTTTTCTCTCTTTCTCCGCTTTATGAGAGTTTGCATGCTTTTGCATCTTGTACATGGGTACCTAACATGGCCTAGTAACCGAGACCCATTTTGCATTATTATCTAGCTTTTGTGAGCTTAAGTACATTTCCCTAAGTTGCACTTATAGGGGGGTGTTGGTGTAAATAAGTATTTACTATTTACACTTTACTTAAGTTTACTTAGGTTAATGCATTAGCATATTAGTTGTCATGTAGACACCTAGGAGTTTGTATATTCACATGAGTTGTCATGTTGACAACATAGTAGTTTGTACTCCAATTGAACACATGTTGTCTACTACATCTCTTTATGAGATACACCTTTGCATTCTTATCCTCTCATTGTTGCACGCACATTTATGCACAATGGAGGATAATCCACTCTTGGTGGACATGTTCTTAGTTGGTATGCTTATCTCTTTTCTAACTCCTAGTCATATCAATTTCCTTTATATCCAAGGCACTACTATGATGTAATCATCCAATTATCTAATATCCAATCATCTAATATCCATTCTCATTTGATCATCATTTTTCTTTCTTGTGCTATCCATTGAGCTTCTTGATCTTGGTGTTGAATTATTGTCTTAGGAAAAATTCTTACATGGTATTAGAGCTATACCAAATTCTTACAGGAATCCCTATGAATTACATGTAGTCAATCAGGTAAAGGGAAGGTTTAAGAAATAAAATGGATGAATCATAGCTGTTGATTCATACCTAACCCTAAGTCACCTAAGTCTTCTTAAGGAGGAAAAATTCTAAACTATCTAGTATATGTGGACGAAGTGAAGAGAGAAGCTTGCATGTGCAAATAGAGCATTCATGGTGGGTAAAGAATTGTGAAGTGAAATTAATGTAGATACTCTCTGATACCACTTGATAGAGGGCCACACCACCCTTACCCACTCACAATCAAGAAAGAAACAATATAGAGACCAAGAAAAAAAAAAATGCTTCACAAATAATTTTATTATACTTGAAAAATCCTTACAACACCCACAAGATGATATGACTTCTTCAACATAAGAGAAATCCTAAATAAGAGTCTTCACACCTTCTTCTCGAGCTTCTACTCCTCAAGCTTCTCCTTGAGCTTCTACTTCTTGAGCTCCTTCTTGAGCTTCTACTCCTCGAGCTTGATTACAAATGATAATAAGCCTTGCTTAAATAGGCACTTCTAACCCAAGACATTACAAACACAACCAATGTGGGATAAAAGGTAAATACAACTATCTTTAAATAAATATTAAATTCCCACCCAAATACAACTAAGCACCCAACAAATACTAAATACATGATTTATCCAAAACCTTCTAGAATTTCCACCTACACACCTCGATTAATGGTATGACAACTATTTTCCTATTTATGCCACCCATGCACCTTGAAAATAGAAATTCCTCTTTTCCCTTTTTTTCTATTTTCTCCTTTTTCTCTTTTTATTTATTTATTTATTTCCTCTAATTTTCGTCACTTTTCTCTCTCCTCCACAATTTTTTTTTTCCAATTTTTTTTTCAAATTTTTTTTTTTCCCCATGCAAGATGCTCCTGCATCAGAAATTGCATTGCATAATCAATTAAAGGAGAATAAAGGAAGGGAATAGTATACAAAAAAGAGACATATGATCAAGAAGGATCAAGAATACATAAGTTTAGAGTTGATTTATCATCAAGCAATAGAGTGCTAACTGCAGGATCAAAGCTGAGTCATTCTTGTAGGTGAATCAGTTAAATCTCTTAACAGAGTAGTCCTAATAGGCTGTGTTGAAATACTTTAACATGGTGCTTACTTAATTGTAATTTGAAGTCCTTTAACAAGGCACACTTCTAATAGGGTGTTGAAATACTTTAACATGATAAGACCTAATAGTCTTTGTAAGCCTTTAACAGGGCAAAATTTTCACAAGGTAGATCATGTCTCATGATCAAACATTGTAACCTTCATTAGATACACTTTATTATTGCAGTAGTTAAGATTTGTGGGTGTCATCCCCACCCTAGTTGTACCTTCTCATTGGAGGGTTTCTAGGTAATCATATCTAGTGTCATATATGTGTGAATGCTTACTTGCTTGCATGATTTAGATGTACATGCTTTACATGGTATTTTAGTTTACTTATTGAATGTATGAGACAAATGTTTTATGGGTCAAAGTTTAAACTACTGATTCACCCCCTCTTAGAAGTTTACCTTTCCTATTGTAATTCCAACAATTGGTATCAGAGACTTGTTCTCTAAAAGAGAAGCTTTGTAACTTTGAGGAAGGATCTTGAAAATAGAAGTCTACAAGTTGGGAAAGATCATTAAGAATCCGAGAATCAAAATACAACTCATTCTACATCAAATGAATGAAGCAAGAGAAGACCTAAATAAATCTTTTAAGAGAAGGAAGGAAATTTCCTTTGAGGAGAATGACACATAATACAAAGAGATAGACACTACTAAGCTATTTGTTAATGGAGACTCCAATGAATTTGATGTAGCAGTTGCAGATCTAATGGAAAAGAACAGAGCCCAAGCTGAGGAAATCAGAAATCTTAAGTTAGAGCAAGAACCACAAGCCATACTACCATGTGAGGTGATTGAATATAAAAAGAGAGCCATGGAAGAAAAAGTCATGATTGAAGAAGACAAAAGAGTTTTCACCAAAAGACTGGAAGAGAAATCATTAGAGCTAACCAAGATTTCTAACATGCAATTGGATACTCTGAGTCAAATGATGAATGCCAACTATGAATTGAATGTCAAGTACATTGAGATAACAACATTGAAGTTGTAGAATGAACAATTGCATAATGACTTAAAAAGGGAAAAGGAATTTGTTGAAAGTTTCAATAAACCAAGTGAAGCCATCAAATACTTTGAGCAATTATTGAGATCCCCTATATCTAATAATGATACACCTGGATTGGGATATGCACGTATTGAAGGAGAGTAATCCAAAAGTGCTAAAGAAAGGAATAAAAAAGGTAAGAATTCCAAACCCACTTGTCATAACTATGGTAGGAAAGGACATACTACTAATGTGTGCAAGAGCAAGACTGTAAATCAGAATGTCAAGCATAAGAGCATGGTTCATTGCCATAAGTACAACAAACAAGATCATTAGGCATATTAATGCAGAACTATGACCATGCACACACAAAGATTTGAAGGATATTGTTATAACAATCAAAGTATGGACATAGAGCTTTTGAGTGTAGATCCAAACCCATATGATCATTAGACATGAAAAAAAAGGTAAAGTACAATGACAACTCTTACAACTAGAATTATAATACAAGATATGGCTATCATTATTGTCAAGAGTATGGAGATGTTCTTGAGAATTATATTAGGACACACTTCAGAAGTGACTACAAAAGGTGGTTGAGTCAAACCACATGTTTTAGCTATTTGAAGATTGGTCACATTAGTTGATATTGTCCAAAAAAGTCAAAGGCACCAAGTTGTGAGTTTGACAAAGGCAAAGGCAAGGCAGACGTTGAAAATGTCAGAAATGAAATGAACAAGACATGGAAGAAAAATGAGGATTGTAGCACATCAAGTGGAGTAGGGATCACTTCACCCAACGGGTCAGGTGGTCACACCTCATCAAACTAAGCAATCAAGAGGTATGTGGGACTGGTATTCATAAGTTATATCATACATCAATGTTAGTTTGTGGTGATTGATTAGGAAAGTACTGTACATACTTCATAAATTCTTGTGGCCTACATGTTGTAACCCTAAAGTGGCATAAAAATTACTTGTATAAAAGCGCTTAGGGTTAGGTATTCTCATTAAGTTGTGATGCAAAATTGCTTCTTGCGGCGGTATTGAGCTGTAAGGGATTACAGATTATAATCAAGTTGTAATCACTGGATTGTGATGATATCAAACTTGTTGTTTGGTGGACGTAGTCTAGGGATTGGGTGAACCACGTTAAATCTTGGTGTCTTGTGTTCTTTTTTGTGTGGTCTATTATTTTCTGATATTGGTTATATTTGCATGTAATTGTTATTTCTGTCCGTGGTTTAATCCTAACAAGTGGTATCAAAGCGAGGTTTTTTTTTTTTTTCAGTTATCCTCTATAGGAAAGTCTCATGGTTGAGTGGGAGTGATGGAAAACAAAGGTAAGCTGAGGATTGATAGGTTTAATGGGCAGAGCTTCTAGTTATGGAAGATGCAAATAGAAGACTATCTTTATCAGAAGGATTTATGGAAGCCGTTAGAAGGTAAAGCCAAGAATCAAGGATATATGTCAAATGATGAATGAGATCTTTTGGACAAAAAAGCACTTGGAAGCATTCAATTATGCCTGGCACCATCAGTGGCATTTAATATTATAAAAGTGAAGACAACAGAAGAGTTGATTAAAACCCTAGTGACACTGTATGAAAAGCCCTCTACTTCAAACAAGGTATTTCTCATGAAGCATTTATTTAATATGAAAATGGCAGAAGGTGGATTTGTTGTAGATCATTTAAATGAGTTTAATACTATTACTAGTTAGCTATCTTCTATGGATATCAATTTTGAAGAAGAAATTAGGGCTCTCTTGATTTTGTGTTCTTTGCCTGAAAGCTGGAATGGCTTGGTAATGGTTGTGAGTAATTCTATTCCTGGATCTAGTACTCTAAAATATGATAATGTGATTGGTGTTATTTTGAGTGAGGAAACTTGTAGGAAATCCTCAGGTGGATCTACATCAGGAAGTGCTTTGAATGCACAAAGCAAGGGCAGAATGATTGAGAGAGGAAGTAATTCTAGAAATCATGAGAAATCAAGAGGAAATTCAAAGGGGAGGAGGTCTTAATCGAGAGGATCGAAAGACTACTGGTACTATGGGAAACCAAGTCATTAAAAGAAAGATTGTTGGAATCAAAAGAAAAATGAAGGATATAAACCAGATGGAGAAAAGGAGGCAAATGTGGTAAGTAACAAATCCGAAGAGGATGTTTTATTTTTGTCTTTAGAAAGTGTTGATGATTCATGGGTTTTAGATTCTGGTGCTTCATTTCATGCTACAACTCATAGAGGTTATTTCATTGATTATGTCCAAGGGGATTTTGGACTTGTTTATTTGGGGGATAATGAACCTTGTTAGATTGTTGGAAAGGGAAAAATTAAGATGATGTTTCAGAATGGGAATCATTGGCTACTACATGAGGTAAGACATGTTCCAAGGCTGCGTAGGAATTTAATTTCAGCAAGGCAACTCGGTGATGAGGGTTGTGTAGTCACTTTTAATGATAAAAATTGGAAGGTTTCAAAAGGTTCCCTTGTAGTAGAAAAAGGTGTGAAAGTAGGCACCTTATATCTTTGTACAAGTCATATTGTTGTTCCTTCTACTTTAATTATTTTAGAGAAAAATGAACGTTTGAGAATAGTTGCTACAATTGAGCAGGGAGAACAAATAGCTACTGTAGATTCTGATACAACACTGTGGCACAACAGACTTGGGCACATGAGTGTGAAAGGTATGAAAGTAATTCATTCAAAGAAAGTTTTACCAAGTTTGAAATGTGTTATTATGGATTTCTATGAAAGTTGTGTCTATGGAAAATAAAAGAGAGTGAGTTTTGTGAAGACTGGGAAGGAAAACAAAATGGAGAAATTAGAGCTTGTGCATATAGATGTATGGGGACTGGCTCAGGTATCTTCCTTTGGTGGCTCTCATTATTATGTTACATTTATTGATGAAAAAACTAGAAAAGTATGGGCTTATTTCCTTAGACAGAAATTTGATGTATTTCAAACTTTTAAGAAATAGAAATGATTGGTTGAAAATGAGACTGGTAAGAAATTAAAATGTCTCAGATCTGTCAATGGTGGTGAGTATTGCAGTTGTGAATTTGAAGATTATTGCTCCACTAATGGTATTCATAGTTAGAAAATTGTTCCAAGGACTCCACAGGAAAATGGAGTGGCTGAACGCATGAATAGGACTATAATGGAGCGCGCAAGGAGCATGAGATTGCATGCTGGGTTGCCCTTACACATGTGGGTGGAGGATATCAATACTACTATATATTTGATTAATAGAGGTTCCTCTACTCCTTTGGGTTGTGGTATTCCAGAGGAAGCATGGACTGGTAAGAAGGTGAGTTATTCTTTTCTCAAAACCTTCGGCTGTGAAGCATTAGCTCACATATATTTTGAAAATAGAACCAAGCTAGAAGCTAACTCAAAGAAATGTGTATTTTTTGGATATGGCATTAATGAATTGGGTTATAGGCTTTGGAATTTTGAAAATCATAAAATTTTAAGAAGCATGGATGTCATATTCAATGAGAAAGTGTTGTACAAAGATCTGTTGCAGCAACATGAGAAGAAAGAAGATGATTATGTAGTGCTAGATGATACTCCAAAAGCTGACATTCCAGCCATTCCTCATGATGTGCAACAACCACAACAATAAATACCACACACACCGTTGAATGTTAGACGATCAACAAGAAAAATTAGACCTCCAGAAAGATTCTCTCCCTCTTTGTATTCAATTTTACTTATTGATGTTGGTGAACTTGAATGTTATGATGAAGCTATGTAGGTGGATACTAAGATTTAGTGGGAGTCTGCAATGAAAGACGAAATGGACTCTTTATTGAAGAATAAGACATGGGATTTATGCAAGTTGCTTCTAGGTAAAAGAGCTTTACAGAATAAGTGGGTTTATAGGTTGAAATAAGAGGAAGGAGGTAAGAAAATATTTAAAGCTAGGTTAGTTGTGAAAGGATTTGCACAGAAAAAGAGCATTGATTTTGATGAGATATTTTCTCCTGTTGTTAAGATGACTTCTATCCATACTGTTTTAAGTCTTGTGGCTACTGAAGATTTACATTTAGAGTAGCTTGATGTTAAAATAGCCTTCCTTCATGGTGATTTGGATGAAGAGATATAAATGGCTCAGTCACAGGGATTTGCGGTCAAAGGTAAGGAGAACTTAGTGTGCCAATTGAAGAAAAGTTTATATAGCTTGAAGCAAGCACCTCGGCAATGGTATCTAAAATTTGATAGTTTTATGCATAAGCATGGATAAAATAGGTGTCATTCAGATCATTGTGTTTATTTTAAGAGGTTGGATGATGAAAACTACATTATTTTATGTTTATATGTTGATGATATGCTTGTAGCTGGGTCTAACATGGATCACATTAATGGGTTGAAACAACAATTAGCACATGCATTTTCTATGAAGGATTTGGGGGTAGCAAAACAAATCCTTGTTATGAAGATTTTTAGAGATAGGAAGAATAGGAAATTGATGCTATATTAGGCTAATTAAGTGGAGAAGGTGTTGTAACATTTCTCTATGGAGAATGCTAAAGTTGTCAGCACTCCTTTACCTAGTCATTTGAAGTTGACTAAGGAGATGTGTCCTAAGACACAAGAAGAGGAGGACAAGATGCCCAAGGTACCTTATGCTTTAGCTGTAGGAAACTTGATGTATACTATGGTATGTACTAGGCCATATATTGCACATGCAGTGGGAGTCATTAGCAGGTATATGAGTCATCCAGGAATTGAGCATTGGAATG
This sequence comes from Cupressus sempervirens, assembly GCA_028749045.1. Taxonomy (NCBI): domain Eukaryota; kingdom Viridiplantae; phylum Streptophyta; class Pinopsida; order Cupressales; family Cupressaceae; genus Cupressus; species Cupressus sempervirens. Next base: position 110,779,482 of record CM053783.1, read on the forward strand.
CTATCAAATGGATTCTCAGATATTTGAGAGGAACATCTAATAAGTGTTTACACTTTGGGGGTTCTACTACTAATTTATAGGGTTATGTTGACTCAGATTTGGTAGGGAATATTGATACCAGGCAGAGTACTACAAGTTATGTCTTTACTATTGGTGGGGCAGCCGTGAGCTAGGTTTCTAGGTTATAGAAGGTTAATGATTTATCCACTACAGAGGCAGAGTATGTAGCTACTACAAAGGTAGCCAAGGAGATGATATGGCTTCAGTTCTTCTTGGAAGAATTGGGATACCCTCAGAGGGATAATTATTTGTTTATAAATAGTCAAAGTGCCATTCATCTTGCAAAGAATTTAGCTCTATATTCAAAGACCAAACACATATAGTTGCGATACTATTTCATTCGGTCAGTTTTGGGGATGGAAAATTAAAGCTGGAGAAGATACATATAGATGACAATCTAGAAGATATGTTTACCAAGGTAGTGACAAGGGAGAATTTGAACTCCTCTTCAGCTTCGGTTGGTCTTCTAGACTGAACTTGAATAAAAGAACAATAGAGTCCAGGGTAGTTTGATCTAGTGGGAGCCCCATGTGGTAGCAGTATCGCTACAAGATCAGTCTCCAAGTGGGAGATTGTTGTTTAGTGTGGAGCCTGATCAGTCCCCAAGTGGGAGATTTTTAGTTTGTGGTGACTAATCGAGAAAGTACTGTACATACTTCATAAATTCTTGTGGCTGATGTTGTGGCCAACATATGGCTGACATGTTGTACCCTAAAGTGGCATACAATTACTTGTATAAAAGGGCTTAGGGTTAGGTATTTTCATTAAATTGTGATGTGAAATTGCTTCTTGTGGCGGTATTAAGCTGTAAGGGATTACAGATTGTAATCAGGTTGTGATCACTAGAATGTAATGTTAAATCTTGATGTCTTGTGTGCTTTTTTGTGTGATCTATTATTTTCTGATATTGGTTATATTTGCATGTAAATGTTATTTCTGTTCATGGTTTAATCCTAACAATTAGTTCCAAAAGAATCTAGTACTGAAAATTCTAGATAAGCATGAATAAAGATGCAAGATGTTATTAGGAATAAAAAAGAAATCTTTAAATTTTTCATGTTATTTTTGAGCATGAAAAGTTTCCTATGATTGCCAAGTGAAATGGTAGAGGATATCGAGCTAACAAATAGGCTAGTTGATGCCAAGCTCGTAATGATCGCTGAATGATTGAAAAGACTAGTGGATGTCGAGTGAGCCTGAAATTTGGTTGATGCCGAGCTTAGAGCTATGTAACACTCAAAATTAATTGTAGTGTTTCAAAAGGGTATTTAATCAATTTTTAGCTCATTTTACATCATTTCAAAATTGAGAAAGAGCAAGGAGAGCTAAAGGTGATCAAGAATTTCATTAGAAACAATTGCAAAAGATTTGAACATCAATTCAACACCATTTTATTAAATTTAGCAAGGTATTTATCATGTGTTGAGCTACACTATTTCTATTTTCAAAAACCCCAGTTTCGCAAAATGGCATCTAGTTTAAAGGGTGTAGAGGATAAGGATGTTTTGAATGATCAACTGGTTAGCAATGAGGTCAAATAACTAATTTTCAAAGCCATACCTGATATTACATATAAACAAGACCCCTCTGGTGCATTATCCATGATACCACCAGAAGTTTTAATGGTTCAAGATGTCAGGAAATGTTACAATTGCAAGATTGGAAGTATTGGAGACATGGAGATTAGACAAACATATGATAGATTATGTGAAAATGGTGTATTAAGGGAAGAATTCAAAATTGTAGAGAAGAAAATGTTAACTCGTGCCCTAGATTTCCCAAATATTTTCAAAACTGAATGGATTAGGATTGCATTAAGTAGGATTCATGATAATTCACTTTGGTTAGACAATTTCCCTATCAAAATAACCAAAAGAATAATTCATAGGGCAACAAGGTATCCAACCCTAGATCAGCCCAAGATTTTAAGGAGCAATTCAAAAGAGGTTATTGAAAAGAATATAGGAATCATGTGGAATAAAAGAGGAATGACAATTGACACCATCACAAATCCATTGATAGATTTTGTAGTAAGGGTAATTGCACACAAGTTCTACCAATCAAGCAAATTAAATAGTGTGCCCTATATTGTAGTAGATATTGGTTATAAGATTATCAAGAAAGATCACACATATGATCTTTCCGAGCTACAACTACAATAGTTGATTGAAAACCTAGGAGCAATAAGGAAAACAAAGAGTGCTTAGTGCAAATTTGGTTCTGTTATGATATGCATTTTCTTTTATGTTCAAATCACATTTTTCACATTTGGTACTATGGCATGGAAAAAAAACAGGTTAGTGGTAGTATAGATAGGTGTGTTCATTGAATAATTGGGTGAAAATTTTGAATCTATAATGACCAGTTACTTTGAGGACTTTAAGCAATCTATGAAGAAAAGACTAAGAATTCTAGTATCATTAGTGGAAAAATATTAATGATAAAATATTATGATGATGTTTGTTTCCCAATTGATGCTGATTATACTTTTGTTCAAGAAACAACTCCAAGGGTAAGATGGATAAGACTATTAGATTATGAAATAAATGTAGATGAGGCCTCTACAACAATAACAACATTACTTGCAAAAGATATTGATAAAGATGCCAAAGTATTTGGTAATTATGGAATGACCAAATCCAAGTTCACTATGGAACTAAAGACTACCTCTATTATAAAGAAGGAGAAGTTGGTGAAGAATTTGAAAGAAAAATTTGGTAAAGGTGCCAAGCAGAAGAGGATGAAGAGGAAGAGGATGGAGAGGAAGAAGACACCCAGACCCAAGCATCAGTTGCATTAACACAAGGAATGGGAGAAGATCAACAAGAGGAAGAGATAGAAATTGTAGAAGGTGACAAGAGAGAATAAGCTGAGGAAGCACCTACTCCTACTAATGAAAAGAAGAGAAAGGCTAAGGCTCAACCAGTGACAAGGTCCAAGAAGATTTCCAAACCCAGCCAACCCAAACCTACTGCACCTACTACAAGGGCTAGTGCATGTGTCACTGCACTAAAGGAAAAAGAGAAGACCAAACCTACAGAGTAGGGAGGAGGAGTGCAAAAAAGACCAAGAAGGAAATACATTGTACAAGATGAATTAGATGAGGAAAGAACAAAATCTAATGAAAATAGCCAATTCAAATTGGTGAGTCACAACCCATCTTGAGATCTAGAAAACCTATGTAAAAATGTTAAGAATAGTGCAGATCTGTCAAGATTTTCTCATATTGATTTTGATAATCTTGGTAAATTTGAAAAGAATCAAGTGGAGGAGGCCATATATGCCATGATGGGAAATTTTAAGAAACCCCCACTAGAAATTTCCAACTCAATGCCTAACAGCTTATATGAAAGAGTTCAGTAGAAATGGAATTATTGTTTGGATATAGGAAGGAAAATAAGGGAGGCATCACTTGCACTAGTTATGCCTGAACTTAGTAAGGAAAAAATTCCTAAGGCTATGAAGAAATATGCAGTTAGATTTGTTCCAAAATATAAAGCCTTCAACATATTGCAAAATAATATTGAAGATGTTGTAAAGAAGACAACTCAAATGTGGAAAATTATGTATGGGCTTGCTACAGTAAAAGAAGGAAAATAGGAACCCATTGAGGTAAAAGAAGGAAAATAGGAACCCATTGAGGAAGAAGAAGATGAAAATGGGTATAGAAATGAATATAGATGACAAGGCAATGACTGAGGTAGAGTAGCAAGAAGAACAGAGTGTACAAGATACATAATTGCCTAATGTTAGCCCTCAACATATAACAAGTGCAAATATTGAAAAAAAATAGTGAAGGATGTTTATGATCCAACTGCTTAGAAAATCAACCCCCTAATAGAGGAAGATCTAAAAAATTTACTTGATCAATCTACATTGTAGGAAAATCTATGTGATAATCCTGTATTAGTGAGTGTAGATGAGATTCAAAAATCAGGGACTGACACTACAAGGGAAGAGGTGAAAACAAAAGAACCACCTACCATCACCCCTCAAGTCACTAATGTACAACCTTTATATAAATTCCCATAAGATACAACAACAAAGGTTGATACAATTGGAAAGGATAAAGTGGAAACCCAAGCCACTACTGAAGAACATAGTCAAGCAGGTCAGATGAATCGATTTGCACCACCAACAAAAGTACAAGGTGCAAGTCAAGGCACTGTGGAAAATAAGGACAAGCCTAAAGACACTGAGCTGACACCAAAGTTGAAGGAGCAAGTAGCCATTTAAGCACTGGTAACTTTACTAAAGCCTGGCACCCCTTCCAGTCACACTCTTTAGAAGTTGAGCACAAATGCAACACCGTTACAAATATCAGTGTTGAGTCCAAGTACATCAAAGGTAGAAGAGGTAATTACATATGGAGATGTAAGACTTGATGATGAGATTGTGTTACCAAAGTATGATTATGACATAATGACAATAGAGAAGATGGGTATATTGCAAGAAGCCCTAGCTAGAATGAAGCATCAAGAACTACTTAGAAGGGAGTATAAGTAGAAGCAAGCACTACTGGACATCAAAGACATATTCCTAGATGCATTTAGTCTGCCTACTCCAGATGAAACCAAGCCACTGATTGAATGACTGACAAATATAGTGGAAAAGGTAAATAATGCACACCCTGATACAAATAATAAATTATTAGAATGGTCTGAAAAGAAATTTCAAAGTAAAGTGAATGAGAAAATATTAGGTGACATAAAACTCACACAAGTTGCATTGGCAATAAAGGTAGAAAGTGTGAAGAAGGTACTTGAGAACATTTTCTCACTATACACCAAATTTTGCAACCCCACACTCTTCATGCAAGAAACAAGGAGTCACATTTTGAGTTTGGAAAGTCAAATTAATGCATCAGGTGCAAGATTGCCTATGCTCCAGCCCAAAGTGAGATTTTTTAAAGAACTTTGTTGCAAACCCAGAGTTAGTCAGCAACATTATTTGCCAAAGAAGCCAACATAAGGGCAAAACTGATTAGCATCCAAACCACATTGACCCCACACATGGAGATTTTGTACAAGGAGTTAGGCTATGCAAAAACTCTTATAAAGAAAAATCTCAATCTTTCTACATTAGATGACCTAGTCCACCTTGTTGCCAAGCTAGCCATCCAAATTAAGTCTTTGGATGTAGCATGTGAAAATGGGGATGCAACTCTTAAGATTATACTAGAGGTCGATAAATCTTTCTTGGACAAACACACTATCAGTGTATAGCCCATTGACATAAGTGTCAAAAAGGGGGAGAAACAAAGCAGTAAAGAACAAGGGGGATAAAAGAAAAGAAAAGGGGGAGATAGTAAGAAAAGAAAAGAAAAGAAAAGGGGGAGATAGTAAAAATAGAGAGAAAGAGAGTTAAGCTAAAATAGAGTAAGAGCATGGGGGAGCAAGCAAAGAACAATAAGCAAGTCAAAGAGTATCAATTGGGACACATTTACTTAGCAGGAGTACATAATTTTGAGTACAGAACCAAACCTATCAACTTAGGGGGAGTTATAAAATTTTTTAGTATAAGTTTTTACAAAATTTTGAAATTTTGAAATTTTGTACAGTAGCTAAATAAGAGATATGATATGCTCATAAGAATAAGGATATTAATGAATGACCAAGTTTTTTTGACACTCATGTCAAAGGGGGAGATTGTTGATGTCAAATTGGTTTTGACAAGTGAGTGTTTATACACTTAAGTCATTTACTTAGTTCATGCCAAATAAGTAGTACATGTTGAGCACAACATGTATAAGATAGAGCATGTTGAGTACACAGTGAGTACTGAGTCACTCATGTACTGAGTCAGTCAAGTGCTGAACAAACAATGTATGTCAAGTGATACAAGAGCTGAGCAAGCAGTGCATGCTAAGTTATTTAGATGTCGAGTCATAGTATAGAAATTAGTATATGCTGATCATCAAAAAATTCAGATGCCAAGTAAGATAATTTTGACATAGTTATTTCTAATGGCACAAACTACTATGTAAACTATTTTTGAGTTGACTTAAAGATTGAATTATGATATTTTGGAGATAAGGACAAATCTTATGTTTGAATCCCTATGAATTACATGAAGCCAATTAGGTAAAGGGAAGGTTTAAGTGGAAACATGGATGAATTGCAATCATTGATTCATACCTAACCCTAAGTCACCTAAGTCTTCTTAAGGAGGAAAAACCCTAAACTATCTAGTGTGCATGGAAGAAGTGAAGAGAGAAGCTTGCATGCACAAATAGAGCATTCATAGTGGGTAAAGAATTATTAAGTGAAATTGCATTGTAGAATTAGTTAAAGGAGAACATAGGAAGGGAATAGTATACAACAGAGAGACATATGATCAAGAAGGATCAAGAATGCATCAGTTTAGAGGTGATCTATCATCAGAGTGGTAACCATAGGATCAATGCTGAGTCATTCTAGTAGGTGAATCCATTAAATCTCTTAACATAGTAGTCCTAACAGGCTATGTTGAAATCCTTTAATAGGGTGCTTACTTAATTGTGAGTTGAAGTCCTTTAACAAGACACACTTCTAACAAGGTGTTGAAATCCTTTAATAGGGTAAGACCTAACAGTCTTTGTAAGCTTTTAATAGGATAGACCTTTCATAGGGTAGATCATGTTTCATGATCAAACATTGTAACCTTCACTGGATATAGTTTATTACTGCAATAGTGAAGATTTGTGGGTTTCATCCCCTCCCTAGTTTTACCTTCTCATTGAAGGGTTTTTGGGTAATCATATTTGGTGTCATATATGTGTGAATGCTTACTTTCTTGTATGATTTAGATGTACATGCTTTACATGGTATTTCACTTTACTTATTGAATATATGAGATGGATGTGTGGTGAATGTTTTATGGGTCAAAGTTTAAACTATTGATTCACCCCCCCAGAAGTTTACCTTTCCTATTGTAATTCCAAAATTTAGTTGGGAGACTCTCCCATACTTGTTATAACAAGGAAATTTATTATAAAACAAGGAAAAATAATAACAACTACAATCTTCACTCCCAAGCTTTAAAATGACTCCTTAGGAAAAATCTACAAGACATAAAGATTATGCCATGGAAAGTTCTAGTCTAGAATATAGAGTCAAATTCTAAGTTGTGAAAAAATCCTCATAAGAAAATGAGGAAAGAAACATTTCATAATCTAATCTAATTTATGAAATTAACATATCCTCTTCATGTCTGTATAAAACTCTTCCTAGAAACCCACATCATATGCTCACTCACTACTATTGGTACAAAGCATTTAAATGCATCCTTCAAATAGAGATTTGAAATTGGTGATTGCAATCAAATTTAGCAAAGATGAATTCAACCCCCAATATTAGTCTTTATGTAAGCTCACTCTCTAGCTTATGTGAGCTCCTAGATAAGTTGACATACTTGAAGGTGGTCTATATCTCCAACTACCCCAACCCATATTGTATCATCTATTGGAATAATCAAGCCCTAAGATCACTGTAAGAGGGTGTAGTAATCTATCACAAGACATAACTTAGATCTAATCAAACTTATCCTTTAAACCTTCACCACACATATGCAATTAAGAAATTTCACTTATAATAAAACTGGCAAAAAGAAATAACCATCGACATAAGTTCAATACATGAAAAAAGGATTAGGTAGTCAATTTTCTATGTTTTCTTTTCTTTTTGTAGCATACATGTTTAGTACATGAATAATCTTTTATATATTTTATATGTTGTCCTCCTAAGTCTGAAGCTACAATATTGTCGCTTGCCTTGTTGCTTGTTAAACATGGTAGATTAGTTGAGAAGTGATATACACGGAGAAACACCTAGGCTCAAGCTTAGTTACCAAAAATGCCTAAAAGAGGAGGGTTCTGATCTCACAAAAGAACAAATTAGGTCTCATAGGTCATTTAGATTAACTTGTTTCGAAAATCCTCTCTTTACCTTTTAAAAAATTTCATAAAAGAATAAAATATTATTGATCAGTGGATAATGATTTATCAAATCATATTAATGAAATAAGATGTCAAAAAGTTGAAGATAAATATTATATAGATTAAAGATGCTTACACATGCATGAGCATGAAGATGACATGTGTTAAGAGTGCGCTCATGCATTTGAGTGAGAAATGACCCTATGAGTTAAAATTAAGAAATGAGGTGGAGTGATAATATTCCTTCTAGTTAGTATTCTCAAACTTATGTGTGTGTGAGGAGTGGGGATAAACATGATCACACATACATGGTTTGACAAGTGGGTTAAAGACGTGTTTGAGTGAATGTTGTGGGTTTGAAATTTCACTTTCTTAAAATTAGTGTCAAGAAGCATAGGGTCATTTCAAATAAGAATGCAAGTAAAAGCAATGGTGAGGTTTAAATGGTAAGTTTCATTAGTTTTCTTGAAGAATAGAGTTGATGCATTGAAGATGATGGTGCCCTTCACTTGATCTATGGAGATTAATAGTGCATAGGGGGTCTCTTGAAAGTTAGAGGAGGCTACGAAGGATGCTAAAGTGATGTACTAGCTTAAAGGATGTACACTATTAGATTATAAGATCTAAATGATGAACATACAATGGTTGATATAAAGTCTACGATGGATGTGAATTTGACATGTTGATTTATTTTACTTGAATATTTTGATTAGGTGATTTATTATTTTTTAGGGTTGTTAAATGATGACGTATCATGATGGTTATGACAATTATTGTGGCACAACCTATTAATAAAAGGTAGATGAGATTAAGTGGGATGGAAATAAATGAATGAGAGAGAAGAACAATAGAATAGAAAGAAAGGGGATTGATGATGAAAAATGACAAATATTATCAAAGTAACATCCTGGGAAAATATAAACATATTTTCCTCCATAGCATAGGCATCATGCACAATGACATGATGAATATTGGCAGGATGCACCATGTGCATATAGATTGATGTAAAAATACACAATTACAAACATAATAATGTTCTATTTAACATTTTAGAAGGGTTGCCAATACATAGAAACTTATGGTGATCATGAATATGTGTGTTATGGAGAATTAAAATCATGTAGGAATAAAAAAATACACGAAAATAATCACATGAAATCATGCAAAAGATACATAATGTGATAATAGGTGTCATTTTAAACCAAAGACCCAAGGATGTGGATGGGGGTGGAATGGCGTATATGGGGTGAATGGATGGAAGGGTTGGGTCCAAGGGAAAGAGGTTAGGACAAAGATTTAGAAAGATGACAATGAGATGTAATATAAAGTGAATGGAAGCATTTTGAATAAAAAATTGAATATGAAGTACATAGTTAATTTTATCAAGTGATCAAATGTGTGAGGGGATATGAATGGAAGAAAGATAGTCCAAATAATTAATCAATATGAAATGAGAGTTGTGTTGATGCGGTAGATGGAGATATAAATGGAGTATATATATAGGGGTGAGATGGGATCATTGGGTGAGAAATATGATGAATAGGGATGAAATGAAAAGGTGGATGTTGAAAAGGAATAATGTTGAATTTGAGCAAGGTGAGGTGAAATGCATTTTTCCAATATTGTTTTGAGTTTTCCAACCACTTATGAGTTTAATCGAACAACATATTTAAGGCTTGCTAAAACCACAACAACTATTAGTTTCATATTAGTTGAGTGCCTTCTAGAATCTTTCTAGACATGTTACACAATCAATTTGATTATGAAACTCTTAAATGACATTGCTACCTACTCTTCCTAATACACTACAACATACTCGAGATTACTTGATTGCTGAATTTTTTTGAAAATGTAGATACAATAAACTCAGAACCCTTTGTACATATTTATAAGAGAATGTTTTATTGTCCCAAGATATATGATAGTGTTCAAGAAGGAAGCCCAATGCTTGAAAATCCAAAAAGACATGATCTAAAATGATTGATCCCAATTCTTTGTTGCACCTTTGCTCAATTTTATATTGTATGCAAAATATGTCCTATGCAACACATTTTTCTAGAGCTAGATTTGGTTGTAGTCAGATCTGTTGTTGGTTACTTTATTTTTTAATAATTGTAGAGCTATTTGGGTTTCCTAATAATTTTAGTAGTTCGTTATGGGAGGAGAGCATTACCCATTAAAATGTACAAAACATTATTTCCTTCTTTTAATTTTTGTTTCGATGTGTTTGCTAATGTTAGGATAATTGTGAAGAACTACCTCCCTTTTCTTTATGATTTCACACTTCTTGGTTGTGAAAATATATTATAGTATGTAAATTTTTAAAACTTAAATGTGTGTATATTAGAAAATCCTTGTACCCATTAATGTTCTTATGGAAATGGTCTATGTCCATTCAATACCATAGATGCTTTACTAGCTATGCTATTTAGTTTATCATATTTGCATGTTGATGCCATTTTGAGATGACAATAGATCTATGATTATATCTAATTATTTGGTATTTAGACATACTTTTTGATTATATTATGTGATGTATTTTATGCTATGGTTATTTACTTCATTCCTATATCTTTATGCTTTATGTGAATGTGAGTGATGTAAATGGGTTAATTGGGTATTTAATGCATTTTGCTTCGACTATGATATTATTTACAATTACACTTGATAATGTGTTTTAGTGTGCAAAAATTATATCCTTGGTAGTGGCACATGGAGTCAGTGATTAAACTATTCATTTTTTACCAATGTCATCCCCATATGGTTGACATATCCTTATTTTAATTGTTTTAAATTAAAACCTTTTAGTGATTAGTAAATTTGAACTCATCTGTATTATGTGATTAGACTAGTGAGCATGTTTGTGCATTTAGAAGTTTGCATTGTCACAAAAGTTGTTTAGTGATTTATGTGATTTTGGGTTTTTGGGCTTTAAATCTTCTCGAATTTAATTCGTAGTAGCTTTGCCTTAGGTGAATTCCTATTACAAGGAATAACCTATTTTTGTTTGGGTTGATTTAGAGTCTAGCTAGTCTAATTGGTTATTTTCCCTAATCGACTATTCACTCAACAAGTGAATAAGTATTGAAAAAGGGATTTTATTATTGACTTCTCACTTTTTAAAAATACAAATTTGAGAGCTTTTTTGAAAATCCTCTTCTGGAGGATCGCATTTCTGTTCATTCTAAGAGCTATGAGCATGGGATCTTCATGAGGTCAATCTTGTTAGATTTGGCTCGGGTAGACTTTGCTTTGCTGTGATTTTTGACAGTATCGACTGGTTATTTATTTTATTGTGCGGGTTTCAAAATTTTCCCCTTTTGTTGTCAAGTAGGGCCTTCCTATTTTCTTGTTTCTACTTCATTTCAGCTTTTGTTTCTGGTAGCAGTTTGTTAGGAGGTTGAGAACTAGTGTTCCCCTCAGTTTATATTTATTGGTTCTGTTCGGTTGGTTAGGTATGAACATTTTCCCAATTTTTGTGATGGGGGTTTGGGGTTTCGCATCGTTATGCTAGCCATTTTTGCATACGGTGTTCGAACCCAAATATTATTGGATTTTTCAAGGTTTTTGTACACAAAGGTCAAATGGGTTTTAATTTCAAATTTTTCTAATTTTTGGGTTTTTTATGTCATTTTGTGTGCCGCCCCATTTTCTCAGGTTTTCTTAGCATGAGTTTGGTCATGGACCTAAATCAATTATTTGGATGTTAGTTAGACCATTGTTGCATTTTTATGTTACATTGGAATGCTTATCACATCCATCCCCCCGAGTCTATTTTCGGTTGAGTGACTTTTTGCTTTGTGTTCTCATCCAGTCCTTGTGTTATGATCTTCATGATGGTGGTGCACCATACACGAGAATGTGCGTGTACATTTTTTAGGTGACTTGTGAGTTCTAATCTTCTGTGGTACTTCCAAAAGTTATGATCATTAGGGTTGGGTTGGGAATTTGCATGCCTATGGGCACTCATCGTTAGATGAGCATGGTAGGGTAGGGTACATATGGAGGGGGCTTCTATCTCTATAGCTTGGTGTCTATTTCATAAGGGTTGGTGTGTAGAAGATTTGTAAACAAGCGATAACTAAATAAAACATTAGGTGGTAATAAAATTTAAAGATAATAAAACGATTCAAGATGTGCTCCTTCCATTGGGAAGTAGAGAGCTGTTAGAACCAACTTGGGCTTGTTGATGCTAAGAAACTCTCCATGATGTCAACCCCTACTTAGTAGCCCATTGAATTTCTAACCAAGACCTATAGTTTATGCATTGTCTATGTCTTGGTTTTAGTCATCATACTACTTGGCATGTGTTAGCCATGTATGTTTACTTGTGTGTGTTTGTGGTTGGATCATTATTTCCATTAGCATGATAGGAGTGAGATTGTGGGCTCCACGTGATTGGGAGGTGTAGCTACCTATACCACTGCTAGGGACCAATGTACATAGACAGTCTATTGTCCTAGTGCGACCATTGCTGGATTTTTTCACTTGGTGCTTTAGGTTTTGGAGTATACTTTCTTGTGACTTATGCTTTCATTAGGATGTTTGTATATCATGTTTAGATGATGTTATTTATTTGTTGACATATTTCCTTATTTTGACAATTATCATATGATATATGATGTTATCCATATTTTTAGGATTATCTTATGCTTTACTTCTAGCATGTTAGATTTCCTTATGCTTATGTTGTAGCATGTTTTATAAGTGACGTCCTTACATGATAGTATCGACGATCTGATTAGTAGCTTTACATCTTATGCACAGGGCATGGCTAGGGCCTATGATGGTCCTACGATGCTATTATGATTGGGAGGAACTGTATACTTAGTTTGGTTGTACTGTTCATTGAGATGTTATTTCAGTACACTATGATTTTTCCTTCTATACTTTCCCTTTACTACTTGTTAGATGGTTAGATGCAATTTTTGTCATTCAATATTGTGTTCGAGTGTTTATGCCTCAAATTGTGGATCGAGTACTCCCCAGTGTGGAGGTTTTGAACTCTATTTTACCCTTTCATTTGTCCTTGAGAGTTTTTAAATTTTCTTGGGTGACTATGTGTCTACATGGGGTGATACAATAATGTTTTTCTCACCCATTAGAGTTCTGTCGTGCGATACTAGAAAGTATCGCACCCCTTAGCAAGAAATGTCATGTGATACTAGAAAGTGTCGTACTCCCATTAAAGAAGTGTCAGATGATACTAGTAAAGTTTCACACGCCATTGAGATTAGTGTCGCCTAAACCTTGAAAGTGTCACACCCCTTCTTGAGAAAGGTCACGTGATACTAGAAAGTATCACCTACTGTTGATTTAATGTATTGCCTGGTTTTTTTAAAAATTTGTTTGAGTGGACATCAGGCACTTTTTAGTAAGACCCAAAATTTTTGGGAAGTGTTTTGGCTACCCTCTTATGTGCTCTTCAATCCTTTGCTGTTGCATTTTTAATTCAAAATATTTTAGATTCAAATTTAGTTTGCATCTTTCGTTGTCAGTCATTTTGGTCAGTAGTGGTGTTTGGAGATCTGTTGGTGTTAGGATGTTTGGTTAGTCTTCCATTGAGATATTTGTGATCCTTGTGTGTTTTGTGAAATGTGCATTCATAATTGTTTTAAAAAAATTATCTTCGCTTAGATTTACCCTTGTTCCAAGGATCTCCAGGTAGGGCACTACAGATGGTATCAAAGCCAATGTTGTAACATTGGGATCTTTGTGTTATGCTTCCACTATGGTTTTGTTTTTTGTTGTGTATTATTATATTATGGTTTCTTATTTGATATGTTGTTAGTTTATATTTATGAATCTTATACTTGTGATCTAAGTATTCTAACATTATCTTGTTGTTCCCATAGTGATGCCTGCTGCACATAGACCTGGTGGCCATGGTGGTACCCGTAGTGGTAACCATACAGAAGAACACCATGAAGAGGGATGTTAGGAAGGAGGGGGTGAATAGGATAATAATGCTAATTATAATAGCATGGGGGCATTGATGCTAGTGCTCCAACATATTCTTGCTCAGTTGGGCCCTTGTGTAGAGGAACGATGATAGGATCATGATCAGGAAGAGGGATCCCATCATGGGGACTCCCATAATTTAGAGCATAGAGAGGAGTAATGTGAATGTGAATGTTCCTATACTCTACCAGGTGGTAGAGGGCATTGTCAAAGTGCTAGAGACCACAACACTAAAGATTTCATTATGTTGGATATCATGAAGTCTCTTCATCAATCCAAACTGCCATTGTATGATGGTAAGGGGGGTGACTTAAGGTAGAAAATTGGTTATTGGACATGGAGCACTACTTCACCATGTATCCATATACAACTAATATGAGGGACCATTGTGTGATTATGTAGTTGAGGGAATACACATCCATTTGGTGGAATATTGAGAGTTAGAAGCTCCATTTTAGTGTTGTGAATCTCACCTAGGAGATCTTTGAGGAGATTTTCCATGAGAGATTCCTATCTCCTTAGTTCAAAGAGGCTCGTGCTGATGAGTTCTAACTAATTTGACAAAGAAACATGATAGTGGATTAGTACAAAATCTAGTTCTTTGAGCTAGGTAATATTCTTGTTACAATCATGATGATTTACTCTTGGCTCATCATTTCATTTTTCGCCTCAAGGATGCCCTCATTGGAGAAGGTTGTATGCATCAACCTAGGACTCTTGTTATTATTGTTGAGAAGACACGTATTATAGAGGAGAATCTGGCTAGAGGTTTTAGTACCAAATATGGTTCTCAGAACTAAAGTGCAAGGAACTTAGGGCAGGATGTTCAATATTCTCAATCCTTTAGAAAGGTCTAGACCTAGTTGACACCTCTCAGGGTGGGCAACATTGTAAGTTTTAGAAAGGGTATTGGACCAAGGGTGGACAAAATTTTGGTACCTCAGGTAAGAAAGTAAATAACTAGAACCAAGGATAGAAATCTCAGTAGGATCGTCCCCCTCAAAGTGCTCAACAAAATTATAGCAGGGGTAGTGCACCTTATCCTAGTGCTACCTAGAGTGGTCATATAATAGGTTCCAACTTTGGAGGAAACTATTACTTTTGTGGCCAGCTTGGCCATACATCTTTTGAGTGCTTCATTAAACCATCTTTAGGACTTGGTAAGGGCACAACAAGATCTAAGCCTACTATAAGAGATGTTGGTAGGAATCATAGAGTCTTTGCAGTGGTTGACAACTATCAAGCAAATCATCAAGGTATAGTAGTCAAGGCTATAGGTACATTGCATGGTATTTCAACTTCAATTTTGTTTGACTCTAGCACTTTAGATTCTTTCATATCACCATCTCTTGTTCAAAGATGTGGGCTAGTGGCAGCATGTTAGGTCAATAGGTGGCATATTGAGTTAGCCATGGGTTCCAAAGTGGCTATTGACTCATTAGTTAGGAGTTGTGTTTTGAATGTGGGAACCTTAACCACCATAGTGGATCTAAACATTCTATCTTTGGGATCATATGAAATTGTGTTGGGCATGGATTGATTAGCTTCATGTCAGAAAAATATCAATTTCCATTGTAAGATGGTACAATGTGTTGATGACATAGGTGGGTAGGTGGAACTTTTAGGAGTCTTGAGACTAGTCTCACTTCAATTGATCTCAGCTAATTAGCTGAAGTAGAGTGTATAGAAGGGTTCTCTATTGTTCCTTATTTCTGTTAGTAATCTCAAGGAAGCTGAGAGCCGTACAGTGACACTTGATGATCACCCACTCCTTCATGAGTATATAGATGCGTTTCTTGATGAGATTCCAGGTATGCCACCACAATGTGACATTGATTTTCAGATTGATCTTGTACTGGGAGTGAAGCCGATTTCATGAGCTCCTTACTGCATGACTACTCAAGAGCTAAGTGAGCTCAAATTGTAGTTAGAGGAATTGTTGGCCAAGGTCCATATTCATCCTAGTGTATTCTTGTGGGGTGCACTAGTCATCTTCGTAAAGAAGAAGGATGGTTCTTTGCAGTTGTGCATCAACTACCAGTAGTTGAATAAGATGATGATGAAGAATTTGTATCCTTTGCTGAGGATAGACAACTTGTTTGATCAGACCAGTGTAAGGAAAAAATTTAATGCTCTTAAGGAGTGTTTGACTAGTACACCAATTCTTGTAGTGCCTAATCCTATAGGTGATTTCATGGTTTGCATAGATACTTCGTTGGAAGGGGTGGGTGCGGTGTTAATGCAGGATGGTCGCATAATTGCATAATAGTCTAGGAAACTTAAGGACCATGAGCTTAACTATCCCACTCATGATTTAGAACTTGTGGCCATAGTGCATGCCATTTTTTATTGGAGGCATTTTCTTTTAGGACATAGGTTTGAGTTGCATAGTGATCATAGGAGCTTCTAGTATATCTTTACTTAGCCAAACCTAAATGTATGATAGCATCCTTGGATGGAGTTCTTGTGCAAGTATGACTTTGATGTTCATTACATTAAAGGGAAGGAGAATATCATTGTAGATTCCTTGAGTAGGAGGCAACATGAGGTATTAGTGATGCCATTGGGAGTGGATTTGTGAGGCCATATCTTGGAGGCTTTTCCTAATGATACTTGGTATCAGGAGGTGAGGGTAGAGATTGAGTCTAGATGTACCCTTGAGGGGATATTTTTTGGGTATTTGCTTGAGTCCGATGGACTACTGTGACACATGGGGCATATCTATATATCTGTGTTAGGTGATCTTCATACCTTGGTTTTGTTAGAAACACATCATGCACCATATTTTTCATATCCCAATGTCAAGAAGATGCATGTTGATCTCAAAAAACTATAATTTTGGGCAGGGATGAGGCGTAATGTTGCTAATTTTATTGCTAGATGTATTGAGTGCTAGAGAGTGAAGGAAGAGCATTGGCATCCAATGGGTCTTTTGTAGTCACATACCATTCTAGAGTGAAAATGGGATACAATATCCATTGATTTACGAAGGCATGATTGTATCATGGTGACAGTGGACAAGTTGTCCAAGGTAGCACATTTTTCACACATGAGAGCACCCTACACGACTTCTTCTGTATTACATGTTTTCTTGGAGGATATTGTTTGTTAGCATGGGATTCATCATCTAATCATTTCAAATAGATATCCAATGTTTACTTCTACACTGTAGACATCTCTCCAGCATGCCTTAGGCATGTAGCTCAAAATTAGTTTAGCTTATCACCTAGAGACCGATGGTCAGACTAAGAGAATGAATCAAGTTCTAGAGGTTATGCTTTGCATGTATGTTATGGATAGGTAGGTGAAGTGGGAGGACTATTTGTACCTTTTTGAGTTTGCATACAACAACAGGTATTATAGTTCTCTTGGCATGTCACCTTTTCAAGCCTTATACGATAGACCATGCCCTACCCCTTTGAGTTGGGATCCCTTAGAGGACCAAGTTCTTTTGGGTCTAGAGATGCTTCAGGATATGGAGTGATAGGCTATTTGAATTAGGGAGCATTTGGTTATTGCTCAAGACAAGAAAAAGAAGTATGCAGATGCCCATAGGTTGGATCGTCACGTTTCTATTAGAGATAGGGTGTTTTTAAGAGTGCATCTGAGGAAGAGCCCCATCCATTATGGGAAAGAATCTAAGTTGGTACCACATTTTGTTGGACCTTTTGAGATCCTTGAGAGGATTAGTCCTACTTCTTATCTACTAGTGTTTCCACCTAGCCTATCGTGCATCCACAATGTTTTCCATGTTTCTGTTTTGAAGTAGTATATTGCAAACATGACCCATGTTCTTGATTGGGATTCTTTGTAGGTAGTAGATAGGCATCTTAATTTGGAGCCCATTCATATCCTATAGTAGTGAAGACTGACCTTACGATGTTGAGACATAGATTTGGTAAGGGTCCAATGTGACCCAAGTGATGAGACCTCTGCGACTTGGGAGGATGCTACACAATTGAGGAGATTGTACCCCTATCTTTTTTCTAGCTTCCAAGAGTAAGCCTATGCTAGGGGAGAGGATGTAGTGGCTCTCGTGTTTGCAGTCTGTACCTTTTCTATTTTGATTTGATAGATACTTGATATTCTTCTTATATGTACCTTGTGATGACCTGAGGGTCGAATGTTATACTTTGATTTAGTACCATAGATGCTTTACTACTATGATGTTCAGTTGATCATATTTGCATGTTGATTCTATTTTGAGATGACAATAGATCTATGATGATTTTTGATTATCTGGTATTTAGACATACTTTCTAATTATGTTATGTGATGGAATTTATGGTATGGTTATTTACTTCATTCTTGTACCTTTATGCTTTATACGAACGTGAGTGATGTAAATGAATTAATTAGCTATTTAATGCATTTTGCTTCGACTATGATATTATATGTAATTGCACTTGATCATGTGTTTTAGTGTGCAAGAATTATATCCCTAGTAGTGGTACATGGAGTTAGTGATTCAACTATTCATATTTTACCAATGTCATCCCTGTATGGTTGATGTATCTTTATTTTAATTGTTTTAAATTAAAACCTTTTGGTGATTAGTAAATCCAAACTCATTTGCATTATGTGATCAGACTAGTGAGCATGTCTATACATTTAGAGGTTTGCATTGTCACGAAAGTTGTTTAGTGATTTATGTGATTTTGGGTTTTTGGGCTTTAAATCTTCTTGAATTTAATTTCTGGCAGCTTTGCCTTAGGTGAATTCCCATTATGAGGAATAACCTATTTTTTTTTGGGTTGATTCATAGTCTAGCTAGTCTATCTGGCTATTTTACCTAATTGACTATTCACTCAAAAAGTTAATAAGTATTAAAAAAGGGATTTTATTATTGACTTCTCACTTTTTGAAAATACAAATTTGAGAGCTTTTCTAAAAATTCTCTTCTGGGGGATCATGTTTTTATTCATTCTAAGAGCTATGAGCATGGGATCTTCAAGAGGTTGGTCTTGTTGGATTCAACTCAGGTAGACCTTGCTTTGCCATGATTTTTGACAGTATTGGTAGGTTATTTATTTTATTGTGTGTGTTTCAAATTTTGCCCCTTTTGTTGTCAAGTAGGGCCTTCCTGTCTTATTATTTATGCTTCATTTCAGCTTCTGTTTCTGGTAGCAGTTTGTTAGGAGGCTGAGAACTAGTGTTCCCCTCTATTTATGTTTGTTGGTTCTACATGGTTGCTCAGGTATGAACAATTTTTAGGTTTTTGAGATGGGGGTTTGGGGTTTCACACCATTATGCTGGCTATTTTTGCATACAGTGTTTGAACCCAAATATTATTGGATTTTTAGGGTTTTTTTACCCAAAGGTCAAATGAGTTTTAATTTCAAAGTTTTTCAATTTTTGGGGTTTTTACGTCATTTTGTGTGCCACCTTATTTTCTCAAGTTTTCTTGGCATGAGTTTGGTCATGGACCTTGATCATCCATTTGGATTTTAGTTAGACCATTGGTGCACTTTTATGTTGCATTGGGATGTGTGTCACATCTATCCTCCCAAGTCTATTTTCAGTTGAGTGACTTTCTACTTTGTGTTCTCAATTAGTCCTTGTGTTATGATCTTCATGATGGTGGTGCACCACATATGAGTATGTGCATGTACATTTGTTGGGTGACTTGCAAGTTTTGATCTTCCATGGTACTTCTAGAAGTTATGATTATTGGGGTTGGGTTGGAAATTTGCATGCCTACGGGCACTCATTGTTGGATGAGCATGTGTAGGGTAGGGTAGCATATGGAGGGGACTTCTATCTCCATAGCCTGGTGTCTATTTCTCGAGGGTTGGTGTGTGGAATATTTGTAAACAAGTGATAACTAAATAAAACATTAGGTTGTAATCAAACTTAAAGATAATAAAAGGATTGAGAATGTGCTCCTTCCATTGGGAAGTAGTGAGCTTCCAATACTAGCTTGGGCTTGTCGATGCCAAGTGACTCTCCATGATGTCAAACCCTACTTAGTAGCCCATTGAGTGTCTAACCTAGACTTGTAGTTTATGCATTGTCTATGTCTTGGTTTTAGTCATCATACTACTTGGTGTGTGTGTTGGCCATGGATGTTTACTTGTGTGTGTTTATGATTGGATCATTATATCCATTAGCATGGCAAGAGTTAGCCTACAGGTGATTGGGAGGCATAGCTACCTATACCACTACTAGGGACTAGTATATAGAGACAATCTATTGTCCTAATTTGACCGTTGCTCGATGTTTTACACTTGGTGCTTCAGGTTCCAGAGTATGCTTTCTTTTGACTTATGTTTTCATTGGGATGCTTGCATATCATGTTTAGATGATGTTATTTATTGACACATTTCCTTATTTTGATGATTAGCATATGATAGATGATTTTATCCATATTTGTAGGACTATCTTATGCTTTACTTCTAGCATGTTAGATTTCCTTATGTTTATGTTGTAGCATATTTTAGTAGTGATGTCCTTATATGATAGTACTAACAATCTGATCAATAGCTTGGGATGTTACATGCGAGGGATGGCTAGGGCCTACAATGGTTTTATGATGCTATTATGGTTGGGAGGAACTAGGTACTTAGTTTTATTATACTATTCATTGTGATGTTGTTTCAGTACACTGTGATGTTTCCTTTTGTACTTTCCCTTTACTACTTGTTAGATGGTTAGATGTTGTTTCTGTCTTTCAGTATTGTGTTCAAGTGTTTACACCTCAAATTTTGGATTTGGTACTCCTTGGTGTGGAGGTTCTTAACTTTGTTTTACCCTTTTGTTTGTCCTTAAGAGTTTTTCTTGATTTCTTGGGTGACTATGTGTCAAAATGGGGCAATACAATAAGATGTCGCACGTCCATTAGAGTTTTGTCATGTGATACTGGAAAGTATTGCACCCCTTAGGAAGAAATGTCATGTGATACCAAAAAGTATCACACCCCCATTGAAGAGTGTTGTACGATACTAGTAAAGTATCACACACCATTGAGAGAAGTGTTGCCTAAACCTTAAAAGTGTTACACCCCTTCTTGATAAAGGTCATGAGATAATCAAAAGTATCACCCAGCGTTGATTTAATGTATCACCTAGTTTTTGTAGAAACCTGTCTGGGCAGACAATAGACACTTTTTGGTAAGACTTGAACTTTTTGAGAAGTGTTTTGGCTTCTCTCTTAAGTGTTCTTCAATCCTTTAGTGTCACATTTTAAATTTTGAGTGTTTTGGATTCAAATTTAGTTTTGCATCTTCTGTTGTTAGTAGTGGCATTTGGAGATTAATTGGTGTCAGGATGTTTCATTAGTCTTCCATTGTGATCTTTGTGATCCTTCTGTGTTGTATGCTGTGTGTATTCATAATTGTTCAAAAAAAATTATCTTCACTTATATTTACCCTTGTTCCAAGGATCTCTGAGTGGGGCACTAGAAAACCACACACAAGATGGAACAAGAAACAAACATGAAGCCAACCGCGAAGAAGTAAAATGGAAGAAACACACACAAAATTTCCACATAGATAGAAGACAAGATGACATCAAAAGAGATTAAAAAGTAAGACAAATAGAAAAGGGATCAACAATTACAACCAATAGACTTAGATAAGTGCTTCAAGGGTCTAAGAGAAACTGAGCCCTTGAGAGATAACATAAGGAGAATTAATTCAAACTAAGGGAAGAACTTGCCCCCTTGGAACACTTAAGGTAAATGCATATAGAACAATGTTATCTTGATAGAACATATTATTGCCACTTTTGTTTGTTTTCTTTCCTTCTGGGTTAGTGTGGATGAACAATGAAACAGATTGAGCAATTGATTGAGGCTTGATTATATCCAATTTGCCCATAAAATGGAGCTCCTTATCCAAAGTTTCCATAGGAGTCATCAACATAGGAGGGACATCTTGCAATGGTCCAAACTATTTTAGGTCATCTACAACCAAAAGTGAAGAGGACTGCAGGTAAAACAAATCCCCTAAAGTCAAGCTCAAATTACAAGCATTTGTGAGCTTGACACAAACAATAGAATTTGGAAACTTAAATGCATAAATAAGAGATTGAGTTGATGAGACTCCATGTATTAGAGGAGACACACACACACACACACACACACATGGAGGGAGCATAAATTGAGCAATGTGGGGGGGGGGCAAGGAACTATCCCCATCAAAATTTAAGAGAATAGACCAATGGGGATGTCTTCTTAGGGGTCCATCACATATCAACATGCTTGGGGATGGAAGCTTCAAAATGCTTTTTACTTTCACACCTAAAACCTAAGAGTTTTTAAATCTCAACCTTAATAATTTGGGACCACACACCATGAGAGGTTTTGAGGAAAACTATGTTAGGAATTTGGTGGATAGAGAGAAGGAGAAATTGAGCATAGTGGAAGGAATCCCTATCACCTGGCCACCCCTAAACATCACATACTAATGGAAAAATTAACCTTGGAAAAATAAGTCAACTTTGACTACTTAACACATTTAGCCTAGGAATGAATCCTTAGTGTGTGATGTTTAAGCCATCTTCTATCATCAAAATTGATATTGATCACACTGCTATGAGACTCCTTATCCACCTTGCAACCTATTCTGACCAAAATTCAAGAGGCATATAATATAATTGACACTAGATGGGATTCTCATAAGGATTTGTGTTAGAAAAATTCAAACCTGAAACCCATTTCTGGATAAAATTTGCCTTCCCATTAAGCTCCCACAAATAGTTGTTAGAATTGCATCTTGATACCCTTTAGATTTGAAAGTCACCAAAAATAATTCTTTGGGAGAAAGTAGATATCAAAACAATTATTTCCCAGTTGAAATAATCTATCAGCTAATATCATGGCATGAGCGCTAATACAATTGACCAATGACATTAATTTTAATTAGAAATTCAAAACAACTAAAACAAAGAAGATAGAATAGATAAATTCTATAATGTATTATATTGATCAAATGAAGCTTATTTATATGGAGACAAATCACTTTCCTTTAAATCAACTAGACTAAGTGACAACAAACTATATAGGAAGGACAACTAACATTGGGAAGGAGGACATACCTATTTCATTCGTTGTCTACAACTCAAACTCTTTTCCACATATGCAACACCCATAATCATTCAATTTTGACTTATTCCAACACTTCTCCTAAAGGAATAAATCAATCAAGATTGAATACAAACATATCTGCATAATACAAACTAAGAATTAAAATGACTAGTAATAAAAAAAATATTATGTAGAAACTATTCTTTGAAAATTGGATATCATTTGCACATAAAATGACTCATAACCCTCGTAAAGGTATGGTGACAAGCTTCTAGATTTTTAGATCTCCTTGAACTATTTGACACCAACCCCCACATGTATGTCTCATAACCCCAATGAGGTATAGTTTCTCCAATCCATTAGCTTCAAAATAGAGTAAAGAAATAATATAATGTATTATATTGATTAAATGATCCTTATTTATACAATCATGGAGACAAACCACTTTCCTATAAATTAGCTAAACATACTGACAAAAAACTATAGAGGAATGATAACTATCTGTGAGAAGGAGGATAGAGCTTAGATAGTCCAAAGAATTGACCAGAACAAAAACAAATTTTAGTGCCCTAAATATTTGACCTAGTTTATCAAGGAGCACAAGTGCTAGAGGAGAATTTGCTAGTAGTAGCAGATCTGATGAGGACATAAAGATAGAAGGAGTAGCCCTTCTAGTAAGAAGAGAAAAAGATGGTAAGAAAATATTTAAATGTTGGACTTGTAATGATTTTGATCATTATGCATCTAAGTATCCTAAAAGAGAGAAAAAGTATAGAAGAAATTTCAAACCTAGAAGAGATAGAGAGTGTTTGTATGCAAATGAAGAAGATGATTATGATGAACAAGTATAAGTGCTAGTGATGACAAACTAGGATTTGTAGTTATTAAAGAAGAAAGTCTAGAGAAAATGGCTTTGGTATCAAAATTGAAAAGAAATCTCATTGGATAATAAATAGTGGTTGTTCACATCATATGATTGGTGATATGAACAAGTTTGTTGACTTCAAAAGTCATGATGAAAGCATTGTCAGAGTTGGAAACAATGCATTGTGCCATTTTAAGGTATTGGATCTATAACTCTTGATGGTAAGACTAACATTAAGGATGTATATTTTGTTGATGGTTTGAAACACAATATTTTTAGTGTTGGAAAACTACTGGATAAAGGTTATTGGTTATAGTTCACAGAGAAGACATGCATGATCAAAGAAAAAGATGGAATGCTAATTGGAATAGGAACCAGATCTAGAGGTAATGTATTTCAGCTAAATCCAACTAAAATGGCATATTTGGTTGCTAAGGTAGATGATAGTTGGTTATGGCATAAGAGATTTTTCCATATAAACTCTGACAACATTGTGAGAACTAATAGTTTGTTTACAGTTAGAGATTTGCCTAAGATTATAAAGCCTACTAACACAATTTGCAAGGAGTGTGTATTGTAATAATTTTCTTAGGGAAAAATTCACCCAAGACCAAGAAGCACAATAACTAGCACAAATAGACCAACAGAGTATGATCATAATAACAATATGATATTCAATTGATTGTTGATTAATATGGTATAGTAGAGGTTCCCACATATAAAGGCTTCTAAGATGCATCTAGAATGTCTAGGAGTTAGCAATATTATAAGTTTCACAACTAAGCACATGTCCATCAAGAGTGGATTATCCTCCATTAAGCACATGAGTCAGTGTAATGATGAGAGGATAGGCCTAAAAAGGTGTGCACATAAAATTATGTTGTAGAGATCATGTGCTTAATTAAGAGTGTGAACAATTGTGTTGTCAACATGACAACTCAGTTGATTATGTGAACTCCAGTATTATAGACACCATGTGCTAAATTAGAGTTGCTTACTCCTATGTTGTCAACATGACAACTCACATGAGTATGCAAACTCCTAGGTGTCTAACCTAAGAAATAATAAAATAATGCATTTATCTTAAGTAAACTTAAGTAAAGTGTAAATAATAATTATTTACACTAACACCCCCCCTTAAGTGAAACTTAGGGGAATGCACTTAAGCTTACAAAATCTTTGATGAAATGCATAATGGGTCCTAGCTACTAGGCCATGTTAGCTACCCAAGTACAAATGCAATGCTGAAATCTCTCTGCAAATAGAGAAAGAGGGAAAACCTCATGGGAAAAACCCTCCCTCAAAAAGAGAGATATTTACAATATAGAAGAGAAGGATCATGTGACCCCCCCTGGTGAAAAATCCCTCACCCCTAAGAGATCTTGTAAATGAATATACTTGACCTCCATAAAGGGCTTGGTGAAGATGTCGGCTACTTGGTGCTCAGTAGGAAAATAATACAATGTGATGATCTACTCATGAATATGTTCTTGAATGTAGTGCATATGAACCTCAATATGTTTGGTGCATTGATGTTGCACTAGATGTTTTAAGATCTCAATATTAGTCTGGTTATCACCATGGATGACTGTGGGTCTAGGTAGATCAAAACCTAACTCCTTTAGAATCTACTATAGCTAAATAGCATCTGTTGCTACATTCATAGCTCCTTGATACTCAACCTCAGTTAATTAGAGAGCAATGGTGCTCTACTTTTTACTCTACCAACAAATGGGGCATAACCAAGATGAAACATATATCCTAAAGTAGACTTGCAAGAGTCAACGTCCCTTGCATAGTTAGAGTTTGTATAACTGACTAATTAAAGTCTTGTACTAGCTACATAGTGTATCCCATGTGTATGTGTACCCTAGATATAGTGCAAGATTTGTTTCACTATATTCCAATGAAGTTCATGTGGCTCTTGCATGAAGCAAGAAACCATGCCAACTATAAATGAGATGTCAAGGCATGTATGTGTCAAGTAGATAAGGCTTCCAACCAATTGTCTATACAAAGTCACATCAACAATTGGAGTGAAACACTTTGTTTCTAACTTGACACCTGAAAGGAACGGGGTAGATGCATCCTTGCCATCACTCATGCAAAACCAAGCAAGAAGATCAAGAGCATACTTGAGTTGTGATAGTGTTATCCCTAATGAAGATTGATGTATCTCTATACCAAGGAAATAATGTAGTAGACCCAAGTCTATCATTGAAAACCTATCCTACAAAGTAGCCGTGAAATTGTCGATGAAGGGTACAGTACAACTTGTAATGATCAAGTCATCCACATAAAGTACAAGGAGAAAATGAGAATCGTGCCTCTAAAGAATGTAGACATTTGGATCAAAATGAAATCTAGTGAAGCCTTTGGAGAGAAGGAAAGAATCCATGTTGGCATACCAAGCTCTAGGAGCTTGTTTAAGTCCATAGATAGACTTCTTCAATTTGCAGACCAAGGTAGCATCCTATATGAATCCCTATGGCTGCTCCATATATATCTCCTCATGAAGATCCCATTCAAAAATGCATTTTTCACATCCATCTGATGAACAACCCATTTCTAAGCTACCTCTATAGCTAGTGTCAAATGAATGGAATTCATCTTTGCCATTGGTGCAAAGGTCTTAGTGTAATCAATGGCAGGTACCTAAAAAAATCCTTTTGCAACAAGTTGAGCTTTATGTTTATCAAAACTTCCATCTATTGTGAATTTGGTATGATAGATCCACTTATACTGAACCAATTTTCTTCCCTTAGAAATAGAGACTAAGTTCCATGTATCATTTCTCATAAGAGAGTTATATTCATCCTCCATTTCTCTACCCCATTCTAAAATACTTGATGCTTCTTTAAATGATTGTGGATCTGAAGCAACTACTATATAAGCATGTGGGAGTGAGTTGTGCTATGATCTTGTCCTCCTAGAATCTAAAAGATTCCTTGCCAATGGGCCTCCTGCATCCAATGTCTAGTTGGCCCTTCTAGGTCTAGTGGAAGAAGATGTAGAACATGTATCCTCAATCTCAACTGGCTGATGCCTCTATGTTGGTCATGGATGCACATCTTCCAAGTCACTGTTATCACTATCACTCTCTACAATGAAGGAGGAAGAAGGAGGAGTTGGAGAAGTAAATCTTGGATAACTTTCTTCAAAATGTACACTCCTCTCATATAGTATATCATGTGTCTCTGGATCCATTAACTTGTAGGATTTATGTGAGTTTGTATATCCAAAAAAGATGCAAGGTTTTCTTTGAGGTTCTAATGCCTTGCATTTTTGTGGAGGTATTCTTGCCCGTGTTGGATAGCTAAAGACTCTGAAGTGCTTAACCATAGGTTTTTTGCTAGTCCATGCTTCAAAAAAAGTTACACCATCCAAAGCTTTGTGAGGACTCCTATTCTGAATATAGTTAGCACAAATCATTGCTTCAAACCCAAAAGTTTCAATCAAGAGACTTGTTTAGCAGCATACAAGTGGTCATGTCTTTGAGAGTTCTATTTTTCCTTTCAGCAACACCATTCTGCTGTGGCATATATTGTAGTGAATGATGAAGGTAAATTCCCTCTTCAGTGCAAAAGTCTAGTAATCTTGTGTTCACATACTCCCCCCATTATCTATTCATAGAAATTTGATGGCTTTTACTGACTACTTTTCCACTTGAGCTTTGAAGTTGATATTTTTTTCAAACACTTCACAATTATGAGCCATGAAGAAAACCCAAGTAAAGTGAGGTTAGTCATCTATGAAGGTGAGTACATAGCAAGACTTGCCAAATGATGGCATTGGAAATGGTCTTGCCACATGACTATGAACCAATTCAAGAACACATTATGCTCTCCAAGACTTACCCTTTTGATACAATTTTTCTAGATGTTTTCCAAGTGAGCAACCTAAAGAAACACCTTCAAAAAATTGGACTTGAGGTAGACCATTAACCAATTTTTTTGCTACTAAGCTACTCTAGATTTCTATAGTTGAGATGTCCAAATCTCTCATGCCACAGTTTACTTTCTACATTTGAAAGTAATAACAAGGCTTGTGCATTTGATTTTGGCACAAAGGAGGAGAAAGTGTAAAGCCTTGAATCATGATTGGCTTCACCTATTGTGATCATAGAGTCATCCTTAATGCTTTTCACTACCACTAAATTTGGAAGAAATTCAACCTTATTTCCACCTCTAGTGAGTCATTTGGTAGACTAAAAGAAGGTTGGAGGTAAGATTAGGAACATATAGAACATCCTTGAATGCTTTATTGTTCATATAAACTTCACCTTTACCTTCAAATTCTACCTTAGTATCATCACCTACAAAGATGTGTGGTACCTTTGAATGTGACATGGAAAAAAAATCTCACTTTTCCACACCCATTCGATGTGTGGCACCTGAATCAATCATCCATTCTCCCTGGCCAATAGTGTTTATGAGTAAGGCATGCCCTTTTCCCTTAGAATATGAAGATGAAGATCCTTTCTCCTTATAAGAATTATGTAGTGGGACATTGTGTTTCTTCATGATGTTCTTCAACTCATCAATTTGTTTATGATAACATTGATGTTCATTATGACCCATTTTTTTTATAATATGCACACTTTTTCTTTGCTTGGTTAGTGTCTCCCTTTTTGTTTGTATTTGAGGAAGAATTGCCTTGTTGATTTGATGTTGGTGTTGTCCTTTTTGTATCTTCTTGTTTTTTGTTCTTGCACTTCTTCTTCTTTCCCTTTCCTTTGTTTGAACTTTGATTAGCTAAATTTTGAGAACCCTCATTATTAGCCACCAATGCCTTGGACTTTGATGACTTTAGAATTCCCATTTTTTGCAACTTAGTTTATTTATGCTCTAATAGTTGAGCATAATAATCAAAAGTAATTTTCTTATAGGCAGCCCCTAAGGTAGTCTTTGTGGTGTTGAAAGAAGAAAAAAATGTGGAGTACTTAGATGGCAGTTTATTATGAATGAGATAGATCAACTTGTCATTTTTCATAGGACTACCACAATCATCAAGCTTTGTTCTTAATTCATTTACCCTAATAATAAAATCACATATAGAATGAAAGGTTTTAGGATCTAAGGAAACAAGCTCATCTTCAATTTTGTAAACATTCTCCTCACTCACTTTACCATATAGGTTTTTGAGGGCATCCCAAGCTTCCTTGGATGTAGTATACTTCTAGATCTAATAGAAGATTTTATCTTCAACCCCTATCCTAATATCACTTAGGGCTTTCCTATCTTCCTTTTCCCAAGCATGGATATCACTTTGAGATACTTTATCACTTGTTGGTTTAGGAAGGGTACCATCTACATATTGAGAAACTTCATTATGCATCAATTTACACCATATTTTAATAGACCATGTGGCATAGTTATGTGGTGTTAATTTTAGAATGTTAAGATTTACCATGATGCAAGAAATGAAAGATAACTATAGGAAAAGAGGAACACAACATCAAGAAACACCCCCCTATTCACTCGATCAAGAAACCCCCTCGAATGAAAGATTTTGGCACTTTATACTTAGTGCGATTACAATAGCCACTTGAATTTTTTTCTTTAGTGGACTTCTAATTTTTTATTTATAACCTCCTTTTGGAGTTCAAATCTGAAATTTTACAATGTATCTTAGATATACAACAATTCTGAAGTTATATCAAAGCATTACAATGTAGAAAAGGACCTAATTTTGAAAGTGATATTTTTGTCCACACAAGCCTATAATTTGATTGTAGATCTAGAAATTAGACAAAAAATTATTCAATTAAAAAAAAAAAAAATCTAATTTGGAGTACAGATGAGCCCGTACAAAGCATTTGAAGTTGCAAAATATAGGATTGGATAGGTACAGTCACCAAAAAATGCAATTTTTGACAAATCTGTGCACCAAAACTAGAAAATAATAGCACCACTAAATTTTCTAGGAAATTCTACCCAAAATCAAAAAAAAATTACACCTAATTTGGAGATCGAATGATTGAGATATGGCCTCCCAAACTCAAACTGTCAAATCAAAATTGAATTTGGAGAGGGGTTTGATCAACAAATTGCAAGGTTAAATTTGATGTCCAAATGGTCATCGTAGTAGTTTGATTAGGCCTGAAAATGATGGTCAAATGGCTGTCAATTTTAAGACAATGTTTTGATGATGTCAACAAAAAATCATCCCCTCAGTGATGTGGCAGTGATGACGTCAATAGTACAGACGTATGAGCATAGTTGATGTGTTAGGCTAACTTGGTGATGACATGGAATCTATGTGGGTGTATGGTCTTCCTACGTAGTAGTGTGACTCAACCACCTATGTGGATGTTGAGTTGGCTAGTTGATGTGTGTAGGAGGTCCACATGGCAACTATGATGTGTCAGTCAATGCTGAGCTATTTGCTTCAGCATACATGGATCTACTACGTGGTTGGGGTAGACAATGTTGCTAATTCTGGGAAATTGGAAGATATTGACAAAATAGAAGACGGTGGCTAGAGTTTGGATGAATATTGGTAGGAGAAAAACAATGATGAAAGGTTTGTAATCACCAATGGCCGAGCGTCTGTCACCACCAATGGAGGGTGTTTGTGGCCAGTGGGAAGTCTGTCATTGGAGGAGGATTTCCAAGCATTGACAGGCTAGATTTCAAAATGATGGGTGTCAGAGATTCATGGGAAATATCCCACATTCACAAAGTAGAACACATAACAGATGTATAAAAGAAAAGCCCTGTCGAAGATATAAACAAAGACAAGGCCATAGGAATTGGTTTGAGTTGTGCAATTTGCTGGTAGGTAATTTTGCTTACTAGAAATTGTATGGAAATAATGCCAAAAATGCTAGAATATTCCCAGATGCCACATGGGCCAGGATTTCACCACCTGGTTCCTGCAATTTATTTTTCTCTGCCAGCCTGATGGCTGAACCAAAAATTCCAAAAAAGCTGAAGATAGAAATTGCAGAGAATAAATTTAGATCTAAAAAATAAATTAAATAGATCTAAAAAAGATCATACTGGATTTTCAAATTAGGGCCTTCAAGTGCCTGTTTGCAAAATTTTTTTGCCTCAAAATTGACTATTGCTCAATATAGGAAAATTTATAGTCAAGTTTCACCAAATTGATGCTCTGAACATAATGGTGAGGTTTGCTTTAGCTCTAGACACTCCCAATAGCTACAGATACTCTAGATTTGAATCGAGATGTCCTCAGAGAGGTGAAGCAAGAATGGTCTCCAATGGCTATGAAATGACACCTCTATGGCTCTGATAACATGTAAGAATTTGCCTTAGGGAAAAATTCACCCAAGACCAAGAAGCACAATAAATAGTACAAATAGACCAATAGAGTATGATTAGAATAACAATATGATATTCAATTGATTGTTGATTAATATGGTACACTAGAGGCGCTTTTATATAAAGGCCTCTAAGATGCATCTAGAATGTCTAGGAGTTAGCAATATGATAAGCCTCACAACTAAGTACATGTTTTCTAGGAGTGGATTATCGTCCATTAAGCATAGGAGTTAGTGTGATGATGAGAGGATAAGCCTAAAAAGGTGTGTCATGTAAAATTATGTTGTAGACATCATGTGCTTAATTAAGAGTGTGAGCAATTGTGTTGTCAACATGACAACTCAATTGATTATGAAAACTCCAATGTTGTAGACACCATGTGCTAAATTAGGGTTTCTTACTCTGATGTTGTCAACATGACAACTCATATGAGTATGCAAACTCCTAGGTGTCTAACGTAAGAAATAATAAAATAATGTATTTATCCTAAGTAAACTTAAGTAAAGTGTAAATACTAATTATTTACACTAACATGTATTGGAAAAGCATACCGAAACTTCTTTTCCCAACAATAAGTTTTCTACTACAACAAAATTGAAGATCGTACATACAAATCTTAGTGATCCTACAAAGACTAAAGGATTCTATGGTGAAAGATATTTCATGATTTTAGTCGATAAATTTTCTAGAATGATGTGGGTTGCATTTTTTAAAGAAAAATCTAAGGCATTTGATAAGTTTAAGATATTGAAGAATAGAGCTGAGAATGAATCAGATATGAAGATTAAATGTTTAAGATAAGATCGAGGAGGAAAATTTACTTCAAATGAGTTTAACATCTTTTGTGAAGCTAATGGAATCAAAAGATAGTTATCAGTTCTGAGAGCGCCTGAACAAAATGGCATTGTAGAGAGAAGAAACAAGTCAGTAATAGAAGCAATAAGAGCTATGTTAGCTAAGAATGATGTATCCAAGATGTTTTGGAGAGAAGCTCTGAATACAACAGTCTACACTATGAATAGAGTGCAAGTCAGGAAATACACAAACAAGACCCCTTTTGAACTATAGTTTGGTGACTCACCTACAATTAAGTATTTCATAATTTTTGGCAGTAAATGTTATATCAAAAGAGATGATGATATTGGTAAGTTGGATGCTAGAAGTGATGAAAGTATGTTTCTTGGTTATTCATTGAAAAGTAGAGCCTATAGATGTTATAATCTAAGAACTAAGACTATTGTTGAGAGTGCAAATGTAAGAGTTGATGAGAAATTTAGGATACAAGAAAGAGTAGTTGATTACAATTTTGATTATGAGAATGTTGTTACTAAACCAAGGAATGATGAATTATTCTTTGAGACTAACAATTATTTGTAGAATGAAGGAGAGCTAATGTAGGAAAAAAGCTCAGAACCTTCAACAAAGCTAAGAGTTGAGATAAAAAATCCTATTTTTGGTAAGAATATGACAAAAAATAATCCACCAAATAAGATCATTAGTAGCAAAGATAAAGGTGTGATGACAAAAAGAAAAATCAATGAAGAACTATTTTTGATATCTCAAGTTGAACCAAAGAATGCAGATGAAGCATGTAAAGATGACTATTGGAAGCAAGCTATGAAAGTAGAATTGGATCAAATAGTAAAGAATGAGACATGGAAATTGGTCCCTAGACCAAAAGACAAGAATGTGATAGGAACAAAATGGGTATTTAGGAACAAGATGAATGAACAAGGTGAAGTTGTAAGGAACAAAGTAAGATTGGTGTGTAAAGGTTACTCATAGCAAGAAGGAATAGACTATGATGAAACCTATGCTCCAGTGACAAGAATTGAAGTAGTAAGGTTATTCTTAGCCTATACAACACATAAGAAATTCAAAGTGTATCAAATTGATGTCAAGTCAACATTTCTGAATGGAGAACTTGAAGAAGAGGTATACATAGAATAACCTAAAGGTTTTCCTTTAATAGATGACAAGGACATAGTATGTAAATTGAAGAAAGCATTGTATGGCTTGAAGAAAGCACCTAGAACTTGATATGCAAGGTTGGACAAGCATTTAACAAAGCTTGGATTTAGCAAAAGTATGGCAGAAAATAATCTATACAAGAAAGAAATTGATGATGAATTGAGGATTTTGGTAACGTTTGTTGATGATATTATATTTGGAGGAAATGATGATTGAAGTGACAAATTTGTAGAAGAAATGAAGAAGAAATTTGAAATGAGCATGATAGGATAAATTAAATACTTCCTAGGATTATAGATTGTATAGGACAAAGAAGGAATATTTATTTCTCAAACTAAGTATTTGAAAAATCTATTGAAAATATATGGTTTGGAAACATGTAAACAAATTGGAACACCTATGGTAATTGGACAAAAGTTATCTACAAAGGATGAGACACCTGCTATTGAGCAGAAGAAGTATAAATATATGATTGGAGGATTGTAATATTTGACTCACACTAGGCCGAATATAGGAAATGCAGTTATAATTGTTTCAAGATTTTAAGCTAATCCTAGAGAAGCACATTATGTAGCAGCCAAAAGGATATTTAGATACCTTAAAGGAATACTAGAGTTTAGATTGTGGTATGGAAGATATATTGATTTCACTTTATATGCTTATACTGATACTGATTAGGTAGGCAATATAGATGACAGAAAGAACACTAGTTGTAGAGCCTTCTTTCTTGGAGGAATATTGGTTTCTTGGTTAAACAAGAAGCAAGACTATACCTCACAAAGTAAAATAGAAGTAGAATATGTTGCAACAACAAACAATTGTAATCAAGTTGTTTGGATGAAACATATGCTGAAGGATATAAGGATAGAATTTAGTGAACTTGTTATCATACATTGTGATAACACAAGCATAGTGAGTATGTCTAAGAACTTGCATTCAAAGACTAAACACATTTCTATCAAGAATCACATTTTGAGAGAGAAAGTTGCAGAAAAGGAAATCAGATTGGATTATGTAAGCACCAAAAAGAAGATTGTAGATATTTTCACCAAGTGTTTTTCCAAAGAGACTTTTTGAGTATTTGTTAGGTATGCTATGGGTTATGCCCCTTCCTACATCAGAGTAGATGATGCAAGAGTGCATTAGTCTAGTGTAACAGAGCACTATTATTTTTTTGGTCTAAATGCTAATGCTTGATGTATGGGGGAATACCTGTGATGGATAGAGTCATCTAGGACTCTTGTTGGATGTTATTTTGAACAATGTCTTTGGACACTTGAGAAAGTTAGAGATAGTTGTTGCAAATATTGATGGTTGCTGAAACCTTTAACATTGATGTCAATGGAGGAGAAATTACAACATGAAAAATAGTTTGTGTTAGGATTAACCTCAGATAGAAATAATAGTTACATGCAAATATAACCAATGCCAAAAAATATAGATCACATAAAAGAGAACACAAGACACCAAGATTTAACATGGTTCACCCAATCCTTGGGCTACGTCCACCAACAACAAGTCCAATATTTTTATTATCTAGTGATTATAATCTAATTAAAATTTGTAATCCCTTATAGCTCAATACTGCTGCAAGAAGCTACAATATCACCACTCATTATGAAATCCCTATTCCTAAGCCTTTTTATACAAACTTTTGCCACTTACAAAATTAGGAATAGAATAATAGAAAAATAGTAGCTGGCACCTTTTAAAATATAAGGGCATTTTTGTCTTTGGGGGTCTTGCCCCGAAAAACCCTCGTAGGGGCATTGCCCCTCGAACCCCCTTGTACTGCGATAGGGAGTGCACCTAGGGCATTGCCCCAAGACCCCACAGGGGCGCTGTCCTTTGACCCCATCTTGGGGGCACTACCCCCAAACCCCCATAGAAATAATCTAGAGGGAAAAAATGATGAATAAACCTTTGAGTCTAATTAGGCTCCACATCACAATAGTTTGATATAGAGCATGTTGCAGTATATCAACGGGGGAGAATGATTGATGAAGAGGATTTGAAAAGAAAGGTTAATAGTCTTCCTACATCAGAGTAGATAATGCAAGAGTGCATCAATACAATGTAATAGAGCACTATTGTTTGTATGGTCTGCATGTTGATGCTTCCTATATGGGGGAGTATTTGTGATGGACAGAGTCATCTAGGACTCTTGTTGGATGTTATTTTGAACAATGTCTTTGGACACTTGAGCAAGCTAGAGATAGTTGTTGCAGAGATTGATGGTTGCTGAAACCTTTGACATTGGGGGAGAAATTACAACATGAAAAATAGTTTGATATAGAGCACATTGAGGTATATCAATTGGAGAGAATGATTGATGAAGAGGATTTGAAAAGAAAGGTTAACGGTCTTTTACAATTGGTGTTTTTTGAACTATATGTTTTTCATCTATGTTGCCATCAATGCGAAAGGGGGAGATTCTTGGAAGCATGAATTTTGATGATACTTCTATGGGGGAGCATTGTACAAACATGATTTGATCATTATCATGGTGACATGTTACACTCATGACTATGTTTTTCATTAATGTCAACATAACAAATTTTTGTGGTATCTTACAGAAGAACAATAATAAAGAACAAGTTGGTATAGATAGATAGTTGAGAATTTTGACTAAGAAACTTTAAAGGAAGATAATACTAAGTTTCTAGTATATGCAACTAACCTTAGAAGCACAAGATATTAAGTCTGGAAGAAGTTATGCAATTTCGGTGAAGACTGTTATGAGATAAAGTTATAGAAGCATGTTCTTGTAAACTTGTTATATCTCTCAACAAAGTTGTTATCCTAAGAAGCTGAAGTTAAAGATGCGAAGAAGACATTCTAGAAATGATGTAGCTAAGATCACTTGTCATAATGTTACAAGTATGGAAAGTTATTCAAGTTACAAGGAAAAAGATTAATGTTATTGCTAAATGTAATGTTTTCTTAATGAGGTCCTATAATAATTAATTGAGAATATGTAATAGCTAACTTAGGGAATTGTTTTATAGATTCAGTATAAAGGAAAGACATTTTCCTTTGTTATGTATAAGTGTAAATAGGATGTATGAGTGATTACAAGAAGCAAAAAGAGCAAAATGCAAAGTTAAGAAGAGCATAGCGAAGGTGAAGAGAACTTTGTTGCCAAGGTTTTATTATGTGATCCAAAGTTTGATACTTGGATATGAGGTTTTTGACCTAGTCTACAAGGTTTGACTGTGATAGGTCCAATTGAAAAGATAGAGGAAAGAAGATAAAGTATAGTACAAATAATTATTTTGCAAATAATAGTTGAGAGATCAATTAGACAATGAGTTCAGTGGTCTTTCCCCATATGCTGTTTGGACAGTGGGTCCTTAAGCTTTCTACAACTCCTAACAGGATTGGTACAACTCTTAATAGGGTTGGAATATCCTAACAAGGATCAAAGTCTCCTAATAGGGATTCATATGTACTAAATGTTGTAATAGACTCCTAATAGGGTCCATCTTCTAACAAGGAATATTTATATTACTACATAATCTTGTGGGCATCATTCCCATCGGGGTTTTCCATCTAATCAAGGGTTTCCTTAGTCAACATATTTGGTGTAATTGTATATGTGCATCTTAGTATGGTTGCTATTTACTTTTATTGAATAGTTAAAGATTATTTATGGTTCATAAATGTTATAATTGGACAATTGATTCACCTCTTGCCTCTTAGTTATCTTGGTGGACTATTGTTTCTAACAATTTTTGATAATTGGATATATGTAGTGATGTAAGTGTTGTCATTAATGGAAACACATGATGTACATGTTGTAGAAAACCTCAAAAATAAAGATAATTAGCTTTTGGTACTCAGAAAATTGTCTAAGTATGAAACTAGTTTACAACAATGTATTGTTTTGATGTATAGCTTGTTTATATGATGCTATCTGTGAGAGAGAGGTTAGATGTAATTAGTATACATATTGATGATGATGTGTATAACCTCAGACATCAGTACAAATGATACAAAAATGAGATATTCATGATTTACCAGTGAGTAGAACAATGGAATTAAAGGTAAAGGAATTATTTTGTTTACAAAATAATTACTTGACCAATTAGGGCCGACATCCTAGATGCTTACTCTAAGTTGGAAAAGTATATTGTGGTCTTAACCAACCTTGCATAAATTTGTGAAAAGGCATGGTATTTATGTAAAGATATCTTGTGAAGTAATGTGTATTGTGATGTGAAAAGTGATATGCAAACTTTTTGTGAAGCAATATATGTGAAGTTTTTGTGAACTTGATTTGGTGATCTGAGATCGAGCTGAGGTCAAAGATCAGCTAGAAAGAAGGTAAAACATCTATACATCTATATATGAAGAACTTAAAGTTCAGTTACTTGTTTGGATAGTGAGCTCTTCTTGTAACTGAAAGTGCATGTTGAGGTAGTGAGCTCTTCCTACATTCATTGTACTACAACTCCTAACAAGGTTGGAATCTCCTAATAGAGATTCAAAGTCTCCTAATAGGGAGTCCTATGAATTAAATTATTTTATAAACTCCTAATAGGGTCCATCCTCTAATAAGGAAAATTTATATTAGTACATCATCTAGTGGGTATCATCTCCACAAAGGTTTTTCATTAGCTAGGATTTCCCTAGTTAACAAAATATGGTGTTATGAGTTCTCTTTATGCATGGTTATTATTACTATTCAAAACTATTTTTTAAATTTCTTATGTATGGTTAAAAGTAATACATAATGTCTAGTTGGGAACCAAATTTTGTAGAATATTGATTCACACCCCCCCCCCGCCCTCAAGTATTCCTATTTCTAACAATATCTATCTCATTCATTGTCTACAACTCAAACTCTTTGTCACATGCAAAACATGTAATCATTCAATTTTGACTTATTCCAATAAATATTCTCTAGAAACAAGACCTCCCAATCAGTGATGTCCACCACACAGATGATCAAAGATGGTGGGGAGCTATTTGCACCATGTAAAGCAAAAAGATATGGAAGAGCCATCACTCTTAGAGCGTGATTGCTATTTTAAAATTTTTTAATGATCTTTTGTGGTTGTAATATGTAAATTCCATATGAGACTTGAAGAGATTAGAGTTGTAGTTCGAAAATGGGATGAGAATAAGTGTGTAAGCATTTAAAATTGACAAGTGTAATAGAAGTTGTTACAAACTATTCTTAGCAACTTATTCAATTGCTATATTAGTCTTGCAAACCTATTTTTGAAGAGAAGATGATGAAAGTGTTTTTTATTGCCACTGTATTGTTGAATTGTGACAAGTCAAAGTTTCTTGAGATAAGAAAAGGAAAATGTCTATGTGTTGAGTGCATGATATCACACACAATCATTCTATTTCTTTTTATAATACTTAAAAAATTTATATGTTTGAATTTAAAATACATAAAAATGGCAGAGGAAAGTGTATTTTTTAATTCTTAACACTGAAGTTGGGTGCATGACATTGAAGATAAATATAAATTAACATACCATCATTGTAATAGTTGCTAGCATCTTTTGGTGAAGATTACATGTCTGTTGTTCTAAGCATATTTGGAGGGATATTGTGAAAGGAAGTTCAAAATTATTTTTGTGTTGTGAATTTTTTTTTAAAGCATTTTTCTTGTAGGGCATCACTTATGATAGAGATATAGAGAAGGCATGTGAGGAGACAAAAAATCATGGTGTACATAATGTTAAAATGCTCTGAGTGTAACTTGTGTGTGAGATTTTATTGCGTATTGTTAGAAAAGAAAGATAATACACAACCTAAAAATACATTTTTGTCTGAAAAAGGTGATGAGTGTTGTACTAGACAATTATTGAAGTCTTCATTCTGTGAGTAGAGTTAGGGGTACAAAATTGTAGCTAAGAAAAGTGAAGGAGGCATCTTTGTACTATTGGTTCAAAGTTTCAACAAAGAGTAATATTTTTTTTTCTTGAGATACACAGTTCGTATGCTCTTGAAATGGAGTAGCATGGTTAGATTTTGTGATGTCGTGTAAGAGGTAACAACATGATTGAAGGTGGGTGTATTGTATTTAGAAGTTTGGATTACCATGTATATCCTATGAGTTTTACCATCTCTTGATAAAACAAGAGCCTAAGATAGGTGTAGTTCTTGACTCTTATTTCAAACATATTGGGTAGGAGCCCTCTTGAGGATGTAGGCTTTGTTTATCCAGGTTGGAGCTTGGGTTGTAATTTGAATGTGTAAAAGAGTTACAGTTCTTCACTGTACTAGGTGGTAGCCAATATTTTTTGGAGATTTTTTATACCATAGATTTTACCCAAAAGGGTTTCCGCAAGATAAATTTGTGTATCTAACTTAATTTGTCTGATTGAAGTTTAAAATACTAATTCACCCCCTCTCCCTCTCAACATTTTGTGTTTTCAATTGGTATCAGAGTTAGTTCTTTCTTCCAAAAAAAAGCTTAAAATCCTATGAATAGGTATTTCACGTGTCACCATGAGTGCTTAAGAAAATCTTTCCATAAATTGTGCCCCTCTTTTTGATCAAATAAAAAATGCTTTTTAGAGCATTCATATAAGACCTACATTATGTCTCTTGGAATTAATGTGTATATGAGTGTGGTTAATAGATATACTATCTTAACTCAACCCCCTATTGATGCTAATGCAAAAATATACTATAGATATATTTCTTATCTTTTCTCAGAATGGGAAGGCCAAAAATCTTGTGAATCATCTTTTTGGTGATTAATACGGGCTGTTCTAACCATAACTGACCATTGTGTACACAACTAAGAATATACCTTATCCATTTAATCTAAAAGCTTCTTGGTAGGTGTGATATGTGTGTCAACCCTTTTGTTTCCAAATGTTTGTGCTTGGGCTTCAATGAGTCATCAACACACATTTCTTCTAAAGCACTATCCATTTCTAGGTTTCCTATCTCTTGAGTTGAACACTTGAAATGAGTGCGGATATCATTAATCAGAAGTACCTTTGGTGGAATTTGTGATTGTGCACCCCATTAGGGTCGAGTACCTCCACCACTGTTGGAACTAACTTGAAATTTGGCGCTTTCCACTCTACACCCTTGACCAACATTTATGATCCTCTTTCACCTTGCTACTGCTGGTGCTTTCAAATGCCATTGCTTCTTGGTAAGTGATGGAAATCTTTGAACAAATTCCCTAACTACAAATTCACTTAAAATTGCTTGAATGCACCTGGAAATCTCTTTGCTCTGAAGACATGATGAAAAATGAAGTTGAATTTCACCCCTTTTGATGAAAATTTGCCATTAATGCTAGGTAGCATATTGACGTAGTGCATGAAAGATTGCCATCCACTAACCTAACTCGGCAAGAGTATCAACTCGATAGATGAACCAAATTCCTTTTACTCTCGACCTCACTTGGTAAGGTCTTTAACCAACTTTCCTCGGTAGAGTCTAATGCAACTTAGTGAAAGATAACCTTACTGTGATCTTGGTGTATCTGGAATATTGATTGGATCATTTGCATTCCTCATATTTCTTGGAACTACTTATGATTTTCTTGCTGAGTACAACTCTAACACATTCTTAGGAATTTAGTTTGAGGGGATGGAGTCACCCACTTCTTGAGTGACTTTACTTCCATGATTTGAGCTCATATCTTTAGTAGATTTAGGAATCCATTGCTACCTCATTTGTTTCCTTATGTTGTTAGCCCTTGGTTTCTTTTCATCTTCAACTTTTCCTATATTCATGTAATTTTTAGCTATATGACCGAGTTCAGTGCATGTGTAACACTTTATGGTAGTATCCTTCTTTCTTAGGTGATGCCTTGCACAATTTATACCAGTGGTCCACAATAATTACATTTGCACCAGGTATTGTAGTCCCATCCAAATATTGCTTTTACAAGTTGTTCAGCTGGATTGAATGATTTGGATCTGCATTGAGATGCCTTGTGACCATGCTTTTTGCATTTGTGACATTTACCTTCAAATTTTGATTTCTCCTTGCATTCATTAGCTTTGTGACCATGCTGATTGTAGTTGTAGCACTTCCCATTGAATTTTGCTTTTCCATTGCTCCAGCATTTGTTTAATGTGTGACCAATTCTTCCACAATGATTGCATGAGGGTTTTTTATTCCTTTTTGCACCTTTCTTGGAAGATTCACCTTGTTCTTCATTGTATCCAAGTATTGCTTTACCTTTTTGCCTATGAAGATTCTACTCATTTTGCTAAATCAATTGATTCATGTCCTCTTGTGATTTCAACATTCTCTCATTGATTTATTTTTCAGCATTTAGGTCATTCTTCAATTTTTCAATGATTTTCTTTTCATATCTCAGTTCTCTCAATATTCTTTCATTAATTTACCTTTCATAATTTAGATCACTTCTTACTCTTTCATTCTGTGCTTTGAGAATCCTGATTTCTCCATTTGCTTCAGTGATTTGATCAATGAGGTCTTCATGCTGATTGGATTGATTATGTTCTTCATTTTTTCTTGCCTACAAGTCTTCATTTGCCTTATTCCTTTGTTCCAAAAATTCACATAGCTTTATTGATTGGATTTCTTGTTCTCTTTTGAGTTTCCTTCTTCTTGTAGGGAACCATTCTTTGCTAGGAGTTCCTTGATTGCCTCATTAGCTTCATATGAGCTACTTGTTGGGAAAAAGTCTTCAATCTTTTCTTCAACATATTGATGGTAATCTATTTGTCTTGCAAGTTCCTTTCTTCTTTTCAAGGATTGGGAAAGATGCTTCTTTGCTTCTTTGAGTTGAGCTATGGCCATCTCTAGATCTAGCTTTTCATTTTCAATTGCCTTGTCAAGTTTGAATATCTCCATTTGTCTTTAGATCTTTGCTCAAGCTACCAAAATTTTATCTTGAGAACCACAAAGCTATGATACCAATTGTTGGAAATATTCAAGATATGACAAGTTACTGAGAGGGGAGGGGTGAATCAGTAACTTAAAAAATTTCCTTTATATTTACCACACATCCATCTAAGCTACAACATACATTAGTTTTGAAAGATAAAACATTTATCACACAATATTTTGGTAACCCAGAAACCTTCCAAATAGAAAGTAAAACTAGGATGGAGATGATACTCACAAAACTTAAATGCTGCAGTATAAAGTTGGCTTGTTAAGGCTTACATTGACCATTTTTGGTGATCTACCCTATTAGGAGCACAAAGGACTGTTAGGTCCACCTTGTTAAAGGATTTGCAAACATACAATGAAGTATGCACTCGGTTAAGAGATTTATACAAAGACTATAAAGTCTACCCTGTTAAAGGATTTAAAAACTAATTCATCTATCAAGATGAATAAGTGGATCTACTTACAACTGATTGTTGATAAGATCCTTTATGCATTGATCACCTCATGTGATGAATATAACTTTTTTGCCTTTGTATCGACCTTGCTGTATTCCTTGAAATGCTGCTGAAAATCCTTCGCAAATACTTTTCAAAATTACTTCACATTTCTTTTCTATTACTTGATATCTTACAATACATCTTACATATATACCTTTCAACTTTACAAAATTTCAAGGTCAGCCAAAATACAAGTGAACAAATACATTACAAAGTCGGCCCAACAACAAATAACTTGGGTTCATTGAACTGACTTGGTGACCTTCTGATACACGATGTCTACTACATTACTCAGCATCATCATGCAGTCGATAGAAGTGAAGGCTCGGTCCATACTAATCACTCGATGTAGTTCTGAACTCAATAAACACTAGTGACTTGATAGATGTAGTGTCACTTGGTAGATACTGTACACTGAGTTTACCTTGCTTTACTCGGTAAACACTACTTTCAATGCTTGATTTACACTAAATCTCCATGACACAAACTTACTGCTTGGTAGACACTGTGAAACTTGGTAGACACTACTATTCTTCACATTGTCTACATTTACTCAGTTGCTTCAGGAATGCTCGGTGTAAATTGCTTTACTGCTAAGCTTACAAGGTAACCACTGAATGCTCAGTATAAATTGAAGACTGAGTGATGAGCTTGGTAAGCATTCAGAATTGAATAAGTGTTGTTACTAATGAAAAATACAACATAATGCCAACACCCCTACCTTACCATGTTGAAGCAAAAGGAAAACCAAAGATTACTAAAATTTGGAGGAAGAAGAGTCAAGAAGTATCTCTTAAGACTTTGGTTGCTCAAACATATCTTCTTGCTAGAAATGGAAAGGATACATGGTATGTAGATAGTGGTTGCTCTGGACTTATGACTGGTTGTTTGAAAGATTCAGGTTAGTTACTAGGGCAGGTGGGGGGATCAATACCTCAAATGATTCATAATTCTTCCCTATCAATCTAAAACATAAACTCTTACATTCTCTTGTATTGATATTTGTTATACCGTTTACTGATAACTATAGTAATAATAACCAATAATAAGTAATTTTCAAATAAATGAACATGCAACATGTTGCTATTTTGAAACAACACTGTTTCAAATTACCTCGGTGAGAACAAAGTATATCTAGGGGCAGCTACTTCCCATCTTCAACATACCCTTTTAGACACCGGGCCAACTATAAGGCTAGACCCTTCTTTTACTTTAGGCTCTACAAAACCTAGGTGGTCGGAACTATTAGATTCTTCATATGGTACCAATTGTCAAAGCATACACTAAATCTAACAAAGTAGATAAAATCTTATTTCTCCTATACTCATGCAATGATAAAGATATGCAGTAGAAAATTACAACTCTACGAAATCCACAAGTTGAGTGATGACATCCTTTTTAGCTCTTCAATATTAAAGGGAAAAACATTTGATTAATGCTGTTGATTTCAACAAAACCCCAAATATGTAGCAACATGAACAAGTTGATCCTATAGTTGATCAATGCCTTGTCCATTAGAAAATTCCACAAATTAAATACACACATCTGTGATACCAATAACATATTCCATACATCATAATATTAGATCTATCCTATCACCTTGTGAATCAGATATTGGTGTTCATAAAGACCTCATTCTTATGAAATATCCTTCTCAAATAACTAGCAACCTTGTCAAACACATCAAGAATTTACTTGGTCCTTTGTTCAAACAACAAAATATATCAGACATACAACCTCAAGGGGATGCAAATGGGTCTCAGTTCTTTGTCCTTAAACCACATAAGATTGCAGATTATAGAGATAGGAAACAAGAATCAGAATGAAACTAAAGAGATTCTTGCTCATTTGTATTCATTTCCTTGAAACTATATATTCAAATGTATTACTTAAAATATATAAATGCCTAACATATCAGAACTAGATATATTGTCTTCACTACTATTATTCATACAAGAGAAAATATGCTAAAGAATGTCATGGCACAATGATGAGAACATATCAAAACTAGAACCCTAGTTTCACAAATCTGAGAACACTCAAGATTGGAACACACATGGTATCATAATAGTGAGTAATTTATCTCCCAAAAATTGGAACCCTTACAAAGAATGAGAGAAAGAAAAGATATATAGGAATGAATTCTCGGATCTGCTCTCCAACTACCATGTGTCCACTTGGAAAACTTCCTCAAGAAGTTAAAAACATCTCTCTAATCTCTCTCCACAACTGGTGAACCAAAACCTCAATCATTTTACCTCCCAAAAGCATAAAATATATTAGAAATTTGATGGAAAAACATAACTAATTTTGATGCTAGATCTGAGATCACGGCAAAGGAAAAAATTAGTTAAATGACCTCTAGAGGCAAGATAAACTTTTCAGAATCATTTTTCTCCACATTCAAGCTTCAACAAACTTTCATGTCTTCCCTCCAACTAATTTTGATGCTCAATGATGACTTCTACCCATTCTACTAAGAATGCCCTGGAAAATAAAAATCTACTTATAGAT
This sequence comes from Cupressus sempervirens, assembly GCA_028749045.1. Taxonomy (NCBI): domain Eukaryota; kingdom Viridiplantae; phylum Streptophyta; class Pinopsida; order Cupressales; family Cupressaceae; genus Cupressus; species Cupressus sempervirens. The sequence continues at coordinate 110,824,431 of CM053783.1, forward strand.
TGTACCACTAAATATCTGTGCAAATTTTGACCCCATATTCAAAAAATTCATCTCCTCCTAGTTCCAACGGTATAATTGAGTCCATATTTTTGATAAAAATTGTGCCTCTGAGATCAATTTGAAAATCTAGACCTTGAGCCATGAACAATCATTGAAAATTGAAAAATTTAAAATATTACATAGTTAAACTATATAAAATCTTAAATATATTTAAATCTTTCATCATTTGAACTTCTACATTGAAAATCTTTGGATTTTAATTATTTATATTTATTTTCCATTCCCTAATCCACTAGATGACACTTGTTGAACTCTGATTTGCCAACTATACCTAGGCAAGATCCACAACCTCTTGTCAGATTTTAAGGTTTTTCGAGAGGTTGCCATGTCTCCACTGGCAAAACCTCCCATTTTTCAATGGTGACATAGTAGCTACTAGAATATGGACTTTTTCAGCGAGATCCCTTCTCAAGTCAAAATTTTGGTCTCCACACCAATTGGCCATGAGAAGCCCCTCCTTACGAGCTTTTGCCTTCAAAAGGCGATCATCTTGAAGACAACAAGCATATTGTGTATTGTTATATTTAAACATTCCAATAACCCCAGACCTAGGCAATGTGGGATATATGTTTTCTCATTTTTTTCTCTTTCCTCAACGCTTTGAGATTGGTTCTTCATGGCTTCTCTATAAATGTGGCTTCCTTAAGGTACAAAACCATCTTTGTGCCCTTGCCTAGACTCTCACTAGAAGTATCCCTAGTAATAGTGAAAGATCCACTAGCTTGAGACTCCCATACATATTGCTCATCATCGTTGTGCTTGGAAATAAAAATTACTTTCTTTGCAACCAAGTAAGTGGACTAAAACCCCACACCAAACTGTACAATCATTCTCATTTTGGCCATCACGTAGTATATGGCAATGGAAAATAGATTTAATTTTCTTTTCTCTTCATTTAATTATGAATATTTATACAACAGGCTCGATAAGCATAATTCAACTTGCCGATGAAGGCAGTCTAAGAAAATCTAAAACTCCACATTGATCAGAGGGAGTTGATAAAGCTACTAATGCCCCAAGAGCCTCTTTGCATTGGTTTGCATTAGTTGTTTTGGAGCCCTTCCTTCATGCTGTGATGGTCTTTCCTTTAAAAAAACCTTTAATCCTACTACTTTAAACACTAGGTGTCTCCTTTTTAGAACTGTAGTCCTAAATGCTAAAGACTAAGCCTCTGCCTTTTGCTGTTGTCAACACAATTTTGAGAGGTTTTTGTTTTTTTAGAACACAACTTGATGGCATCCTTTTCTATCCTCTATGAAAAATATTCACCACATGAAAGAGATGGTACCCTTGGGAAAAAGGCATCTCCCAATTCCCTAATCTCCAATGTCTTCCCTTCTCCACTCTTCTCCAACAGCTTGGAGATGCAAATCGTGATTTCACTCCTAGTCATAGGTAAAGAATGGTGCCCCCTTTTACGAGTCAGTTGCTTGCATATGGATACCCTACCAAAAATATTCTATTTGATCTAGCCATGCCATGATGGTGAGAAGCAACTTGATCTCATACAAGCATTGTAGAGGAGAGCTTTTGATCTTACTACCATCTACAATTGAACAGATGGGAATAAATCTACCCTACTAGCAATGATGACACAAGAGTCATGATAGCAGGCTCAAACTATCCATTAAGTTTATTTATATCTGAGAAAACCTTTGCAAGTTCCATTTTTGTTTTACATAAAATTTGAAATTTGTGTCATGTCATTTTACTCAATCTTGAAAAGCTCTTTTTCCAACACACTACAACCCCTTTTACCCCAATTTCAAATTCAAAATGAAAAGAAGGCATGTGTTTTTTGAAATAAATATCTTCAATGGTGGGTCAAGACAAGTTTACCATGATGTCCCAATCATATCGACATCATTTACATCATCATTTGACTATGAAGTTTTAATTCTTTTTAAGTCACCTTGAAAATCTCACAATGCCTTATCGATCTGATAACATCTTTCAGGCCCTAAATTGGGTCCAACTAATTTTTATTTCATTTTTGAACACTTGAATTATCAAATTGATCCATTAGTCATTTGACATTGATTTTATTGAAATTCAATCACTATTGCATCACTTAAAACTGGTTTTACCATTAATTTGCAAACTGTTAATTTAGTGCTATAAGGTTCTTTGACTAGCTTTAAAAACTGATCAAAACATCTGACCAGGCTCTGAAATCAAACAGACTAATTCTTCATTCTACATTCTTGCACCATATCAAATCTTGTCTAATGAATAATTCTTAGTTAAAATATATTGAATGTAGAAGTTTCCCTCTCAGAATTTCCTGCAATAAAATATGTCAGAAAACCATAAAATATACTTGAATTTGGCTTTGAAAACTGGGCAGATTGACACTCGGGGGCATAGAAATTGGGGCATTAGTTCACTGTCATGAGGATAATGTAAATCTTGGATTTGTGCTCATGAAAAAGAACAACGCATTTTGCAAATGGTCAAAGTGGGCTACTCAGATTTGCAAGACTGGAAACACTAGCAGAAAATCATTTTTCTCAAATGGAATGGACCTGGGAAAGTGTGCAAACATATTCATCAAGATTTAAAAATCGGCACACTTAAATTATTTTTAGAGTAGAATGCAATGGTACAATCTATTTGATCTCAACTATCATGAATTCAAAATTATGACATCATGAACAGGGGTACCAACCAATCTACATTTTATGACACCAGTAAAACTTTACAAATTGCTTTTGGAATCGCATTCAAAAACTAATCAAACATATTCTTCATAAGCTAAAAATTGAAACATAGTAAGTCTCTAACCTATAGAATACAATGTAAGAGGAATTTTCTCATTTTGGTCAACTGGGTCAAAATTATAACGAGTCAAATAGGGCCTCCCAAAATTTTGAACAATTTGCATCATCATTACAACAATGAACAACCAAATTTGAGGGGTCCAAAAGCTAATCAAATGGATTCAAAATGAGCTGAAAATTAGAAAATAGGTTCTTTGATATGCATATTAAACATCCCCAAAGTGGTAGGTCATGAAATTTTTTTGGTTAAAAGGTATTCAAAGGAAAACTGGGCTACCATCACTGTTTGACACTTGGGCAAAAATGTAGATTTGGATATTACTCAAAATGAAACTTCATGGAATGGCTCGAAATGAAAATTTATCTTCATAGGAGGAGTTGATATACTGAATGGAAGGTTTTAGAAACATTAAACACCTCTTAGGCCTCAAAAGGATAGCCATATACACTTGCATTAAAAAGTGCTTGTAGGACTTGATTTTAATGGTACTCAAAATCAAGGCTACAATTTTGAGTCCCAACACAACACATAAAAATTCAAAAACTTTAACATAATAGTTTGGTATTATAGAAAACCTTTGGTTTGAGGGAAAACAATGGGAATGGTACTGTCGATCTTTAAGCCTTATTTCCTATTAGTATCCAACACTTAGTCATTTTCTAGACAACATTGGTCAGTCATCACTGTGATCTAACCCTCCATAGAATGTTGACCTACATGGATTTTTTTATATATCACTTCATGTTGAGCATGTCAAAGGTTGACAAGCACCCTGGTAAAGACCGGGCTAGTACACATGCCAAGTAAAACATAAGGAGACTAAGTGATGTAAAGTTGAATTATGCTGAGTGATTCAGTATATGTTGAGCCTATAGAAGCTAAGAGACAACATACATGTTAGTTATGAATGAATGTTAGAATATTCAATTGCCAAGTAAACTAGTTTTGGCATATGTGTTTGTAATGGCACAAACACTTGTGTAAATAATTTTAGCCGAATTCTATACAATATTTGAGGATTGTAGAGATAGTCAAGGAGAAAATCATATTTTTTTTAGAAGGCATTAATCCCAATAAAAGTAGATTAACCAATCAAAAAATCAAAAGGCTTAAATGAAAAAAGGATGAATTTTGGATTGTTGATTATGATTTAGAACTTTCTATGATTATCTATTTAAGAAGGGATCTAAACCTAAATCATTATGGGAGAGTAATGGAAGCGAGATGAAATCGTGAAGGAGAGAATAGAGTAGATTAGATAAGGAAATCAAATTTAGACATTGAAGAGAGAAGATCCATAATAATATTTGATAGAGAAAATTGAAGGATTAGGTACTAAGAAATTCTAACCAGTGAATCAGGGAAAATCTCTTAATAGAGTGGTTTTAACAGACCTTGTTCAAATCTCCTCATAGAGTGCTTACTTTACTATGAGTTTAAATACTTTAATCAAAGTAGACTTAATAGTTTTATATTTCTTTTAACCAAGAAGACCTGTCATAGGGTAGATCATCAGAAGTGATCAAATTGTAGCCCTAAACTTTTTTGTTGCAACAATGAAGATTTGTGGGTCTCATTCCCACCCTAGTTTTACCTTGACCTTGGAGGGTTTATGGGTTACCAAAATCTTTGTGTTATGTGATTATATTTTCATGGATGTTAGGCTTAGACAGATCTCATTTTAGCATTATAGTTAATGATTATAAGGTATGAGATCTAAGATATGAGATCATGGATTAGGAGTGAATACAATTAATCTATTATATTGTTTAATGAGCTAAATTTTTTAAAGATCCTAATTCACCCCCTCTCTCAGTATCTTATTTTCCAATAAGACTTCCAACAATTGGTATCACAACTAATTTCTCTTGGAAGAAGTCTAACAACTTGAGAGTTTAGATCTTGGAGATGGAGGCTTACAAATTGGGAAAGATAATTTGGAATTAGATGATTGAAATATAGATCATATTGTAGCAAATTCAGGTAGAAAAATAAGAGTTAAGGAAATCCTTAAAGAAAAGGAAAGATATGACTAATCAATAGAATGACACTTTATGTAAGGAAGTTGATACCAAAGAATTTCTTAATAGTGGGAATTCTAGTGATAGTGATAGAACAATAGAATTTTTTTTGGAAAAGAACAACATTATGAATGAAAAAGTTAGAGGACTGAAGAGAGAACATAAAATTCAATCAGTATGACTATGTGAAGTGACTAAACAAAAGAAGAAAGATGAAGAAGATATGATTATGGTTGAAGAAGACAAAAGAAAAATGACTACTAGACTTGAAGAAAGGTCATTTGATGTCCAAAAGCTTAAAAATACACAATTGGATATGATGAATTAGTTGTTACTTGCAAATCAAGAGATGAACAAAAAGGACATGGAGATTGCAAATTTGAGATCATAGAGTGACCAACTAAGAAATGAGTTGAGATATGAGAAAGAATTTAAGGAAAGAATGAATAATCCAAGCGAAGCTATAAGCTACTTTGAAGAACTAATGAGATCACCAAGGTCATCTACTGATACTTTCAGTCTATGAAATGCCATGTACTCTTCATCTCCTGAGGAAAGAGAGTCATCAAATATTGGAGAACAAAGAAATGAAAAACCTAAATGTAAACCTAAATTTCATCATTATGGAAAAGTAGGACACACAAAAAATATTTGTAGAAGCAAGAATGGTATGCAACACCCTAAACCTAAGTTAACTAGGAACTCTTTTAATTACAAGAAAGAAGGACACCAAGCGCATGAATGTAGGTCAAAGACAAGTGATATACCTACTATACCTAGATTTGTAGGACATTTTTACATCTATCAAAAATATGGACATAGAGCTCAAGAATGTAGATCCAAATCAAAACCCAACTGAACATCTAAAAGGCAAGTTCATGCACCTAAGCAAGAAACTTGTAGTTGGGATTAAAACACATGGTATAACCCTAAATTTCATTCTTATGATATCCCTCCCATATACCTAGAAGCGCCCTCAATTCTTGAAAGCATTTACTTAACTCTTTGAATTAAAAGAAATCAATGCAAATATATACAACTTATCCAAGATGCATTAAATTAAAAATAATTTTATTCATTTCAATCCCAAAATGAAATATACATTAAAATGGACACAAAACTCAGAGACATAGATATGCAAAACTTATCTTTTGTATTATTTTTCCTTGAACAATACTTTAGTGGTATAAACTCAAAGTATAACTCAAAACTTGACAGACTTAATCATTCAATGTTCACTGTATTCTTAGATTTACAAAATTGAATACAACATACAATTGACACAAAAATTGGACCGAATGTAAATAACATAAGCACTAAAATTCTAAAGACTTTAGACCCTCACTCTACATCTTGGAAATCCTTATATTGAGAAGGATTGCAACAAGCTCTAGATGGGAGGACACATGTCAAAATCTTACTAGAAAAATAAGTGGCTATATATTTCTATAATGTTACATTTAAAACATTCTCTACATTCAAACAAAAATAGGAAAGTAGTCGCAAAATTGACAAGTGACATTTACTGTAGGAGTCTTTAATTTAATTTTGTTTGTCTTCTATTGCCTTTAATCATGTAAATCTTCAATTGCTTCTCGCTGGTAGAGCCTTAATCTCTCCAATTGCTTCCAAAACATTTATTTCCCTCTTGATGGGCCATTCAGTGCATTTGATTTCATCTAAATCTCTTACTACCTTACTCCACCTAAAAATTAGATCTCCATCATTACTATGTAGATTGAGCACCAATGCTCATCTTTCTTGGTGTTGTTTCCTCCTACTCCAACTCTATAGTATCTATGTCTACATTAGGCCAAGTGACACCTCTAACTGCATTAAATTCTTTGAAAAGATGGAAAAATCTTCACTTTTTTACCAATCATACATTCATCACATATTTCCCCTTTTTAGCTCAACTATGGCCATTCAAAACTATTTTATGCCTTTTAAAATTGAAAACTGCTATGCTACGATGACCACACTATCGTTGCTTTTCCATAGTTTCCTTTCTTTCTTCATTCTTGGCTGTGACTATGTGAAATGGGTTACCTTAAGCTATTTTTCAACTTTGCTACTACTTTTCTTCATTGACTACATACGCTTGCGAAACTATGATCTCTTCACTCTATGCTTTATTGCTACTTCATATCTGTCCACCATTTCAATTTACTAACCATTGTGACCAAGTGATTACCATTAGTTTTACCACTTCACATCTTCATGGAAATTTAGAACTTAACCCTTCTTATACTTGTGATGCTACAAAAACTTAGATATTAACCTTATCACCTCTTTGTTGCTACCAGACACAAATCCTATTTAAATCATACAATGTTACGAATACTATTATGACTAACCACCACCTCTCTTTATAGATTCACAACCAAAGACCTTAACTATCTTTGAAACCTTGCAATGTTGCACTAGCATTTTAACCTTGACATTTTCTTTATTTCTCAATCTCACATCCTTGAGTCTTAGCCACAACTTTAACCCCACGAAGATGTGATGAAAGCATTTTGCCACTTTACAACTTTGACCATAGTTTAGTAATAAGCCCTTGTGACAATGCAACTACTTGTACCTTAACTATCTTGATTTCCTCCACACCTTCGTAACTTAAGATTCCACTATAACTCAAACACTTGTAATGGTGTGATGACCATTTCCTTTAACTATCAAATTCTCCTCGTAGTTTCACAATTTGAAATCTTAACTCTTGGCTTAACCCTGCAAAGATGTGATGACAAGCTTTCACTACTTTGCCACCTTAACCCTGGGTTATCTTTAACTATATATGATGATACAAAAATCTTGAACTTGACTGCTACTATCTTTACCTTTTTGCTGAATAGGACCCTGAACTTGACTACTACTGTCTTTACCTTTTTGCTGAATAGGACACATGTCATCTCATCACTTTTTTGCTTTAGCTAAAGTTTGGGCATCTCTATAAAGTGAGAAAGTGATGATCGTCAACATGCTAAGATCTAATGATCATGAAAGATCATAGTTATAGATGTATTTCCTTATGATGTGGGGCCCACTAGGACATGCGTCCAATGGTTGCATTCTCGCTTTAGTTATTTTTTGCACAACTTTGAAAAGTGAGAATGCAATAGATGTCAATCTTCTAAGATCTGATAGCTATGATCAAGAAATACTTTTTCTTATGCTTCACATCCGTAGAGAACTAAAAGTTATGACCTAGAGCCTCATACTAAAAGAAACCTTTGGAAACTCATAGTGTAGACTAGTAGTACCATATTCCATGTGTCATTATGTCACTTTCTTGCTTTGGCTAATCTTTGTACAACTTCAAAAAATGAGAATCCGATAGATGTTGATCTTCCAAGATTTGATGGCTATGACTATACATTATTTTGTATCACTTGGAAACCAAAGAGGGGCCCATAGGGATAGGTGTCATCATTTTGGAAACTTTCTCCAAAACTCTTTTGTCATTTCACACTCAATCCTGAAACATGATTATGACCATTTGATCCTTGTTAGCATGTTCTCACCACATGTCACACTTCTACACCTTCGGGGCCTTGAAACAAAACTGTGATGTTATGCCTATGATGCTTTGCTTCCTCTTATTCACCACTTTGTAAATATAAATTCTAATGTCTTTTAGCCTAGTGATGTTGCAATAACCATTTTTTTGACTACTTCCTTCTATTCGCGCCATCTCAACTTAAAACCCTTTAAGTCATAACTGATCCATGATCATGCAATTGATAGTGAGTCACTCCTTCACAAAATGAACCTAAATGCTAGCATTAACCTCTGTAATGCTAGAATGACCATTTTGAAAACCACTTCATTGCTTTACAACCTCTTCAATAGCTAAATTTGAAATTGAAGCAACAAGGTGATTGAAAGGATTTCACACCATCTTAACTTGAAATAATCATAGAGATATTGACATACAATATGAAAAATGGTTAAAAGACCTAGGGATATAAAAGAAAAGAACATATAACCAAAGTTTTTACATATCCCCTTTTATGCTTGCATGTCATTTTATGAATAATTATTTAGAATATGGGTTAGAACCATTTTCTAGGGTTTTTTCATGAGGAATGACAACTTTTTATAAACCCTTAGTAGAAAAAACATATTTTCTTCTTGATTTTCACTAGGTATTTCAAAACTTTTGGCTAGGTGAAAGAGCAGGCCAACCATGGGTCTATCTGGGGATGATGGATAATTTGTGTTCATGCAAGAATTCAAAATTTCTCGGTTAAGTAGACCACATACATGACATCAAAATTTTGACAAATTGAGAGAGCAATGCACACATAATTGAAACAACAAATATATATAGAAGGCCACACATATGCACATGAATTTACACAATGTACAACCCTAACTACTGTTCATGGATATGAAATACCTTTAACAAAAGTATTTCTTCAATAATTTTCCATGAACTGGCAATTCAAGAAGGTTACCAGATATTTCTTTTATGAAATAGGAGTCTGCTCCCCAATTCTCATGAATAAAATCTAGTCCTAATTAGATGGGGTCAAACTTTCCATGTTTACCTTTGTCTTCTAATCTAGCATTCCATGACAGTACCATATCTTTAGGATATAATTTTCTTGATACTTCCTTCTTGTCAAAGAGATTCTTAACTTTGACTTGTAACTTTTTATTTCTAGCATAAGCATATCTTCTTCTTTCATCTAACTACATAATGTCATCCATTCTAATTTACATCTCATCAATGAGATCATCATCATAATGCTAAATAAATTTGTACATACCTCTTAGATTTTTCTAAGCCAATCTAGCCTGTATTCCATACCAAATCCAATGGTGCATAACCTATAGCTTTGTTCATTATTACTTTGTCAGTCTAGAGTGCCAGTGGTAATTTATAATCCCATACTTTTTTGTTCTCATCTAGGATTCTCTTGATGATTTTCAATAGACTTTTGTTACTAGACTCTGCTTCCCCATTTCCTTGGGGATAGTATAAAGAAGATGTTGATCTAGTAATACCATGCTTGTCAAAAAAATTTATAAAATCTTTAGATCTAAAGCACATGGCATTATTAGTTACAATCTTTTCAGGGCATCCAAACATGGTCATAATATTATTCAACAGAAAGTTGTTTACCACTTTACTAGTGGCATTTATGGTAGGAATAACCTCTATCCACTTTGTAAAATAGTCCATTTCCACTAGTATCTAAGAGTAACTAGTACTAGATTTGGTTGAAATTTATCTTATGAAATCCAATCCCCATTGCTAGAAGGGTGCTTGAACTTCTACTGATTTCAAAGGCATGTTTCCAGAAAATTTCAATTTCCACTAAACCTATGGCAAGCATCACATCTTCTTACTAGTTTGTATGCATCTTCAAATAGGGTATGCCACCAAAAACCTACTTTGATTACCTTATAAGCAGTTGTTTTAGCCATATCATGGCCACCACACAATCCACTATGCATTTCATTTAGAATTGTGGCTGAATAATCCTTATCAATGGGCTTGAGCAATACACCCTCAATACTTCTCCACCACAACTGACCACTCACAATGACATACTTAATAGCCTACAATTTCAAGGTCCTTCTCTAATTATCACTGAATTTTGGTGGAGCTTTCATGTATTTCAAAAAAATTATTACATCTTTATACTAGTCATAGGTGTTCATACCACATAATACATCTGTATGACCACCATCATGTTGATTTATCTAATTTTATTCAAGGTTGGTTTCTACCATTAGTTTAGAAAGTCCTTGACCTCTCACCGACTTAGTGATTTGAATATCTATATTAAATTCTTGGATTCTATTGATCCATCAACATCCTCTACTTGAAACTTCTTGTCATGAGAAGACGTCCTTAATTGTAGCACTTGGAACAAATGCAATTACAGTGGCTTCCATCAAGTAGCATCTAAATGCCTTCACAAATTTGACCAATGCATACTTCTCATTTATATCATATTTAATCTCTACAACTTGTGAAAACTTACTAAAAAATGCTATGGGCTGCTCATACCCATCCTCATTCTTTTTCTATAGAACTACTGAAACAATATGGAATGATTCAAAAGAAAAACTGTGAATGGGCTTAGAATAATCAAGGGCTCTCAAAACATGAGCATCTTTAATTGCTTGCTTTATCTTATGAAAATCCATGCTTAGTTCTTCATCCCATATGATCTCAAAGCCCTTTTTCAACACTTTGGAAATGGGCCTACTTATCTTAGCAAAATTTGTGACAAATCTTCTAAGAAAATTAATTTCCCAAAGAAGTATTGAATCCCCTTCACATTTTTAGGATTTTGAATTTTGTCTATGGCTTCAACCCTTTTAGGATCTATTCTAATCCTTTCCCTTCTAACCAAGTGGCCTAATAATTTACCTTTAGCAACAAAAAAGGCACACTTTCTAGGATTCAAAGAAATTCCATACTTGAGAGCTTTGATGAAAACCTTGTCAAGGTTCATACAATGGTCATTTTCATCTTTTGAATATGCTGTTAGGTCATCTTGATATACCACTAAGAATTTATCAATAATATTAGCAAAGGCCTCATCCATGGCTCTTTAAAAAGTGACACCAGTATTGGTTAAACCAAAGGGCATCTTGTTGTAGACATAAGTCCCCCAAGATGTTATAAATGCAGTCTTGTGCTACTTTGATTCCTTAACAACCACTTGATTATATCGAGAGAAGCCATCCATCATAAACATCAAATTTGATCTAGTAACTCTCTAAAACATGGCCTCCATGTTTGGTAATCCATAATTATCCTTTAATAATGATATATTTAGATTTTGGAAATCAACACATAGTCTGATATCACCATTTTTTTTCCTCATAGGAACTAAATTTGACACCTAAGAAGAATGCCTAATTGGTTTAATAATTCTTGCATCTCTTAGATTTACCAACTCTTCTTGCATTTTAGGTGCTAAGGTTGGGTTAATGGGTCTCTATTTTTGTTTGGAATGCTTAGCTCCTTCCTTCAATGGAACCTCATGTTGGAAAAGATCCTCTCTATAGGCTTTCAGATCACCATAGGACCAAGTGAAGTCATGTCTATACTTTCTCAATAGATTAATCAAACTCTATCTAATCTTAGGGGATAATTTCTTTCTTGGAATTAAAATAGGAAAGGTAAACTTCTAGGGGTCGGCGGGGGGGGGGGGAGGTGTGAATCAATGCTTCAAACTTTAACCCATAAAATATTCACCAGACATCCATCTCACATATTCAATAAGTAAACTAAAATACCATGTAAAGCATGCAAAAAAGAAAGCATTCATACATGTGACACAAGATATGATTACCTAGAAACCCTCCAATGAGAAGTTAAAACTTCGGTGGGGATGACACCCACAAATCTTCACTACTGCAATAATAAAGTGCATCCAGTGAAGGTTACAATGTTTGATCATGAAACATGATCTACCCCATGAAAGGTCTTCCCCATTAAAGGCATACAAAGACTATTAGGTCTTACCCTTTTAAAGGATTTCAACACCTTGTTAAAAGTGTTCCTTGTTAAAGGAATTCAACTCACAATTAAGTAAGCACCTTGTTAGAGGATTTCAATAAAGCTTGTTAGGATTGCTCTATTAAAATGTCTCAGCATTGATCCTATGGTTAGCACTTTGTTGCTTGATAATAGATCACCTCTAAACTAATGTACACTTGATCCTTCTTGATCAAATGTCTCTTTTCTATTCACTATTTCCTTCCTTTGTTCTCCTTTAATTGATTCTATAATGCAATTTTAGATCATAACACCTTGGTCACCATGAATGTCTTGGTTTGCACTTGCAAAACTTTCCTTGATCATTCATACATTCCTTTTCTCTCTCTCTCTCTCTCTCTCTCTCTCTCTCTCTCTCTTGAAATTTAGGGTTTTCCCTCCTTAAGAAGACCTAGGTGACTTAGGGTTAGGTATGAATCAATGGCTATGATTAATCCATTTGCCACATAAACCTTCCCTTTACCTAATTGGATGCATCTAATGCATAGGGATTCCAACTTAAGATTCATCCTTATCACCAAAATATCATAATTTAATTTGTAAGTTAGCTTCAAAAATAGTTTACATAGTAGTTTGTGCCAATACAAGCAACTATGACAAAACTATATTACTTAGCATCTGAAGTCCCTGATGCTCGACATATATTGATTTCAATATTATGACTCAAAATTTGAATGACTTGACATGCACTGCTTTCTTGGCTCTTGAATCACTTAGCATACACTGTCTACTCGACAATTGAGTGACTCGGCCCATGAGTGACTCAACACTCACTATTGACTTGGCATGGTCTAACTTATACATGTTGTGCTTGGCATATACTACTTGTTTGACATGAAATAAGTAAATAACTTAAGTGTATAGACACTCACTTGTTAAAACCAATCTGAGTTCAACAATCTCCCCCTTTGACACAAGTGTCAAAAATACTTGGTCATGAATTAATATTTTTATTCTTATGAGCATAACATAACATAACTATTTGGGTTCTGTAAAAAATTTCAAAATATCAAAATTTTGCACTAACTTCTACATCAAAATCTTATAACTCCCCCTAAGTTGTTTGATCTATTATGTACTCAAAATCTTACTCCTGCTGAGTAGATGTGCCTCAACTAATACTCTTTCACTTGTTTTCTGTTCTTTGCCTGCTCTCCCATGTTTTCTCCCACATTTCCTTACTCCCCCTTTTCTCTTTCTCCCCCTTTTTGACATTTATGTCAATGGGTTATACACTAATAGTGTGTTTTTCCAAGAAATATTTATGGACCTCAAGAATAATCTTAAGAGAAACATCCCAGTTGTCACAAGATACCTCCAAAAACTTAATTTGAATTGCTAGCTCGAAAGCAAGGTGAACTAGGCCATCTAATGTAGAAAGATTGGGGTATTTATTCATAAGAGTTTTTTCATAGCCTAACTCCTTATGAAAAATCTCAATGTGAGGAGTCAATGTAGTCTAGATGCTTATTAGTTTGGCCCTTATGTTGACTTCATCTTTAGATAGTGTTGCTAACTGACTCTGGGTTTGCAATATAATCCTGAAGTGTTTCTCACTTTTAGCTAGAGTCATAGAAATTTTAGCGCTGGATGACTACATTTGACTTTCTAAGCTCTAGATTTGATTCCTTATTTCTTGTGTGAAGAGTGTGGGATTACATAGTTTGGTGTACAGAGAGAAAATGTTCTCAAGTACCTTCTTCACACTATCTATCTTAGTTGCTAATGCAACTTGTTTAAGTGCTATCTCACTAGATATCTTCTCATTCAATTTATGTTGAAATGTATTTTTAGACCATTCAAATAACTTTGCATTAATATCAAGGTCTGCATCACTTACTTTTTCTACTATGTTAGTCAATTGTTCAACAATTAGCTTGGTTTCATCTAGAGTAGGTAGACTGAATTTATCTAAGAATATGTCTTTGATATCAAGAAAAGCTTGCTTCTACCTATGCTCCCTTTTGAGCAGTTCTTGATGTTTCTTTCTAGCTAGGGATTCTTGAAGTATACCCATCTACTCAATTGTTATTGTTTCATAATCATATTTTGGTAAAACAATTTCTTCATCTAGGCTTACATCTCCATGTGTTATTACCTCTTCTACCTTTGATGAACTTGGAGTTGACACTAAGAATTGCAAAGGTGTTGCATCTGTTCTTGGCCTTTGAAGAGTGTTATTGGAAGGAGTTTCAAATACTAGTAGAGTTACCAATACTTGAATTATTTCTTTCTCCTTCGACTTGGGTGTCAACTTAGTCTCTTCAAGCTTGTCCATTTCTACCTCATTGCTTTGAATTGCACCTTGAACTTACATAGGAGGTGTAGATGAATCTATCTAACTTGTCACTCTGTGTCTCCACCTTATCTTCACCAATTATCTCAACATTATTTGTTTCATCCTTTGTTATAGTTTCAAAGATTGGAGTGGTACCTATGTGTGTACTAACACTAGTGACTTGTGGACTAATGGTAAGTGGTTCTTGTGTTTTCACCTCATCCCTTGTGGTTTTAGTCATTGATTTTTGAAGTTTATCTATACTCACCAATATAGGGTTATTACACAATTTAGCCTGTAGTGCAGTCAATTATCTTTTTCAAGTCTTCCTCTATTAGGGGATTGATGTTCTAAATAGTGAGATCAAAAATATCCTTTTTTGTGATAGTTTTATCACTTACACTTATTATTTGTGGAGGGCTAACATTGAACATTTGTGTATCTTATACACTTTGTTCTTGTTGTTGCTCTTTTTCAGCTATTTCTTGATCAACTACATTTGTTTTAGTAGCTCCCTCAATTGTGCCTTCATTATTATCATCATCTTTAACCTTGATAGGCTCTTTTTCTCCTACTTTGACTATAGCTAGCCCATATGTAACTTTCCACATTTGTGTGGTCTTCTTTACAACATCTTCAATGTTGTTTAGTAGTATGTTAAATACCCTATATTTAGGAACAAATCTAACATCATATTTATTTATGGCTTTAGCTATCTGTGCCTTACTAAGTTTAGGCATAAATTGAGTGAGGGATGTCTCCCTAATTTTTCTTTATAAGTTCAAACAATAATGCCATTTTTTCTCAACTCTTTCATATAAACTTTTAGGCATAGAATTGGAAATTTCTAGAGGGGCTTTCTTAAAATTTTCCATCATAGCATATATTTCCTCCTCCTCTTGATTATTTTCAACTTTTCCAAGATTTTCAAAATCAATGTGCGAAAAACCTGACAAATCTACATTATTTCTAACATTCTCACATAATTTGTCTAGATTTGGGGATGGATTATGACTCACCACTTGGAATTGGTTGTTGTCATTAGATTTAGTTCTTTCCTCATCAGTTTCAACTTGAGAAATATATTTTCTCCTTGGTCTTTTCTATGCTCCACCTTCTTTCTCTATAGGCTTGGCTTTCTCTTTAGCCTTTTGTGCAATGACATGTGTACTGGCCCTTGTGGTAGGTGCTGTACATTTTGGCTGGCTTGGTTTAGCAAGCTTCTTAGGTCTTGTCACTACTTGTTCCTTAGCCATTCTTTTCTTCTAATCAGTAGGAATAGGTGCTTCCTCAGCTTCTTCTTCCTTGAAACCTTCTATAATCTTTGTTTCTTCCTCATTTTGATCCTCACCCTGACTTTGTGTTAATGCAAGTGGTGCTTGAATCTGAGTGTCTTCTTCCTCTTCATCCTCTTCTTCTTCATCTTCCTGCTTGACACCTTCACCAAAATTTTATTTTAATTTCTTTACCAATTTCTCCTTCCTTTTGACGATAGAGGTAGTCTTCAAATCCAAAGCAATCTTTGATTTAGCCATCTCATAGTTACCAAAAGATTTGGCGTCTTTGTCTACTTCTTCTACAAGTAATGTTGTTATTTCTGTAGAGGCCTCATCAACATTAATTTCATAACCCAATGACCTTAGCCATCTTACTCTAGGAATTGCTACCTGAACCAATGTGTGATCAACATCAACTAGGAAAAAAACATCATCATAATATCTTTCAACTAATGATACTGGAATCCTCAATCTCTTCTTCATGAATTGTTTGAAATTATCAAAATAACTAGTCATTACTGACTCAAAATTTTCACATTATTGTTCAATTAACTCTCTTATTTGAACTACAATAGAACTATTTTTCTTCCATGAAACAATACCAAATGTAGGAAATGTGTTTAGAACATAGAAGGAAGATACATATCAAATAGATCTAAATTTACACCGAGCACTCTTTTTTTCCCTTATTGCTCCTAGATTTTCAATTAATTATTGTAGCTGTAGCTCAACAAGATCATATGTATGGTCCTTTTTGAAAATCTTGTAGCCCATATCTATTGCAATGCAGGTTACACTATTCAATCTACTTGATTGATAAAATTTATGAGCGATTACCCTCACCACAAAATCTATTAGAGGATCTATAATGGTGTCTATGCTCATTTCTCTCTTGTTCCACACAACTCTTGCGTTCTTTTCAATGACTTCTTTGGACTCACTTCTCATATTCTTTGGCCAATCTAGGGTTGGATACCCTGTTACCCTATAGATTCTTTGTGATTTTGATTGTCCCATTATCTAACCATATTGAACTATCATGAATTCTACTCAGACCAATCATGATCCATTTAGTTTTGAAAACATTAGGGAAATCTAGGGCATGAGTTAACCCTTTCCTTTCTACAATCTTGAATTCTTCCCTTAACACACCATTTTCACATAGTTTTCTGATGACGGACACGCTCTGATACCACTTGATAGAGGGCCACACCACTCTAACAACTCACAGCCAAGAATGCAACAATATGGAGACCAAGAGAAAAAAAAAAAATGCTTCACAAGAAATTTTATTATACTTGAAGATCCTTACAACACCCACAAGATGATATCAAGCTTCTCCTTGAGCTTCCACTCCTCGAGCTTCTCCTTGAGCTTCTACTCCTCAAGCTTCCCCCTTGAGCTTGATTAGAAATGCTCATATGCCTTGCTTAAATAGGCACTTACCACCCTATGCATGACTTATCCACAACCTTCAAGAATTCCTCCTACACAATATCCACAATCTTCTAAAACTTCCATAACCTTCTAGAATTACAACTAAGCACCACCATGTGGCCCAATTAGAAAATTACATTTCTTTTATGGATCACAACAAATATTAAATGCAAGATTTAAGAAACTTTCCACAAGCTTCTAAGATGCCACCTACACACCTTGATTAATGTAATGACAACTTTTCTTTATTTTTTTCTATTTATGCCACCTATGCACCTCAAAAATAAAAATCCTCTTTTCCTTTCTTTTCTCCTTTTTATTTTTTATTATTTCTCCTCTAATTTTTGTCACTTTTCACTCTCCTCCAGAATTTTTTTTTTTTTTTTCTTCAATAAATTTCCATGCGAGATGCTCCTGCATCAGACTTCCCCGGTAGATAGAAAAGTGTGTCCCACACTTTGATGCCAAAAGAAATATCTACCACCATCTTCATCTTCACCAAAGGTTTCCACCTCAATAGGGACAACAAAACTACCATGCAAATCTTCCACACTAACATCTCAACCATCCAATGCTCATTCCTAGGAACAAACTGAACATAATTCTTCAAGAGAAAACTCTCATCCACATCAGCAACTAGTGAATTCACACCCATAGCAACAAACCCCGCATCAATAGCAAAAAAACTCCATATCAGCACCAACATGTAGATCACCATCAATACATGCCAAACTCTCAACACTAGAAACCTCATTGCTCACAACAAGATGCTCTATAATACATAACTCACCTCCAACAACTGGATCATCCATGACCAAGTGCTCTGCAAAATTCAAGTCACCACCAACATCAACTAGATCATCCATGACCAAATGCTCTACAGTCTCCATGTCAGACTCAACCAACTGATCATGAAAACCAATCTCCATCCCAACATCATTAGGAATATCTTTAGAAACAACCTCTAGTTGCTCTGCAAGTTCTGCATCAGGCTCCACAAACTGATCAGCAAAACCATCCTCTTCCACCTTGACCTTCTTAGTTTTAGCATCCAATCGAGCAAACATCTTAGAAAAATTCCTCTCCACTATATCATGGATTTTTGCAATCATCCTAGGGTCCAATCCTCTTGGAGCCATCTCCCAAGATCTTCGTAAAACCTCTGCAACAAATCCTTCCTACGCTCTTCGTGACAACTAAATTGTTTGCAAGTCAGATCGCAACCTGCCACCTCGCACGAACAATCAAGAACCACATCACAAGTCTAAGACAATGGATTTGCAATCCACAAGCTCTGATAAACTTTTCCCAACCAAGGTCCTGGTACAAACTGCCTCACTCTTTGACAATTTGCTTGTACACTCAGGAACTCCTTCTCTGATACCACTGATGATGGACACACTCTGATACCACTTGATAGAGGGCCACACCACTCTAACAACTCACAGCCAAGAATGCAACAATATGGAGACCAAGAGAAAAAAAAAAAAATGCTTCACAAGAAATTTTATTATACTTGAAGATCCTTACAACACCCACAAGATGATATCAAGCTTCTCCTTGAGCTTCCACTCCTCGAGCTTCTCCTTGAGCTTCTACTCCTCAAGCTTCCCCCTTGAGCTTGACTAGAAATGCTCATATGCCTTGCTTAAATAGGCACTTACCACCCTATGCATGACTTATCCACAACCTTCAAGAATTCCTCCTACATAATATCCACAACCTTCTAAAATTTCCATAACCTTCTAGAATTACAACTAAGCACCACCATGAGGCCCAATTAGAAAATTACATTTCCTTTATGGATCACAACAAATATTAAATGCAAGATTTAAGAAACTTTCCACAAGCTTCTAAGATGCCACCTACACACCTCGATTAATGTAATGACAACTTTTTTTTTTTTTTTTTCTATTTATGCCACCTATGCACCTCGAAAATAAAAATCCTCTTTTCCTTTCTTTTCTCCTTTTTATTTTTTATTATTTCTCCTCTAATTTCGTCACTTTTCTCTCTCCTCCAGAATTTTTTTTTTTTTTTTTTTCAATAATTTTCCATGCAAGATGCTCCTGCATCATTTTCCATATGCTTCTTTGATTTCCATGTCATCAACACTACCAATCTTACAATTATAACACTTTCTAATATCTTGAACCATTAGAACTTTTGGTGGTATCATAGATAGCGCACTGGAGGGATCTTTTTTGTATGCTATGTCTAGAATGGGCTTGAAAATATGTTGTTTTACCTTGTTGCTAACCAGCTAAACATTGAAAACTTCTTTTACCTCTACACCTTTTGAACTAGATGCCATTCTACAAATCTAGGGTTCACAAAATTTGAAACAACATAGCTCATCACATAATAAATACCTTTCAAAATCTAATGAAATGATGTTGAATAGCTATTCAAATCTCCTAGAAATGCCTCAAATGAAATTTCCAGATTGCCTTTAGCTCCTCTCTCTCTCTCTCTCTCAATTTTGAATGATGTTAAATGCGCAAAAATTGATCAAATACCCCTTTAAATTGCTGTAATTAATGCTAAGTGCTTACACAACTATAAGCTTGACATCAACTAATTTCTAGCTCACTTGGCATCCACTTGTTCCTTTCATTCATTTGGTAACCATTACGAGCTTAGTAACAACTATCTAGTCTATTAGCTCAACATCCACTAGAATTTCTCTCAACAACCATGGGAAACTTTTCATGCACTATAGTAACATGAAAATTTGACAAAATGTAAAGATTTTTCTTTGATTCCTGATAACACCTTACATCTTTATTCATGCTTATGTAATATTTTTAGAATTAAATCCTTTTGGAACTGATGTATGATATAAATTTTGAATATTAGTCTCACATACCTCTTTATTGTTTAGTTTGATGAGGTGTGATCACTTGACCCATTGGGTGAAGTGATCCCTTCTCCATTTGATGTGCTGCAATCCTTCTTTCTCTTCCATGTCTTATTCATTTTATTTTTGACATTTTCAATATTTGCCTTGCCTTTTCCTTTATTGAATTCAGAACTTGGTGCCTTTGACCTTGTTGGGCAATATCAACTGATATGACTAGTCTTAAACAACTAAAACATGTGGTTTGATTCAACCACCTTTTGTAGTCACTTCTAAAGTGTTTTCTAATACAATTCTCAGGAATATGTCCATACTCTTGACAATAGTGACAACTATACCTTGTATTATAGTCCTAGTTGTAAAAGTTTCCATTGTTCTTTACCTTTGTATTCTTGTTTGATAACCATATTGGGTTGGATATGCACTCAAAAGCTCTATGTCCATACTTCTAATAGTTGTAACAATATCTTTCAAATATTTTAGTATGAATGGTCTTGGTTCTAAATTCATGTGTCTGATGACCTTGTTTTTTGTACTTATGGTAGTGACCCACACTCTCCTACATATCATTTTTATTTATAGGTTTTCTCTTGCACACATTGGTAGTATGTCCTTTCTTACCACAATTATGACAAGTAGGTTTGGAATTCTTACCTTTGTTTCTCCTTTCTTCAACACTTGTAGATGATTCTCCTTTCTTAGTACTTGTGTATCCCAGTCCAGATGTATCATTGTTAGATCTAGAAGATCTCATCAATTGTTCAAAGTACTTGTTGGCTTCACTAGGTTTATAAAAACTTTCAGCAAACTCCTTTTCTCTTTTTAGGTCATTTCTCAACTATTCATTAACCATAAACCCTCCAATAAGAAGGTAAAATTGGGGTGGGGATGACACCCACAAATCTTCACTACTACAATAATAAAGTGTACTCAATGAAGGTTACAATGTTTGATCATGAGACATGATCTACCCTATGAAAGGTCTACCCTGTTAAAGGCTTACAAAGACTGTTAGGTGTTACCCTATTAGAGGATTTTAAAGTGTGCCTTGTTAAGGGACTTCAAGTCACAATTAAGTAAGCACCTTGTTAGAGGATTTCAATACAACCTATTAGGACTACTCTGTTAAGAGGTTTAATTGATTCACCTATTAAAATGTCTCAACATTGATCCAATGATTAGCACTTTCTTGCTTGATAACAGATCACCTCTAAACTGATGTACACTTGATTCTTCTTGATTAGATGTCTCTTTGTTGCTCACTATTTCCTTCCTCTATTCCCCTTTAACTGATTTTGTAATGTAATTTCAAATCATAAATCCTTGGTCACCATGAATGTCCTGGTTTGCACATGCAAACCTCTCCTTGATCATTCATACATTCCTTTTTGCTCTCTCTTGAAATTTAGAGTTTTTCCTCCTTAAGAAGACCTAGGTGACTTATGGTTCGGTATGAATCAACGGCTATCATTCATCCATTTTTCCATTTAAACCTTCCCTTTACCTGATTGGATATATGTAATGCATAGGGATTCCAACTTAAGATTCATCCTTATCACAAAAGTATCATAATTCAATCTATAAGTTAGTTTCAAAAATACTTTACATAGTAATTTGTGCCAATAAAAACAACTATGAAAAAACTATTACTTGGCATCTAATGTCCCTGATGCTTGACATATACTGATTTCAGTACTATGACTCAGCATCTGAATGACTCGACATGTACTACTTGCTTAGATCTTGAATCACTCAACATACATCGTCTACTCAGCACTTGAGTGATTTGACACATGTTTGATTCGACACTCACTATTGACTTGGCATGCTCTAACTTATATATTTTGTGCTCCATATATACTACTTGTTTGGAATGAATTAAGTGTATAGAGACTCACTTGTCAAAAGAAATTTGAGATCAACATGTGTACCCTTTTAGGTGCTTCTTTAGTCCCAAGTTTGATCTCTTCCAAGTCCTTGGCATTATGTTCACTCTCAATTGTCTTGTACCTATCATGATTATCAAAGATAGTGTCCAAAACAACCAATCCCTTAGGAATCTTATTTATTTTTAATTGGACAATTTCTTCACCAAAGATAGTGTCCTTACTATCTACTGTCTCCATAAGTGCTGCATAATCAATTTCCTATTCATGATACTTATCCTCACCTAGAAAAAATTTTAGAATATCTTTATCATCTTTAAACACTTTCTAGTTTTATACATTATTAGGGATAGAAGGCCTATTATGCATCTTAATTATAGATACACCAAAAAATGATACATCATCAGGCTTGATTGCTACATTAGCCAATAAGTCTACCATCTTGTTGTTTCTTCTATCCATCCAAGATATGCCAAAGGCATCAAATGCTTCAATTTGGTCCCAAACACTATTTGTATACTATTTTAGCCTTCTATTCTTAGAAGCACATGTCTCCTTAATCTGAGACACAATTAGCTCTGAGTCACCAATAACATCCAACTTCTTAATTCCATGACTTTCTGCCACTTTTAATCCCAGTAAAAATGTCTCATACTCTGCAATGTTACCAGTGCATGTGAAATTCAGAGTAAATGAATATATGAAAGTATTTTTATCTAGAGATATGAAAACAACTCTAGCTCTTGAACCATCTTTAGAATCTTATCCATCAAAGTACATGGTCCAAAGGTCTTGGGAATCTTCACAATTTGTTACCTCTTGTGCAATAACGAGATTGGCTTTTTAATTTATTGAATAATAAGTTCAGCTATGAAAGAATTAACCTCAGTATCTAGGAAACATGTAGCATCTTTATCAATGTTGTTCTCAAGCATATGAGTGACTCTTGATTCTCTGTCAATTTTCTTGGCCTTATCTACTATGTGAAATGTAGCATATGATAGATCACACTATAGGCTACCACCCACTATGGTACTCCATTTTCTAGAGAGTAGCATCCCATATTGTGGAGGAATATCAACTACTAGAACTGTCATGGTTAGGTCAACATCAAGATATGCATCTAACTTAAAAGGCAAGGCATTGATTGTACCTATAATAGGAACTTCTCTTACATCCATGGCCCTACATCTACCTTTCTTTGTATCCACTTTTAGACCTAAGGCTTCTATAATTTTAAAAGGCATTATGTGTTAGAAGCTCTTGAATCTATCATACAATTTTTTAAGGTCTTTCCATTTATGATCAAACTCAAAAAGAATGGGTCAATATTTTCTATGTAGGCTGTAGATGAAGTATGCAAATACATCTGGGGTATTTGGGACATGACTCCAATGTCTTCATTATCTTTTATCACAAGCGGTACTTGCTACATTACTAATGGTTCTTGTTCAATAATAGTATTACTCCCTATCACACTAAGCCAAGAAAGAGCCTTATCCTTGCATTCTTCTATTCTAAACATCTCAGATAAGGGAACTTTGATAGTAATTTGAGACTACATAGAAATCATATCAACAAGATCACATGTAAAATATTTGGGAAGATTACCTCTGATTGCTTGCTCTTGAATAATAGGCTCCTTCACTTGCTTGGTGACATTAGGACCTGACTTCTTCTCTTGTACATTGGCTTTGACTATTTCAACTCCTTGAAGCTACACTTTCTTCTTGGGTTAACACTTTTTGTTATTACTATCCTTGATCTTAGTTGTCACTAGACTGTCCTTTTTATTTTCATCATCCATTTTATGAGTAATATCTTTAAGGAAAATACCAGATGGCTTACCAGCAACATTGTTAACAGTTTTGTTTCTTAGATTATAAGTATTATACACTTGAGCTATCATCTCTGTAGTGATTATGTATATCTCCTTATTTGATGGTTTTATCAAACTCATGTGATCCATGCCTAACACCATATTACATGCCTTGTCTTCATCATGATCTTCACCGTCAGAAAAAAATTTGTTGCTGGTGCAACTAATATACATTTATCTAATTTACAACATCATTTTTAGAATCTTCTATGCCAAATTCCTCACCATCATCACATAGATTTATCATGTTGCATCCTACATCCTCATGATTCTCTTCTTCATCTTCTTCTTCATCTTTTACTTTCTAATTTGTTGAAAAATATTGAGCAACTGCACAATATTTAGGAGAATGAGGAGACTAATATACAATGCACCATGGAACATCATCCATCATGTTCAAAGAATTCCTTTGTAATGGGTCAGGTGTACCATTATCTTTACCGCCTTAAGAAAGATTAGGAATATGTTTTCCATCTTTCCATTATGTGGCATAAGGATAGTTCTACATCCTAGGCTCCCTATTTTAATGAGTATTTAATCAAGGTTTATCACTAGTGCTTTGCTTATTTGCATGATTTGCTAATGGATTTAAGTTCTTTACCAAGTTTAAGAATTGACCCATTGTATCATCCTCAAGCTTCTTAGTTATAACAAAATTTTCACCAGCTTCTTTTTTATTTCCCCTTGGATTGAATAGTTTTGGGTAATCCCTTCTCCCCAACTTACTAGATGCCTTTCTATTATTTTCAATATTCACAACCATCTTGTACGCATCTCTCAATGTTCCAAGATCTTTATCCCTTGGGGTATAAACCATCTTACAATAAAAGGCATTGAAGCAAATTGTAAGGCATACATATTTTTATAACCTCATTACTTGAAATAACTTATACATCCCTTCCTGAAATCTCACATTGAAATCCAATGTAGACTCATTCAGTCTCTTCTTTATGTTGTTGAACTCATTCAACATAAAACCAACATTGGTATTGTCTTCACACTATTCTTTGAAGAGCTTCTCCAAATCACTCCATGAGTTGATACTATCACTAGGAAGTCTTCTAAACCATTCTCTAGCATCCTTAGTCAAAGAATGAACAAATAATTTCATTACTACATCTTCATGCTCTACCTCATAGTCATTAAACATGTCTATAAATTTTTGTAGGTGCTCCTCACTAGTTATAGCATTGTTTCCTGAGAATTTAATAACCTTATCTATTAGATCATTTGAAATAGGACAGGGAAATCCAAGAATGCCTACAAAGGACTTTTGCTTATATTTATCCATATAAATGGGTCTTCTCTAAAATCCTACAACATTTGAAGTACTTGCTCTAGCAACTTAGGTTTGCATAGGGATTTGAGGCTACTGAACTTGCTAAGTAATATGTATCTTACTACTTGTAGTAGAAGATGAGGTAGAGGTTGACTGAGATATGTTTTGGCTAGCCACTGCTGGTCCACAGGTAGGAATAGATGAGATAGATTGTGAGGATAAATTTGGCCAAGATGCTAAGGTAGAATTAGATTTGACAAACTGTATTTTCCTTCTAGTCTTAACTGCCCGAGCCTCATTCTCAACCTTTTCAAGTTCTTTGGCTAAGTCTTCTCTCTCTTTTTTTGCCTTTTCTAAATCTAAGTCAAGCTTAGACACAGTAAGATTATTTGGAATATTTTGGGGTTCATTGATTTGGATCCCTACTACCTTTTGCTTCCCTTTGTTAGGGTTTTTCATAGTTAAATCTATAACCTCAGGTTCAATAAGCCTATAGGGTTAGACTTGTGAGATAACATGCCCCTCATTCTCTTTAAGAAGGCACTTTTGCTCTTGGACTTTTGATCTCAAAACTTCAACATCTCCAAATGCAATTGGATGCAATTTAGAAGATTTCTCTTCCAACTTCTTATTTTTATCCTGCAAAGCATTCATTCTTCTAAGTAAAGCTTCCCTTTCTAAGAGGGAATTCATGGTAACAAATTCCTTTTCCTTCTCCAAATGAATACATTTGACATCTTCTTCTACAACCCTTTTCCTAAGAACTTCTATTTCAGAAAATAATTCTTCTAGGTTTGCAGAAGTGGCTTCTAAATCTACTAGGTCATCCAAATCTATGAGATTTCTTTCCACATATGGAACTTGTCTAGGATTGAATCCAACATCCAGATTACCCTTATGTATCCACCTGTGGTTTATTTCCTTCACCACATTCAATCTAAAAGGAATATCCCCTACATAAGACACATTCTTATCATGATAAATCCTCTCTTCTTGTAATGGGGTTGTCAACATATCTCCCACCAATCTAGTAGTTTTTGATTCATAATTTAAGGAAGAAGATTCTTTTTCTACCATAGGTTGGTACTATGAATGGGCTGATAGAATACCTCTGGGCTTCCATGTAGGATTAGAACCTACCTTCTTTTTGGCTTGGTTCTTCCTACCCCCATAGGGTAATTCTATATACAAAGGCACTTCTGGATTGGCCTTAGTAAATTCTCATGTCATTTTCCTCTTATCTTCTATTTATAAGAATTATTTGAAATATATAGCACTAGCTACAAAACCTTTAGACTAAGTTGCCACCCTATGAAGGGAAAATATCTTAAAATGGCCTTAGAGACTGGCAAATATCTCAAGGAAAAGATTTTCAAAAATTGATCTGACATAGAGGGCCAATCAAAAAAGTTTTAACACTGCACACTTTGGGGTATATAACTCTACTTTTCAAATGAGGCACTATAGAAAAACCGCACCATGCTCTTCCTGTGGTATTGGAAACCTTCTAGATTCTCAAGATTTGATGTTGCTAGATAAAGACCACTACAAGGATAGAAACACTAACTAATGCTCAAACTTGAAATGTATAAATAACACCAAAGACTAGATTAGCTCATATGACAACATTTTTTAAACAAATCCCCAATAGATTCACCATTTTGTTGGTGTTTTGAAAGTACCAGGTTGTAGAAACCCAATACTAGGATGGAGAAGACAAAAATAAGCCTACGGACTAGCTAAATTCCATTTTCAACAGGATTAATCTTAGATTTGGACCAACTTCAATAGAGTACAAGGAATCTCTAAACTTTAGGCTTTGTAGGGCCAAGGCGGGTGCACCTTAGGGATTTGGAAATGATTGGTTTCTTCTATAATTCTCCTCTTCAAATATTTTCTCACTAATATTCTTCTTTTAGATCTATCCCTTATAATAGACAATGGTCAATATTCTTCTTGGACTTGCAATTAACTCCCTAATTACACTAGCTAGCTATAACTCAAAAGGAAAGCTATTACAAATAAGTAATGACCAACAATTTATTTCTTCATTACATAAATGGAAAATTGATTTTGGTTGATATATGTATTGTGAAACTACATGACCATATCAACTTGTATATGAATTAATTAATCAATGCCTTATCCATTGTTATATAGAGTCAAACCAATAACCCTAGACCTATTTAATTGACTTGCAATTAAATTTATTAGCAGTTAACCCTAAATTTAGTTCTTATCATATCTCTTCCATATATCTAGAAACCCTATCAATTCTTGAAAGCATTTACTTAACTCTTTTAATTAAAAGCAATCAATGTAAAGATATACAACTCATCCAAGATGCATTAAGTTGAAAATAATTTTATTCATTTCAACCCCAAAATTACATATACATGAAAATGGAGACAAAAATTAGAGACACAAATATGAAAAACTTCTCCTTTGTATTAATTTCCCTTAAAAACAATACCTTACTGGTATAAACTCAAAGTATAACTCAAAACTTGACAAACTTAATCATTCAATTCTCACTATATTCTCAGATTTGCAAAATTGAATACAACATACAATTGACAGAAAAATTGGACCGACTATAAATAGCATAAGCACTAAAATTCTACAGACTTTGGACCCTCACTCCACAGCTTGGAAATCTTTATATAGAGAAGGATTGCAACAAGCTTCAGATGGGAGGACACATGTCAAAATCTTATTGGAAAAATGATGGCTAGATATTTTTATAATGTTACATTTAAGACATTCTCTACATTCAAACACAAATAGAAAGTAGTTGCAAAATCAATAGGTGACACTTACTACAAGAGTCTTTAATTTAATTCCATTTGTCTTCTAATGCCTTTAATCATGTAAATATTCAACTGGTTCCCGTCAAAAGAGCCTTAATATCTCCAACTATTTAATAAAAATTAATTTCCCTCTTGATGGGCCACTTAGTGCATCTAATTTCATCTAAGTCTCTTAATTCCTTACTCCACCTAAAAATTAGATCTCCATCATTTTTGTGTAGATTGAGCACCAATGCTCATCTTTCTTGGCATTGTTTCCTCCTGCTTCAGCTCTGTAGTATTTGCATCTACATCAAGCCAAGTGTCACCTCTAACTGCATTATATTCTTTGAAAAGATGGAAAAATATTCACTTTTTTTTACCAATCATACATCCAACTTATATTTCCCTTTTTTAGTTTAGACATGGCCATTCAAAATTATTTTATGCCTTTTAAAACTGAGAGTTGTGATGCTACAATGACCACCCTATCCCTGCTTCATCATGGTTTCCTTTCTTCCTTCATCTCTAGCTGTGACCATGTGAAATGTGTTACCTTAAGCTATTTCATAACTTCACTACCACTTTTCTTCATTGAATACATGTGCTTGTAGAACTATGATCTCTTCTCTTTATGATTTATTACTGCTTCGCAACTATCCACTGCTTTAATTTACTAACCACTGTGACCAAGAAATTACCATCAGTTCTACCACTTTGCATCTTCATAGAAGTTTAGCTCTTAACACTTCTTATACTTTCAATGTTGCAAAAACTCAGATATTAACCTTGTCACCTCTTTGCAACTGCCAAACACAAAGCATGTTTGAATCATGCGATATTGTAAACACTATTATGACTAACCACCACGTCTCTTTGCAGCTTCACAACCAAAAAACTTAACTATAATTGAAACCTTGTGATGTTGCACTAGCCTTTTAACCTTGACATTTTCTTTATTTTACAGTCTTGCATCCTTGATTCTTAACCATAGCTTTAGCCTTGTGAAGATGTGATCGAAGCATTTTTCCACTTTGTAGCTTTAACCATAGTTTAGCAATAAACCCTTGTGATGCTATTATTTCTTATACCTTAATTGTCCTAATTACCTCCACACCTTCACAAATTAAGATTTCACTATAACTAAAACACTTGCGATGGTGCGATGACTATTTCCTTTAACTATCAAATGCTCCTCGCAGTTTTGCAACTTGAAATCTTAACTCTTGGCTTAACCCTATGAAGTTGCAATGACAAGCTTTCACCACTTTACCACCTTAACCCTAGGTTATCTGTTGAGATAATGGGTGTTGCACACATTGCATAATATTGTTATTTTATTGTTTTATTTTTTATCATGTAATTTTGTGTCTAGATGGACGTGCAACATGTAAAGATTTCCATGGAATATTCTTGATGAGTTGTATTATAACATTGTGATAATATTATATGTAATTATTTAATATTGGGGGAAAAGAATTAAATGCTCAATATTAAATGTGGGGTTAGTGGGTTAGGTAGCACATGGTTTTAGCACATGGTTTATGTAATACCACTTAGTGGTTTTGTGGGACTTGCTACTATATAAGCAGCCACAAGGGTAGTTGTTGTAGAGAGAGAAAGAAAAAGAGTGACAAGGAGAAGAAAAAAGGCAAGAGCCGAGCGGGACAAGGCTTGACAGGTTAGCCAAGGGAGCATTTGTGAAGGTTGAAAGCATGGCATGGGATGTGTGGATTCATGCTTGTTCACATAGTTTGCTCGGTTGTGGCTATGGCCATGAAGGCTTCCATGGTTGTATGGAAATGGTATTTTTGCTGAATAATACATGGTGATGGATGCTTTTGGAGGCTGGGTTTTTTCCTCAATGAGGGTTTCTTAGGGTATATCTTGTGTTACAATTTTGTGGGTATGTTGTCTATTCTCTTGCATGTGGATTTTAATTCTGTGTTTATTTTAGATCTATTATAGGTTATGTGGAAACGGTTATATTCTTTGTTGCCAAATTTCCTTACAAGTGGTATCAGAGCTATGGTTTTATTATTGTAACCCTAGATTGAATCCATGGGAATGCATGAGAGGATAAAAGAAAAGGGCAAGATATATGAGTGATTTATTGCAGATCTGAGGGTTTTGGGTTTGCTATTATGATGGGATGTTAAAAGATTTGGGCATGTGAAATTGTTGGACAAAAGGGTTTTTCAGATGTTTCATTTAAATGAGAGTTTTGGGGGTAGCTTGTAGAAATGACCTCCTGGGTAAAAACAGACCTCACCATTGGATCCGGGTCAACATTTCTATAAATTTTGATATATAATATGCCCTAGTTTGGCCATTTTTAGAGGAAATGAAAGAGTTTTTTAATTTTAGCCCATGATGGCCGTCAAATTTAATCCCGTCGGAATTTTCGTCACTGAAAAAATTAAAAATAAAAATCGTACTAAAAATGGTAAAAAGACTGTCTTAGTAAAACGGCCATAACTTTCTCTCAGAATATCGGATTTCAGAGTTCTTATAGGTGTTGGAAAGCTAATTCAGAGAACTACAAGATGGTGTAGGTTTGGTTCTATGATTTTGAAATTTTGTTAGGTTTTAAGAGCCCTAAATTCAGATGTTTTTTTATTTTGAGCATGGATTAGGGCATAACTTGGGCATACGAAGTCGGATTTTGGACTTCGAGTAGTCAATGGAAAGCTCTTGGAGAGTTCTACACATTGGTTCAAATTTGGTGCAGGTTTGGTATGATTTATTTGTTGATATATTGATCTAAACAGTTTATAGATATATTTTGACTATGGTAACATTGTGAGTTTATGGCATTGGAGATTTAAGATTTGATGTCATTGTATACTCAGTTCATATTTCAGATTGGTCTCATGATGATATGGTTATCAGTGTTTGGTTTGGATATGTATGATGACTTGTTGGGTCTACAAGTTGTGCAGTGTTGTAAGCGGTCTATACTTACAGGTTGCATTTATAGCTTGGTTATGGGTTGTCTTTGCCCATTGATCTTTCATTATTGATGCTTATTCAGATTGGTGGCTTGGATTTGGGTTGTCTATGCCCTAAGTCACATGATTTACTATTTTCTTCATGTTGAAGGGATGAGATGTTGTTACCAGGTACAGTCATGGTGGAGGATTATGGTTGACTATGCTGATAGGTTGGACATATTGAGAACTAGATGCTCAGTTCATGGATGTGATCATGGAGTCATGGATTTTGGCATGACATGATTGGATATACAGGTACATCCTTGATGTTCATTAGCTTGGATTTTATGATTTGGTTATGGTGGTATATCTTCTTGGTTGAGGATCATGGTTATTTGGTTTCTTTTGAGGAGCTCATGATGTGCACTTTGAGTTCTTTGATGGTTTGATGCCTTGGTTGATTCTCATGGTTAGAGGATGGTTTTTCATCATGATGTCATGGATAGCTTGGATACACGGTTTAGTGGGAGCTCGTGACAGTGATGGGGTGACAGTGCAGGATTAGTTCCTGGTTTGGTTTATATCTTCTTGGTTTGGAGAGGATGGATTTTATGATGCCATAGGTGACTTGGTACCACAATTGAGTGGGAGTTGTTGGCATTGATATATTTATTGAGTGTTTGTAGATGTTGGAGGTTTGTCTTAGATCCTGTTGCTGCAGAAGCATCTTTGACATTTGCACGGTGCACTTGTTATCTTCATGGTGTGTGAAGATGGTTAGATCTTGAGGACTCATGGAGTTCTTGATTATCTTCATGGTGTGTGGAGATGGTTGCATCTTGAGGACTCACAGGGTTCTTGGTAAAGGTTGGTTTATACTTTTATTTGGCATGTTATCCTTGGTGTGAGGATGGTTTCATTATTATGTCATGGTATACTCTTGATACGCGTTTAGGGTTGTGACATGTTATAGTATGTTCATGTGGAGCATGTTATCTCTTTAGTTGAGATGGATTAGATCACGTTGTCATATTTATGTTCCTGAGGCCATGGTTGGAACTTTGACATTGATCTTGGTTTAGTTTCTTGGTATCGAGTACACTAATCATAAGCTGGATACTTCATGATATTGCTATGTTGCATTTGGAGTTGACATGGATTGATTGGTTACAGGTGCTCATGGATACTTAGAGATGGTGGTGATGTTGATTTCTCTTGGATTAGAGAAGTATTTGTTGGGATGGTTGATGGTTTCAGCAGGAAGTCTGAGGGGCAGTCACCTGATATGGACTTGAGAGGAGATTTTTCTTAGATGAGTCTTG
Source organism: Cupressus sempervirens (assembly GCA_028749045.1). NCBI lineage: Eukaryota > Viridiplantae > Streptophyta > Pinopsida > Cupressales > Cupressaceae > Cupressus > Cupressus sempervirens. Next base: position 110,856,761 of record CM053783.1, read on the forward strand.
GTTGGAGACTTGGGTATCTTGATGAGCATTCTCATTCCCCACTCTTGGTCTACTCGACGGTTTGCTACTTGAGAGGTATAGCCCATTTTTTCTCTCAGTTGCATTATATTTATGTTTGTCTTTCATGGATATGGATCTTGAGTTATGGTACATGAGTTAGTTCTGGAGGGTTCATTTGAGAGATGGTTTAGCATTGGTTATCTCCATGTGCATATGTTGTTATGCTAGTTAAGTTTGGGAGATGGTTTTATATTGGACATTTTTCTTGGATTAGGAATGGTTATTCCTTGGTTTAGGAATGGGTTTATTGAGTTTGATCTTCTTGTGAGAGGCTTACATCCATGATTAGTTATATGTATGGTTTGGGTGTTGTTGAGGCTTCTTGTTGGGGTTTTATGAAGGAGATCATACTTGCACAGTTTACATCTAGAGGTGTGTGTAGGACATGATACATGTTATGATTTGCATGGTTTCTCTGGTCTTGGTTATCTTCTTGGATGTTCAGTTTTGCCTACATTCGATTTGAGATTGGTTGGAGATTGTGATCACTGGTTTGTGCTCATGTCTGTCATGTGAGAGATGACATGGTTATTTCTTTATCTCTTTCCTTTGTTGGTTGTGGTGAACTTGGGAGAACATTGGAGACTTGTTATGAGAGTTGTTCTTGCAGGATATTGGTTTATGTATTGTGGATCTCCTTGATACTACATGGATTCACTTCTTTGAGATGTGTTGAGTGGATTGGTTATAGATTTGACATTATCTTTTGCAGTGGGAGCTTCTTGGTATATATGTGGCAGGTATTGCTCTTGAGGCTTGTGATTGCAGGTTGCAGATTGGATATGTCGGTGATATAAGATTCACTTGTTATACCTTTGAGGTATGGATAGTTGGATGGGTTTGGCACTTTGCTGTGGGTGCTATTTCAGCTATGGATATTTTGGCAACTACGGATACATGTGATTACCTTTGGATCAGGTTAGTTCTGCTTGGAATTTCAGTTGGTATAGGATTTTATGATCTTCTAATGTGATAGGTTGGGTGGTTTTCTCTTTGGATGGCTTCTATGTATGTCCAGTGGGAGTGGCATAATAGGAGGTCAGATCATTCATGTTTGAGATGCTGGATACTTTGATTTTGTTGCGGGTACCAGGATGGAGCACTTGGTGTATTTTGATCCATGATGGTGGATGTGCTGGGAAGGATTGTTCCCTTGTTCATTTATGTGGCTACGGATTGACCCTATGCAATGTATACAACAAGTGGGAGATTTTTGAGATAATGAGTGTTGCACACATTGCATAATATTGTTATTTTATTGTTGTATTTTTTATTATGTAATTTTGTGCCTAGATGGACGTGCAACATGTAAAGATTTCCATGGAATATTCTTGATGAGTTGTATTATAACATTGTGATAATATTATATGTAATTATTTAATATTGGGGGAAAAGAATTAAATGCCCAATATTAAATGTGGGGTCAGTGGGTTAGGTAGCACATGGTTTTAGCACATGGTTTATGTAATACCACTTAGTGGTTTTGTGGGACTTGCTACTATATAAGTAGCCACAAGGGTAGTTGTTGTAGAGAGAGAAAGAAAAAGAGTGACAAGGAGAAGAAAAAAGGCAAGAGTCGAGTGGGACAAGGCTTGACAGGTTAGCCAAGGGAGCATTTGTGAAGGTTGAAAGCATGGCATGGGATGTGTGGATTCATGCTTGTTCACATAGTTTGCTCGGTTGTGGCTATGGCCATGAAGGCTTCCATGGTTGTATGGCAATGGTATTTTTTGCTGAATAATACATGGTGATGGATGCTTTTGGAGGCTGGGTTTTTCCCTCAATGAGGGTTTCTTAGGGTATATCTTGTGTTACAATTTTGTGGGTATGTTGTCTATTCTCTTGCATGTGGATTTTAATTCTGTGTTTATTTTAGATCTATTATAGGTTATGTGGAAACGGTTATATTCTTTGTTGCCAAGTTTCCTTACATTATCTTTAACCACCTGTGATGATGTGAAACCATGAACTTTACTACTACCATCTTTACCTTTTTGGAAAATAGGACACATGTCATCTCTTCACTTTCTCGCTTTAGCTTAAGTTAAAGAATCTCTATAAAGTGAGAAAGCGATGGTCGTTGATTTGCTAAGATTTGATGATCATGAAATATCCTTGTTATAGCTATATTTTTTTATGAATTGGGGCCCACTGGGACATGTCCAATGATTGCATTCTCACTTTGGTTATTTTTGCACAAATTTGAAAAACAAGAATGTGACAAACATTGATCTTCTAAGATCTGAAAGCTATGATCAAGAAATACTTTTCCTTATGCTTCACATCCATAGCAAATTAAAACTCATAACCTAGAGCCTCATACTAACAACAATCTTTGGAAACTCATAGCATGGGATGACCCTACCATATTCCACATGTTGCTATGTCACTTTCTTTCTTTGGCTAATATTTGTACAACTTCAAAAAGTGAGAATGTGACAAATGTTGATCTTTCACTAGTAGATTATAGGCCAAATTTTGACCTAAACTTTCGACCAACTTAGATAGAGAGTTTGTCAATACCTTTGTTTCAATTTTTATGCCTGAGTTGGTCAAAATTTTGACCAACTTAGGGTTTTCCAAGTTGGTCAAAATTTTGACCAACTTGAGTTCAAATAACAAAATGGAAAAGTTTGTTTGTTACTTGTTTATTTCATTTTCATCTCTGCGCACTATTGGAGCTATTGGCATTGAGCATCTAGTGTGTGGCATCCATTGAAGGCAATCCTTTCTATCACCCAACAATCTGAGCTATTGAGATGAGAATGACAAGATGAGCCTTCCTTCCTCTCCCACTTGTCCTAGATGCTCATCAGTGGCTTATGGAACTTCAAAGGAAATTGGACCTTTTCGTATATTGAAGAATGACACTAAACTTTCCTTGAATAAATTATCATGGAATAGAGGTAATGATATACTCACTACTTTCATTTGAGTTTTAAACAAATGATTTAACAATATTGGTTCTAATAATAGTTTCCCAAATTTGATTGTGTGAGATATATACACCTTGTTAAACAAACCCACTTCAAAGTGGCAATAGCGCTATCTACATTTATCTTTGATCTACGCTTCCATGCACCCCATTATTACCATCATCAACAATATAACCTTTGTAGTTAGAAAATGAGGTAGACCCCTACGTTGAAACAACAATAAAAGAAATTTGCTATACTATGATGATAATGCATTTTTTATGCATGTACATGTGGCTAAGGAAGTCCATCTAGACTAGTAATGGGAATCACCCATATTTATCTCATCTCTATTTCATTTCTATGTTTCCAACATGGGTTCCTAAGAACTCCTACCAATGTGTATGGGGAGTCAACACAATAATTCTCCATAGCCCCCATTTTAGGTTTGGAAATTGATTCTTCTTTGATTTTTCCATGTCAAAATACAAACATATAAGAAGTCAAAACAACACTTCCCACTAAAATGGACACACCTCTATAGAACCTAGGAAGGTCAAATTTATGTTGCAAATGGAAAAAATTAGATCAAGCTTCAGAAGGTTCCCAAGAAATTGGATCAAGTTTTATAAGGCTTTGAAGGAATTATAAAATTGGATGTGTTATAATTATATTCTAGAGTTTTTCTGGAATTTGATTGTGTAGCATTTTTTAGCATCAACATTTCAGATCACACACGGTGATCCATCATCTACTTACTATTCTATTCTCCAGCTGTTCATCCTGATGATGGATCACTGTGTGTGATCCGAAATGTTGATGCTAAAAAATGCTACACAATCAAATTCTAGAAAAACTCCAGAATATTATCAATGGATTGTGGAAATCTAATGTCAATTGTGTTATAATTAATAATATGATAATCTCCAACAACAAAACTTGTGTGGTCTCAAACTTGGTGCAAACCTATTTCCAATTTGTGAAGCTTCCTCTGTGTACCTTAGGGATATTGTGTTTGTTGGTGTAAATATGTATTTAGTATTTGGACTTTACTTAAGTTTACTTAGGTTAATGCATTATTTTATTATATTGCATTATTTTATTATTTATTTGGTGAGACACTTAGGATTTTATGTACTTTTATGAGTTGTCATGTTGACAACATAGAAGTAAGAAAATCTAATTCATCACATGGTGTCTACAACATTGGAGTTTACATAATTAACTGAGTTGTCATGTAGACAACACAGTTATTCACACTCCAAATTAGCACATGGTGTCTACAACATTATTTTGCGTGCTACACTTTTGTAGGCTTATACTCTCATCATTGCACTTAATTGTGTACTTAATGGAGGATAATCCACTTCAGGTGGACATGTGCTTGGTTGTATGACCTATCATATTACTAATTCCTATGCATTCTAGAAGCATTCCAAAGGCCTTTATATATAGGCACTCCTAGTGTACTTTCACATTGAATTGAACACATATTGCTATTTTTAGCATACTCTTTTTCGTCTACTATTGTTCTTGTGCTTGAGTTCATTGATCTTAGGGAAATTTTTCCCTAAGGCAAATTATTACATGGTTTTAGAGTTTGGAGAGTTTCTCTTCACATAGTTGTTTGAGACCATTCTTGCTTTAGCACTTTGACCTAGACCCAAAGAATCCACAGAAACTGGGAGCATCTAGAGCCAAAGTGGACCTCACCATTGCGTTCAGAATATCGATTTAGTGAAAATTGGCTAAAAATTTGCCTATGTTGGCCAAAGTCAATTTTGAGGCAATTTTTTTTTGCAAACTCGCACCTGAAGGCCCAATTTGCAACTTGGGTATGGTCATTTATTTGATCTACTAATTTATTTTCAATATGAATTCTTTATTTCTCTATTATTAGTTTCAAATTTTTGGGTATTTTTTGGAATTTTTTTCACCCAGTTGGGCTTGTAGAGAATTTTTTTTTGCAAGAACTAGGTAGTGACACCTTGGCCTCTACAAAGAATATTCATGGAATTATTTTCATTTGGTGGTTTAATTAATTAGTGGGCATCACACATTTTAGGTGGCATTGAATTTTTTGGCCGAGCACATAATTTCGGCACCACATAACTGACAACTAGCAACCGAGTCCCACAATAGCCTAACGACTTGTTTATTTCACTACACACACTATTTGTTTTTATACAACTATGTGCTTACACCTCTTCTCAATGTGGGACGATTAGCACAAAATCTTGATGGCCTGCAAATGTTCCCGGTGCCATTTTTAATAAATTCGACAAAGTAAACTCCACTTTGGTGATAACAAGTGAATAGTGACTATAATATCCCTGATCCTTGATAGATTTTCTCACTTACTATTTAAATTTTTTAACTACTGCTATGAGCTTTCGGAAGGAGATTCTGGCCAACGCCGACTGTCTAAATTTTTTGGTGCTTACAAATATAAAATTTGATGCTATTAACAATTTTTTGTTTGTTTGGCACATGGCCCAATCCTGACCTACCACTCTGTCATATGCTGATTTGATGAACATGTTAGCATTTAAAGCCTGACACATTTTTTTAGCTATACTGCTATCTTATTTTTTCATATAGCTGACATCATCCTAATGCCATCGCCATGTCAGTAGGGGGCTGAGTTTTTGTTGATGCCAAAATTTCATGGCATTAAATTTGATCACCATTTGACCATCATTCCTAGGTACTTTTGAACTATTACAATGGCTATTTGACTATCAAATTTAACACAGTGGTTTTCTGCCTAGACCCCTCTCTAGATACAATTTTAATTTGACAGTTTGACTTTGGGAGGCCATAACTCAGTCATCCAAACTTGAAATCATGTGCAATTTTATTTTGATTTCAGGTATAATTTCTTAAAATTTTTAGTGGTGCTATTCTTTTATGGTTTTGGTGCATGAATTTTTCAAAAATAGCATTTTTTGGCAATTGTACCTGTCCAATCCTGCATTTTGCAACTTGAAATGCTCTGTACGGGCTCATCTGGACACATTTTCAAGTTCTATTTTTTTTTAAAGTGTATAATCTTTTGTCTACTTTCTAGATCTTCATTTAGATTATAGGGTTGTATTGACAAAAATTTCACTTTCAGACTTAGGGCCTTTTCTACATTATATTGCCTTGATTACTTTTCAAAATTGTTGTACATCTGAGCTACAGTGCTTAGTGATAGATTTGAGCCTCAAAAGGTAGTTGTAAACAAAAAAATTAGAAGTCCACTTAGTATATTTTGACAAGTGGCCTATTGTACATGCACTACATATAAAGTGCCAAAAGCATCTTTTTTTGTTTGGGGGGGGGTTCTTTTGATTGAGTGAAAAAGAGGGGGTGTGTACTTTGTTCTTGTGTATCTTTTTTGTGCTCTTTTACTTTTTTGCATCATGGGTTCACCTAAAGGTCCACTTCTAACTTCAATAATTATTCTACATGGAAAGATATTGTATGGAGTAGATTAATGACAAAAGGTTTAAATCTTTATGTTGATGGTACAATTCCCAAAATCACTAATGCTACAACACTCTTTGATTGAAAAATTAAAGACCAATAGGATTTAAGAATTATTAGGACTTGTGTACATAGAGATCTCTTCTTCCACATTTCTAGTTTCAAGGAAGCCAAACTTGCTTGGGACAAACTTGAATCATTGTATGGTAAGGTGGATGAGGAAAATGGATACCAGATTAAGGATGACCTAATTCTCTTGGATCCAAAGAACTTTGACACAATTCAAGACTATATCAACAAAGCCAATGAGTTTAGAGCACTACTTAAAGATTGTGGTAATCCCATGAAGGATGATAGGTTGATTTATCACATCCTGAAGAGGCTATCTTTAGAGTATGCTTCTTTTGTTTCGAGTTATAATACTCATATGTTGAGCATGGGAAGTGCTTTCTGAAAGCCTACATTTGATGCATTTGCTGAAATGTTGATTATTGAACAATCACACTTGATAGATATGGGACTTCTCACGTCATCAAAGACCAAAGCATTGGTGGCTAGTGATGAGAATCATTCAAGTCAAAGAGGTAAAATTTCTAGCAACAACAAGAAAAAGCAGTGGAAGCAAAAATCATAATTTGAGACACAACAATCCTCCTCACAACAAGGCTATTCTTCTTCCAACAAGAAGGGAAGTAATGAAAAGAAGGAAAAATTTTTGTGTGCATATTGCAAGAAACCAAATCATGATGAACATCATTGCAAGACTAAGAGAATCGATGAGTTGGAAAACCTACTCAAGAAGAACAAAATTCAAGTGCCAAATGCTTCCAAGGATTCAACTCCAACCACTTCAAAGGAAAAGGGGCAAGCACTTATGGTTGGTTAAAATTCTTCATCGAAATGGATTCTTGACTCAATTGCCTCATATCATATGGGTTCTTCAAAGGGAGACTTTTCTTCATTGAAGCAGTCACAGGTACCACACATCTTTATGGTAGATGATACAAAAATCAAAGTTGAAGGGAAAGGACATGTGTAGATGGAAAATGGGGAATTCAAAGATGTTCTCTATGTTCCAAACCTTAGCTTTAATCTCCACTCAATTTACCAAATCACTCACCTTAGAGATGTCAATAAAGTTGAGTTCCTTCTAGATTCAATAATGGTGTGAAGTCTCAAAGATGATTCATTGGTTGCAGTAGGGAAAGTCAATCATGACAAGTGGCTTTATTCCTTTTCCCACTTTGTGCCTAAGTCTCCTTCACAAGCCTTGTTAACTCAATCTAATTCACAAATCAAATTATGGAATGAGTGGTATGGTCATCTTGCCTCCTACTATCTTCAACAAATTTTCTCAAAAACCATGGTCAAAGGTCTACCTACAATCAAATTTTCTAAGGGGGAATGTTCAACATGTTCAATGGATATGCATCTTGAGGAGAAGTTTGATAAAGGGAAGTCTTCAAGAGTTCCAATTGTTCTTCAGTTGGTTCACATGGTACTAGCAGGTCCTTTTGCAATGACATCAATCACAAAGGCTACTATATTCTTACTTTCATTAATGACTTTTTATGCTACACATGGGTCTACTTTCTTCATGACAAGAATGAAGTGGTTGATAAGCATCAAGCCTTCAAGAGTCATGTTGAACATCAATCAATGAAAGCCATCAAGGTTCTTTGGATGGACAATGAAAGTAGATATGTGAACACAAGACTTAAAGAATTTTGCAAACTTGAGGGTATTGATCTTTATAATCCACTAGCATTCAATTTTCACAAGACATATGTTGTGGCACTGAAGATACAAACTCTTAAGTCAATGGCAAGTTGCATGATACAAGCCAAGTCTCTTGATCCAACACTTGAAGTTGAAGTTATTAGCAGTTCCACTCACACACTTAATAGGTCTCCTCATAATGCCTTAGATGGAAATAATCCTTTTGAGGCATGGTGCAGCAGAAAACCAATTGTGAAACACTTTAGAGTCTTCGGTTGTCCAACATGGGCAAACATATCTTCTAGGGGATGCAAGGCACCACCACCTAGGCCTTGTACTTTCATTAGATATGAAGATGATATTAAGGCATATAAACTTATGGATTTTGAGACTCATGAGATCTTTGTGGAGAAGGATGTACACTTTGAGGAAAGTTCACCAAACTTATCCTCTACTCCTCTCCGCACTTCATACATTGTGAAAATTGATAGTGATACTAGTGATAGTGATTCAACAAACTCAAATATGTGGGATCCTATTGACAGATGCAGTGAGAGGTCACATCATCAACACATTTTGCATGCATATATTGCCATAATGATAGGTCTAGCACAATAGGGTACACCTTGTCTTCTAGCTCTAGCAACAGGGGATAACTCCATAGCATATATTTCAGGTTTGTTTGTGGAGTCATACACAATAGATTTGGGGGACATCATTGATGATATACATCTTCTCTTTGATGAAGAAGATCCTTCTTTAGTTGTTACGAGGGCTCACTCTAACCCTCATGTTGATTCTCTAAATTATCAGTCTTCATAGGTTGATATGATTGTGGATCCTTATGTACAATAATTGCATGTCTTTGATATCATTCGAGTAGACATTTAGTTCTTTGGGATAGGTTCTACATCCATCCTTGCCAGATCTACACTCATTATTTTTAGCAATCTTGGAAGGGGCAATAGTTAGTATCAACATAGGGACAATGAAGTAGGTTTCAAAGACACAATTCATTATTGGGATTCTTTCTACACACAGGGGAAGCATCTCACTTGTACCTTTGCCATTGTTTCTTCCAAAGGGGAGGAACATTATTCAACACTCATGGACCAGCTTCTACCTTGGAGCAACTATCACTGATTGGAACTCTGCATTTGGGAGGGGACTACCTTATCTCTCTTCCTCTTCTTTCTTATGAAGGGGACTTTTTCCTCTTATGGGGTTTTTTCCTTCTCATACTTCTCTTTTTTATATACTTGATGTATGTCATAATGGGGGGTCTTGATTACTCCATCTAGCCATGCATCTAGTTTTTTCATCTTTCTTTTTGGGGAAAGTTTTTTCCAATGAGACTTTCCCTCTTTCTTCACTTTATGAGAGATTGCATTTCATTATGTACATGGGTACCTAACATGGCATAGTAGCCGAGACCCATTATGCATTTCATCCTAGCTTTCATAAGCTTAAGTGCATTCCCCTAAGTTGCACTTAAGGGGGGGTGTTGGTGTAAATACATATTTACTATTTACACTTTACTTAAGTTTACTTAGGTTAATGCATTATTTTATTATTTCTTTGGTGAGACACTTAGGAGTTTGTGTACTTTTATGAGTTGTCATGTTGACAACACAGAAGTTTGCATAATTAAGTAAATTGTCATGTAGACAACATAGTTATTGGCATTCCTAATTTAGTACATGGTGTCTATAACATTATTTTGCATGCTACACCTTTGTAGGCTTATCTTCTCATCATCACACTTACTTTTGTTCTTAATGGAGGATAATCCACTTCAGGTGGACATGTGTCTGGTTGTATGACTTATCATGTTGCTGATTCCTATGCATTCTAGAAGCATTTTAAAGGCCTTTATATATAGGAACTCTTATTGTACTTTCACATTGAATTAAATACATATGGTTATTCTCATCATACTCTTTCTAGTCTACTATTGTGCTTATTCTTGAGTTCTTGATCATGGATGAATTTTTCCCTAAGACAAATTCTTACAGTATTCTTTTATTTGTGATGTAGGAGCATCTTGCATCAGAAAATAAAAGGGAAAATGTTTTTTTTTTTTTTTTAAAGGAAAAAAATTAATTAAAAAAATTATGGAGGAGAGAGAAAGTGACAAAAAATAAAAGAAAATAATAAACAATAAATAAAATTTGAGAAAAGAGGGAAAAGGTATTTAATAGGTAGCATTATGAAATGTAACTTGTGGCTTGAGGGTTTATTTAATGTAACTTGCTAGGCCAATTTGTGGCTTATGCATGTAAGGGTTTATTTTAATTTGTAAGAGGCTAGGCCAACTTGTGGCTTTATTTGGTATTAGCAGAGGGCCTTGTCTTGTCATTATTGATTCATTTAGAGGAGGAGTGAGTGTGGAGAGTAGTTGAAGAGCACATTTTTCTTGAGTCTATGGAAAAAGCACTAAATGTGAGGTAGTTTACAGTAGGATTTTGATTATCATCTAGCTTGGAGAAAAGCATGGAAGATGGAGTAGCTGAGTGAGAGAAGATTTTTAGAGTGTGTGGACAAAGCACCGAATGTGAGGCAGTTTACACTTGGATCTTGGATAAATATTAAGAAGAGCTAGTAGCTACAGCTTGGAAAACAAGGAGATTGCTTGGTGGGCTTGCGAGCACAAGTTTAGATATTCCTTGGAGGTTTCTACCAAAGTGTGGATCTAGACTAGCTAGTGTTTGGGTTGGATCTTGAGGGATCTTGTAGAACTATTATTGTAATTGCTTTGTATTTTTTCATAATCACAAAGGTCTTACAACCTGACACACTACATGCAAACAATTATTTTATGAATAAAGAGTTGCATCTGGTATCAAATTGTGTATCTTGTGTTGTGTTTCTACTATGTGGTTATTTGTTGGGGGCTAGGACATCTCCTTTGGGGATTCTCCTCCCTTGCACTATGTTAATTAAATTTAACTTCACGTGATTCAAATGGTTAAATTTTAGTTTTTGAACCAATTTTAATGCAAAGTTAATATGCTAAATAATTACCACAATTTTTTTTAGCACTTGCACTGAATTTTTTTTTTTGCAATAATTGTTTACTCATAGAAATCATACTTACAATCAATTTAATGAACTAATATTTTGAGAAAAATAGCAAAAATATCATTACTAGAAAATATAATGAATTTACAAAAAAATGGTGCTACAAGGGTTGTCTTAGAATTATAAACCCTACACACTAAGCCAACTATCTAAAACTTAAATAAACAATGTTGTAGAAGTTTCCTAGAGAGAAAATCAGTCATGAATTTCCTTTAGCATGTTTAGGATTTTTTCTCTACTAGCTAGTTGTGGAAATTAAGTGGTTTTCATCCTTAAATCAATAAATCTCTAGTGATTAGGGTTTTTTGTCCACTAGTCAATTGTGGAGCTTAGATGGTTTCAATCCTTAAATCTCTCCAGTGATATCAAGGAAGCAAGCCTTCTCTTGACCCCTATTTTCATGAAATGTACTTTTTTTATTCCTCTCTTCTCCCTCCAAAATAAACTTGTATCCGATCCTTGGCTTGTAACATTATTTAAAAATAATTTAGCTCATGGCATAACACCTGTGTCCCATAAAGCCTAGGGGAAATACAAAATTGCTTATGGGTTGATTTAGAATTTTTATATATGCACCTTGGTTCATGTTCTACAATCAATTTTAAAGCAATCAAAATTTTCCTTGTGTTAAGTATTTATTTGGATTCAACAATATGAATGGGAATATCCTTATAATTTTTATACTTGTTTTCACTTCTAGTTTAGTGTTATAAACTTTAATTCTTCTTTGAAACTAATCAGGATCACCATAAGTGTTGAAATAAATCCAAGGTCTAGGAAAAGTGTGCTTCTCTTATTGTACATGTTCCTGTTTTGAGCCCAATATATAATTTTTTTGCATTGATCTTTAAAGATTAGACTTTTCCTAGGTTTGGAATGTGTTGTCTTGTTCTTGTATGTTTTTATATTATATAATTTACTTTAGCCTAGTGTAAGAACCAAATTCATAAGAAAATACCCCATTACACATTATGCAAGAAAAATAGAAGATTCACCAATGGAAATGAGTTGGAAATGTCAAGTAAATAATCATCATAAATTAAATTTGACAATAAAAAGAAGCTGTAACAATTAGATTGCTATCAGTCAAAAATACATCCTATGGCTTATGCTACTGATCCATTTTACATACATACATATATGATGTTTATTAATTTTATGAATAATTGTACGTCATGATTTTAAATTACAATCTCTAGTCTCATGATTAGATCAAAAGATCACCTTGAAGATGAATGAAATAAATTTAATTTGCAAGATTTTAGAATCTTGACATGTGTCCTTCAGTGTACTTCATCTCCAAAGCCATCGGTGTTGGAAATATAGATGGAGTAACTGAGAGGGTGGGGGGGGTAGGGTGGTGGTGAATCAGTTACCACAAAAATAAATCCACAGATCCCTTAGATGTCTGATAAAACTACTTACTACTATCACTCGGTAAATATAAAGAAACTGTTGTAACTCGGTAGATCCAGTGTATGGTAACTTTAACATATTTTAAACATTAACAACAATTAACCTACAATCATAAAAAGAAATAACATGAACACATGAGACACTAGACTTAATTTGGAAACCCAATATGGGAAAAACCACCGAGTAACTAGCTACTAATTTTCACTTTTATGAAGTGAGCCCTATTAGGAGCCATCCTAGTTAAAGGTTACAAAACACACTGTTAGGTGTGACCTTGTTAGATGATTTAATCACCTTGTAAGGAGTGGCCTTGCAAGAGGTCTTTAGAACAATTCAATAGAACTGTCACATTGTTAGAGGATTTACAAATGGCTGTTAGACCAACTCTGTTAAGAGATTTAGGAATCACTGCTACAATGGTAAGAAAGTAACAATGAAATAACCTAAATGAGATGAAACTAAATTGCTGATACAAATCTATGTTCTACTTCACTAGATCCTTCCTAATCAAATATAACTTTGCTACTCCTCAAGGATATCTGACCATCCTTCAAAGTTCACTCACACTTTCCTCTTTAAGCAATCAATACACTTGCATATGCTCTCTAGAATTCTCAATTTGACCTTTCATATATACCATTTAGATTATCAAGTTGGCTCAATTACAACTTACAATCATCAATAATCATTACCACAGTCGGTTGGAATCAACACTTAAAATAATTAAACTTTATTTCTCAAATTAACAAAATCCTTCATTGGCTGACCCTACTCGGTAAACACTGATCCTAAAATGATTTCCTATGTTAACCAATAGAAGCTCAGTTAACACTATGAACTTACAAAAATCCTTTGGAAACTGACTGAACTCGGTAAACACTAACTTTTCTTCGTTGACCATGAGAGCTTGGTTAACACTACATCTTACCCCAATTTCTTTCAATGCCCGAGTGAGCTTGGTAGACATTGTCTATGCAGAGTAATTTCCAAAAATGCTTGGTAGACACAGAAAATTACCTTGCTGACCAACTGAGCTCGGTAGACTCTAACTAATAACTGATATGCCATTTGTGTCACATCAAAGACAACACACAATTAAACAATTATATCCAACAATCTCCCTCTTTGGCATTGATGGAAACACATCATGTCATAGCACAATAAAATTTTAAAACAAATCTTTCTCTAATAAAATTTTTATCCCTCTTAGATTTTATGCCACAAACTTCTCCAATGTAGTAATCTCCTTCTGTGAAGGAATTACATAGCTTCATTTTCAAACAACAAACTCTCCCTCAAACAAATTTTAGAGAGATATGACAATAAACTCTCCCTCTTTGACAACACATGCTAAAGACAACACATACCAAATGAGTATCAATGTACCTTGAGTATTGATTCATATGCAATGTTCCCTTCACTATGCTACATCAACTGATAGATCTTCAACTTGGTTCTTGTTGATGCATCACTAAAACTATATTTTAGTGAGCTTCAAATTGGGGAATGACCCCTAACTTAACTCTTAGATAAAAGAATGCATCCTTAGGTAATGGCTTGGTGAATATGTCTGCAATCTATTCTTTTGTTTGGACATATTCCAATTTGATTTCCTTATCTTGGACCAATTCTCTGACAAAGTGGTATTTTATAGCAATGTGCTTGGTTTTGGAATGCATCACTAGATTCATTGATATGTTAATTGCACTTGTATTATCACAAAACATAAAAATTGATTCTTTGATCTCAACCTTCATGCCTTCCAACAACTGTTTAAACCAAACAATATTAGAATAGTTCACTGCTGCTACAACATATTTTGCTTCTACTATAGATTGGGATGGACAATTTTACTTTTTGCTTGTCCAAGATACCAAGATTTTTCCAAGAAAGAATGCTCCACCACTTGTACTCTTTCTATCATCAATGTTTCCTACCCAATCAACATTAGTAAACACTTTTAAGTCTAGATTACCTCCAAGTTTATACCACAATCCATAATCTTCAGTACCTTTCAAGTATCTCAAGATTCTTTTGATTGCCATCATGTGATTTTCTCTAGGTTTTGCCAAGAATCTTGCCACTATACCTACAAGAGCAATATCAGGCCCTATATGAACTACATATTGTAATTTTCCAATCATTGATCTATATAAGGTTTGATCTACTTCTTTTGACTCATCATCTTTGGTAAGCTTTAATCCAGTACACATGGGGGTTCCAACTAGTTTTGAATCTTCCATACCAAACTTCTTGAGTATCTTCTTGATATACTTAGACTGAGTGATGTAGATACTATTCCTACTCTTATGAATATGAAGACCAACAAAGAACTTAATCCCACCAAACATAGACATTTTAAATTCTTTGTTCATTTTCTCTAAAAATTCTTTGCATTGATCATCATTCACTGTAAACAAAGTATCATCAACAAATATTTCTACCAAAACAATCTTGTTATCTGGTCCTTCCTTGATGTACAAGCTATTATTATCATTAGTTCTCTGGAAACCAATTTGAATAAGGTAGTTATGCAACCTCTCATACCATGCTCTAGGAGCTTTTTTTAGACCATACAATGCTTTGTGTAATTTTCAGACCATATCCCTTTTGTCTAGATCAACAAAACCTTCAAGTTGATCAATGTAAACTTCTTCATCAAGAATACCATTGAGAAATGCTGATTTAACATCCATCTAATATACCTTAAATCCTTTATGTGTAGCATATGCAAGTAAGATCCTGACACCTTCCAATCTTGCAATAGGAGCAAAAGTCTCACCATAATCAATTCCTTCTTCTTGAGAGTATCCTTTACATACCAATCTAGCTTTGTTTCTTGATACTTTACCATCTTCATTCAACTTATTCCTAAATACCCATTTTGTTCCAATCTCATTTTTATCTTTAGGCCTAGGTACAAGAGTCCAAGTTTTGTTCTTTTCTATTTTCTCTATCTCTTCATTCATAGCCTCAATCCAACTTTCATTTTCCAATGTATCTTTGACATTTCTAGGTTCAAAATTAGCAAGTAAACATGTGCCTTTTAGCTTACTTCTTGTCATAGTACCTTTTGATTTGTCTCCAATAATCTGATCTGGTGCATGATGCCTTTTGACATACTTGGCCAATATAGGTTCCTTACCTTTTTAATGAATTGCATTTTCATCCTCTTGAATTTTAACTTTAGGTTTTGGTTGCTTATACTTAGTAGGCATTGGCTTAGTAGCTTAAGAATGTGACTCGGGTCCTTGTGACTCAATTTGAACTTCTTGCAACTCAATGACTGATGAAGACTCAGGAGTAGAAGTTTCCTGATTGACAGATGTTTCTATCAATATATCAAGTTCAATGAAAATAAATCTCTTGTAATCTTCTAGTTCCTTTTTGCTTTCTTCTTCAGTCCTTTATGCAAACTCATCAACTTTCACATGTGCACTTTCTATGATTTTGTGAGTAGATAAATTCAAACACCTATATGCCTTACTTTTGCAAGAATATCCTAAAAATATACCTTCATCAACTTTCAAATCAAATTTTCCTTTAATAGATTCTCTCAGGATGTAATATTTACTTCCAAGTACTTTTAGGTAACTTACATTGGGTTTATTGCCATACCATAACTCATAGGGGGTTTTGAATGAGTCCTTCTTCAACTGTACTCAGTTTAAGGTATGAACTACAGTGCTGATAGCTTCCTTCCAGTATTTGATATCAATGTTCTTTTCAATTATTAGAGTCCTTGCACAATCTATGATAGATCTATTCCTCCTTTTAGCTATTCCATTCTGCTCGAGAGTTCCAGGGGCTGATACCTATCTTTTGATTCCTCTTTCAATGCAAAAGTTATTGAATTCATTGGAGATGAATTCACCACCTCTATTTAATCTCAAGCATTTCAATCTTTTCCCTATTTCCTTTTCTACTTTTCTCAAATACCATTTGAATTTCTCAAATGCTTCTGATTTCTCTCTTAAATACATAATAGTCATCATTCTAGAGTAGTCATCAACAAAAAGAATAAAGAAATTTTGTCCAGTATAGCTTTCAATTCCAATGGGTCCACACAAATCAGTATTCAAAATTTCCAAAATATCTTTAGACTAATAGTTTTTACTTTTAAAGCTAGTCTTTCCCATCTTACCAATTCGACAATTCTTGCATAGACCAACATCAAGTTTCTTCAAACTAGGAATGCCTCTTACTTTCCTAAATTTTCTTATCTTTACCATGTTATCAAAATTCACATGACATAACCTTCTATTCCATAACCAACTTTCTTCAACTTGAGTAATAAAACATGAGCATTCACCAAGATCAAGATAAAACAAGTTACCTTTTATTTATTTTCCTAATCCAATCAGTTTTCCTTTGTCTTCTAGTAGTCTTACCTTTCCATGCATGAATTCCACCTTGAATCTATTAGGCATTCATTTTGCACAAGGTCAATGACAGGAATCCATTACGTAATTCCTCTCTTGAAAAGAAAATCTTTTAAGGATCCACTCCAAGGTTTAGTATTTGTCTTGTGACGTACCAAAATTGGCTCAGTAGAAGATAAATGTGAGTGTTCACGAGGAGGCCTTTGCTGGTTCTAAAAACTCTTTTATCTTAGAATCGAAGTAAATCTATTCACTGTCTCAAAATATCACACCAAAAGAAAACAATATTTTTGTATTTTCTATTTTTCAATGAATGCAACTCTAACAATGCAGCTACTATGAGGTCCTATTCTAACAGGGGGTTAGTAAAGAAAATAATGAAATTGAAAGAAAATAATATGAAATCAAATGACTTGAAATTGAAATTCCTAAATGGACATAAGCTACAAAACACAACACACTACAAGTTAAACCTTCAAAGAAATCGATAGGAAACCAATGAAAATAAGAGCAACGCTTCCTAGAATCCACTGATGCAATCGTCAATGAGAATCTTCAACAAATCAAATGATATTTCACTCTTCATCAAATCACAAGGCCATAGAAAGTGCGCTCATGCGAGACAAAAAGCTATGTAGACACAATCAGGTGATATCTTCTCAAGCTCATTAGGTCAGCAAAATTCGTAAATCTGTAGAAAACACTAGAACTAAAAGATTGCACAACTAGAAACAATGCAATAAACCAATGGCTCAATCACAATCTCATGAATAAAATCCACAAAATAATGACACATTCAGGCAAGAATAACTACACTCTAAATGCTAACACCAAAAGCATAATTTTATTGCATAATAACGGTGGCCCTTGTTATATTTTACAATGGGGTATTTATAAGAAATTGTCTCTTCAATTTGTGTTGAGAGTGAGAGATGCAATAAATTTATTTTAAAACATTAAAACAGACTAAATATATAGAAACTAACAATCTAACTAGTGCTCAGAAGGACTCCATCCATATTTTATTCATTAATTGGATGCATGAGCCCTTTACATGTCAAAAATAATGAAAGCATGAGAGAGAAAGTAGGAGGAATCCATAAGTCAAAGTGGAAGTGTATGGAGGTGCCAAAAATAGAAGCTAGCCCTTTACTAGGCGTGTGTCAGAGTTAACTTGCCATCAAAATGTGCTGCCGATGCATGGAAAGTGCTATTTTTGGAACTGGTAGTCAATTGTTAGCGCACCTCTAAATTGCGGATCTGTAGACCTATGGAGTTGCAGACCTTGATTGGGTCAAAATCTCAAAATTTTACTAAGTGTCAAAATTAAAATTTTGGCATCTGGGTTTTGTTCATCTTCACCCCAAAACCATGTTTGGATGTTTGCCCTTGAATTTCTCTATCATTTCAGTAATCTTAGCAACATCTAGAAGATCTAAAGCCTCATACTTGTCCTTGAGCTTCTATATATAGTTTTCCACCTCAATTTGAGTCTTTGCAAAATCTCTAAGTTTGGTGTCCAACTCTAATAGTGCTTCCTCTATCCTAAAGGCTTGTCTGATGTCTTCATCACTGGATGCTTCCTCTAAAGTCTTCTTGAAATTCTCCATGACTACCTCAACTAGCAATAGCTTCTTTAGTTCTTCATCTTCAAAAATGTCCAAGCATGCATCACTATACAACATTTTTGCTTCCAAAATTCACTCTCAAACTTGGTCCTTGAGCCTATGTATCTCATCATGCAATATTTCCATCACTTTATTCCCATCTACTATTTTCTCCATCCAATCATCTATCATGTCTAACTCTTCTCTGGTATATACATCAATCAGAATGTAGTACCTCTACCCTTTTATGGCTTGAAGAGTTTGCAAATCTTTGCTCCATGCCTGTACCTCATCCATGATACTGAAGTCCTACCTCAAAATTTCCATGATCTTATCCACGTTCTCTTGTGTAGCATGCAACAACTTCAAACTTCTTGTGATTATAGTGACACCTTTATCCTCAAGGCTGTCTCACCAATCCTGACAAGCTTTCAAAAATGGATTGAGTTGTACACCTTCCCCTTCTCTAAGAATGGTATTCAAAGTCTCCTTAGGGTGTTTAGGATCAAGAGGACCAATGACTTCAGCTAGATATCCGTTTAGGATCTCAACTTGCCTTCAAAGTGTTTTGATTTCAATCTCATCCTGTCCCATGTGGCTGAGAACCTCTTTGACTCCCATAGTCATCATCTATTGAGATGTATCTTGTGTAGGCTTTCCCAACATAATATCTTTCACTTCATAGTCCTCAAGACTAATAGCTTCTGCATCTGTACATTCAGGAGGGTGAGCCACTTGTGCAAATAAGTCCTTGTTCCATGTAGTAGTGATGAACGCAAATGGCATTGCATCATGTAATGGAGACTCAGGCTTGTTCAAGATCTCTAAAATATCACAAATGTCATCCTCTAAAGCACAGAACTAATGCTTGGTACTTCTCATTATTTCTTTTCGAAACCATCTTGGGATATGCCTCTCTACAACCTTGGCTCTAGATGATGAAGGGATGTGTTCAACTACCTCCTTCCCTTTATCTCTCTTTCTTGGAGTCTCCTACTATGAGGACTCTTCTTTTTAATTTTTAATTTTATTTAAAAAAATTTAACAAAAAATAAAATAAATAAATAAATAAATAAAACTAAACTAATTTTTTAAAAAAAAAGGGTGCCAAGGGTGGCGTGGAAAGCACCCTCGAGGGTGGCAATGCACGTGCTTGCCCAAGGGCAGCATGGCACACGCGCTCAAAGTCGGTGCAGCGTGGGATGTCTAATGCACAAGGGGGGGGGGGGGGGGGGGGGGTGAGGGGTATTACCCTCTCCTTCCTCAAGTGCTTCAAAAAAATGGAGGAGGAGGGGAGGGTTTTATAACCCTCCTTCCCTCACACGCGATGTGCCTTGATGTGTGCGTGCAAGAGGTTGAGAGATTTTTTTTTGATTTTCTCATCTTTTTTTATTTATTTAATGTTTTTTGTGTTTTTTTGATTGTTTCCTCTTTTTTTGTGATTTTTTCAACCTTTTTGATTTTTTTTTGTGTTTTTTTAAATTTTTGATGCAACTTCTAAACTAATTTTCTCTTTTTTGACTCCTGAACTATGAGTCTGGGAGTCAAAAAAAGTAGGGGGCATGTGTTGTGAATACCACAATAGAATCCAATGTTGATTAGCTATGCCACACTCAAAAAATTATGTTTTAGTCCTTCAACCCAATAGGCATTATCAGATACAAGTTCTTTGGTTAATGAAATTCGTCCTCTTCGTTTTATACAACAAGGTTCATTGTTTCCAAACCTTACACTGCCATCATCATAGTCTTCAAAGTGTTAAAACTTTATTTTGTCACCAGTAATATGATGTGCACATCCACTATCTATGATCCATGTCTCATTTTTACTCACATGAGAGATAAATGCCATCTTATCTTCTTCATCATTATCAGATTCATCTTTCACAGCAATGTAAACAATTTCATCTTCACTATTATCAGAATCCTTGGAGTCCTTAGCCATAAAACATGTTTTTTTACCTTTTTCCTTGAATTATTTGAAATCTTTCTTTCCATTGCACTTGTGACCTTTCTTCTCATCCTTGCTTTGTTTTTTTGGGCACCTAGTTGCAATATGACCAATTTCTTCACATGAAAAATAGATTAGAGGAAATTTACCTTTTTATATTCCTCTACCTCTAGAATATCTCCTTACAAGTAGAGCTTCAACAATTTCAAGATCACTGTCAGAACTTTCCTCTGATTCTTCTTCACTTTCTAACTAAGAGTCCTTTCTTTTCTTGCCTTTTTCTTTAAGTGAAAGCTTGGCCTTAAATGCAGATTCAATATTCTTGGAAGCTGAAACCTAATTGTTATAGTTATCTAACTCAAAGGCTATCACTCTTCCTACCAAGGTATCCAAAGTTATCTTATGATTTGTCCCACATCTTCTTTCTTGAATTGTAGATACTCTAATTGCATAAATGGGAAGCAATGTTCTTAGAACTTTACTTACAACTATTTCCTCCTTGATCTCTCCTCTAGAAGCTTTGATTGCATTGACACTTGCTTTGATCCTCTCAACATATTTGGTAATGTTTTCATCCTCTCTCATTCTCATCTGATCAATTGTCCTCTGAGACTTTATGCTTTGGCTCTCCTCACATTGTCATCACCTCCCATAGATATCTTTTAGCTTGTTCCACATTTCAAAGGTAGTTTTTTAGTCCTTGATATCATCAAATTCCTCATAGATTAGAGTAGATGCAATGTCTATCATCATGGTGTTATGAGTCTTCTTCTCAGCAATGTCATTAACTGATAGTGTACTAGAAGGAGTTGTGTATCCTTCATCAAAGTATTTCAATCCTGTATCTCCAATGGAAGCTAGATGAAGTCTCACGAGACCCTACCATGCTGAAAAATTATCTCTATTAAGCCTTGGAATTTCTCTCTTGTACGACATCCTGATCTTTAACTTAGGTCCTTGAAACCTTTCCTACAAGCACCAAAAGCTCTGATAACAATTGTTGGAAATATAGATGGAGTAACTTGGGGGGCGGGGGGGGGGGGGTGAATCAATTACCACAAAAATAAATCCATAGATCCCTTAGATGTCTGATAAAACTACTTACTGCTATCACTCAATAAACATACATAAATTGTAGTAACTCAGTAGATGTAGTGTAAATTAACTTTAACATATCTTTAACATTCACAGTGATTAACATGCAAGCATAAAAATAAATAACATGAACACATGAGACACCAGATTTAACATGAAAACCCAACATGGGAAAAACCACCAAGTAACTTGCTACTGATTTTCACTCTTCTAAAGTGAGCCCTGTTAGGAGCCAACTTGGTTAAAGGTTACAAAACACACTGTTAGATGTGACCTTGTTAGAGGATTTAATCACCTTGTAAGGAGTGGCCTTGCAAGAGGGATTTAGAAAAATTCAATAGAACTATCACCTTGTTAGAGGATTTACAAATGGCTATTAGACCAACTCTATTAAGAGATTTAGGAATAACTACTATAATGGTAAGAAGGTAACAATGAAATGACCTAAATGAGATGCAACTAAATTGCTGATACAGATCTCTATTCTACTTCACTAGATCCTTCCTAATCAAATATAACTTTGCTTCTTCTCAAGGATATCTGACCATCCTTCAAAGTTCGCTCACACTTTCCTCTTCAAACAATCAATACACTTGTATACTTGCTCATGCTCTCTAGAATTCTCAATTTGACCTTTTATATGTACCATTTAGATTATCAAGTCAGCTCAATTACAACTTACAATCATCAATAATCATTACCTCAGTTGGCTAGAATCAACACTTGAAATAATCAAACTTTATTTCTCAAATTAAAAAAATCCTTCATTGGCTGACCTTGCTCAGTAAACATTGATCCTAAAATGATTACTTGTGTTAACCAACAAAAGCTCGGTTAACACTGTGAACCTGCAAAAATCCATTGGAAATCGAGTGAACTTAGTAAACACTAACTTTCCTTTGTTAACCATGAGAGTTTGGTTAACACTACATCCTGCCACAATTTCTTTTGATGCTCAAGTAAGCTCGATAGACACTATCTACACAAAGTAATTTCCAAGAATGCTTGGTAGACATAGAAAATTTCCTCCCTAACCAACTGAGCTTGGTAAAATCTAACTGATAACTTGTTAAAATTCTATAGAATAATTGAGAGGGGGGTGAATCAGTTATTCAAGGTCTAAATGCCCTAAGAATACTTTTTCACTAATTATAGTGATCCCATTAAACTATTCATCCATCCAAGCTTAAATCAACCATCTTAGCAAGTTACAACAAATCAACATGTAGGAATAAAACATGCAAGATCAACACATGACACAGTGATTTACGTGGAAATCCAATTTTGGGAAAAAACACTAGTAACATGCTACTCAATTATCACTCTTCTAAAGTGATGCCCTGTTAAAGGCTTACAACACACTGTTAAATGTGACATTCTTAGAGGATTTCACCATACTATTAGGAATGGGCCTAGTCAAAGAACTTTGGAAAAATCACTTGGAATGTCACCCTATTAAAGGATTTACAACATGGCTATTAAACCAACCTAAGTCCATAGGATTTATACTAACTATTACAATTTCTAGAGAGTAACAATAATGGCTTTTGATCTGATACAACTTACAACATATCTTACAGATTACAGATCACACTTCAGTTCAATCCTTTGCTTGGCTTTAATCACTTCAGCTCTGACAGCTTGTCATCTCAAGCTTCATCTCCTTGAGTCTTTTTGCTCATCATACCAATGCAATCATATCTATGGTCATCTATCAAAATAGAGTATCTGTGCTCTCTTTCTCCTTAGCACCTTCTTCAACACTTCATTCTTTCATACTTGACCATCTGCTTTGCTTTGTGACATTATGACTCCTTAAATAGAAACATGGAATACCTTTCCTGCTTGATTCTCCCTCTCCAAATTTAGGGTTTCAATAGATTAGGTAAGATACAATGTATCTATCCCATATCTTGCTCTTATCTAGAAACTTCATCTAGAATCCAATTGTATTCACCAAAAATGTTTTACATAGTGTTCTGTGCACAAACTCATCATTCTTATCTTCTATCTAATTCACAAAACTTTAGATAACTACCATGTCGGCTCAGATCTGGCGAATCTTTGATTTTCAAAATAATGCAGAAACTAGGTGCTTGTTTCAGACCATAGAGTGTTTTATGTAGTTTACAAACCATATCTCTGTTGTTCTCATCAACAAATCCCTCTGGTTGTTCAATATAGACTTCCTCTTCCAATATACCATTCAAAAAAGCAGACTTTACATCCATCTGATAGACTTAAAAAATTTTATATG
This sequence comes from Cupressus sempervirens, assembly GCA_028749045.1. NCBI lineage: Eukaryota > Viridiplantae > Streptophyta > Pinopsida > Cupressales > Cupressaceae > Cupressus > Cupressus sempervirens. The sequence continues at coordinate 110,880,714 of CM053783.1, forward strand.
TAGCATATGCAAGTAAGGTTCTTACTCCTTCCATTCTAGCAACAGGGGAAAATGTTTCCCCATAGTCTAATCCTTCTTCTTGAGCATAACCCATACATACTAGTCTGGCTTTATTTCTAGTAATCTCACCATTCTCATCTAGCTTGTTTTTGAATACCCACTTGGTGCCAATCACATTCTTGTCAATTGGTTTGGGAACCAAACTCCAAGTTTTGTTCTTCTTTATTTGATCAATCTCTTCTTCCATAGCTTCATACCAGTCACCATCTTGTAATGCATCATACACCATTTTAGGTTCAAATTTTCTTAATAGACATGATTCATTTCTTAGTCTATTCCTTGTCATTGATCTTGCATCTTTGTCACAAATTATCTATTCAACAGGGTGATGTTTCTTTACATATTTGGATAATCTTGGTTCTATCCTTGTTTCCATGTTTGATCTTTCAGATTCATGGTCACTATGCACTTCGTTGTTAGGTAGTTCTATATCTCTTTCATGTGTACTGACTTTAGAACCAAAATGTGCATTTCCTTCATTCTGCAACTTGGCTTCTGAATGCAACTTAGCATTCACTAGTTGTGACTCTGCTGAAACTAAAACTTGCTGTTGAATCCCAATTTGATTGATAGCATCCTCATCAACAGACATTTCTTCATAAGAATACACAAAGGTTCTATAGTCATCTATTCTCTTTGGTTTTTCAACTTGGACATTTGTATGCTCATCAAAGTTTACATTTGCACTTTCCACAATTTTGTCAGTGTTAGTATTTAAACACTTATATGCTTTACTTCTAATGGAGTAACAAAGGAATATGCCTTCATCACTTTTTGCATCAAATTTTCCATTTCTAGCATATTTAAGGATAAAGCATTTGCAACCAAATATTTTGAAATGTTTTACATTGGGTGAGTGACCATACCATAATTCAAAAGATGTTGCATTTGTACCTTTCTTGACTTGTACTCGGTTCAGTGTATGAACAACCACACTTATAGCTTCTCTCCAATATTTTAGAGCAACAATATTTTCCATCATTAATGTTCTAGTACAGTCAATCACAGATCTATTTCTTTCTGAGCAATTTCATTCTGTGGGGGAGTTCTAGGAGCTAATGTTTGTCTCTTGATTCCTTTGTCATTGCAAAATGTCTCAAATTCATTTGATGTGAATTCACCACCTCTGTCTGATCTCAGGTATTTCAAACTCTTTCCTATTTCCTTTTCAACTCTAGCCACATATACTTAAACATTTGAAAAGCATCAGATTTTTGCTTTAAGAACATAATAGTCATCAACAAAAAACATTATATATTTATCTCTTTTATAGCTTTGTACTTCTATTAGACCACATAAGTCAGTATGGACTGACTCAAGTACTTCTTTAGATGTATAGTTTTTACTCTTAAAACTTGACTTAGTCATCTTTCCTAGCTGACATTGCTTGCACATATAGTTGTCAGGCTTCTTCAGTTTAGGTAAACCTCTAACTTTTTTCATTTTACTGATATTGACCAGATTATCAAAGTTGACATGCCTTCTATGCCATAACCATACATCATCAAATTTTGCAACAAGATAGGAAGCATTTTCCATATCAAGATAAAACATATTACTTCTTGGTTGATCTCCTTTTCCTATCAATTTACCATCAGTATCATAGATTTTTGCAGTTTTGTTTCCAAATTCTACTTTGCACCCTACATTGCCTAACTGTTAGACACTTAGAAAATTGTAGTTTGGTCCTTCAACATAGTATGCATTATCACATGAAATTTTCTCTGTAAGCTTAATGGAGCCTTTTCTTTTGATTTGACATGGAGCATCATTACGAAATCTAGCACTATTTCCATCATATTGAGTAAAGTGAACAAACTTACTTTTGTCTACTGTCATGTGATGTGAGTATCCACTGTCTATGATCCATCTGTCATTCTTGTTCATACATGTTACCAGTGTTGTAGGTTCTTCTTCATCAGACTAGTCCTTCATGGCCACATAAACAACTTCATCATCATTATCATCGGAATCCTCTTCAGCAATATTGCACTTCTTGCCTTTGTCTTTGTAATATTTCTTATCATCTTCTCTTCTATATTTGTACTTGTTGCCTTCCTTGTATTCCTTTTTCTGTGTACACCTTGCATCAATATGTCCTCCTTCATTGCAATTGAAACAAATGATAGGCAGCTTACCTTTGAATTTTCCTTTGCCTCTGTGAAATCTTCTAGCTAGTAATGCTTCCAATTGTTCTACATCTTCCACATCAGTGCTATTGTCACTGGATACATATTTCATCTTTCTTCCCTTCTTTGATTTCACCTGTTTAGTATCTTTCAGTGATAGCTTGGCTTTGAAAGAAAATTCAACATTCTCGGGTCTGTAGTTGTCAAAGTTAGATAACTCAAATGCAGTGAGCCTACCCACTATACCTTCAAAACTTAGATTGTTTCCTAGCACACATCTTAGCTCTTGTATAGCTCATACTCTAATAGCATAGATAGGCAGCAAGGTTCTTAAGAACTTACTATTAATAGTATCATCATCTAATTAACCACTCAAACATCTTATTGCACTTGCCACCTCCTTTATTCTAGAGGCATACTGAGCAGCATTCTCACTTTCCTCCATTTTCATATCATCAAACTTTCCTCTGAGGCTTTCTCTTTTTTCTCTTTGGACATTCAGATCTCCTCCGTAAATGTCTGATAGGGCTTTCCACATCTTGAATTCAGTGTCACATCCTTTGATATCATCGAACTCAGCATAGTTGAGTGTAGAAGCAATTTTCAGCATTGTCTAATTATGTTCCTGTTTATTTTCCAAATCTTCTGCAGTAAGAGTACCAGTTGGATCAACATGTTCAGTAATAATTGAATTTTGGGCATAATCTCCTATGGATCCAAGATGTAGCTTCATCAAACTTTTCCATGCAACAAAGTTGTCTTTGTTGAGCTTGGGAATTTCTCTGTTAGGCATTTTGATATTTTCTACTTCAAGTCCCTTTAAACTAAGTCAGCAGCAAAGCTCTGATACCAATTGTTAGAATTCTTTAGAATAACTGAGAGGGGGGTGAATCAGTTATTCAAGGTCTAAATTCCCTAAGAATACTTTGTCACCAATTATAGTGATCCCATTAAACTATTCATCCATCCAAGCTTAAATCAACCATCTTAGCATGTTATAACAAATCAACATGCAAGATCAACACATGACACAATGATTTACGTGGAAACCCAATTTTGGAAAAAACCACCAGTAACATGCTACTCAATTCTCACTCTTCTAAAGTGATGCCCTGTTAAAGGCCTACCCTGTTAAAGGTTTACAACACACTGTTAAATGTGACCTTGTTAGAGGATTTCACCATACTGTTAGGAATGGGCCTGGTCAAAGGACTTTGGAACATTCACTTTGAATGTCATCCTGTTAAAGGATTTACAAAATGGATATTAAACCAACCTAAGTCCATAGGATTTATACTAACTGTTACAATTGCTAGAGAGTAACAATAATGGCTTTTGATCTGATACAACTTACAACATATCTTGCAGATTACAGATCACACTTCAATTCAATCCTTTGCTTGGCTTAAATCACTTCAGCTCTGATAGCTTGTCATCTCAAGCTTCATCTCTTTGAGTCTTCTTGCTCATCATACCAATGCAATCATATCTATGGTCATCTATTGAAATAGAGTACCTGTGCTCTATTTCTCCTTAGCACCTTCTTCAGCACTTCATTCTTTCATGCTTGACCATCTTCTTTGCTTCGTGACCTTATGACTCCTTAAATAGAAATTTGGAATACCTTTCCTGCTTGATTCTCCCTCTCCAACTTTAGAGTTTCAATAGATTAGGTAAGATATAATGTATCTATCTCATATCTTGCTCTTATCTAGAAACTTTGTCTAGAATCCAATTATATTCACCAAAATTTTTTTACATAGTGTTCTGTGCCACCAACTCATCATTCTTATCTTTTATCTAATTCAAAAAACTCTAGATAACTACCACGTCAGCTCAGATCTGGTGAATCTTTGATTTTCAAAATAATGCAGCAACTCAGCATCATTGGTTTACTGATGCTCAGCTTCTTTTGTCTTACTCGACACTTGTATCATGCTCGGCACCTGATCTTCACTCTGCACCTGAAGATCACTTAGCACTTGAAGATCACTCGGCACTTGAAGATCACTCGACACTTACTAAAGTTAAACTTTTTTTGGCTTCAACTAAGAATCTGTTTGACACTAACTAGCTTGCTCAGCTCTCTCTAATGAACTTAGTTAGGCTTTACAAATAACTTAGCTAAACCTTACATCTTTGATGTGTTTTAGTGTGCCCATTCTCTATGTCTTAGTGTATGACATCAATACACTATTTCATCAATGGCTTAGCTAATCCTTATACTTCATTATAACATCATAACTTCAACATTTCTCTAGGTGTTCTGGTTACACCTTATTGATTGCCTCCTCCTTGTCAATCAATCAATTGATAGTATTTGGATCACTAAAGAAATTGTGATTCCTACAAGTAGCAAGTTTGACATTGATGACAAAAAAATGATTGAAAACATTCTTTACTAGTTCCATTACTTTTCATTCATGATCTTTTCAATCATTTCCAACATAACTGATATGAAATTTGTGTAACATCAAAGAAAACACACAATTAGACAATTTTATCCAACAATTGGATCTCATCCATCCACTATCTGAGATGGGGGTGTGGCCCAAGAACTTTTACCATGCCAACCATAGAGTGTTTACTCCCTTGTGATTCTTCCTAACATGAAGAACATCCTAACCCTAGCACAAGAATCCTAGCTTCCTAGAACAAGATGGATTAGATAGAACCATGTAGCCATGAAACATACTACATGCATCCATGTGCCTAGTTGCACATATACATATTTATCATCAATATTTTCCATCACATTGCTTGATCTATGATCTATCATTAGAATGCAAGACAAGATAAAGAATAAAAAGATAAAAACTTGATGACATTCAAATTAAAAAAGTTATAAAATTCTTATTCTATAATAATAACTCTTACCATTGCAGCTACAAATTTACTGTTTCTTGAATCTCATGCCAGAGTGGGTTTCTCTTATACAAACACACTGTCCAATTTGGGTAACACTGGGGACAAAAATAGTGGTACATTATGCTTCTCAATTAATTCTAAACATTTTATTTTCTTCTTCTTCATCTAACTTATTTATTAATATCTTGTATGTATCTCAACTTAATAATATTATACTAAGAAATTATATTCCTTTTGGCAACTTGGGATAATTTTAAATTTCTTATTAACTGGTCATGTTTCCATTCCCAACCTCTAACATGTTAGGATCTAATTCATCAATTGAAGAACATGTATCAATATAAAAAGAAATTAAATGTTGTATATTATAGTTTTTCATTATCCTAAAACCATTGCATATTTGAACATATCATTCCATTTTCCAAGGCCTATATAAGCAACCCACTTATCATTCTTCACATGCTACAACCATGTGTCCCATGAGATGCCCTTTTAATATGAAGAATTTTTTCAAATGGTTCATATGCCTACTCTATTTTTAACTTAAAAGAATTATATATACATATTTACCACTGTTTTACATTTCTAGTCACATGTTCTAGAAAAGTACCTCTCTAAAAATACCAATTATTGCTTGCATATTGTCTAATGCAATAATGATAGCTCATAGTTGATTTGTAGAAAATCTTTGAAAATCCTTTGAGGATTATCATGCAGAAATGCATAGAGAGATTTAGCTCAAGGCACATGTAGACATTGAAGCCTTTTAAGACCTCTTTAATAGACATATTGAAGTACCTCTAATTGACAAAGCCAAAAAAATTCATAAATTTGGAATGGATTGAAGAAGTTGTGGAATTGTTATGTGCAACACATGAGGGTTTGAGGTCTTTCATTATGGATATAATCTTTCCATTAAAAAAGTGGATTAAGAAATGGATTGATGAATATCTAGATGAATATTTTAAATTTCTTGACATTCATAATTTGTAACAAAGTATTTTGTGCTAAATACACCCTACAAGACTTGACAGGAGAAACTAAACAATAGGAGAAAAGATCTCTAAAGTTGAGAATTATACTACCATTTTACCCACTACAAAAAAATGTTTTCACTCAGGGAAGAAGAAATGCTAAAGCAAGGGAAAGTTTTTCATGAGGTCAATGCATGGAGTGAAGGTTAAAACCCTACAACTTGGTGCCCCAAGATTGTAAATAGTTGGAGAAAAATAGAAGATATACATGATGACTGGCACAAGTATTAAACACACATGGAACTTAATTGTTATGGATTTGATTATAGAGATGAAAAATTTCCTCTTTATATATAAGTCTTACTATCAAAATTTCATAATTTCAGGATCTTCTTGGCCCCTAATTTTCAGTATCAATGTACAATTTGCAATGGTGCTCTAAGTGCATGAACTCCTCAATGGAATGATGTTGGGAATCTACTAGAATAATGTATCATCCAATTTGAATACACCAATTGATCATTTATCTAAAATGTGATTGAGAAAACATAATTGTGACTTAAGGATGATGAGAGAGAAGTTTGATTACATGGCTCCCTCCTCACAACCACCAATCATACCCTACACATGGAAAAAATTGAAATAAGTGATAAAGACTATCCTTTCTTAAAATAATAAATAGAAACATCCCATACATGTCACATATCAAAAAGATCACATCACCTTATTTCCCTATCCTTTGGTGGAGTAGCAACTATCAAACCATGAAAAACATTTTCTTTGTATTGCTTTTTGACAAGTTTTGGAAAAAAAAACTAAGTACTCCCCCTTGGTATGGTTGATATTTTTTGTGCCTCTATAGACCTTGACCCTTTGGTGGTGTATAGGTGCACTAAATCCTTAAACTCAATATCTTAAAACATCCTAAAAAATATGATGCAAGTAGAGAGGTGTTCTACCTATTCTTCTTATAACTCTTCCAGTTGGCTTCTTCCAATCTTTACCAAACATATCACCATCGGTCCATGAGGACTCTCACAAGGCTAGAGATCAGGTGGTCATCCTTCTTATCATGCCATACTCACCTCTTCCTAGTGTCCCTACCTAGATCTTCACAAACACAAATAATTACCCTCTCACCACACAACACCTCCACTCCCTTACACCCTCTAGGATCTTTCACAAACTCCACACCCCAAATGCTTCCAATGGCTTAATTAACCATAAAAAAGTGATTTTAAACATTCTTAAGGTTCCATGCACCTTAATGGGCTCCAAACACCACTACTAACAAATTGACCTAGCAAGGGCTCTTCCTTGCACCCTTATCTTGGGATTTTTAAGCAAGAAATCAAAATCTTTCAAAACAACTACCAAAAATAAAGGAGGATTTAGATACCCAAACTGAGCTCTACTAAACTAAAAAATCTTATGTTTTTAAATATTTATTAAGGCATTCAAATTATAGGCCCTAATCTAGGCTAATAGGCCTAAAGACACACTCAACCCACAAAATCACAAAACCCTCAAAGAACTTCAACAAATGAACTTGCCTACACATTTACCTTATCAAGAGTGTCCAAAATTCTAAAATTTGGGTACCTAGCCATTGTGGAGATGACTAAACCTTTAATCCCTAGCCTTAATGAGGATTTCAATACTATTTTAAGAAACTACTTCAAATCTCCATTATCTTGGCAACCCAACTCTTTCAATGGATTCTTCAGCATCCCATGAATGACTACAACCCTCCAAACACCATGCAGCTTATATACAAGCCTCTATCATGTTTCTTGAATGATGATACCTTTTATTCTTCATGTAATAACAAGTGTATTGTAGACTCTTGGCCAAATCCATTATAAAGAGAAAGGGTATGGTGTCAACCTACAAGATGGTAACCTAAAACAACTAAAATATGTGAGTCTTGGAATGTTAATTCACCTATCTTCTCAATAATATTTCATTTGTAGCATTAATAGTCCATTAGTTATTGTGTTTATATGAATGATTTATGATTATTTTCAATTCAAATTGATTTTTTTTGTTAATATTGGTGTATCTTGCTATTGCTTTGGGGTTTACAACATTTGTAGGTGAATTAAGCAGCCTCTTCTCATTTTTTTAAAAATTTGGTTTTGGTTTTGATTTTGTCTAATATTTAGATGTTTCAGATTAGCTAAATTTGATTTTGATTCAAATAGTTGGTTCATGTAAAGTAAAGCTTACACAAGATTGTTTAATAAATGAGATTCTATGAAACATTTAGTGAAATTTATTCATATAAGTTCAAACATGAGTGTATTATTTAAATTCAGCCTTAAATCTATTTATGTTTTTATCAATATTCTAAATTTACATTTTCTGATGTATCATTAGATTGGATGGTGTATGTTTTTCTAGATTTTGATTAACTTAGTTGTATGTATTTAATGTTCTTGGAAATTGAGAATACGGGTTCACTTGATTTTCTTATAATCATCATGGGAGGATAGTTAAGTTCTTATACTCCATTTTTAGATAAATTTGAAGAGTGACTGGTAAATTCTCCTGTCAGAAAACATAGAGATGTTTCATTATATCCTTGACTAAATAACATGTTGATATAAGAATTTTCATCAATGTCATACAAAAGCCCTAGATTGATGGCCTTGAGGAGATTAATCTGCCCTGCACCATATCCTGATTCTGCAACTTCATTGCCCTCCAATGTTGTATTTAATGTTGATGCTGCATTAAAAATGAAACTTTTAGGATAGATAAGAAATAATAAATTAATTGTTAGGATAGTAATTGGGTAGGGAAATGAATAACCACTAGTGGTCATGAGAGTAGATTTGATAGTAGCAGGAGACTAGTCTGGATGAAATGACTTGAGATATGTAGCTACCCCTGTTGCATGAGGACATACCATTGATGTTCCAGAGACTATGTTAGAATCTACTTCTCTCTTTTCCAAAGGATTCATGCTCATTGGTGTAGCTTTTGACCAAGCTACTATAATATCTACACCTAGCACAATGATGTCAGGCTTTCAAGAAAATATTACATAAATGGATTAGTCCAATAATTATTTAAGATAATTTTCCCACTTTCAATCATATATTTTTCATACCTTTAGAAGATGTGGCATGACTGTGCTGGGAACTTTTGATGAGAATGAAGCTACTATAGGTGTAGATAAATCATTACTAGTCACACTTTTTGGAATACTTGCAATAGGAAACCTAATGAAATGTAAAAGAATGAAAAATAAGCTACTTAGATTTAAGCATACTTTTATTTAGTGGTTTTAATTTTTTTATTAGAGCATTCATATTATAATTCTTTTATTTTAATGAATATTATTTGTAGCAGATGTAAATTAACAAAGTCAAACTTATTTCATTTATGCATTTACTCTATGGAATTGATATAAGATTTGATAATTTCTCCCTATTCCAATGAGATAACTGTGGTAGGGACCAAGAATGAGAAATATGTATCATTCATTGGATCATACATTATTATGGTGCCTACCCCTTCAAAGACATATACTCCACCATTCGGCAGAGACTGTAAATAGAAAAGCACTATTTTCCCTTCCACCATGTTACAATCCAAGGAATACAACCCACAATTGGTGACCCAATTCATAATCATGCAAATGGAGAGCTTTGAGTTCAAAATAATGAAAAAATTCAATGTAAAGAAGTAACTCTTAATAAATTTCAAGTGATGTTGTTATGCATTTCATCGTGAGTCATTTGAAGAAAATATGCTAGAGACATTGGCAATGTCTCCTCCAAATACTAAAGGATACAAAGGATGTAAAAAATTTAAACACAATCCAATCCAATCTAGAAATAAGGACATGCTTTAATAAAATAAAAAGAGTAACCTAATTATTTGAGTATACTTTTTGTTGTTGTCAAAGTTCCATTAACCATATTAGGTGAAGGGGCTACTGGAGGAGGAGCAACAAGTGTGGAAACAATTGGTGTTGTGGAAATAACTCTTAAAAATAAATAAATTTTAAAACAAAATAAGTCTTTCAATTTATGTGTCCATGGAGTAAATAAAATAATTTTAAAATAAAATAAATAAAAACTGTGAAGTAAATAAGATAACTCCAAGCTTATATATGTTTAGAATTTATAGCTATATGTATTTAGTATATCTATGCCAATAGTATTTTTTTCATTAATTTTATTTATAGATGCATGGCTGGGGGAACATGTCAATGGTTTATTCTACTCATTTTTGTATGTTATCTGATGTGATTTATAGTAAATTAGATTCTCATAATTGATGCCCCGAGAAAAAAATACTATGAACAAATTGAGATCTTTTAATTTGATTTAAATAAGTAGTGTAGATCTTAAATGATATTGGGATGATGAAGATTGATAAAATCTTACAAATATTGAATGGTTAGTTTGACTATAGAATGTTTTGTAATCTTATTTGCAGGATGACATGAATTGTGTAGAAGATTATGTGAAATTCCTTTTTCAGTGGTTGCTTGATAATTTCTTTGATGATATGAAATTCATAAACCAAAGAATTGACTAGATTTCCATATATCATCTTCACAAATTAGTTTCAACTCCATTTGAATGTATTAACTACATAGAGGTTGTTCAACTATTAGAGAAGGTTACACTTATTTTGAAAGTAGTTATATGCATATTTTATCATTTATATCTCTTGACTTATCAAACGTTAAAGACTGTAAGGACTTGAGAATTTTGTATCTATTTGCAAATAAGCAGGTCATAGATAAGAAATTTGAGAACAAGGTAGCATGGGATGTTGATTTAGCATTAGAGCATGAAAGGTATGTAAAGCATAAGATTCCCATATTTTTTTTTGGAATATGCTTGAATCATTGATAAAAAATATGATTATACATGCACTATCCACTTCATGAGAGTTTTGGATCCAACTTTTGGGAAAATCTGTGATATTGTTAGTACCCAATTGATGCAGATATTTAACTAAGGTGATATTTAAAAAGCTATTTATTGTGTACAAATATCCAAAAATGATCAAGGCATTTTACATGTGACTCAGTGACGATGACAAGACTGTTACTGCCATGGATTTACTTATACCAAAGTTAGGTTCCTCATCTCCTGATATATTTAGGTAGTGAGCCTAGATGTAAGAAATAAACTACACATTAACCATGATTTAATTCTCTAGGATTGAGCTAAACCTAATGATATGTGCTCAACTTAACAGGTTGGGGAGCTAATAGGTGGGAGCCATAGGTAGGAGAAATTGGAAGTTATTGAGAAAAGGTATCTAGTACAATGGGTTGTCTTTTTTTTATCTTTGTAAATAAAATTATTTGAAAAACACTTTTTTTCTTTTGTGCATAACTTATTTTTGATGTATGGTTGTAGAATTGCTGAAGAGCCACCTTAAATTAGTAATCATTGACAATATCTTAATTTGAGACAACTACATTTACTTGGTTATTAGAAAAAGTTTTCATATTCTGTAAAATCAATGGAAGATGAGAGTTGGACTTCTTTTTTAGTCTATATGATACTTTTATAAAGATAATTACGTAGACTTGATTGTGGACTAGGTCATTGCAAGAAGAAATGTTTTATTATTATCTCTAACTATAACTTGGTCTGAAACTTTTCACTTGTTATAAGAATTAATATCATGTTATAGTATATTGTGTAAACTGAGTTGTACGATGTGAGAATCTATATTTCTAGAGATTAAAGGATGATAGATAAATTAAATTCAAACTATGAAATTTGTTCAATTATCTTCCAATACTAAAGATTCTTGGATGTCTAAAAATGCCCAAGGCATAGTTTTTATTGGTGTGATTATATAAATGTTGTAACCCAATGTACTTTCAATAACATTCACAAAGAAAATTAGAGGTTTTAGATGCAACTAACAATGACATGGCCTCTTCTTTTGGCAAGAGTTGCTACAATTTATGTTTCTCTTTTTCTATTGAAAAGCCTTGCAAGTTCTAATAACAAGAACTACCTTCCTCCAAGCCCAAGTAGTCTTCCCCTAATTGGGCACTTTGATATTCTTCTTAACAATAAAAGGCCAATTCACTAGATCTTAGCTTCTTTTTCTAAAAGATATGGGCTAGTTATGCATGTTAAATTTAGAAGCCACCCTGTTTGGATAAAAAGCTCTACAAACACTAGTACATTTGACACTATTTTTTGACCAAAATTGGTCAAAATTTTGATCAAAGTTCGGCCAAATTTGACCAACCCATTTGTCAAAGTTTTTCTCATCGAAATTTTGACCAACCTACTAGTTGGTCAAAATTTCAACCAATACATTGCTCAAAAACTATCAAACATGTTGGCCCAAGTTCTGCCAAGCATTGGTGGAAATTTTGACCAATGCTTGGTAGTTTTCAACCAAGCATTGGTCAAAATTTTCACCAACACTTGGTAGTTCTCGACCAAAAATTGCTCAAAATTTTGACCAATACTTGGTAGTTCTCGACCAAACATTGGTCAAAATTTTGACCAATACTTGGTCGAAAACTCTGAGTATGTCAAGAACATCCAAGCATTGGTTGAAATTTCATCCAATGCTTGGTCACATTTTTTTTTAAGCTCACACTTGTTGAGGTCCACTTTAGCAATGGCCCTTCTTGTGAAATTATTGTCTAAAACCTTTCTAATGAGATAATGTGTTATGAGCTCTTCATCAGTGGGATGGAACATGAATCCTGGAGGCAGTTTGCATCACTCATATCATGACTTTAACTAAAGTTAAGAGCCTCTATTATTGAATTCTCTTCCCTATAACCCATATTCATTTTCTTTGCTATGGGAAATAAGGAAGAAAATTCAATAATAGAGGCTCTTAACTTTAGTTACAATCATGATATGGGTGATGCACAACTGCCTTCTAGATTCACGTTCCATCCCACTGATGAAGAGATCATAACACATTATCTCATTAGAAAGGTTTTAGACAACAATTTCATAGGAAGGGCCATTGCTGAAGTGGACCTCCACAAGTGTGAGCCTCAGGAAGGGTTCAATTCCCTCCTTTATTATTCACTATGCATATAATCCCACACACCCATTTGATCTCAAATGATGATGTACTAAATGCTGAGTGTTTGTGTTGAGTGCTCCAAAACCATCCATTTTGTTGGTGTTTGAAACTACTGAGCAACAAAATGCTCAATATTACAGTGAAATTACTCACAAAATCTAAGGATTAGCCAATTCCTAGTAGCAATTACATGAAACTTTGACCCAACTTCAACAAAACCAAAAATGGTTTTCTACTCTTTAGGCTCTGCTAAACCAAGGTGGGTATACCTAGGGATGATTCTAATGCAAACTGTGGTATGAAATTATCTTAGTCTCATTCTGATTCTCATCTTTTACCCTCAGGCACATACATAGTTTATCAATTTTCTCTAAAAGCTTGTCAAATCTATATGCATCCCCTATAAGAAGATCTGGTTATAAATCTCCTATTAGTTTATAAGTATTCCTAGAATTAGTGGCTATCTAAGACTCATAAAACTATATGAAAATGAGTGGTAACCAACATTTGTAACTTTAAACAAAATGGAATGAAATAATTTTGATTTTTAAAAAATGATTTGATATGTAGCAGCAAAATTCACCCTTGCCCATTTCTGACTCATGTGACCAGTGCCTTATCCATTGGGCAAAAAATTGACTATTGGCAGGAGATCTAATTCAAATAACTTGCAAATTAATAAATCAATTGTAATCACCTATTTCCCTTCTTATGAAATATCCCTTTTATAAGCTCACAAACCCTACTGATTCACTAAAGCATTTCCATAATTCCTTGAATTATAAGCAACAATAAAACCAACATACAACCCATCTAGATTGCATTCAGCCAATTAAACCTTATTTAAGTGACTTCAAAGTAAACAAACTCATAAAATGGAGACAAAAATTGGTGACACAAATATAGTGTTAATACCCCTTTGTATTATCCTTTTGAATGAGTAATACAATAACCAATAGAATTCAAAGAAAAGCCCAAAACATCTTGCTGATTTTGTCATTTCAATATCACCAGAGAGTACAAGTGGAAGCAAACTCAAAACAACTACATACTATTGGACCGACTATTTGTACTTTTCTTGAGAAACGCAAAAATTATACAAGTTTTTGGACCATCACATTACCTTGAAAACTCATTTATATAGACATCAGTTGTAAAAAGAAACAAAACATCATAACAAGAGACAAAAACGAGCATAACAAAATGCCAAGCACATCAAAAACTCTTTGGGTAGGCCCATTTCTATTACTGCTGAAAATCATCAACTTTTTATTTGTCCCCTACTATTCTGGATCTTCAGAATATCTGGCTACCAAACTAGGCAACAAAGGGTTATCTTGTGGTGCCTCCAAATCAATTTTTTCCTATGGATTTTCACTGCTTTCACCTTGAATAGGAAATATTACTTTTTCACCTTCTTCTTCTGTCAAATCGAGTGCTGATGTGTCAATGATGTGTACCTCACCTTTTAGTTCTTCATCATCATTTGTACCACCTTCTTTTAACTGCTCATCAAGAGCAATATCTACCATCCAAGTGTTAAATTGTGCATCATCAAGCTAGCTGAATCACATGATATCATCTTGCTTCTTTAATATATAGTTAGCCTCATTTTCAAAACCAACAAACTCTTGTCTCAAAGAATCAAAAAATAACTGAACTTTAACCAATTCCTCTATCATGATGGCCCACCAAGCATGCCCCTTTTCATTTACAACTTTATTTATCCTTATGCAAAATAGGTCATCTAATTCTTTTCTCCATTCATCCTTATTTTTAAATTTATTCTTTCTATCCAAGGCACAAGGAAATAAATCAAATTTCTAATTCTTATACTTTCTTAAATAAGAAACAATTTTTAGTTGTAAAGAAATTCTCCTATTATCAAAATCTGATAGGTCATTAGCAACATCATACACTTTTTCAATATGGTCATGGGAAGACTTTATAACTGAATAACATAAAAGGGTGATTTCTTTCTTCCTTTTTCCCCACTTATTAACAATAGGCTTGAGGGTTTCATCATGGGTTTTTAGTTCCTCCCATACACTTGTCACTGTTTCCAACTGATCATAAAACAAGGGCCATTCAATTTTATATACTAAATACATTAGAGCCTATTGTCACAAAAGTTTTCACCCTTGTTCAAAGGTTTTACCTAAGGACAACCTTGTGAAACATGGAAACAACCTCTAAGCTATGGGACTTGAACTGTGAGGTTGAGTCTCCGAAGAATGTCAACTTCCTTTACTATCAAGCTGCAGCTAACTACTCTTGGAGAGGAAAAGGGAGAAGGAATGCATGAAAGAAAATCTACCTACTCTAACCTAAAAGGGTGATACACCAAAATAGAGTTTTCAAACCGATCTCTACCGGTACATGCACTATTGAACCATCATGACACCAAAGATATACACATCCAAACTTGTTTTAATCTAATAATCACATGTAGATCAGAAAACCCAAAGAAAAGAGAGGATTCACTTATATACCATTCATAGGCCAAAAGAGATATAGTCATGCAAGATTGTAGATCTCTAGAATACACCAATGAGAAGCAAATAGTTCTTGCACTTTACATCAATGGCTGGAGGAGATAAGGTAGAATTTTATATAGTTCAGAGGAAAAGGGAATTTACACATGAAATTGTAGAGCAATATTAGAGAAAATAGAGAAGAGTCGACCAATACAAAATCTACAAAAATTGCCTTTATAGCTCAGGCACAACTGAGATGTTTTCTAACTGAAGTTACTCCACAACCACCCCCATTAAGTCTTATAGAGAATAATCATGTAGATCTAGGACAAATCCAACCTTTGCACAGACCTAAATGCAATGAAATATGATATTTTGTTGAAGCAGGACCTTGAGAAGAAAAAAATGGTGCCATTAAACCATTCTAACTGAGTAGATGGATAGACTGGGGTGGTGGAGTGTTCTCCTACATTTAGCATTCATTCAAGAGTGATTGGAATTTATCATGAGGATCAAATCGTGCAAAAAAACTTGATTCCTTCATTTCTAGCTCATGAATTAGCAGAGTCAATAGGTCAGCTAAGTCTTACAACCCAAATGGGCCATGTGGGCCAATAGCATTTTATTTTTATGCCACCTCGCAAGGTCTTCCTAAGTTTGACCACATCTCATTTATAACATCATGTTCCTACCAACTAAGATCCTACGATCTTACGACAAAGTACCTGCAAAGACCTCTCGTAACATCACCTAATTATAAGGCTGGCTTCTCGATCTTATGACAACCACCCTGTCGAATAGTCAAACACAAAGGAAGAAACCCCCACAATCATATGACAAACCATGTTATCATAACATCAGCATCAACTTTCTCTTATTTTATGATCTCATGACAAACACTTCGTAAGATCATGAGTCACCTTCCTTCACCATACGATCATACAACAAACACAATTTCATAGCATCACAGACCATTTCATTTTACCTTATGATCCTACAATTACAGTTAAAACTCATTGTCTTGTAACATCGCAAGGGACCCAATTTACTTTTACGATGCTACGACAACCTTGAAACCTTTACATCATAACATCGACAGCTTAGCATTTTCCTTTTGTGATATTACGATCAAACCCCAGTTGTATGATCGTAGAAATTCCTTCATCATCTTAAGATATTACAGAAAAGGACTCATCATATGATCGTAGACCATAATCTTCTGCTCATTTTAAACCTTTTTGGACCCACTAACTCTAACATCATCTAACCTAGCATTCGCGCACACACTCTGTCCAATCAGGGAACCTCCATGTGTCTAACAACTCACCTCTCTATTCATCTTTATCACTTTTATGATCTTACGATGACACAACATTGTGTCATCACAACCCTTTAAAATTCTCCTCTCAATCTCACGAGAAACACTCTGTCATATGATGGTAGCTCTTCAAAATGAACCTCACGACCCTATGAAAAAACACTCATCGTAAGATCATACACATCGTGAGCCTAAAGTTTTCATGTCTTGATCATATGACACATCGTAGTATCGTGGACCCTCCAAATGAACATCTCTAATCTCATGATTGATTGTAACATCAAAAGATCAAATCTTTCTTCACCTAATCTCACGACTAACCTCTTTTCCTTTCTGTAGCCCACACAAGAACATGAACCCACCTACCATGTGTTGCAAAGGGGCTTGCCTACATTATGTAAGGTAGTGCATCTTAAGAATGCAGGAAAGCACTCATTGTAGATCTATGTAAGATCTAACGGTGCGAAAAGTTGTAGGCCAGTGGAAACCAATTTAGGAAAATAGGAAATACCATAAGGTTTTTAATCATTTGAATTTTTTGATATTTACATGACATTTGAATAATATAAAAGAGGTGAGAGATCGTTGGGTGGGCTCGCATTCAAATTCAAATTTTTGGTGGGAGGCAAAAGTAGGTAACATTTCTGGTGACTTAGAGGGGATGCAAGCTAGCTATGCATATGACCAGTGGCCTTAAGCATCCATTAGGCTATAGAGTCGTAAAAGATTTGGATCAGTTCATTACAAAACCCTAACCCTACCTCTACGGTAGCAAAACACTGAAAACTCTGTCTCTGCAACTTTGCAACCTTAGCATAACACATGTGCTCGTGCACTTCTTGAAAAGCAGGAAACCAACAGAAGAAAACTAAGCTACCTATGTACATGAAACCTCAAACCCTATCAGAAACATGATTTGAGATAGATCCCATTGACTGGGATAGGAAAAATTTTGCCACTAGGCTTGCTTAATTGAAAAGCATTAGCCTGCTTGCAACTGAAAATCACATAGGGACCACTCCATAGTGCATCAAACTTTGAGTGTCTCCTTGGCTTCACGCTATCTACATCCCATTTCAAAACCAAATAACCTTCCCTAAAGATTCTGACTCTAGCATTCTTGTCAAAGCTCCCTTTCACCTACTGCTGATCTATTTCTAGGGTCTGCATGGCTTGACTCCTTTTCTCTTCCAGCTCCATCAGCTCTACCATTCTCACTATCATGGCATTGTCTTCAATTAGCTCTAGCTGATGAGCTAGTTCTAGGGATGGGAATTCTAATGAAATTGGAAGCCTTGCTTCTCTACCATATACCAACATAAATGGTGAATTTCCTATTGACCTCTTAGGTGTTATTCTGTCAGCCCATAGTGTAGTCCTCAAATTTTGATGCCAACACCTCTGGTTATCCTCTATAGTTCTTTTCATAATCTTAATCAAGTTTTTGTTGGATGACTCAACCAAACCATTACCTTGAGGATAGTAGTTTGAGGATGTGCATAAGTAGATATTATGGTCAACTGCCCATGCAAAATATGAGCTCCTACAAAAGATTTTGCATTATCTAAAATAATGGTTGAAGGGGCACCAAACCTAGTCACAATTCCATCAAGGAACTCAACAACTGAAGATTTTGTAGCATCCTTCAATGCAACTGCCTCTGTCCATCTGGTGAAGTAGTCTTTAGTAGCTAAAATCCATTTGTGATCAAAACTAGAAGACGGATTGATAGGGCCTATGAAATCCAATCCCCATTGAGCAAAAGGTTGGTCCACCTGAATGACATGAAGAGGAAGAGCTACAAGCTTTTGCTTACCAGAGAAGAAGGCACATTTTTCACACTTCCTCATATACTTATGACAATCATAGAATAGGGATGGCCAATAGTAACCAACCCTCATAATCTTCATTACAATTGTCCTTGCTAAGAAGTGACCACCATTAGGACCATCATGAAGCTGTTTGATCATTCTTTCAGCTTGGTCTATGTTAATGCATCTTAATAGGGCTCCATTAAAATCTTTCCTGAAAAGGATACCATCAACTAAGATATAAGGAATTGACTATAATCTATACTATCTCCTTTTAGTTCTATCTAATCCTTGAGGATATCCATTGCCTAATAAGAAATTCCTCATATCATCCATCCAATTCCTTGGGTCATCAGTTCTTGTCTCTTGTCATTCTGTTAGTATCATAGCAACTTCCTTATCCAATTTTTGATATGATATCATCTATTTACACAACCCTTTCCCTCTTACCAACTTGGTGATCTAGATGTCAACATCATATTCCATTACTTTAGTAATCCAACTAGCTCTCTTCTCACTAATATCTTTGCTCAAAAGGAAATCCTTCACACTCACATGGAGTACTAACAAATGAATCTTATTATGAAATAGGAGGTGTCTAAATTTCTTTAAAGCTCTGATGACTGCAAGGGCTTGCTTCTCCACATAACTGTATTTATCTTCATACTCTTTTAGCCCTTCACTAAAGAAGGCTATGGGCTGCTCTTGATCTTTATTATTTGTTTGAGTCAAGATAGCAGAAAATACTTGACTCACCACCTAGGGTATAAAGGATGAAATCTGTTTCAAAATTTGGATTAATGAGAGTAGGGTCTAAGTCTATGGCTACCTTGATCTCTTCAAAATTTTCCTTCCCTTCCTTGGTCCATGCAAAGACCATACTTTTCTTGAGCATAGTCCTAAGAGGTTTTACCATGGTAGCAAGATTAGGGATAAATCTCCTCACAAAATTTATCCTACCAAGAAAAATTTGCAACCCTTTGTTATGTTTAGGGAGAGGGAGAGCAAGTATTGCTTTTTTTCTTTCTGGATCAATGGTTAAACCATCCTTAGATACAATGTGTCCTAATAATTTTCCTTGATTGGTAGAAAAGACACACTTTCTTGGGTTAAGGGATACCCCTAACTCTCTACACCTACACTTGTATTAAATGATCAAAATGATCTTCTACATTCTTTCAATACACTAATACAAACTTTTCAATCACATTTTTGAAGGCCATCTCCATTGCCTTTTGAAATGTAGCACCTACATTAGTTAGTCCAAATGGCATTTTACAATAAGCATAGGTACCCCATTTTGTAGTAAATACAATCTTGTACCTATCAAACTCTTTGACTAGCACTTGGTTGTAGCCAAAAAATCCATCAAGAAATGAAAATCTCTTTGAACCACGGACATTGGACAAAATTTGCTCCATGGAAGGGAGAGGATGGTGATCTTTAAGGTAAGCTTGGTTAAGGTCCCTAAATTCCACACATAATCTAATTTCTCCATTCTTCTTCTTAACTAGGACAAGGTTTGCTACCCATGATGAATGCTTGATGGGGAAAATTATATTGGCCTCAATCAATTTGGATAGCTCCTTTCTCATTAAGGGTTCAATTTTGGGATTCGTTGGCCTCTATTTTTTTCTTATTGGTTTGACATTATCAATTAAATCTATGGTATGCTAAAACAACCTTGGGTCAAAACCCTTTAAATCATCATATGTCTAGGAAAATACATCATTAAATTCTTGACATAGATGAATAAAACTTTCTTGCTCAATTTTAGAACATACCTTTCCCATGTTTAAGGATTTTCTATTAGCAATTGTGACTAGGGTGTGATCCTCTTCGTCACTAGATAGGTTCATGACTCTACCTCTTTCTTGGTCATTAGGATTGAAAACACTCTCTAAGGTAATGAGACCCTTAGGCAATTTGTTGGAACTGAGATTAATGATTCGATCACCATACTGATCTTGCAGTCTCGACTAGTTTCTATCTAAAAATTCTGCTTCATTCTGCAAGAAGCTTACAATTTGTTCATCAAATTCAAAAACTTTCCAATGGATGTTGTTGTCAAGGATGACAGGCCTTACTACCATTTTGATTTGTTGCTTCTTCTTCTCCTCAAAATTTCCTAGCACATCATGAGATGCACCTATTGCTGCAAGCCTATTAGCATATCTATTTTCTTTTCTAGGGATGCTTTGAATATTAAATGCATTGAAACCCTCAAGAAAATCCTATACCCTATGTTTATAAGACTTGAGCAAACTATTCTTGGTGATATTCTAACTTCTCACTTGATTAACCACCAACTCACTATCTCCATATACACTTAAGGCTTGAATTCCTCTTTTTTGAGCAAGTAGGAGACCCTAAATCAAGGATTTATACTCGACCACATTATTAGTGCAAATGAACTAGAGCCTAAAGGAGAAATAGTATCTTACTTGTGTAGGAAAAATAAACATCACACTAGCCCTTGATCCATTCTTATTCTTTGATCCATCAAAGTACATACTCCATATCCCACTCATCTCTTATTTAGTCTCCACAAGGATGGGAACTAGAGCATCCTTCTCTAATATACAATATGTACTGAGACTTGTCTCAAGGGTTTCTGAAATAGACTGAAATTGATATGCATTAGCCCATTCATCTAAGAGAAAATTAGGTATCTCTGCTAGGGAAGTGGTAGGCTCATTCATTATGTCATTCTCATCCATTTCTAAGATAGTGCAATTCATGTTGATGAGATTAGGGGTGTAGGGTTCAGTATGATGGAGGGATTGAGGCTCTACTTTGATTAAAGCTTTGGTCCCATATCTTGTCCTAAAAGACATATATGACCAATCAGAAGATATGTAACCACCTATTTGGGTAGTGAAGTCTCTTGACAGATAGATAGCAAAATGTGGCTTGACTTTAGCAACAAATATATCTTGAGTTACAGTACAACCAAGGCATGCATGTAGGGCCATCTCCACATTCCTAAGGATCCCTATAGTCTTGACAATACTACCATCCAACTATAATAAATCCTTAACATTGGGCTCATATTTCATTTCCAAAGCATTAGCAACACACCTAGGCATCACTGAACTACTAGCCCCTGAATCAATCATGCAATTGTGGACTAGTTTACCCCCTATAATTAGAGAAACATAAAATGGAGGGGGTCTAACCTTTTTACTTGTTTCTTCCTCCCTTGATGGTTGTACTAGGCTTGTGGCACCTTCCATGTTGGGTGACTAATCCTTTGGTTCAATACTTTCCAATTCTTGCTACAACAACCTCTTTTGCATGGGTATAGTAGCAACAACATCCCACATGGAAATATTCACATTTGTCTTCTTCATTTGTTCTACCATACTAAATGGCATAGTAGGTACCTTGATAGAAGCCTTGGGAGCTATATTTGTAGGAGGTTGGGATGGAACAACCTGAGGATCACTTACATCCTTTTTGCCATTATTTTTCCTTTGCTACTGAAAGGTATTTGATTGATCATTTACTGCTTGTTCATGAGGTATTGCATTTTAACTTGAGGCCTGATTGGGAGGAGGAAGGGTAGCATCTTCAATAGCTCTTCTTTTGCTCCTAGCATTGTGGACAATGGAATCTTGGTTTACATTACAATGTTCCTCCACTTGATGATTCATAAAGGACTAATCACTTTGTCCTTGCATATATGATGCATCCTTAAATTGGTCCTATTGTCCTGTTATAGGCTCTTGGATGGTCAAAGCTAAATAAGATTCAACCTTTTGACACATGCAATGAGAATAGGAGTAGTTATAGGAGGGAAAAAAATCTTGATCTTGGGCCATGTTGTTTTGAGGAACTATGGCCCTACTTTGGTTTACATTTGAGGTTGAAGCATGGCTATTTTGCCTATTCTGATCAAAAGAATTGTTCCCATGATTATGATTTGGAGGCCTACCACTGTTTAGAGTTTGATGTTGCAATTGATGAGCCTTACTACCTTGAGCTTCCTGTCTCTCTAAAGTCACCACCTTGTTGCTCACTTTCTACATCACAGAGAAGCTATCCTCCAGCTTCTTTTCTTGGCCCTACAATCTTTTATCTATGTTCAACATCATAGATTGCATCAGCTCCTTGATTTCATCTATCCAATTTGAAGATGTGGAAGCTTGAGGGACTAGATCAAGGGATTGTGATGTGGAAGTTGTGGGAAGAGGAGCCATTGCTGGTTGGTGATTTGGAACATCAAGAAAGAAAGGCATAGGAGGCCTTGGAGCTAGCTTACCTCCTTGTATTAGGATGTTTTCTAACTTTATTGCTATGTCATAAGCATTAGGCAAGGTATCTCCTCCCATAGTTTGGATTGTAGTGGCAATGTCACTGTTAAAAGCTCAAAGGTAATGCAAGAAGGCATTACCAGGGGTAGGCTTTATTGAAGTAGGTATTCTATCCCATGTCTTTTGAAATCTATAGTTGAAATCGATCATACATTCATGGGGGGCTCTTTTTATAGTAGTCAACTATTCTAGAAGTGACAAATGGTCACTTTTGTCCTCAAAGTGTTTGCATAGTCCTGCTCCTAATCCATCCCAATCTGTTATAGAACCATGAGCCAAACCTCTATACCATTGTAGTACTTTTCCTTTCAAGGATGAGGCTAGAAGCCTAATTGCAACATCGTCCTCTATAATAACATGGATATTACAGACATTGGAAACTTCTTGAATGTGTTTTGAGGGAGAGATAAAAGTTTCACCAGTAAATTCTGGTATATTTTTGAGTGCAACTATTGGTATGTCATGTCTTTGGGCCAATAAGAGAGGACTTCCACCATTAAAGGTGGAAAAAGCATGAGCTCTAGGTTGTGCCATATAGACAAGTGATCTATTGATATGTGCTGATGGCAATCTAGACTGAGATCTAATAGTAGGAGGAGTAGAGATGGATCTTGCAGGTGTATTTGTTACTATTGCACTCCTAACTAGTGATAAAGATACTCTAGTCTTCCTTCTTCTAGGATTTGAAAATGAAAGCTCTTGGTACTAAAATTTACCTCTAGAAGATGCCCTTGTTTCAGCTTTGGGCATGAATTACTGCAACTTTGGTCTGGAACATATTTGAAGCTCAAAGTTGCCAAGTACTTGAAGAATGAGCCTCTAGAAGCCTTGAACATTGAAGCTAGTACTATCTCCTTGGTATTAATATTTAAATCTTCCTTTGGACACTAGTAGACTTGAATTTTTTTGAATATTGTCCCACCGAGCGTGCCAAAAACTATTGTCACAAAAGTTTGCACCCTTGTCCAAAGTTTTTACCTAAGGACAACCTTGTGAAACATGGAAACAACCTCCAAGTTGTGGGAATTGAACTATAAGGTTGAGTCTTTGGAGAAGGCTGGCTTCCTTTACTATCAAGGTGCACCTAACTACTATTGGAGAGGAAAAGGGAGAAGGAATGCATGAAAGCAAATCTACCTACTCTAACCTAAGGGGGTGATGCACCAAAATAGAGTGTTCAAACCAATCTCTGCCCATACATGCACTATTGAACCATCATGACACCGAAGATATATGCATCCAGACTTACTTTAATCTAACAATCACATGTAGATCAGAAAACCCAAATGAATGACACAAGGAAAGAGAGGATTCACTTATATACCATTCATAGGCCAAAAGAGATATAGCCATGCAAGATTGTAGATCTCTACAATACACCAATGAGAGGCAAAAAGTTCTTGCACTTTACATCAATGGTTGGAGGAGATAAGGTAGAATTTTATATAGTTTAGAGGAAAAGGGAATTTACACATGGAATTGTAGAGCAATATTAGAGAAAACAGAGAAGAGTCGACCAACACAAAATCTACAAAAATTTCCTTTATAGCTCAGGCACAACTAAGATGGTTTTTAACTGAAGTTACTCCACAACCATCACCATTAATTATTACAAAGAATAATCATGTAGATCTAGGACAAATTCAACCTTGGCACAAACCTAAATACAATGAAATATGATATTTTGTCAAAGCAGGACCTTGAGAAGATAGAAATGGTGCCATTAAACCATTCTGACTGAGTAGATGGATAAACTGGGGTGGTGGAGTGTTCTCCTACATTTAGCATTCATTTGAGAGTGGTTGGAATCAATCATGAGGATCAAATCATGCAACAAAACTCTATTCCTTTGTTTCTAGCTCATGAATTAGCAGAGTCAATAGGTCAACTGAGTCTTACAACCCAAATGGGCCACGTGGGCCAATATCCTTTTATTTTTCTACCACCTCGCAAGGTCTTCCCGAGTTTGACCACATCTCATTTATAACATCATGTTCCTGCCAACTAAGATCCTACGATCTTACGAAAAAGTCACTGCAAAGACCTCTTGTAACATCACCTGATTATAAGGCTGGCTTCCCGATCTTATGACAACCACCTTGTCGAATAGTTGAACACAAAGGAAGAAACCCCCATGATCATATGACAACCCACGTTATCATAGCATTGGCATCCATTTTCTCTTATTCTACGATCTCAAAACAAACACTTCATAAGATTATGAGTCACCTTCCTTCACCATATGATCATATCACAAGCACAATTTCATAGCATCATGGACCATTTTATTTTACCCTACGATCCTATGATTGCAGTTAAAACTCACCATCTCGTAACATCGCAAGGGACCCAATTTACTTTTACGATGCTATGACAACCTTGAAACCTTTACATTGTAACATCGGCAGCTTAACATTTTCCTTTTGTGATATTATGATCAAACCCCAGTCGTATGATCGTAGAACTTCCTTCATCAGCTTAAGATCTTATGGCAAAGGACTCATTGTAAGATCATAGACCATAATCTTCTGCCCATTTTAAACCTTTATGGTCCCACTAAGTCTAACATCATTTGACTTGGCATCCATACACACACTCTATTCAATCAGGGAACCTCCACATGTCTGAAAAATCACCCCTCTATTCACCATTATCACTTTTACAATCTTATGATGACACAACATTGTGTCATCATAACCCTTTTAAATTCTCCTCTCGATCTCACGAGAAACACCCTATCGTATGATCGTAGCTCTTCAAAATGAACCTCACAACCCTATGACAAAGGACTCATTGTAAGATTGTACACATTGCCAGCCTCAAGTTTTCACGTCCCAATCATATGACACATCATAGCATCACAGACCCTCCAAATGAACATCTCTGATCTCATGACTGATCATAACATTGGAAGCCTGAATCTTTCTTCACCTGATCTCATAACTGACCTCTTTTCCTTTTTGCGGCCCACACAAGAACATGGACCCACCTACCACACATCACAAAGGGGCTTGCTTGCATTATGTAAAGGTAGTACATCTTGAGAATGTGGGAAAGCACCTGTCATGGATCTATGTATGATCTGACGGTGTGAAAAGTTGTAGGCTAGTGGAAACAGATTTAGGAAAACAAGAAATACCATAAGGTTTTGAATCATTTTAATTTTTTGATATTTCCATGACTTTTAAATAATATAAAAGAGGGGAGAGACAGTTGGGTGGGCTCACATTTCTATTCAAATTTTTGGCGAGAGGCAAAAATAGGTAACAGAGCCCTTCTAAGCTTATCCTCATATTGCATATTTAGCTCTATATGTAAGGCCCATAGCTTGCTTTTCTCTTTTTCAAAATCCTCAGCTGTGTAATATTCTAGCCTTTGAGGTGTGTCTGGTATTTCTACAAGTGGGGTGGATTTAAAAGGTTCCACTAGAGGACCAAGGTATGTTTTTCTTGGCTTGGTGGACTTCCCCATCAGCTTGTCTTCAAGCTCAATTCTCCTTTTTACCTCTTTATTATAGGCCTCAAGAATTGTCTCATATTCATTCTGCAACTCAAACATAGCTTGTTCTTCCTTCCTAGCAGTGGCCAAAAGAAATTTGGATGAATCCACATTCCAGTGTGCTACCTGCACATGTGAGGTATTAGCAACCCTTCTTACAATTATGTTTCCCATCAATCCAGACTCATCTAAATTTGATGGTGTGGCTCTAGATCCTCTTGTTAATGACCAACTGACTAATGCAACTTGATCCTCAACAAATGAAGTGCCCTTAAAATCCTTTTTATTGTGGTCTTGCAAATTCAATTTATTTAAAATAGAACTGAAAACTAAAGCATCAACAATATCCCAATTTGGTAACAATAAAATGTTAGAGGCCTTTACCATTTGCCTCCCCTCCTTAGGTCTTATATTCTAAAATTCTTTCATAATTTCCTCTTTTATTTTCTTCTGGATGGAAGTTTCATCCATTTCTGGATGCTCTATTTTCAGGCTTTTGCATCTCTCTTCAAAAATATCCATGTTTGCCCTCCATGCAAACTACTGGAAAGCCCTAGATCTCACAAAGTTGTCATCAGCCAAAAATTGATGACTTGCCTATTCTAACATAGGGTCTAGCTCCCTACCTCTATAGTCTGCTATCATTAGATCCAAACTTGGTAAGGGAGGTTCTAGAGGGTTTCCCTCATCTAA
Source organism: Cupressus sempervirens (assembly GCA_028749045.1). Lineage (NCBI taxonomy): Eukaryota > Viridiplantae > Streptophyta > Pinopsida > Cupressales > Cupressaceae > Cupressus > Cupressus sempervirens. Next base: position 110,907,905 of record CM053783.1, read on the forward strand.
TTCCTCTTGAGTAATAAAGATACCTCCCTATGATCCCATCTGTTCAATCTACTCGCCAGTGAGCTGTTCTTCTCCAATCCTCAAAGGGGATTGCGTGGGTGAATATTACTCAACTTGAGGCCTCTCTTCTTTCATTACCTTCTGCCTCTTAAGACTAGGTTCATTAGGTCTCTCCTCTTGGGCTACACTAGTGGATCCCATTATTTGCTTTCCCTTATCTATAGGAGCCCTTTTATTTTGAATGATTGTATATCTAGGCTTCTTTTGTACAATTATTTGATTAGCTCCTAAATTAGGAGTGAAAGCCAACCTCCTCATGACCTCTCTGGCCTTATCAAGATAAGAATCAATAAAAAATATTTCTTCTCATTCATAGCTTCCATTATTTCAAGGAAGTTATTCATGAGCTTATTTATTCTGTCATCCTTTGTATTAACATTATCTAAAGGACTATATTTCTGATCAAAACAATGAATGAATTCTAGGACCCTGGAATAAACTCTCCATTTTTCCTTTTTAGTTTCCTGCTCTTGCATTGAGAATTCATTCCTTATGATGTCCTCTGGATAATATGAATCATGTTTGACCTGTCCCAGCTTAATTCTATGCCTTAAAGTTTGATTAAAAAATCCCTTAGAATCACAAAAATAGGGATGGGAGACAACCATCATATACTGATCCAAAATCTTATGCAAAAAGAGCCAACCCCCTTTGGTAATCACAAACTGATGGGCCACTGTATAGGTAGGGAAAATTGACCCTAGTTGCCTTTTCAACAGAAACATTTCTTCTACTCCTCCTAATTGCCACAAAACATCAGCCATTCCTACCTTGAAAGGTACTTGGTAAGGCAAGACACGAGGACTCCCTTTAAAACCACAAATTCTAAAAACTATAGAAATAGGGTAAGGAATGATATCTCCCCAATTATGTGAAACTTTCAAGTTATGGGGTTTGTCCATAGGTCTGAGGAGGTTCATTAATACCTTAGGGATTCTGGGATTGTCTCTTAATATGAGGAATCTCAATTTAGAAGCAAAATACCTATCAAATTTGGCAAAACTAGCATTATTTGCATCCTAGGTCATATCCACACTCCACAACTGGACTGGCAATGCTTCCCCATTCTCTTCTCTGTTCAATTCCATCTCATTACCAAAATATGTCACCCCCTTGAACAAGAACATATGCATCAATAGAGAATAGTGGCCAAAAGTTTTCTCCACTTGTCCCTTCGCAATTCCAACTAAACCAATATGAATTTCCTCAGCCAAAAAGGAGGCAAAATCAAAGATAACATCTACACCAAAAGAAGCAATCTAAACCATCATATACATAAGGCCAATGGGCATGAAATCTTGCTCATCCTCACCAAAAACACGACACCGAATTCTATATATTTCTACAACTTGGGAATTGAAAAGATTCTTCTTAAAAGGTTCCCTAGAGGCTACGGTAATTACCAACAGAGTTCCTATTGTACCAATGTCTGCCCTTAGTGCACCTCCCCTAATCACATCCTTCTTTGCTTTGTATTCATTTTCTAGTTCTAGCAAATTTATTGGCACATGGTGATCTGACAATGGTTCTAGGTAAAAATCTCTCTAATTTCTTTAAGACTAATCAAGATCAGAGGCATACCATCATTTCTTCTTACCAACCTAATAGCTTGGTCATAATTCTTGGTAATGGCTTCAAGCAAATCATAATCCATGAAAACACTAGGGACTACTAGCTTTCCCAAATCAAAATTCTAGATGTTAGCATGTGGGGCAAAAAAATTCCTCTCTGAAAACCACTTTCTAAACAAGACAAGACTAGTTTGCATAGTTGTTGCATCCCTAACCCAGTTCCCCTTGTCATTTAGGCCATCAGCAATCTTAAGCCTAGGGTTTAAGGAAATTAACCTTTTGACTTGTGCAGGCTTAGTGGTGGATTCTGGGAGTAATTCTAGCAAATCATCATGGAAATTTCTATCCATATAATTAATTTTCCTAGAAAATGCTTTCTTAGGAGGCATCTTGATCATAATAATAGGAACTAGAATGCTACAGAGGTTGTATGTGAATACTTACTTGACTTTCCAGACTTGTTCTTCTCTGAACCTCTACAATTTCTCTTGAACAAATGAGGAATCACTTCAAATCTTTACTAGGCTTAACACAATACAATCAATAGGCTCTTGTGCTCAGAAAATATGAAATCTTTGTTTGAGTGAGACTAGAAGTGATGAAATCTCCTATATTATACTCTATTTTTCTCACACGTGAAGCTCTCATTCATCATAAATGCACAAAATAGAGAAATAAAGTGGCACCATACTTCCTTTTAAATTTGTGCCGTCGATCTTTGAAAACTCCTACGATCACAAAATGAAAACTAGGCCGACTCACATTTCCTCTTAACATGCTAGTAGTCAACCCAATAAAATAACTCCATTTGTACCTTTCCTCTAATGCTGGCATTTCAAACTGGGCCCATAGATGACCGAGGACACATGTCATCAACTTGCTACTTCGCTATACATAACTTTCGCACATCTTTCCATAGCGAGTTAGTGAGTATCATCGATTTATGCTTGATCTGATGATTTGGAATCATTTACATGTTCTATGCATGGGGAGTGGGTCCAAGATACTACTGTCGCTGAGCTGGCTTAACATGTTGGAACACATATATATTATTTAATTTCTAATGACATCATTTTTCCTTGACTCTATCGTATTTGTCATTTTTAGGCATTTCACTACCTCGCTATCGGAAAAAAACACAAACTTCCCGGTAGTGACATAGCCAGCTCTGGTAGAGTCAAAACTTTTGGCCTATAAATGCTAAGTAGGATGCCATCATTTCATTTAATCTGCACAATTCATTTATGAAAAATCACCTTTTTAGGGCCCATCTCTTTTAAAATTTCCACTACATCACAACCCTCCGACTAGTCGCTACCTCACTACCGGTGAAAACACCAACTTCCCAGTTAGCAAGATAGTGACTTCCAATAGAGTCAAAACTCTGGTGATGGAGAACAAAAACACATTGATTGAAAATTCATCAATTAATACTAGTGTTAGAGAAGGTGATCATGCATATTTATGAACTTTCATGGGAATTTCCGTGATCACATTAGATTTTAAAAAATTACCACTTGCTTTAAAATCTAGGCACTCACTATGTCACTATAGGTAGGTCACATAGATTTTTCGATAGCGACTTAGCGAGTCTCCAGAGAAACTTCAATTCCGTTGACACCATTTGCAAATTTCTCCTTGTGCATCCTTTCTAACATTGACAATCTTGGGAGATAGCACGTGACCATAATGCCTTTGTATTAATACAATTTTATTGGTGTCAAACTTCACTTTTAGCACCAGGACATAGTTCTCTGATGGTCACTACATCACTATAGGAAACAACCTCGCAACTTTTTATAGCAAGTACGTGACATCCGTTGATTCTAACAAGATCCAACAATGGGATAAGATTTTTCAAAAGGACTCAACAATGACCTCGACGTAGGCAAGAAATAATATTTAGCTGTTGTTAAGACTTTTGCGCCAAAATAAGATTTAAAAGGCAAGACCTAGGGTTTTACATAGATTTTAAAAGATATCAAAATATAAGACCAAAATCTAAAACCCTAGGACCTAACAAAAGAACTCACATTTAATTTTTTCACCATGATTCTAAGAAAAATTAATATGTAAAAAATTAGACCAACACATTTCATGCCTTCATCTATACACAATGTCTTTCTAGTTTCTTTCTACTGGCACACCCATTTCATTTCATATGATCATCTGAAAATTGTGTCACTCTAAGCTCTCAACTATTTCCTCTTGATTGATCATCTCATCACTATTGAATGAGAGCTTTGGGATAAGCTATAGGCATCCATCAAAGTATAAAGGATTTTGCCAGATGGTGTAGATGAAGTAGTAGCTTTAGACACTTAAAATCGTCCCTAAACACTATATTAATTAATTTTAATATTGCCCATGACATTGTAATTAATTATCAATTAATTAATTATATTGCTCACATTCATCTACTTATTTAATTAAATTATTTTAATTAAATGAGTTCATTCTCTTAAGTATTTAAATCTAATTTAAATACTTCTAGCCTTAATGTGTTAAATTAATTTAACACATGATCCTCCATCTTCCCCTTTTTAAAAATAAATTTTATTTATTTAAATCCTCACATCCCATTAATTCCTCTAAACCCATGATTAAATTTAATTTAATTTAATTTAGTCTTAAACCTAACCTAGAGCCTAGTCTACACCCATCATTTTCATCCTCTTAAGCCTACTTCTTCTCTAATCCCGCTTGATCATTCTTAATCATTTTTATAATCCCCCTCATTAGCCTAAGAGTGTGCTCACACATGTGTGAGATGACACTCTTGTCTCCCACTCTTCTTCTCAAGTTTGCTCACACATGTGTGAGCAAACTTTGAATTCTTGACCATTTGCATGGCTTGCATGTCACCTTATGTGGCATCTATATGGATGCCACCTCACCAAGCCCTCCCTCAAGCCTATAAATAGAGGGCTTGTCTCAAGCATTTGACATCTCCCATTATTGCATTGTTATCATGTTGGTTTGAGATTTGAGCTTGCATCTATAGTTTGAGCTTTCATGGTAGTTTTAGCTTGCATTTTTATCATAGTTTGCATATCTAGTTAGTTTTTTCATTATATATCACTTTCATCCTTGAATGCCTTCAAGAATGGCTCTCTCCATAGCCATTTCTTGAGGTGTTCTTCATCTCATTTAGTCTAGGTTCATATCTTACTTGCATACACACTTGCACTCACTCACTCAAGAGATTCATTTATTGTTGTGTTTGGGAGAGCACATCAAACATCCCCCCATCTTAACACACCAACAAGGCCTCTCATGAGTGCATTTGTTGAGCTGTAGAGGTGGCTGGAAGGTTGGATTTGTTGGTTGCTTAGGGTTGCAAAACCCAATCAAGCATTAGTTGATATTTGTTCTTGTCATTTTGATAAATTTTTGATGCACTTGAAAGCTTTTAAACTAGTGTTTGTTTGTTAACCCGTGCTTCTTGTAGGTCACATTTTCTAGCACACATTTTGGCACCCTCGGTGGAACCCACGTCCCTGGTTTCATTTTAAAAATCTGCAAACAACCCTGGTTCATTCGTAAAATATTGCATTGTGATCTTTGCAGGCCGCAGTGTCATTTGCATTTGTCATTTGTGTAAATCAGCGTCTCCATAGACCAGCATCTACACAGATCAACGTCTTTGCAGACCAGTGTCTTCGTAGACCAGCATCTCCGCAGACCAATATCTCTGCATATTAGCGTCTGTGCAAATTGGCATCTTTGCATTTTTCCATTTTAAAAAAAATTTCTATTTTGTCGTCTCCAAATTTTGTTTTATCATCTCTGCTTCTTAGATTGTCTTCTGCATTGTGCGCGCACTAAACTATCATCTGCACATAATAAACTATCATTTGCGCATAGTCAATTTTTGTTTGCATTTTGGCAGCATGTATTCAATAGTCTATATTGTCGTCTATGCTATTCTGTCGTCTGCGTGTTTTTTCGTCTTCATATTTTGGTGTCTGCGTGTTTTAACGTCTGTGCGTTCTATCGTCTGCGATTTTTTATTTATTTTTTATTTTTTTAAAGTATAAATCAAATTTTGACTTTTGGTGGTTCTGTACGAATTAGGTCATTTCAAGCATATTTATGTATAGAAAAAATAACAAAAAAAGTTAAAATGAAATTTTTCCATAGTTAGCCTTCATTTTTGAGATTTCGTTGAAGCTAATTAACTTGTTTATTGTAGCATTGCAGATGGGAGCATTTTAAACACCTAACCATATTTTCTTGCAAGTTTTTCTTAATGTTTATTACTCTTGAAAATTAAGCTTGAAAGACTTCAAACAAACAATAATGATTTTCATCACTAAGAGAATTTGTTGTGATTTTTATCACTTGGACTCAAAAGTTAATGAACTTGTATAGCTTAATCACTTTCTTTTGAATGGATGAATCTTAGCATAGAAAACATTTGGACTTGGTGTTTAAAATTGACATGCATGTTTAGGGTAGCAAACATTTGGATTTGGTGCATAAAAAGAACTCACACTATCTTAAATGCATTAAGGAATAATGGACATGTATGCCTAGGCTAGATCATATTTGGGTTTAGTGCTTAAAATGAAGTCACACACTCTTGAATGCCCTAAAGTAAATTAATTTTATTTTTAGCATCTTTTATTTTCAACAATTTTGCTTATGCACATGCTCAATTTACTTTTTTGTTGATGAATTCGCATTTTTATTTATGTTGACCATGATTTCAAGTTGGAAAGAACATTGTATGCTATAAACACGTGTGTCTTCAAGTAGATTACAAAACTTAAAGTTTCATTGGGAATGAATGCGTGTCTTTTTGAACCCCAAGGCCACTTACGTATTCTCTCCCCTCGCGCCTTCGGGTGATCTTGGGTGCACAAGAAATAAGTGGTCTTATTTTTCTTTTTAGGAGTCCTGCTTGGGGATTTCATCACCCCTTGGGACGACCTCAACTCTAGCATTCTGGTGGAGTATAAAAATCAGGAGGTGAATTGAAAGACACCTCTCTTGAAAGTAAAATATTGTCACTCTTGGCTAAGCCCCAAAGAACTTTATACCTTTGGGAAGTGAAGGAGGAGATTTGGGTTACCGTCTCCCCCCAGCTGTGTGGCAGTATTTTCTTTCATCTACAGATTTGGGCCTCACGTACCTTGCGTATATCAAGGACATCCCCTAGTTGATCTTTGTACATCCTAGTCAAACCTTATAAGATTTTTGGTGTGTTTGACATTCTTAAGTGTTTGAAACACACTTGCCTTGTACATATTTCCTTGTTTGATTTTGCATCTTAAACCTAAAAATCCAAAAAATCATAAAACATAAAAATCCAAAACATCATAAAACATAAAAACCCATAAAAAATCATAAAACTTCAAAAATCCAAAAAAATCAAAACATTTCAAAAACAACAAAAAGAAGCTCTCATTTTCTCCATCACTTCTTCTATCCATTCATCTCATCATCATTATGCATCTCTTATCTTAATCACCTTCTTAATCATTCAAATCTTTCCTCAAAACCTTAATCATCTCTATTTCCTCATTTTCTTAATCATTTAATCTCATCCATAATTTTCATCCCAATCATGGTTCATAATCCACATCAAGATCCAATTTCCTCATTCAATGATTCATCCTTGTGATTCTTAATCCAATCCCTTGTCAAATTCATTCTTTTCTAATCAATTCTTAATTCAATCCATTTACATCTTCATCCATAATCAATCTTTCTCATTCATTCAAGTTTTCTTCTAATTCAACCTTGTATAGCATATTCTACTTTGGACATAGGAGCATTGTAATCAACATTGGAATTTAATTCTAATACCACATTCACTTGTTTGCCATATCATAGGGTTTTTATCAAATAAAATCAAACCCTCATCCAATCATATCAAATCAAATTCAATATCAAATCAAATCCAATCAATATCAAGTCAAATTTAATTCAAATCAAATTAACACAAAGTCCAAAGCTCCTAGTCCTAAGTTCATATCCCATCCTTCATCAAATCTTTCATCACTCTTCTTCTAACATCTATGGATTCGAATTGGCTTAATCAAATGGTTGACAATCTTTAAAGATAATATGGAGTTATACCTCCTGTTCAACCTGCATTTCAAATCCATTCTCAACACTTCATATCCAACTCTCATTCATCTCATGTTCATTATTCTTCTACCTTTGACAAGGGAAATCCACCTCATTATCCTTATGCCACATACAATTCCATTCATAGCCCACACACTTCCTCAAACACAAATGACCTTGCCAAGGAAATAGAGCAACTAAAGAATTATCTCTTAGCAAGCCAACAACAAGAGGCCACCTTCCATGCCATGTGTCCTCTTCCCCCATGTTTTGAAGATCCTAGTCCTCATGTCCCATCCAACCCCAACCCTCCATGTAATCCCCTACCCATAGTTCCACCTTCACACCATCCTAGTCCTCCAAAATCCACATTATCCCCACCTCATAATGGGTTTTTCTCACGTAAATTCTTGGCTAAATGTACAATACAAAATGAAGAGAGCCAATCACCCAAAGTTATTCCTCCAAAGCATGTCACTATAGATTCCTCTTCTCCTCTAGATCTGAGCATTTCTCCATCCCATCCTTCCCTTATCCCTCAAGATCCGTTTATCCCCCCTATTCCATCTCATGATTCCCTTCCTAACCAAGATCAAGACATTCCATGTACCACACACATTACCGATTCTACTCCATCTCAAGAGTTAGCCTTCATAGATCCTCCACTTCATATTGAAGTTCCTTCCACTCCATCCACCCATATTCCTCCATTTCAAGATCAAATCACTCCATCTCATGATCTATTCCATATCATGATCTACACATTCCACTTCATGATCCTCTTCTAAGTCAAGATCAAAGCACCCCTTCATTTTCTTTCCATGACCCCACTCCATCTCATGATCCTATTAGCCCTCATAATCCCCTTCATGATCCTGATCCTCCACATGATCCAATCACACCTATCCAATCCACTCATGAACCCTATCTACCTCGACTCACATCTTGTATTGAAAATGATAAGCATCCCATTGAAGAAATAATATCTCAAGATGTTGGTACACCTTCCACAATTCCTCCATCCAAACCCAAATGTGCCCATCTTCCATACTCCAAGTCCATTCTAGGTCCTTATATTCCATCCATTCTAGGTCCATATGTTCCATCATCAAACCCTTCATCCCTTCCTTCCATTTTGGGTCCTTACATACACCCATCCACCATTTCCATGTTTTCCCCTTCATCCCCTCATGGTCCTAGTAAAGATCAACAAAGACACACATCCTTGAATTCCTTCCAACATTCACCATCCATACGCTCTTCTTCATGCACCCATACCATGGCCAATGGAAGCAAATTGGATGCCAAAGAAAAAGAGAATAAAGCCAAATATCCACAAAAATCAAAGGATCAACATGTACCCTCTAAATGACATGTCCAAGAAAAGAAAAATCTGATCCAAAGCAAAATCAAAAGGCCACAAAGGCTGAAAATAAAAAATGCAAAAATTTTGTGGATACCAAAGCTACTTAATGTAGCAATGAATCTCAAAGAAAGATTCAAAATGACATCCAATTTTGCTACTCCAAAGGCTTCCCGCATTCATAATCCATCCACGCTTCCATCTTCCATCTCCATTTTGGGTCCTTATGTACCCAAATCCACCATCCAAAATCCATCATCTCCTTCCTCCATTTTGGGTCCCTATATCCGAAAATCCCAACTTTCACTTACATATCCTCCACACTTTCCTCCTTTCCATCACCCTTTAAGGTATGTGCCAATGATGATCTTTCCACTTCCTTCACAAGTCTTTGAACCTAGCATCCATCAAACATGTCTACCTCCCACCCTCTCCACCCTAGTAATCCAAACCTTTTCATAAGTCATTGTCTTCCATTCTCCAATCCACTTCATCTTTCTTTTCACTACCCTATCAACATCTATGAGAACATAATACAAATTCCTTGAAAATAAAAAAGAAAAAAGGAATAAATTTCAAGGCATACCATCCATATAACTAGATGCTTGAGTCCTCCCTTTTTCTCCATTGCCTTCCAATTCCACTTATCCATCCATTCACTTTTCCTCCTCCACTAGCACTTTACACTGGGGGAAAGCTCCATCCATACCACTCTTCCTTGCATATCTTACATACTTCCATTTACCATTCCTTTTCCTTTTCCATCTTTGATCTTGACTTTCATTCTCCTTCCATCCATTCATGCTCACTTTCCATATCCCTTGTGCATTATCCACACATTTTCCTACATGCTTCCATCATCCTTTCATGCATTTGATCTTGACATGCTATCCATATCTTGCATCTCATAGTCCTTGTCATGTTCATCCCTTTTCCATCCATACTCCTACATACTTCCATTCATCGTTCATATGTCCTTGCTCTTGGTTATCCCTCCATTTCATCCACTTCATATCCCACATTTCAGTCATACCCTTCATATCATTATCCCTATTTCATACCCTTCCTCACATTTTCCTTATTCATTTCCCTTTCATGCCCATGCTCATGATCAATACTAGAGGCACAATATCAAAATGTTCATACATTCTTTGGAAGAGCACATGCCTTCTCTTCCTCCATATGCTAAGCCTTCATGCCATTTTCCCATTTTTATGCCTCCCTTCCCACCATATCTCCTTCCATTTTCATGCATCCTTTCCCACCATTTTTCCTTCCATTTTCATATCCGTGGTATGGGGCATTTGGACTCCTTCGAAACATGATCCTTGGCCCCACATTTTTTTTGCCACCATATCATTTGGCCCCTCATATCCTTTCACTATTCCTTGCATCCACCAACATCACGTTTCTTTTCCTCCATCTACCATACCTTGACTCTCCCTTGTCATTGGTCCCAATCCATTCTATCCCATCATTCATTCAATCAATTCATTTCTATCCATTATATGCATTCATTCATATCATAGTCAATCTAATTCTTCCAACTCACTTCAATCAACTTCATTTTTTAATCAATTTTCAATTCTTCTAATTCTTTCAAATCAAATCTATTCTACTCTCATCACTCTTCATCTCATCAATATCTATTCTTCCAATCTCATCCACGTTCATTCTTCTATCTGCCATAAAATCAAAAAATCAAAAAAACAAATCACTTGTGAAATCAATACTAATTCAATCAATCTAATCTTGCAATCTTGAACATCAATCCTTAATCAATTCATCGATTTGACCCAATCAGCTAATAATCCATTTATTATATTCAAACATCATTATCATGGGATGAATCCTTCCCAATCCTTAGATGTGCATTACGCTTAGCATTAGCTTTGCCATCCTTAATCAATCATCATCAATCAATCCATTAATGGGTTTTCAGCTTGACTAGGGGCAAAATGGTGGTTTGCTTTTGGTCTTTTGTGCATGGTTGCTTGATTAATTTTATGCATTAGCATTTTTTGCATGTATCACGGTCTTTGCATCCTATTGTCCCAGGAATCATGATCTTCCATATCATGGTTTCATAAGGCATATGGTTGTATTAGACCCCTTTTTATCATGTACTAGACACATTGTCATCTTGGTTCTTCATACCTTGGTGCATAGTGTTAAGTACAATATCAAACTTAGGTTGTTCACACCATTGTAGCATAACTCCCTTCCATCTTCCTTGCATTTCGAGAGAACATCTGTGTTCTCCTAACCCACATGTCCTCTCAAGGGGGCATACCTTTCCACCCTCTTCATCCTTCCTCATCCTTCCATGACTGGGGCATCATGCTACTAGTCTTATCCTTTCAGCCACTATATTTTATTCTTCTTTGATATAACATTACTAATGCTATATCAAAGAGGGGAAAAATGTAGACACCTAAGTTTGTCCAAAACCCATTTTGTGACCAATTAAATAAATATTTATTATTTATTTAATTCCCTGATCTTAATTAAATAAATTTTACATTTATTTAATTATGTTTTCCTTACCTTGATTTAAATAAACTAAAGTTTATTTAAATCCTAACCAATTCCCACTTGAATCTAACCCCTTTCACTTTAATTAAGTATGTCATTTACTTAATTAATCCCTTTCCTAATCCCACTAAGAATTAAATATTACATTTAATCCTATTTGAGCACATGGCTCCTACTTTTAACCCTCACCTAACCTCACTATCCTAACTAACCCATCATGCTAAACCTACCCACTTCCCTAATCATGCTTGCTTTGCATAATCACCTTAGCTAATCACCTCTTAATCCTAAGTGTGTGCTCACACATGTGTGAGGAATCCTCACACATGTGTGAGAGATGTTCACACTTTCCTCATCCTTCATGTCTTGCATGTCTCTTGCAAACTTTTCCTCTTGCATGAGAGTCAAGGTGTCTCACACATGTGTGAGAAGCCATACTTTCTCACACCTCTTGCACACTTGTCCTCTTGCATGAGAGTAAAGTTGTCTCACACATGTGTGAGAAGCCATGCCTTCTCACACCCCTTGCACACTTGTCCTCTTGCATGAGAATCAAGTTGTCTCACACATGTGTGAGAAGCCATGCTTCTCACACCTCATTGATCATGTCACCATCAGAGGTTGCTCACACATGTGTGAGCATATTGACCCCTTTGAATGGTCAAAAACCTAATTCATGTGGAGTCTACTTTGCCTCCACCTCATTGACACCTCATCAATCCTGAGGGATCCTAGCCCTCCATCTTGCATTTGATCTTAGCCATCCGTTGCATCCATTTTCCTATAAATGGAGATCCCTCTCCTCATTTTCATAAAAAATAAGACTATCTACCTCATTGTTATGCTACAGGAATAGTGAGCAACCACATCCCATGAGTGATGAAATCATCTCCACTTGATGGTTTCATGAGGTTTGCATAGTGATAATTTTGAATGCTTTTATGCTCTTTTTTGTTTCGTGTTACTTATTTACATGTCTTCTTTCATATTTTGAGGTTTTGCATGATAATTTAGGAATGTGCATTAGTTGCTTAGTGTTATTCCTTAGTTACATTTTTATGCAACACAGTAGCATTTTCCTTGGGAGGCATGCTTGCAAAATGGAAGTATAGATAAGTCATGTGAACTATTTGACAGGATACCTAAATGTAATGTGGTCATCAAAAGCCATGGTTGCTAGATATGCACAAAATAGATATATTGAGAGAATATATTTGTTTAAGTTGCAACTACCCTGGTAGACATGCATGCAAAATGTGGAATTCTAGATGAATAGTTCAATTGAATCCTCCTCTTGGAGGAAGGCTACAACAAATACATAGTTCAATTGAATGGTCTATAGATACCATTAGGATAAATTGCAACTATGGATAAATCATCATATTAGAGAATCACAACTATGGATAAATCATCATTTAGAACTATTTTCACTAGTAGCTAAGATATCAATTTGCATCATAAATGGAGGAAGTTGAAGAGCAGTCAATACACATCAACATCATGAGAAGAAGTGATTTGGTTAATGAACCTAAATCAATATGGAGTGATACAGAATAGCAAATGAGGAATCCATAATGGGTATTCTGGTTCTCAAGTGCTGATAAGTATGATAGCTACTATGAAGACCAAAAACCAAGTGATAATTGATTAATGATCATATGTATATCCAATGATTGTCCATGATTACTATGTAACAGGATGATACACAAATTAGGAGAAGTTGTATCAATAAACATAAATAATCAAGAGGACATCAATCAACATATGACTGAGCAATAATTAGCATACAACACTCATAACTGATACTGATATGAAGGAACAACAATATGTTATGATTAAGTGAAAAAATGAAAAAATTTGAGATTTATTGAACCAATGAACCATATTATTATACTAGCTCATGCACACTGACTAGTGAGATTATTACTATTGGCATCCAATAAGGAGAATATTATAATCAATAACTAAAGGTTGATTAATTATTGAATGAAAGGATGCAAATCTAACAAGGAAAAGGTGTGTCTAGAAATGATCATGAAGGGATACAATCTTTATTATTAAAAAATGTTATACTAACTAATCTTATTGTTAGAAGACTTGTAACGGAAAGGTGCGATTAGCAAAGGAAATGAAGGGACACAAGACATGTCCCATACAATGGCACTCCTCACTCAAGGATGCAGATATAAGAAATCTTTTCCATTGATCATTCATAAATACAATACAAATTATTCAAAACACAAAACAATTTAACACAAATGTCTTATATTCATTTAAAGAGGTTCTTCAAAATCTATTTCTTCTTTCAATCATTTTATCTTTATTATTCCTAGCTAAAAGAAATGAATATTTCTAAGTTTTGAATTGACATGAATAGTGCACAACTTTTATTCAATAGAGGTATGAAGAATACTCATGATAGATAGTCATTGTTAGTACACTCCAGAATACTGTCAACTGGCTTGTTCTCATATGTTTTGATTATCTCCAAGTAATGAGCACACTCTTCCACACTGCAATCTCCAAACAACAATCCTAATTAAAGACAAAAAAAATTCTCCCTTTTAAAAGAAAATTAAATAGTTTTTCATGCATGTTTGACCCTATGTTCTGAGTGTTCCTTGGTGGGGTAGTACAAAGGATCCATGGTGTCTTCCTAGGAAAGTCTGCAAGAGGTTGGAACACAATAAATTAGAAGCAAATCCCAGTAACAAATGTATAATGTATAGTAATATTAAAACCTAGAAGGATTGCTATCGAAGAGGCAAAACTGATGCTAAAGATAACAATCTAATTTTGGAAGGTGAAGTAAAAGTGATTGCAATAGATGATCTAGTGCTCAATTATGAAGTATTTGCCAAGATTTCAAAAATTGTGGAAAAACATTCATGTGAGCCATTATTTTAAGAAAGAAGCCCCATTTTATACATTTGTGAAGTTGTATAGTAAAAGTGTTACTCAAAATTTTAACTTTTACTAGCTTTGAGGATGAGTCTCTTTAAGAAAAAGGGCATGTTGTGTGCGTAAACACAAAATAACATTATACTTGTGTTTGTATGATTTTTCACATGACAAAATTTCCTTTGTCCAGGTATAAAAAGCAGGTTGGAATCCATTAGTGGTGACTAGGGTTTTTGATTTAATCATCCATTTGTTAGCCTTTGAAATTTTTTGTTAAAACCCTATGTCTCAGTCCTTTTAAAATTTTTGGGCACAAAATCTTTTGAAAAGGGAACTTGGGTGAATATTCTATTTTCCTTTTATTCCACACCCCTCGAGTAGAATTTTCTCTCATGTTCCCCACCATCCAATTTCGAAAGATCCATAATTATCGCTATCTCTATAAAAATATGTGCACTTTTTATGCGTAGAAAAGTAGAGAGAAAAAAAATTTCTAAAAGAATGGGACCATAAAATAAAGGGACGAAGGTCAGGGATTTGTGTTGCAACCAAAAATTTAGTCACATGCACCATGTTAGTACTGTCAGGTAGGAAAATGAACCCAGTAAAAGATAGCCAAAAAATGGTGCCAGAACAAAAGTTTTTTGATGCCTCACTACCTCGCTATTAGAAAAAATAAGCATTCCGCTATTAGCAAAGTAGCGAGTAGTCGTGAAATCAAAGAGCATGGTGACTTTCAAGTTTCTTGATAACTATACTTTGTCCAAGTGGCATGATGATTAATAACTACTATTGTTAGAAGCAGTTAATAAAGGCGATGGTGATTTGATTGGTTTTTATTCTTTCGGCTTCAAGTTTTGTTGAAATCACTGGAGCTCGCTACCTCGCTACCGAAGTTTTTTGGCATCTTGCCATTAGTGACATAGCGAGACACTATGAAATGAACACATGGTGGGACCTCAAGAAATGTGGAAAGGTGACTAAGATTTAAGAAAGGTTTGGCTTGTTGCCAACAGTACAGATTTTCCTATGTCACCAGTGCCTCGGACCCACGCTTCATTCATAAAGCATATAAGGGATTCTGATCATTAGAAAAACCTAGAATCAATAGTCCTCACTATCTCGCTATGGAAAGTTGCAAGTTGTTTACTTTATGTGACATAACAAGTATGGGACCCACCACTCTTCAAGGTACTTTATGCAATTTCTCTACCTTTGATTTGGTCTCAGATCAACGGTCATCGCTATCTCACCATGAAGAATAGCTTGGAGGATATGTATAGTGAGGTAGTGAATAAGGGCCCACCACTATTCTTCAAAGCAATGTAGTAATATGTCATCCACAAGATCAAGATCGAATCAATGGCTATCACTACTTGACTATGGCAAGGTGCTCATTCTTTATGTATAGCAAAGTAGAGACCTATCGGCACGTGTCCTCAATCATCTATGGGTCTAGACAGAAATTCCATCAAGGACAGAGCTATGTATATGGTCAATTTTCATTGGATTGACTAGCCAACTTGTCAAGTGGAATGCCAAGTTGTCTTTTTCTACATCCCTTGATCGTAGAATTTTCAAAGATCAATGATACAGATTTAAACATAGAAGGTGGTGCCACTTTGTGTATTAATTAGACATGAAAGCTTCGTGTGTGAGGAAAAATAGAGTATAATATAGAAGATTTTCTCATTTCCACCTTATGTGAACAAATATTTAACCTTTCTGAGCATAAGTAATTACTAAGAAGACTGTGCTGAAATTGACAAGATTGTGAAACAACTGGTTCACGTAGAAATTACAAAAATACAAAGAGAACGAGAGCTGAATTCAAGTAAGCAGTTACACTATTATCTCTATAAGTTTTTTAGTACTACAAAGCATAATCCAAGATGCCTCCGAAGAAGGGATTTTCAGGTCAAGAAAATTATTTGGATAGAAATGTACATGCTGATCTACTTGAGTTACTTCCTAAGTCTATTGTTGAAATAGTACAAGTTAAGAAGTTGACCTCATTAAACCCTAAGTTGAGGATAGCAGATGGATTGTTCGATAAGGGTAATTGGATCTAGGATGCTCATACCTTGCAAACTGGTTTAAATTTGTTTAAGAAATGGTTTGCAAAGAGAAAACCATTTGCTCCACATGCCAATAAATGGAATTTTGACCTAGGAAAGCTAGTGGTCCCCAGTGTTTTTATGGATTATGATCTCCTTGAGGCCGTGGCAAAGAATTATGATCAAGCCACTAGGGTAGTGAGAAGAGTAGATGGTGAAATTCTAATCACCATCAGTCTAGAAGAGATTAGGGAAGTTTTTCATTTGGGACCTCTCACTAGGTATCATGTACCCATTAATTTGATAGATTTAGAAAAAGAGTATATGTCTAAGAAGGATATAGTTAGACAAGGTGCACTGAAGGCCCACATTGGCAGAATTGGAACCCTACCAGCAATAACATCATCCTCTAAAGAACATTTCAAGTAAACATGCTTCAATGCTAGGGCAGTAGAGATATACAAGACCCTGTGCAGAGTTTTTGGAGAGGGTGAAGAAGATTCTATCCCTGTGAGTTTCATGTATATGATTACTCAAATCTCCTCTTTTGGTGTGGAAATAATTTTTGATTTTTCTTCTTACTTGGCCAATGAGATTCATAGTGGATTGGTTGGGATTGCTAAGGGAAAGGTGGAAAAGGGTTGGGGCCATTACACTCTATTGATGTACATGTTTCTATTTAAGGGGGTTATGTACTTTGGTAAAGAAATAGTTTTAAATAGAGAACAAGAAGGAGAAGCATTTCCAGTTCAGTTATGGAGTGTAGTTATGATTGGGGAAGTAGAAAATGCTAGTTTTGTTAGATTTGATAGGTACTTTGCCTCCAAATTGAGGTGCCTCTTATTGAGTGACAATCCTAGGATCCCTAAGGCACTAATGCACCTTGTTAGGCCTATGGATAAAACCCATAATTTGAAGGTTTCATATAATTGGGGAGATGTCATCCCATATTTAGTTTCAATTGTTATAAGAATTTATGGATTCAAAGGGACACCCCATGTACTACCTTACCAGGTGCCCCTAAAGGTAGGAGAAGCTAAATTCTTGTGGCAGTTGGGAGGAGTAGAAGAAGCTTTTTTGCACAAAAGAGGGACATGATCAAATTTTACCACTTGCACAGTAGCCCACCAATTTGTGATAACCAAGGAAGGATGGGTTTCTCTTTAAAATTTTTTGGACTAGTATAAGATGGTTGTATCTCACCCTCATTTTTGTAATGTAGAGGGTTTCTTTAATCTGGCTCTTAGGCATAGGATCAAGCTTCATCTAGTTGAGCATGAGTTTTATTTCCTTGAAGATGTAATAAGGAATGAGTACTCTCTGCAGGAGCAATAGACAAAGAAAGAAAAATGGAGAGTCTATTCAAAAGTTTTGAATTTTATTAATTTTTTTGATGAAGATTATAGTCCTCTTAGTAATGTTGTAACTACTGTAGATAAAGTTAATAAAATTATGAATACATTCCCTGAAATAATGGAGGTAATGAATGAGAAAAAACAATATTTCATTAATTCTTTTCCAGATAAAGCCAAGGAAATAATGAGGAGATTGGGCTTCACTCCTAATATAGGGATAGGTCCATTAATTGTTCAAAGGAAGCCAGGATATACTATCATTCATAATCAAAGGCCCATGGTGGATAAAGGAAAACATATAGTTGCATCTACTATTGTTGTTTTTGAGGAAATGCCTCCTAAACCTTCTCCTAAGAGGAGAAGGATAATAAGGGAAGAGGAATCTCAAGATGAGGGTTACTCACCTTCCCAAACCCCTATGAGAATTGAGGAGGAGGAGCTCACTAATGAGCAGATTGAACAAATTGGATCAGAAGGGGGAGTTTTTGTTACCCAAGTAGAGATTGATGAAGGGAACCCCTAGGAGCCTCCTATGCCAAGTTTCGAGTTGACTATAGTAGATTTCAGGGGAAGGGAATTGGATCCTATTATGGAACAAGCCAGTCAGCAATTTTTGTCTGATGACAATTTTGTAAAGTCTAGGGCTTTCCATCAGTTTTCTTGGAGGGAAAACATGCACAATTTTGAGGAAAGATGTAAGAATATGAAAATAGAGCATCCAAAAATGGATGAAGCCTCCATTCAAAATCAAATAAAGGAACAAATGATTCAAGAGTTCCAGAATATAACCCCTAAAGAAGGGAGACATATGGTAAGGGCTGCAAATATTTTATTATTGCCCAATTAGGACATTGTTGATGCCTTGATTTTTAATTTTGTGTCAAATAATTTGGGATTGCAAGATCCAAATAAAAAAGAAATCTTGGGAACTACATTTAGTAATGACCAAGCTGCTCTTATCATTTGGTCATTGAGAAGAGGATCTAGGGATGCTCCATCACAGCCTGATGATTCAGGACTAACAGGGAGTATCATTGTGAGGAGAGTTGCCAAAACCTCACATGTCCAAGTAGCTCACATGAATGTAGATTACTCTCAATTTTCCTTGGCTACTACAGAGAGGGAGGAAAAGGAAATGATTGAGCTATAGAGAAAGTATGAGGTAGTTGTGGATGCCTACAATAAATAGATAAAGAGGAGAATTGAGCTTGAGAATAAGCTAATGGGGAGGTCCACAAGACCAAGAATAACATACCCTCACCCCCCAATTGAACCTTTTAAATCCACTCCCTTCATAGAGGTACTAGATACACCCCAAAGGCCAGAATATTATACTGCTGAGGACTTTGAAGACGAAAAGAATAAACTGTGGGCCTTGCATGTGGAATTGAATGTGAAATATGAAGAAAGATTAAGAAAGGCTCTTACATATTTGGGGGATAAAATTGAATGCCCACTAGTTTATGATCAGTTGGCTAGGGTGATTGGTATCTGGGATGAAATGAAAGCAAGTGATGAGGCTTTGAAGCCTATTGTAAATAAGTGGGTAAGAAGTAGGAAAGAGGTGACATTTTTGTGTTATTCTGTTATAAAAGTTTCTTGTGATCAAATCGAGAAAACTTTTGATATTGTTTTTGATCTTACTGACTTTGACAATAAGAGAATTCATTTGCAAAGAATAATAGTTGGCTACTTAGATAAGTACAAGAGCCAAAATTTTAGTTTGTTTCCTTGTGCCCTAGATAAGAAAAATAATTTGAAAAGCAAAGATGAATGGGCTAAGGAGCTTGATGATTTATTTTGTTTAAGAATGAATCAAGTTATCAATGAAACAAGGCACGCATGGTGGGCCACAACAACTAAAGAAATAGTGAAAGCCCAAATATTCTTTGATTCTTTGAAATAGAATTTTGTTACCATTAATAATGAGGCTAAGTATGTGCTCAAGAGGTAGAGTGATATTTTGCAATTCAATTGGCCAGATGACACACTGTTTGACAAGTGGATGGCAGAAATAGCTCCTAGTGAATAGTTTGAGGAAATAGAAACTGATAGTGATGAGGTACAGGGTGATGAGATCCAAATCATTGACACCATCACTACAAAAGGCCAATAGGGAGAAGAAGACAAGAATGATTAGTCACTTTTAGTTGCAGACTTGGGCCCATAGGACACTGATACAACCAAAGAAGAGGGAAAATTAGAAGTTATTCCCACCATGCAAGATAAAGATGGTGAAAGCCCATAGGTGGAGACTAACTTGCAATCATTAGAAAAAACTTCATCGTTAGTTAGCTTGGCAGTTGCATAGAAAACGGGATAAGAATAGTTACTGAATCAACAATAATAGAGAATGTAACAGAAGTAGACCCACTAAAAGGAATGTTTGATCTAGGCATCTTCTGTTATCCATATTTTTTTCATTTTGTGATAGGTGTATGTAATTATCTCCTAAAAAGGACACCTGTTAGTTTCTCTTAGCCTGTAGCTTGTTGCATCTCGCATTATATAAGTGAGATTCCAGGGCTAGAGAAGGGTCCAATTTTCTAATGCTTAAATTTGGGATTTGTTCTTTAAATTTTTCCATTTTGGTAATGGCTATTATAGACAATGGATAGAGGAGAGGAGTCAATTAGCCTCTAGCCTTCCTAAAGTTCCTTGGATTCTTGATAGGCTAGAGACATGGAATTTGTTAACCTATAAACTTCCTAAAGTTCCTTGGATTCTTGATGGGCCAGAGACATGGAATTTCTTAATGTATAAACTTCCTAAAGTTCCTTGGATTCTGGTGAGGACATCAATATGAAGGAAAATAAAGATACATCTTGTTGTAATAGAATACACTTACTTTTTAGACTAAAATGAAAAGGGTCCTTAGCTTTTCTGACCCTCTTGAACATAATGAAAAAGGGTCCTTAGTTTGATCTTCACTTGGTTTCAAGAATACTATAATATTCTCTACTTAACAAGGCCAACCACGTGAAGGTGGAAGCTCATATGGCCTCACCCCCCTCCCCCTAACATCAATCTCAAGTACCCATTATCATCTAATTACATACTTCATTCATTCATACATCCATTTATGAACTATAACATTCAATCAATACAATCACATAAAATTCATTAATACGATATAAAATTCATTAATACACAATACTAATCAAGACTTCATTAACACATAACAATATTCATTAACATAAAATAAAAATTTGTATTAATACGTATCATTCATACATAATTACTTAAAAAAAAGTTCTTTCATTATCCAACAAGGTTTATCAAAGAAGATTTTTAAAAAATCATTTATTTATTTTATTTTTCTGAGCTCTCTTAAGAAAAGCACTCATAGGATCATCCATATCTGCATCATTCTCCTCCTCTTCTGGCACGTGTAATGTCAAATTATGATGGCTCCTTCTCTTTGGAGGAGCAAGAGGCTACTTTACTAAAGGGGGATCTATTGCAAGAACAAGTGAATGGGATAAATTGGCATACTATTTTTCTTTTTCTAACCGTTACAAGTCTATAATTAAGTACGAATACAACATAACATGCATTTTTCTTACCTGACAATACCACATCATGTACATTAACATTTTGATCCACCACCACGTCAACATGTTGAACACTTGGAACATGGTCCACTCCTTCAGCATGATGTTCAACATGCTCTGAAATATTTAAAAAAAGGATACACGTCAAATTGCGATTGAATATGTTGAATTGTATTTATAATTACATAATTAATTTCCAATGGCAAATTAATACCTCCACCACTATAATGCACATCATGGCCTTCTTCACGAGCAAGTTCTGTGGTAGGATATGAAGGCTGCAATAAAATGTTATGTACATTATTATGTAGTCAATTTACGTTTAAAATTAATACCAAAAAAGAATCTTCTCAACTATTCAATTTCATTTACTTTTCATTTGACCAATTTACCTGTGAGATTTTTTGCGTAGGCATGCAGCCACAACTTTATAGCCTTCCTTCAAGGCAATTTTTCTATCTTCATCTGTGACCTCCACATTGAATTCTATGCCCTATATTTTTTGCTTGATAACGTCAATTTTCCATGTATGGTTTCATTAAACAAAAATATTTGCAACATTATATTAAAAAAAATATGAAATTTCATTGCTCTACTTACAAGTCAAGACTGGAGATTCATATAGCCACCAAAGCCAAGTTTGTGTTGGCCAACCTTTTCTACTCTCACTTTTGTAGCCATGGATGTGTCCTACAATCTATGAACAATTTCAAACATCTTAGATTATATATTTACAAATATCAATAATTAGTGCATGATTACAATGTACTCAATACTATAATGACATAACTCTTTTTGCCCTATGCTGCTTCATTATCTCTATCTTCACATAGCCTTTTCTCCTTTGCATCTTCTATTATTTCATTCCACTCCATCGGTGGAATCATAGGAGGATGGTCATACTTTGGGTTATCCTTAAGAGCCCTTCTATATTGATCCCTCACAGTCTTTATATGCTTTGCTGCTCTTTTTAGAAGTAGGCCAGTGTCAAAAATGTTTTCCCAAATTTCTCCTCAAAAGATGCAATCAGCTAATTTTTTAATTCTACGGCTTGTACATTCCACTTTTTTAAAAAAACAAATAGATTTTTAGATCAATAACTTCAATATATTACAATAAATGGAAAAAAAGAAAAATTATGTAGCAATGATATGAAACTATGTACCTCTTACATATGGTGGGTCCAAATAGTCTCAATGTCATATGAAAAAGATGTTCACAGAAAGCATTATTACCTACAAAAACATAAAGGATTTATCAGTCCAAAATGAGTAATGTAAAAGTAAACTAAATTTACACTTTAAATAATAACAATTTTAAAGCACTTGGAAGCTTTCGTTCTTTTAATGGAAACATAGTTTTCTTATTCAACAATAATGCCCCTTCATACGAACCAGTACTAATCATACGAATTGCTCCAAGAAATGGATCAAATTTAGTAGTACTACTCTCTATTGGTCTATCAACTCAAACATCATGAAAATTAAATGACAATTCTAGTACTGCTCTCTGTTGGTCTACCTCCTTGCCTATCTCCATGTCTCTTTATGTGTGGGTATATATATATATATATATATATATATATATATATATATATATGTATGTATGTATGTATGTATGTATGTATGTATGTATGTATGTATGTATGTATGTATGTATGTATGCGTGGTGTGTGTATGCATGTGTTTGTGTGTATGTAGGCTTCTGTAGAAATCATTTAAGCACTGATATGCTACTTCATTGTTCATTAACTTGTAGAAATACATTACAAATAGCACATTACAAAATATAGCAAAACAAGGTCTTACCAATTCTAGTGGTCATAGACAAGGCTGTTTGCATGGTCCTTGATGCTGACAATGCACCAGGCAATACAAGACAGCTAACCGAAGGAGGAGTCCGCACTTCATCATGAACTGAAGAATAGTATATTGTTAGCAAAGACATTTGAAATGGATAAAGATCAAATGGGATACTAGTGATAAACATCCACAAAAAAAGGTAAGTGTTATAATGTTGATCAAAACAAACAAAGTGTTACTTACATGAAGGTTGTGCGCAACAACCCTCACCATGTTCACCATGTGATGTCACAACTGGCACATATGTCTATAAAAGAACACATAAAATTAGAGATCATGATCCATAAGATACTATAAAATATTAATATCTATTGAAATTCTATTACTTCTTTAGTCGAATTACAACTTACCTTCAAAGATTGGATTCTACAGTCCAATTCTATTCTCAGTGCCTCTTTCTCCTCACTTCTGTCACCCTCAATGATAATGTTAACAAGTTCATCGGTGTATCTTTGCTTAATTTGTTGGGTGATGAATACAGGGTCAATACTAAGGGAAATGTCATGTAGATATGATACTCGTATTTCAAATCACATTTTATTAGCGATCATTCTAGCTTTTTCCTATCATTTGTGACATCAAATATCGGTATAATTTCATCAAAATAACTCCAAATCCATAAAGAAAAGAACATAATAATACAACATTTGTTTCTATATTAACATTAAAATTTACAATAATTAATGTTTACCTCTATTGAAGGTGTCTGAGATGGTGCATCCATATTGCCCTATGAAAAAAATTAGTAAGTCTTAGAAATCACTAGCGAAATTAAAGTAATAGACTTACCAAAAAAAATATTAATAATAAAGTAGATTGTATATGTAAATCATTTGTCTTAAGTTAAAAATTTAGTGTAACTAATGTTTATATCTAAAAAAATATTTGACATGTTCTACTTAATGTTTATATGTGCACATATGGTTTGGAAAGAAAAATTTGGTCATACAAGACCCCATCATAGTTGACATTGATCCTACTTGGATATTTCATTGATCATCATGATCTTCATCCATGTCATCATCATCATCACCATCATTGTACTTGTCACTTTGATCATCATCATCACCACCACCATCTTCATCACCATCATCATCATCTTGATCACTATCATCATCTCCATGATCATCACCATCTTCATCACCATGATCATGATTATCATCAACATCATCATCATCATCATCATCATCATTATCACCATTATCATTAGCATGACCAAAATCATCACCATCTTCTTCTTCTTCATCATTGGGTAACTGTCGTTCCTGATAATCGTTTACTTCCTCTTGTGCTTCTTCAATATCTTCTTCTTCAATCACATTATACTTTACCAACCTTCCTCTTGGGTCATTTCTAATAACAAATGACCAACCTGGTTTGTGTGGAACACCAAAGTAAAACATTTGCTCGCATTGGCTTGGAAGAACATAGGGCTCATCTTCGACTGGCTCAAATGACCTTGTATTAATCATAGTAAATCCACTATCATGTTCAATTATAGTCCTATCGAGATTATTTCGATTCAGTCATAACCTGAACCACTTGATGACAAATAAAACTATTTTGAATGAATTAAAGTCACACTTAAGTATATCATCCAAAATTCCATAGTATCAATTTTTAGATTGTTGAGGATGTATATCAGTTCTAGATGAAATATTGGTGACCGCAAAGACAACACTTATCCTAGAATGACACATTTTCTTCATTTCATCTAACTTTTTTGTACAAAATTTATAGCCATGGTAGTACATAGCTTTGTGGTGTTTGACCTACAATTATTCAAACATGTCAAGAATCTTCTCATTGATCTATGAGTTGATATTAAACTTATGTCTCATGATTAGTAATCTTATGCGTACATTTGTATCTCTTAAGCCATATATTAGATCAAGTACCATTGGCGTAACATTGGGATCTCCATTATGATGAGCTTCTTTAACCAATGATGCAACACCATCCCATGTTAATGAGAAACCATTTTCTTGAGATTGTTCAATCCATACTGTCATCTAATAAGGATTGTTTGCAATATACAAGTGTAGTGTATCCCACTCACGACCAACTATAAAGAAGACAATTACACCAGTCAAAAATAACTTATATATATATTGATGATGGATAAGAATTATTAAATTACAAAAAAAAACTTATAATTACCTTTGACCCTCCTCAATCTACCTTTCCCCATCAGGTACTCTCCTTTGAATTTGTTATTACAATTGGGATCCCAAATGCGGTCTACATGAATATTTGCTGCAAATTTTTGAAGATATTCACTAATATATACCATGGTCTGGTATATCATATATCCCTCTATCATAGAACCCTCAGGACGTTCTCTTTGTCGAACCAAACCCTTCATAAATTTCAAGTGCCTCTCAACCATCAACATTGATCTAGCTTGTACAAGTCCACACAATTCAATCTCCTCAACTTGATTTATGAGGTAGTGTTCTTGAGCATTGAAAAACGTTGGAGGTAAACACTTTTGCATTTCACACATAAGCTGTGGAATTTTTCTCTTTCAATATTTTATATCTTTTTTTATCAATTTCTTTAGATGATAACCACCTAAAAGAGATTCAACACATAAAAACACATAAAGGAGATTTCAAATAAAATTATAGAATAGATTTTAGATAAAAAGCTACAAATCTAAGAAAAAACACTTCTAACCTCGTGTATTTTCCAGGATCATATATAACTTATTTAATACTGTTGTCAAACTATTTTGGAAGGGATAGAGGTAGGAAAAATTACAATCATTAAAAAATGATCATTTTAATATATTATTAAATAATTCAATTAGTACTACATTCAATCTTAAAAATATACTATAAATAGAGAACATGAATTACCTTGAGGAAGGTATGCCAATCATGTGTTTTCAACCCTGACCCAAAATCACCTTTCTTTGATAGAAGAGTGCTTATATTTGCAACAAATCCTGTTGAATTTTTTTTTTTTTTTTTTTTTTATGACTTCTTTTAATGCATCACTTTGTTGCTTCGTTAATAACCAAGAATGGGCACTTGTATTTATGCGATCTCCATTGCCATTTGATTAAATGAAAATTTTTAGTGCATGATTGAATTCATGAATGTCAATACAAATTTTGGCAATTTTTTCTCTATCACACATTCCATACAACATTTTCCATAGTGTCTCTATTACATTCTTTCCAATATGCATAGCATCAAACAAATGCACAATTAGGAGATCCTTGTAGTATGGTAGCCTACTAAATTGAGTAGGATAACTTTTTATTCCTCTAAGAAATTGGTCATTGATGCCTTGATGACCTTCACGAGCATCAATTACAACATTAGTAAATATAAGACAATATCAAAATACAAATTTTAAACTTTGGATGACAAATTGGACATTACCTTGATGATTTAGTCGATCGTATTCCAACTTCCATAAATGAGGTGTCATTCTTTGTGGCCTTTGTGGCCTTGATGATGTCTCTTCTTTTCCATTGAAAAGATGTTTTTTGATAATTTGATACCTGTGATTATTGTGGAGAAAGTGTCTGAACTCATCAAACACCTACTTTCCTAAACTTCTCGAATGATGACATTTCATCTTTGGACCACAAACTGGACATGCAAATTTTCTCTGTCTGAAGACCTAAAAGATCATATATAATTGGATCATGTACAATTATCATGCACAACTTAAGCAATCAATAGTAATGTGTAAGCACTATAATAGACCAAAAATATGTGATCTTAACAATATAACATACTGCAAAAATGAGTTAGCCCAAGGGCATCATGTATTGTCCATACAAGTATTGCATGGAATTGAAATTGTCGATGTCCTATTGATCTAGAGATGTCATACATAGTGATGTCATTCCATAACTTCAACAACTCATCAATTAGGGGCTCAATATACACGTTCATATCTTTAACTTGGTATTTACCTCACAATTGAATGAACATAAACAATATGTAATTATTATAACCATTTTCATGCACTATTTATAAATTAATTTAGATAACTATAAAATTAAAAAATACCTGGCACAATCATTGACAACATTATGTGCTCCCTCTTTATGGACATCTAAGGAGGAATGTTATTGTTAATAACAAAAATAGGCCACACTGAGTAAACAAATCTCATACCTCCATATGGATTGACACTGTCCGCCGCCAATGAAAGCGTCAGATTACAAGGTTCTTCTTTAAAGTGTGACCATGTTTCTTCTATCTCTTTAAATGCAGAACCATTGGTAGGCATTCACATAATGTCATCATAACTTCTATTGTGTGCATGGTAATCCATAAATTGTGCCAAGCTAGCACACCAGAATAACTGTTGAAGACATGGAATAATCAGAATGTACTGAAGAACCTTGTGAAGAAATTTTTTTTGTTATTTGATCTGACCAATATCTACTAACATGACAATCAGGGTATTCTGTTGCAAATTCATGTTGTTTATGATATAGAATGTGATCATTGGGACATGCATGTATTTTCTAATACTTCATTCCAATCTGATCCATAATGTTAGATAATTCTCAGTATGAATGAGGCAAAATATTTGATGGTGGTAACAAAAACTCACTAATCAACCTACAAAAACAAATATGCATTGTTAATATAATGAATAGTAATTGTATGCTAACACTGAAGATGACAAAAATGACATACTTTAGCATACGTGACATTGCTACATTGGATATACCATTCATAACCTTTAAGTTCACAAACAACACTATAGCTGAGAGTAGAGTTGTTTGGGAGCCTTCGTATAAGGGCTCGTGTGCCTTCTCAAATAAAGGTATATCAAAACCATCTTCATCATCATTATCAGATTCGCTAGTACCATCATTGTGAGCCTCTTCATCACTTACCCCAATACCATCTTCTTTAATTGTGTCCTCTGGAAAATTATCATCTTCTTCCATGGGAGTGTTATCCTCAGCTTGGATATTCACACCTCCATGCTCCTCCAGTAGGAAATCCACATTCAGCAATGGATGAAAATCATGGCCCCCTTCAACATGACCATATTTCCTACAATGACTCTGGGTTGTTGTGATTAGAATTCTTCAATTCTTTAAGACCTTACACTTTTTGCAAGGACAATAACATTTATTAGGTTTTCTTTAGAACTGAGCCCACAATGCAGCCATTGGCTCATTATTTTGTTCTGGGTTCATATTGTCAGGCATGGTCTTTCTTCATAGGAAAATATACCTGCAAATAAATTAGACATGTTGTAGTTAATGTTTGTATCTGCACATATGGAAATTGTTGATTAATGTTTTCAAGTGTAACTAAAATGATCCTATAATTTCTAGAAGGCCTAGATGTTTGCAAAATGTGGATTTATAGACAATGTATCTTAGTTATTTGCAAAATGCCTCAAAGAGATGTCACAAGGTGAAAGTTACTTAGGTGCTAATAGCAACATGCCATGACTAATCCTGATAGCAATGACTAATGTGATTAATGCATCAACTAATGAAGATGAATAAAAGATTGAAACATATTAATGCAATCTTCAATCAAGAACATGTGAGCTCAAAAGATGGGTAAATCTCAAAAACTCGTGAGCCTAAGATCATTACAATTTAAGCCATGAAATAATTGCAATTGGAATTTGTTGAAAAATAGTCAAAAGAAGAAATCAGATTTTACTTAATTAGAAATCAATTAGCTTATGCAAGTTTGGCCTCATGGTGGTTGTACAATTTTTAAAAACTTAATCCTTAGACCATTTGGGCCTAACATCAAGGGACATGAATTTAGGACTCAAAAGTCTATAAAGGTTGGATGCTAGAATTCTTTGGAACATCCAAAAAAATCCCATAAGCATATAAGAAGAGCAGATTGGTGAGTTCCACCTTGGAGGATGATTTTGAAAAAGAAATTAGAGATCAAGATATCTAAACTCAAATGGGTTTAGTGTTTAACTCAGAGTTTATAAAGGAATATTATATTTGGAGGGTTCAAATTCTTGTCGATCTAAGTTTAAAAATGTAGCATTTTGTTACAAGCAACAAGGTAAGTGTTGATAAATATTTTTTTGGGAATCATAGGTTTGGAGGTGTTACTAGGTGTTGGAACAGTCATAGGTCTGGAGGTTCCATCTGAAGGAGGATTATATTTTATGAAAAGGAAGGTCATGTTAGGGATATATGAAGGTGTTGGATCCATTAGAAGGATCAGGAAATGTTTGGAAAGGTGAATTTGGCAAAACCCTTGGTTTAGGCACCTAGGAAGGAGGGTTTGTTGGTTGGGTGTGTAAAACTTGATGGAATCTCATATGAATTTGAAAATCCTTTGTTTTGGATGACAAGAAAACTCTTTTTGAGGTTAGATGGTTTGTGAGATGGGATATGTTAGTGGTTGCTTTGTAACAGAAGGGCTAAAAGAGGGTTAATTGTGGGGCAATACTGTTGGTTTGGGCATTTTGGTCCAAGGGAGTAGCATGAGAATTTGAAGTATGTTGTGTAGAATCCAAAATGGTATCTAGATATGGTCTTATTTTTTTGAGAGTTTTGGGAAAAGTGAGAGAAAAGTATGAAAAACCGATTAGGCAAGGCTAATTGGGAAATAGGCCTAGTGAAGGTCTTGTAGTGGGTTTTTGGTATTAGATAATAAGATGAGCATTTGGTAACCTTGGAAATAGGTTAGTTGAAGTTTTTTGAGATGTGTGAAGGTGATAAAAACACCTAGTTGAAGTGAAGTCAAGATTGGAGCCTATTGAGGCATTATGGCCATTTGATGGTTGTTGAACAAGATTGCTTGGTGAATCCATTTGAGGGACATGGGATGATTTCTAAGATGTAGAGCCTATGGTGGAACAAGAGAATGGTATGTGAACTCTGATAAGGTTTGGAGTTGATTGGATCAAGGAGAGTGATCCTATGAAGAAGCTTGATTGTGTTATGAGAACACTAGGAAAGTCCCTCTTATTGTGAATAACTGAAAGTCCAACTAGGTCTCTGCATCAATGTCAAGAGCTAAAGGTGGAATGATTTCAAGGTAGGAAAGCAAGGTCCAATAATTCCTCTTTAGAATTACAGCCAAATTCCTAAGCATTCCAATCCAAATGATTGTGTATCAATAAGATTTAACACAAAATAATCCTAAGAACATTAAGTAAGTTAAGCTGAGACATATAAGAAAATGAATGAGAGAAATTTTGTTACATGTTACCTGAAAATAAAACTAGTTGAGGAGGCAACATGATGCAGGGGCATCATATGCTCATCATAGAGGACATGGAGAATCTCATGGTATCAATTGGTCCATTTTGCAACCAATCATGGCCTTTGAAAGCATAAAGAGTCATAATATTGTATAATGTCTTGAAAGACTTTCATATTGAAAAGTTGTAATTGGGCATGGAATAGGATCTAGAGGTTTTCTATAGTAGAGGAGTCATGTGATAGGGTTTAGTATGATGTCATAATAATCTCAAGTCCTTAAATAAGTTAAAACATTCAATAAGTCCCTTAAAAACATAGTTTATTGCTTTAGAAAATTCAAATCTTGAATGTAATGGCTAGATGGACATTTTGGAGGGAAACTCCATAGTTTAAATTTTATGAAGGAATAGGAAGTGAAAGGAGTTGGAGTTGGTAAGGTACAAAGAACCCTTCAATCAAGCCCCACCATAGTGAATACCCTAAAAATCACATGGAAACAATAGCACCAATGACAAGAGAACCACCACAAAAATACTCACTACAGCTTATATGAAGTGAAAGACTAGTCAATCAAATTTAATATTGGTAAAGGATGTGAATATTTGGAACTCCACCAATCAAATCACCCAACTCCAAATGTCCTATATTGGGAACTCATGGCACAATGCTAGCAATTTTCTTTCAAGCTAGAGGACCTACTCTTGCATCCTACTCAAATATTGCCATGATGCAAGCTCTATGGACTGGCAATGAATGATTTGTGTTTTCTCCTTGTGAATGATTCACTTTAAAGACAACCTTAGTAGAACTGAACAAGAATAATCAATGTGCTTGAATCCTCATTTGAGTCATCTTCTCCATGAGTAGTGAAGTAATTGCCCAGTGAGATAAATGAACTTCTACACTAAACCTAGCAAACTTATAACTTCAATAGTTCTCTTTTATTTCAATTCCAAAATCTCATCAATTGAAATGATAATTAATAAATCAAACTTAGCACACAATCATTATTTGAAGCAAAATGATAGCCCACAAATAATATTTATCAATCATTAGATAACTTGCAATACTTTCACCCACCATACCACATTTCATATCATTTGACAATATATAATGTTACTTAATTTCTAACTTATCAACAGTCTGACAATGAAGCACATTGGTGAACCCTGAAATGAATCTACACCAAAGATAAATTTGGGTTTCCATCCAATCCACTAAGAAATCCTAAAGGTTTATGCCCTTAGGTTTCAAATAGGCAAGCCAAATGCTCACAAACTTTTGCAAATAAAGATATCAAACCAAGTATAATCAAGCATGAACCTCTCATTCTTTAGTAGCATATCTCGGTGACTTTTCATTTTCCCTCTATCTATCTCTTAATATTCTTTTTCTTTGTCTCTTTATTATTCGTCTCTTGAAAATTAAAATGACTATTAGTTTTTTTCACTAAACTCAATTGAAGTCCTTTTATTACTTTATTAAATGATTGATTTAAGCTATCATCAAAGTTGATATAATTTGACAACTTAAAGCTTACTTATCTAATTGATTTCTAATGTCCCAAGAAGGGGACATAATATCGGTACTACACAAATTAACTTGTAAGGGATCTTTTACTGTTCATAGTTTCACACCTCTATTATGGGTTTTTTTTTTCCTTATAATCTCAAATTCACTTACATGTGAGGTGCATGCCCAAGAATTTGAAAGGGAGCTTTTGTTTGAAATTGCTTTTCTTAGACATGCACAACCTTTAATAGGGAAATGCCAAATTAGAATAAAAATGGAAGTGCCTCTTTTACATGCGTATCTTAATAAGATGATAAAATTAGAGTCTAAATTGCATGGACTCTAGTATGTGCTTCAACAAGAGCATGGCTTTCAAATTTCACATTTTCAAATTTGTTGTTCCAAATTATATTTTCATATTAACACTTTTACAATATACGTTACATTTCAATGTTACAATTTAGAAATTTCTAAGTCTTGTTTACTATATTTTCTTGCTAGTTGCTTTTCTTTCTTATTGGTAAGGTCTTTATGTTATTTAGTGATTTTCATCCTTTCTAATCCTCTTTTTGTAGGATAAGAATTATTCTTGTTGGCATTTTTGGTCAATCCCAATTCAATGCTTATGCTATGTGAATAAATGTTTATAGTTTGTGAATCAACACATATTGATCAGCACTTCCACACTATCATTTAGTCCTTTTGTGCTTAGGGATTTTTTCTATATCTTTTATTCTATTGTATTTTTTTTCTTTTTTTAATTTTTTATTTGTATAAGCTAACATGCTATAATAACCCTATTTCATAAGTTAAGAGGAATAAGGCCACTAAATTTTACAAGAAGTCACAGAAAATAAATTTCAAGAAGTAAATTGAGAGGAGGAATCAAATATTGGCAATATCAATGAATATTCAAGCAACATCAATTTGTTTGCCAACCTAAACATAAAACAATTACAAAGAGAAGTGATTGGTGTTTTACAAAGGAAGCAATTAAAGAAAGTTTAAATTAAATATTTAAACTATATTGTTAGCCGACTACCTTTGGCATCTCATTGCCTAAGTTTTTAGATACATCAGCAGTAAGGTGATAATGATTATGTGAAGGTCGAGTGAGTCTTTAAACAATATGCTGGTTGAAACATAATAGTGATTGCACTTTTTTAAGGAAGAGCATTATTGAGGCAGCAACATATGATTAATTGTTAAGGTAGCAATTAACTAAAAGTAGCGACCTTTATTAATTGAAATTAAAAAAATTGGTAGGCAAAATTTGTGTTTACAGTGGCAGTGTTTTCGAAGGGGCTTGGATTATGACTAGCGATTAGTATAGATGGTTTAGTAACTATCCCCAATCTGAAAATATCAAAATTCTGATTTGTTTGGTAAATTTTTTGTATTTAAATTAAATTTTTTGATTTTTTAGTATTCTAAAATTTTAAGTTTCAATCGCGTACTTTGCAAAATAATGGAAACATGATAAACTAATGTTGATAATTACAGAACAACAAATACATGCAAAAAGTAAGTTTTTAAAAATTTTATTTAGATCAGTTATCTAGATTTAGTACATACTAGGACTTATTAGCACATATCTAATTTATTAAGTATTTGCTAAGTTTAACTCTGAAAGTTATAGATCTGATATCCTCTCTTGAACAACAACTAACAACTATTTTCTTCTATTGCCTAGTATTGTCAGGCAACTCAAATCCCACTAAAATTAAAATATTAACACAAGACAAACTAAACTAATAAAAAAACATAATTGTTCTTATTAGTTAGGTTTTTTGTTCGTGCAGAAGATTCAAAAATACCATAGGCATGCAACTTAATCAATTAATTTGTTTGTGCAGTTAAGAAGCAACTTTGCACTGAGACATAAATCTTTTTCTAGTATGACCTTAAAAGCTAAAAGTTAGAATTGTGATAGTCCTAAGCACATGAAAATGATTATGCTAAGTTATTAGATGGTAAAATGATGATTTCTTTAGTTAATGCTTCATGCTCAAAGACTATAGAGATCTCAATGCCCTTTTTATGCCCAAAATATGGTTTTCTGTAGTCTATAATTATTATCAAAAAATAAATTTTTTTTTTCATATTTCACAATGATGTATGTAGCCATGTGATCAATAAATGTACAAATCTGATATGAAGGCTTTAAAAGGATTAAAATAGTTTTAAGATAGCAAAACCAACAAAATAGATGTTTCCTTCTTTTTTGTTTGCAATGTAGGTAAGGAGTAAATTATGTCCACAAAAGATGTTCTACAAAACTACCAAAAATTAGAATTGATGCTTCTAGGAATAAAGTCCAAACCTAATACATAAAATAGATTAATTTTAACTTTTGACATTGGGAAACTAGCATAGAAGAGAACATTGTTCCAAGTCATGCAAAGTCCATTAAGGATTGTTTGGAGGGAGGCATATTCTCAAGCATGAAATATCATAGAATTCATTGAGGAGAGGGCATCACTAGCCAAGAAATACCATATGAGGAAAGTGAAGAATGGGTCCCTTGCACTTGCTACCAAGTTCAAAAGATAAGAAAGAACAAGGGAAAAAAATGCCCATCAAGGAAAGAACAAGGAAAAAATGCCCATCAAACCGATGGAAGAGAATTGGACGTAATGATTCCTTGGATTGAAAAGAAGAAGCCATGTACAAGTTATACAACTGCATTGAATACAATCATGGAACAAATGATAATGAAGAGATGAAAGAATAAGAAATCAGTTTTAGTAGATGTAAAGGCAAAAAATCTAAAGAGAAAATAATTGAAACTCTACCTTATACATTCGGCCTTGCTATTTCCAAATCTAAACTTCCAAAAGATCGATCACCTCCTTTTCAAAATATCAAGTTTCCAACTCCAATCGTGAGCAAGCTAGGGCAGAACCAGGGCATCCAATTTTTTTTTCTGGTGATGGTGCATCAAGTGTCCAACTCCAACAAAACATCCCATGCATGCGAAAAACAAAAAAGATGAAATGTTTTTATTTTTTACATCTAAGCCCCCCATTTCAACCAACACGGGGCTTAGTTTTAAAATAAATAAAAATTGCCTTCTACATTTTGACCAAACTAAACTTTTTTAGTTGATGGTCAAAAATTTTGGTAGAAAAATGATGTCAAATGTAGTAGTGAAAGTTAGTGAGAGAGTGTTTCACTATGAATGACAAGGCTTTGGGATCAAATCCTTATCTTACGTAGGCAAAAGGATGAATAACTAGGGCCAAAGGCTCACCCAACTATCCAAACCACCCTGCAAGAGTTAACACAATGGAAGAAAACAAAAAGAACAACAACGAAAGGAGGAAGAAGAGTGAAATACTTTTATTGATTCATCAAAATATCTTCATACATGCCCAGCTGTAAGACCTTCTGGGTTATGACCAATTACAAATACATTCACATTCAAAGATCCAACTACAAATTTGCACTTTTAGTTCTACTCTCTAATCTTCCTCCCAAAAACTTACCTAACTCTAAGCCTAAAAACTCTATATATACTTGCCAAAATGACTTACAGATTATTCTAGAACATTACACAAGAGGAAGGCCCACCCAAAAATGGTCTGGATGCATCCCAAGAAAATATCTTAACATAAATGTCATGAACAAAATAAATCCTACAAGTCAGCTCACAGAAATCACATCCAAATGCTGACACTTGGCATATACTGGGTAACTCAGCAAATGAAGAGTCACTTGGCATATACTAGAGCTACAGAAACTCAACATCAACATGTAGAATGAACAAAATGATCAAGATAACAAGGCAACCCAGGATGCTCCTACATCAGACAACCAAGGTTGAAAGGAATGATTATCCTAAATCATTAAGATGTCATAATCTGAGTGGAATCTAACTCAGATTCATGAAGCATGAAGCATCTTCAATAGGCCTATTCAATAGGCCTAAATCCATGAAGCATCTTCAATAGGCCTATTCTTCCACTTCACCAAATATTCATAGTAATCTTTTCCTCTTGTGCTCTTGCCAACTCTTTGGTCCAATATCTATTCAACTTCTTCAATCTGCTTCTTAGGATAATCTTCTAATACAAAAACTTCATCATTTGACTCATGATACTTATACAAATCAGCAATATTGAATATAGGAGATATATCCATGTCATCAAGTAACTCAACTTCATAAACATTACCACTGTCAAACTTCTTCAAGATCTTACAAGGTCCAAATTTCTTCATCTTCAACTTACTATATGTTCCAACTAGGAATCTTCCTTTCTTTAGATGTACCATCACCTCATCACAAACTTGAAAATCATGGTGTCTTGTAGAGTGATCAACATTCTCCCTATACTTTTGATTACTTTGTTCCAACCTCAACTTCACTTCCTTATGCAAAGACTCCATAAAATCAAAAAATTCTTCTACTGTAGTGCTTTTCTTTTCTTCACCAACAACATCTCTCAAATCTGATATACCTATAGGATGCATTCTAGCAACAATCTCAAAAGGTCTGATGATGATATGGCCATTGATATCACCTTTACTAGTTTGGACCAAGAAATAGAGAATGTCCAGGAGTAGAAGGCAGAGGAGCACCAAAAGGTTTATGAGGTTACCCATACCATGCAGGATCTCGAGAAGAAGAGTGAAGAGTAGCCCTCTTATTTTGTCTTTTTGTGTTTTTGCTGTTTCTCTTTCGACTTTTTGTTTTGGCTTTTAATTTGTTCTGTTAAAGACAGTTTGTTCTAGCCTTTTTGTTGGCCTCTGTTGTTGGCTAGGCCTCATGCTTATTATCAGCCATTAGACCTATTTTATTCTAGCTGGGCTTCTTTTTCTTATTATCAGGGTTGTTTTTGTAGCTAATTTTGGGTTTCAGGGTCCCTATAAAACCTGTTTATCTTATCAAAAATAATCTCAAAAGTTGTCTTCCCTATACTCCTATTCATAGAATTATTATATGCAAATTTAGCTTGTGCCAATACCATCTCCCAATTACTTGGCTTATTCCCAACTAAACATCTTAGCAAATTTCCCAAGCTTCTACTCACAACCTCTATCGGTCCATCTATTTGTGGATGGAATGTAGAATTGAACTTTAGCTTAGTACCCATCTTCTTTCACAAAGTCTTCCAAAAATAGCCAAAAAACTTACTGTCTTTGTCTAAAATAATACTTCTTGGTAATCCATTCAATCTCACAATCTCTTTAAAGAAAAGTTTAGCAACATGCTTAACATCTGATGTCTTCTTACATGGTATGAAATGAACCATCTTAGAAAATCTGTCCACTACAACAAATATAAAATCATACCCCTTCACTGTCTTAGGCAATCCAAGAACAAAATCCATACTAATGTCAGTCCAAGGTTTCTCAAGAACAGTAATAGGTGTATTCAAACTAGTATTTTGACTCACTCCCTTTGCAACTTGACAAACTCCACAAATCTTTACAAATTTTTAAACATCCTTATACATTTGTGGCCAATAATACTTCTCTTTCAACAAACTCAATGTCTTATCAATTTCAAAATGTCCAACTAATTCACCACTATGTTTTTCCTTAATCAGATTCAACCTCATAGGACTTCTAGGAATGCACAATGAATACCTTTGAACAACATACCTTCTTGAATGAAATATTCATCATACTTACTTATGTGGTCCATTAGATTTGGTGCTCTACACTCTCTCCACACCTCAGAAAAATCAGGATCAACATCATACAACTCTTTCATTTCATCAAAATAAAGAACTTCAACCTTCATTTCAGTCAACAAAGAATGTATTCTACTCAATGCATTAGCAACTCCATTAGTAACTCCACTCTTATGCTTGATTACAAATGTAAAACTCTGCAAGTATTCAACCCACTTCATATGTCTCTGATTCAATTTATGTTGACTTCCCAAGTATTGTAAAGCTTTATGATTAGTATACAACACAAACTCCTTAGGAATCAAATAATTTCTCCACTTCTTCAATCCTTGAACAATGGCATAAAATTCTTGATCATACACAAAATATTTCCTTTTAGCATCATTTAACTTTTCACTAAAGAAAGCAACGGGTTTACCTTCTTGACTTAATACAGCTCCTATTGCATTACCACTTGCATCACATTCAACTTGAAATACTTTGTTGAAATTAGGTAAAGCCAATACAGGTAATTAAAGAACATTTTGTTTCAAAGTCTCAAAACTCTTATCAGCTCCATGTGTCCACTTGAATTCCTTTTTATCTCCCCTCATTGTTTCAGTCATAGCATTACAAACAACACTGAAATTCTTTATAAACTTTCTATAAAAATTAGACAAACCATGAAATGATCTTACCTCACCCACATTCTTAGGTGTAGGCCATTCCAATTTTTTTTTAACCTTCTCAAGATCCATCTTCAATCCATCAACTGAAATCATAAATCCCAAATACACAATCTCCTCTTGCATAAAAGAAAACTTTTTCAAATTAATTAGCAACTTTTCCTCTTTCAACCACTGCAATACTTGTCTAATATGCTCAAGATGTTCTTCCTTAGTCTTGCTGAATATCAAAATATCATCCAAATAAACAATCAAAAAATTACACAAGAATCTTTTCAGAACTTCATTCATCAACCTTGTAAAAGTACTAGGTGCATTAATCAAACCAAAAGGCATAACCAACCATTAATACAAACCATATTTTGTCTTGAAAGCAGTCTTCCATTCATCACCTTCTCTGATTCTAATCTGATGATAGCCACACTTCAAATCAATCTTGGTAAAATACTTTGCTCCACTCAAACAATCCATTATGTCATCCATCCTTGGCATAAGAAACCTATATTTCACTATGATTTTGTTAATAGCTCTAGAATTGGTACACATTCTCCATTCTCCATTCTTTTTAGGTGCAAATACAGTAGGTACAAAACATGGAATCAAGCTTTCTCTGATTAAACCTTTCTACAAAAACTCATGCACTTGTTTGTTAAGTTCTTCATTCTCTGCAAGTGTCAATCTATATGGTGCTTTGTTTGGCAAACTAGCTCCAAGAATTAGATCCATACAATGAATTATACTTCTTACTAGAGGTAAACCATTAGGAACATCATCAATAATAATTTCTTTATAGTCATTTAGCAATTTAGTAATTTCTACTGGCACTCGACTATCACTATCTGCTAACTCGATCATTACTAGCTTCTGCTGCTCAGTCATTACTACCAACACTCAATCCTCTAGGAACTATGGCAAAAGAGACTTGATTCTTTTTCATTTCCTTTTCAATTTGTTTCCCATTAACCATGCAATTTTTTACAGTAGTACAATTAACCTCATTTGGACTTTCAATCAAAGGAATCAATGTTTGTTTCTTCCCATTTACCCAAAGAGTATATTGATTCAATCTTCCATCATGTATAGCATATCTATCATATTACCAAGGTCTACCCAAAAAAATATGATAGCAATCCATGGGCATAATATCACACAAAACTTCATCAAAGTAATGTCTAATTTCAAACTTCACAAGGCATTGCTCACTTACCACTATCTTATGCTCATCTTTGATCCATGAAACATGATAAGGTTTTGGATGTTTTAGCCTCTGCAATTGCAACTTGGTAACTAGCTCTTCTGATGCTAAATTTGTAGAACTTCCACTGTCAATAATCACCTTGCAGCATTTTCAAGCCATCTTACATCTGGTCTTGAAAATACTTTTTCTTAAAAAAGATTCCTCATCACTTACCCTATTATATAAGGTTCTTCTCACCATCAAATTTTCTCCAGCCTTAGGTCCACTTGGTGAACACTCATCATCTTCTTGAATCAAAGCATTTCTGTTACCTTGCCTACTTTCAGAGGATCTACATGCAAAAGATCTATGTCCCTCTTTACCACATCTAAAACAATTAAAATGAAATCCACCTCTAGAATAGGAATTACCTCTTCCTCTGTAAGAATTAGTGCCTCCTTGGTAAGAATTACCACTTTTCCATTCAGTCTTTCCTTTGTCATCATTCTTCCATTTAGATTTGCCTTTATCCTATATAAAACTGTTAGATCTACCATTTTCTCTAGAAGATCTACCTCTGCCTCTTTGGAATCTACCATCTCTACCTCTTTGTCAAGATCTCCTCAGCTTTCAAGGCATATTTATATGCTTCTTCTACACTTTCCAGTTTCACAAAACTTATTTCATCTTGAATTCTAAATCTCAATCCATTAATGTACCTTGCAATTTTCTCAACATCATCATCCACATGTCCAGATCTGATGTCCAATCTATAGAATTCCTCGATATATTCTTTCACAATCATGTCCTTTTGTTTCAAATTTTGCATATTTCTCAACAAGCTAACTTGGTAATCAGTAGGAAGGAATTTTTTCTTTACCTTGTTCACCATCTTTGGCCAAGTTCTGATCTTCTCCTTTCCTCTCCTTTGTCTATCAGTTTGCAAGTGCTCCCACCATAGTGATGCATGACCTTTCAACCTAGTGACTACAATCTTCACCTTTCTATTACCAGGAGTGTTTTCATACTGAAAGAACTTCTCCATATCAGAGATCCAATCCAACACAACATTGGTATTCAATTGTCCATCATAAGGAATAACTTCTACAGTAGGCTTTGAATTTTCCCTAGACAATATTTGCAATAATCTTTCCTCATCTTGATCTTCTTTAGGTTCTGGATTATGGTTTGGTGCTGCTGCTTTGTCATCACTTACATCATCAAGATGTGCTCCTCTCCTCTGGGCTATCTCCACAATATCTAATCTAGCTACAATTTGTCTCAACTGATCCAATATAGCATTATCAATATTATTTCATCTACCACAAACCATCTTTACAAATTAGGTTCCTGCAAGATCGTAACCCTCTACAAGTTATAGGTCAAATTTGTAGATCTGCCATCTTATAACCAAATCCCAATTCAGGGTTCTACATGATCCAATCTCCATGAGGACAAACCTTAGGCTCTGATACCAGTACAAGAAAAAGGATGAATAACTAGGGCCTAAGGTTCACCCAACTATCCAAACCACCCTACAAGAGTTAACACAATGGAAGCAAACACAAAGAACATCAACCAAAGGAGGAAGAAGAGTGAAATACTTT
Source organism: Cupressus sempervirens (assembly GCA_028749045.1). Taxonomy (NCBI): domain Eukaryota; kingdom Viridiplantae; phylum Streptophyta; class Pinopsida; order Cupressales; family Cupressaceae; genus Cupressus; species Cupressus sempervirens. The sequence continues at coordinate 110,949,021 of CM053783.1, forward strand.
TATTGATTCATCAAAATATCTTCATACATGCCCAGCTGTAAGGCCTTTTGCATTACGGCCAATTACAAATACATTCACATTCAAAGATCCAACTACAAATTTGCACTTTTAGTTCTACTCTCTAATCTTCCTCCCAAAAACATATCTAACTCTAAGCCTAAACACTCTATATATAGTTTCCAAAATGGCTTATAGATTATTCTATAACATTACACAAGAGGAAGGCTGACCCAAAAATGGTCTGATTCATCCCAATAAAATATCTTAACATAAATGTCATGAACAAAATAAATCTTGCAAATTAGCTCACAGAAATCATGTCCCAATACTGACACTCAACATACACTAGGTAACTCAGCGAATGAAGAGTCACTTGGCATACACTGGGTAACTCAAAAAATGGAGAGTCACTTGGTGTACACTGGGTAACTTGGTGAATGAAGAGTTACTTGGCATACATTGGATAACTCTACAAATGAGAGTCACTTGGCATACATTGGGTAACTCGATGAATGAAGAGTCACTTGGTGTACACTGGGTAACTCAGTTAATGAAGAGTCACTTGGTGTACACTGAGTAACTCAATTAATGAAGAGTCACTTGGCATACATTGGATAACTTGGCAAATGAAGAATCACTTGGTGTACACTGGGTAACTTGGCAAATGAAGAGTCACTCGGCATACACTAGGTAACTTGGTTAATGAAGAGTCACTTGGCATACATTAGGTAACTTGGCAAATGAAGAATCACTTGGTGTACACTAGGTAGCTTGGCGAATGAAGAGTCACTTGACATACACTGGGTAACTTGGTTAATGAAGAGTCACTTAGCATACACTGCGTAACTCAATTAATGAAGAATCACTTGGCATACACTGGGTAACTTGGCAAATGAAGAGTCACTTAGCGTACATTGGAGTTATAATAAGTGGCATCAATATGCATAATGAACAAAATGAGTAGGATAATGAGGCAACCTAGGATGCTCCTGCATCATTATCTTTCACAAAGGAAGCTTCGAGGGTACAATTACTCAATGGTTTCTTGGGCTACATCTGGCCCCTTCTGGAGAATTGCTCGAAGGATTTGTGTTCTTAATCTTCTCTCTCCCAAGAGAACCTACTCTTTTGCTCCCAAGAGATCCCAACAACTTCAAAGGAGTCATTTCTCTATTTGAGCAAGCTTAGTTGTAGAATAGTGTTAACATGAAGAGGTTCTTATCCTTCTTGAACTTCAAGATGCTCATGTCTATGATCATTAATTAGAAGTATTTTAGAGAGCACTCGAGGGTCTCAAAGGAGATTATTTCCAAGGCAATTGTGGTGTCTTTTATGTATTATGAGTGTGTTAATATTGGGGATAATATTCCCTGGTTGAAGTGGCTTGATTTGCAAGGGTATGAGAGGTAAATGATCAAGGTACAATCACATTTGGACTTGTATATGCAGACAATATCAAATAACCTCATCCATTTGTAGCCACTTGTAGTTCCATCAATATAGATCTATTAAATCTCATCTCAAGGTGGTGGTAGACCCACCAAAGACTTGAAGATAAATATCCAAACTAATCACTAACCAGGCTACCGTTGGTGATTACATTGGATATTTATCTTCCACTATTTATTTTTTTAACAAATCATCTTTTGGTTGAAATTTTGACCAATCTTGGTCTACATTTCCACCAAATTTTGGTAAAAATTTTGACAAATGCATTGATCATGGCTTTGGCATGCTGGTCGATCAAGGATCAGCATTGGTCAAACTTTTGACCAAACTTTTGAGGAAATTTGACCAAATCATTGCTCATGAGTTTGGCATGCTGGTCGATCAAGGGCCAACATTGGTCAAAATTTTGACCAATGTTTGATGCACATTTTGACCAAGACTGGTCAAAATTTTGAAAATAAAAATAGCAACACAATAATTGGTCAAAATTTTGATTTGTTGGTGTTTGAAAATGTTGGAGGGTTTTCAATTATCCCACTGAGAAACTGACATATCTAGGGGTAGCTAACTCCCATTTTCAACATGCCATTTTTGATGATAGGCCAACTATAAGGCATGACCCTTCTTCTACTTCAGGCTCTGCTAAACCTAGGCGGGTAGACCTCAGATTCAAATGATATCGTACCAGTGCAAAAAACATATCCCTAAATCTATTTAGCAAATTTTACCCTTATTTCTCCTAATGACTCATGAAATGACACAGATCTACAGTAGCTGAATGCAAAGCTATGAATCTCATAAGCTGAGTGAGGGTTAAACATTTAGGTCGTTCAACATGAAAGGGAAAGAACATTTGATTAATAATGTTGAATTCAAAAAACCTTAGATATGCAGTAGTAAGACCTAATGATCTTGCAAACTGATCAGTGCCTTAACCATTAGGAAAATACATGAATCACAAACACACATATGGATATCTGAGACATATTTGTATCTTTAGATATACGATCTATCCATTCACCTTGTAAATAGACATCCATGTTCAATCTAAATCTCATTCTTACATGATATCCTTCTCAATAAACCTACAACTCTATTGATTCACTGAAACATTTACATCACCCCTTGAGTTACAAGCAACAATAAGACAACATACAGCCTTAAGGGACTGCAACTACGATCTAGGCTCTTTGTTCAAAGATCATAAAACATTGAAAATTCACTAAGACTGGAGACAAGAATCAGAATGAAACTAATGCAATTATTCTGCTCTTTGTATTATTTCCTTGAAATTATATAGTCATATGCATGAAATAAAAAAAATGAAACAACCTAATAGATATAAACTATCTGTATTAACCTTCTTAATGATATTCATACAAGAGAGAATGTACTAAAAAAATGTGGTATCACAGTATGGGAACACATCAAAACTGGATCCAAAACCTGGTATCATAGCAGTGAGTGGTTTTTTCTCCAAGAACTGGAACCCTTACAATGGATCAAAGAAAGAAAGATATAGACAAGAAAGAATTCTCGGATTTGTTCTGTGCTTGACATGTGTCCACTTGGAATTTCATCTTGTTTAGTTGCAAAACCTCTTTTCTTTCTCTACCCATCTGATCTAATTTTGTTTCATCATTATCCTATAACTAATTTGTAAATATCTTTGATGAAATGATGAAAAACTCTTGAGTTATCAAAATATCTGATAACTTCGTGAAAATGCTAGTGAAATTGAGTTTTTACTGAGTAAATCTAATAAGAATTCAACCTTAATTGCATCTTCACTGTCTATTACTGATCCTATAACTGTATTTTCAATTTGAGCTCATCCCACTGAGAAGGCCCCAAATTTCACATTTTTTGGCTATAACTTGAATAAATGAATTCCAATGTAAAAACTAACTCCAGAATCAAAAAATTTAGATTCTCACAATTTCGAAGATATATAATATCGCATACTTCGCTTACTAGAAACCCTCTGAAAGCTAGTTTGAAAAATGTCCCTTCTACATGAATCTGTGACTGCACCTTTGATTTTAAATTTTGAAAAAATTATTAAAATAACCTAAAGTTAAAACTTTAGATTATTACTCTTTTGAAATTTTAAAAAATTTGCACCTCCACTCCCTTTTGAAAACAATTTTAAAATGAAATTTTTAAAATCATTTTTTTTTTCACCTCCTTCAAACTCTAGGTCAACCCAAGTTTGACTGGTGCCACATGTCAATTTTTTACTAGTCAACTGCTGCAAATGAACACCACATGTCATCTTTTGATTGGCCCACTAGTTACATTTGCTACGTCACTATCTAAGCAGGGCCCACTGACATGTGTCAACAGCTCACTTAACCACTTTATGTATCCACTGAGCATCTCTATTTTGTGGAAATGTGTTGTCCATCGGATCTGCCACCTGGCAGCATCATGTGCGTCAATCTCAGACTGCTCTTTTCGTGCGACCTTATCACTAGCTAGGACCGATTGCCACATGTTGCAATCCTGTAATTTTGCATTGTCTAACCATCAAGCACTTTGGAAATGCGAGCATGCACCCACCACAGGATGAGGACACATGTCAACCTCTGGATGCATCTTGCCACATCAGTTTGCATGAATCTTTGTTCAAAATTTACCTTATGTCTCGTGCCAATTGTCACAACTGGGGCCCACCTACGCATGCCACAGCCTTTCAAAATGTCTTTCTCTTTAAGACACCTCTATTTTGTGTAGAACAATATTTAAACTACAAAAACTTCCTCAGCATGATAGATGTGGGATACATGTTTTTAAAAGAAACCCCTCCCTGTTCTGCACTTTAACTTTGATCTTGGCCTCTTCACCATTTGGAGTCTGGAATGGACCAATTGTTATGAGCTTATATGATATACCCAAACAAGAGTTGGATCTGCATATAGAATGTCAAGCGTAAAGAACCATGGCCTAAAAATAGTTATGGCCTTCATGGTTGGTACCACATTTCCTTTTTATAAACTGATTGCCCCTGTTGCTCGATGCACAGACCTCTTTATACTTTCATGCATTTGGCATGGATGGCTTTAATGTGGACTTCCATATTTTTCTATTGTGAATGTTCATTTGGCACCCCTGTTAACTTTGCCAGGTGAGCTTTTGTTTCATTTGGGTCTGCAACTTGATTTGAAACTCAATGGCGTTGGCTTCCCTTTTTAATGGCATGGGTTAATTATTTTCAACAGTAGCTTGCCTTCAACCTTTGACCACTGGCTGCTCTGTAATACTAGGATCTGTGGATCGTTCTACACTATCATTTAATACAACTGACTTTGGATCATCATTCGTCTCATTTGATGAAGCACTTGGAAGATCAATGTTTTCCTTGTCTAGTTGTTTTACAGTGTAAGGTTGAGCTTCTCTTAATGCTAACTGATATGTCTTTAGAGCATTCAAGATCATCCTCCTGAGATGTGGTACAAACATTGCCTTTATTTGGAGATTTTAGTCTTTTGAGGAGAATCATTATATATTTGGAGCCACATAAAATCTAGTCCCCTTTCTAAATTGACAAGGCCCCTACATAAAGATCTTGCATTTATTTGAGAATACTGACCCAAATTGTAAGTTCTCATGTGCCTTTACAATACTCTTCTCAGTACCATCCACAATAACATGAAATGATTGTCGAATAAGACCAAGAGATGTAACTATATACGCGACATATTGCAAATAGCCTCTAAGGCTAGAATGTATGGGAATGCCACTTATGGCCACGTTCTTCTTAGTGTACAAGTCTCCATACCCTAACTCATCACTTGCATCATCACTTTATCCGTCTAATGTAGTTATTCGGGCCCTAAAGTGGCACGGCTAAAAAAAAATTTCATTTTCAAACACTTGAACCTTCAAACTGATCCATCGAACCATCATGCTGATTAGAAGCAAGTTTGACCACTGATCAATCAATTGAAAACCATTTTACAACTGGTATGCAAACTATCAAATTGGTACCAGAAGGTCTGCTGACTGGCCATAAAAACTGACCCAAATACCTGATCGAGCTCTGAAAACTGGCACACTAATTCTTTGTTATGGATACTTTTACCTTGTCGAATCTCGTCTCATGAAAAATTTGGGGTCAAAAGATATTCGCTGTCAAAGTTGACCTCTTAGAGTTACCTACAAGTAAACATGTCAGAAAACACTAAACTGGGTTCAGATTTGGCTTCAAAAACTGGGTAAACTAATACTTGGGAAGATGAAAACTGGGGCATTAGTTCTCTGTCATGAGGAGAGTATAAATTTTTAATTTGGGCTCATGACCAATAATAGGAAACAAATGGAAAACGATCAAAGTGGGCTACTTGGATTTGCAGACTAGAAACAATGTCAAAAAAGGAATTTTTGCAAATGGAATTGACCTAGAAAAGTGTGCAAATGGATTCGTCAAGACTTAAAAACTCACACACTTGGAGAATTTTTAGAGTACAACATAGTGGTACAATCCATTTGATCTAGGCAATCACAGATCTCAAGTTATAACCTCACGAATAGGGGTACCAAACAATCTGCAAATATTGACACTAGTAAAAAGATAGAAATTGGGTTTAGAATCGCATTTGAAAACTAATCAAACAGATTTGTCATAATTTGAAACTTGAAACATAACAAGTCTCTGACATTTAAAATGCAACGCAAAAGGAATTTCAACATTTTGGTGAACTATTCAAAAGTTATAACACGTCGAACAGGGCCTCCCAAAATTATGTGCAAAGTGCAAATGCATGAAAACAGTAAACTACCAACTTTGAGGGATTCAAAACCTAGTCAAATGAACTCAAAATGGCTTGAAATCTAAAAAATAGGTTCTTAGGTATGGATCTTAGATACTCCCAAAGTGGCATGTCACAAAACATTTCTAGGTGTGAGATATTCAATCACAAACATAGCCTCTTGTCGCTGTTTGACATTTAAGTGAAAAATGCAGATTTGGCACTAGCTCAAAATGAGACTTCACGAAATATCTCGAAATGACAATTTTTCTTCATGAAACACATAGAAACACTACAAGAAAGGTGTTAGAAACATTGAACACCTCTCAGGCATCAAATGGACAACCGGGTACATAGGCATCAAAAAGTGTTTATATGGCTTAAATTTCTCAACAGTGCTCAAAATCAGGGCTACAATTTGGAGCACCAACATTGGCTCTATCTGGGGATGCATACCCCTTGCGGGCATGGAAATATTTTAGATCTCTGCGAGAAGCAGACCACACACTTGATAGCAAAAACTATCTTGAACAGCTTTATTGAAAACTGGGAAACTACTTTAACTATGTACAAGTGATGGTTCCAAGCCACTAAAAAGTTTTAGAACTCCTTACCTCTGTCATATACCTGATTTTCATTTACATTATCTTGAGGAAAATTGAAATTCTCACTTACATCAGTTTCACCACATACATCTGATTTTCTCATTAACAAGTCAGGTGAAACAAAACTGTTATCATTACTTCCATAGTGCATATAAAAATCAAACATACTTTCTTCATCTTGCTCACTATGAAAAAATGAATCAACATTATCATAACAAATGACATCAAACTAAAACTAATCACTACTGTCTGACCCATGGATTCCTTCAACTGAAAACACAAAATTTTGGTATTCTACTACATTCAACGAGTTACATGGATCAGATTGTAACTCACCTTGTGCCTCTGTATATGAAGAGTATGGAAAATCTGATTTCTCCTCACTTGCAACATCAGTACACCATAAATTAGACTGAACAAACACTGCATTTTCTTCATATTTTAGAAAATGATTAGATCTCAAACCACAAGAGTTATCATGAAATTGCATTCTAACAATGTGTTGATCCGTATCAATTCCTTCCTCAAATAACTCACTAGGATAAACCATTTCATTACTATTTGTTTCCTCATCACATGAGCTATCTGAATTTATCTCATCTTCATGAAAATAAGAAAATAATGAATCAGCAATAGACCTAGTCTCTACATCTTCATTCTCAACATAGAAGTTGTCATGTGCATTGATACATGAATTACCATCACATACACCTCCCAAACTTGACATAGCATATTCTAAAACTATATCCTCCTTAGCATCAAATTTAGGGGAAATGGCTTCACCATATGGAAATGCAAAGCATGGAAAAACACAAGCATCCTTAGACATATCAGCATACCTTTCAAAATCATGAGCCAACAAATCGGAAATCTATCAACACTTAACAAGATTTCACTACTAGTTTCTTCTCCTTAGCTGAGATCATTATCTGGATGGCTTGGTACATTTGTAACAATAGATTTTTTAGTAACAGACCATGAAAAATTAGAATTATGATCATCCCATACATCTTCCTTTTCAGACAATACCTCAACAATCGACATTGTAACACATTCACATTCATCACTAAAAAGAAGACGATTACTATTGTCACATTGTTCCTCTTCTTTATATTCATTATCATAAGAAGATGAATCCACATTATGCATATTATCAGACTGTTGATTACTATCCTCTAATTCATAAAGCTGAGACTCTTCATTTTCCATATCACTTTCAACAAACTCATTACATTCACTGATATTAGACTCATTAGCCTTTAAAGCAATTTCACTTTCTATGATAATATCTTGGAATTTAATGATCTTTTCAAATCTTAACTCAGCTGGCCAATCAATCGATTGTGGCATAAAAATTTCTAAGAGCATCATTGACCATGAAGACTTTTTTGGTCTACCAAGCTCATCAAGATTCATGACTTCATGTTTAAACTTCATGTAAGTTTGGAATCCATCAAGATCCTTAATATAACCAATTGCATTTCTCAAGATGAAGACCATATGATCATGATTTTCTCTTTCTAATCTAGCAATCTTCGCATGAAGACCCTCTAACTCATATTGAGATCCAGACTCAGAATCCATCTCTTTTAAACTTTAAATTTCCTACCTCTTTTTCTTAGTGCTGAAACACTGGATGGAGGCAACCATTTCTACCATTCAATTTTCACAAAATGCACATACATGAAAATTGCAAATACCTTTATGTGTTGTTGTATAAAACCTTTGATCTGCTGACTAGCCTGGTGCTAACATGAAATCCTTCACACCACTGATCGAATCCTTTGTAGAGTCACCATCTCCTTGAGGAGGAAAATGGAACCACAACAATGATTCACCTTTTGAAATCAATTATATCAGCATATACAAACAATCACATAAACTGTTAATCAGGAAACTTTAGTTCTTCTTTCCAAAAACACTAGATCTGCCCATGAATACTGAAAGCCTTTGATATTTCAAACAAACCACGCACTGGCATAGAGATTTTGACTAGAGTCACCACTCACATATAGTGAGAAAGATTTTGAAACTATTTATCACTTGTAAATTCTGAACTAGACTTTCAATACGGAAAATCTTGCAAATTCACAATTCGCAGCAAATCTATACAACCTTCTACTAAATAACTTTCTTCAAATACACTTCACAAACTTAAATACAATAGCTAATTCTCAATCCAATGAAGTGTATGAAACCTATCAACTATTCTCGTCCTCTTAGTGCTAAGAATCACCTGATGGAGAACATGCTTCTTAACAATTTATTTTCATGAAAAGAAAATACATGAAAATGAGAATACCTTAAGATCCGGATGACTGAAAGTTCTCTATCCACTAATTACAACAACAGACCCAAAATCTTACCAAATCCTTACTGAACCTTTTGAACTAGCACATAAAAAATCTTACCCAACTTTTGAATGTTTCAACCTCTTCGAATCTACTCTTCTCATGCAACAACTAATCACAATTCATGCATAGAACTACACTGGTACAAAGATTAACTTTGAGTCACCACTCACATTAAGTGAGACATGAATTGCATTAGTCCTAAAGATACCACAAACTGATTTGAAACAACAACAGATAGAAGACCACTCTTCAGATTTATCTTGACTTTGAAACTTCTACACAAAGCTGAAACATAACTCTCTTGACTCTAAAATTACAACAACAACTCACAAATCTGAACTGATTGAAGGTATATTCATTTCTCAACACAATTTACATTCAATTTTAGAACTACTATTGTAAGAGAATAAAGCTTACTAGGGAACATGAAAATCAGCAAAGATATGAACAACACCTCACAACCCCACTGCTGTAGCAACACTTTCCTGATGTATTGAATCTTGTTTTTAAATTCTCAAGGTTTGTCTATTATACCGATTCAATACACTCCCCAGTAGAGTCACCATTTTGTTGGTGTTTGAAAACGCTGGAGGGTTTTCAAATATCCCACTGAGAAACTAACATATCTAGGGGCAGCTAACTCCCATTTTCAACATGCCATTTCTGACAACAGGCCAACTATAAGGCATGACACTTCTTCTACTTCAGGCTCTACTAAACCTAGGCAGGTAGACCTCAGATTCAAATGATATCGTACCAGTGCAAAAAACATATCCCTGAATCTATTAAGCATATTTTACCCTTATTTCTCCTAATGACTCATGAAATGACACAGATCTATAGTAGCTAAATGCAAAGCTATGAATCTCATAAGCTAAGTGAGGGTTAAACATTTAGGTCCTTCAACATGAAAGGGAAAGAATGTTTAATTAATAATGTTGAATTCAACAAACCTCAGATATGCAGCAGTAAGACCTAATGATCCTGTAAACTAATCAGTGCCTTAACCATTGGGAAAATCCATGAATCACAAACACACATATGGATATCTGAGACATATTTGTATCTTCAGACATACGATCTATCCATTCACCTTGTAAATAGACATCCATGTTCAACCTAAATCTCATTCTTACATGATATCCTTCTCAATAAACCTGCAACCCTATTGATTCACTAAAGCATTTACATAACCCCTTGAGTTACAAGAAATAATAAGACAACATACAGCCTTAAGGGACTGCAACTATGATCTAGGCTCTTTGTTCAAAGATCATAAAACATTAAAAATTCACTGAGATTGGAGACAAGAATCAGAATGAAACTAATGCAATTATTCTACTCTTTGTATTATTTCCTTGAAATTATACAGTCATATGCATGAAATGAAAAACATGAAACAACCTAATAGATCTGAACTATCTATATTAACCTTCTTAATATTGTTCATACAAGAGAGAATGTGCTGAAAAAAGTTGGTATCACAGTATGGGAACACATCAAAACTGGATCCAAAACCTAGTATCACAACAGTGAGTGGTTTTTTCTCCAAGAACTGGAACCCTTACAATGGATTAGAGAAAGAAAGATATAGACAAGAAAGAATTCTCGAATCTGTTCTGTGCCTGACATGTGTCCACTTGGAATTCCATCTTGTTCAGTTGCAAAACCTCTTTTCTTTCTCTACCCATCTGATTTGATTTTGTTTCATCATTATCCTGTAACTGATTTGCAAATATCTTTGATGAAATGATGAAAAACTATTGAGTTATCAAAATATCTGATAAATTCATGAAAATGCTAGTGAAATTGAGTTTTTACTGAGTAAATCTCATCAGAATTCGACCTTAACTGCATCTTCACTATCTGTTACTGATCCTATAATTGCATTTTCAATTTGAGCTCATCCCACTGAGAAGGCCCCAAATTTCACATTTCTGGCTATAACTTGAATAAATGAATTCCTATGTAAAATCTAACTCCAGAATCAAAAAATTTAGATTCTCACAATTCCAGCGATATATAATATCACATACTTCGCTTACCAAAAACCCTCTGAAAGCTAGTTTGAAAAATGTCCCTTCTGCATGAATCTCTGACTGCACCTTGATTTTAAATTTTGAAAAAATTATTAAAATAACCTAAAGTTAAAACTTTAGATTATTACTCTTTTGACATTTTAAAAAATTTGCACATCCATTCCCTTTTGAAAACAATTTTAAAATGAGATTTTAAAAATCATTTTGTTTTTTCACCTCCTTCAAACTTCGGGTCAACCCAAGTTTGATTGATGCCACATGTCAATTTTTGACTTGTCAACTGCTGTGATGAATGCCATGTGTCATCTTTTGATTGGCCCATTGGCTACATCTGCTATGTCACCATCTAAGTGGGGCTTGTTGACACGTGTCAGCAACCCGCTTACTCGCTTTATGTATCCACCAAGCATCTCTATTTTGTAGAAATGCGTTGTTCGTCAGATCTGCCACGTGGCAGCATCATGTGCGTCGATCTCAGATTGCTCTTTTTGTGCCACCTCATCGCCAGCGTGGACCCATTGCCACGTGTCACAATCTGATAATTTTGCATTTTCTAACCGTCAAGCACTTTGGAAATACGGGCATACACCCATCGCAGGATGAGGACACGTGTCAACCTCTAGATGCATCTCTCCACATTAGTTTGCATGAATCTTTGTTCAAAATTTAACTTATGTGTCTCGTGCCAATTATCACACCTGGGGCCCACCTACGCATGCCACAACGTTTAAAAAAGCCTTTCTCTTTGAGACACCTCTGTTTTGTATAGAATAGTATTTAAACTACAAAAATTTCCTCAGCACGATAGATGTGGGATATATGGTTTTAAAAGAAACTCCTCCCTGTTCTGCACTTTAACTTTGATCTTGGCCTCGTCACCATTTGGAGTTTGGAATGGACCAATCATTATGAGCTTATACGCTATACCTAAACAAGAGTTGGATCTGTATATAGAACATCAAGCGTAAAGGTCCCTGGCCTAAAAATAGTTATGGCTTTCATAGTTGGTACCACATTGCCTTTTTTAAAACTGACTGCCCCTGTTGCTCGATGCATAGACCTCTTTATGCTTTCATGCATTTGGCATGTATGGCTTACTCAATTTGTGAGTGTTTTCCTTCATAGAGTGGGCTATTTTTTACTTTGATCCTATCATTGGTAGCATGTCCCTTTATTTAAATCTGTCACTGAATGGGCAGCTCCCCTTTTCATGCCGTCTCCCATTCATAGCCCCTTTTCAAATGTTGACTTGCAATTTTTTTCTACTATGGCTTTATTTACCTGTCGTGGGCAATGTTCTTTGACTGCATCTTTATTTTATCTCTTACCTTCCTTTTTCTAATCTCTTCATTTCGTAGAAGGTTATCCTTCCATTTGGGCACAGGCATCCTCTTTTAATGTTGCGTGCTCCTCTGCTCCTATGAGATGTCCTTTTCTTAGCGTGGGATGGCTTCTTCTTACATTGCCCCTACATAAAATTGAGGGTTGCTTTCACAGTCTTTGGTGCCTTCTACATACCCTCTACGTGAACTGCCTGCTGCTCACACGAGTCTCCTATGTTCTCAACGCCCTACCTTTCCTTGAAATAGCTACTCTTTTATTTGTGGCACTTTTCCTCATGTTGATGCTTCTTTACAATGCGTACGTCGTTGTGACTTCTACCTTGCTGAAGTTGTCGACTCTTGCATAGAACTCCCAACGCTTTGTAACATGGGTGCCTCCTATAGATGGCTCCATAATTTTCACTGCGATAGTCCACATGTGCTGCGGCTTCCTTTTGCTAGTATCTTTAATAAGATGGAGGGAAAATATATCCCTTTCTGCCTTAAAAATTTCTTGTAACCCGCCATGTATTATGGCATCTCCTATTTGAAATTGTCCCCCTCTTGCGTGGATTGCTCTAATCTCTTTCGTGGAGTTGTGATGTGAATGATAGCTGCAGTTTCTTCAAACATTGGATGCCAATTGGAGCAGTCTGCCAGTCATGTGGAAAGCATCTTCATTATTTTGACTTGCATTGGATCTAAGTACCCTCACTTTTAATGTGGACTTCCACATTTGTCTATTGTGAATGTTCATTTGGCACCCATGTTAACTCTGCCAGGTGAGCATTTGTTTCCTTTGGGTCTGCAGCTTGATTTGAAACTCAATGGCATTGACTTCCCTTTTTAATGGTGTGGGTTACTTGTTTTTAATAGTATCTTGCCTTCAACCTTTGACTACTAGTTGCTCTATAATACTAGGATCTGTGGATCATTCTACACAATCATTTAATGCAACTGACTTTGGATCATCAGTCGTCTCATTTGATGAAGCACTTGGAAGCTCAATATTTTCCTTGTCTAGTTGTTTTACATTGTAAGGTTGAGCTTCTCTCAATGCTTACTGATATGTCTTTAGAGCATTCAAGATCGTCCTCCTGAGATGTGGTACAAACATTGCCTTTATTTGGAGATTTCAGTCTTTTGAGGAGAATCATTATATATTTGGAGCCACATAAAATCTAGTCCCCTTTCTAAATTGACAAGGCCCTTGCATTTATTTGAGAATTCTGACCCAAATTGTAAGTTCTCATGTGCCTTTACAATACTCTTCCCAGTACCATCCACAATAACATCAAATGATTGTCAAATAAGACCAAGAGATGTAACTATATACACAACATATTGTAGATAGCCTCTAAGGCCAAAATGTATGGGAATGCCACTTATGGCCACGTTCTTCTTAGTGTACAAGTCTCCATACCCTAACTCATCACTTGCATCATCACTTTATCAGTCTGATGTAGTTAGTCGGGCCCCAAAGTGGCTTGACTAAAAAAAAAATTGTTTTCAAACACTTGAACCTTTAAACTGATCCATCAAACCATCATGCTAATTAGAAGCAAGTTTGACCACTAATCAATCAATTGAAAACCATTTTACCACTGGTATGCAAATTGTCAAAGTGGTACCAGAAGGTCCATTGACTGGCATTAAAAACTGACCCAAACACCTGACCGAGCTTTGAAAACTGGCACACTAATTCTTTGTTCCGCATACTTTTACCCCGTCGAATCTCATCTCATTAAAAATTCGGGGTCAAAAGATATACACTGTCAAAGTTGACCTCTCAAAGTTACTTGCAAGTAAACACATCAGAAAACACTAAACTGGGTTCAGATTTGCCTTCGAAAATTGGGTAAACTGATACTTGGGAAGACAAAAACTAGGGCGTTAGTTCTCTGTCATGAAGAGAGTATAAATTTTTGATTTGGGCTCATGACGAATAACAGGACGCAAATGGAAAATGATCAAAGTGGGCTACTTGGATTTGCAGACTGGAAACAATGTCAGAAAAGAAATTTTTGCAAAAGGAATCGACTTGAAAAAGTGTGCAAATGGATTCGTCAAGACTTAAAAACTAACACACTTGGAGAATTTTCAGATTACAACACAGTGGTACAATCCATTTGATCTAGGCAATCATGGAACTCAAGTTATAACATCACGAATAGGGGTACCAAACAATCTGTAAATACTGACACCAATAAAAAGATAAAAATTACGTTTGTAATCGTGTTTGAAAATTGATCAAACGAATTCATCATAATTTGAAACTTGAAACATAACAAGTCTTTGACATTTAAAATGCAATGCAAAAGGAATTTCAACATTTTGGTTAACTGGTCAAAAATTATAACACGTCGAACAGGGCCTCCCAAAATTATGTGCAAAGTGCAAATGTATGAAAACAGTAAACTGCCAACTTTGAGGGATTCAAAACCTAGTCAAATGAACTCAAAATGGCTTTAAATTTGAAACATAGGTTCTCAGGTATGGATACTAGACACTCCCAAAGTAGCATGTCACAAAACATTTCTGGGTGCAAGATATTCAATCACAAACATAGCCTCCTGTCGCTATTTGACATTTAAGTGAAAAATGCAGATTTGGCACTAGCTCAAAATGAGACTTCATGAAATATCTTGGAATGACATTTTTTCTTAATGAAACACATAGACACACTAATAGAAAGGTGTTAGAAACATTGAACACCTCTTAGGCATCAAATGGACAACCGGGTACATAGGCATCAAAAAGCATTTATATGGCTTAAATTTCTCAACGGTGCTCAAAATCAGGGCTACAACTTTAAGTGCCAACACGACCAACGTGGGAAAAACATTTGACAAATTTTCATCAAAAAATGAGTCAAAATGTACTAATGTTCCAAGATCTAATGGTTATAATCATGTATTATTTTTTATTGCTTGGAAACCAAAGAGGGGCCCATAGGGACAGGTGTCATCATTCTAGAGACTTTCTCCAAAACTCTTTTGTTCTTTCACACTTAGGCTTGAAACATGATTATGGCCATTCAATCCTTGTTAGTAGGTCCTTGCTACATGTCACACTTCCGCATCTTTAGGGCCTTTAAACCAAACTATGATATTATAGTTGTGATGTTGTGCTTCTTCTTATTCATCACTTTGTAACTATAAACTTTGACATGTCTTTTAGCCCAACGATGTTGTGATAACCATTTTGTTGACTACTTCCTTCTATTCACACCATTGCAACTTAAAATCCTTTAATTCATTACTGATCCATGATCACACAATTGATAGTGAGTCGCTCCTTTGCAACATGAACCTAAATGCTAGCATTAACCTCTAAGATGTTGTGATGACCATTTTGAAAACCACTTCACTGCTTTGTAGCCTCTTCAATAGCTAAATCTCAAACTAAAGCAACAAGGTGATTGAAAGGATTTCACACCATCACAACTTGAAATACTCATAAAGATATTGACATACAATATGAAAAATGGTTAAAAGACTTAGGGATATAAAAGAAAAGAACATATAACTAAAGTTTTTATGTATCCCTTTTTATTTTTACATGTTATTTTATGAATTATTGATCAGAATATGAGACACAACCCTTTTCTAGGGTTTTTTCATGAGGAATAACAAATTTTCAAAAACCCTAAGCAGTAAAAACACATTTTCTTCCTGATTTTCACAAGGTATTTCAAAACTTTTGGTTCGTAAAAAATAGGCCAATAGATCAAGCCAAGTACTAGTGACTGAGTATTTGAATAAAATGAAGCGCACACACAATGTGAAGGCTAAGACAACTATTATGCACCTACCATGGTACACCACATTTATTGTAGACCTGAATGAACAGATTGAAGGTATATATCAAATTTTTGAAGGTCTTTTTCATTTTGTTGGAAATATAAGAGTAACTAAGATGGGAGGGGTAAATTAGTTACCACTTAAATAATTTTAAATCCCTTAGATGTCAATACAAACTTCCTTTAAACTCACAGCTAGGTTAGAACTAGATATTCACTGCAACTTGGTTAACAAAGAAATCTAGTATATTAATGTGTATTAACCTTTAGTAACTTAGTTCTAGAAAGATAAAGTAATAATCAAATAACATGAACACATGAGACACCAAGATTTAAGGTGGAAACCCAATTTGGGAAAACTACCAATGTAACTAGTTATAACTTTTCACTCTTCTAAAGTGAGGCTTGTTAGGAGCCAACCTTGTTAAAGGTTACAAAACTCATTGCTAGGTGTGACCCTATTATAAGTGGCCTTGTTAGAGATCTTAAGACACTTCAATATAGAAATGCCACCTAGTTAGAGGATTTACAAAATGAATGTTAAGTCAACTTTGTTAAGAGATTTCTTCACTGCTATAATTGTTAGACAATAACAATATTTGACCTGATTTATGAAGCAACTAAATTGCAGATAGAGATTA
Source organism: Cupressus sempervirens (assembly GCA_028749045.1). Lineage (NCBI taxonomy): Eukaryota > Viridiplantae > Streptophyta > Pinopsida > Cupressales > Cupressaceae > Cupressus > Cupressus sempervirens. The sequence goes on from CM053783.1 coordinate 110,965,984, forward strand.
CTATTTTGGCTTATCCTCTAGATCCTCCTTGATCAGAATGTTCTTTGCAACTCCTTGGATACTCTATTCTTAATCAAACATCCTTCTCTATTCACATCTTATCTTCTTTACTTTTTGCCCATTTTTCAATCCACATCTTAACCTTTCATATATATGATATCCAATGTCAAGTCAGCTTGAATACCCTGTCAAAAAATAAATAACATCCACTGAGTTGGCTCACATAAATTGAAAAATGAATAAAACTAATGTGCTAGAGGTCGGCTAAAATTGGGTCACTTAGTTACCATTGAGTTCCTTGGTAACCAACTTGACTTGGCTTACACTGAACTTCTATGCTAACTTACCTAACTCAATTTACAAAGGAATTCCTAAGCTTCTCTTCTTCTAAACTTTTTCTCAGTGAATACTGAAGTCTTTTGAACTCGGTTCCAACTATTAGTACTTGGTAAGAGTATAAAATTTATGTAACATCAACTACAATAAACAATTAAATAATTTTTATCAATAATCTCCCTCTTTGGCATTGATGGCAACACAACATGTCATTAAGAAAAGAAAACTTAGAGAAATCAAGTGATTTGTAAGATTTTATAATATCCTTAGTTTCATTTTGTTTCTCTATCCATCTATGAGAACTCCCTCTGAGATTCTCCCTTTTCCATCTTATCTTCAAACTCCATCAGATCAAGTTCTCCCTCTTGCAGATTGCTACCTCTGATTCTTCTTTGATTACACCAATCTCTCTCAATGAACATATGACATGATTCTCTCCCTCTTTGACATCAAATGCTAAAGACTTGGCAGTGATTTTACAATGTACCTAATGTACTAATTCATATGCAACGAGCTCTAAATTCTTTGCATCAACTTGATAGATCTTCAAAGTAGTTTGGTTGATGCATCACTAATCTATACTCTAGTGTGCATCAGATAGGGGAATGACCCCTAACTTCCCTCTTAGATACAAAAGTGCATCCTTAGATTAACACAAAGGAGTAGGTTGCTGACATGGATCCTTGATTTCTTCCTTCATTCATGAGAAAAATTTCTTGAACCACATTATTTTGCAACAACATATTCTACCTCTACTATAGACTAAGAGATGCAATTCTACTTTTTACTTGTCCAAGACACTACCCTCTTTCCAAGAAAGAATGCTCCTATTAGCATGAATATTGATGATACTACATTGGGGGAGTATACTAAGCATTAGAGAGTATTGACATATTGCATTCATGGCTATTTTTGTCATTGATGTCAACATAGTAGCATGTCTGTGAAGATTGGTAGAGTAGCAGACATAGATCTTAGTTGTACCGACAATGCTTTGCTTTATGGTGATAAGGAAATATTCTATACAATGTCATGATGATGAGGTTTAATGCACAATACATAAGTCAAAGATGTATATATGGAAGTTGTACTTGATTTACTAAGAGAAGTATAGAGATAAAGTGCTTGGAAAGTAGTTTTTGATGTTTGTAGTATATCTTTCATCTTATATGTGATAAGAAGATGTGTAGTCAACTAGTGACTGAGGTCATTTAGATGATGATGTTAGTAGATGTGTAAGCCCTATTATCACACATGTAAATTTGTGTATATACTGTAAGCCAACAATGCTATTGTAATTGTAATTAATTAATTATCTGATTATAATTAATTGGGAAAGCCTCAAGGTCGACTCAAGGAATCATTTTGAAGATATGGTACAAAGGAAAGATGTTTTCCTTGTTTGTGATGTAATATTGTAATTTTTGTATGAAGTGAGAAGTGTGAAAAGGAGAAGAGTGTTTACTGAATGTGAGTAAGCAATCTAAGGATTATTGGATGAGAGTTTTGTGATTTGGTTACAAGATTAGAAGGAAAAAAAGTCTGATTAATAGGGTAGAGAAAGAGGAAGGAAGTACAATTCATTTTTATTATTCTACAAGAAATAATACATAGATCATTTGGATAGTGGGTTCATTGGTCTTGCCCTTGAAGCTATTTGGACAGTGGGTCTAGCTGTCTTCCACAACTACTAACAGGGTTGACACAACTCCTAATAGGTTTGGAATCTCTTAACTAGGATTCAAAGTCTCCTAACAAGGACTGATATGTACTAAATGTTGTTATAGATTCCTAATAGGTTCCATCCTCTAATAAGGAATATCTATATGAGTACATCATCTTGTGGGTACCATCCCCATTGAGGTTTTCCCTCTAATCAAGGGTTTCCCTAGTTAACATATTTGGTGTTATTATGCATGAGTATCATATTGTGGTTTCTGATCATATTTCTCATATGGTTGAAGTTTAATAAGGTTGATAACTACAATGTTAGTTGGATAACTTATTCACACCCCCCCCCCCCCCCCCCCCTCTTTTCTCAATTATATTGGTGGACTATATATTCTAACAATTGGTATTAGAGCATTAGGTCCTTGAAGGATAAGCTTAACAGCTTTGGGAGATTGATGGTGTATATTTTTAGAAAGGATAGTCCTAAATTTGATGGGGCCAACTATGATAGTTGGAAGGAGAAGATGAAAACTTATATGCTATGTATGGGTCTAGGTTATTGGCTCTTGACAAAGAGTAAGAAGATGATAGTGAAAGAAGAGAAGATCGAAGAATGTAGTAAAGCAAAGAGAGATATGTTTATGTGAAACATGAGAGCTATAGAAGCTTTACTATCAGCTCTTCTAGAGAACAAATATAGTGAGGTAAAATCACTTCAAATATCTCATGAAATATGGAAAGCATTAGAATTTATTTTTGAAGGTGATACACATACAAAGAGAGTAAGATTATAGAGTTGGATATGTTCACTTCTAGATGCTAAAATGATAAAAAATGAATCTGTAAGAAACTATATTGGTGGGTATAAGAGATTTTTGTAGGAATCAAGTCAAATGGTGCAACTAAGGAAGAATATGAGGTTGTGTGGAAGATCTTGAAAACTTTGACACTGCCATTCAGGCAATTTTCTCAAATGATTCAACTACTAATCCCCTACACCAAGGAGTTTATTGGGTAAATATTGATTGTAAGCAATAGAAGTGGATCTAAGACAATCTAGAGAATTAACAAGAGTGGAGACAACTTTCAGTACCTTGAATATTTGACCAAGTCTGTCTACAAGTACACATGGAGATTTTGCTAGTAGCAGTAGAAACAAATCTGATGAAGAAAAGAAGATTGAAGAAGGTATAACACTTCTTGTGAGAAGAGAAAAAGATGGTAAGAATATCTTTAAATATTGGAAATGTAATGAGTTTGGTCATTATGCATCTAAATGTCCCAAAAGAGAGAAAAAACATAAGGGAAAGTTCAATCCTAGGAGATAGGAATTTTTTGTATGCTAATGAAAAAGATGAATCTGATTAAAAAGGTCAAAGTGAAAGTGATGATGAGCTAGGATTTGTAGCTATTAAGGAAGATGATCTTGATAGAGAAATTAGAGAAGAAAATGCTCTAGTTTCCCAAGTTGAGAAGAAATCTAACTAGATAATCAATAGTGGTTGTTCACATCATATGACTGGTGATATGAATAAGTTTTTTAAATTTAGAAACTATGATGGAGGTATTGTTAGAGTTAGTAATAATGCAACCTGTCATATTATAGGGATTGGATCCATTACTTTAGATGGAAGAACTAACATTGATGATGTTTATTTTGTTGATGGATTGAAGCATATTTTTTTGAGTGTTGGATAGTTGGTAGACAAAGGGTATCAATTATAATTCTCTAGAAAAGACTTGCACTATCGAGGATAAGGATGGTAAGATGATTGGAACTAGAACTAGATCCAGAGGTAATATATTTCACTTGAATCCCACTAAAATAACTTGTTTCGCTTCTAAAGTGGATAATAATTGGTTATTGCATTAGAGACTTTTTCATATAAACTTTGATAATATTGTAAAGGTAAGTATCACATTTGCAGTCAGAAGTTTACCTAAGATAGTAAAGCCTACTAATGCAGTTTGTAAAGAATGTATTTTGGCTAAGCAGAATAAAGTACCTTTTCCCAGCAAAAAGTTCACAACCACAATGAAGTTGGAGCAGATTTGAGTGGTCCCTCTAGAACAAGAGGATTCTATGGTGAAAGGTATTTTATATTTTTTGTTGATGATTTCACTAGAATCATGTGGGTAGTATTTATTAAAGAGAAGTTTGAATCTTTTGATAAGTTTAATATATTTAGGAATAGAGTTGAGAATGAATCTGGTGTTAAGATAAAGTGTTTGAGAGCATATAGAGGAGGAGAATTCACCTCTAGACAATTTAACATGTTTTGTGAAGAAAATAGAATCAAAAGACAATTGTCCTCACCTAGGACACTTGAATAGAATGAGATTGTAGAAACAAGAAATAGATCAGTAACAGAGGAAAAAAGAGCAATGTTGTTTGAGAATGATGTATCCAAGACATTTTGCAGAGAAGAAGTCAATACAACAGAGTACACTATGAAGAGAGTACATATCATAAAAGGTATGAGAAAGACACCTTATGAACTATGGTTTGGTCATTCACCATCAATTAAGTATTTTAGAATATTTGGAAGAAAGTTTTATATTAAGAGAGATGATGATGTTGGTAAGTTTGATCCAAGAAGTGATGAAGGTATGTTTCTTGGCTATTCATTGAAATCAAAGCATACAAATGCTTTAATCTTAGAACTAAGACAATAGTTGAGTGTGAAAATGTAAAGATTGATGAAAAGTTTGGAACTAAGGGAAAGATGTTAGATTACAATTCAAATGTAAAAGGAGATAACTATGGAATTGTTAGACATAATGCTGAAGTTTTCTTTGAGACTAACAATGATCTGCAAAATGATGTGTTAACTATTGAGCAAAGAGGATAGTAGAGGTCTAAACCTAGAGATGAGATAAGAGTTGAGATGTCAACTCCTACCCCTAACAAGAATCTGATAAAGAATCATCCTCTAGAGCATATAATTGGAAGCAAAGACAAAGGCGTGATGATAAGAAATAGAGTTAATGAGGAGATATGTATGATTTCTCAAGTTGAACCTAAAAGTGAAGATGAAGCATGTAAAGATGATCATTGGATTCAAGCAATGAAGGAAAAATTAGATTAGATTGTAAAGAATGAAACATGGGAGTTAGTTCCTAGACCTAAAGACAAGAATGTGATAGGAACCAAATGGGTATTCAAAAACAAGATGAATGAGCAAGGAAAAGTTGTGAGAAACAAGGCCAGTCTTGTATACAAAGGTTACTCACAACAAGAAGGCATATACTATGAGGAGACGCATGCCCCTGCAGCCAAAATGGAAGTAGTAAGAATGTTCTTGGCTTATGTAGTAAATATGAAGTTCAAAATATATTAGATGGATGTTAAATCAACCTTCCTAAATGGAGAACTTGAAGAAGAAGTATATATTGAGAAGCCTGAAGGTTTTTCTCTAATAGAAGACAAGGATATCGTATGTAGACTAAAGAAAGCTTGTTACCATAAATGTTGATGATACTACATTGGGGTAGTATCCTAAGCATTGGAGAGTATTGACATATTGCATTCATGAATATGTTTGTCATTGATGTCAACATATCAATAAGTTTGTGAAGATTGGTAGAGTAGCAAACAATGATCTTAGTTGTGCGGATATTTTTTTTTTTTTTGTGATATGCAACTAAGGAAATGTTCTATATAATGTCTTGATGATGAGGTTTAATGTGAAACACATAAGTTGAAGATGTATAAATTTTTTACTCTATTTACTAAGAGCAGTAAAGAGACAGAGTTCTTTGAAAGCAATTTTTCATGTTTGTATTATATCTTTCATCTGAGATGTAATAAGTAGATGCATGGTCCAGCCAATGATAGAGGACAATTAGATGGTTATGTTAGCTGATGTGCAAGCCCTAGTATTGTATGTGTGAAGTTTTATATACACTATAAGTTGACAATGCTATTGTAATTGTAATTAATTAATTATCTTATTATAATTAATTGGGAAAACCTCAAGGATGACTGAAGGAATTATTTTGAAGATATGGTATAAATGAAAGAAGTTTTCCTTGTTTGTGATGTGATGTTGTGATCGTTATATGAAGTGTGAAGTAGAAATAGGAGAAGAGTGTTTACTAAATTTGATAAATGATCCAAGGGATTATTGGATGCAAGTTTTATTATCTGGTTACAAGATCACAAGGAGCAAAAGTTTGGTTGATAGGATAGAGAAAGAGGAAGGAAGACCAATTCATTTCTATCATTCTAAAAGGAATAATACAAAGATCATTTGGAGAGTGGGTTCATTGGTCTTTCCCTTGAAGATGTTTGGACAATGGGTCCAGTTGTCTTCCACAAGTCCTAACAGGGTTGGAATCACCTAGCATGGATTCAAAGTCTTCTAATATGGATTGATATGTATTGAATGTTGTTATAGAATCCTAACAGGGCCCATCCTCTAACAAGGAATATTTATATTAGTACATCATCTTGTGGGTACCATCCCCACTAGGGTTTTCTCTCTGATCAAGGGTTTCCCTAGTTAACATATCTAGTGTTATAATGTATGAGTATCTTGTTGATGTTTTTGATTATATTGCTCATATGGTTAAAGTTTAATAAGGCTAATAATTGTGTTATTAGTTGGATAACTAATTCACCCCCATCCCCCCCCTATCAGTTACATTGGTGGACTATATATTCTAACAACTCCTCCACTAATGCTCTTCCTATCATCAATGCTTCTAGCCCAATCAACATCAATAAAGAATTTCAGCTCGAAGTTTCCTCCTTTCTTGTACCATAGATCATAGTCTTGAGTGCCTTTTAGATATCTCATAATTCTTTTGATTTCCATTATGTGATTTTCTCTAGGATTTGTAGAGAATCTTACAACTATAACAAATGCTAACGCAATATCATGTCTTGTGTGAACAACATACTGAAGTTTCTCAATCAGAGATCTATAGGTAGTCTGATTTACCTCTTTTGAATCATCATCCTTGGATAATTTATGTTTAGTAGCTATAGGTGTCCCAACTAGTTTGTAATTTTCCATTCCAAAGGTCTTCAATATCTCCTTGACATATTTTGACTAAGTAATGTAAATGTCATCCTTCATTTGATAAACTTGTAAACCTATTTTACCCCAAGTTTCTGGACAGGGGGACAGGGGGATGAGGAAATGGGTTTTCAAGACAATTTTTTTGGCTGAAATAAGGGATGATAGGGGATGAGTATACATATTGATATTGTTGGAATAATTTAGAATAACTAAGAGGGTAGGGGGTGAATCAGTTATCCAAGGTCTAGATGTATAAACAAAACTATTCACAGCTTAGTGAACCTATAAAACATTTATCTTCATCATCCATGCATCTATAAGATTATGCAATCACTTAAAACTTTAGCTTACTTGTCAAATCTACTTGTAGAAATGTAAACACAAAACATGACATATTCATCAACACACTTGACACAATAATTTACGTGGAAACCCAATTTGGAAAAAACCACCAGTAACATGCTACTCTTTTTCACTCTTCTGAAGTGATGTCCTATGAAAGGCCAACCCTGTTAAAGGTTACAATACACATTGTTAAATGTGACCTTGTTAGAGGATTTCAATCACTCTATTAGGAGTGAGCCTTGTTAGAGGACTTTAGACCATTCACTTGGAATGTCACCTAGTTAAAATATTTACAAATAATTGTTAGGTCAACCTTAATCCAAAGGATTTACCCTAGACTAATACAATTGTTAGAGAGAAATAGTAAGGCTTGATTTGATAACAACTAAAAACTTTATTTGCAAATTATAGATCAAAGTTTTAGTCCTCAATTCTACTTGACCTTCTTACTTTTTAGCTCTGACAACTTGTTCACCCTTCAAGCATTCATATCCTTAAGCCTTCTTGCTCAACATGCCAATGGAGTCTCATCTTAGGTCACTTGATGAAGCAAAGACTCTTGACTCCTTATCTCCCTTAAGTTCTAGCACTTGACCACCTTTTCTTTTTACTAGCCATTCCTATAAATAGGAAATTAAGATCTTTTGCTGCTCATTCTCCATCATCCAAACTAGGGTTAGGATGGATTAGGTAGGATACTATGAATCTATTCCACATTCCATATCTCTTCTAGAAACTTCTTCTTGAATGCTCTTTGAATTCACCTAAAAAGAGTTTACCTTGAATTCTATGCTACCAGCTCATTAATCTTATCTTCCACCTAGTTCACAAATTCCAAGAAAATAAACTTGTTATCTTAGATCCATCAAATTCACAATCTTTTAAATATTGTAGCCACTCGACATTATCTAACTTCTGCTGCTCAGCACACATTGTGTTTCTCAACATCCTTTATGAATTTACTTGGCATGAACTAAAGTTTACTAGTGCTCGACATCAACTAAACTTTACTCAACATCCACTGTTCTACTTGGCATACACTAGAATGAACTTTTACTCAGCTCCAACTAGTTTTTTTCTTGGCTTGTATTGACTTTTCTCGACACCTATTCTCCACTCGGTCAAGTTTGGTAGATAATCTTTGTGTAAATTGTTCTTCTAAAATTTCTTAGTGTAACCAGCCTTTGTCACCTTAAGTAGAATATCAATACATCATTTTATCAGTGTCTTAACTAATTTTTGTACTTTTGTACATAATCATAACTCAACCTTTCCTCCAAGTGCTATTATTACATCTTTTGATCAAATCCTCTTCATCAATCAACTAAGTGATAGTACTTAAATCATATAAGTAGTTGTCTTACCAACAAATAGCAAGTTTGACATCAGTGAAAAAATAATGATTGAAACAATAATCTCCTTCTTGTAATCTAATCACAACAATATCCCTCAATAATGATCTTTTTCAATCTGATCTCAACAATCTCCCTCTTTGGCATTGATGGCAAACCAAACTAATCAACCAAATGAAAAAACACTTTGTTCAACCAAACTAACTAGGTTAAAATAGTAAGACAATACGAAAAAGAAAATAATTCCTTGTATTGAAATCTATCCCTCTACCAACAACTTCCATCTTCAGAATAGGTTACAAAACTCTTTCTTATAACTCCCTCTATGTTTCTTCTTATGTCTCCCTCTTACTAGGTAGATGTTAGGATTTCTCCCTTCTCTGATCAAGAAATCTATCCAATTATCATTACTTTGATCAGCAATTATTTCTCTCTGAGATCCATTTTATATTTCTCACTCTGATCAGTAATTCTTGATCAAAAATCTCTCCCTCTTTCTTGGCAATTATCTATTGATGTCTTCCTCTTGATCAGTAAATCTCTCCCTCTTTGACAACAATGTCAAAGACTTGTCATCTTAACATGTAGATATAAGCTTTTCAGTTTCTTTATTTTCTCCCTCTATCATCTTGCTTGTGACTAATTTGTGTAGACACTTAAAATTGTCCTAAACACCATATTAATTAATTTTAATATTTTCCATGACATTGTAATTAATTATTAATTAATTAATTATATTTCTCACATTCTTCTACTAATTTAATTAAATTATTTTAATTAAATGAGTTCATTATCCTAAGTATTTAAATTTAATTTAAATACTCCTAGTCTTAATGTGTTAAATTAATTTAACAGATGTTTCTCCATCATCCCCTTTTTAAAGTAAACTTTGTTTATTTAATCCTCACATCCTATTAATTCCTCTAAACCTATGATTAAATTAAATCCTATTTAATTTAATCCTAATCCTATCCTAAAACCTAGTCTACAACCATCACTCTCATCCTTCTAAGCCTACCTATTACTTAATCTCACTTTATTATCTTAAATCCCTTTTTAAACACCTTTTAGCTCGTATGAGTTTGCTCACACATGTGTGAGAAACTCTTGATCCAATAAAGCTTCCACCTCTTACACATTTGTCTCCCATTCCTTCCCCCAAGGTTTCTCACACATGTGTGAGCACACATTGAGCCTCTCAAACATTAAAGGCTCTTTTTGACTTTTGCATGGCTTGTCCTTTTGCCCATGTGTCTCCCTTGTGGAACCTATGTGGATGCCACATAGATGCCACCTCCCCAAGGCCTCTCTCAAGCCTATAAATAGAGCCCTTGTCTCAAGCATTATCCATCTCCTCCATATGCATTTTTATCATGCCAGTTTAGAGTTAGGACTTTCTAGAGATTTTATGCATAGTTACTAACCCTTTCGTAGTTGTTTATTTCTTGCATTTCTTTGTATATTCATGATAGTATTACATTCTTAGATTTTCTTTCTACATCCATTTTCATTATCCATTGAGTGCTCTCAAGAATGGTTGCTTCCATAGTCATCTCTTGAAGTATTCTTCATATTTAGCTTAGTTGCATATTCATTATTGCATCTTTCATCATCTTGGGATTCATAGTTGTGTTTGGGGAGAACACACTCACATCCCTCCAATCTAAAACACATCAACATGGCCTCTCATGGGTGCCTTTATTGAGTTGTTTGAGGTTGCATGAGGACTTGATTTATTGGTTGCTTGGAGTTGCAAAACTCAAGCATAATATTAGTTGTGTTTCATTTGGTCTTGAATATCTTAATATCTATGTCCAACTAATGTTTGTTCGTTAACTCTTCTAACAGGTCAAATTATCTTGCATACAATTTGAATTTTTAACTCTTTGATTACTTTAGGAAACTCCTAAAGTAAGATCCTTTGCATCAATTTGTAACATATGAAAATCAACTTGTTTGATGTAGGGCACTCCTCTTTGTTACTTAAATAGCTTTTGATAGGGGTATCACCCCTAGTTTAACTCTTAAAAACTCATGAGCATCCTTAGGTAATACTTTTGTGAAGATGTTAGCAATTTTTTGTGTTAACATATTCCATCTTCACTTCTTTATCTTGAACTAATTCTCTCAAGCAATGATACTTTATTGCAATATGCTTAGTCTTTGTGTGCATCATAGGATTCTTTGATATATTGACAACACTTGTATTATTACTGGTTCTGTGATCTCTTCCTTCATACCTTTGAGTATCTATTTGATCCATATAATATTTGTACAATTTACAGTAGTAGCAACATATTCAACTTTAGTAGTAGATTGTGAGATACAATTTTGTTTCTTACTAGTTCATATAACTAGTCTCTTGCCTAAGAAAAATGCTCCTCCATTGGTGCTTTTTCTATCATCAATGTTTCCAGCCCAATCAGCATCAATGTAGGCTCTTAATTCAAATTTCTCATTTTTATTATAGTATAGACCATACTCCTCTATTCCTTTTACATATCTCATTATTCTCTTCACATCCATCAAATGATTCTCCTTGGGATTAGCAGAGAATCTTGCAACTATCCCTACAGATAATGCAATGTCAAGTCTGCTATGTACCACATATTATAATTTTCCAATCATAGACCTATATAATTATAAATTTACTTCAACTAAATCATCATTCTTTGACAACTTGAGTCCTATCACCATAGGTGTACTTACTAGTTTTGAATCCTCCAATCCAAAAGTTTTTAGTATTTCTTTGACATATTTTGACTGAGTGATGTATATACCATATTTCATCTAATATACTTGCAAACCCATAAATAATTTGATCTCTCCAAACATAGACATTTCAAATTATTTCTTCATTTCATTTGAAAAAGCTTTACATAAGGCATTTTGACCTCCAAATATGATATCATCAACACAAAATTTAGATAACAAAATACCTTTGCCTTTCTCTATCTTTATGTATAAATTGTTGGTATCATTAGTCCTTTCAAATCCAATCTTCACAAGATACTTATGAAGCCTCTCATACCATGCTCTTGGTGCTTGTTTCAAACCATATAGAGCTTTATGTAATTTACACACCATGTTCTTATTGTTAATATTAACAAAACCTTTTGGCTATTCTATGTAAACTACTTCTTCTAATATACTATTTAGAAATGTAGATTTAACATCCATTTGATAAAATTTGAAACCTTTGTATGCAATATAAGCAAGTACAGTTCTTACTCCTTCCAATCTAGCAATAGGGACAAATGTCTCTCCATAGTCAATTCTTTCTTCTTGTGCATATCCTTTGTAGACTAATATTGCCTTGTTTCTTGTTACTTCACCATTTTCATTTAACTTGTTTCTAAATACCCACTTGGTGCCAATCACATTCTTGTCTTCTAGTTTGGGAACTAGAGTCCATGTCTTTTTTTTTTTCTCAATTTTTCCTATCTCTTCTTCCATTGCCTTACTCCAGTCTTCATCTTCTAATGCATCTTTTATTGATTTGGGTTTTTTTATGCTTAGCAAACATGTATTGTTTCTAAATCTATTTCTTGTCACTGGTCTAGCATCTTTATCTCCAATAATTTATGTGACAGGATGATGTCTTTTGACATATTTAGACAATCTTGGTTCAACTCTTATTTCTTCATTTGATCTTTCAGTTTCAAAATCATTTTGTACATCTCTACCAGGTAACTCAGCATCTCTACTAATCTTAGAATCTAAATGTGCTTCAACTTCATTTTGTAACTTTGCTCTTGGATGTAGCTCAGTTCCTGAATGCAACTTGACATTCATGTTCTATGGCTCAACAATTATTGACACTTGTTGTTGGTTTGTAGATTGATTTGCAACATCTTCTTTAGTAGGCATACTCTTATAAGAGTATACAAATGATTTGTGTTCTTCTAGTTCTTTCATAGGTTCAGCCTCATATACTTCTATATATTCATCAAAATTCACATTTGCACTTTCCACAATTTTGTTAGTATTAGTATTTAAACACTTGTAAGCTTTACTTCTTGTGGAATATCTTAGGAATATACCTTCTTCACTTTTGGCATCAAGTTTACCATTCCTAAAATCTTTAAGAATGTAACATTTGCTTACAAATACCTTAAAGTATTTTACATTGGGTGAGTATCCATACCATAGTTCAAAAGGTGTCGAATGAGTACCTTTCTTGACTTGTACATGGTTCAAGGTATAGACAATTGTAATTAGAGCTTTTCTCCATTATTTTAAAACAACATTCTTCTCCATCGTGAGTGTTCTAGTACAATCCATTATATATTTGTTCCTCCTTTCAAAAATTCCATTTTGTGGAGGGGTTCTAGGGGCAGATGTCTATCTTTTCATTCCTCTATCATTATAAAACATCTCAAATTCATTTGATGTGAATTATCCTCTTCTGTTAGATCTTAAACACTTTAGATTTTTACCTGTTTCCTTCTCAAATCTTGCCAAGTACCACTTAAACATTTGGAAGGCATAAGATTTCTTTTTCATAAACATAACTACCATCATTCTAGAATAATCATCAATAAATAACATAATATACTTATCTCCTTTGTAGCTTTGCACTTCAATTGGTCCACACAAGTAAGTATGAACAATTTCTAATATTCCTTTAGAGGTATGAGTTTTACTTTTAAAACTTGACTTTGTTATCTTGCCCAATTGACATTTTTTGCACATTACATTATCAGGCTTATTCAACTTAGGCAATCCTCTAACCTTTCTCATGTTATTAATACTGACCAGGTTATCAAAATTGACATGACATAACCTTTTGTGCCACAACTATACATCATCAAATTTTACAACTAGACAAGTAGCATTGTCTATATCAAGATAGAATAAATTACTTCTAGTCTGATCACCTTTTCCAACCAATCTTCCATTTGTGTTGTATATCTTAGAAACCTTGTTTTTAAATTCAACCTTACATCCCAAATTATTCAATTGTGACACACTCAAGAGATTATAGTTAAGTCCTTCAACATAGTAAGCATTGTCACATAGAATCTTATCTATGAGCTTGATAGAACCTTTTTCCTTTTATTAGACATGGTGCATCATTACCAAATCTTACACTATTTCCATCATAACAATTCAAGAAAATGAACTTACTTTTGTCTCCAGTCATGTGATGTGAACACCCACAATCAATGATCCACCTACCATTCTTGTGTATACAGGTCACAAGTGTAGTTGCCTCATCTTCATTAGATTCATCCTTCATTACAACATATACCACTCCATCATCATGTTCATCAAATTTTTCCTCTTTAGCAATGTAACATGATTTTTTTCCTTTATCTTTGTAGTCCTTGTTGTCTTCATCTCTCCTACTCTTGTACTTGTCACCACCTATATAGTTTTTCTTCTCTGGACATCTGGCAACAATATGACAAACCTCATTGCAATTAAAACAAATGATAGGTAATTTACCTTTGAACTTACCTTTACCTTTGTGGAATCTTCTTGCTAGTAGTGCTTCAAGTTGTTCAACATCCTCCTCATCTATATCAATGTCACTAGATACATACTTTATCTTTTTTTTTCTTCTTCTTCTCATCAAGTTCCTTCAATGACACTTTAGCTTTCAAAGTAGATTCAATATTCTCAGGTTTGTAATTATCAAATTTAGATAGCTAAAAAGAAATGAGTCTTCCTACTAGTCCTTCAAGTGATAGATCATTCCCTAGTATGCATCTTAGTTCTTGAATTGTAGATACTCTAATAACATATATAGGTAGTAGTGTTCTTAAAACTTTGCTTAACATAGTATCATCATCTAATTTTTCATTAGCTCCTCTTATTGTATTAACTACTTTTATCCTTGCAACATAATGAGCAATATTTTTTCCTTCTTCCATTCTCATATCATCAAACTTGCCTCTGAGACTTTTAGCTTTGGCTCTAAGAACAATGGTGTCTCCTCCATAGATGGCAGCAAGGGCATCCCACATTTTCTTTGCATTTTCAAGACCTTTGATATCATCAAATTTTACATAACTTAGGGTAGAGGCAATCTCTAGCATTGCCTGGTTATGTTATTTCTTCTTTCTTATATCCTCAGTAGTTGGGGCTCCAACAGGGTCAACATGCTCAATGGTAATGGTAGATTGTGCATGATCTCCGAGCCCTCCAAGGTGTAGCTTCATCAAACTTTTCCATGCAGGAAAGTTATCTCTATTGAGCTTTGGTACTTCTCTTTTTGACATCTTGATCTTTGTGCTTCTAGTACCTTCAAACTAGTCATCTTAAGCAGATGGCTTTGATACCAATTGTTGGAGTACTTTAGAATAACTGAGGGAGGAGGGGTGAATTAGTTATCCAAGGTCCAGATGTATAAAAAAAACTTTTCTCAATTTAGTGAACCCATAAAACATTTATCTTCATCATGCATGCATCTATAAGATTATGCAATCACTTAAAACTTGTAGGTTACTTGTCAAATCTACTTGCAGAAATGTAAACATGAAACATAACAGATTCATCAACACACTTGACACAATGATTTATGTAGAAATACAATTTGAGAAAAACCACCAATAACATACTACTCTTTTTCACTCTTCTGAAGTGATGCCCTATGAAAAGGCCAACCTTATTAAAGGATTTCAATCACCCTGTTAGGAGTTAGCCTTGTTAGAGGACTTTAGACCATTCACTTGGAATTTCACCTAGTTGAAGGATTTACAAATGAGTGTTAGGTCAACCTTAATCCAAAGGATATTCCCTAGACTAATACAATTGTTAGAGAGTAACAGTAAGGCTTGATCTGATAACAACTTACAACTTCATTTGTAGATTACAGATCACTATTTTAGTCTTAATTCTGCTTGGCCTTCTTAGTTTTCAGCTCTAACAACTTGTTCACCCTTCAAGCATTCATATCCTTAATCCTTCTTGCTCAACATGCCAATGCAGTCTCTTCTTAGGTCACTTGATGAAGCAAAAAGCATTGACTCCTTATCTTCCTTAAGTTCTAGCACTTGACCACCTTTGCTTCTAACCAATCATTCCTATAAATAAGAAATTAAGATCTTTTGCTACTCATTCTCCATCATCCAAATTAGGGTTAGGATGGATTAGGTAGGATATAATGAATCTATTCCACATTCCATATCTCTTCTAAAAACTTCTACTTGAATCCTCTTTTAATTTTCTTTAAAATGGTTTACCTTGAATTTTATGCCACCAGCTCATCAATCTTATCTTCCACCTGGTTCACAAATTCCAAAAAAATAAACTTGTTAGCTTAGATCCATTATGATCTTTTAAATGATGTAGCCACTCAACATTATCTTCCTTCTGATGCTCAACACACACTATGCTACTTGACATCCTCTATGAATTTACTTGGCATGAACTAAAGTTTACTGGTGCTCAGCATCAACTAAATTTTACTTGGCATCCACTATTCTACTCAACATACACTAGAATGAACTTTTACTCGGATCCAACTAATTTTTTGCTCAGCTTGTACTGACTTTGTTCAACACTTACTCTGCACTCGATCAAGTTTGGGAGACAACCTTTGTGTAACTTTTCCTTCTAAACTTTCTTAGTGTAACCAACCTTTGTAACCATAAGCAGATTATCAATATATCGTTTGATCATTGTTTTAATTGATTCTTATACTTCTTTACATAATCTTAACTCAACCTTTCCTCTACTTGCTATTGTTACATCTTTTGATCAAATCCTCTTCATCAATTAACTAAGTGATAGTACTTACATAATATAAGAAGTTGTTTTACCAACAAATAGCAGGTTTGACATCAGTGACAAAATAATGATTGAAACAACAATCTCCTTCTTGTAATCTAATCACAACAATCTCCCTCAACAATGATTTTTTTCAATCTAATTATATATATTCATGAATTTTAAAATTACATAACATTGTCACATTCATCATAGCAACATAGTTTAAAATTATCAATTTCATTCATCAAATCAGCATAGAACATAACATCAAATTGAATCATAGTTTAAGAATTGGAACATAGGATGACATCAAATGAGAGAATCAATCTACCATAGATTATACTTTAGAGCCCTTTCCTGTGGGTTTTGAAGGAAAATCAAATTTATTGTGCCAAATCTTCCTAGATAGGTAGCAACCATCTTGTTTGGGTAGTAATCAGCTATAACAATTTAATTTTGGGCAATTATTGCTTCTATTAGAGCATTATCAAAGGTGAAAACAATATGAGTATTCCTCAACCCAGCAACAATCATTTCTAGGTCTGCAATATGAATATCAAATAAAAGTCTAATTTACAATCATTTTTAGGTTTGGATTGTTGAACAAAAGTTGAAGTTTTAATTTTCAGTTATAGTTGGATGCTAAGTTTGTAATGGCTTCCAAAAAAACTTTCAACATGGGTTATATTAACATATTTTATTATTTTAATGTGGGGCCAACAAATGGGCAAAAAATCACCATTTTTAAATTTTTTTTTAAGTTGAATTTTATTTTAAAATTAGAAACTTCAAGTAGTCCCCAAGATGAATGGGAAATGGCTATGGAGTCCCTAGGATAGTCAACACCATCTGGAAACACGTTGATCATTTTTGAAGTTTTGGGGATGGGTTTCTAATTTTCTTGTGTGAGGCCTTACCCTATCTGCCCTAGCATAGATAACATATTTGCATTATGATACTTCTAATTCAACATTTTGATACACTTTTGAGACTATAGGGTTATGTCATTTTAATATCTACATTTTGATTATCCACACTTATGTCTCCACATTAGGACCTAATTGATATAATTAATGATTTCATTTCATGTTCTAAATTATTTCAATTGCTTTAATAGAAACTAAATTTGTAGATATGCTTGAAATGTCAAATTATAATGTTAAAATAGAAATTAGTGTTAAAGGATAGATTTTGATATGCAATAGAACCTAATTTACATGCCTGGTGACTTAATAGTCATGGATTTAATATTTCATCACTATGATAGAAAATAAATTATAAGGTTGTTCAGAATGTAATTCAGACCCTACTAAGTAAAGATCAATATTGATATGTAGGGCTTGATATTTTAATGTTTCAAATATTCTACATGGAAATGATTAGAAAAGGGAAAGTTAATTTGAAATGATGAAATATGCAAGTCTAATGTTGAATGGGATAATAATTTATTGCACATATTTACTTATTTCTTACATGATTTTCTTGGACTACTGATGCTTGAGTTTAGTGTGTAGGAATTTGACCATGGGGTTTAATAGGGAACCAAGGCTCAAGCCCATGTGAACATAACATAGCCAAGGTGAATCTTTGGAAGATTCAAAGCCTCATTGTGATATATTTATTTTGCAAATGTGAGTTCTCATGTGTAGTAAATTTAAATTCATGAATACATTAGAGACATGTCATTATGAATTGTGATGTGTTTTAATGTGTCACTTGACACTTGTGTTGTCCATGTGGAGATGACATGTCATTCAAGGTTTGGCAAGAAGTAACCTAACCTAAATCTAACCCCAATGTAGTACCCAAGTTAACCTCACATGGAAAAATGTTATGAGAAGCCTCCATCAAGGGAAACTCGAATTCCAACTTGCTATTTACTTTTAAGTATCAAAAAGTGGTCCTAGCTGGTTATTTTGGTGAAAAATAAATGCTCTCATGATAGTAATATGGGTTGGGGGTCTAAATTTAACCTTTAGTAGGCCTAGATGACCTTGGGAACCCTCCAAACAAGTCACTTTCAAACCAATTCGAAATTTGAGTTGTCCCATGAGTTTACCCCCACTTTTTCCACTTAGTAAAAGTAGCAATTTTGGTAGGGACAAGGGTGTAAGAAATGGTGGCTTGATGTTTTTTCCAAAACAAGATAGGGAGAGAGTCTTTTTAGTAGACCTGGACAAACTAGTAGAGTTCCTACTCACTCTCTAACATTAGAGACTCTTAGGGTTTGGAAGCTTGGAGGGAGCTTTTCTACAACCTATCATTTTCATTTTGCAAAGGAATTCAAGTTTGGTGTTTCTTGCCATGTAGTTAATTCCTTCTATTTTGAAGTTGAATCTTGGTATTGCATTCATGAGAATGTAGGTAGTGAGAATATATTGTAAGAAAAATGTGTGGTATCATCTTGTAGCATGTTGTGTTGTGTTGTGATGAGAATGAATTTTGGATTTTCATTGTTTTCTACTTTTGATTTTCCATGATTTTGTGCACGAGTATTGTTATGGGTGTGAGGGCTTCACTCACCCTTTGGAAAGGGAAGAGAAGTCCAGAGTGAAGGGGTTAGTTAGGATTGAAAATGTATTGAGTACCTTGGAGTATGGGCTCCATTATATGCTATAATCATACATATCTTGCTAGCGGTGATAAGGGAAGTAAGATGTATAAAGGAAGTTTATGGAGTATGGGCTCCAAGAGAACTATAGCTGATGGTAGTATGTTTGGATGATGATTGTGAAAGACCCAAAAGGGCATGAAATTGATGTTTCGTGAAAGCCCCAAAAGGGCATGAAATTTGTTCATTGCAGGTATTGTTTGATATGGCAAATCTCCATTTGAAAAGCACACCTTCACCCTATGTTTATGGTTCCATTGGTGAACCATTATGAAATATACTTGGAATGGAATTGTTCAAATTTTGAAATGTAATGTATATAAATTTTCAAGGTTGTATTTGAAACCCATTTTGAGCCTTGTTCTCCTAGTGCGGGGGTGGTCTCTTTGGAGGCCTATGGTTGGGTGGGAGTACCCATGGTCATTTTTTGTGTGTGTGTGTCATTTTGTAGGTTTTATGAAAATGGATCCTATGAGGAGATTGGGGTTACACCCTGAGCATTTTGAAGAAGCATGTGTTGTGGAACCAACTTCCATTGTTGTTTCTTTGTGATGTGAAGGGGATTTATCTTCTATTGTATGTTGTTGTAAATGTGTAAAGAGAGATTTAAAATAATTATGTACATAGTTGTCTTTTCAAAAGAAAGATTGTGTCATTATCATGGTTGTGTAGAAAGAAAAATAAATAATTTCATGTAAGGAATATACATCATTCTCTTGGAAATTTATGTTGCAGATAACCTTTGTACATAAGTAGAATTCATAAAATTTAATGCATAGTAAAGTTGTGGAATTTTAATGGAGAGAAAGAGTTAATGAAATTCTTGTTAAAATAGGATGAGTGAGATCATTGTAAACTTTAGATTTTGTGCTTAATACAATAAGAATGAGGGTTCCATTATTGCATTTGTCCATATGTATGCTTGAAAAAAAGTGATTCATTTTTTTCAATGAGAAGAAAATTCAGTGCATGATTTTAACTCATTCCTTAGAAAACTTTCAAATCTAGGTTTGTGCATTTGAGTGTTAAATTTAAGTCATACAATAACAATGTATAAATAGACTATAGTATCACTAACCTGTCACTTAAGAAACTCTCTAAAATTCCATAGTAGTGAAGAGGAAATCAATTCCAATGTAACACATATTCTAAATTCCATAAAGGGAAGTATGTTGTAGGTGCACTTTTTTGTTCTCTAGAATTTGTATGAGGATAAGAAATTAAAGTCTCTTCCTATTACAAACCATTATAATATTTAAAAGGAATATGCCTAGAATCTTCATTATAGAGTACTAATAAAATAATCATTCCTATCTAAAAGACAAGAAACCAACTAATAAAAATAACTAACCAAGGGGCAAGAGCATGTCTACTCACATTGAATAATATAAAATATTACCCCCTTAAGGGAGGCATGAGTATAAAATGTTCTCTCCATATAAAATAAAACAAGACCAAAAAAAGGGAAAAAATAAAACTTAAGTACCCACAAAAAAACACAAGTCCTGGGTGTCTTTTCATAATGTAAGGGAAAGTCTAATTTTCAAACTAGTAAAGGGGAATAGTGGTCCCCACCCACCTAATCACCCTTTGTAGTAGACTTGACACATGTAAAAGGGTAGAAATGTTGACCCTTGTTCTGATATAAGTCAAAAAGCTCCTTCCTTAGGTGCCTCCATCTTTGGGCTAGGGAACGCACCCATCAAGGGATTAGGTGTCTTGTGAATGGTATGGTTTTAGGTGGGATAGGGTAGGTGCTAGGTGGTAGGTTAGGATAGTAGAAAATCATTGCAAGGAGTAGTAGGGTGTCTGGTTAGCGTTATTTTATTACATGGAGATTTATTTGGGTTAGACTATTATATAAATAATTATGTAAGTAGGTGAGTGATCAGGATAAAGGGGGATGTTAGCATATAAAAAGTTAGGATTAAAATCACTAAGCCGAATATGTATGGTTGTTCTTATCTTATCATTTTATTTAAGTCTTGGAAAGTTAAATTTGTAGTTAGGAAATTTGAATTAGTGAAGTTTAATGATATAGCTAAATTGAGTGAGAAATGGGTTAATGGGGTAAATATAGACTAGTTATTAGTTAGTTAGTTGTTAAGTTTGGCAATGACCCTTAGTATATAAACTTAATGAATTTATTTTCGTATTAGAAATAATCCAATTTAGATGTTAATCAATGCTAAGTAGTTGGTGATTAATAATAAGATTTTAGATATATTATAATTAAAATAAATAATATATATTCATTTTCAATAGTCAAAATAATGGTATGGGATTAAGTTAATAAATTAGAAGTTTAATGAAATGACAATGTGCAAGAGCTCATTAAAATTTTGCATACCTAAATAAAATAAAATAATAAAATAATAAAATAAAATGGAATGGGATTGGTCTGAAATGTAATGAGTTAAGAACACTTTATAAGTGCAAATACACACACACACACACACACCTACCCACTCTCAAAATTATTAAGTTCTTGAAAGTATATGGATGAAGAATTGGCATTTACATTATCATTCACAAGCAATTGAATTATTGCAACTACATCATCGATACAAAATTTTTACTTCACATTCATATACATAATGTCTTACTACAAGGATAGGATGTGGAATCAAAATGAGAACATCACCTAGCTCTTGTGTTATAACTTAGATTTCCAATGAATATTAGAAAACTAATTGGTCTTCCTTGGAAACTTGAAGTCCATAATTTTGAATGAAACAAATTCCCCCACATCAACTAATATTAATTATCTCCAACTCAATGATTGAATAAATTAATATTCTAATATCCTTGAGAAACATGAGTTGTTATGTTCCAAACCCTCCCTTTAGTTCGATAGAATATTAATAAAAAAGTATAGGTCTATATATATTTCTTTAGTTCACCTTTAAAAAAATAAAAAAAATAAAAAAATTGTTGTTTGTGTTTTGCCTTGTAAATATTGGGCATGACATCTTTCTTGGGTGGGGATGGCTTGGAAATATTTTTGACCGTCCCCAAGTCCCCAAAACAGGGATGGTTTCTAAAACTCAAGGCTTAGGGCTGGAAACATGTCCCTCGGTAACATAGTTGTAAACCAACAAAGAATTCTATTTATCCAAACAATGACATTTCAAAGTCTTTCCTCATTTCTTCAAATAATGACTTGCATAAGTCATTATGACCTATAAATAGGATATCATCCACAAATATTTATGCTAGCAATATCTTGTTCTATGGTCGCTCTTTAATATACATACTATTGTTATCATTTGTTCTTTGAAAACCAATCTTTACCAGATATCCATCTCTCACATCATGCTCTAGGAGCTTGCTTCAGACCATATAAAGCTCTGTGTAACTTACAAACTATGTCTTTTTTTTTTGGATTAATGAAAGCTTCAAGTTGATTAATGCAAACTTCTTCTTCTAGAATTCCATTTAAGAAAGCTAATTTTACATTATCATTTCTTACATGGGATTATACATGGCTTATAAATATACCAAGGAAAGATTACAACTTCTAACACCCCCCTTTAATCTTTACTTGGGGTAATTACATCAAAGGGTATTAAACCCATAATTTTTTACAAAAATTTGCAACTTAATCTTCAATATGAAGTAATTTGATTGTCTTCAAGCCATATGGTACATTTTCAGATCCAAGAGAAGTACATGAGTCCTTTGAATGTGATCAAGTGGAAGCATAGACACCTCCAAGAAGGTTCCTTGATGGATCACCTGAAAAACAAAGAACAACAAGACAAATATCCACAAGTAGAATGCCATCATATAAGCAAATTTGAAATCCTTTTGAATAAGGATAATAAAACTCTCATAGAGAAACAATGAGTAAAACATGTTACCACAAAACAATGGAGATAACCTGATATCAAGATAAAGTATATGCTCAAAAAATTGTCAACAAGGACAAATTGAGTAAAAAGCTTGATCAATGCTCTCATGAAAAGTATATTATACTAATGCACAAATGACCACAGACAAGGCCAACTAATGATACTTGCATCAATTTTGCATCAATCACATGGATATAGATAGTCCACTTAATGAATCATCCCACTGCAAGTTAATGGGGGCGTCCCTCCATAACATGCATGACTCATGATCTAAGCAATAATGTATGCAGATCATTATCACATTAATATATGAAAATAACATAAAGGAGAGACATGCTGATCAAAGTAGAATTATCATGAGTTTTGTTAGGATAATCAAAAGAATGGATTATGAGGATATAACGACATATTACCTTCAAATTGGATCAAATCATCTGAATTTGGAGAGAAAACTCCACTAATAGTATCATCTTCATTGAGGAACAAAATGGAACAACATGGAGGGAAACTCCATAAATATCAATCTTTCAAAATGGAACCAATAGAACCAAATGGAGGGAAACTCCATAAAAATATTATTCTATCAAAATGGAACAGATAGGATCAAATGGAGGGAAACTCCATATAAAATGAGTGCATACCAATATAGGATGGAGGGATACTCCATGGGCCAGATAAGGAAACTATGTATCAGTTATACTGAGGGGACCTACATAGTTATCCTTGAAAAAATATTAAGCTCCCTATGCAACTCAAAAAAAAATATCATATGAATCATGTATATCAATGGTATAAAACCATAAAGTGCCAACATGGGCATAGAACGATGCTATAAAAGCATAAAACTGCAACCATGTGCAGATAGATCAATAAAATCAAATCATTAAATAATGAAGGCAATAGTGTAAGATTTCTCATAATCCAACCAGAATTAGGGTAAATGCATAGATTTAAGGAAGATCAACTAAATATAGATATCAGGTATAAAACTCCATTGAGGGTAAACATGAGTATTTAATTCAAAGGTATATATTAATTTCTAAATCATTATAGTCATAAATTATATATTTATCTGGGCATATATGTGGGCCCCCATATATACTCAAATAAATATACAAAAATATATTGGTTAAAGAAAATAAGCACCTTTCTATACTTAATATTTTGGAAAGTCACAATTTATAAAAAGTCACAATATTTACCTTTAACAAAAAACATTGAGAAGATACTTATGTAAGAAATTAAACCTTATGAGTAAAATTCAATTTATTAATTCCAAAAATCAAACTTAATTATTCTAATTATCATTCTTGGAAAACTCATATCTCATTTATTTTTCGTTTTAAACATCTCTTCGAAATAGCCACTGACCCTTCTCTTGAGCCCGGTTCAGCGGCTACTCAAGACGAGAAAGATACTTGGAAAGCTAAAAATGAAGAAGCTTTAGGGTTAATTGGTATTTCTATTATTCCAGATTTATATGTCTTAATTGCTCACTGTTCTAAAGCTCATGATGCATGGTCCATCTTGAAAACCAAGTATGACAGTGGTGATGAATACCGCAAAATACAATTGCAAGATCAACTCGAAGATCTCAGGTATGCAGATTTTAAAGGTATGGATGAATTCCTCTTAAAATTTGATTCTCTTAAAAGTCAAATTATGGCTTTAGGTGTTCAATTAGAGGACATTTGTTTAATCCATCTTATTCTTAAAAAATGTCTTCCTAGACAGTTTCAACAGTTTATAACTAATATTCATGCACAACTTGCTATTCCTACTTTAACTTCTCAATTAACTTATGTTATTTTTCAAACTTTATTACGACAGGAAGAAGCTAAGCTAATTCAGTTTGGTACTCTCAAATCAACTGAACATGCATTTGTGTCTAGAAATTCAACTAATAATTTTCGTTCCAATAATAATAATTACAAACAATCTAATTCTAATTCAAATAACACCAACAATAAATTTCATCCCAAATATAATAATACCCATCATCCTAATAATACTCGTAATACTAATAATCAAAGGAACCATTCCAATTCCAAACCTCATTGTTCTTATTGTGGCAAAGATGGTCACCTTGTCAATAACTGTTTTAAAAAACAAAATGATAAAAAACCTATGAATCATAGTAGCAATCATCAAACCTCAAACCATAAAAAAGGTCATTCGACTAGTTCTAATCCTCGTCATGCTTTTACTTGTAGCTTTAATCTTTGTAGACCTTTAGAATGGATTGTTGATAGCGGTGCATCACAACATGTCACCTCTCATCAAGAAATTTTTGATTCTTTACAACCTGATATTGCTAACATTCCTATTCAGTTAGCTAATAATTAGACTTATAAAGTTGAAGGACTAGGTTATGTTACTATTCCTAATGGTAAATTGCATGATGTTTTATATGTACCTGACTTGAAAACTAATCTACTTTCTATTTCACAGCTATGTCAGAACTATAAAGTTGAATTCTACAAAGATACATGTTATATTATAGATCCTCAAACTCTCAAAGTGATTGCTCATGCTAAAATGGATAATGACAATTTGTTTAAATTCCATGAATTTGCTAGTTCACGCTATTCTTTACATACTTCTATTGATTTCAATATATGGCATGAAAGACTTGGTCATTTAAATTCTGATTATATTACTTTCATGCAAAAGCATAATATGGTTGATGGCTTGCCTAACATTATTCCTTCCAAGATTTCCTGTACAGGTTGTATGAGTGGTAAGATGCATAGGGAACCCTTTCCAAGTGGAAAATCATGGCGAGCAACTCATAAGTTGCATCTTGTCCATAGTGATCTTTTGGGTCCCATGGAGAATACCTCCATCCAAGGTTCTCGGTATGCACTTACCTTTGTTGATGATTTTTCTAGACGAACTTGGATCTATTTTTTGCATAGCAAGGATCAAGTTCTTGATATATTTATTGAATTTCAGTTATATGTTGAAGGCAATCTGGGTATAAACTTAAAATTCTTAGAACTGATAATGGGAAGGAATATGTGAATAATTCTTTTCATTCTTATTTGAAATCGTGTGGAATTAAGCACGAGCTTACTATTCCTTATACACCACAACAAAATGGTGTAGCGGAAAGAAAGCATCGGACCATTGTTGAAATGGCTTGAAGCATGTTGCATGTTAATAATTTGCATTATAAATTTTGGGCTGAAGCCATGTTTTGTGCAACTTATATTCTTAATCGGACTCCTACCAAAGCTCTCAAGGCTATCACTCCAGAAGAGGCTTGGTCTGGTAGGAAACCGAATTTACATCATTTACGGATATTTGGTTCTATTGCTTATGTTCATATGCCTAAACAGAAAAGGCATAAATTAGATGCTAAGTCATCTCCTTATATGTTTGTTGGCTATGATGAAAACACTAAGGGTTATCGTGTTTATGATTCCACTACTAACAAAGTTCAAGTTGCTAGAGATGTTTGTATTGCAGAAAATGGAGTTCATGATTTCTCTACTACAATGGATGAAGAATTCAGTGGCACTAAAATTGTGCTAGTGGAGGACCAACCTCCTTCTCTTAACCCTACTCTTTCTCTTAATCAAGTACCACCGGTTATTTCTGCTCCTACATCTCATGATACTCAAATAGATACTAATGATACTCTTATTACTCATGATTCTTCCTCTAGTGATAATTCCATTACAACTAAACGTAAACCTAAATGGGCTCAAAACCTCATCAATGAAGCTGATGATTATATTTCCAAATCTGGTGGAATTAAACATAGAAGGATTAATTATTTTAATTATGCTTTGATGACTACTATTATGAATTCTAACGATCCTAAGTCTTTTGATCAAGCTAACTCTCAACCTCATTGGCAGAAACCCATGCAAGAGGAATATGATTCGTTACTTGCTAATCACACTTGGGACTTAGTCACATTACCTCCTGGCAAAAATCTAGTTTCATGTAAATGGTTATATAAAACAAAATTGAATACTAATAATGAAATTAGTAAATTTAAAGCTAGACTAGTTGCTAGAGGCTTTTCCCAAATTGAAGGCTTAGACTATAATGAAACCTTTGCACCTATTGCTAAAATGCCTACTATCAAATTAGTTCTTGCTTTAGCATCTAAAATGAAATGGCCCATTCATCAAATGGATGTTAAAAGTGCCTTCTTAAATGGTGAGTTACATGAAGAAATCTATATGGCTCAACCTTCTGGATTTGTTAAGAAAGGTAGTGAAAATCTAGTTTGCAAATTGAACAAATCTATTTATGGTCTTAAACAATCACCTAGAGAATGGTATTCTAAAATTAATTCCTTCTTCATTTCTCAAGGTTTTACTAGAAGCAAAAATGATCCTAATTTGTATATTAAACATACTAACGATGATATTATCATTGTTATTGTTTATGTAGATGATTTAATTCTCACTTCTAGTTCAGACATTTTGATTTCTGATATTAAATTCCAACTTAAACAAAAATTTCAAATGACAGACTTAGGTATCTTACATTACTTCTTAGGTATGCAAATTTTTCAAACTCCTACAGGTATCTTTGTTTCTCAAAGCAAGTATGCTTATGATCTTTTAGAAAAATTTAAGATGAATGACTCTAACCATGTTTCAATTCCATGTGAATTAGGAACTAAATTAATGAATGATATGAATACTCCTTTTGTTGATGAAACTTTGTAAAGACAATTAGTAGGAAGTTTAAATTATTTAACTCTTACTAGACCTGATATTGCTTATAGTGTTGGTTTAGTGTCTCGCTTTATGTCTAAACCTCAACAAACTCATTTTAAAGTTGCTAAACGCATTTTAAGGTATATTAAAGGAACTATTAATATAGGCTTATTTTATGATCCAAACTCTGAATTTATTTTACATGGCTATACTGATTTCGATCTAGGTGGCGATCCCAATGATGGGAAATCCACTTGTGGTTATTTTTTCTTTGTTGGTTCAGGTCCAATTTCTTGGAAAAGCAAAAAGGAACACTCTATTTCCCTATGCTCAACTGAAGCTGAATACAAAGGTTGTACCAATGCAGCTAAGGAAGCTTTGTGGATTCGAAGACTTCTTGATGATTTGGGTCTACTTCAACAATTACCTACACCTATACATTGTGACAATCAAAGTGCTATTGCCTTGGCAAAGAATCCAGTGTATCATGCACGCACCAAACATATTTCACTTCAACATCACTTCATTCGTGAACAAGTTGAAGACAATCAAATTATTCTTCTTTATTGTAAAGGAGAAGATCAAGTGGCTGATATTTTAACCAAACCACTTTCTAAAGAGAGATTTCAGTTCCATTGTAAAAATTTGGGTTTACAACCCGTTGAAGTAAACTCCCCAAGTAAAGATTAAGGGGGGGTGTTAGAAAGGTTAATCTTTCCTTGGATATATTTTAATTGGGATATTCCAAGGGTCCCTACATGTAGTTTGTCCACTTGTACACATGTGGAGGACATCTCATTGTTTGTCCTTTATTCCACATGTGAGGAAAACTCTTGTTTATTTCTTTATTTAGTTTATCCTCCTTAAGAGGATTGTGACACTTTGCACACACCTATTATGAATGTGGCATTCATAGAAATGGGAGTTACAAATGCAACTCCTCTCTCATCTCTATATAAGAGATGCTCCTCCTTCTTTCTTCACAACTACAACTACAACACCACTCTAAGCACTTGATGTTATTGTATTGAGCTACTTTTGCTCCAACACTCTCTCTCTCTCTTCTCTAGGCATTTGCCTTCATTCATAATACTCACAAGGGGTTTTCTTTGCTTTCCCCTTATAAATCCTTGTCTCCATTGTTGAACCATCTTGGTGTATGCTCTTGGAGTTGCTTATCTTATGGTAACATTGTTTCACACTTAACTTACTTGGATTGTTTCTCGTTCCTTGCTCAACATTATCATTTCTTACATGGTATCAGAGCTTGGTTATCTAATCCTTGTTTTAAGTTTTGTGGTGAAGTTTGCCATTCATTGGAGCACACCTTATTTGGAGACGTTATTGAGAGAAGAAGTTTGTGTTGTGATTTTAGCTCTTTTTAACTAATCTTGTGCATGCAAGCTTCATATTTTTTTTACTAACCCTCTTTGGAAGGCTTGCCGCCAAAGGGTTTTCTTGTAAAGCTTCATTTTTTACTAACCCTCTTTGGAAGGCTTGCCGCTAAAGGGTTTTCTTAGTAAATTTCAATTTTTTTGGGTTTGTTTTGGACGGCATGCCACCAAAACAAAAAAATATTACATTAGTAAAGTTTTTTATAAAAACACAATAGTAAAGCTTTTTATTACATTAGTAAAGCTTTCTAACTCTCTACTTTTTCCTACTTCATTTATAAAAAAAAAAAAATTCTTTAAAAAAAATAATATTTTACTATATTGTGTTTTTTATAAACATAGTGCAAAGCTTCTTTTTAAAATATATAAAAGTAAAAAAAATATTTTATTGTTGCATTTTGCTGGGCGGCCGCGCCACCCCCGCACCGCCGCGCGCAAACACCGCCGCCGGTACAGACTCGCGCCTCCGCGTGTAAACACCGCCGCGGTCCAGACTCGTGCCGCCGTGCGTAAATGCCGCCGTTGTTGCAGACCTCGCACCGCCGTGCGCAAATTTTCTCTCACCGCCGTGCGCAAATTTTCTCTCACCGCCGTGCGCAACCACCGCCTCCCCAAACGCTGCCGCGCGCAACCGTCGCGCGACACTCTTGCGCCGCTCCCAACTTTGCAACTCTGCGCGCAATAAACCCTAACCACCGCTTCCGCCGCTCCCATAACTCCGCCCGCAAACCGACCTCGGCCCCTCCTTTCGCCACGCAGCAACCACCGACCTCGGCCCCTCCTTTGGCCACGCGGTAGCCACCGACAAGCTACGCTCCCCTTTCAAATTTTTTAAAAAATTTTCCCCCTCTTTGCTAATTTTAAACCTTTTATGTTTTTAAAATTTTGTTTTAACTCAAACTAATAAAACTTGTATTATATTAATGTTTTTATTTGTTTAATAAATCAATTTTTAATTCTCTTTGACACAAATAGTTAAAATTAAAAGAAAATAGTCTTAATCTTATAAAAAAAAAAACAAAAAGAACCAAATTTTTTTTTTTTTCAATTAATAAAATTTAAATTTTTTTTCTCTCATTTAACAACATTTTTTTCAATTCATCTGATTTTCAAATTAAGGGCATTTATTTTTTTTCGAAAAAAAAAAAAAAGCGAAGAATTTTTTTTTCCTTAATCATGTCAACATTAATTCCAGAAATCAAACTTAATTATTCTAATTATCATTCTTGGAAAACTCATATCTCATTTATTTTTCGTTTTAAACATCTCTTCGAAATAGCCACTGACCCTTCTCTTGAGCCCGGTTCAGCGGCTACTCAAGACAAGAAAGATACTTGAAAAGCTAAAAACGAAGAAGCTTTAGGGTTAATTGGTATTTCTACTATTCCAGATTTATATGTCTTAATTGCTCACTGTTCTAAAGCTCATGATGCATGGTCCATCTTGAAAACCAAGTATGACAGTAGCGATGAATACCGCAAAATACAATTGCAAGATCAACTCGAAGATCTCAGGTATGCATATTTTAAAGGTATGGATGAATTCCTCTTAAAATTTGATTCTCTTAAAAGTCAAATTATGGCTTTAGGTGTTCAATTAGAGGACATTCGTTTAATCCATCTTATTCTTAAAAAATGTCTTCCTAGACAGTTTCAACAGTTTATAACTAATATTCATGCACAACTTGCTATTCCTACTTTAACTTCTCAATTAACTTATGTTATTTTTCAAACTTTATTACGACAGGAAGAAGCTAAGCTAATTCAGTTTGGTACTCTCAAATCAACTGAACATGCATTTGTGTCTAGAAATTCAACTAATAATTTTCGTTCCAATAATAATAATTACAAACAATCTAATTCTAATTCAAATAACACCAACAATAAATTTCATCCCAAATATAATAATACCCATCATCCTAATAATACTCGTAATACTAATAATCAAAGGAACCATTCCAATTCCAAACCTCATTGTTCTTATTGTGGCAAAGATGGTCACCTTGTCAATAACTATTTTAAAAAACAAAATGATAAAAAACCTATGAATCATAGTAGCAATCATCAAACCTCAAACCATAAAAAAGGTCATTCGACTAGTTCTAATCCTCGTCATGCTTTTACTTGTAGCTTTAATCTTTGTAGACCTTTAGAATAGATTGTTGATAGCGGTGCATCACAACATGTCACCTCTCATAAAAAAAAATTTGATTCTTTACAACCTGATATTGCTAACATTCCTATTCAGTTAGCTAATAATCAGACTTATAAAGTTGAAGGACTAGGTGATGTTACTATTCCTAATGGTAAATTGCATGATGTTTTATATGTACCTGACTTGAAAACTAATCTACTTTCTGTTTCACAGCTATGTCAGAACTATAAAGTTGAATTCTACAAAGATACATGTTATATTATAGATCCTCAAACTCTCAAAGTGATTGCTCATGCTAAAATGGATAATGACAATTTGTTTAAATTCCATGAATTTGCTAGTTCACGCTATTCTTTACATACTTCTATTGATTTCAATATATGGCATGAAAGACTTGGTCATTTAAATTCTGATTATATTACTTTCATGCAAAAGCATAATATGGTTGATGGCTTGCCTAACATTATTCCTTCCAAGATTGCCTGTACAGGTTGTATGAGTGGTAAGATGCATAGGGAACCCTTTCCAAGTGGAAAATCATGGCGAGCAACTCATAAGTTGCATCTTGTCCATAGTGATCTTTTGGGTCCCATGGAGAATACCTCCATCCAAGGTTCTCGGTATGCACTTACCTTTGTTGATGATTTTTCTAGACGAACTTGGATCTATTTTTTGCATAGCAAGGATCAAGTTCTTGATATATTTATTGAATTTCAGTTATATGTTGAAAGGCAATCTGGGTATAAACTTAAAATTCTTAGAACTGATAATGGGAAGGAATATGTGAATAATGCTTTTCATTCTTATTTGAAATCGTGTGGAATTAAGCACGAGCTTACTATTCCTTATACACCACAACAAAATGGTGTAGCGGAAAGAAAGCATCGGACCATTGTTGAAATGGCTCGAAGCATGTTGCATGCTAAGAATTTGCATTATAAATTTTGGGCTGAAGCCATGTTTTGTGCAACTTATATTCTTAATCGGACTCCTACCAAAGCTCTCAAGGCTATCACTCCAGAAGAGGCTTGGTCTGGTAGGAAACTGAATTTACATCATTTACGGATATTTGGTTCTATTGCTTATGTTCATACGCCTAAACAGAAAAGGCATAAATTAGATGCTAAGTCATCTCCTTATATGTTTGTTGGCTATGATGAAAACACTAAGGGTTATTGTGTTTATGATTCCACTACTAACAAAGTTCAAGTTGCTAGAGATGTTTGTATTGCAGAAAATGGAGTTCATGATTGCTCTACTACAACGGATAAAGAATTCAGTGGCACTAAAATTGTGCTAGTGGAGGACCAACCTCCTTCTCTTAACCCTACTCTTTCTCTTAATCAAGTACCACCGGTTATTTCTGCTCCTACATCTCATGATACTCAAATAGATACTAATGATACTCTTATTACTCATGATTCTTCCTCTAGTGATAATTCCATTACAACTAAACGTAAACCTAAATGGGCTCAAAACCTCATCAATGAAGCTGATGATTATATTTCCAAATCTGGTGGAATTAAACATAGAAGGATTAATTATTGTAATTATGCTTTGATGACTACTATTATGAATTCTAACGATCCTAAGTCTTTTGATCAAGCTAACTCTCAACCTCATTGGCAGAAAGCCATGCAAGAGGAATATGATTCGTTACTTGCTAATCACACTTGGGACTTAGTCACATTACCTCCTGGCAAAAATCTAGTTTCATATAAATGGTTATATAAAACAAAATTGAATACTAATAATGAAATTAGTAAATTTAAAGCTAGACTAGTTGCTAGAGGCTTTTCCCAAATTGAAGGCTTAGACTATAATGAAACCTTTGCACCTGTTGCTAAAATGCCTACTATCAAATTAGTTCTTGCTTTAGCATCTAAAATGAATTGGCCCATTCATCAAATGGATGTTAAAAGTGTCTTCTTAAATGGTGAGTTACATGAAGAAATCTATATGGCTCAACCTCCTGGATTTGTTAAGAAAGGTAGTGAAAATCTAGTTTGCAAATTGAACAAATCTATTTATGGTCTTAAACAATCACCTAGAGAATGGTATTCTAAAATTAATTCCTTCTTCATTTCTCAAGGTTTTACTAGAAGCAAAAATGATCCTAATTTGTATATTAAACATACTAACGATGATATTATCATTGTTATTGTTTATGTAGATGATTTAATTCTCACTTCTAGTTCAGACATTTTGATTTCTGATATTAAATTCCAACTTTAAAAAAAATTTCAAATGACAGACTTAGGTATCTTACATTACTTCTTAGGTATGCAAATTTTTCAAACTCCTACAGGTATCTTTGTTTCTCAAAGCAAGTATGCTTATGATCTTTTAGAAAAATTTAAGATGAATGACTCTAACCATGTTTCAATTCCATGTGAATTAGGAACTAAATTAATGAATGATATGAATACTCCTTTTGTTGATGAAACTTTGTAAAGACAGTTAGTAGGAAGTTTAAATTATTTAACTCTTACTAGACCTGATATTGCTTATAGTGTTGGTTTAGTGTCTCGCTTTATGTCTAAACCTCAAAAAACTCATTTTAAAGTTGCTAAACGCATCTTAAGGTATATTAAAGGAACTATTAATATAGGCTTATTTTATGATCCAAACTCTGAATTTATTTTACATGGCTATACTGATTCCGATCTAGGTGGCGATCCCAATGATGGGAAATCCACTTGTGGTTATTTTTTCTTTGTTGGTTCAGGTCCAATTTCTTGGAAAAGCAAAAAGGAACACTCTATTTCCCTATGCTCAACTGAAGCTGAATACAAAGGTTGTACCAATGCAGCTAAGGAAGCTTTGTGGATTTGAAGACTTCTTGATGATTTGGGTCTACTTCAACAATTACCTACACCTATACATTGTGACAACCAAAGTGCTATTGCCTTGGCAAAGAATCCAGTGTATCATGCATGCACCAAACATATTTCACTTCAACATCACTTCATTCGCGAACAAGTTGAAGACAATCAAATTATTCTTCTTTATTGTAAAGGAGAAGATCAAGTGGCTGATATTTTAACCAAACCACTTTCTAAAGAGAGATTTCAGTTCCATTGTAAAAATTTGGGTTTACAACCCGTTGAAGTAAACTCCCCAAGTAAAGATTAAGGGGGGGTGTTAGAAAGGTTAATCTTTCCTTGGATATATTTTAATTGGAATATTCCAAGGGTCCCTACATGTAGTTTGTCCACTTGTACACATGTGGAGGACATGTCATTGTTTGTCCTTTATTCCACATGTGAGGACAACTCTTGTTTATTTCTTTATTTAGTTTATCCTCCTTAAGAGGATTGTGACACTTTGCACACACCTATTATGAATGTGGCATTCATAGAAATGGGAGTTACAAATGCAACTCCTCTCTCATCTCTATATAAGAGATGCTCCTCCTTCTTTCTTCACAACTACAACTACAACACCACTCTAAGCACTTGATGTTATTGTATTGAGCTACTTTTGCTCCAACACTCTCTCTCTCTCTTCTCTAGGCATTTGCCTTCATTCATAATACTCACAAGGGGTTTTCTTTGCTTTCCCCTTATAAATCCTTGTCTCCATTGTTGAACCATCTTGGTGTATGCTCTTGGAGTTGCTTATCTTATGGTAACATTGTTTCACACTTAACTTACTTGGATTGTTTCTCGTTCCTTGCTCAACATTATCATTTCTTACAATTTTGTTCTTCATTCTTTTCTACAAATTCATCAATTTTTACATATGCACTTTCTATAACCTTGTGAGTAGCAAGATTCAAACATTTATATTATTTGTTCTTGTTGGAGTATCCTAGGAAAATGCCTTCATCACTTTTCACATTAAAATTTCCTTTCCTTGACTCGTTCAGGACATAAAATTTTCTTCCAAATACTTTGAAATAATAGACATTAGGTTTTTAGTCATACCATAATTCATAAGGTCTTTAATCTATACCTTTCTTTAGGTGAACTTAGATCAAGGTATGAACTGTTGCATCAATTGTTTCCTTCTAATATTTGGTTGCAACATTTTTCTCTATCATCAGTGTTCTTGCACAATCCATGATGGATCTTTTTCTTCTTTCTACTATGTCATTCGACTGAGGTGTTCTAGGTGTAGATACCTATCTTTTGATTCTTCTTTTGTTGCAAAATTCATTGAATTTATTAGAGATGAATTCTCCTCCTCTATTTGATCTTAAACATTTTAACTTCTTACCTATTTCTTTCTCAACTCTAGCCATATACCACTTGAATTTTTGAAAAGCTTTAGATTTATCCTTCAAGTACACTACTATCATCATCCTAGAATAATCATCAACAAACAAAATGAAGAATTTATCTCTAGTGTATCTCTCTATACTTATTGGTCCACAAAGATCTATATGAAGTAGTTCCAGGACTTCTTTATTATTGAATTTCTTACTTTTGAAGCTAGTTTTACCCAGATTTCCGATCTGACATTGTTTGCATGTTTCTTTAGATTTGAAATACCTTTTACTCTTCTATTCTTTCTTGTAGTAACCAGATTATCAAAGTTTACATGACACATCCTTTTATGCTATAACCAACTTTCCTCTACATGTGTCAAGAAGCATGAACTATTAGAGAGATCAAGATATAATAGATTACCCTTTTTATAATTACCATTTCCAACTAGGTTTCCTTTACCATCTAGAAGCCTAGCCTTCCCACTCATGAATTCTACCTTGAATGTAATGTTGTTCAGTTGTGCCACACTTAGAAGATTATGTCTCAATCATTCAACCCAGTAGGCATTATCACATCTAATTTTATTATTCAAAGCAATGCAACCTTTTCCCTTCACGTAACATAGTTCATTGTTTCCAAATTTAACACTTCCACCATCATAGTGCTCCAAGTGTTCAAACTTAGTTTTATCACTAGTCATGTGATAAGAAAAACCATTATCTATTATCCATGTGTCATCCTTGCTAACATGAGAAATAAGTGCCATATTTTCATTATCCTTGTCATATAATTCATCTTTAATAGCAATATATACTATTCCATCTTCATTATCATTGTCAGAATATTTAGCAATATAACAAGATTTCTTGCTTTTTTATTTGTAGTCTTAGTAGCTTTTTAAATCTTTCTTACCTTTGAACTTGTTGGATTTTATATCATCTTTACTTTCCTTGTTTGGATACCTTGCATAAATGTGACCAACTATTTCACAAGAAAAAAATCAATGGAATTTTGCCTTTATATTTACCTTTTCCTTTGGTAACCTCCTTGCATGTAGGGCTTCAATGGCTTCAAGATTAGCATCAAATTCTTCATCTTCTTCATTATCAGACTCCTCCCTTTCTACCAAGAGTTAGGTTTTCTTTTAATGTTGATTCTATGTTTTGAGATCCAAGAAGATAGTTATCCAAGTTATCCAACTCAAAAGTTGTTAACCTTCCCACTGGTGCATCCAAAGTTATATCATTTATGGGATCACATCTCATCTCTTGAATAGTTGAAACTCTAATTGCATAAATAGGAAGAAGAGTTCTTAATACCTTGTTGACTACTGTTTCATCTTCTAATTTTCCTACTAAGGCTTTGATTGCACTCACACTTTCTTTGATTCTCTCATTGTATTTTACAATGTTTTCATCTTCTCTCATCTTCATCTAATCAAATTGACCTCTTAAAATTTTTACTTTGGCCCTCCTCACATTATTTTTTCCTCCATAGATCTTTTGCATCTTGTTCCATATTTCATGAACAGTAGGAAAATCTTTGACTTCATCAAATTCAACATAATTGAGAGTAGAAGCAATGCCAATCATCATTGTGTTGTGATTTTTTTATCTACCATCTAATCTAAAATTAAAGGATCAAGAGGTGACACATACTCATTCTCTAGGAATTTTAGGCTTGTATCTCTAGTGGTTCCCAAATTTCAGCCTCATGAGTTCCTGCCATGCTTTGAAGTAATCTCTCTTCAAATTGGGAATCTCTCTTTTGTAAGACATCTTGATCTTTAGCTTAGGTCCTTGAAACCTTTTCTATAAGCACCAACAACTCTGATACCAATTTTTGGAAATATAAGAGGAGTAACTAAGAGGGGAGGGGTGAATCAGTTACCACTAAAACAATTTCAAATCCCTTAGGTGTCAATACAATATTCCTTTAAACTCACAACTCGGTTAGAACTAGATATTCACTGTAACTCAATTAACAAAGAAATTTGATAAATTAATGTGTATTAACCTTTAGTAACTTAGTTGAAAAAAGATAAAGCAATAATTAAATAACATGAGCGCATGAGACACCAAGATTTAACATTGAAACCCACTTTGGGAAAACTACCAAG
Organism: Cupressus sempervirens; assembly: GCA_028749045.1. Lineage (NCBI taxonomy): Eukaryota > Viridiplantae > Streptophyta > Pinopsida > Cupressales > Cupressaceae > Cupressus > Cupressus sempervirens. The sequence goes on from CM053783.1 coordinate 111,003,462, forward strand.
GCAACTAGTTACAACTTTTCACTCTTCTGAAGTGAGCCCTATTAGGAGCCAACCCTGTTAAAGGTTACAAAAAATAGTACTAGGTGTGACCTTGTTAAAAAAATTAAATCACCTTGTTAGGAGCGGCATTGTTAGAGGTCATAACACACTTCAATCTAGAAATGTCACTTGGTTAGAGTATTTACAAAATTAATGTTAAGTAAACACTGTTAAGAAATTTCTTCACTACTACAATTGCTAGAGAGTAACACTAATTGATCTAATTTATGAAGCAACTAGATTGTAGATTCAGATCACCATTCTGGCTTATCCTTTGGATCCTCCATGGTCATAATGTTCTTTGTAGCTCCTTGGATACTCTTCTCTTAATCATATATCCTTCTCTATTCACATCTTATCGTCTTCACTTCTTCCTCATTTTTCAATCCACATCTTGACCTTTCATATATATGAAATCCGATCTCAGGTCATCTTGAATAACCTTTCAAAAAAAAAAAAAATATCCACTAAGTCAACTTGCATATACCAACAAATGAATAAAACTAATCTACTGGAGGTAGGCTAAAATTGGGTCCCTAGGTTACCATTGAGTTACTTGGTAACAAACATGACTCAGTTTATATTGAACTCCTTTGGTAACTAACCTAATCAAGTTTACACTAAACTCCTTTGGCAACTGACCTAACTTAGTTTACACAGGAATTCTTGAGATTTTCTTCTTCTAAACTCAGTTCCAACTGGTGATGCTCGGTAAGAGTAACATTTGTGTAACATCAATGACAATATAAAATTGAATAATTGTTATCAACACATTTTCCAAGTAATTACAATGTATTCAGGTGATTCAAAGGTGATCAAGCAAAATTCAATGAAATAACAAGCAAAACACGATGTGTCATTGGAAAAATTTGAAGAATTTAGTAAGTTTTTAGTGCCAAGTTAAGTTGATTTTGAAGTGGTTTAAGTCTATATTTTTAAACCCTAGTTTTGAAATGGTATTGTCTACATTCATATCTGGGAGGAAATGTTGAAAGAGAGCAATGCATAGATTAAAAGGAATGAACAATGTCCTCCACTAAAATTTATAATGCACCCTAACATTTCTACGACTAGTGATGCATTTGGCACCCTATCATTGATTTCGCCAAGAGTGTTAATGGTTCATGATGTGCAATTGTGTTACATGTGTAAGATTGCAAAAATTGGAGACTATAAACTATGAGAAGCTTATGACAAGTTGTGCAAGAATGGAGGTCTAAGAGATGAAATTAAGATTATTGTTGAGAAAGGGCTTACCTGTGCCCTAGCTTTTTAGAAAGTATTCAAGGTAGAATGGATCAAGATTTTATTGAGTCAAGTACATGACATGAAAATATGGTCATAAGGTGGGCCAGTAAAGATTAATAAAATAATCATTCATTGAGTTATTGGTTATCCTACCTTGGATAGACTGAAGAAAATGAGGTGCTTCATAAAGGATGTTGTTAAGCAATAGATGAAGGCTAAGTGGAAAAATCGAGGAATGTTAATCAATGGGATTGAAGATCTAGTTATTAAGTTTTCTATGCATGTAATTGCACACAAATTTTATCAGTCAAGTTGATGACAGTCGACCTAGGTTATAATATAGTGAAGAAAGATCATAGTTATGATCTGGCTGAGCTACAGCTACAAAAATTATCAAAAAATCCTAGAGAAATAAGGAAGGAAAAGAATACATCTTGTAAGTTTAGGTTTTTACTTATTTGTATATCTTTCTATGTATAGAGTTCATTCCCTACTATTGGCACTATTGCATGGGATAGGAATAGAATGGCTACTAAACATTTTAATGATCTTATTGAACAGATGGGAGAAAATTTTGAGGCTATTAAGGAAAGATATTTTGATGAGCTAAAAAATAAAATGAAGAACATGATGAGAATAAAAAAATCTATGGTAGATCATTATTTTGGTGATATATGATTTATGGTAGACAAAGATTATACATATGCATAGGAAGTACTACCAAGGGTTGCATGGTTAAGGAAAATGCAATATCAAGTTAATGTAAATGAAGTCACTACCACAATTACTACATTTTTATTTGAGGAGATAGACAAGAATGTTGAGCCCTTCAAAAATTATGAGTCTGCCAAAATTAAGATGCTTATGCAAAAAAAAAATGCACAAGATAGATAGAAAATGAAAGAAGATGATTGAATATCTTTAGGGCAAGCTTGGTATAGGACAAATTCAGATAATTGAAGGAAAAGGTAAGGATAAAAAAGTAGAAGATAAGGAATTAAAAGGTAAGGAGTTAGTTATTCCCAAGGCCAAAGAAGCTAAATAGAAGAAAGAAATAATTATTGATCCTAAGGTGAAGGAGGATCTTAAGAGAAATGTGAAGAAAGTTGTCACACCTTCTGAACCTAAGCCAAAGAGGAGGATAATTATTAGATCCAAGGCAACATTTGGTAAGACAAAGAGAATCCTAGAAAAGAGGAAACATGCCAAAGAAGCCAAGAAAACCCTACCTAAGAGGCTGAGAAGAAAATTGGTTGTGATACCTGATGAGGAGGAGGCAGATGAAGAAGAAACCAAGTCTAACAATCTAAGAAAACTTCAGATTGTACCTAGACTACCTCCCATGACTAGTGATCAAGTATGTGAGAAGATTAGAGAATCAACTAGTATGGAAGGTTCTAAGAAGATTAATTATGATTCTTTAAATAAAGATGATCAAGAAAAGATTGAAAAGGCTATGATGGATATGATGATAAAATTTAGATATACACCTATAGAATTAGGTGAAGGCATTCCTGAAGATTTGTATAATAAATTAGATGCTAAATGGAAGTGGGCATTATTCATTGAGAGGTAAATAAAGGAGGCTACTTTAGTACAAACAATGCTTGAGTTAGGGAAGATACATATGTCTATAGCCCTAAAATATTTTGTAAAGAAATTTGTACCTAAAGAGAGGGCATACAAAATTTTGAAGAATAAATCCCATTTAGTTGAAAAAGAGAGCATTATTATATGGAAGAAAGCATTTGGATTACTAGTTCCACCAAAAGAAGAAGAAGAGGAAGAGGGAAGAGATGATGTAGATGAGCTTGCAAAGTTAGAAGGAGAAGTGAGGAAATTAGTAAAAGGGAGTGAAAAATAGGATTATGTCACTATTGAGGATATTCCTGATTCATCACCACAAAATCATAATATATTAACTAAGGAAGACTTGAAAAATGTTGAATCAACCACCTCAGGAACCAATCTAGTTTTTCTACAAATCCAAGACTATCCATGGATTGATAATGCATTACTTGATAGTTTTTGAGTTTCATCAGTTAGAGTGGTTTCTGACATGAGTGTCAAGCAACAAGGAAAGGAAATTATTTGTTACCATAATTCACCCATGTCACAAATGGAAAAATAAATGAATAAGAGGAAGAAAAGAAATCAAGGTCAGCAGAACTAGAGAAACCAAAAGAGCAAGAGGTTATTCAAGCTCTTATACATCTATTGAATTCCATGCCAATTGATGCATTAACTATTACACATGTTGAACAAGTTATATTAACTCCATAGAAGCCCATACATAAACCTAGACTGAGTACAAGGGGAATTTTTTTGTAGATATCACTACCTAGTGATAGTACCCCTCAATCACATATAGTGGCACACAATGGTTATACACCAAAGGAGATAGTAAGTCTAGATGAGGTCATCACACTACCCAAGTATGACCTAAAAAATATGACTACGGAGAAGATGCATAATTTACAAACTTTGCTAAGTTGTAAGATAAAGCAAGAACACCTGAGGAAAGAACTCAAGCAAAAGAAGGTATTGCATGATATTAAGGACATTTTTGTTGGTGCTTTTGAGATTCATGATGTTAATGAGAAACATCCAATTTTGGATCAATTAGTTTATATAGTTGATAAAGTACAAAGTGAAGATATAGAGACCAATGATAAATTGATTAGATGGTCTAAGAAGAGATTTGAGCACATAGTTTTGGAGAAAGTCTCAAGTGAACTTACAATCAGGAAAGTTGAGATTTCTAATCTAGTAACAAGTTTAGAAGGAAAATTATCAGTTATTCATTCTTTGTATATGAAACTTTGTGATGTTGATTTCTTCACCTTGGAGATTCAACACTCTATTGATCATATATAGGTAGTTATGAAGGTTTGTAACATTTTATTTTGCAAGAATGCAAGTTCAAGCTCACATTCATACAATAAATTAAAATTTGATCAAGGAAGACTAGTCAAGTTGAAGATTAGAGATAGTAGTGTAAGGATTAAATTGATTTCTATTCAATTCATGCTATTACCCTATTTTGAGATCATTCAGAAGGAACTATCTGTAGACACCTAAATCTGATTACACCTATTTGGTAATCCTATTTAGCTATCTCTAAAGGCATCATTAATTAAATTCTTATTTAATTAATCCTTTGCCATCCCCTAGCTGATTAATTTAATTAATCATCTATAGTCCTAATTGATAAATCAAATAACCTATTATTTGTCAATCAATCCTATTCTCCTATCTAATTCCAAAATCCCAAATTTATTAAAATCACTTTAATAAATAAAACCCTCAAATCTAATAGCCCCTAACTTATCCCTAATCCTCCATTTAGCCTAATCCACCCCATCCACCCATACTAACCTAGCTTAGCCACTAACTTACCCACCCTCATGAATGCCATCCACTTGCACATCTCTAACATCCTTAATCTAATCCTAACCCAAGCCTAATCCCCCCCTAACCTTGTCACATTCTCTAAGTAAGCTTAAGACTTTCCTAAACCAAGCAAAGTCAAAAATCTCAACTCCCTCCAAAATATCCCAACCATAAGCCTTCAATGCTCTTACATGCTCTTAAAAGCTCTTACAAGCCATTATGAGGGCCATTTAAGGCCTTGAGCCTCCTTTGTTGACTCGTCCTTGCCATTTCCTCCACCCAATGACCTTGTGACATGTGTCACTCCCTGATTGGTGCTAAACAAGCACAATCCATGTGCTCCCCTTTAGGTGCATCCTAGCCCTCCCTCACCATCTTGCCATCCTTTTATCTTAGCCCTCCATCCCTCAAGCCCTTGGCCTATAAATTGAACCCTCTCCCTTCACTAAAATCATCCACCTTCCATGCAAAGTTATAATGCTATTTTGAGAGCTCATAAACTACCAAATACCATTATAATGGCAAAATCTCTTCATGACTCCATTGTTGAAACCTTGTTTCACTCACTCCACTCATCCATTTGAAATTTGAAGCATAACTTGTGATCATACATTCCTACAATCAAGGAAAAATCCATTGCATCATTGTGTTATGCCATTAGGAGCCTACCATTCTTGGTTTGCTTCCTTTTGTGGTGATAACCCTTGGTCCTATCTTAAGTGTTAGCTTGCTTAGTATTGTTGATGCTTCCATTTAATAGTTAGTATTCAATTTGCACTACTAATCTAGGTGATACACTATCTATGGCTCAAAATCTAATAATGAGAGATCCACATCTCTAAACAATAGAGAACCTAATTGATATAGCTGCTTAGCTAGAAATTCAAATTCAAGTCATGGAATCAGTGACATCAAGATGGAATCAAGGACTTGAAGAAATTTTGGCTTCTCAAAAATCATTTTTGGAAAAAAACCAACTGACCCCTACAAACCCCAAGCCATATGTGCCAAAAGCAAAGGGGAAATATATTATTATCATGACAACATAAAGGGGGAAATCATTTAGAAATCATTGAGAAAAGGGAAAATGGAGAAGTCAAAAGATTAGATCAATAGTAGAGTTCACTTCCATGTATATATTTTGTATAGTAGAGTTAAATCTTTGAAGACTGAATCCAAGTCTTAGGTGGAGTGCTATTTTTGATATTTTGTAATTTTGAACGGATTGCTAAGTCATGAAAAAGTGATTTTGCCACTAATGTCAGAGGGGGAGATTGTTGATCTCTAATCCTTGTTGCCTATTAGTGTCCAACATTTAGGTAGTATCGATTGGTCATCACTACGACTGACCCATCTAGAGAAGTCCAAGCTACATGGACTTGCTTATATATCACTTCATGCCAGGAAAGTCAAAGGTTGCCGAGCACCCCAGTAGAGACTAAGCCAGTACACATGCTAAGGGAGACATATGGAGACTAAGCAATGTAAAGTGTTGGAAATGATTGAAAAGCTCATGAATAAAGAGTAATGGAATTGGTAAAGAATGTTTTCAATTATTGTTTTGTCATTGATGTCAAACTTGCTACTTGCAGGAATGACAATTGCTTTAGTGACCCAAATACTATCAGTTGATTGATTGACAAGGAGGTGGCAATCAATAAGATGTAACTAGAGTACCTAGAGAAAGGTTAAAGTTATGATGTTGTAATGAAGTATAAGGATCAGCTAAGCCATTGATGAAATAGTGTATTGATGACATACTCTAAGACACAGAAGATGGACACACTAAGACACATGATGTAAAGATTAACTAGAGTTCTAGTTAGTGCTGAAAAAATTCTCAGTTGGAGCCAAGCAAGTTCAATTTTAGTGTGTGCTAAGTGAAGATCAAGTGCCGAGCAATCTTCAAGTGTCGAGTAGTCTGCAGGTGTTGAGCAAGAAACAGGTGCCAAGTGAAGATACAGGTGTCAAGCAAGATACAAGTACCGAGTAACACAGAAGATGTCGAGCATCATTAAATCAATAATGCTAAGTTGCTGCATTATTTTGAAAATTGAAGATTTGCCAGATCTAAGCCAACATGGTAGTTATCTAGAATTCTGTGAATCAAATAGAAGATAAGAATGATGAGTTGGTGGCACAAAAAACTATGTAAAATATTTTTGGCAAATATAATTGGATTCTAGATGAAGTTTCTAGATAAGAGCAAGATATGGGATAGATACATTGTATCCTACCTAATCTATTGAAACCCTAAAGTTGGAGAGGGAGAATCGAGCAGAAAATTTATTCTAGATTTCTATTTAAGGATTCATAAGGTCACAAAGCAAAGTAGATGGTCAAGCATGAAAGCATCAAGTGCTGAAGAAGGTGCTAAGGTGGAAGAGAGCACAAATACTCTACTTCGATAGGTGACCATAGATATGATTACATTGGTATGATGAGTAAGAAGACTTAAGGTGATGAAGCTTGAGATGACAAGCTGATAGAGTTGAAGTGATTAAAACCAAGCAAAAGATTGAACTGAAGTGTGATCTGTAATTTGCAAGATATGTTGTAAGTTGTATCAAATCAAAAGCCATTATTGTTACTCTCTAGAAATTGTAATAGTTAGAATAAATTCTATGGACTTAGGTTGGTTTAATAGCCATGTTGTAAATCCTTTAACAAGGTGACATTCCAAGTGAATGTTCCAAAGTCCTTTGACCAGGCCCATTCCTAACAATATGGTGAAATCCTCTAACAAGGTCACATTTAACAATGTGTTGTAGCCTTTAATAGGGTAGACCATCAGAAGTGGTAGAAATCAATTACGCAGTTATTTTGTGGGTATCAGCCCCACTCTAGTTTTACCTTCTTATTCCTAGAGGGTTTCTGGGTTATCAAATCCTTAATGTTATGGTGTAATGCATGTTTACTTTTCATGGTTGTTTAATGTTCAATTGCATAGATGATAATTTCAGTTATGTGCCATTAAGGATTTGTAAAAAAAGTTTAATTGGACATCATTGGACCTTGGATAACTAATTCACCCCCCCTCTCAGTTATTCTAAATAATTCTAACAATTGGTATTAGAGCCTTGTTGTTGACTTAGTTTAAAGGGACTAGAAGCAGAAAAGATCAAAATGCCTAAGAGAGAAGTTCCCAAGCTCAACAAAGATAACTCTGTTGCATGGAAAAGCTTGATGAAGCTACATCTTGGATCCATAGGAGATTATGCCCAAAATTCAATTGTTACTGAGCATGTTGATCCAATTGGTACTCTTACTGCAGAAGATTTGAAAAACAAATAGGAACACAATCAGACAATGCTGGAGATTGCTTTTGCACTCAACTATGTTGAATTTGATGATATCAAAGGATGTGACACTACATTCAAGATGTGGAAAGCCCTATCATACATTTATGGAGGAGATTTGAATGTCCAAAGAGAAAAAAGAGAAAGCCTCAGAGGAAAGTTTGATGATATGAAAATGGAGGAAAGTGAGAATGTTGCTCAGTATGCCACTAGAATAAAGGAAGTGGTAAGTGCAATAAGATGTTTGAGTGGTCAATTAGATGATGATATTTTTAACATTAAGTTCTTAAGAACCTTGCTCCCTATATATGCTATTAGAGGATCAGCTATACAAGAGCTAAGATGTGTGCCAGGAAACAATCTAAGTTTTGAAGGTATAGTGGGTAGACTCACCGTATTTGAGTTATCTAACTTTGACAACTACAGACCTGAGAATGTTGAATCTACTTTCAAGGCCAAGCTATCACTAAAAGATGTTGAATAGGTGAAATCAAAGAAGGGAAGAAAGATGAAATATGTATGCAGTGACTGATGAGGAAGATGTGGAACAATTAGAAGCATTACTAGCTAGAAGATTTCACAGAGGTAAAGGAAAATTCAAAGGTAAGTTGCCTATCATTTATTTCAATTGCAATGAAGTAGGACATATTGCTGCAAGGTGTACACATAAAAAGGAATACAAGGAAGGAAACAAGTACAAACATAGAAGAGAAGATGATAAGAGAGATTACAAAGACAAATGCAAGAAGTGCTATATTGCTGAAGAGGATTCTGATGATAATGATGATGAAGTTATTTATGTGGCCATGAAGGACCAATCTGATGAAGAAGAGCCTATAGCACTGGTAACATGTATGAACAAGAATGACAGATGGATCATAGATAGTGGATGATCACATCACATGACAGGAGACAAAAGTAAGTTTGTTAACTTTACTCAGTATGATGGAAATAGTGTTAGATTTGGTAATGATGCTCCATGTCAAATCAAAGGAAAATGCTCCATTAAGCTTATAGAGAAAATTTCATGTGATAATGCATACTATGTTGAAGGACTAAACTACAATTTGCTAAGTGTCTCACAGTTAGGCAATGTAGGGTGCAAAGTAGAATTTGGAAATAAAACTGCAAAAATCTATGATACTGATGGTAAATTGATAGGAAAAGGAGATCAAACAAGAAGTAATCTATTTTATCTTGACATGGAAAATGCTTCTTGTCTTGTTGCAAAATTTGATGATGTGTGGTTATGGCATAGAAGGCTATGTCATGTCAACTTTGATAATCTGGTCAATATCAGTAAAATGAAGAAAGTCAAAGGTTTACCTAAATAGAAGAAGCCTGACAACATCATGTACAAACAATGTCAGCTAGGAAAGATAACTAAGTCAAGTTTCAAGAGTAAAAAATATACATCTAAAGAAGAACTTGAGTTAGTCCATATTGATTTATGTGGTCCAATAGAAGTAAAAAGCTATAAAGGAGATAAATATATAATGTTGTTTGTTGATGACTATTCTAGGATGATGACTATTATGTTCTTAAAGAAAAAATTTGATGCTTTTCAAATGTTCAAGTGGTATGTGGCTAGAGTTGAAAAAGAAACAGGAAAGAGTTTGAAATGCCTAAGATCAGAAAGAGGTGGTGAATTCACATCAAATGAATTTGAGACATTTTGCAATGACAAAGGAATCAAGAGACAAACATCAACTCCCAGAACTCCCCCACAGAATGGAATTACTGAGAGAAGAAATAGATCTGTGATTGATTGTGCCAGAACATTAATGATGGAAAAGACTGTTGCTCTAAAATATTGGAGAGAAGTTGTAAGTGTGGTTGTTCATACACTGAACTGAGTACAAGTCAAGAAAGGTACAAGTGCAACACCTTTTGAATTATGGTATGGTCACTCACCCAATGTAAAGCATTTCAAAATATTTGGTTGCAAATTTTTTATCCTTAAAGATGCTAGAAATGGAAAATTTGATGCAAAAAGTGATGAAGGCATATTCCTTTGTTACTCCACTAGAAGTAAAGCATATAAGTGTTTAAATACTAACACTAACAAAATTGTGGAAAGTGCAAATGTAAACTTTGATGAGCATACAGATGTCCAAGTTGAAAAACCAAAGAGAATGGATGAATACAGAACTTTTGTGTATTCTTATGAAGGAATGCCTGTTGACGAGGATACTATCAATCAAATTGGGATTCAACAGCAAGTTTCAATTTCAGCTGAGTCACAACTAGTGAATGTCGAGTTGCATTCAGAAGCCGAGTTGTAGAATGAAGGAAATACACATTCTAGCTCTAAAGTCAGTACACATGAAAGAGATGTAGAACTACCTAACAACGAAGTGCATAGTGACCCTGAATCTGAAAGATCAAACATGGAAACAAGGATAGAACCAAGATTATCCAAATATATAAAGAAACATCACCCTGCTGAGCAGATAATTGGTGACAAAGATGCAAGACCAATGACAAGGACTAGACTAAGAAATGAATCATGTCTGTTAAGAAAATTTGAACCTAAAATAGTATATGATGCATTACAAGATGGTGATTGGTATAAAGCTATGGAAGAAGAGATTGATCAAATAAAGAGGAAAAAAACTTGGAGTTTGGTTCCCAGACCAGTTGATAGGAATGTGATTGGCACCAAGTGGGTGTTCAGAAACAAGCTAGATGAGAATGGTGAGATTACTAGAAACAAAGCCAGACTAGTATGTAAGGGTTATGCTGAAGAAGAAGGATTAGACTATGGGGAAACATTTGCCCCTGTTGTGAGAATGGAAGGAGTAAGAACTTTACTTGCATATGTTGCATATAAAGGTTTTAAAGTCTATAAGATGGATGTAAAGTCTGCTTTTCTAAATAGCATATTGGAAGAGGAAGTCTATATTGAACAACCAGAGGGATTTTTTGATGAGAATAATAGGGATATGGTTTGTAAACTACATAAAGCACTCTATGGTTTGAAACAAGCACCTAGAGCATGGTATGAGAGACTTCACAAGTATCTAGTGCAAATAGGATTTGAAAGAACTAATGATAATAGCAACATGTACATCAAATTAGAAGAAGGTAAGGATATTATTGTATTTAAAATCTTTGTGGATGATATAGTGTTTGGAGGAAAGGAAGTGCTTTGCAAAAGTTTTTTTGACAAAATGAAACATGAGTTTGAGATGTCTATGTTTGGAGAGATCAAATTTTTTGTTGGTTTGCAAGTACATCAACTAAAACATGGTATATTTATGACATAATCAAAGTACATCAAAGAGATACTTAAAATATTTGGATTGGAAGACTCCAAACCAGTTAGTGCACCAATGGAAATAGGACATAACACTAATACATTTGGCATCGATTTGCGATGGCTACATGTCGCAATTACGACAGCCATGTGTCGCCACTATGACAGTAATAGACATCATTATTTTTTCATTGTAGATTATGACATCTAGCCTATAACATCGTAATTATGATGCATATCCATAGCTATGCAAACCCTTTATTGTGACCCCAACCCTGTCACAATGCTTGTGGCTGGCATCACAATTGTGATGCACGTCCTAGAAAGGTGACGGTTGTTGGGTGTCATCGCTACAACAAGTCGTCGCAATGCTAGTAGCTGGTGTCGCAATTGCGATGGAAACCTTGGCAATTACAATGGTAGTGGGCGTCATTGCTATAGAAGCCCATCGCAATGCTAGTGGCTGGCATCACAATTGTGACAAAAAATTTGGCAATTGCAATGGTAGTGGGTGTCACCGCTATAGCAAGCCCATCGCAATGCTTGTGGTTGATGTCACAATTGTGACAGATACAAAGTAAAAGAAAAAATAAAATTTGTTGGCTTCTTTTAGATTACCTTTACAATTTTGGTAATTAGGTTCTAGTTTTTGTCCAGGCCAGGAATGGCTACTAATTAGAGTGTGCTTACATGTTTGTGTGATGCAAATAACTTAATATTAACCTTGCCCTCTAGACTAAACATCAGTGCTCTCTACAGATCATCTCTCTTCTTTTGAAACAGAATGCCCTTCAATTTATAACCATCTTAAAAGATGGATTTAAATATGATACCCTAAAGGAATTTCAAAACAAAAAAGCTCATGAAAATGATATGTTTATAAAATACTTTTTCAGTGATCACCTTATAATGCTTCTAGTTTCCCAAGAAAGCAACTGAGGTGAATTTTCTATCAGTAGTACTTGCTCTGATAGTTAAAATCCAAGGAGCAACATTCAACACACTGCCTAGACTTGGGCCACTATTTCTTACAGAACAAACCACAACCCTTCCCTTTTGGACAGCATGGAGTGCTCCAATGGAAATCGCATCAGAAAGGCATAGTAATGCATCCTGAACACCTCCAATAGAAATAGAGAATATGTCTACTCCATCACATATCCCTTGATCAAATATTGCAAGAATATCTGCATCATAGCATCCAACTTCTGTGTTGCTACTGTTCGACTTCCAACAAACCTTGTAGGCCACAACTCTAGTAGCAGGAGCCCCTCCCTTTGCAACTCCCTTGGCATATCCAAAAACATTTGCTTTTTCTACAAAATTCCCACCAGTTGTGGATAAGGTATGAGATCCATGCCCATTCATGTCTCAAGCCAAAAGTTCTTCCCCTCCTTCAAGAGGCCCAGTTTCAGCCTCAAATCCCTTGTGAAAGTACCTTGCTCCAATCAATTTCCTGGTGGAGAAAAAATAATCTCAAGACATAGGTTTTTGATTGTACAAATCCACCAGAGATATCAAATTTCCACAATCTAATCATAATTGTTATCATAGATTTCTGAATTTGATTATATTTATTTTTAGTATCAACATTTTGGATCACACTTCATGATCCATCATCAGAATGAATAGGAAGATATTAAGAAGGGACATTCATCAACAAATCCATTAAAAAGGGACATTCTTCCTCTAATACTTGGAAATCTCTTTTAGGGATTAGTTATGTCGAGGGTGTATACAAGCTCAATAACCTAGTGATTATTTGAAAGCTCAGATCCTTATTCACTCTATCTAATTACTAAAGACCCCTAGTTCTTCTTAACATTAGAACATCTCGTACACACTTATCTATCAAAAAATTTGAATATAAATATAAAGCATCTTCTACACTGATTACTCTAAATTGACATTTGGATTGCTCAAAAATGGTTTGAAAACTTAGAATACCGGATTGGATTTTGTGATGGGTATAAGAGAGTACTTATTGCAAGTGAATCCAGTGTTATTTTGGTAGATTCCCCTCCACCATGAAGGAATGGGCCATAACCCTTGTTGCTGAAGCTTGCAGATTTAGGCCACACACCTGACATGAGGCAAAACAAGATTAGCTATATTGCATTAAATATGACATAATCCCTTGTATATATAGTCTAACAATAGGACTTCTAATGAGCTTCTACCTAAATCCAAGTTAGCAATAATGCCATCTTGTCTGAATTTTGTTTTGTTCCAGAGTGATTGCGAAAGGATTTTTTGATTGGCATTTTCTAGGCCCGAGAAAGCCCACGAATAAGTAGTTTGCAACTTTTGCAGACTGTTAAGAACCATGGATATTACTCCTGGGAGCTCTAAAGCAGAACTATTATGTTAGGGATCTTAAACATATGGTTTGCCAATACATAATGAGAAGAAAAAATCATAGTTGTAAGAATTTACTTGAACTGTCAAGATCATGATCTTCCTGGAGTTTAGCAGCAAACCCATTAATACTTTTAGAGTATGAATAGAAGATTGACTCCTTGGCTACATCCTTGCTGAAAAAATTAGACAAAACAGTCGAAAAAATGGAGAATTTATGAGAAAAAAATGAATAAGTGTCATCCATAGAAATAGAGGAATAGAAAAAATATCATTTTTCCTTGATAAGGCTAAAGTAGGGATTTGGGAAGGTTTTTAAATGTTTCACATTCTCAATTAAGTTACAATAAAGAGGGATCGAACTCAACAATGGATGGTTGGAAGGATAAAAAAATGAAAGAAACGATTGATTAGTTTGAATGGTAGATTTTTGTCTTTTGATTTGATTGCAATCTATCATCAAGATGATAGAATGCTGATCCAAAAAAAAATATACAATCAAATTCAGGAACAAAAATCTACATATCAATAGACCTGTATAATATGAACAAGAAAACAAAAGTATTTCAAAAATTTATCAAGAAAAAATATGTTTATGATTGTATTTTATAAATATTATTGTTTAAGTTTATAATCACTGAATAAAAAATTGATATTTTAGAATTGAATCAAACAATATAAATTCTAAGGATTATCTAAATGATGGGTAAAATAATCTATAAAAAATATGTAACATTTGATTTATGTAAATGAATCTGAAAAATGAACTGTCAGTATTACATAAGCATAGAATTGTTTTTTTATAAAGGACTCAAATTACAATGCATAATTTGATCTATTATATAATCAAGAAGAAGAATATCAGAAATTCACATATTCCCCTTGATCCATATAGAATCTAATGGACTCTTGTAAAGCAATGGGTCAAGAGGATTATTTTTAGTTTTATACAAAATATATCTGACTAATAGGGCTCTAAAGTTTATATCTATTACCTTCCCAAAATAGATGACATGACTTCATAATGAGACTCTGCAGCCAGATGAGCCCTCATGCTTCCTTTATAATGTTCTCCCATGGAAATCACATAAAACTGCCATCAACCAAATCAAAATTGCATCATGCCATTCTTTCTTATAAAATTTTATATAATTTAGAATGGCCATTCTTAAACATCAGACATCAAGAGAAAAACAAAGCTTAAAAAATAAGTAGACTTTGATTATTTAATATTTTTAGCCTAAAAATCAAGCCTTAAAATGTGATGTTTAAGTCATCCAATCCAAAACAGCTACAATGATTCAAATTTAATCATTACGTATGTTGTCTTCTCCTGACCCTCCGGCCAATTTCATCTAAACAGCATTGTAAAGAAAATATATATGAAATCTATATCATATATATCATTCTTAGTTGTAATCATAGAGAATCAAATATTAAATTTCTACTATTTATTATAGTCATAGTGATTGGTTTCTGGATTCAATTTAGTTAAGATTTTTATCATCACATAAAACTAATCTCCTAAGATTTGAGAGATACAATTGACAATTCTAAAAGATGAGATAGGTAAACATTCTGCCTTATGAATACATTATTTCCAGAGCTATATAATTAGATTGGAAATTTTAAACAATAGTATACTTTTCTACTTGGATAAGGAAAATTGAGCATGAAGATAATACTTACCTTACCCATAATACTATGTTGTCGGCTTATTCCCACCCATTCATAAGTTTTCCCGTCAAAATAGCGCATAGTTTTCATACTTGCCCATATACCTTCACAAGAAAAAACAATAATGACATTAGGACTAGATTTGTATATTGCTTAAACAATCCATGATACAAAAAAGTGGAAATCAAAGTAAGGTTTGCGATTTTTTCTAAAGATTGAACTCTCTGAGTTAGGCTTAGTTAAAATGAGGTGAGATGTTGAGTATGTATAATTTCTCTATTAATTTTCTTTAGCACCTTATGATAATTATGATAATCGTATCATTGGTGATAACACAATCCCAAGACAGTGCTGAGATCCAAGGATGCAATAAAATGTATTAGTGAATGGGCAAAGTTGACTAATGAATTCCTCCTCCTAATAAACGTACTCTGTGATTGTATACACCATCCTTTGACACAAATTTTTGGGAGGGCGATGTTGGGGAATTGTCCACCAGATTTGCTGAGAAATTCTCTAGTTTTGTAATGTTGTTATTCCCATATGGGCTCCCTCCTCTTTCCAAAAGCAATACTGTGAAGTTCTGTGAAAGTGTTGCTGCCAGTGGAGATCCTGTTGTTCCTCCTCCCACAATTATGTAGTCATATGTCACTACTATGGGAGATTTCATTGCCTCCCTTATGAATCTACCATGGTGTGGCACTGTCACTAGTTATATTACACACACAAATTAGTGCTTAGGGCCAATGGGTGTGTATAACAAGATATAATACCCATTAATTTGTTAACTAGGAAGAAAGAAATAATTGAATATATGTGATAGTTTTTAATCTAGAATCAAGATTGTGAGAAATGCTCCCATAAGTTGTGGTGTAAGTTGGTTGTCAAGGACGGTATAGAAGCAACATGAAACACTAGGTGGAGTAATAGAAAACATTTCTCAACAATGAAAGATGGAAGAAAGTAGGTTGATCATGCACTTAGAGCCAAGTTGATGAGTAGGTTTGAAGTAGTGGTTTTTAACATTAGGTAGTTAAAACTAATAACATGAATATAAAAACATCAAAGCATCAAGAGCAAGTATTGAGCACACCAACATTGCCTCAAGAAAAAAGAAATCAGTTTTTAGACTGGTAGATCATGAAAAGATTGTTCCCTTATGTACCACTGAAAATAATTCTATTGATAGTTAATATCAGTTCAAATCCTTCCACATTAAGGATTCTTTAAAAACAAGTTTTTTGATTAAACTTTTGGATCCTTTTTCTTTTTGTAATACATTATTGAGTGTGATTAGAAACATCCATAAAATAAATTTAACCTACAATAGGTCATTGAGATCCATTAAATTAGTTTAACCTACAAGATTGCTTTCAATTATAACGGACTGCAAAGAACTCATATCCTTAATAAAATATGGTATTTGATTTTCAGACATGAACTTCATAAAATCTCTTATAATTTTTGAATATTGATTATCTCAAAAGAAATTCAATGTAAGCATTGTTCATATATAAAACACAATTATAACTTCCAAGCATTAAGTCTATGTTGTGCAATTCATTATCCAAATTACTTTGGCACTCACTGATATGATTAACAATTTAACCAAGACTAATACAAGAAAATCATGACTGATCAATAATTCAACCAAGAATAATACAAGAAAATGACGACCTCATTTTGTGGAGCCACAAATGCAAAAGCTACATAGTACTGCAAACAACATTAGAACCTTCTTCTTAATCTCCATATTCTTTTCCTTGCAACCAACACTCTCGTTTAGCTGCAAATCAAAACATTAAGATCTGCTCTATATCATATGCATATCATCCAGATTGAACATAATAATAGACTAAATGTGTATTCTACATTGACAAAATGACTAATATTAACAGTGATTTAATAGACATAGAAAGTTCATGAAAATTTCCATGCTTTCATTGTGAACCCAGTACCTGCAAGCCTACCACATCCTAGTCGATGAAAAAACAATAGTTAAACAAACAAATAACAAGAATGGTCCTTTTCATGCTGAGGTGCAAGAGAAAAGAGCTGCCTAAAGAAGAGGGAAATGCAACCAACATGACCATAAATTTAGTAGATTTTGCCCAGCTACATTTACTAGATCACCTTTTAGATATGCTTAGTTCACTTTACACGGTTCTAATGTTTGGAGATCTTTAAGCTTTGCTTGAATGAATTTGTCTATGATTTTGTCATGGCCTAATCAAAAATTTATATTATTCATCAATTCATTAGTCAACTTTGCCCATTCACTACTACATTTGGCATTGATAATACATTAGTCCCTAGTTAATAATGATAATCATATCATTGATGATAACACATTCCCAAGATAGTGCTGAGATTGAAGGATGCAATAAAAAAGCCACAAGTTTAGAACTTCATGACAGTTCAAAGCATGAAGCCTTAGATGCATAGGACAACAATCTAAACATAGGACAAAATAGAGAAATATTTAGTATCTTATTGAGCTTCACTTTGTTTCAAGAATAGTGTAATATTCTCTACTAAACAAGACCAACCACGTGAAGGTGGAAGCTCATTTGGCCCCACTCCCCTCCGCCTAACATCACTCTACATTCCCTGTTAACATCTAACATTCATTCATTCTTTCAACCATTAATAAAATGTAACATTCAATCAATATCACATGATAACATTCATTAACACATTAGATTCATAAACATGCAACATTCATCAATATTTTGCATTAACACATAATTCATGAACATTCATTAGCACATAATTAAATTCATTGAGACATAAAATTCAGTCATTATCAATTAAGGTATGTAGATGATAATCATTTCTTTTTTTTTCTTTCTATTTCTTTTTTCTATGTAAGCTCTAAGAGGAGCATCAGTGTCATCATCAATTCCCCCCTCATCAATTGTTATTTTCTCTGTTCTTGATGATCTCAAATTCCTATGTTGTTGCAAAGGGGGGTCCTCTACAATAACAAATAAAAGAGTTAAATTAAAAATAATTTATTATAATTGTTACAAGTATTTAATTATTTTAAATAACATAACTGTGGTGCTCTTTACCTGATCTGACCACATCATTTTGTCTGGACTCAATGTCAACACGCTCATGAACATCGACCCATCGATCCTCTACAACTACTATAAAAAATGTTACGTTAATCTAAAAACCAATTGCAATTACATATAAAAAATTTAAAAGAAAATGTATACCTCCACCACTGGGATGCACATCATATGAACCTTCAGCATTCACAGATTGTGTAGAAGGATTGTCAGGTTGAATTCCAACATCCTATGCATTGTTATCATTGCTTGCTTAAAATAGATATACTCACTTTATATTGGAACTTAACATCAAATAGACTAATTGTTAAAGTATTCAATTTGAAATAAATTTTATTTAGCTTATTTACCTGTGGCTCAGATGCATCATTATTAGAACCTTCCACACTGATTTCAACTCGTAGCCATTCAGCCACAACTCTATAGCCTTGTTGGAAGCCAATTCTCTTATCCTCTTCTGTGAGGCATCTCTTGAACTTTGAGCCCTACATTTTTGCATGGTATGGTGAATTTTACTTGCATTGTTTCATCAACCAATGGAGGGTAGTTAAAATATCAAAAGGAAATACAAAAGTTGCAAAAGTTGAGGATCAGGAGCATAGACAAGCTAGTCTATCCTAGCATTTCCCATCACAATATATAAAAAATTTAATACAATTTTTCATTTACTAATACTTACAACTCGTGCTTGAAGTTTTAAAAAACAACCAGAGCCGAGCTTGTGTGTCCCGTGCTTTTCTAGTCTTGCCTTTGTTGCCTTTGATGTGTCAGGAAATCTATGAAAAGTTTGAAATATATTTTTGATTAGGAAAATAGGTTTTACAGGGATCCTGAAACCCAAAGTTTTATAGCATAAAACAACTTAAAGCATAAAAGACAAAAAAAAAGCTGCCTCAAAAGGCCAGAAACAAAAAGGCCCGAAGCTTGGGAAACAAAGGCTAGGAACAGAGCCTGGTGGGCAGACTAATGTCCCTTCTTCTCTGTTGCCTACAGGGTTTCTGCAGCATCACCTTCCTTCTGGTTGGCCTCTTCCTCTTGGATCGTGGGGGGGAAATGCATCTGGTCCCCCTGACTTTCTTGGATTCCAGTCTCTTTCTAAGGATCCTCCCGATTGGTTCTGTGCTCTATACTCTGCTCCACGTTCCCCACAAGACTAGCATTGGTCAGATAGTCCCCCAGATTAACAATGTTTTCATTCAAGGTATGGAAGGTATCCACAATCTATTTAGTCACAACCTGGTGGACGGAATCCAGCCTTTGGACCTTCTACTCGAGCGGGGTGATTCTGTCCTCCTGAATGTCTCTGGGGTCCTAGCTTCTATCTTTTTCTTGGGTGCCCACCTGGTCTTTACTGCCTCTGGCCTCATGATCCTTGACTTCCCCCCTGTTGTTGGTCTGGTTGGACCTGTCCTTCAGAGTCTCAATTTCTTGAAAAAGCCACTTAATGGAGCAAAAATTGTCAATCAAGTTGTTCTTTGCATTGTTGAGGAAGTTGAGACCCATTTCACGGACATTGTCAGAGAGAACCAGAAGAGTCGGGTCAAGGAGCTCGTCATAGTAGGTGCTACTGTCGAGATCCCTCAACACCTGGATTTTAGCAAGTTCTCTAACAATGCCCATACTGACACTATCCATATTGAAATTTCTCCAGGCTCTTCTCTTATTTTTCCTGATGGCCTCCCCTCCCTTTTCAACCATAATTTCTATCATCTCTTCTGGGGGCAAAATGGGGACCTCCAGGGGGGAGGTGGGCGCAATAGGGCTGGGGGGCAAATCAGCGTTATCGCTGAGATGATCATGGGTTGGGGTTTGGTCCAATTTTCTTTTCTTGGGGTTATCCTGGGTTACCAAGGGGGTCACCTCCTTCTTGTCATTATCTTTCTCCTTGTCATCTTCCAGCTCACTTTCCTTCTCTGCCACCGAATCTGCCTCCTCCGACTCCATATCTGACTCATCACTAGACTCCTTAGGATGAGGGGTAGGGGGGTTAGGGGAGGGCACCTGGGGCTCTTCCTGCTAGGGAAGCAGGGAGAGGGTTTGGATTTTGGGGTTTCAAACTTGACAGATTTCACAACGCGCACTTCCCATGAGTCTGAGCTAGCAGTGTCCTCCGAGGAGCCACCCAAAGCCCCAATGGACTTGACTCTTGTCTGGGTTTTTAGAAACTCAAAAATGAGGAGCAAAAGACCTTTGTGAAGGGTGGGGTTCTTGACAGGGCATTTCTTGTAACTCTCTATATTCTTAGTCATAGAAGTATAAATATAGAAAGGAAAGGAGATTTTTACTTTATGTCTAAAATGATTAAGCAGAACAAAATGATGGGTTCTGACTCTATCAAACCTAGGCTCCAAAGTGACATACTCTATGATGATCCTCAGAACAAGCCCCCAGAACTTCTTGATGGACTCTATGTCATAGAAGGTGTTAATCTTTACCAGTTTTCTTTTCTCCTTGTCGTTCTTGATGAAAGTGTTGACAGCATTGGCGGACATCTTCTTATCCCTAAAGAAGCTAATGCCTTCCTAGGAGAAGCCTGTCACCTCTACAATGAGACCCTCTGTGATTTGGTTGGAAACACCATCAATTATGACCTTTCCATTATGCCAGGTTTCAACCATAATCTTGGTAACCCCCATGTCAAAACCATGGAGCCTCTCCATGAAGCTGGTTATGCTGCCCTTTTGGAGTTTTTTCCAAACCTTCCCTTTTTCTTTCCAGCTCTTTGTTTCTCCCCATGGCTCTCTTTTAATCCTTTCTCCCACCATTATGATTGTATGCCACTCTAACCCTAAACCTTTAATAGAATTGCAGAGCTCAAAGATGGACAAATCGCTAAGGACAAGAGCTTTAATGCGCGTATTTTTGGGTTTAACTCTAGCTTTCTTCTGCTTGTGTAATCTGTACACGTCATTATGAAACGGTGGGGGTTTCGCATAACTCCAATTGATTCCCTTTTTAAAAAATGATTTAGCATGTCTCATCATCATAAAAAGATTTTGAGTTGGTACCTTGAATTTTCTCCTTTCAAATGAGCTTAATAGCTGCCGCCGAAAAATGATTATTGTTTCTCCACGTCATCACCGAATTGAATGTGACCACTGCGTTTGTGAACCAATCAGCAACCACATTAGCTTCACGGTAGACATGGCTGACGTGGTAATTTTTAAATTTTCTCAAGTCCATTTTTAGGTCCTCAATTATTCTTTCAATGGTCCATGATGGTTTGGTAACTCCTAAAATACAATTAATTATATTTAGGGAGTCACCTTCAAGCCACAGTTGTTCGATCCCTGAGTCCAGGGCCAGCTTCACAGTGAGTCTAGTCACACTGGCTTCAGCCAAATGGTTGGTTTGGTGACCAATAGGGGAGGCGATAGCAGCAATGCCCCCTCCCAAGTTGTTTCTTATGATTCCACCGCATCCAGCGGGACTAGGGTTCCCCTTAGCTACTCCATCAAAATTAGCTTTATGCCAGTTTTCAGGGGGGAAGGACCAAGAAGCCTACTATCTTCTTTTGATCCTGTCTTCTTTCCTGGTCTTAATTTTCCCTCCGTCCTTTATGTTTCCATCTCTAGTTGTGGAGTAGTTCTCTTTCATGAGGCCATCAATTTTCTCTTCTATAATACCCTCAGGAGCTTCTTTGTCTCTGAATATCCTGCTGTTGCGCTCCTTCCAGATTCCCCAGAAAAAGTGTGGGATAATCCAGGAACTTAAAATTTGGGATTCCAGGCCTTTGTGGTTGCTTCTCCACTGAATGAAGAAATCCTAGATACTGTCTAGCGGGCACCAGTAGGAGTTCATATTGGAAGTCAGAAGACTCCACACTCTAGAGGAAAAGGGGCAGTGAATGAAAATGTGATTAACCAATTCCAGGTCATGCTTATAGAGGCAGCATCTATTGGGAATAATTTGGCCTCTCTTGGCTAAATTATCCAGGGTAAGGATCTTGTCTTGCAAGAGGAGCCAAAAGAAAATGTTGATTTTGGGCGTTAATCCAGGGGTCCAGGCCTTGGCCCAAATAGGTTTCTCCCCTGTTCCCACAAGGGAAAGATAGCCTGAGGCTACAGTATAATGGCCTCCAGAAGAGTCTCCCTAGACTAAGGCGTCACCTATCTGGTTGATGTTAATAGCATTCAAAGAGGCCATCAAAGGCTCGAGATCCTGCAAAAGCTCTGTCAGATTGTCCCATTCATTCCCATTTCTGTAGTTCCTAACCAACATACCATATCTACCTATTGCCTGATCAGTCCACCTGCCAAATGAAGGATGGTTATTGAGAGGTTCCTGAAAAAGCCAGTTGTCCTGCCAAAAAAGGATTTTGTCTCCCGTTCCAGCTTTCCATTTGGCCCTGGATTTAGCAAGGGGAAGGGCCTTCAAGATAACTTTCCAAATGTTAGAACCCAACAACAGATCAGCCGGCTGGAAAATGGAGGAGAGAGACAGGCCTCCCAGGTACTTCTCAGCCAAAATGTCCCTCCAAACCCCTGTGCCTTGGAAGATGCACCAAGGGAGTTTAACTAAGAGGGATTGATTGAGGTGAGAAATTTTCCTGATTCCAAGACCTCCTTGGCTTTTGCGCAAGAAAACCTGGTCCCAGGAAACCAGGTGGTATCTCTTGTGGTCATCAATTCTAGTCCAGAGAAAGTCCCTTTGAATCCTCTCCATTATATCTGCAAACTTAACCAAAATCCCAAAGAGACTGAGGGCTTAGGTGGGGAGGTTCTGGAGAATCGAGTTAACCAGGGTGCATTTACCTGCCTGACTGAGGGTGGCCCCTTTTCAGCCAGCAAGTTTCTTGTTGAAGTTGTCGATAATGCTTGTCCAAAAGGAGTTCAAGGGTTTGGAGCCTAGAGGAAGCCCAAGATAAGTCGCTGGTAGGGACCCAATGCCACAACCCAAAATTCGAGCAATTTTCCTCTGCCTCTCTAGAGGAGTGTTGAGGAAGAAGATAGAGCTCTTGTCTAAGTTAATTTCTTGGCTAGTACCCCTAGTGTAGGAATTAAGAATTCTTTTGAAGGTCCTGGCCTCCCGAACTGAAGCTTCACCCCCCAAAATTGTGTCATCCACAAATTTCTAATGAGTGAAAGTGGATGGACCTGAAGAAGGCCTCAAACCCACTAAACACCTATCCCTGATCTTCTTCTAAATGAGTCTTCCAAGGCATTCGGCCATGATAAAAAATAGGACCAGAGAGATGGGATCTCCTTGCCTTAGACCCCTAGAGGGGGAGAAGAAAGGAGAGGGGTGGTCGTTGACCAGAACCGCCAAAGAGGGTGAAGACACAAGCTGAGAAATGAGCTTGCAAACCTGATCATCAAGGTCAAAGGCATGAAGAATAGCAAAGAGGAACTTCCAGTCAACCCTATCTTAAGCTTTTGACAGGTCCAGCTTAAGAAGGAATCCTTCCTTTTTGCCCACCTCAAGTGAGTGGATAACCTCATGAACTGAAATAATTGAATCAAGGATCTGCCTGCCAGGGACAAAGCCAATTTGTTGAGGAGAGATAATCAGAGGGAGAACTCTAAGGAGCCTAGAAGTGAGAACCTTGGCAATGAATTATATAAGGAATTGTAGAGGCTAATGGGCCTAAATTTATCTAGAGAATCAGCCCCCAAGATTTTAGGGATGGGGACCAGAAAGGTAGCATTAAGTTCTTTAAGAAAATTCTTGGCTCCAAAGAACTCTTGAACCGCTTTAACCACATCCTTTTTCAGAACATTCCAAAAGATCTGAAAGAAGAAAGTAGGGAAACCATCTGGGCCAAGAGCTCTATCCCCCGGGAGAGAGAAGAGGGCTTGATGGATTTCCTCCAAGGAGGGGATTGCCTTCAACATGGAGTTGTGATAATCTTGAAGAATTGGGGGAATGGTCGCCAAGATTTCCTCTTGTTCAGACCCAAAGAGGGAAGGATCAACAGAGAGGAGAGATGAGAAGTAGCAGATAGCTTCCTTCTCAATTTCATCCTCTTTGGTAATCTAAACTTGGCCCTTAACAATTTTGGTTATTCTATTATTAGCCTAGTTCTTAAGGGTGGTCAGGTGAAAAAATATGGTATTGCAGTCTCCTTCCTTCAACCAACTGACTCTTGATCTCTGTTTCCAGAAAAGCTCTTCCTTAGATATGATGTTGTGCAGATCTGAAAGGATGGCCTTTTCTTGCTGGCTATTATGTGAATTGTATCCTGAATGTTGGATTTCATCCTGAATAGAAGAGAGCTAATCAGATACCTCATCTTTCTCCTAGAAGATGTGGCCAAATTTAGTTCTATTCCATGATTTGATGTTTCTTTTCACATTTTTCAGCTTCTGGGCAACTCTGTACATTGCAGTGCCTTCAAGCTCAATGCTCCACCAATGGTAAATATTACCTTCTAGCGCAGGGTGTGAGAGCCACATTTTCTCAAAGCAAAAAGGGAAGGCCTTGTTGCTGGAAAGGGGGAGGCAGAAAGAGAAATCGGGGAATGATCAGAGCCCACCCTAGGGAGGAGGGATAATCTACAGGAGTGGGAGAGGATCCATTCAGGGGAGATGAGGGCTCTATCAAGGTGAACCTGGATACTATCACCCCCAATTCTTCTATTAGACCAAGTGAAGCTGCCACCTTGAAGGTCCAAATCTAGGAAAGTAAGATTCTGAATGAACGAAGCAAGGTCACATTTGCTATCCTGATCTGGGGCATGACCCCCCCTTTTGTCTGCATCAGATAGAGGCGAGTTGAAGTCCCCCATTATAATCCCTTTATTCAAGTTACAATTAGATAAGATGCCAAGGAGCTTGGTCCAGAAGCATTTCCTTTCTTTCTTGGTATAGGGGGTGTATAGGTTAAGGATTAGCCAAGATTCATTGCTTTGGATGTGAAAAACCTTACAAAGAAGAGCATTAGTAGAGCTGTAAAGAGTAGTTAACTTGAAAGCTCTGGTGTTATACAAGGTTAGGACAACACCTGAAGCTCCATCTGAATCAGAAGCTTCGCAGCAAAAAGTTTTACTGAAAGATAGTATAAATATAAAGGTTAATTAGTACATAATTACATTCTCAACAGTATCACATACCTTGATGTACTCTCTATTGGTGTAATATTTATTTTCTTGTCAGCTTTATACTTTCCATCCAAAATCAAAGCCTGCCACTTAGCCTCAAGAACATAGGGTGGACGCTCGTACCTGGGGTTATCCCATAAATTTTTTTTGTATTGGTCCCTAATATACTTCAAACATAAACCATTTTTTTCAAGGAGCTTGTTTCTCTTGAATGCACGAGGTCCAAAAAGTTGGGTCATGCTCTCTATAAGATCATCCTTCAACAGTTTATCTTGGTTATTCCACTTTTTAAGTAAAAAAAAACATGTTAGACTCATAAATGAAGTGAAGCTACCTTTAATATAGTTCAAGAAATGGATGAAAAGGAAAACTATTCTAGCAATGATATGAAATCAAAATAGTGGTTTGGGGTTTTAGTTAGGATATGATGTTCCACCAGGTATGCAAGGTGGGCTCAAATATTCGCAAACACTCATCACCAAGTTTTCTCCAAAAAACATCATTCCCTAAAAAACAATCATGGGATCATTAGTCGATGAAGAGTGATCAAAAACTAAATTACTATTATATCACTATAGAATAATAACTTTAAAGTACCTAGAACTTTGGCTACTTTTAATGGAATGCCTTCATCATTGCTGACGATCAATATGACATCCTTCACCGTTCCCATACTAGGACCATAGGAACACCCAAGAAATGATGTTGCAGCTCCTATTGCAAAAAGTTTCATAAGTTTCATATGTCTTTTTCATGAAGTATAAAAGAACAAAAGATAATTGATGTTAAAAATTTATAAAAAATAAAATTTTTGAACTTTGATAGCACAGACAAC
The DNA here is from genome assembly GCA_028749045.1 of Cupressus sempervirens. NCBI lineage: Eukaryota > Viridiplantae > Streptophyta > Pinopsida > Cupressales > Cupressaceae > Cupressus > Cupressus sempervirens. The sequence continues at coordinate 111,029,686 of CM053783.1, forward strand.
TGCAGGAATTATCTTTAACCTCTAGTTGTTATGCTATTCTAGTTGTGATATGCTCCAAGAATGTCATAAAGTAGCCTTGCAAAAAATCATCCGTTAGTTTTAATGAGGATTCTCATAAATTTTACATAAAGAACATTGATTTTTAGTGGATTTGAATATAAGAAGTTGAGTTGCAGCATCAACTCAGGCATGAGTTGTTTGGCATAATGCCAAAAGAAGCTAAAGTTGGGGAGAATGCATACAAACTGTTTACTAAAATGTTAAAAGAGATTTTTTTTTAAAACATCAAGTGCATGTTGTCTAAGTGAGGTTTATCTAGGAAGAGAAAGCCTTCAGTTTCAAATTCCAACAACCACATTCTTTGCTTGAACAAGAACAGCAAGAGCCTCATATACAACAAATTGAGAGCCATCTTATGGAATCTAATTGTCATGCTGAAGTATCATTTCAGCCTTCAACTAAGCCGTATGGAAAAAAATGTTTTTAATTTGAAGATGGTTTAAAGGCTAGTCATGATACATTTTTGATATCTGGGCAATAAGATACTACTCAAGGATGTATGCAATCTCGTGACTCGTCTGTCAGGTCACTTGCCATCAAGTAGACGGGGTAAGTTGAAGTTGTCATTATGGAAGCATATCAAGCTTTTGCTGCAAGATAATTGGAAAAGCTTCAGCTAAGAAGGGAATTGCTTGGAAATCAAATTTCATTGGATATGGTTGAACATCTAATCAATGATCCTGAATCTTAACATTTATTTGCTCTCCAACTAGCTGTAATTATGTGTAGTCCCAAGTGCATTAGTGCAATGTTCCCTATAGACAAAATAAGGAATAGAACCAACTCTAAAATGTCACTATGGATTCCTGAAAAGGAATTCTCTGACAATGTGGAAAAACTAGCTCAGGAAAGTGCTTTTTAATGCTAGTTGTAGAATTGTTATACCATAAATGTTTTACACCTTGCAATGTCATACTTTTGATCATCATTTATGCAAATCAAGGGCTTTCCATGCAGATATATATGGCAGATGGTCTTATGAAATATCACAAACAAAAACATGGCTTGGTCATCCAGGTGCTAAACAGAGTTCATCTGGAGAGTGTAAAGGAAAACTAATCATATTAAGATCATGGGGAATTTGATGCCAAAATTTTTGAAAATTTTGTAAACATAAATATGGTAAGAACATGGACAGAGATATTTATAGCTATACAACTCAAATAATGGCTTCGGCCTCCAAGCTGGTCGATCTGTTGCATCTATACAATGTTGCACCTCGAGAATATACTCCACTTTCAACATGACAAGACTAGGAAATACTCTATCAAATAGGAGCCATAATGCATGTATTTATCGATTAATTGTAGCGAAGATGTTGCAACTCAGTATGCACACCATTTTAATTATGAAAGAATTGACCACTCTATAGTCACAAAAGGTATGCCAGGTCATGACATGAGGGATATAGGCTTAAGTAGAAAGGAATTGGACCTCAAATTATTAAAAAATATGAGAGATTAGCAAAAGATAGTCAAATGAATAGACATGAAGAAGAAAAGTATAACAGTTCATCATGTGGCTTCCAATGGAGATAGTGATCAATGTCAAGACAGCTAAAGGAAGGAACAGATAGGAAAATTTATAGTTGCTACAATCTGATGAAACACATGAGCTTCCTGAGGTGTCACAAGGATATGAGGCTATACATCTATGTGTCAGTGTTGAGAATACCGCACAAGAATGTGTACCCATACCCTTTTATGCAAGCTGATAGCTCCATTCCTCATCGATATGGCACAACAAGCATAGGTTAAGTAGAAGCAGACATTTGTTGGAACTCGTGGGTGGAAGAATTGGCATATAGGAAGCACATCCACATTCACTGCTATCTATAGGAAAGGCCATGCATGCCCACTAGATATGTATTAAGCCATAACAAAGTTTTTAAAAGCCATGATAGCATTAGTGGTTAGTGTAAATCTATTCGAGCTATAGTGAACAAGTATAATTTGTGCAGGCTTGGTGTACTCATTGAAATAGCAACTGAATAGGAGTCAACAATTGTAACAGTCAAAAGAAGGTGATGATTCATGCAAGAAGATGTTAAAAATACATGAAAAAGTAATGTTTGAGTTCAAAGACAGTAGACATGTGAGTCTAGTTAATCATTCATGTGAATTATAAAAACCAAAGGCGTATCAAATAAATATTTGTAAAAAAATTGTGAAAAAGTTTAAACATTGAGTGACTACCAAAAGGGGGTCATTAAAATCTACATCGTAAACACATAACACTTAAACATATAACAAAAGAGAGAAAAAGAGGGATTTGTGTACTAGTAGATGGTGCAACAGTCGATGCTTGTAAGTTGCATGTTGTTGACTCAGCAGTCAGAAAGAGATTTGTGGTTGTCCTGGATGGAGGCGGTGTCATCATAGGATTTGAAGCTGAAGAATAAAATTGTTAGAGCATGCATAAATATAGAACGCGTGGACTAGCATGGACAAGATTGTTAGAGCATTAAAAAAAAGGATTGTTCAAGCATGTATTGTCAATGATTATGATAATTCCTATATATATTCAGTGGAAAACACAAGTGGGAAATGGAACATGCGATCTACCTAAACCACCTGCAGCAACCTCATCATGGGAATGGAGCTTGAAATTACATAAAAAAACTTTGTAAAGACAATGCATCCATATTTTGATTAATTCCATAAAAGAGCATGACATAAAAACCATTATTGAACTCTTGTTATAATTAAAAATTTCATTAATACTTACTTTTAAGGTTTTAGAGGTGTGCAACAATTCAGATGCCCTATCTTTTATTTCCTAAGTAGTAGGCTTAATGGTTTCCAAACATATAATTTCTTTACCAATTTTCTTTAGCAACTTTTTAATCGAACCGATCGGGTCATCGATCTCTACTAAATCAATATAAAAAGGGTCCTCCTCAGGGGTGGGCTGCTGAGGGACTGCAAGTTCCTTTCCCTCCCTCCAACCATTGGCCCTCTGTGAAAACAATAGTATTAGTATTATCAAAATTACTCCAAAACAATGAAGAAAACAACATTAAGAAATAACATTTTGCTTCTATCTAGTTTGCACAATTACAATGAGTTTTACCTGCTCATGTGTAGATGAGCCAGGAACATCACCAGCATCCCCTCCGGGCGGTTGCTCCATATTGTGCCCCTATGTCAAAGATCAAGTATAAAAATGTTAGCCAAAAATTTATTGACTAACTGGTATATTGGAGTCATTGATTAGAAGTTGGTTTAATAGTATGTACCACCCCCATGATAGTAGCCTCATTTGTATCTATGTAGTTCAAATTGTAATCAATAAAAAGCTCTTCCCCTGCACATATTGATTTTATCGCACAAATGAATACATGATTTCCCTTGCACACCTCAATTATGCAATTGGGTTGCTTTATAGTTGACCCAGGTCGTGTACTATTTATAAAACTTGCAATATTCCCTATTGTATTTGGCCTTCCATCAATGTATATAGCCACACTTTTACTTTGATTATTGTCTAGCTATTGTATATAATTTTTCGAGAGGGCATACCTATGCATACTTTTTTTATATTGAATAATATGCATCCAACTTTTGTAATCGTAACATGGTCCAACATACTCCATCAATTCAGAAACTTTTTTGTAAGAAACCTTTATGCCATCCATAGAAAATAGGCCCAAACCATGTAATGATGATGGTGCTATGCAATATATCCTCTCGTTAACACAAAAATCAGTGTTTATTGGAGGAAGTTCTTTGGGTACCCAATATTTCTGTAGATGTTGGTACCTCAAGGGCACCTCAATATCGCCTTCCATTTCATCATCATAAGAACATGACCCCCCTTGAGAAAGGAAAATTTTCATGCATTTATTAAATTTCCTTCTAGTCCTTTGACCTCTAGTTAATCTCCCTGTTCTAGATAAACTGCATGTCTCACTTTCCTCTTCTATTCCTATATTTCCCTCACTTGAGGAAGACACTTTTGAAAAATACCTATTCACTGGTACCTACAAATGGGAGAGATCTTAGAAGACATCAATCTTACTATTGATAAGTGTATTAAATAGACTATCTATAAGGAGTATTGACTTATACCTGTCGATCCATGAGACTATGTGGGATGCTCCTGAAAGGGGTTCAGTTTCCTGCAAATGTAATTCAATTATTGTGAGCATAATCACATCATAATCATAATCACATACATCATAAGCATCACATAAAAATTAAAAACATTAAAAGGTACACAATACAACACTTAAATTAGGCTCACATTATAAGCCTACTAGGGAAGTAGGCATAGTGAAGGGCTAAGCACTTATATTATGTTTTCCCTATGAATTTTATTCTAGGTACAACTCCCTTTTTTAGATATTTAATGAATTCCCTTTTCTAAACTAAACACTTACAAATACTTTTGACCTGAAATAAAATAAGGCTCAATACATTCACGCATCAATATGTGTCTTAAATAGTTTTATTTAATTAATTTAGATTAATAGTTAATTTAGATTAGCAGTATTCTATTTCTAGTTGAAACTTGTAGCTTTTAAATAGATAATGAATAAACTATGTAACCATATAAGACAAATATATTTCTATCAAGAAATGAATATTAAATAGATTAAGGATTGATGGCATACCTCTAAATTTCATCATCATCATCCTTGTTGTCATCATCATCATCATCATCCTCCTCCTCCTTGTCATCATCATCATTGTCATCATCATCATCATCCTCACCATCATCGTTGTTGTCATCATCGTTGTCATCATCATCATCATCAACATCATCATCATCAACATCAACATCATCTTCATCATCATCATTAGTAACAGCATCTACATCATCTTCTACTTCTTCGATATCTTCTTCTTCCATCGCATTATACTTTATTGGCCTTCCTCTTGGTTCATGTCTAACAAAAAATGACCAACCCGGTTTATGTGGAACCTCTGAGTAAAATACCTGCTCACATTGGCTTGGAAGAACATAGGGCACATCCCCAACTAGCTCAAACAACCTTATATTAACCATTGTAAATCCATTATCATGTTCAATAACAATTTTATCAAGATCATTTGGATTAAGTCGTAGCCTATACCATTTGACAATGAAGAGTACTAATTTGAAGGAACTAAAGTCATAGTCAAGTATATCATCCAAAATGCCATAGTATAAATTTTTAGACTCTCAAGGATGTAAGTCATTTCTAGATAAAATATTAGTCACTTAAAATACTACAGTTATTCCTGAATCACAAGTTTTTTTCATGTCATCTAACACTTTGACGCAAAATTTTTGACCATTACAGAACATAGCCTTGTGGTGTTTAACTTGCAATAATATGTGAAACATGTCAAAATTATTATATCATGATTTGATAAACATATGGGTGATTAATAAATTTCTACGTACCTAGAAATCTCTTAAACCACATGCTAAATCTATTTCCCTTTGAGTAACATTGGAATCTCCATTACGATGAGCTTCTTTAACCAATGAAGATACACCTTCCCATGTTAATGTCTAACCAAAATGTTGACATCGTTCAATCCATATCGTCATCCAATCCAGATTGTTTGTGATATACAAATGTAGCGCATCCCACTCTCGAGCACCTATACAAAAAAAAAAAATAGACAACTTACAACCGATTTATTTTGAAGATTAAGAAATAATTTATTACAATAACATCTTATAATTTATTACCTCTCACTTTCCTCAATGTACCTTTCCCCATCAAGTAATCCCCTTCTAATTTTTTAAAAGGCTCGAGATCCCAAATGTGATCTACATGGATATTTGATGCAAACTTAGGAAGATATTCAGTAATGTACACCATATTCTGGTATACCATATATCCCTCTATCATAGAACCCTCAGGATTTGCTCTTTGTTGAACCAAAGTCTTCAAAGATTTCAAGTGCCTCTCAACCATCCACATTGACCTAGTGTGTACAGGTCCACACAATTCAATCTCCTCAACTAGGTGTATGAGGTAGTGTTCTTGTGCATTGAAAAAATTTGGAGGTAGACACTTTTGCATTTCACATAGTAAATGAGGAATTCTTCTCTTCGAATAGTTTAGATCTTCTTTATGGATTTCTTTAGATGACAACCACCTACATTAAGAGATTCAAGTCACAAAAATATATAGATACGAGACTTTACAAAATAATATACAATAGATTACATAGCAAGAAAAACAAATCACGAATGTAATAAATATATACAACAAATTGAACAGATATTACTACTTACCTCATGTATTTTCCAAGATCATATATCACTTGTTTGATGTTATTGTTGAAGGGCTCTAGGAGAGATAGAGGAAGCATGTACTGCAGTAATTATAAACCAATAATTTCATTGTTTTCTAACATAACATAATGAACAGTACACGTAGTTTATGAATATATTGTAAATACAGAAGAACATAACTTATCTTGATGAAAGTATGCCAATCATGCATTTTGAATTCGCAGAAAATCCTGTGGGACCTCAAATTTTTTGTATGACTTCTTTTATGGCATCACTTTGCTACTCTGTTAATAACCAAGGAAGGGCACTTATATTAATCTGATCTTTGTTGCTATTTGAGTGAATGAAATTCTTCAATGCATGATTGGATTCATTAATGTCATTACAAATTTTGACAATTTTTTCTTTGTCACGCCTTCCATCCAAATTTTCCACAATGTCTCTTTTATATTCTTTCCAATATGCATAGTATCAAACAAATGCACAATTTGTAAGTGCTCATAGTAGGGTAACCTACTAAATTGTCTGGGATAGCTTTTTAGTCCCTTTGGAAGGTTGTTAGTACTGTCTTGACGACCTTCATGATCATCAATTACACAACTAGTAAACAAAAATCACAATAGAAATATATAAATTACAAACATAAACCATTAGGTGGAACAACTATACCTCGATGATTAATTCTATTATATTCCAACTTCCATAGGCGAGGTGTCATTCTTCTTGGCTTTGATGTAGTCTCTTCTTTCCCATTGAAAAGATGTTTTTTCATACTTCAAAACTTATGATTCTTGTGGAAGAAGTGTCTACACTCATCAAACACCTTCTTTCCTAAACTTTTTGAATGACGAGATTTCATCTTTGGACCACAAATTGGACATGCAAATTTTCCCTTTGTTTGAAGACCTACAAGATAATGATATAATTGGATTATTAAATATGTTGATTTCTATAATTAGAATTACCGTGCACAACTTGAATTCACTAAAATATACCACAAAAATGTGTTAGCCTTGGGGCATCATATATTGTCCATGCAAGTATTGCATGGAATTGAAATTGTCTTTGTCCTATTGGTCTAGACATGTCATATATAGTGACACCATTTCATAACTCCACCAACTCGTTGATAAGAGGCTCAATATATACATTCATATCTTTAACTTGATATTTACCTACTTGAATGAACAATAACATTACATAATTATTGTGATTGTTTTACTGCAATATTTGTAAGTACATGTAAATTAATAACTATCAAATGATAAGATACCTGGAACAATCATTGCTAGCATAATGTGCTCCCTCTTTATTGACATCCATGGAGGAATGTTATTGTTGATAACAAAAATAGGCCACACCGAGTAAACAGATCTCATCTCTCCAAATGGATTGACATCATCTGCTACCAATGAAAGCCTGAGATTACAAGGTTCTTCTTTGAAGTGTTGCCACTTTTCCTCTATGTGCATAAATTTTGAACCATCCACAAGGATTCAAATAATGTCATCTTGATTTCTATTGCATGCATGATAATTCATAAATTGAGCCAAGCTACTACACCTAAATAATAATTGCATCCATGGAATAATGGGGATGTAATGAAGAACCTTTTGAGGCACCTTTTTTGTTAGTCGATCTGTTCGATATCTACTCATATGACATACAGAGCATTGTGTTGCAAATTTATGCTCTTTATAATATATAATACGATTATTGGGACAAGCATGTATTGCTTCATACTCCATTCCAATATCTTTCATAACAGCAGATAATTCTCAATATGAGCGAGGTAGAATATTTGATGGTGGTAACAGAAATTTGCCTATCAATCTACAGCAAAAAATATAAGTTGTTAATATAAACAATATTAGTGGTACATTATTCACCCTTGGTTAACTATAAATACATATATGACATACCTTAACATATGTGACATTGTTATGTTGGATAAACCATTCATAACCTTCAAGTTCAACAACAACAATACAGCAGAGAGAAGAGTTGTTTGGGAGTCTTTGTATAGGGGCTCGTATGCCTTCTCAAGTAGAGGTACATTGAGGCTATCATCATCATCATCAGATATGCTTGGACTAAATGTGTCATGGATCAATTTATTTATACCATCGTCTTCAATTGTGTTTTATGGTGCATGATCGTCATCTTCCATGGGATCATTATCTTCACCTTGGATATTCACACCTCCATGTTCCTCCACTTTGAAAACCATATTCTTTGAATTGTTCTGGTTCATATCATGTACTTCCCTGGGGAGATCAACCTATATAAAATTGATTAACATAAATAAACCATGATCATCAACTCATCATCAAGTGATTTCATATGTATATAAATTGTTAAGATGATATAATGAATAACTTACCAGTGGATGATAGTCATGCCCCCCTTCAATGTGACCATTCTCCCTACAATGTCTCTTAACTGTTTTGATTAGCAGTCTTCTACATTTAAGCCCTTACAAATTTTGCAAGGACAATGACATTTTCCATCACCTTTTCTTTTCAAGTTAGACCACAATCTAGCGATTGTCTCCCTATTTTGTTCTTCACTTATATTATTTGACATGATCATTCTTCGCAGGAAGCAAAAATTGAGCTATGAAAACTTCGGTCTACAACTTTCACAAACTAAGCAAAATTGTTGAAAGTACACAAATCTTCTTAGACCTAGCTAAATACTTTAATATTTTAAAAATACTTTCTTTGACTTTATTCCTAAGACATTTAACCCAATCACCTTTTATAACATTCAATCATTTGCTCTAGGCAAATTTGTGGATAAGATTATTTGTAAAACTTTGACCAACCACCTGAAGTTCTTATTTCAAGAGACCTTACAACGTTAAGCCACTAAAAGAAATTTCAAAACATATAAGCTAAAAGTCTAGTTAAAATATACATTAGATTAAAAAATATACAATTTTCATACCCAAGCGCACGGCTATAACTCATGCAACAACCTTCTTTCTTAGTTGTAGAAGCTCTCCAGCAATCAAATTATACAAGCTACAAGGCCTAACAGCAATTTCAAAACATATAAGCTAAAATTCTAGTTAAAATATACATTAGATTGAAAAATATACAATTTTCATACCTGAGCATGTGGCTATAACTCGTGCAAGGGATTCACATACTCTTCCCCTAAAGGTATCCTTAAGAACAAAAGCCATTATTCTTGAGTTTGTGAATTGCACCTCAAGATGAATGAAGCTTAAAAGGAATGAAAATTGTTTTCATACATTTAAATCAGGATGTAATATTTATTCATAAGTATATACCTTGCAAGCACTTATAATTGTTGTTATATGTGTTGCAGGAAAAGAAGAAGTTTCAAGATAACTTTACATTGTTGTTATATGTGTTGCAGGAAAATAAGTACTTTACATTGCTTTAACTTTCCATTGATGAGTATCATCTAACACTTTTAGCAAAATTTTGCCTCTTCATAATTATACTTATTAAATAAAATAAACCACACAATTATCGTTTAGCACAAGAGATTTATGTTCATATGTTAAGAGACAATTCATTTTCTGTGATGAAAATCTGGGGATGCCAAATGCTCTCTAATCTATTATATTCACTTTTGTTCTAATTTTATTATAGTTAATTTCAATGTAAATTAAGGTTATGCTTTTTCTGAAGAATGATATTGAATGGTCTATCATAGGTATGTGCTTCATCACTTGGTGAGATTTCTAGTGAGGCTCAATTAGATGAGAGAGCCATGATTGAAGAGGCCTCAAATTCTGTAGCCGCTAATATGCCAACCATTCATCCAAGTGCTACTGAGGAACATGGTGAAGTAGAGAAACCAGAGTCTTTAGAAAAACCAAAGGAAACGAATGAACCACTTGAGGAAGATGGATGCCACTTAGGTAAGGTTGATTCTAGTGAAAAAAGACTTGAAAATTTTGAAACTCCCATGCAACAAGATATAACTAAAGAGGTTGAGATGCACCTAGTGGAAAAGAAGGAATCTCCAACCATAGTTCAATCATCAATTGAGATCCTATCTCGGAGTGAAGATATTGTGAAGCAGCAAGAAGAAGTGTTGCTAATTGTGGAGCTAGTTGCTGGGGTTGATGCTAATGGTAATGCTTCTAAAGAACCTAAGTCTAAAGAACTGATGTATTGCCACAAAATGAGAAAACAGTCTGCTATATGATTATAAGCATGCAACATGATTGTAACCTTGATCAAGATGATACTATAAGATGTTAAAATTCATGAAATCTTCCACAAAGAACCCAAATCAACACAAAACCAACCTAGAACTGATGTATTACCATAAAATGACATAAAGATGCATGATCTAGGTTTGTAATGCACTTTTCATACTTTCCCAAAACCTTGCAAACAGTTTTCTATATGATTATGAGCATGTGAGATGATTGTAACATTCTTATTGTAATAATGCCAACTGCTAAAGAGAGGACCCCAAATAGCAAGAATTAACTACCAAACAATATTAATATTAAAAAAGAAAATTTTATAAAAGAAAAATGTGTTTTTAAAGTGTAGATGTAGCCTATCCTATTGGGGATGCATATTCGTCAATAGGACTTCCAAGACATCTATAGTCATCCTTGGGACATCTTGGCATGCCCCCCAATTTTGGGCGTAGTCCCCAAGTTTTTGGGATGTTCCTTTTTTTTTTTCAAAAATCAAGATGTGGGAGGGATGTCTATTGGCCATTCCCAAGACTTGGAAATGTCCTCGGTGTTGGGACAAGGGAAATTAGGTTGGGGACATGTCCCAAGTAACATTGATAAAATTCTAAAGTTATTATGGTATGTCGTTTCATGGTGTGTAATGATTGCTAGATATACATAATTAAATCTATTGAAAATGCCTCGTAAATTAACAATCAAATGCCATTAGCAAGAATAAAGCTGATTTCTACAACCTTTTGACCATTATTAGAGCATGTGGAATTATAGTTGTAAGCCTGTGAAATATTTGAAAGGTTTCTTTACTAGATGTGGAATGGGAGTTGCAAGCCTATGAAGTATTTGAAAGGTTTCTTCACTAGATGTCATCTTGTGGGACACATGTTTGTATGAAGTATTTGAAAGGTTTCTTCACTATATGTCATCTTGTGGGACACATGATTGTTTTATTCTCATAAACTTAATCTATGCTTGTGCCAAATGGTAATTTTGATGAGTGGATGTCCATTAAAGCTCATGCCAAATTTAGAAGTGTATAAAGGTGATGTAGGAGCATAAGTGGTTCTTGGCAATCTTGAATCAACCAAAAACATTTGCTTTGAGTTTGTTCCTTTTCATTCCAGTTCTATGTTTCTTTCAACATTATTTTGAATTGGTTGGTTTTCTCATGTAGACCTATTTGACATGTTCCTAGCACCGTGGTGTAGGAGGACCTAGGGTTTGGGCTAAAACCCCAAGATATTCTAGCTTGTAAATGATCCTAGTCTGGTCATTGATGAATAAAGACTCCAAGAGGGTCTAAGTGGTGTGTCAGGGTATTTTGTGTGTCTTTTTTATTCTAGCCAAGTCATTGATGAATAAAGACTCCAAGAGGGTCTAAGTGGTGTGTTAGGGTAGTTTGTGTGTGTTTGGGCAAAAGTTGCCAATAGGTGACAAGAAATTGCCAAGTTTGGCAAAATGAGATCATCCCAAATGACCCTACAAAGTGTGTAATTGTTTGAAAAGGATGGAGACATGGTTCATGTAGCTAAGGAAGGCATTCTGCATCGATTTGAGGTGATGGTAGGTTGATAGGAGTCAAGATGCTAAAAAGTTGTAAAGTTGTCATTTTAACTTCAACATTTGGGCAAGATTTTACAAAATCTCCAAAGGTGGTTATGGGTCAATTCCAATAGTTGGAACATGGCATATGGAGATATATAAGGTCATCCAAGGCCTAGTGTACATGTTGGTTGAGGTTTTTCTCAAACCTTAATAGCAAGCAATAGCATTTACACTACAATTTTGTCACAGTCTGGCTTGCAACTTGAGAAACTACCTTACTATGAATTGAAATTCACATTTTCTTGTTATTCTTAGTTAGTTCGCTTTGATTCCTTTCTCTATGTGTTTTGGTAGATATTTGTGAATAGTTTGGCACAATGTAATAAAATTCCAAACCCACTGGCTTGTTCACTGCCAGAACCCGGGTTTGTTGAATAAACATGCCATTTTCTTGAACTCCCACAGTGCTTCACAGCCTTTTGAGGGCATTCAATGTATAGTGTATTATATCTTTTTTTGGTTGACAAAATGTAGTTTTCTATTTTTCATGTCTTGCCCTAGGCGGGCCATTATACCATGGAGCATAGGTATATAGATGTATGTTATGTAAGCCTATATTGTTTGTGGCCAACTGTATTTGAATTCATGAATCTATAATATTGCTGTGAGTGTTATAGCTTTAGTCAGATCAGTAATGGATTAATATAGAATTAATCTTGAATTCTAGATGAACTATATTGGTTATTATTTGGAATGGATATGAGTTTGTATATATATTTGTATATTTAATATATATGTGGAAATAATAAACATACATACATGCATATATATAAAGTTATAAACATAATTATAATTAATTTTCATTATGAATGATCACCATTTGTATGAATGGTCATTACTAATAAAGTATGACTTTTAAGTGGTTGTCCGTATATATATATTAGTATGAGGGCTGACTTAGAAAATATATATAACAAGCAGCAATAGAAACATAAGTATCGACCTTCAGATTAATAATTTTTTATTATCAATTTATTCATATTATTATCATGGTATCAGAGTAACTTTCATTTCCAATGCCTTCTCTTTAGTGAAAGAACAATTTCTTCTGAATATTGCAATATTTCCTATCATAAATTTGAACAAACCCACAATTGCATTGATTCAAGATTATTGTGAGTATTGGGTTATGAATGAGAAGCAATCAATACATTGGTGGATATAAAGTATAGCCATCGCAGGAGTATCCTGAAAAGAAATACAGAGGGATCGGCATGGATTGGAGTTCCTAAGGAATAAAATAGAACACATGAAAGGGTAAATAGAAAAGGACAATATCATCGCACATTAAGGAGAATGAAGCACAAGATGGGAAGAAAACATTCGTATATACATGATTGAATTCTTTTTATAGCTAACATATAGAATGAATAGTTCTTAACATAGGAAAACTTATGGGTAAAATAATAACAATATCTCAAACTAACATATAACTGATTAAAAAAAACTACAACCCTACATTCTTGTATGCATAACAATTAACATTAAAAAAAATGGAGATATGTAAATACCAGACATTGGCAGTGAGACCCTTCTTCCTGCCAATCACCCTTCCTTCAACCAGCTGCTCTATACAGTACAAAACCTAGGCTTTCCCTTGGAATGTGGTTAATGTATGTCCGAGATTCTGGAGGAAGAAATGTATGTTGGTTTCGTAGCTGGTACTGGAGGGTTTGTGGCACTACAATCATAAAAGAAATGGAACAAAATGAAGATATAACAAATCTCACTCATTAAATTTGATACAAGATGTCATTGCATTTGTATCAATCTCAACAAAAATTGAAGCAATCAAATAACATCTGACAAATGAACCGATCTCCTCACCTAAGTGGACACCCTCTCCAAATCTAAAATGCTCAAATTTCAAGATCTCCAAACACCCTAAAGAAAATTCATATCTCAATCGACCTGATCAAAATCCAAATTCTCAAAGAATTACAATCCCCTTGCCCACATCAGCTCTGTACCAATGAAAATGTGATGGGTGGAAATGTTTGAAATGGCATATATTGTATGCCGCAGAACAAAACCCACATGCCAAATGTTTTTTTTTCAATTATAGCCCGACGACATCACAATTGCGACACCTACGTTGCCTGACGTCATAATTGTGACATCGTCAGGCTATAATTGAAAAAAAAATCCAAAAACACATAACATTTGCCCACCGTTGCAAATTGGCGTCACAAATTGACCCCTAATGTATTAGTGTAAGCTATCCAAAAATGATGTATCAGCTGAAATTAATCAAAAAATGTATAGATCCATGATTGGAAAACTATAATATGTTGTACATAGCAGACCAGACATAGCACTAGCAGTTGGAATAGTGGCTAGATTCTCTATTAATCCTAAAGAAAATCATCTCATAGAAGTAAAAAGAATAATGAGGTATCGCAAAGGAACTGATGATTTTGGCCTATATTATAAAAAGAATGAAAATTTTGAGCTCAATGCATACACAGATGCAGATTGGGGAGGCAACATTGATGACAAGAAAAGCACAAGTGGAGGAGCATTATTTTTAGGTAAAAGACTAGTTACTTGGAATAGCAAGAAACAAACATGCACATCTCAGTCCATTGCAGAATCAGAATATGTGGCAGCAGCAGTCAATTGCACAAACATTGTGTGGCTCACACATCTATTGAAAGGAATGAAAGAAGAGGTAATCAAACCTGTGATATTGTATTGTGATAATACAAGTGCTATAAACATATCCAAGAATCCAGTAGTGCATGCAAAAATCAAGCATATTGCAATCAAGTATCACTATGTCAGAGAATTGGTAGAAGACAAACAAGTGAAGATGGAGTACATTCACACAAAGGAACAAACTAAAAATATCTTCACCAAACCATTGCCCAAGGATGCTTATGAATATCTTAGAGGCAAGTTGGGAGTAATGCCCCTAACTCAAGCAATTTAAAGAAACAAAGAAGCTACCCTGCATCAACAAGAACAAATCACTGAAATATCAAAAGAATGATGTAGAGGATGATAGAAGGAGTAGGAATTCCAAATCAGTCACAAGCAGGGTGATAGAGGGAGAATACATAAGATGCAAAACTTATATTTTGCATGTTAAAGATGCTACATCTTTGGCATTTATGTCAAAGAGGGAGATATATGATCAATACAAAGTAAGAGGGAGATTTATATATGAAAGAGGGAGATTTATGATAAACTAAAAGGTAAAGATATGGAGATATATGAGATCAGTAGTAAAGGATGCAACAGTCAAGAAGGAAGCAGAAAGTAGCAGAAAATGTATATAATTTTAGTGGTAACTACATTGATCAAATTGATCAGTTTGGTTTGCCATCAATGCCAAAGAGGGAGATTGTTGGAAATAATTGAAAAGCTCATGAATGAAGAGTAATGGAACTGGTAAAGAATGTTTTCAATTATTGTTTTGTCATTGATGTCAAACTTGCTACTTGCAAGAATGACAATTGCTTTAGTGACCCAAATACTATCAGTTGATTGATTGACAAGGAGGTGGCAATCAATAAGATGTAACTAGAGTACCTAGAGATAGGTTGAAGTTATGATGTTGTAATAAAGTATAAGGATCAGCTAAGCCATTGATGAAATAGTGTATAGATGACATACTCTAAGACATAGAGGATGGACACACTAAGACACATGATGTAAATATTAACTAGAGTTTTAGTTAGTGCTAAACAGATTCTTAGTTGAAGCTAAGCAAGTTCAATTTTAATGTGTGCCAAGTGAAGATCAAATGCTAAACGATCTTCAGGTGTCGAGCAGTCTTCAAGTGTTGAGCAAGAAACAGGTGTCGAGTGAAGATACAGGTGTCGAGCAAGATACAAGTACCGAGTAACACAGAAGATGTCGAGAAACAATAAATCAATAATGTCGAGTTGCTACATTATTTTAAAAATCAAAGATTCACTAGATTTGAGCCGACATGGTAGTTATCTAGAATTCTATGAATTAGATAGAAGATAAGAATGATGAGCTGGTGGCACAGAACACTATGTAAAACATTTTTGGCGAATACAATTGGATTCTAGATGAAGTTTCTAGATAAGAGCAAGATATGGGATAGATACATTGTATCCTACCTAATCTATTGAAACCCTAAAGTTGGAGAGGGAGAATCAAGCAGAAAAGTTATTCTAGATTTCTATTTAAGGAGTCATAAGGTCACAAAGAAAAGTAGATGGTCAAGCATGAAAGCATGAAGTGTTGAAGAAGGTGCTAAGGTGGAAGAGAGCACAGATACTCTACTTCGATAGGTGACCATAGATATGATTGCATTGGTGTGATGAGTAAGAAGACTCAAGGTGACAAAGCTTGAGATGACAAGCTGACAGAGCCGAAGTGATTAAAACCAAGCAAAGGATTGAACTGAAGTGTGATCTATAATCTGCAAGATATGTTGTAAGTTGTATCAAATCAAAAGCCATTATTGTTACTCTCTAGCAATTATAACAGTTAGAATAAATCCTATGGACTTAGGTTGGTTTAATAGCCATGTTGTAAATCCTCTAACAGGGTGACATTCCAAGTGAATGTTCCAAAGTCCTTTGACCAGGCCCATTCCTAACAGTATGGTGAAATCCTCTAACAAGGTCACATTTAACAATGTGTTGTAGCCTTTAATAGGGTAGGCCTTTAACAGGGCAGACCATCAGAAATGGTAGAAATCAATTGCACAGTTATTTTGTGGGTATCATCCCCACTCTAGTTTTACCTTCTTATTCCTGGAGGGTTTCTGGGTTATCAAATCCTTAGTGTTATGGTGTAATGCATGTTTACTTTTCATGGTTGTTTAATGTTCAATTGCATAGATGATAATTTCAGTTATGTGCCATTAAGGATTTGTAGAAAAAGTTTAATTGGACATCATTAGACCTTGGATAACTAATTCACCCCCCCTCTCAGTTATTCTAAAGAATTCTAACAGTAAAGTTGACTTATGCTAATTGAGTTAGTATATGTTGAGCCTATAGAAGCTGAGAGACAACATGAATGTTAGTTATGACTAAGTTCTAGGACATTCAATTTCCAAGTAAACTAGTTTTGGCATATGTGCTTGTAATGGCACAAACACTTATGTAAATCATTTTAACTAACTTCTACAAAAAAATTAAGGATCATCGAGGCAGTCAAGGAGAAAAATACACATTTTTTCAGAAAGCATTAATCCCAAGAAAAGCATATTAACTAATCAAAAAATCAGAAGGGTTAAATGAAAAATGATGAATTCTAGATTGTTGATTATGATCCAAAACTTACTATGATTATCTATTTAAGAAGGGATCTAACCCTAAATCATTATGGTAGAGTAATGGAAGTGAGATGAAAGTGTGAAGGATAGAACAAGCTAAGAATAGAGAAAGGAAGGCTAAGTTTGATAAGGAGATCAAACATAACAACCTAGCATTGAAGGACATAACATAGCATATCAGATAAAGAGATTAGATTTAGAGATTAAAGAGAGAAGATCCATAATCAACTTTGATAGAGAAAATTAAATATTAGTTACTAAGACAATCTACCCAATGAATTAGGGAAAATCTCTTAACATAGTGGTTTTAATAGACCTTGTTCAAATCTCCTAACAAAGTTCTTATTTTATTGTGATTTTAAATCTTTTAATCAAGGTAGACTTTACAATATTATATTGCTTTTAATTGACCAGACTCCTCATAGGGTAGATCATTAGAAGTGATCAAATTATAGTCTCAACAAGGAAACTTTTTTGTTGTAGCAGTAAAGATTTGTGGGTCTCATCCCCATCCAGTTTTACCTTCACCTTGGAGGGTTTCTAGGTTAACAAGATCTTTGTGTTATGTGTTTATATTTTCATGGATGTTATGCTTAGATATATTTCATTTCAAATTTACAGTTTATGATTATATGGTATGAGATCTTAGATATGAGATGGATTAGGAGTGAATGCAGTTAATTTGTTATATTTTTTAAGGACCTAAAAGTTTTAAAGATCTTGATTCACCCCCCTCTTAGTATCTTGTTTCCCAATAAGAATTCCAATAGGTACCCACAACTCATCACTACAATATTAAGAGTTTTCTGGTTAAGGCTACAAAGTTTCACCTTATAAGTGACTCACCCAATTAGTTGTAGTCAATGCCCTATTAGAAGTATTTATGTCATGTCAAAGACTACACTATTAAGATATTTTATCTTTCCTATATGGCATTCACTCTATTAAAGATTTATAACAAGTTCCAAAATAGAACTACTATGTCCAATTAGAGACTACCCAGTTAAGGGATTTCACAATCTTGTTGATGAATTGTTAGGAATAAATCAACAAGAAATTTGACTTGTAGATGCTTTCTCCTAAAGATTTTCATATCCATTTTTGTGTTCCCTCCATTTTTGTCTCCACTTGATTTCTGATTTATCTGATTTCATTGATATCTCACTCAACTTCATTTATCTTCTCCTTTTCAGTATTACTAATCATCATTTTTATCTTCTTCTCTTAACTTCTCTTTTTATGCTTTCTTTCTCTAATTATGCCCCTGACCTAATTAGGGTATCCTCAAGTCTTCCTTAGGCCATTTTCACCTTTTGATGTCATTCATGAATTTTATCTTTTGTTTTTCTTTTGTCGATAAACATCCCTTTATTTTGATAATGCCTTCTGCTTGCCGATAGTGACTCTGATATGTCTTAACATCATTTCCAGCAATGAGAACCTTAATCAAAATAATTTTCAATAACCTATAGAGGATTTTTTTCAAGTAACAATCTACCCCTTCAGCATTGATGGAAAATAGTTCGTATAAATCACTCTTAACCTTTGTCGTTGCTACTGCCCCTTTTAGTCAACTCCTCTACTATGTTCTATATTTTATTTCTTCATCATCTCTGTCTCTCCCTCTTTCTTCTCTCTTTTTTTTTTTTTGGTTCAACTTCAACCTTCTAATGTCTTCATTTTTAATAGTCTCCCCCTTCTTATTTGTCTAATCTCTCCACCTTTTACAACAATGCCAAATGCGATCAAGACTATAGTCTGTTAGGGTGTTCTTTTATTCCTAATTTCTTGTGTTTGTTTGTAATGTTTGTCAAAACTATAGTCCATTGTTCCTTCAATCTATTGATGGAAGTGATATGACTTTTTGCTAGTATAATTTTTCTTGTAATATCTTCATTATCATCCTTTCCCAATTTTTTTAGCAATCTAGTTGTAGATTCTATCTATCTCCGCATCATATCCATAAAAATAGACATAATTCCTCAATTGATGTATTACCTTTTATAAATATCTTCTTTGAAATTTTTGTTGCTTCAATAAATGACTCCTTTATTGCTTCCAGCTTCTCCATTAGTGTCCCTATTATATTTGTTAACTTATTCATGCTTCAACTAGTGTATAATCTTTGTTGTATCATTCCTTTAAGTTCTTATTTCAAATTATGACCCTCTCTTATTTTACCTAGAAAGGTTTGTAGCTATGTTGTACTTGATTTTGTCTCATCAACTATTATTTTTGGTTGTAAACTTGAAAATGTTTCAATTGTCTTCTTTATAACCTTGCTCTTCTATTTGTTTTTGCTTTATTTTATTCTCTATAGCTATCTTCTCTTTAAGTCTTTCTACATAGATTATTTTCTCCTCATTACTCAACTTCGTAGGTATTTTCTTCAAATTTTCAAATTGAGGTCATTTAGCTAGGTTTTCCTTTTCTTCATCCGAATCTAAATTTCATTTCCTCTTGCTTTGTTTGGTTTTCCTCACTATCATACTTTGTAGATTTCTCACAAATTTTAACTCTTTAGTTTCTATACTTTGTGTCTCATCTTCTTTGATCTTTGGTACCTATACCTCCATTATTGCTTCACTTGTAGTATCACCTATAGAGTAGGATATATTGATGGAATGTGTTTTCTAAGTGTAGCTTATGGTGTATATGCTTCTTAGATTACTTTTTTCTCTCATCATTAGTAACCTCATGAGACTCATCATATATATCAATAGATTAAATTTCTTGTTATTTGTTAAGTTATATAGAGATTTCTTCTCTAGTTAGGTCTATATGCTCACCTTGTTCCATTTTCTTATTTAACTCACACATTTCACCTATTTGTATTGAGTCATGTGATTCTTGTTTATCTACATCAAAATTTATTTCTCACTTCTCTAAATTTTATTTTCTACTTCTTCTTGCAGCCCTACAAATATCTTAGTAATTTTGTACTTTGTAGAAAATATGTTCCCATTTTTCTTCATTAGTAAGTCAATTTCCTCAATACTTATTTCTAGCTTTATAAAAATTGGGGTTCATTCTCTACTTTTTTGTTCTTTTTCTACAATTCCATCCCATCTTGCAATGATTTTGTCAAGTAATTCTTCAAGGACATTATTTCTCAACTTACTCAGATATCTTCTAAACTTGTGAAGATGAAAAGCTATTGTATCTTCCACAATTTTCTTGTTGTCTTCTAGTCTTTTTTCTTTAGTTGATTTCATGTATGTATCTAATAGTCCCATATTCTCTCATTACTTTTGATAAATTATTTATTGTTCTCAAAATATTCAATTTTGGTTTCTCTACCTTAGGTTCATATCCATTTTTCTTTCTTCATGTCCTTGTGCTTCCCTTTGTTGTACATTGACTTCTTGTATTCCTCCTTGTTATGGTTTATATTGTTCTAGATCTTTCCACCTTATCACTACCTATTCTTCTTTCTTATTGGTAGCTTCCTTTTTTTTTCTCACCTATCTTTAATCTTGGCATATGTTTCACGTATGACAGTTGATTTTTTCCTTCTCATTCTACCACCACTACCTTCTTCCTTTGATTTCTTTTCTTCTAAAATCATTCTTTTGTATACTTCTTTGTAAGTTCCAAACCAATTATCTTCTATGTCCTTAGGTTAAACCAATAGTATGTTAATACTTATCATTAACTCATCTTCCTTTTTTTCACACTAAAATGTTTGTAGCCATGATGCTTAGGGTTCTACAACTTTAATTATGCATGAGTGGGTGATAACCAAAAAACATGTCCTTGTATTTTTTTAACAATATCAGGCAGTATCTGATACCTTTGATATATTTTTCTTGAAATTTTTAAAAGTAATTCCACATTACTCTACTGTGATTTCTTCCCAATTGCTCAGTAAAATTATTAATTTGATGTACTACTGGTTCTCCTATTGTCCAATTTACTCTACAATGCTAGGAAAATAATTTTGTACATAGAAATATATACAAACCAATAATGCTCCATATCTTAATCCTTGTTTCTTGACCTTATTTAAATTCATCATCAATTGATCTCACATCATTTCAACTAGATCAAATCTATTGCCTTCAGTAACTTTATCATATGCAACCTATAGTGCTCCACCTGATATTATTTCTATTTAATCTTCTTAATAACCTTTATATCATATAACCATTGATGTGAATTTCATTTCTTTATCCAAAATATCACTTACAACAATTTTTTTTATCTTTCTTGTATATTATTAATCCTTTAATCTCTGTTTCAGGACCCATTTCTTTTAGGCATTTCCTTCCTTTATATGATAATCTAGTGACTGCATGAATAATTTCTTTCATAATTTCAACTTGTCTATCTCCTTCTAGCCAGATATAGTCTCCATGCATTCAACTCAATACACACTTGATCCATTTTTTTTCAAAGTTCTTGCACATGTGCATAATATGCATCAATCATTTTTCCTTGAGATGTTCATACTCTTCCATGAACATTTCATCATCTTTGTATAATTTCTTGTAGGCTCTATGTGTATCTTCATCGCCAATCTTTGTCATCTTGCATTGTATATAGATTTTGACATCTTCTGTTAACAATATGTTGGAATTACAATAGGAAAGGTAAACTTCTAAGAGGGGGAGTGAATCAGTAGTTTAAACTTTGACCCTTAAAACATTCACCAGACATCTATCTCATACATCCAATAAGTAAAATGAAATACCATGTAAATCATGTACATCTAAAACATGTAAACAATTAAACATTCACACATATATGAAACCAGATATGATTACCCAGAAACTCTCCAATGAGAAGGTAAAATTGGGTTGGCGATGACACCCAAAAATCGTCACTACTGTAGTAATAAAGTGTATCCAATGAAGGTTACAATGTTTTGATCATGAGACATGATCTACCTCGTAAAAGGTCTACCCTATTAAAGGCTTACAAAGATTGTTAGGTCTCACCTTGTTAAAGGATTTCAACATCCTATTAGAAGTGTGCCTTGTTAAAGGACTTCAACTCACAATTAAGTAAGAACCTTGTTAGAGGATTTCAATACGACCTGTTAGGACTACTCTGTTCAGAGATTTAATTAATTCACCTGTTAGAATGATTCAAAATTGATCCTATGGTTAGAACTTTGTTGCTTGATGACAAATCACCTCTATACTAATGTACTCTTGATCCTTCTTCATCAAATGTCTTGTCACTATATACTTTTCCTTTCCTTTGTTCTCCTTTAATCGATTCTACAATGCAATCTCAATTCACACTTCCTTTGTCACCATGAATGCTCTATTTGCGCATGCAAACTTCTATCTTTGCTCCTTCCACATTTCTTAGATAGTTTAGGGTTTTTCCTCCTTAAGAAGACTTAGGTAACTTAGAGTTAGGTATGAATCAACAACTTTGATTCATCCATTTTGTCGCTTAATCCTTCCCTTTACCTGATTGGCTACATGTAATGCATTGGGAATCCAACTTAAGATTCATCCTTATCTCCAAAATATTGTAAATCAATCTTTAAGTCAGCTCAAAAAGGTTTACATAGTTGTTTGTGCCATTATAAACAACTATGACAAAACTATCTTACTCAGCATCTAAATTCTATGATGCTTGACATATACTGGTCTCTATACTATGACTTTACATCTATATCACTTAACATGCTCTTCTTACTCAGCTCTTGAATCACTTGGCATACACTATCTGCTTGGCACTTGAGAACTTAACACTTAGTATGAACTCGACATGCACTATTATATACATGTTGTGCTTGACATGTACTACTTGTTCAGCATGAACTAAGTAAATGACTTAAGTGTGTAGACACTCATTAGTCAAAACCAATCTAAGATAAACAATCTTCCCCTTTGACATGAGTTTCAAAAACACTTATTCATGCATTTATATCCTTAATCTTACGAGCATAACATATCTCTTATTTGGCTTATGTACAAAAATTCAAAAATTCAAAAATTTATAACAAATTATCCCTCAAAATCTGATAACTCCCCTTGAGTTGATAGGTTTGATTTTGTACTCAAAATTTTGTACTCTTGCTAAGTAAGTGTGTCTCAACTGATACTCATTGATACTCTTTCATCTGACTTTTCTAATACTCTTTCATCTTACTTTTCTTTCTCCCCTTTTTCTTTACTACTCTTTTTCTTTATTGCTTTATTTTTATCCTTTTCTCATTTCTCTCTTATCTCCCTCTTTATTTCTCTCCCTTTTTGAAATTTATGTCAAATGGACTATACACTAATAGTGTGTTTTTCCAAGAAAGATTTATGGACCTCTAGGATAATTTTGAGAGTTGCATCCCAATTTTCACATGCTACATCCAAAGACTTGATTTGGATAGCCAGCTCAAAAGCAAGGTGGACTAGGTCATCTAGTGTAGAAAGATTTGGTTCTTTCTTCATAAGAGTTTTTGCATAGCTTAACTCCTTGTGCAAAATTTCCATGTGGGGGGTCAATGTTGATTGGATGCTAATTAGTTTTTCCCTTATATTGGCTTCATCTTCTAATAATGTAGCTAACTAACTCTAGGTTTGTAGAATTTTTTTGAAGTGCTTCTCACTTTGAGCTAGTGTCATAGGTAGTTTTGCACCTAATGCATTAATCTGATTTTCCAAACTAAAAATGTGACTTCTTGTCTCTTGTGTGAAGAGTGTTGAATTGCACAATTTAGTGTACATGGAGAAAATGTTCTCAAGTACCTTCTTCACACTTTCTACCTTAGTTGTAAATGCAACATTTGTGAGTGCTATGTCACCTGATATTTTCTCATTCACTTTTCTTTGGAATTTCTTTTCAAACCATTCTAACAATTTAGCATTTGTATCAAGGTCTGCATCACTTACCTTTTCCACTATAGTTGTTAATTGTTCAATGAGTGGCCTTGTCTCATCTAGAGTAGGTAGATTAAATGCATCTAAAAAGATGTCGTTGATATCTAGCAATGCTTTCTTATGCCTATGCTCCCTTCTGAGTAGTTCTTGATGCTTCTTTTTGGCCAGGGCATCTTGTAGCATGCCCATCTGCTCAATTGTCATTATATCATAATCATATTTTGGTAACACAATCTCTTCATCTAGGCTTACATCTCCATATTGTATCACTTCTTCCTTTGATGAACTTGGACTCAGCACTAAGATTCACAATGGTGTTGCATCTGTGCTTGACTTCTGAAGAGTGTGACTAGAAGGAGTGCCAATTTGAGGTAAAGTTACCAGTGCTTGAATGGATGCTTGCTCCTTCATCTTTGGTGTCAACTCAGTCTCCTCAGGCTTGTCCTTATTTTCTATGGTATCTTATGATGCACCTTGTATTTGTATTGGAGGTGTAGATAGGTTTATCTAACCTATTTTACTCTATGCTTTAGTAGTGCCTTGAATTTCCACTATATCCTTTCCAACTATGTCAACCTTATCTGATGTGCTTCTAGTATTTTATCTAAAGATTGTACATTAGTAACTTGAGAGGTGATGGTAGGTGGTTCTTGTGTATTCACCTCTTTTCTTGAAGTATTAGTTATTATTTTGTGTATTTCATCTACACTCACCAATACAAGATTATCACATAATTTTGCCTGTAGTGTAGATTGATCAAGTACCTTTTTTAGATCTTCCTATGTTAGGGGATTGATTTTTTTAGCAGTTAGAGCAAAAAAATCCTTTACTATAATTGTTTCAGTATTCTTACTTGTTATTTGTTGAGGGCTAACATTAGGCAATTGTGTATCTTGTATATTCTATTTTTGTTATTGTTTTGCCTCAGTTGTTGCCTGTTTATCCATATTCTTTTTCGTACCTCCCTCAACTATGTCCTCATTGTTATCATCCTCTTCATCATCTTTGACCTATATAGGCTCTTGTTCACCTACTTTTAGTGTTGCTAATCCTTATGTGACTTTCCACATCTGTGTGGACTTCTTCACAACATCTTCAATATTGTTTTGCAATATGCTAAAGGCTCTATATTTAGGTACAAACCTAACTACATATTTCTTCATGGCCTTAGCAATTTGTGCCTTACTAAGTTCAGGCATCACTTGTGCAAGTGATGTCTCCCTTATTTGTCTTTCCAAGTTCAAACAATAGTGCCATTTCTTCTCAACTCTCTCATATAAACTTTTAGGCATTGAGTTAGCAATCCCTAGTGGGTTTTTCTTTAAAATTTCCATCATGGCATATATAGCCTCCTCCACTTGATTCTTTTCAACTTTACCAAGGTTATCAAAATTAATATGAAAAAATCCTAACAAATCTTTACTATTCTTAACATTTTCACATAGATTTTCTAAATAAGATAATAGGTTGTGACTCACCACTTTGAACTGTCTATTGTCATCTAATTCAATTCTTTCTTCATCAAATTTAGCTTGTGCTATGTATTTCTGACTTGGTCTTTTCTGTATTCTTCCTTCCTACTCTGCTAGTTTGGCTTTCTCCTTTACCTTTTGTGTAGTCACACATGCACTACCCCTCGTAGTAGATGTTGTAGGTTTGGGTTGGCTTGGTTTTATAGTTTTCTTGGATCTTGACACTGGTTAGGACTTAGCCTTTCTCTTCTTTTGATTAGTGGGAGTAGGTGCTTCCTTAGCTTCTTCTTCCTTGACACCTTCAACAACTTTTGTCTCTTCCTCTGGCTCATCTTCTCCCCTTCCTTGAGTTAGTGCAAGTGGTGCTTGTATTTGGATGTTATCTTCCTCTTCATCCTCTTCTTCTTCATTCTCTTCTTTCTCAACACCTTCACCAAATTTAGCTTTCAGTTTCTTCACCAACTTCTCCTTCTTCTTTATGACAAAGGTAATCTTTAGTTCCACGGTGATTTTAGACTTGGCCATCTCATAATTTCCAAATGTTTTTGCATCTTTATCAATGTCTTCTACAAGTAAATAAATTATTGTTGCAGGGGCTTCATCTACATTTATTTCATAACCTAATGGTCTCAAACATCTTACCCTTAGAGTTGTTGCTTGAACAAATCTATAATCAACACCCACTAGGAAACAAACATCATCATAATGTTTTTCCGATAAAGATATTGGAATTCTCAATCTTTTCTTCATTGATTTCTTAAAGTCCTCGAAGTAGCTGGTCAATAAAAATTCAAAATTTTCACCCAATTGTTCAATGAGCTCACCAATCTATATTACCATTGACTTGTTTGTTTTCCATGCAATTGAGCCAAATTTAGGAAAAGTGTTTTGAACATAAAATAAAATACATATCAAAATAGAACCAAATTTGCACTAACCACTTTTTGTCTTTCTTATTGCTTCTAGGTTTTCAACCAACTGCTATAGTTGTAACTCTGCAAGATCATATGTGTGATCATTTTTCACAATCTTATAACCAACATCTACCTCAATACAGGGCACACTATTCAATCTGTTGGATTGGTAAAACTTATGTGCAATTACCCTTACTGCAAAGTCTATCAATGGACTTGTGATGGTATCAATAGTCATTCCTCTCTTATTCCACACGGCTCTTGTGTTTCTCTCAATAACCTCTTTTCAATCACTCCTCAAAGTCTTAGGCCAATCTAGGGTTGGATACTTTGTTACCCTATGGATTATTCTTTTGGTAATTTTGATAGGTCCATTGTCTAACCATAGAGAACTATCATGAATTCTTCTTAACACAATCCTAATCCATTCAGTTTTGAAAACATTCAGGAAATCTAGGGCACGAGTTAGTCCTTTCTTCTCTACAATTTTAAATTCTTCCCTTAACACACTATTCTCACAAAGTCTATCATATGCGTGCCTAATCTCCATATCACCTATACTTCCAAATTTACAATTGTAACATTTTCTAGCATCTTAAATCAATAAAACATTTGGTGATGCTAGTGTAAATAAGTATTTACTATTTGCACTTTACTTAAGTTCAGTTAGGATAATGCATATTCATATGACTTATCATGTAGACACCTAGGATTTTGCATATTCATATGAGTTGTCATGTAGACAACATAGTAGTTTGCACTCCAATTGAGCACATGTTGTCTACTACATCTCTTTATGAGATACACCTTTTCATTCTTATACTCTCATTATTGCACATACATTCATGCACAATGATGGATAATCCACTCTTGGTGGACATGTGCTTAGTTGTTATTCTTATCTCTTCGCTAACTCCTAGTCATATTAGTTTCTTTTATGTACAAGGCACTTCTATGATGTAATCATCCAGTTATATGATATCCAATTTTATTTGATCATCATTTGTCTCTCTCGTGCTATCTACTAAGCTTCTTGATCTTGGTGTTGAATTATTGCCTTAGGAAAATTCTTACACGGTATTAGAGCTATACCAAATTCTTGCTAAAGGTAACTGAAATGACTAGGGGTCATCCAATTATTTGATATCCAATCATCTTATATCTATTTTCATCTGATCATCATTTGTCTCTTTTGTGCTATCTAATAAGCTTCTTGATCTTGGTGTTGAATTATTACCTTAGGAAAATTATTACATGGTATCATAGCTATACCAAATTCTTACAGGTGGTATCATGGATGACGCACTAGAGGGGTCTTATTTATAAGAAATATTAGGTATGGCCTTGAATATCGGTTGTTTAACCTCATTACTAACCAGTTGAACATTCAAAACCTCCTTTCCTTGTACACCCTTTGAACTAGATGTCATTATGCAAAACTAGGGTTTCTAAAAATATAAATAGTGTAACTTAGTACTTGATAAATACCTTGCAAGATTTGACAAAATGGTGTTGAATCACTGCTCAAATCTTCTGCAATCACTTTGGATGAATTTTTTGATTGCCTCTTGATCTCCTTCCTCTTTCTCAATTTCAAAATGATGTAAAATGAGCTAAAAATTGATCAAATACCATTTTGGAGTACTACAATTAATGTTGAGTACTTACACAACTGTAAGCTCGACATCCACTAGTCTTCCATTCATTCAACAACCATCATGAGCTCGGTATCAACTAGCTAGTATATTAGCTTGGCATCCTCTAATACTTCACTTGACAATCATAAGAAACTTTTCATGCTCAGCAATAACATGAAAAACTTAAAGATTTTTCTTTGATTCCTAATAACATCTTGCATCTTTATTCATTCTTATGTAGACTTTTCGGTACTAAGTTCTTTTGGAATTGATGTATGATATAACTTATGAATATCAGTCCCACATACCTCTTGATTTCTTAGTTTGATGAGGTGTGATCACCTGACCCATTGGGTGAAGCGATCCCTTCTCCATTTGATGTGCTTCAATCACCCTTTTTCTTCCATGTCTTGCTCATTTCATTTCTAACATTTTCAACATTGTCCTTGTCTTTTCCTTTATCAAATTCACTTGGTGCCTTTGACTTTGTTGGAAAATATTAACTAATGTGACCAATCTTTAAATAGCTAAAACATGTGGTTTGACTCAACCACATTTTGTAGTCACCTTTGAAGTGTGTTCTAATACAATTTTCAAGAACATGTCCAAATTCTTGACAGTAATGACAACTATATCTTGTATTATAATCCTAGTTATAAGAGTTGTCATTGTTCCTTACCTTTGTTTGCCTATTTGATGACCACACAGGTTTGGATCTACACTCAAAAGCTCCATATCCATACTTTTGATAGTTGTAACAATATCCTTCAAATCTTTGTACGCTTGGTCATAGTTCTACATTTATGTGCCTGATGACCTTATTTGTTACACTTATGACAATAAACCATGCTTTTATGTTTGACATTCTGATTTACAACGTTGCTCCTGCACACATTAGCAGTATGTCTTTTCTTACCACAATGATGACAAGTAGGTTTAGAGTTCTTACTATTGATCAAATAAGTAAGATTGACAAATGAGTGTCAACACACTTAACCATTTTTACTATACATGCTGAGTATACAATGGAAGCCGAGCTAGAACTCTAAAACATGTTGAGTTAAAAATAGTTTCAAGTAGACTAGAAGATAGTATGTGCCAAGCAAGTCATAGTAGGTGTCGAGCAGATGAGACCAATATGTGTCGAGTAACTCAAGGTCCAACAGGAGTCGAGCATTGTGAAGTTAATAGGAGCCGAGTGATTCAGGAATCAGTAGAAGCCAAGCAATGCAAAAAACTAATAGGTGTTGAGTGACACATTAATTCTATACGAGCCGAGCAACTAAGAAACACAGTGGATGCTAAGAAATCCAAAATAGATGGTGTCAAGCATCAGTATTACTTCATGTTCCGAGCAATGCAGGATCAACATGAAATTTTGTGCAATTTCAAACAAAGATGTAAAATGGTTATGCATGACTCATAGTAGGATAAGGAGATAAGATCGAAACCTTTCTTTTGTCCATGCATTCTACATGTAGCCAATCAAAAAATTGGAGATTACATGCAGCCAATGGGTGAATTTCAAGGGTTTGAGCGGGAACACTTGAATCAAGGATGCATAATGAACCACTA
Organism: Cupressus sempervirens; assembly: GCA_028749045.1. Classification (NCBI taxonomy): domain Eukaryota; kingdom Viridiplantae; phylum Streptophyta; class Pinopsida; order Cupressales; family Cupressaceae; genus Cupressus; species Cupressus sempervirens. Next base: position 111,059,474 of record CM053783.1, read on the forward strand.
ATATTTATAAGGGAGTCTTGATGCCATTGAACATAGTAGAGGAGTGGAGTCGAAAGAAGAATGAAAAGTAGAGCCTATCATTAAGGTCATTGCAGAACATTGGTGTCAATGGTTTAGTAGAAAGGACAGCATTTACACATCTAGTTGATCAGAACAGAATAAGGAACACAATCAACAGATTAGATCTAGCAGAGATCAGAGATAGAAGAGCAGATCAATAGCCTGAGATCAGCATCAGAGATTGTATTAGATCAGGTGTATTATTCTAATACTCTCTCACAATTGTATTAGGAATTTGGAAATCCTATTGAATTAGGTGGGTTTAATAGCCTTATGTAAATCCTTTAATAGGGTGGCATTTTAAGTTGAATGTTCTTAATTCCTATAACAAGGAACACTCCTAACAGGGTGTAGAAATATTTTAACAGGGTCACATTTAACAATGTGTTGTAGCCTTTAATAGGGCAGGCCTTTAACAGGGCAAACCATCAGAAGTGGTTTAAATTAATTGCTACAGTAATTTCGTGGGTATCATCCCCACCCCAGTTTTACCTTCTTATTCCTAGAGGGTTTTTGGGTCATCAAAATCTCAAGTGTTATGTGGTGATGCATGTTTGCTTCTCATGATTGTTTAATGTTTTTATGCATGCATGTTAATTTCAGTTATATGTTATTAAGGATTTAAAATTAGTCAAAAGGCTAGTACTTCTGATTCAACCCCCCCCCCCCCCCCCCCCCCCCCCCTCTCAGAAGCACTCTTCCCATTGAGACATTCCAACACTTACCTTTTTTGTTCCTTTCTTCAACACTTTTTGATGACTCTCCTTCTTCAACGCTTATGTATCCTAGTCCAAATGTATCATTATTAGATCTTGGGGATCTCAATAATTGCTCAAAGTATTTGATGGCTTCATTAGGTTTATTGAAACTTTCAACAAATTCCTTTTCCCTTTTTAGTCACTCTTCAATTACTCATTCTGTAGTTTCAATGTTGTTATCTCAATGTCCTTGACATTCAATTCATAGTTGGCACTCATCATTTGACTCAAAATATCCAATTTCAAGTTGGAAATCTTGGTTAGCTCTAATGATTTTTCTTCTAGTCTATTGGTCAAAATTCTTTTGTCCTCTTCAATCATGGCTTTATCTTCCATAGCTTTCTTCTTGTGTTCAGTCACTTCACATAGCAGTATGGCTTATGATTCTTGCTCCAACTTGAGATTCCTAATTTCTTCAACTTGGACTCTATTCTTTTCCATTAGATCCACAACTGTTGCATCAAATTCATTGGAATCTCCATTAGCAAATAGCTTAGTAGTGTTTAATTCTTTGTATTGTGTGTCATTCTCTTCAATAGCAATTTCCTTCCTTCTCTTTACAGATTTCTTTAGTTCTTCTCTTGCTTCATTCAGTTGATGTAGAATGAGTTGTATTTCAATTCCCTAATTCTCAATGATCTTTCCCAACTTGTAGACTTATATTTTCAAGATCTTTCTTCAAAGTTGCAACCCTTCTCTTTTAGAGAACTAGGCTCTGATACCAATTGTTGGAATTACAATAGGAAAGGTAAACTTCTGAGGGGTGGGGGGGTCAGTAGTTTAAACTTTCACCCTTAAAAAATTTATCTCATACATTTAGTAAGTAAACTAAAATACCATCTAAATCATGTACATCTAAAACATGTAAAAAACTAAATATTCACACATATATGACATCAGATATGATTACCCAGAAACTCTCCAATGAGAAGGTAAAACTGGGGTGGGGATGACACCCAAAAATCTTCACTACTGTAGTAATAAAGTGTATCCAATGAAGGTTATAATGTTTTGATCATGAGACATGGTCTACCTTGTGAAAGGTCTACCTTGTTAAAGGCTTACAAAGATTGTTTGGTCTCACCTTGTTATAGAATTTCAACACTCTATTAGAAGTGTTCCTTGTTAAAGGAATTCAACTCACAATTAAGTAAGCACCTTGTTAGGGGATTTCAATACAACCTCTTCAGACCACTCTGTTAAGAGATTTAACTGATTCACCTATTAGAATGATTTAGCATTGATTTTGTAGTTAGCACTTTGTTGCTTGATGACAAATCACCTCTATACTGAAGTACTCTCGATCCTTCTTGATCAGATGTCTTGTTTCTATATACTTTTCCTTTCCTCTATTCTCCTTTAACTAATTCTACAACGCAATCTCAATTCATGATTCTTTAGTCACCATGAATGCTCTATTTGCACATGCAAACTTCACTTCACTCCTTCCATATTTCTTAGATAGTTTAGGGTTTGTCCTCCTTAAGAAGACTTAGGTGACTTAGGGTTAGGTATGAATCAATGGATATGATTCATCCATTTTTCTACTTAATCCTTCCCTTTACCTAATTGGCTACATGTAATGCATTGAGAATCCAACTTAAGATTCGTCCTTATCTCCAAAATATCGTAATTCAATCTTTAAGTCAACTAAAAAATGATTTACATAGTTATTTGTGCAATTACAAACAACTATGACAAAACTATCTTACTCAACATCTGAAGTCTCTAATGCTTGGCATATATTGGTCTGTTTACTGTGACTCAACATCTGTATCACTCGGCATGCTCTAGATACTTGGCTCCTGAATCACTCAACATACACTGTCTACTCAAAATTTGAGTGACTCAGCACATGAGTGACTCGGCACTCACTATGAACTTGGCATGCAATATTATATACATGTTGTGATTGGCATGTACTACTTGTTCGGCATGAACTAAGTAAATAACTTAAGTGTGTAGACACTCATTAGTCAAAACCAATCTGAGATCAACACAATACACAATTTGGTAGCCACAATAATGCTCCAATGTCATTCACTTTGGTTTCTTTCTATGAACTCAATTGATTTTCAAGTTCATATTTCCATGATACGTCCACTAATATGACTTTCTTAGGCATAGTATTCTTTCTCAAGAGATTTCAAGTTGCTATGGTTTATTGTTTCAATTGACTTAACTTTTTTTTTTCTGTAGAATATATAAGTCTAATATGCTATTACGCTTGCTTAAATTCATTTTGTAATTTTTTTCTAGTATGTGACTCTCTTATGATAAGTATTGTTACATATATATTTATTTATTTATTTATTTATTGCACACCGATAGTGTTCCTTTTTGTACTGATAGTAAAAAATGTGATTTGTGTTGGAGCCAACTACAAGCATATCATAAACATATACACATAAAATAATGTAGTTGTCATCATTCAACCTTTTAAGATAAATGCAATGGCATGAATGATACCAAGTGTAACCAATCTCATTCATAAAACTATCAAATTTAAGATACCATTGTTGAGGTTCTTTCTTCAGGCCATATAAACTTTTCTTTGATCTGTAGACTAAGTTCTCCTTACCTTTGACCTCAAATCTCTGTGGGTGTTCCATATATATTTCTTCATCCAAATAATTGTGAATAAAATTTGTTTCAATATCAAGATGCTCCAAATGAAAATCTTTAGTAGTCACAATACTTTAACAATATGAATAGAAGTCATTTTAACAGTTGGAGAAAGTATCTCATCTAAATCAATGCATTTTTTTTGTTCAAATCCTTTTACAACTAACCTGACTTTAACTATTTTCTTACCCCCATCCTCTTCTTTTAGTCTATAAACCCATTTATTATGTGAAAATCCTTTACCTGTAGGCAATTTACATAAATCCCAAGCTCGATTATTCAACAAGGAGTCCATTTCTTCTATCACTGCAAACTCCTACTCAAGCTTTGTATCCATCTACGTAGCTTCATCATAACATTTAGTTTCACCAACATCTATTAATAAAATAGAGTAAAAAGAGGGATAAAATATTTTTGGAGGTCTACTTAGCCTTGTTGACCATCTAACATCCACAAGGGTTTGTAATATTTGTTGTTGCTATTGTTAAGGAGCATGAGGAATTACTGGAAAATCATATTTTGGAGTATCATCCAGTATTACATAATATTTTCTTTCTTCTCATGTTGCTGCAACAAATTTTTGTACAAAACTTTCTCATTGAATATAAAATCCCTCCTTACAGTTTATGAATTTTAAAAACTCAAAGCCTATAACCAAATTCATCAATGTCATATCGAAAAAATCCACATTTACTTGACTTAGCTCAGTGTCCTAACAAGTTTAGGATTCTCCATTGAGAAACATTGCAATACCTTCTCAATATAATCATTCTGAGATAATCCCAATTTTTTGTGCTTCCTATCTCTACAAATTTTCATATCAAGGATTTCTTTTACTGCCCCCAAATCCTTCATTGCAAATGAATGTGCTAGTTGGTCTTTTAACCCCTTAATGTGATCCATGTTAGACTCAACTACAAGCACATCATCAACATATAAACATAAAATAATGTAGTTGTCATCATCTTATAACCTCTTAAAATAAACACAATGGTATGAATGACACTGAGTGTAACCATGCTCATGCATAAAACTGTCAAATTTAAGATACCATTGCCGAGGTGCTTGCTTCGAGCCATATAAACTTTTCTTCAATATGCACACCAAGTTCTCCTTACCTTGGTTGTGCCATATATATCTCTTCATCCAAATTTCCATGAAGAAAGGTTGTTTTAACATAAAGGTGCTCCAAATGTAAATATTTAGTAGCCACAATACTTAAAATAGTACAAATAGAAGTCATTTTAACAACAAGAGAAAATATCTCATCAAAATCAATGCCCTTTTTCTATGCAAATCCTTTTACCGCCAACTTGGCCTTAAATATTTTATTACCTTCATCCTCTTCTTTCAACCTATAAAACCATTTATTCTATGAAGTCCTTTTACCTACAAGAAACTTTCATAAATCCCAAGTGTTATTTTTTTTAAAAGAGTCTATTTCTTCTATCATTGCTAACTCCCAATGAATCTTTATATCCACCTGCATAGCTTCATCATAATATTTAGGTTCACCAGCATCTGTTAATAAAAGAGAATACAAAGAGGAAGAAATATGTCTAGAGATCTAATTAGCCTTTTTGACCATCTAACATTCATTGGGGTGTGTGGTATTTGTTGTTGCGGTTGTTGCACAACATGAGGAACTACTGGAACATCATCCTTTTGAGTATCATCTAACACTACATAATCATTTTATTTATTCTCATGTTACTACAACGGGGCTTTGTACAACACTTTCTCATTGAAAATGACATCCCTGCTTCTTACAACTTAATGATTTTCAAAATTCCAAAGACTATAACAAAATTCATCAATGCCATATCCAACAAATATACAATTTTTTTACTTGCTTCCAACTTAGTTCTATTTTCAAAATCTATATCTGCAAATGCTTCACAACTGAACATTATTAGAAAAGAATAACTCATCTTCTTACCAGCTCATGCTTCCTATGCAATACAATTTAATCTCTAATGTCTCATTTTAGTTTCCTTTCCACTCTTCACAAAACTAAATCTTTTTTGTTTTTCATAAACATAACTTTCACATAAATCCATATTGACAGAATTCAAACCCAACATTTTTTTTTTGGATGAATTAATTTCATACCTTTCTCACTCATGTAACCAATTATATTGTGCCATAGTGTTTTTTTAGAATCTACATCAATTGATTGTTCTCCCTGCTCAACTACAACAACTGTCAAAACATTCATTTTTCTCTAAAATAATTAAAGAAGAAAAAACAATATGACATGTACAAAGATATAAGGTGCCTACTTTCACACAATTTTCTACTACTAAGGAGCCTTTTGAAACCTTCCATTTTTTATCATTAAAAGTAACTATGCAACCCTCATCACCTAGTTGCCCTATTGAAATAAAATTCCTACTCAGTCTTGGAACATGTATTACCTCTTGTAGTAGTCAATGATTCCCATAATGTAACTTTATCTTGATTTTTATTTTTCCAACAATCTAATAGAGTTCGTTATCTCCCAAATAAACTAGTACAAAATCCCCTTGGACATAATCAAGAAAATAATCTCTATGGGGAGTAGCATGAAATGAATCCCCTAAATCTAAAACCTATGAATCATTAACATTTTCTAATGAAAGAAGCAAAACATCCTCTTCAAATTTATTACTAACCACATTTGCCTCCTTGTTTCCTTATTTATTTCCTTCATTGTTCTTTTGATTCCAACAATATTTCTTCTTGTGTCCTGGTTTCCCACAGTGCTACCAATCTCTTGGTCTTTTGGCTTGAGATCTTTTTCTCTTTGGTTTTCCTTTCAATTTCTCACAATTTGAAAAATTGCTCCTCTCATTTCTCCTAATTTTTCCTACTTAGAATGACAGCAACAACATCATTAACTTTTAGGGAATTAGAATCAGAAACATAGTTACTCACAACCACTACCAAGTCATTCCATCTTTCAGGCAAAGAACATAGAATCAAGAGAGCCCTAATTTTGTCTTAAAATTGACATTTACAAAAGATAAATAATTACTAATCATATTAAACTCATTTAAAATTTGCAAGAAATCCACCTTCTACCATCTTCATGATAAATACCTTGTTTGAAGTGGAAGGCTTTTCATACAACTTTGCTAGGGTTTGCCTCAACTCTTCCATTGTCTTCACTTTTGTAATATTAAATGTCATTGATTGTGCCAAGTGTAAACAAATACTTCCAAGTGCCTTTCTGTCCAAAATGTCTCAGTCCTCATCTATCATAGTCCACTTTTTTGAATTTTCCTTCCAATGGTTGCGATAAATCCTTCAAATAAAGATAGTCATCCATTTGAATTTTCCATAACTGAAAGTTTTTTCCATTAAACTTCTCAACCTATGGCTTACACTACTACATTTGGGCCTGAATTGCAATGGAGGGCCATTGTAATTGCAACAAAAACCTATTTCCCAAGCAACAGTACCATGAATTGGCTCCCGTCAGATGAGCATTAGACTTTTGCTATCACAAATTATGATGACAAGGTTGTCCATCGCAATTGCAATGCCTAAATCTGTCACAATTCGGAAGAAGGCAAGGGCAAGATTTCATCTTCATGTCATCCCAATTACGATAGTAGACTATCCTAAATATGATGGCTTAAGTTTTCAATCTGTTATTGCAATTGCAATAGGTATGCAACAACAGTATTGTGAGAGTGACGACTACCCATTGGATTAGTCCATTGTAATTGCAATGGGAATCTAAGAGCAATGTTGCAGGAGTGATGAATACCCATTGAATTAGTCTATCACAATTAATTATATCAATTTGTTTTGTGCCAAACATTAAATTATAATTTGATATTATCTTTTTTTTTGGTTTATTGTACGATCCAAGACAAATATATAGTAGATCTATTGGTGGTGTAATCCCTTCCTATTTTCTAATTTGTATTTGGATTCCTATGGCTATTATTTCTTTTTGTTTCTTGTACGAACCAAGACAAATATAATAGATGAATTCTTATTCTCATCCATGATTAATGCAACCTAGTCATTAGATCAAGGCTTAGGAGGATGAGATTTTATAGATACCAACACTAAGAGAATGATGCTTGGAAAAATAATGTTGGAGACTTTATTGATAACTACACTCGGACAATAATATTCTTAGACTCTACTCTTGCCCTCTCCACAAAGGCAATAATTGTAGCCGAAGTTCATAACTCTATAAATTTCTTGATATATGCAAGGTTTTGGATGGTTATAAATTTGAATGGAACAAAGTTTATTGCCAACATAACCAAAAAGAGAAAGAGAAAGAGAATGGGAGCATTCGTGAAATTTTTATGCATTACAATGATGTTGATTTGTTTAGTGTGTATGATAGGTATATTGACAATGGCTCAAGAAGATCCCTACAATGAAAATGTTGTATGCAGTAAAGATGGTGACTATGAGAAGGAGATTGTTGTATGTTGTGAAATCAGAAAATGTGGTGGTAAGACACTAGGATATTGTAGTTAGATTGATCCTTGTGGTGATGTTCAGTGTGACATAGATGGTGACAATGAGGAAAATGAGGATGTGTGCTACAAGAAGGGAAAGTGTGATGGGTGAGGATACTGCTACTATCCCAACTCTAATAAATCTGCTCCTCCTCCTTCATTGATACTACTTGCCTACTACTACGAGACTTCTTCAACTTCTCAAAATAAATTAAGTCAGATACTACAACCAAACTCTTTATTTCTTTGCTCCTATGTTTCTATGAGACTTCATAAACTTCTCAAAGTAAACAATCTATTAGACATATGCAAAACACTATCAATTATTGTTATTATGTTTTATGTTAATAGATTGTAATGGACTTTCTTTTTTTTTTTTAATGATGTCATATATATGCATTCGAGACCAAGTTGGATGAATTGCCATATTCTTTTAAGAAGAAATATGTGGTGTTCTAAACATGGTTATAGATTCTACATCGATATGAAACCAAGATATCTATTAACATATCAGGTTTTAGTTATGTTCTTACAAATATGATTATCTTAATAATGAATAACATAATGTAATTTGATTATTTCATCATAATATGATTCAATTGTGTTGAACCTTTTTTTCAATGTGTCAGATCCACTCTTTGGGATTCATCTCAGAATATATATTCCAGCACTCTATCATTCTAACAATAATCCATAGAATGTAATGCAAATACTTCTACACAATCAAATCTAAAAGTTGTATAATATATATATATATATATCTATATATATACACACACACTTTCTTATTCATTTCAAACATACAATAGAATTGTATCCATGACAGAGATAAAACATGATTGAAGATAAATAGAAACAATAGAATACCTTAGAGAGGAATAATTTGAGGCAATCCCACAGAAATCCATTCTTTTGAATACTTCATACTCTGCAACTAAATTTCATAAATCAATGAATTTAACTTTTAAAAGTACACATGAATTCTAATAGCAATATCATAATTTGACACAATTCAAAGAATATTGCTTACTTACCATGAATCTATCAATTAAAACTCCATAAAATACCTTACAATTAACTAAACTTGCTAATGGAAAATTGTAGATGTTAATGGCATCATACCATTGATTTGATTGACTCCAAAAGTAGTTTCACGAGTAAATCTAAACCTCAAAAGATCTGCAACACAATAATCAAGAAAAAAAATTCTACCTTTGAAGCACAATGACTAGTTGCAACCTCATTTTTTGCCAAGCTCCACCTTAATGGTGTTTCATGAGAAGCTATGAACATGTGCCTTCTATGTATTGAAAGCTTTTCAATCTCCTCAACACTAATATCTTCTTCTTCTAAGGCCTCCTCCTTTGGACATGGAAGAAAAGAGTCTCCTAAGATCTTAGATATACAAATCTCTGCAATTCTTATCTTCCCAATAGTAATAAAAAGTGAAATAAATCCCAACAACATCAATTATGCAAGCAATTTAGAATAAATCAAGCTAAATACTTTAATTATGTTATTTAAATTGGATCATTCTTTCTCATGATGCTATATTTCTCTTATTTATATGATGAATCATAGAATGTGATCCAAGACGTTGATGCATAAATAACAACACAATCAAATCTAAAACCATAAATGATAGGTTCATATGAATTGTGGAAATTTTCTTATTCTTAGTATGTTATTTATTATTCATTAGAATCAAGTTCATATGAACCTTGGTGGAAAGAACAACAACAATATAACTTAATGTAATTTTTTGAGATTAAATATAGCATTAGCAAATCATTCAGCTTCTTTGATCTTATATAGTGCCTTGCTCAGAGATTTGTTTCTACATTTCTTCAGACACTACATTTGAAAGACAAAAAAAATTTCAGTTCATTATGGTCTCAAGCTTCCATAGTATATTGCGTTGTGTAGATTATTTCTAGATTGAATTGCATTGAAGTTTGTGTATTGATGTTCTAAATTACATTTTATGATCCATCATTGTGTTATGTTTCTATCGTGTTGAAGCTTTTGTATCAAAACTTTTAATCACTTCATGATCCATCATGAGGATATGATTTGATTATATTGAAAAAAATTCATCAACGTTCTAGATCATACTAATTTGAGCATTTCATAATAATATGATTCAATTGTGTTGAACCTTTTCATCAACATGTCAGATCCACTCTTTGGGATTCATCTTAGAACATATATTCTAGCACTCTATCATTCTAATGATAATCCATAGAATGTAATGCAAATACTTCTACACAATCAAATCTAAAAGTTGTATATACTTTCTAATTCATTTCAAACATACAATAGAATTGTATCCAAAAACAAAGATAAAACATGATCGTAGATAAATAGAAACAATAGAATACCTTAGAGAGTAATAGTTTGAGGCAATCCTATAGAAATTCTTTCTTTCAAATACTTCATACACTGCAACTAAATTTTATAAATTAGTGAGTTTGACTTCAAAAAGTACACATGAATTATAATACCAATATCATAATTTGACACAATTCAAAGAATACCACCTACTTATTATGAATCTATCAATTAAAACTCTACCAAACACATTACAATTAACTAAACTTACTAATGCAAAATTGTAGATCTGAATCACATCATTGAATTGTATTAAAGTTTGTATATTGACGTTCTAAATTATATTTTATGATCCATCACTGTGTTATGTTTCTATAGTGTTGAAGCTTTTGTATCAAAACTTTCAATCATTTCATGATCCAACATGATGATATGACTTGATTATATTGAAAATAAATCATCAACATTCTAGATCATACTAATTTGATCATTTCATCAGAATATGATTCAATTGTGTTGAACCTTTTCATCAACATGTCAGATCTAATCTTTGGGATTCGTCTTAGAATATGTATTCTAGTGCTCTATCACTATAATGATAATCCATATAATGTAATGCAAATACTTCTACATAATCAAATCTAAAATTTGTATATACTTTTTGATTCATTTCAAAGCCACAATAGAATTGTATCCTGTAATGACCCGTACCAATAGGCCACTAAACAAAACCCTAAACTTAATACACTGCTAAACTATATAGCTGAAATAAAAGAAATAATAGTGCCAATGTATTCATTCAATGAAAACCAAATGTTTTTACAAATGATATGGAAAATTTCAGCACCAAAATATTATGACATAGCACGTTACAGAGAAACCCTAACTAGCTGTATACAATTGAGAACTTGTTGCAACTATAGATTGAAATAAAAAACCTAGATTGATCAAATGGTGGAGACTGAATGTTGTAGATGATATGGTGAAAGTGAAACTCCACTAGAAACTCCAAATCAACAATTAAGCACAAGTGAAAGGACTGAAATATCCTTCCTACAGCTGCAATAATTCAGGTGATCTCTCACACCCTCAAAATTGTGTACCAATTGAGAGTTTTCGTTCTCAATGGCCAATTGTAGAAACCCTAGGCTCCACAACACACATAAGAAAAAAATCAATAATAAATCTCGATGACAGGCAATGAGCCCTCAATGCCTATTTATTCTTTTTTCTTTGATAGGTCAGCCTCCTTTTTTTAAATTTTTTTTTCTCCGCTTCTTCCAGAAACCTCTAGAAGCTTTTTTTTATTTAATTTACAAAGTTACCTTGTAATATATATTTTTTTAATTGATAACTTTACAATTAATTCCTCCAAAAAAAAAAATGGGACATTACAGGTCCGCCCCTCCTAAAATTGCTTGGCCTCAAGCAATCTTAATGCTGGATGCTGCAAAATCACTTCTCCCTCCCAAGTAGCATCTTCAATAGGTAAATCTTTCCACTTAACTAGATACTCTCTGATTACTCTCCTGCGAAGCTTCTTCTCTCTACTATCCAGAATGAATTCTGGCACTAAGATCAATTTCCCCTCATCATCCAAGGGAGGTAATACTGTAGAAGGCATCACATTTTGACCCAACACCTTTTTGAGGCATGATACATGAAACACATTGTGCACTCGACTATCTGTGAGAAGCTCCAACTCATAAGCCACCTCACCAACTCATTTGATGATCTTGAATGGTCCATAATAGCGTGGCTTGAGTTTCTATGTACCACTCTTCTTGAGAGTGGACTACTTATATGGTTTCAACATGAGGTAAACCATATCATTTACCTCAAAACTACGCTCAATCCTCTTCTTGTCTGCATACTATTTTTGCTAGTTCTGAGCTCTAGCAATGTTGTCTCTAAGAGTACCAACTATATCCTTACTTTCTTGTAATAGTTCACCTGCATAGGGTACTCGACTGTCTCCCAACAACAAATCTAAGAAACTAGGTGCCTCATAACCATAAAGTTCCATGAAGGGTGTCATTTGTATAGTCATATGATATGTAGTATTGTAACAATACTCATAGAGATATATCCATCTGACCCAACTCGTTGTTCATCTGCCACATAATTCCTCAAATACCCTTCCACTCATATGTTTACAATCTATGTTTGACCATCAGTCTGTTGGTGATAATTGGTACTAGGTGTAAGCTCAGTGCCACACAACTGAAATATCTCCTGCCAAAATTGACTCATGAAGTGGTTGTCCTTGTCACTCACAATGCTCCAAGGCAAACCGTGTAATCTAAAAATCTCCCTGAAGAATACCTCTGCCACTTGAGTTGCTGAGTATGTAGTAGTGATAGGGAAGAAGTGAGCATATTTTTTTAGCCTATCCACCATCACATAGATACAATCACGCCCCTGGGCCCTAGGCAAGCGAGTAATAAAATCCATAGAGATGCACTCCCACTTCCTATCAGGAATAGGAAGTGGCTGAAGGAGCCCTGCTGGATAAGTGTGCTCTTTTTTGTTCTACTGGAAAACATGACACTCACGCACATACTATAAAACATCAGCCTTAAGTCCCTTCCAAGTGAATCATTCCCATACTAACCTGTAAGTCTTGAAATATCCAGGATGGCTTGTTGTAGGTGAATTATGGAATGCTCTAAAAATCAACTGCTTCACTTTCGATCTTGAGACTAAGTAAATCATGTTCTTGTGAATGATCAAATTATCTATGAGAGTGTATCTGGTGTCAATTTTTATTCCCTCCACTATAGCAGAGGCCTACGTGTCTTTGGCATATTCTACTACAGTCAAGTGTCGCCAATCTTTTGATATCTGAATCATAGAAGTGAGGTGTGGCCTACGAGATAAAGCATCTACAACAATATTTTGTGTCCCCTTAACATATGTGATATCAAAATCATATGCCTGTAACTTACTCACCCACTTCTACTGACGATCATTCAGGTCCCGCTATCCCAAAAAGTGCCTAACTATTATGATCAGTTTTAATACAAAATTTGCTGCCCACAAGATACTGTCTGAATTTGGCCAAGGCATGCATGATGGCCAGCATCTCCTTATCATATATGCTAAATGATCTCTCAACCCCTCTAAGTTTCCTACTCTCATAAGCTATAGGATGCTTTTCCTTCATGAGTACAGCACCAACTCCCTCTCTAGAAGCATCACATTGAAGCTCAAATGGCTTCATGAAATCAAGCAATGCTAATACTAGGCATGTAGTCATTATTTCTTTGAACTACATAAAAAACTCCTGTGCCTCCTGAGTCCACACAAATGCCCCTTTTTTTAGCAAATATGTCATGGGTGCTGCATGCCGTGAGTAGCCACTAACAAACCTGTGATAGAATCCACATAGACCAAGAAACCCTCTTAACTATGTAAGGTTCTCTGGTGGTGGCCAATCAACAATAGCACGGATCTTTTCAGGATCCATTCACACTCCTTCTGCACTAATGATGTGTCCAAGATACAACAATTCTGTCATCCCCAAATCACATTTGGACTCCTTGGCATACAAGGACTCACTCTATAAAATTCTTAATACTATCTCCAAGTGCTCTAAATGTTCCTGCCATGTCTTGCTATAGATCAAAATATCATCAAAGAACACTAGCACAAATTTCCTCAACTAATGGTGGAAGACCTTGTTCATAGTGGATTGAAAAGTGGTAGGTGCATTAGTCAAACCAAAAGGCATGACTAAAAACTCGAAATGCCCATAATGACATCTAAAAGCAATTTTTTCAATATCCTACTCTCGAACTCTAATCTGGTGATAGCCTGATCTCAAATCAATTTTTTGTGAAATAACAAGCCCCATGCAATTCATCTATTAGCTCATCGATGTGTGGGATGGGATACTTGTTCTTTATAGTTCTCTTATTCAAAACCCTATAATCAATACACATTTGTAGAGTTTCATCCTTCTTTTTTACCAAAATAATAGACGATGCAAAAGGTGACTTACTTGGTCTGATGTGTCCCATTGCTAGCAACTCATTGATGGTCCTCTCGATCTCATCTTTGAGTCATTTTGGGTGCTGGTATGGTGTGATCATGACAAGCTTAGCACCTTCCTCCAACGCAATAATGTGCTCAATACCTTTGTCTAGTGGTCTGCCTGGTGGAATCTCACTAAATACCTTCCCATGCTTGATTCTCAATTTTTGAATATCTGGATGATATTCAATCTTATGTTGTTCCCCTTGGGTAGGAATCAAGGCACATATTTCTGCCCCCTCTATATTATTATGCCTGGCTAATCTCTCCAACCGCCTAAATGAGATAGTCCTAACATTACCATTACGGATAGCCTTCAGCACATGAGTCCTGCCATCCACCACGAATCGTATCTCCATATCCTCCAATCTCAAGGTAACCTCCTTCAAAGAATGTAGCCATTGCATCCCAAGTACTATGTCCATGTCACCCATGTTGACCACATGATAGTCTGCCTTAAACTCATAGTTGTCCAGGCGCAAAGGTAGATCTCGCACCATCCTATCACAACAAAGAGTATATCCATCAGCTACCTTAACTCTCAGTCCCTCAAACTCCTCAGTAATGAGTCCACACCTCTCCACAAATCATGCATCAATGAAATTATGCATGGCACCTGTATCCAACAGAGTAATAATCTTTTGTCTTGCCAAGACTCCTCGAAATCTAAAAGATCCCTCTCTTTGAATACTAGACAGACGTGCCTCCTGTAAATGTATCTCTGGAGCCTCTTTTTTCTCAGCACTATCTACCTCTTGTTCACCCTCTACCTCATCAGGATCCTCATCATGGTGCTCTGAGATGTCTAAATCTGAACCTTCATAATAAGCCCACATCACTCGGTTAGCCTTCCCCTTAGGCTTCATAGGACAATCATGACCAAACTCATAGGGACCTTTGCAAAAGAAGCATAGCTTCTTCCTACGCAAGTCATTAAGTGTTTCCTTATCCCAAGGTGCAGCTAGCTTGTCTTTTGAGTCACTAACCTTCTCTTTACCCTTGCTGAATTCCCCTTTGTTATCTCTAAATGATGAAGAACCCTTTGAACTAAACTGGTTTGCCGGAGCTGCAAGTTCCATACTGCGGGCTTTCTTCATGGCTTCCTATAATGTACAAGGATCAAAGGCCTTTACCCACCCCTTGAGTGGTTCAGTTAATCCCTCTGTGAATAAAAATGACTAGCCTCCTTTCTGAAATGTTAGGCACCATCACTGCAAGCTTCTGGAAGTCATTGATAAATTGTTCTAACCCTCCTGACTGTCTCAACTAGGCTAACTCCCAGAAATAAACTTTAGGATTTTTTTTATCAAACCTTTCTATCAATCTATCCACAAACTCTTGATAAGTGGTTACCTAATTGTGTTGCATTGTGATCATGCCATGTGTCCACCAATCATGTGTTGCGCCATCTAAGTGTAAAGTAGCATACTTGAGTGCTTCAATTTTTGTCATAGTCTTTAGAGATAGGAAAGTATCCACCTTATGAATCCAAGCACAAGCGATCATTTTTCCACTGCCATCAAATGTGGGTAATACCAACTTGTTGGTGACCTATTGGAACTCACTGTGTTTATCTACTTGCTTCTTCCTGACAGCTCTATAATTCAAGTACCTGTCAAATGTCCATCCATCCTGTACATATTTTGGTAATGAATCCCACTCATTCCTCACTTGTCAGAGTTCATCTACAATATCTGTTACCATAGCATCAGGTGTGCGTGCTGGAATTTCTTCTCTGAATGTAGGACGTGCGGTTCTGTCAGCTGTTCCAAATCGTGTCCTATGTTGTGATCCTACTATGCTCCTGTCATCCTCATCATTATTATTATTATTCCTCCTATTTTCCCCAATCAAATTTTGCATCATAACCATCATTGCCTGTGTACTTGCCTCTATTGACTGTAGAAGCCTCTCCTGTTGTTGTAAAGTCTCATCATTTCCCACACTTCTGGATGGACTTTGAGAATGTCTCTCAGCCATATTCTTAGTTATGTTGGTTCTTTTGTAAACTAAATTAAATGGTGGTTGGGTAACCCTATCAAGCTGGCAAGAAATCGCTCTGATACCACTGTAATGACCCGTACCAATAGGCCACTAAACAAAACCCTAAACTTAATACATTGCTAAAATATATAGTTGAAATAAAAGAAATAATAGTGCCAATGTATTCATTCAATGAAAACCAAATTTTTTTACAAATGATATGGCAAATTTCAGCACCAAAACATTATGACATAGCACATTATAGAGAAACCCTAATTGGTTGTATACAATTGAGAACTTGTTGCAACTACAGATTGAAATAAAGAACCTAGATTGATCAAATGGTGGAGACTAAATGTTGTAGATGATATGGTGAAAGTGCAACTCCACTGGAAACTCCAAATTAGCAATTACGCACAAATGAAAGGACTAAAATATCCTTCCCACAGCTGCAATAATTCAGGTGATCTCTCACACCCTCAAAATGGCATACCAATTGAGAGTTTTCGTTCTCAATGGCCAATTGTGACTATTTGCAGAAACCCTAAGCTCCACAACACACATAAGAAAAAATCAATAATAAATCTCGATGATAGGCAATGAGCCCTCAATGCCTATTTATTCTTTTTTCTTTGATAGGTCGGCCTCCTTTTTTTTAATTTTTTTTTCTCTGCTTCTTCCAGCAACCTCTAGAAGCTTTTTTTTATTTAATTTATAAAGTTACCTTGTAATATATTTTTTTTAATTGATAACTTTACAATTAATTCCTCCAAAAAAAAAAATGAGACATTACATATCCAAAACAAAGATAAAACATTATTGCAGATAAATAGAAACAATAGAATACCTTAGAGAGGAATAATTTGAGACAATCTCATAGAAAGTTGTTCTTTCGAATACTTCATACACATGAATTTTAATAGCAATATCATAATTTGACACAATTCAAAGAATACCACCTACTTATCTTGAATCTATCATTTAAAACTCTACAAAACACCTTACAATTAACTAAACTTGCTAATGCAAAATTGTAGATGTGAATGACATCATACCATTGATTTGATAAACTTGTGAATGCTACTTTGAATTGAAAATGCACGTGCAACTACGTTCTATATGCATTGCCTAAATCCAAGATATTCACACAATTAGTTGTCATGCAATCATAGGTTAATGTTGAGCTTCACTTGGTTTTGAGAATAGTTTACTATTCTCTACTAATCAAGGCCAACCACGTGAAGGTGGAAGCTCATTTTCTCCATTCCCTCCCCCTCCTCCCCCCCACCCCAAGATCTAAATTCCCCGCTAACATCTAAAATTCATTCATTCTATTAATAAAATATAATATTCATGAATTATCACATAATAACATTCATTAACACATAAGTTTCATTAGAATATTTACATTAACATTAAAACATTAGATTCATTAGAACATTCACATGAACATTCAATACAACATAAATAAAACATCTAGACATAAACATCATTCATTATCAAATAAGTTACATAAGTTCACATGAATCATTTTTTTTTCTTTTTTTCTTTTTGTGTCCTTCCCTATATTGTTGTAAAGGCATATCCATGTCATCATCGATATTTATTCTCACCCGTGGAAATGCACTCGCTATCCTTTGCAAAGTTGGGTCCTTTGCAATAACAATAAAAGGGTTAAATTTTAAAAAATTGAGACTTTAAATATTTTAAAGAATAGTGTAGCACTCTTTACCTTATCCAACCACATCATCTTGCCTACCGGCTTGGACCTCAACACACTCATCAAGAACAACTTCTACATCCCCTACAATTGCAATACAAGATATTTTCTTAATCCCAACACATATTATAGTTAAATTTGTATTCCTACACCAAATTCAATTTAAAATGTTTACTTGTATTAATAATTCAGAAATAAAAAATTGAATAGAAAATATATACTTTGAGTACTAGGATCCACATTCGAACCGATGCCTCCACGGTGCCCGGTTAGTGTATCAGGATTGGCAGGCTACAATTCAATGTAAATAATTAGTGCATTTATCAACTATATATACATATAAATACAAGACAAATATTGAGAAATGTTAGTCATTCATTTTAATACATATAAATATATTAACTTTAAAGTTTTAAACAATTATGCAATCATTATTTCCTTAGAAAAAAATATAACAACTTATATTTTTGGAACTTAATATCAAATATAGTAATTGCTAAAGTATTTAATTTGAAATAAAAATCAATTGACTTATTTGCCTCATCGATAGATCCAGTAGAAGAACCTTGTGCACTCATTGCTTGGAGTCATTTAGCCATGATTGTATAGCCTTTTGTGTAGCCTAATTTCTTGTCCTATTGAGAAGTTGTTTTTTTAACTCCATGGCCTACATTTTTGCTTGGTATCATGAATTTTTTTGTAATCAATTTCATCAAGACCAAAATTGTTTACAATTTATAAATATTTGCATATAATTTTTCATTTACTTATACTTAACAATTTGTGCAGCAAGTTTTGAATATCCACCCAAGCCGAGCTTGTGTTGTTTGTGCTTCTATTTTCTTGCTTTAGTTTCTTTTGATGTGTCAAGCAAGCTATGTGAAGTTTGAAATATGTTAGATCACATAAGTATTAAGAGTAATTATTACATAATTTGATTCTTAATAGGACATACCTTTTTTCCTCGCGTGGTACCATTTCTCCATCATCTATTTATTTTTTCTTAGTGACATCCTTTTTAAGATTCTCCCACAAAATAATAGGAATATAGGGGGGTGCTCATAACAAGGGTTCTTTTTCATTTGGGTCATGTAGTTGTACCTAATATACTTCAAATATTGGCTCGCTTTTTGAAGGAGCCCAATTCTCTTAAAGACATTGGATCCAAAAAGTGTTGTCATGACATCAATGAGTTTATCTTTTAACTCTTTAGTTTTTGAATTCCACCTTTTAAGAAGAGAAAAAAACTATGAGATTCATAAATGAATTGAAGCTACCTTTTAATTTACTTGAAGAAATTGATCAAAGAAAACATGATCTAGCAATGAAATTAAAATATGATACCCTGTGCGTGGTCAGCCCAAATATACACAAACATTCATCATGAACTTTTTCATAAAATAAATTATTCCCTGCAAAATAATAATGGGATTAATAGTTATTGCAAGGAACTACATGAGAGGTTAGTGCATTTGATTATGGGTATAAGATTTTATAGTAAACGAAAGGATGAATCTTTAAAGTACTTGGAAGTTGGGCTACTTTTAGGGGAAGACCATCTTCATTGCTAACGAGCAATTGATTACAATTCTTTATTATTCTTGTACATCTAACATAGGTACACCCAAGAATGTCATCATCACCTCCTTCATAAAATGAATCCAATATTACAAAATACCCCCTAATAAATAATAGTTCAAGTGAAATAAACACATGAAAAATGTGAGAAAAAAAGAAAAGAATATACTTACCAATAGGTGTTGCCACTACATCTGTCATCATGCTACGTGTTGTCGAATTTGTAGTTGGCAGTGCCTCTATTTTGATGTGGAGCTTAATGAGACTCAGAGGTTTATTTGGTGTGATTTCCCTACAGATTATTTTTACAGGGGTTTGGGGGCAGTGCTCCAGGTGTGCTCCCTGTCATAGTACAGGGTAGGGTCGAGGGGTAATGCCCCCGCAGGGGTTTTCGAGGGCAGCGCCCCTGAAGCCAAAAATGACCTTATATTGTAAAAGGCATCGACTATTATTGTTCTATTATTCTAGCCCTAATTTTGTAAGTGGCAAAAAGCTTGTATAAAAAGGCTTAAGGTTAGTGATTTTCATAATGTGTGATGCAACAATTGGTTCTTGTGGCCGTATTGAGCTATAAGGGATTACGGATTTAATCAGGTTGTAATCACTGGATCATAATAATATTGGAATTTCTGTTGGTGGACATAGCCTAGGGATTGGGCGAACCACATTAAATCATGGTGTCTTGTGTTCTCTTATGTGCGTTGTACTATTTTCTAATATTGTTTATATTTGCATGTAACTATTATTTCTATCTGAGGTTAATCCTAACAAGTGGTATTAGAGCTAGGTTGGTTGTCATTTTTTATTTAGCTAGATCGTCATCATTTTTCAAAAAAAAAAATTAGTGATCCTTTGCAGGAAGGTCTCACAATTGAGTGGGAGCAATGGCAAATGAGGATGAGCTAAAGGTGAAGTTTGATGGGTAGAACTTTCAGTTATGGAAGATGCAAATGGAGGACTATCTTTATCATAAGGACTTATGGTAGCTATTGGAAGAAAAATCCAAGAAACAAGGAACTATGTTAGGTGAGGACTGGGAGATTTTAGACAGAAAGGCACTTGGAAGCATTCGATTATGCTTGGCACCATTAGTGACATTTAACATTACAAAAGTGAAGACGACATAAGATTTGATGGAAACCCTAGCAAAATTGTATTAAAAGCCCTTTGCTTCAAATAAGGTATTTCTCATGAAGCATTTATTTAATATGAAAATGGCAGAATATGTTACAAATCATTTAAATGAGTTTGATACTATTACTAGTCAGTTATTTTATGTGGGTATTAATTTTGATGAAGAAATTAGGGCTCTCTTAATTTTGTGTTCTTTGCCTGAAAGTTGGAATGGCTTGGTAATGGCTGTGAGTAATTTTGTTTATGGATCTAATACCCAAAATTTTGATGATGTGATCAGTGTTATTTTGAGTGAGGAAACTTGTAGGAAATCCTCAAGTGGATCTACATCAGGAAGTGCTTTGAATGCACAAAGTAGAGGCATAACGACTGAGAGAGGAAATAATTTCAAAAATCATGAGAAATCAAGAGGAAAGTCAAAGGGGAAGAGGTCTCAATCCAGAGGACTAAGAGATTGTTGGTATTGTGGTAAAATAGGGCATACGAAGAAAGATTGTTGGACTCGAAAGAACTATGAAGGAGACAAACCAAAAGTGAACAAAGAGACAAATGTGGTAAGTAACAAATCCAAAAATGATGCTTTGCTTCTGTCTTTAGAAAGTGTTGATGATTCATGGGTTTTAGATTCTGGTGCTTCATTTCATGCTACACCTCATAGAGATTATTTTATTGATTATGTCCAAGGGAATTTTGGGCTTGTTTATTTGAGGGATAATGAACCCTATTAGATTGTTGGAAAGGGAAAAGTTAAGATTAAGTTGCAGAATGGGAATCATTGGCTCTAATGTTCCAAAGTTGAGTAGAAATTTAATTTTAGTAGGGCAACTCAGTAATGAGGGTTGTGTAGTTACTTTTAATCATAAAAATTGGAAGGTTTCAAAAGGATGCCTTATGAAAGTAGGCACCTTATATCTTTGTACAAGTTATATTGTTCCTTCTACTTTGATTGTTTCAAAGAAAAATGAATGTTCAAGAACAATTGTTGTAGTTGAGTAAGGAGAACAAATAGCTATTGTAGATTCTAATACAACATTGTGGCACAATAGTCTTAGGCACATGAGTAAGAAAGGGTGAAATTACTTCATTCAAAGCAAGTTTTACCAGGTCTAAAATGTGTTAATATGGATTTTTGTGAAAGTTGTGTGTATGGAAAACAAAAGAGAGTGAGTTTTGTGAAGACTAGGAAGGAAAAGAGAAGTGAGAAATTAGAGCTTGTGCATACAGATGTATGAGGACTGCCTTAGGTATCTTCCCTTGGTGGTTCTCATTATTATGTTACATTTATTGATGATGCAACTAGAAAAGTATGGGTTTATTTCTTAGACAAAAATGTAATGTATTTCAAACTTTTAAGAAATAGAAATGCTTGGTTGAAAATGAGACTAGAAAGAGACTAAAATGTCTCAGATCTGATAATGGTGGTGAGTATTGCAGTCATGAATTTGAATATTATTGCTCCGCTAATGGTATTCATAGACAAAAAAAAATATTCCAAGGACTCCACAGGAAAACGGAGTGGTTGAACACATGAACAAGACTATAATGGAGCATCCAAAAAGCATGAGGTTGCATACAAGGTTGCCCTTAAACATGTGGGCAGAGGCTATCAATATTGTTGTATATTTGATTAATAGAGGTCTCTCTACTCCTTTGGGTTGTGGTATTCCAGAGGAAGCATGGAGTGGTAAGAAGGTGAGTTATTCTTTTCTTAGAACCTTTCGTTGTGAAGCATTTACTCATATAAATTTTGAAAATAGAACCGAGTTGGAAGCTAAGTCAAAGAAATGTGTATTTTTTGGATATGACATTAATGAATTTGGTTATAGGCTTTGGGATTTTGAAAACCATAAAATTGTGAGAAGTTGGGATGTCATATTCAATGAGAAAGTGTTGTACAAAGATCTATTGCAACAACATGAGAAGAAAGAAGATGATTATGTAGTGTTGGATGATACTCCAAAATTTGATGTTCCAACAATTCCTCATGATGTGCAACAAATGCAACAAAAAATACCACACACCCCAGTAAATGTTAGACGGTCAACAAGGATAAGCAAACATCCAAAAAGATTTTCTCCTTCCTTGTACTCTATTTTACTTACTGATGTTGGTGAACCTAAATGTTATAATGAAGTTGTGTAGGTGGATACAAAGATTCAGTGGAAGTCTGCAATGAAATAAGAAATGGACTCTTTGTTGAGAAATAATACATGGGATTTATGCAAGTTGCCTCTAGGTAAAAAGGCTTTGCAGAATAAATGGGTTTACAAGTTAAAAGAAGAGAATGAAGGTAAGAAACACTTTAAAGCTAGGTTAGTGGTAAAAAGATTTGCACAAAAAAAAAAAGGAATTGGTTTTGATGATATATTCTCTCCTGTTGTTAAAATGACTTCTATTCACATTGTTTTAAGTATTTTGGCTACTGAAGATTTGCATTTAGAGAAGCTTGATGTTAAAATGGCCTTCCTTCATGGTGATTTGGATGAAGAGATATATATGGCATAGGCACAAGGATTTGAGGTCAAAGATAAGGAGAACTTAGTGTGGAAATTGAAGAAAAGTTTATATGGCTTGAAACAAGCACCTCGGCAATGGTATCTGAAATTTGACAGGTTTATGCATGATCATGGATATAGTAGGTGTCATTTAGATCATTGTGTTTATTTTAAGAGGTTGGATGATGAAAGCTACATTATTTTATGTTTATATTTTGATGATATGCTTGTAGTTGGGTCTAACGTGGATCACATTAAGGGGCTAAAATGCCAGTTAGCACATGCATTTTCTATGAAGGATTTGGGGCCAAAAAAATAAATCCTTGGTATGAAGATTTGCAGAGATAGGAAGAACGGAAAATTGACATTATCTCAGGCTGATTATATTGAGAAGGTGTTGCAACATTTCTCTACGGAGAATGCTAAAGCTATCGACACACCTTTACCTAGTCATTTCAAGTTAACTAAGGAGATGTGTCCCAAGACATAAGAAGAGAAGGACAAGATGTCTAAGGCACCCTATGTTTCAGTTGTAGGAAGCTTAATGTGTGCTATGGTATGCATTGGGCCAAATATTGCACATGTAGTGGAAGTTGTTCGCAGGTATATGAGTCATCCAAGAATTGAGCATTAGAATGCAGTTAAATGGATTCTCAAATATTCGAGAGGAACATTTAGTAAGTGTTTACACTTTGGGGGCTCTACTATTGCTTTACATGGATATGTCGACTCAGATTTGGAAGGGGATATTGATACCAGGCAAAGCACTACAAGTTATGTATTTACTATTGGTGGGGCAATAGTGAGTTGGGTTTCTCAATTACAGTAAGTTAATATTTTATCCATTACAGAGGCAGAGTATGTTACTGCTACAGAGGTAGCCAAGGAGATGATATGGCTTCAGTTCTTCATGGAAGAATTGGGACACCCACAAAGGGATAATTATTTGTTCACGGATAGCCAGAGTGTCATTCATCTTGCAAATAATTTAGCTCTGCATTCAAAGACTTAACACATACAGTTGTGGTACCATTTCATTCAGTCAGTTTTGGATGCTAGACAGTTAAAGCTAGAGAAGATACATACAAATGACAATCCAATAGATATGTTTACAAAGGTAGTGACAAGGGAGAAGTTGAACTCTTCTTCAACTTCAGTTGGTCTTCTAGATTGAAAAGACTAAAAGAACAACAGAGTCTAGGGTGGTTTAATCTTCCAGTGGGAGCTACATGTTTGGTAGTGCTATGATCAGTCTCCAAGTGAGAGGTTATTATTATGGAGTTTGATCAATCTCCAAGTGGCAGATTGTTGTGATGTGAAGCCTAATCATCCTTAGAGTTTTTTTTGGTGCAGTTTCCCTCTAGATTATTTCTAAGAGGGTTTCCAAGACAAGGTCTTGGGGTAGCACCCTAGGTGCGCTTCCTGTCACAGTATAGGGTGGGGTCGAGGGGCAACGCCCCCGTGGGAGTTTTTGGGGGCAACACCCCCAAAGCCAAAAATGACCTTATATTGTAAAAGGTGTCGGCTACTATTATTCTATTATTCTAGCCCTAATTTTGTGAGCGACAAAAAGCTTGTATAAAAAGGATTAGGGTTAGAGATTTTCATAATGCGTGATACAAAAATTAGTTTTTGTGACGGTATCGAGCTGTAAGAGATTACAGATTGTAATCAAGTTGTAATCACAGGATCATAATAATATTGGACTTGTTGTTGGTGGTTGTAGCTCAGGGATTAGGTGAACCACATTAAATCTTGATGTCTTGTGTTCTCTTATGTGCATTCTACTATTTTTTGATATTGGTTATATTTGCATGTATCTGTTATTTTTGTTTGAGGTTAATCCTAACAGCCTCTTCATTTTTTTCCTTGTAGCAAGCGATGTAATGAACAAAGGATCAATAGTAGAAGCTGAAAAATGAGATTGTTAGAGCACAATAAAACAAGATTATTAGAGCTATTTAAAAAATATTGTTCGAGCAAAACACAAGTGTAGGATAGAACCTGTGATGTATTTGAACCACCTGAAGTATCATCCTCTAGGGAATCACCCTTGGATGTCCTTGACATCCTTTGTAAAAATAACACATGCATTTTATTTAATGACATCAATAAAAAAGTATACTATAAAAACCGTTATTGAAATTTTGTTATAATTAAAAACTACATTAATACTTACTATATATGTACAAACTAGGTGCATCAACCTATCCTCTGTCTTTTTATTTCAAGAGTTTGAGGTCAAGTTGATGCCAATTGCATTAACCTTCTTCCTGTAGCACGAAGCACCTATTGCACTGCAACCACAGGATCAGTGGCTGACACAAAATCAATAATAAATTCATCCAACTCATCATGTGGCTCCTTGTCCTCGTGGACTGCTTTTTGCTTTCTCTTTTCTTGAGCAACACTCATTTGCAAGAGCATTAATATTAGCTCTATATTTAAAATCAATCCAAAATAATAGTGAAGAATAAAACATAATAAAAAATATGCATTAACATATTTCTTATATCTAATTTGTACAACAATAATGAGTTTTAGCTGTCGAGAAGAAGAACCATTGGTTTCATGTGTATCATGTGGTTGTTCCATTGAGACATGTTAAAACACGTGTTATTATTCTAAGTTAGCAAAAAAAACATATAAAAATTCAATGGTGTGTTGGATTTATTGATTGGAGTTGATTTTAAATGTGCATAATACTTACCACCTCTCTCATGATAGTGTCTTTGCTTGTATCCATGTGATTCAAATTGTAATCAATAAGAAGCTCTTCGCCTCCACGTATTGATTTTATCGCACATACAAATACGTGATTTCCCCCGTGCACCTCAAATATGCAATTGGGTCACTTCTTAGTTGATGCAGGTCGTGTACTATTTATAAAACCTGCAATATTACCTAATGCTTTTGGCCTTCTATCAATGTATATAGCTACTATTTTATATTGTTCACTAACTTTTTGTTGTATATAATTTTCTGCGAGTACATACCTACCCATACTTTTCATTTATCTAACAATCTGCATCCAACTACTATAATCACAGCAAGGTCCAACATATTCCATCAATTCGTTGTAAGAGACCTTTATGTCATCCATGGAAAATAGGCCCAAACCATGTAATGAGGATGGTGTTATGTGATATATCCTCTCAACACAAAAATTAGTGTTTATTGGAGGAAGTTCATCGGGGACCCATTGTTTCTGTAGATATTTGTACCTAAAGGGCACATCAGAGTTTCCTTCAATGTCATCATCATAAGAATATGACCCCCCTTGAGCGAGGAAAAATTTCATGCACTTATTGAATTTCTTTATGATTTTTTGACCTTGAGTCGATCTCCTTGATTTAGACATACTAAAGATCCCACTTTCTTCTTCCATTCCTACATTTTCTTTGCTCGAGGAAGACAAATCTAAAAAAAACCTATTTTCTAGTACCTGCACTTCACAAAATAAGAGAGATAGGTGGCAATGAAGAGATATTTTACGAATGGTAAAAGACATTAATCTCTATGGGGTGTACTAACTTATACCTAATGATACATGAGACTGTGTGGGATGCTCATGAAAGGGCTTCGAATTTTGGCAATAGTAAATCAATTGTCTTATGTTAGCTAAAAAAATCATGATACATATACTCAAAATTACATCGAATATTAGCATCACATGAATTATAAACACTAAAAAGTACATGACAAGTTAATCAAATTAATCATTAATCTATCAAGAACTAAAAATTGAATAGCATAGGCATTGATCCCATAACTGTACATTTCATTATTCTCATTGATAATCAAACCTCCCTCTAATGTTAGCTAATCAGACCCCCCCATCATTGTTATTATTCTTCATCCATCTCATCAACATGATCATTGTCGTCATCGACATCATCGCCACCACTATCGTGGTCATTTTCGTCATCGTTGTCGTCATCATCATCATCATCATCATCATCGTGATCGATAGAATCATCATCATCATGATTGTAGTAGCATCATGAGCATCACGAGCATCATCAACTAAATCTCGATCATGATTTGCTTCTTCCCATTCCTCGACATATTCTTCCATCGCATTATACTTTATCAGTTTTCCCCTTGGATCATGTCTAAAAACAAATGACCAACCTAGTTTATGTGGAACATCTGAGTAAGATACCAACTCACATTGTCTTAGAAGAACATAGGGCTCATCCCCAACTAGCTCAAACAATCTTTTATTAATCATTGGAAATTCATTCTCGTACTCAATAACAGTTCTATCAGGATCATTTTGATTGAGTCGTGGTCTGTACCATTTGACAAAAAAGATAACTAATTTGAAGGAATTAAAGTCACAGTCAAATATATCAACCAAAATGTCATAGTATCTATTTTGAGATTCTCGCGGATGTAAATCATTTCTAGATGAAATATTGGTCACCTAGAAGACTACACCTATCCCAAAATCACAAGTTCTCTTCGTGTCATCAAGATCTTTGATGCGAAATTTATAACCATTGCATAACATATCCTTGTGGTATTTCACCTACAATAATGTCAAATATGTATAAATTATTGCATCATGAGTTCAAAAACATATAGTTGATTAACAAATTTATAAGTACCTAGAGATCTCTTAAACCATATGCTAAATCTATTTCCTTTTGTATAACATCGGGATCTCCACTACAATGAGTTTTTTAACCAATGAAGACACTTATTCCCATTTTAATCTATGACCAAAATGTTGATATTGTTCAATCCATACCGTCATCCAATCTTGATAGTTTGCAATAAACAAATGTATTGCATCCCACTCTTTAGCAATTGTACAAAAGTAAATAGATAACTTACAACAGATTTATTTTGAAGATTAAGAATTAATTAACTACAATAAAATCTCATAATTTATTACCTTTCACTTTCCTAAATCTATCACTCCCCACCAAGTACTCCCCTTCAAATTTTTTGATGGAGTCAAGAGCCCAAATGCAATCGATATGGGTCTTTGCTACAAGATTAGGAAGATATTGAGTAGCATACACCATCATCCAGTATACCATATATCCCTCAATCATAGAACCCTTAGGATGTGCTCTTTGTCAAACCAAACCCTTCAAAAATTTCAAGTGCCTCTCAACCATCCACATTGACCTAGGTTGTACAGGTCCACACAATTCAATCTCCTCAACTTATTGTATGAGGTAGTGTTCTTGTGCATTGAAAAAAGTTGAAGGTAAACACTTTTGCATTTCACACATTAGTAGAAAATTTCTTTTCTTCCAATATTTTATATCTTCTTTATGGATTTATTTAGATGATAGCCACCTACAAGGGATTCAAGACACAAAAACATATAAATATGAGACTTTACAATATATTACTTGTTTGATATATTGAGCAAATATCATTGCTTACCTCATGTATTTTCCAAGATCATATATCACTTGTTTGATATTATTGTTGAAGTTGTTTAGGAGTGATAGGGTAGCACATACTGCAACAATTGTCAACTTATCATTTCATTCTTTGCTAAAGTAATACAATGAAAATTGAATGCAGTTTCAAAAATATATTGTAAATACAAAAGATTGTGACTTACCTTGACGAAGGTATGCCAATCATGCATTTTCAGCCCTAGCCCAAATTCACTTTTCTTTGATATGAGATTGCTTATACTCACAATAAATCCTATAGGAAATCAAATTTTTTGTATGACTTCTTTTATGACATTATTTTTTCACTCCATTAATAACCAAGGAAGGGCACTTGCATTAATCTAGTTTCCATTTCTATTTGATTCAATGATGTTTTTCATTGCATGATTGGATCATGAATGTCACTACAAATTTTGGCAACTTTTTCTTTGTCACGCCTTCTATCCAATATTTTTCACAGTGTCTCTGTTGCATTCTTTCCAATATGCATAGTATCAAACAAATGCATAGTTTGTAGCTGCTCGTATAGAACAACCTACTAAATTCTCTGGGATAACATTTTAGTCCCTTTGGAAGGTGGTCAATGATGCCTTGACGACCTTCACGATCATTAAATTACATTATTAGCCAACAAAACACAATCAAAATATATATAATTTCCAAATATAAACCATTAGCTGGAGCGGTACTACCTCGAATTCTATTATATTCCAACTGCTATAGGTGAGGTGTCATTCTTTGTGGCTTTGATGTAGTCTCTTCTTTACCATTGAAAAGATGTTTTTCGACACTTTGATACTTATGATGTATGTGGAGGAAGTGCCTATTCTCATCAAACACATGCTTTCTTAAACTTTTGCAAATTTTTCCTTTGTTTGAAAACCTACAAGATAACGATGCAATTGGATTAAATATATTCATTTTTGGAATTAGTATTATTGCATACAACTAGATTTCAGCATAGCATACCACAAAAATCTGTCAACCCTGGGGCATCACGAATTGTCCACACAAGCATTGCATAAAATTGAAATTGTTTTTGTCCAATTGGTTTAGAGATATCATGCACAATGAAACCATTCCATAACACTAGCAACTTGTCAATAAGAGGCACAATATATTACATTCATATCTTTCATATCAAAATTTAAGGCACAAGAGAGAGTTTGTGGCAATATACCAGAAGGAGAAGAAGCGGCTTCAAAAAGAGATTGCATGACAAAAACAACAGCTAGACCACGTGGAGGATATTATGGGAGCACTGGATACAATCTAGGAAAGTGTTGTGGTAGGTACTATGACATTGAAATCACTTGCAAGTGTCTTTGAGAATGTACAGTCCAAATATCGGGAGGACTACAAGTTGTGCAATTTTTCATGTATTGCATCTGCATCTAGTTTGTCATTGCTTATAAGAGTGTTTCAAGGTTGGGAACCACTTCAATATCCTTTGCATGGTTTAGAGGTAATGTCATTATGGCAAAGGCTTTTGCAAGGGAATGAGCCTCATGATTATGGCATTTACACAGAAGCAGAACTTGCTTCTTCAACTCCTTACACTCAACTATTCATTGAAGTCATTCTTCCAACGAGAATGCAAATGTACATTAAAGAAAGATAGGTGGGGATGTCTATTTGGTATGAAATAGATGTTCCCACCCCTTTTTTATGATTGAAAGAAAGGTGCCTCAAAAGGATCAAGTTAAAATCAAGCGCTAAATGCGACAATTTTATGATTAGGGATGAAATGGATTGGGGGAATTTAAAATAATTATGCAACCTAAACGATTCAAATAAACTTAATTAAGTAGTTTTGGAAAATAAATGCTAACAAAAATAAACAAAAACTTGTAATCGCCATAATTGAAAAGCTGAAAATATTAACCTTTATACTAAATTTGAAGTTTTTCCAAGTGTAGCAAAATGGCTTACACATTCTATTTTAGGCAACAAAATGGGCTAGGCATTTTGTTCGTTGGGGAATTTGCCCAAAATTTTGACTAGTTACAATCTCGCAAGTCTAACTTTTATGAATTTGTTATGACATTTACACCAACACATAAAAATATGGAAAAGATGGGGGAATTGAACCCCTATCTAGGAATCAACCTTGGAAATGAAATAAGATTGCATGAAGAAAACCAAATCCAAAGGTAAATATTAGATCTACCTTGCTAACTCCTAATGGGTTGGGCTATTATTATTTGTCCCCATCACATTCACTTTCATAGCCATATTAGGGAGTTGATCTCACCTAGTTCATCCTCATGACTTTAAATTCCTTAGTCACGATCTTGGGTGCTCAAATTAATGTCCAAAACATTTGCACCTTAGGGCCCTATTTGATCATTTAAAAGGGCCTCAATGTCGACCACAAAATGTCTCTCAATATGTTGTTCGTTACTTTCATTAAAGGGGGAATCTATCTCTTTCTTACTTCAACATAAGGGTGAGTACCCTGAACTTGAACTTCTTGTTGTCTCTAATTCAGTCACAACTTGTGAAGCCATCTTGCCTTTTGACCTTTGCTTCTTTTGAGGTGACCCCTTGTCCTTTATCCCCTTCCTCTTCATTCCTGTTGTTTGTAACTCCTTGTCACTCCCTCCATTCTTCTTCCCGGTTTGGCCTTCTTATTTTCTTGAACATTCAAGGAATTGTTCACATGATTCCTCATTTGGTTCTTCTACATCTTTCATTAGTTCATGTCTGGCATGCAAGTGATGCATCTACATATGTAATTTTATCACCTTGGAAAATTGTATTTGATCTTGCTAGCTGGGAACAAGTGATTGTTCATTTTATTGTACCTAATATGATGATAGTTCTACAAGAATTTGTGATCAAACCAACTAATCAAGAATTAGACCAATTTAACTCTGTTATGGCTTGTTTTTTTCTAAAAATATCTACTATGATATATTTTTGTAAAATTTCTTTGCAAACTCTACCCATTTTTCTTGGTCTGCATTATTTTTGTACAAGATCTTGAGCTAAGTCACTTAGCATGGATTGAGTGAGTTTTTTTGTTTTATTATTTGGATTATGGAATATGTATGCAGTCAAATCAATTTTTCTATTGTGCTAATATGTAATAAGCACCTTTAAAAAGATCTCTTTGTATATATAAAGACTACACATTGTGCAATTCGTCATGTATTGCATTTGCATTTGCTTTGTCATTGCTTATAACAACATTGGAAACCACTTCAACATCCTTTGCATGGTTTAGAGGTAATGTCATTGTAGATGAGGCATCTACAAGGGAATGAGCCTCGTCAATATGACATTTATACAGAAGTAGAACTTGCTTTTTCAACTCCTTACACTCAAATCTTCACTGAAGTTATTCTTCTAGCAGTAAGAATAGCTACTACAAATTCCTGGGAGCCAAGGGACCCTGAACCTATGCCACATTTTATGGAGACATGGGAAAAGTTACTATAGTCTTTAGTACTTCATAATATTTTGGTTCATATAGTGATGCCCAAATTAACAGCAGCAATAGATACTTGGGATCCTTACAGGGAGGCTGTGCCAATACATGCATGGTTACATCCTTGGCTTCCATTATTGGGCCAATGTATGGAGCCTTTATATCCAACCATTCATTATAATTTGGGGAATGCACTTCATGCCTGGCATGCAAGTGATGCATCTGCATATGCAATTTTATCAACTTGAAAATTTGTATTTGATCCTGCTAACTGGGAACAATTGATTGTTCATTTTATTGTACTTAATCTGATGATAGTTCCACAGGAATTTGTAATCAACCTAGCTAATTAACAACTAGACCAATATAACTCGGTTATGGCTTGTTTCTTTCTAAAAATATCTGCTATGATCTGTTTTTGTAAAATTTCTTGCGAACTCTACCCATTTTTCCTAGTCTACATTATTTTTGTGTAGGATCTTGAGCAAAGTCACTTAGCATGGGTTGAGTAAGTTTTATTGTTTTATTATTTGGATTTTGGAATACGTATATAGTCAGATCACTTTTTCTGTTGTGTTAATATGTAATAATCACCTTTACAAAGATCTCTTTGTATATATAAAGACTACAAGTTGTGCAATTTGTCATGTATTGCATCTGCATTTGCTTTGCCATTGCTTATAACAAGGTTGGGAACCACTTCAACATCCTTTGCATGGTTTATAGGCAATGCCATTGTGGAAGAGGCTTCTGCGAGGGAATGAACCTCATGATTATGACATTTACACAGAAGCAGAACTTGCTTCTTCAACTCCTTACACTCAACTCTTCACTGAAGTTATTCTTCCAACAATGAGAATAGTTGCTACAAATCTCTAGGAGCCAAAGGACCTTAAACCTATGCTACATTTTCTGGAGACATGGGAGAAGTTACTACAGGCTTTAGTACTTCATAACATTCTAGATCGTATAGTGATGCTCAAATTAACAACAACAACAGATACTTGGGATCCTCGCACGGAGACTATGCCAATACATGCATGGTTACATCCTTGGCTTCTATGGTTGGGCTAGCGTATGGAGCCTTTATATCCAACCATTCATTATAATTTGGGGAATGCACTTCATGCTTGGCATGCAAGTGATGCATCTGCATATGCAATTTTATCACCTTGAAAAATTGTATTTGGTCTTGCTAGTTGGGAATAACTGATTTTTCATTTTATTGTACCTAATCTGGTGATAGTTCTATAGGAATTTCTAATCAACCCAACTAATCAACATCTAGACCAATTTAACTAGGTTATGGCTTGTTTCTTTCTAAAAATATATGCTATGATATATTGTTGTAAAATTTCTTGCGAACTCTGCCCATTTTTCCTGGTCTGCATTATTTTTGTACAAGATCTTGAGGTAAGTCACTTAGCATGGGTTGACTGAGTTTTATTGTTTTATTATTTGGATTCTGAAATATGTATGTAGTTGGATCAATTTTTTTTTTGTGAGCTAATATGTAATAAGCACCTTAAAAAAGATCTATGTTTATATAAAGTGATACATCTTTAGAAGGAAATATAAAGACATACATGTTTAGAAGGTAAAGAAAAGAACATTTACATAGGTACCTGTTCTCCCCTAGAAGAAAATCACAGAGCAAGGGCATGAAGATCACAAGGGCATGACATGGCAACAAAATCGCAAAGCAAGGGCATGACAACAACATTGTAGAGATCACAGCAACGAAATCGTAGAGCAAGGGCACGACAACTAAATGCAAAGATCACAACAACAAAATGCACCGATCACAAGGGCACGACAATGTTCAGAGCTCTCCACCCTCGTTCAGAGCTCTCCACCTCTTTTGCACACAGCTCTCCAAAATCAAAACAAATGGGGAATGAGCTATGTGGTGTTTTCTTTCTTTTTTTGTTTATAATCATGTCTATGTCGCAATTGCGATGCCAATGTTGGTATTGTGACAACGTCGGGGACAATTGCAAAAAGAAAATGAAAATCACCACAAATCACATCGCTATCACAAATTGCCATTGCAATTTGACCCCAAATGTTATAGTGTTACCCTCGTCTGCCAGTGGTCCCACTCAACCATGAGACCTTGTGGAGGATAACTGAAATAACTTGGCTATGATACCCCTTGTTAGGATTAAGGGACAAAAATAATAATTACATGCAAATATAACCAATATTAGAAAATAATAAAGTACACAAAAGAGAATGCAAGACACAAAGATTTACCGTGGTTCACCCAATCCCTAGGCTACTTCACCAACGAGTCCAATTTTATTATTATCTCGTGTATTCAACCTAATTACAAACCACAATCCTTTAAAATTCAATACCGCTGCAAGAAACAACTAAATCATTATACATAATGAAATATCCAACCCTAAGCCATTTTATACAAGTTTTTGGCCACTTACAAACTCAGGGCTAAAATAAGTCGCCCAATAGAAAAATAGCTCTTGACACCTTTTACA
This sequence comes from Cupressus sempervirens, assembly GCA_028749045.1. NCBI lineage: Eukaryota > Viridiplantae > Streptophyta > Pinopsida > Cupressales > Cupressaceae > Cupressus > Cupressus sempervirens. The sequence goes on from CM053783.1 coordinate 111,094,019, forward strand.
ATAATAGTCATTTGAGCTTTCAGGAGCGTTACTCTTGAACCCACCCTATACCATAACAGGGAGCGCATCTAGGGCTTTGCCCTAGGACCCTGCAAGGGGCACTACCCCTTGACCCCGCCTTGGAGGTGCTACTGCCAAACCCCCATAGACAAATCTATGGGTAAACCACACCAAATTAAGTAGGGGAAAATTTACCTTTGAGTCTGATTAGGCTCTACACAACAACATTCCTTAGGCCATTTGCATCTTTTGATGTCATACTCGTGTTTTAATTTCTTCTTTTCCTTTTGTTGATAATCATCCTTCTATTCTTAACATTATTTGTCAACAATGACAACCTTAGTCAAAATCATTTTCAATAACCTATAGAGGATTTTGTCAAGTAACATAGTGACTTGAATAATCCATACAATTAAAAATATGAAAGGAGGAAAGGTCAGATTTGGAGGAAGTTCATCTACTGAAGTTGCTGGTATTATAACCTTAATTTTAAATTATAGTAGAACTAAAGTATAGAATGTACTTTATGTCAAAGGTCTGAAACACAATTTGTTGAGTGTAAGTTAGCTTTTTTGACCAAGGTTATGATCTTTTAAATACAAATACTTGTACCATTAAGAAAGGTGAAGAACTTATTGCAAATGAAGTCAGTGCATCAAACAATCTTTACATTCTTGATGATACTAATGATGAAACCTATTGTTTGAGTCAAGCAGAAGATGCATGGCTTTGGCATAAGAGACTTGGACATATAAATATTGATAATCTAATTAAGATCAACAAGAAGGAAGCAATTGGAGACATGCATGTGTTAGAAAAACCAACAAGCATCATCTACAAAAAATATCAAGAAGGAAAGAAAACAAGGGCTTCCTTTAAACCAAAAGAACTTTCCAACTGCAAGCCACTTAAGCTTATCCACATAGATCTTTGTGGGTCAACTAGGACAAAAAGTCTACAAGATAGAGATACTTTATGTTGTCGATAGATGATTATTCACGCATGATTTGGGTAGCTTTTCTCAAAGAAAAATCAAAAGCTCTAGATAAGTTTAAAGCACTTAAAGCTTTCGTTGAAAATAAAGTGGATTTTAAAGACAAGTTTCATCTACTTGAACATATAAACAAATGGTATCGTAGAAAGGAAGAATACAACAATTAAAGAAATGGCTTACTTCCTCAGGAATGAAGTAAAAACAAGTGATGCTTTTTGGAGAGAAGTTATCCATACAATTGTCTACATTCAAAACAAAACCTTATTGAGGGTCAAGTACAATAAGTGTATATTTTGATGAAACCTTTGCACCTGTAACAAGAAGTCTATGTTGAACAACTTGAAGGGTTTACTTTGTCTAACAATTTGGATGATGTGCGGAAGCTAAAAAGGGCATTGTCTGGACTTAAACAAGCTCCAAGAGTTTGGTATGACAGGTTAGAAAATAATCTACAGTAACAAGGAATCAAAAAGGGCTATGTGGATAACAACCTATATGTAAAAGATGAAGGTAATTAAATTCTTATTGTTGTTGTGTATGTGGATAACCTAATTTTTAGAAGTGATAACTCCAAAATGACAAAAATAATTTTGCTAGTTGCATGACAAATGAGTTCAAAATGTCAATGATGGGTGAGTTAACTTACTTTCTTGGGTTGCAAATTCATCAATTGGCTAATGGTATTTTCATTTCTCAATCCAAATATGTTGGGCCTCTTTCAAATGGATGATTGTTATATGTTTACATTCATATGGAAACTGAATGCAAGATAAGTAAAGAGGATGAATCTCCTAGTGTTGATCAAACTTACGACAGGTCTATGATACAAAGTTTGTCATTTGTTATAGCTACTAGACTTGATATCATGCAAGTTGGTGGTTATGTTGCACATTTTCAAGCCATACCAAAACAAACTCATGTTTCATCTATTAAGAGGATATTTAAGTATCTAAAAAGGACTATTGACTATGGTTTATGGTTTCCTACATGTTCTAATTATTTTTCTAACAATATATACGTATGAAGATTGGAGAGGATCTGTGTATGTTAATAGACCACAAGTGGTTGCGCATTTTTCCTTGGTGGATGCCTTGTTTCTAGCTCAACAAGAAGATAATTTGTACTTCTCTATCTACAATTGAAGCGAAATATATTGCAGCAATGTCATGTTATAGGAAATGAGTAGAATGCATGGATTTGAAGTGTCCAAATCCAACACTTTCTTCATTTCATTTACAAAGTTTGATGTTTGAAAATGCAAACATGGATCAATGCTTCAATCACATCATTCATAGATTTGTGTCCAAGCTTTGAAATCAAAGTTTCTAATTCCATATCCATGTAATAACAATATTTTTCCCTACATTTCCAATACAAATGGCTTATATTCCAATATGCAACCGTATCTTTTTCTTCCCAACTTGTAAATTGTCTTTTGAGATTTGACTCTTGTAATTGACCTTTTGAAACCTAAATATAATCTGAAGTGCACTCAATCACTTGTAATAGTGCCACAGAGACCGAATCTCTAAGACCCCAATGCAAGTGCAAATGTTTTTTAAACCAATGCACCTAGGAAATGCATTTTCATTTTACTCATTTGCAAGTCAATAGCTATGTTTGTTTCCCACTTGCAATATGCATTCCAAGACCTAAAATTAATTTTGGCACCACTTTTGCATCTTGTTCAACTTATCCTTGTCAATCTTGTTTGCAAACATGACCTACAAACTCAACAAATCAAGGCATGGGCCTTATTTTGTAATAAGACTCCATGGTTGAAGGACACAAAACTCACAAGAATACATTGAAATCAATGAAGAAGAATATTGTCCTAGGACAAATAAATAGTTTTTTCTTTCATCAAAAGCTTAAAATGCTTTCAAGACTGAGATGGTTTCCCAATAAAGGTCATTGTGATGTAGAACCTTGTATGTAAGTTCCTCTTCTAGTTCAAGATGCTTCTACCAACCCTGAGTACTTCAATCATGGAGCATTCTATAGTAACAAGAAGACTGACAAAAAATAATGTGCATAGAGTCATGTCTTTGGACACTTAATTTTGTTTTCAATTATGTACTCGTACTTGAACATTTTGACAAATTTCATGTAAAATGAAAAGATATAATTGCAGGTGATCACATCACTTGCAAAGTTGTAACTTGTAATTACATGTAAAATCATTTGTAGTTAGTTGTGATCATATTCAATAGGACCTACAATGTTGAATAAATCAATTGTAGTTAGTTGTGGAATAAGTCTTAGTTGGTTAGACTTCTCACATTTTGCTCTTAGTCTTGTGCAGGAGCAACTTTGATGTTCCTTGTAATTTCCTTCAAATTTTGGTTTAATAGTAGGTCTTAGGATGTTATTACATGTTAGAAATGTAATGAAGTCATTTCATCTTGGTGTGAAGACATTTATGTATGTTTGAAGAAATTTAGTCATGTGATGAAATTGCATGCCTTGTTGTGCCATTGGAACCACTCGATCAATGTTGTATGGGTCTTAATTTAGTTACGTTGAAAAATGCTCAAAATGTTGCAAAATTGCAAAATCCAACTTTTGAAATTTCTTGTCAACTTGTGAAGGTGAACAGTGACTTTTTGTCTTCCTCGTGGAGATTCTTTTGTGAAAGGTGAGAGGATATCTGCCACACTTGAAATGTAAGGGAGACGACAATTTGGATAGAAAATGGAAGATTAGAACTATGATTTTGGTGGGAATCTATGTTGTTACAACCTCTAAGTTATTGCTTTGTTTTGCACAATATTCTTAGTTGCTTAATTATTGTATTTGGCATAGATTGATAACATCTTACTTGTGATTTAGTAGGCTAATTGTAGTCTGGTCAAGTTTAATTCAAACTGTGATAGTAGGACTATTAAGTAGGTTTTAGTCTTTATGGGTTATCTCTCACCTTAAACCCACTATAACTATAATTTTCCACTAAGAAGAGGTAGGTAGTCCTATGCACTATATGTCTCTGCATTTCAAGCCTTTGTTCCCCACATTAGTATTGAACTTGGTGATTTAAGCTAGGCATTTATATATGTGACTAGCTAGTGTTTGAGAGTATAATGTTGTAGAAGGATGGTAATGGTGTTGATGCATTGTAGTAGCTTCATTTGAACATATAGTGTGTCCATACTTGGAACATTCAGTATTGACAAGTGGCCATTGTTCTAGAAGTTCTAAAACAGTGTATATCCTAATTTTTGGGCCTTAAACCCTTAAATCTAGGGTGTCGTGGTTTACCGATTTGAAAAGTGGTTTAGAGACCCAAGTCTTTGCAATCTTGTAGAACTCAAAAAAGGGTGTTTGAATATCTATTTTATTCCTTGGGTGATTTGGAAAGATTTTGAGTTAATGGCCAAAAACTCGAATAGGAGGGCTAATTGGTTTTAGGTCTCTCTTAGGTTCGTGTCTGTTTGCCCTACTACTTGTAACTCAATAATTGGTTAATATTGGAATGGGATGTTTGAAGCCTATGGGATGCTCTAGGGAAATTGGTATTGAAGGATGCCAAGAAATGCTTGTGAGGTTGCCTCGGAAGGTGAAGGGTCAATAAGGAGATTGGTGGAGCTTTGAGTGTGGCTGCGGGAATAGGTGAGTTGGTTGTGATAGGTGGACTATTAGCAACCTATACTTGAACTACCTGATTGCCTCAATCTTTGGTGGGACTTTGGAACTAACCCTTGGCTTGGAGCTTACCAAAGTTATTGTGATCTTACCTTGTCTATGAGCAATTCTACTTGCATCACAACCCCTCACCTATAAAAAAGAGAGGGTGCTCATTGTAAATATTATTTTTTGGCAATGCAACATAATTCTGTCAGTCTATATGTGCACTCAAAGTCTTTGAGCTTAGATGTAAATCAAATAGCTTTCAATAAAAGAAACAAATTGCTGTCAGACTTCGTGTTCATTCAAGGTGTTATGTGACGACATTTTCTGGAGATTTATTGTGAATTTTGTATTTTTGTCCAAGAGCGATTTAAATTTTGCAGACTTTAAGTAGATAATCAAATTTGAAGCTCTAATAGAACACTCAAACAAGGAGGAACTATTGCTGTTTTTATTTTCTCCATTTGTGCATGTAAGGTGAAATATACATTGGAGATTGCACTACACATACATTTCATGCTTATTCCTGAATTCACATGAGGAGTTGTGGAAATACTATGAGCTTCTAGTTTTTACGTTGCTAAATTGTATTCAAAAGATCATTGTCAGAAATGAATTGTTTATTCTGAAATAAGATAATACGACACGAGAACACACACTCTACAAGAAGAGAACATGGTGAATGTAAACTCCCTATCAATTGGCTTAGTATACACTATCATAGGTGTTAAAATTTAGTATAGGCTATTTTTTTAGTAAAAGTAGATAGGGGAAGGCTTCTCTTAAATAGGAGAGATTGTGTCTCACATGTTGAGGTTGAAACCACTGTTTTGCAATTTATCCTTGAAACTGTCGGTTGTAAAATATCCACCCAACAAGTAGTAGCTTCCTTTCACAGTGAGGTCAGTACCACCATAATACATGGGGGATTCCTCTATTGAACATCTTGAACATTTATCTTTTACTTTAGCTTTTTTTGTCATATCTATTGTCTGTCCATGGAGGTTGAATGACCTATATGGGGGTTTGATCAAGCAAGCCCCCAAATAATCCCCAGCACATCTAAAGACGACCATGTAGGAAATCCACCAGTTGAGTACTTTGTATTTCGGTAACTTGTATACATGACATGCTATATTCTGCTTGAAGCTTCGCAATTGAAGGCTGATCGCTCACCTACTAGCAACAGGTTCTCTATTGTCTGTACTTTGTATATCAGTAACTTTTAGCTTATCACCTTTCAATGATTCATGAATATTAAGACTTTATATTCTGTACTTACACAAGCCTAGTCGTAGAAACTGTTTTCATTAGCATACAGATTTCTATTTTACTCCCTAGTTATATTGAATTGAGCTAAATAGCATAATCTATACCGTTGGAGATAATTGAGGGCTTTTTGCTCTTTTTGGCTACATTGTCATTAGGGTAGCATATCCCCTCTAAAACCTATGCATACCATCTTCATGGTGAATCCAAAGAAACTACTCCAAGACCTCACTTACAATCAGGATCGTGTAACCCTCACATACTTAGAACTCTTGACCACCACAAAATTTTCTTACAATAAGCCACTGTAGGTTTTACAAGGTGAATATTTTAGCAAACATGTTTCTGTTGAATTGATTAGAAGTACAACCGGATCTCTACAGGATTTTATTTGTTTGGGATAAACTTAACAGTGTACAGATTAACAAATTTGTACTGCAATGTTCAAGAATAATAGCTATTTGGAGAGGGAATAACTAACTACTTCAATGACTCATCCAATGATAAGATGAAATCTGCAATATTCTTCTTCTGGCTAAGATGTGCAGATGATGATCAGTAGTAACCTTAGAAACTTTGTTTTCCTGACATTTCTAGTAACTAATATGGTGCTCTCTAGGTGGTAAAACCTAGGAAATGCATAATTAAGACTCACAAGCACATATTGCAAAAAGGTCCCCTGATTGAATATACCTGAAAACTGTCACTCCCGTACTAATTATAAAATAGATAAACCTTTTAACTTCTTTTTTTGAAAAATGCAACACCTGATCCAACAAAGAAATTAGAGAAAAGGATTATGATGGATAATGGGAATAATGAGGGTAAAAAGAAGATGATGCTGAACTGAAAATATATAATGAGGTGAAAAGCTAAAAGACTCCTTCCAGATTTGTGATTCATGTTAATAGACCAGTTCATAAAACATTTCTATTTTATTCAAGTTTTGACATCCGATTAGACAGTAGCGAGAATAAATTATCCCAAAGATGTAAATTTATCAGCAAGGTTAGGAGTTCATTTCCATTTCTAAGCAAAACTACAAACAATCCAGTTATCTTTATTTGCACGATAATTCTCAACTAATTGTAGCAATACTTAAATTTGACAACTGTACAGAGAAAATTTTGACATGATCCAGAATGATGCCTTTTCTAAAACTCCTTCAGATTAGATTATGGGAGAAGTCTCTTACACCAGAAAAATAAAAATACAAACAAGTTGCCCCATATTCAAGACAACTTTGCAAAAACCAACTGACAAAGAATTGGTAGCTATGCTGACATTGAATGTCACATGAACAAATTGAGTAACTTTTGATTACTTTAGGTCTATCGTGTACACGGTACACTAGATATCACAATAGTGGAAGGCAACTGGAAAAATCTAATGAAGTTTCCAATCAGCTTTAAAAAAATTAATAAGAGCACATGATCGTGTAAAAGAATTGGATGACATTCACTCCCTATTCATCAGGTGGCAATGTTGGGCTCTTTGAACACATGTCAATCTTGTGCAATTTTCGTAATTTTTCTACAGGATTACATAAACCTGCACATCAGAACAATAATACTTGGTGTGAGCAAGAAATTCACTCTGCATCAGCTAGACTGAATCCACCAATCCTTGGAGATTCCATACAAATGAAACAATTTAGTTTATAGCCAATGTTAGCAAAGCACGCTTTAATTAGAAACACCCAATCTCTGACAATCTAGCAGCATATCACTCTCAAATACACACTACATTCTGTAAAGTCTAGAAACAAAAATTCCATCTAATAATACTCAACAGCTGCTGGTATCAACTGAATATAATGATCACTCAATCCTGATAGAACCACTTTGTACAAATAGTATAATGAGAGCAGGCCATTTAACACTGGAATCAGGCTTAAAAGTATGTTGGATTCTTCCTCTTATTTTAGATATATCCTGGCATTCTCTTGAAAATGTGCTGCTGCTGTTTATTTCTAGCTAGTGAATGTTGAATTAATATCAACTTTAAGCAGTCAAAATAAAGACATACCAAATAAAGCATCTTCAAAATAAAATTTGCAGTTATCTTGGCAATTTTAATATGTTTAGTATCAATGATCTCTTTGAGGTGGAGAGGTTTGGATTGCTATATGTTAGCACAAAAAGTAAAGAATCGGTGTAAATGCCATATAGTAACCCTTCGTAAACTATTTGTAGTCCTAAGATGTTCTGGCCATTTAAGGATTCCCTTTACAGTTTTGTTCTCTGAAAACTCAGCAAATTCTAGGATTAAAGTCCATATCTAATAAAGGTTGAATTGATATACACCTGTACTTGAACAAACTGATATTATGTATCCAATACAAACAAAGATTTAACCAAAAATGCCAAATACAACATGATGAGCATAACTAAACTCTTTGATTTGAACTTATAGCAGGCATTCTAGTTTCTAGGAGTGTCTAAATTCAAAACCTATCACACGGAACACTATTCCCCCTCAAGTGGGGTGCTATCCATCCATGTCAAGTAAACTCTATGCTTATGTACCTATTCATTTTTTTCTGCATCATATTTAATTTCACCTTGACCTTACTCCCAATGGCATTTATGTCTATACTGTAAAATTAGAGACAACTATCTTTGCTGTTTAAAGAAGAACAATATGAAGATTCTCAGCAATCGATCCAGAAGTGGTAGGCCGGGATGAAATAAATAAAAAAGAAGATTCGATGTAGCACTTTTCATCCTCTCAAAATAAAGATAGCATAATTGTTGACTGAAAAGAAGGTTGCACGGGATTGGGGGTACTTGAATACTTAAGGTATGGGAATGGGTACTGGTACAACTATTTTTAAAAATAGAGGACAGGGGTAATTGGGTACATCAATTTAATATTTATGGAAAATCTGAAAATATGAGTCATAACGATGGTTTTTTGAAAACAACAACAATGATAAAGCTTGTAGATGCAATGTATTGTTTTCAATTTCAGATTTGCAAAATGTTTGTAATAATAATATATGCTAAATGTTTTGCTGCATAACAGAGAAGGTGTACTTTAAACATGAACAAGAAAATCATAAATCATATAACAATGACATATTGCAAATGATAAACTTCTGTCTTGAACAATGATAAAGTTTACAGTTAATCAGTATTCTACCGAAGTTTCAAACTGATTACATATTGAATTCAGCATGATAAACAAGCTGATATGCAAACAAAAAACCGAAACAAATATCAGAAATCATAATCAAGGCCCTTAGCTATGATGCTCTCCAGTGAGTACCCGGTACTTAGGAACATGGGTATGCAATCCTAGGGGTGTGGGTACATGTACCCATGCACTTTTATATGCTTCAGAATGTTTGATTATGAATAAAAATGAGAAATGGTGATCTTTTTACTGCTCATGTCTAAATTATCAAGATTATGCAATTCCAATTTTCAAAGCACATAAATACTAAGCTTGCAAATATGCGTTCAGAAAGTTGTCTATGCCTATAATGTTTCAATGACAATTTTTATTAAAGTGGACGATTTCAGATAAGTAATGTTTCAATGACAAACTATGAAAGTGAAGAGGATAATTTCACATAAATAAAGATCTCAGTTTTACTTTAGATATTTGATTTTAGTTGTTATCATATTATTTAGCATTTCTACTAATCCATTCTAACTTTCTATCCTTTAGGGTCCCGTTGACATACTATTGTCCTCTGTGGAAATAGCTATTAACTCTTTCTTTCTTTCTTTCTTCTCGACTCTTTTACCTCATTCATCCCCATCTATAGCTTGTAAATAAGAAAGTATATGCAAGCACATTTGAGGTGAGCATACCTGAACACTTGGGGATATCCCATACAGCAATAGATTTAGGTTTGCATCGAGAGTCACATATTGCTCGATTGTCTTCATGGTCAACATTCATAGCAAGCATCCATGCTCCAATGGTGACATCCTCATTGGTGAACATTCTAAAGCTGTAAATGCACATACAATAGGATTTCATGAATACAATAATTATAGCTTCGATTCAGCCATGACATGAAAATCTTAGCATATCTATATTTAATATTTGGCACAGCACTAGAATATTCAAGCCAAACACAAAAATTGAGAGGCAACTATGCAATAAGAGCACTATGAATCTTACAAATGAAGATTGCACTCCCTCATATTAAACAGATGAAACTACTGAGCATACAAAAGGATCTAAATACACTTTGCACCATATATTTTGATATAAAATAGTCAAATCAATGTGCAAAACAAACCAATATTGTAAAAAAATCACTTCTACACTAAAATTAGGCTACACTCGTAAACCCATTCACAAGATATGCCTAGTACTGATCACTTACCAATTTTGTTCAATTAGCATCAAGATCAAATTCTGATCCAAACAATCTAAAAGTGGATCATTTGAAAATGTTTCTAAAAACTTACACAAAATTATATGTTTTATGGCTTCTGTCTATGAGATGTTGACATAATTAAATCAAAAAGTCTAAAAGTGAATCACTGGAAAATGTTTCTGAAAATTCACACAACCTATATGTTATATGGCTTCCGTCTGCGTGATGTTAACATAGTTGTTAATAAAAAAATAATGGTCATATGTTCAAATAAAGCCATCTTTTTTTATGTAGTTCTTCGACAGTGAAAAAAGGATAAAATCGAAAGAGTCAGCTGAATGCTGACAAACTGAACATAAAACAATCACACATTGCCTCCACCGCTTTCAATTTTTACTGTTTCAAAGTGGTGGAGCAGTGTAATAAACTTGCTGGAAATAGAACAGCAGACTAATACCAGGCTGGTGGAATTTCATCAAACACATAACGTGCAACCAAAGTCTCAGACCAGTGTAAGGCAACAACAAAATCTTTTACATGAAACTTAATGCCAATCTCAAGAACATTTACTACAGCATTAACAATGATGTTTTTTTTCTTTTTTTTCTTTTTTTCACCTTCGATTTCAGAATAGATAATTTCAGATTTCACTAAGAGATTACAACCAGACCTCAGAATCAATTATTCTGGAATTACAACTGGAAAATTATGTTCAGTTTACATTATACTAAATATATGAAAATGAGCTCAGATACAGTCCATACCCTGTATATGTCCAAGAGCTCACTGGAGTTGCAGAACTCGAGCCTCTTACTTGAGCACCTTTCTCCTGAGACTGCCGTATGAATCACGCATCCAATCCTTTTCCTTCTGAGACTGCCAAAAGGGTTTACGCATGAGTATTTGGTGTCAGTATTTCCACCCAGAATGTTGTATATGAATACTGCTGGCAGTAGTGTATATATTCACTCCACATTTTTCCCACTGTGACTCCCGAAATGTGAAGCCGCTGTAAGAAGGCAAAACGGCTTACACTTTAATGAAGGTAGTCGTTGGCAAGACATGATAACCCCTTCTTAATGCATATGACTTTCCACTGCCGGAATATGGTAAATGAAACTCCTGCGCTAAGACCAGACTCTGTAACTATGCTGTCCCTGCTGAAAATGGAGTAGAAGGTCCTTTTTGCGTTAGAACTCTCCCTGCTAAATGGCGTCCAGTTCATCCAGCCAACACCAGTCGGGTTGCTTCAAACGTGGTAGCAATAAAATCACTTACAATAGCTTCATTTCCTTGTAACGTAGCAAGGGACTGTCCATATGCCGCTTTCCAGACCCAAAAGCAAATACCCAACTATCATGTACTGCTCGACTCCCTGTATAAAATCAGCTATATTCAAACTCTAAATGCAAAAACAATGGAACTTACTTTACTGTTTAAACTGGAAGCTCACTCCTTACCGATTTCTGTCCACAACCATTCAACTGCAAATTAAAGGAAGCATGGGGTAATGTCCAGCTCCTTAATGTTTCAGACTTGAGGGTTTTCGTCCTCAAAGCCTCAGACCAGTCACATCAAAGCAACCAGAACTTGGAATATTTGTTTTCATAAATTTCTTGTATGTTGTTAATCCCAATGTAAGCTCTACTTTATAGCCTCAAAGTGAGGGAAAACACAAGGAGCAAGGAATGTGGGATTAAAACTTCATTTTCCTCCTGTAGTCACTTAAAGTCATTTTATAAAGTAAATAGCTTTATAACATTAAAATGACTTAATTCCACTCACTTAATAAAGTTCTGAAGTAAATTAAATTAAACTCCTGTTGTGACTGGTAGGCATCCTGCTAAATAATTTTATTAATCTATCCGGATGTGGAGATAGATTAAATTGGCGCCCAACTATCTAGTGCTGAGAAGGGGACATGACAATCCTCCCTTCCCGAGATTGCTTGCCCTCAAGCAATCTCAATGCTGGATGTTGCAATATAGAGTAACCTTCCCAAGTGGCATCTTCATAAGGTAAGTCCTTCCAACGGAATAAATATTCCCTGACGGTTTTGTTGCGCAGCCTCCTCTCTCGGGTTTCAATCACTTCCTCTGGCACCAAAATAAGCTTACCCACTTCATCAAGCGGGGGCAAACTCACTGAAGATACAATCTACTGACCCACAGCCCTCTTGAGGCAAGAGACATGAAAAACATTGTGGATTCGGCTGTCACCCGGAAAATCCAGCTCATAAGCGACTTCTCCTACCCTCCTGGTGATATAATAAGGTCCATAGAATCTGGGCTTAAGTTTCTCGGACCCACTTTTCTTCAAGGAAGTCTGTCTATATGGCTGGAGACAAAGGAAAACTCTATCACCCACCTCAAAACTCCGCTCAGTGCGATGTCAATCAGCGTATAACTTCTATTGATTCTGTGCCTACTGAATATTATCCCTGAGAGCTCTGAGGATATCCTGCTAGTCCATTATCCAATCTTTGGCCAGGGGTGCCCTACTATCCGGTAATGCCAAATCAATAAAAGAGAGGGCCTCATAACCATAAAGAGCATGGAAGGGAGTCATCCGAATGGACATATGGTAGCTGGTGTTGTAACAATACTCTCCCAAATACAACCACTTAACCCATGCCCTCTGCTGTCCTGCAATGTAGTTCCTCAAGTACCCTTCCACCCACTTATTCACTACCTCGGTTTGGCCATCTGTCTATGGCTGATAACTCGTGCTGGGAATCAATTCTACTAGTCAATCTGAAAATCTCCTGCCAAAAGGTACTGAGAAACCTACTGTCTTTGTCACTCACAATAGTTCTGGGTAATCCATGGAGCCAGAAAACCTCTCGGAAAAACAATTCAGCTACCTAGGAAGCTGACCAGTTTGCGGCTATCATGAAGAAATGTGTGTACTTGATCAATCTGTCCACTACTACAAAGATGCAGTCCCTACCCTGGACCCTCGGCAACCCAGTAATAAAATCCATGGAAATACTCTCCCACCTCTAGGCTGGAATAGGGAGAGGCTGAAGTAATCCTGCAGGAAAACCCTGTTCCAACTTGTTTTGCTAACAAGACTAGCACTCTCTGACATCCTATAATACATCATCCTTAAGCCCCTTCCACGAGAATGTCTCTCTGATCTGCCTGTAGGTTTTGAAAAACTCTGGGTACCCTACTGATGGTGCATCATGTATGGTGCATATAATGTCCCCCTTCAGTTTAGATTCAGGTACTACGTAGATTCTGTTTTTGTAATAAATAACATCATTCATTACCTTGTACCGCTCGTCCTAAAGTATACCATCCAAAATCTGACAAGCATGAGTATTTCTAGAATACTCCACTAATAACTGGGACCTTCAATCTACTGAAATCTCTGAAATGGCGTAACATGCTAGCACTGGGGGTCGTCAGGAAAGAGCATCAGCGACTATATTATTTCTCCCTTTGACATATTCAATGTCAAAATCGTAAGCCTATATCTTACTAACCCATTTCTGTTGCCTTTCATTCAACTCCTTCTGTTCCAGGAAGTAACGCAAACTGTTATGATCCGTCTTAACTATAAATTTACTTCTCACCAAGTACTGCCTAAATTTGGATAAGGCGTGCATGATAGCTAGCATCACCTTATCATAGGTGGAATATAACAACTCGCTGCCCTTAAGTTTTCTGCTCTCGAAAGCAATGGGATGACGGTCCTACATCAATACTGCCCCTATCCCGCTTCTCGAAGCATCACACTCTAAAACAAAGGGCCTAGAAAAATCAGGAAGTGCCAACACTGGACACAAGCTCATCACCTGTTTCAGCTTATCAAATGCTGCCTCAGCATCCTCTGTCCAAGAAAATGCCCCTTTCCATGTCAAATTGGTAAAGGGAGCTACTACCTGTGAAAACCCCTTGGCGAACCGCCGATAATAGGAATAGAGACCAAGGAAACCCCGTAATTCCAATACATCCCTTGGTGGTGGCCAATATAGAATTGCTTGTATCTTCTCCTAATGCACCTTAACCCCCTCGGCACCAATCACATACCCCAAATAGAGAATCTCTGTTAGCCCAAACTCGCATTTGGACTCTTTTGCAAATAAGGACTGCTCTTCCATGAGATTAAGTACCTCATCCAAATGCTGCAAATGTCCTTCCCAAGTCTTGCTGAAAATTAAAATGTCATCAAAGAAGACCAGTACACTTTTCCTTAGCTGTTTCTTCAAAATATGGTTCATGCATGACTAGAAAGTGGCAGGTGCATTAGTGAGCCCAAATGGCATCACTAAAAACTCATAGCATCCGTAATGGCATCTGAAAGTCGTCTTGTGCACATCCTCCTCACGGACTCAAACTTGGTGGTATCTTGATTGAAGATCTATCTTTGAGAAATAAACTGCCCCATGAAGTTCATCCAATAACTCATCAATGCGGGGAATTGGATACCTATTCTTGATGGTCCTCTTGTTCGGTGTGTGGTAGTCTATACACATCCGAAGGGTGTCGTCCTTCTTCTTAACCAACACTACTGAAGAGGCAAAGGGACTAGAGCTAGGTTTGATATGCCCCATATCCAAAAGCTCCTTTATCGTCTTCTCTATTTCCTCCTTGTAATGCCTAGGGTGACAATAAGGGGTGACAATAAGGGGTAACAATAACAGGTTTGGCTCCCTCCTCAAGCTCAATAATATGCTCAAACCCTCTATCTGATGGAATCCCAGGAGGTATATCCTCAAACACTCTCCTGTGCTTATCTATAACTATTTGAATGTCACAATGATTTCGTTGCCCTGGATCTTGTGTCTCCTTTGAGGAGATAAAACACTGTGTGGCCCACTCTATATCATCATGTCTCAATATGGCCTCCATCCTGTGAGTTGTAATCAATCTAGGTCCACTATATCTTATGGCTTTGAGGACTACCAGTCTATCACCCTGTAAGAACTCCAACTGCATAGTCTCGTAATCAAAGGTGTACTTGCAGAGAGTCCTTAATCACTGTCTACCCAAAATGGCATCCAACCCATCCAAGTCAACAACGTAGAAATCGGTCTCCAAAAGATAATCATCAAACTGTATCTAAAGACCAGCTACCTTCCCTGTACACCCCAAAACTTCACCGCCTACTACCTTCACCTCAAACTCAAGAATGTCAACTATCAGTAAACTTCTCCTAGATACCATCTGTGTACTGATGAAGTTATGTGAAGCTCCTGTATCCAAAAGGCATACAATGCACTGCCCCTTAACCACACCTTTCACTCTGAAAGGATGACATGTCGGATCACTAGAAAGAGTGGCTATGACTGGAGGCTATTCTGTAACATTCTTCTTCTTCTTATCTTTTAGGGCCTGCTCTTCAACTTCTTCCTCATCGCTGTCCTCACCCTCTTCACCTTCCTGCTGCTTCCCTTCATCCTCGAATAGAACCTCTACATAATGTATCTTGCCTTTCCCTAGGCATCTGTGATCTGGGGTCCACAGCTCCCTGCTAGTAAAGCACAATTTCTTCCTTTTGAGCTCATTCCGTGTTTCGAAATCCAACTTGGGAGGAGTGGTTTTATGTTGATTTTTATTTCCTTAATTTGATGTAGATCCCCTATAAGGTTTCTTTGGAGGCTGTAATATCAATGAGGGTGAATCCAAGTCATGAGCTATCTTGATTGCATCATCTAGAGTGTTTGGTTTAAGAACTTTAACCAAACCCCTAAATCTATCCTGTAAACCCTCTGTGAACAGCATCACTTTCCGCTATTCTATCATGTCTGGCACCGTAATTGATAAACACTGAAACTCATCAATGTACTTATCTAATAATCCACTCTGACATAACTAAGCCATGTCCCTGTAATAGACTTCAACATCCTTCCTGTCAAAACGGGTGATCAGTTTAGAGCTGAAAATCTCGTATGAAATTATGAGGCCATGATTCTATGTAACCAATCCATGATGCCACCAATCATATGCGGCTCCCGCCAGGTGCATAGTCGCAAATCTGATGGCTTCCGCTTCAGCCATGGGCTTAAGTGTCAAATAAGTATCTAGCTTGTGAATCCAAGCTCTAGCGAACGTCTGACCACTACCATCAAAGGTGGGGAGAGTAAGTTTATTGATAACATGTTTTAAGTCCCTATTAGGTGCTCTCGGTCTCCGGTCTTGCTGCTGCCTTTCAGCCTCTCTTTTCTGATTTAAATACTGCACGAAGGTCAAATTTTGTTTAATTTCATCCGAAAACAAATCCACTCATCAAAAAACAAATCCACTCATCAAATGTTGCCATAACATTATCTAGTAACAAATTTGGGGCTGCAGATGGTACAACTTCCTCTTCTTCAGCATTAAAAACAGGCATCAAAGATCTGTCTGTGTTATGTGTGGGAGCTCTAGCTGCTCAGGGAGTTCCAGCTATACTTCCACCTCCACTGTGATGACTAGGTGCCCTTCTTTGGACTGGAAGCAACTGTTGCATAGTACCTGCTAACTGCTGAATCGCATTTGCAATGTTGTTTTGCCCATCTCTAATAGCTCGTAAAGTTTCTTGTACTTCCCTGTCTTGTTCATCTCCGTTATGTGCCGTTTTAATATTGTTTTTTGGTTCAACCTATCCCAATTGTTCAATCTATTGAGTAATATCAGCTTGTCCACCTGTTTCCAAGGTTATTTTCTCATCAACCGAGAAACTATCTTCAATGTCAACGTGTACTGAGGAATCTACTTGTTTCCGCTGTAGGTGACTGAATTTATGCTGCCTTCTACTCATTCCTGGTTGTCATTTTAGGATGATAATGTTCTGCAAAATTTTAATTGTTTCCCACAAGATAGCAGGTCTTGTAGCTCTGATAACACTGTAATAAACTTGCTGGAAATAGAACAGCAGACTAATACCAGGCTGGTGTAATTTCATCAAACACTTAACGTGCAACCAAAGTCTCGGAGCAGTGTAAGGCAACAACAAAATCTTTTACATGAAACTTAAAGCCAATCTCAAGAACATTTACTACAGCATTAACAACGATGTTTTCCTTTTTTTCACCTTCAATTTTAGAATAGATAATTTCAGATTTCACTGAGTAATTACAACCAGACCTCAGAATCAATTATTCTGGAATTACAATTGGAAAATTACGCTCAGTTTACATTATACTAAATATATGAAAATGAGCTCAGATACAGTCCGTACCCTGTATATGTCCAAGAGCTCACTGGAGTTGCAGAACTCGAGCCTCTTACTTGAGCACCTTTCTCCTAAGACTGCCGTATGAATCACGCATGCAATCCTTTTCCTTCTAAGATTGCCAAAAGGGTTTACGCATAAGTATTTGGTGTCAGTATTTTCGCCCAGAATGTTGTATATGAATACTGCTGGCAGTAGCGTATATATTCGCTCCACGTTTTTCCCACTGTGACTCCTGAAATGTGAAGCTGTTGTAAGAAGGCAAAATGGCTTACACTTTAATGAAGGTGGTCATTGGCAAGACGTGATAACCCCTTCTTAATGCGTATGACTTTCCACTACCGGAATATGGTAAATGAAACTCCTACGCTAAGACCAAACTCTGTAACTATGCCGTCCCTGCTGGAAATGGAGTAGAAGGTCCTTTTTGCATTAGAACTCTCCCTGCTAAATGGTGTCCAGTTCATCCAGCCAACACCAGACGGGTTGCTTCAAACATGGTAGCAATAAAATCACTTATGATAGCTTCATTTCCTTGTAATTTAGCAAGGGACTGTCCATATGCCACTTTTCCAGACCCAAAAGCAAATACCCAACTATCATGTACTGCTCAACTCCCTATATAAAATCAGCTATATTCAAACTCCAAATGCAAAAACAATGGAACTTACTTTACTATTTAAATTGGAAGCTCACTCCTTGCTGATTTCTACCCACAACCATTCAACTGCAAATTAAAGGAAGCATGGGGTAACGTCCAGCTCCTTAATGTTTCAGACTTGAGGGTTTTCATCCTCAAAGCCTCAGACCAGTCACATCAAAGCAACCAGAACTTGGAATATTTTTTTTCATAAATTTCTTGTATGTTGTTAATCCCAATGTAAGCTCTACTTTATAGCCTCGAAGTGAGGGAAAACACAAGGAGCAAGGAATGTGGGATTAAAACTTCATTTTCGTCCTGTAGTCACTTAAAGTCATTTTATAAAGTAAATAACTTTATAACATTAAACTCACTTAATAAAGTTTTGAAGTAAATTAAATTAAACTCTTGTTGTGACTAGTAGGCATCCTGCTAAATAATATTATTAATCTATCTGGATGTGGAGATAGATTAAATTGGCGCCCAACTATCTAGTGCTGAGAAGGGGACATGACAAGCAGTGTTTTATCAGTCTGCCATAGGTAGCTTTCCTAGCTGATTGTGTTGGAAATTTGTTTAGCGCTCCCCTCGAGATTTGTGACAAGGGCTTAACCACCTCCTATGTACTATAAGTTGAGTAGTTGTATCAGACATTGACAAATCGGTCTTTTGATGCAATGGCAACCCCACTCTAACAAGTGCTATCTGCGCTTAGTCACGGGTTCGAATCCTCAAACCCTCGGATAATGCTAAGGGGGATATTGTTGGAAATTTGTTCAGTGCTCCCTTTGGAATTCGTGACAAGTGCTTAACCGCCTCCTGTGTACTATAAGTTGAGTAGTTGTATCAGACATTGACAGATCGGTCTTTTGGTGCAATGGCAACCCCACTCTAATAGATTTCTCTTTTAGAGAAGCTTCGACCAAGCCACCATGAGGAATACAAGAACCAACATATCGTTTAAAATCCTGAACTTATTGCATTAGATGTAAGCATAGGCCTATAATATATCAGCTAAAATCATATCAATTGTTGATCAAATAGAAAACTTATCAGCATTGTTTAAATACATTATATTTACGAATTTAACATCAGTTTTCTTTTTTGGGATGTGTAATTTATTGCTTCTTTCTGTACCTCCAGTATCTTGTGGTCAACTGCTTTTATACCTCTTATTGGGATCTACTCTACCAATATTCACCACAAATGTTGTCACTCTGGCATATCTTCAACAACCTATAAAAGTGCTTTGAAAATGACTTATTTTTCTGTAGTACTTGCAAATGTTTATCAACTAACTTTGTACATAATGATAGATTTGGTCCACTTTAACTGTAGAATCTAATATTGTTGTATACGTGCTTCGTATGCAATACAAATTTCAGAGGCTTATTTTTTGCATTCCTAGAGATAATGCAAGTGTCTCTTCTTTGTATATGTCCAAGGGTAGTTTCAATTTAAAAGTTTTTCCACACATGGTGCATATATCAATGCTAGTTGTTACTCCATGTTGAAATTAAAAAGAATATTAGAATTGCTACATTCTTGTTGATCAAGCAGAAAATTTCTATAATGTCTATCTGCCTCCTAGGTTCTACAAACCTGTTACCTAGTAGTTCTAAAAGGAATATAAGAATTGCTACTTTGACACCAAGAGATTCTGGGATGTTAAATATCCAAGCCTTGACAAGAAAAAGAAAGTTTTCCAAGGAAGTTGAACAACCACATTCTTTTGAATCCTTTACGAAACTTGACTTTTAATCAAAATAATAAATCTTGTTTTACTTGACAACTCTTTTACCTTATTTACAAAACTAAAGAACTATTTGTTCTTATTACATTTAGGCTAAAAGACTCAGAGAAATTTAGAGGAACCCAAGACATAACTCTGATTATATTACTTTTCTTGCTTTAATTTTACCTATGATTTTGGGGTAAGATTTAGTGCGATCCCAAAAGGGCACATTACATTCTTGCAACCCTATGAAAGTTAGTGGATGCAACTAAGTCATGACATTGTAACTCAAAGTGTTGATCAATATTATGCATCCTATACTATACCAAAAAAGCCACTTCTGCTACAAAAGATTTATCTGCAGGTCAGCCCTCAGAAGTCGGTAAATTATCTAAAGGTGTGTGTGCGCGCCTCCATTATTTGGCATTTTATTCCACGATCTCTTCTAGAATCCTTTTTTGTTGTTTGAAACCCAGGGATATTTTCTTGATATCCTTGATCGTGTATCCTCAGTCAACACCTTGGTGTACTTGATAACTTCTTTGGATATTCTGGATTTGATTGTTGTGGTTTTTGCGATATGCCACCTCACTAGACAGCCTTTTGACTTGCTCCATCACCTCTTTCATGTCATCCCTTTCTTCTTTCCTTTTCTTCTTGAGTCCAAGTTGAGAATGTTGTATTTTGAAGATAAACCGATTAAACTAGCAATGCTTGCAACATAGGAGTTCCTAGATGCGGCACTAGCTCATTAATGGGAGAGGGAATAGGATTGATAGTAGGAGCATAACTTGTCGAGACATTACTCATTCCTTGATTAACATGCTAGTATGTCTTAAGTAATTAGGTTCTCCTGTAGCAATTGTTGGTGGCTCAAGTCTAACTTTGACATCTTCTGCGTACGCTTCTTTCAAGTCGGTTGTTGTTGGATGAGCTTTCTAAACAAACATAGAAGTGAAACAATCCAAAGTTGTATAGTAATTTTGACTCATCACACGTGAGTAATGGATCACACATCCTCGAATAGACCCTTTAAAATATATTGTGGAAGGCGTTGATTGGCTCATGTTCTTGTCCTCATACTTCAATGGATTGTCTATATACTTCTGCTAAGTCATTGACAATCTAAATTTTCCAAAGAATACATCTTTCAATATCTTCCAAATCTGAATTGAATTAGTGGATAGGTTGATATGCTAGTAAAATGCCTCTTTGCCCAATGACTATGTGAATAGCTTGCTAGCAACATCTTCATTTTGGATATTCCTATTCTAGAGGGTATCTTTGAAATTCTTGATGTGTTCATCTGTAGTGCAATTAACGTCATCAATAAAAAACTTAGAATAAAAATATTTAGGATTCTTGGGCATCTCATGATAAGTAGTGAATATTGCAAGAGGAGATACATTTGGGGCCACCAATTTGTCATTGCTTGAATTGATTGTCATTGAAGGACTGTGTTGATGTCAATTTTGTACCACTACATAACATATAGCAATTGAACACTTGAGATGGGATATCAAACACTCAATTCCTCTCTTGAAAAGTTAATACTCATGATTCCATGAAGACACGAGAACAACTCCAATGTTCCTTCCACCTATGGATACTTAGTTATCAATGTGATTTGCTGGTAATCATGTAGGCGGCCTTACATTGTTCATTCAAGGATAATTTGGGTTTTGGGATGATGGTGATGATAATGGGTTTGTAAAATATACAAATGCCAGATAATGTAGATGGTGGTGATGATGGGGGTGTGTTTACCAATGATGCTTCTACTAACTTCTTTCCTCAAAACTCCAACTATTAAGCTACTCACTGCTCTACTCCTACTCCTATGAATGGAAAGATTAGCAAATGGACGGAGATCGATTCTAATGAAAGCTAACCAGCGGCTCTACCTCCATAGATGCAATGATTCAAGGGAAAAGGACTAGTTTACCACACAAGGCTTCCTAACCAACCGCTAGGATGCTAGTAGCCTAGTTTATAAATCCCTATCAAACATCCATGCAATTATCCATCTACTTCTTACTCATACTTAGCAACCTTCTCAAAATAAAATATACTTTAACAACTTCAAAGGAAATCTAACTTTAACTATTGGAAGTAGAAACCATTCACTAACACCAAATGTTCTTAATCACCATGCAAGTCACAACAATGATAAATAGAAGCGATTTGGTATTATCTTAGCAAAAAATTTCTCCGACCCTTTACAAATGAGAGCAAATGGCCTTATATAAAGGCCAAAATTACAACCAATGTTACAGACTAAGAGGCAAAACCAACGATCCAGATTGGATCCTAGAAACCCTAATTAGGGTTGCCACCCCATCGGCCAATGAGAAAATGCCACCTCATCAATGGAACAATGAAAAAAAGGAAAAGTGGCAACCAATGAGAAGGCACCAAAATGGTAGCCCATCAGAATCAGACACCTATCCTACCCAAGAAAAAGGA
Source organism: Cupressus sempervirens (assembly GCA_028749045.1). Lineage (NCBI taxonomy): Eukaryota > Viridiplantae > Streptophyta > Pinopsida > Cupressales > Cupressaceae > Cupressus > Cupressus sempervirens. Next base: position 111,116,253 of record CM053783.1, read on the forward strand.
GAATTTGCCACTTGGGCTTACATCAAATGATCTTCTATTATAGTTCTACCCTTTTCTTTCATCTTTTTAGCCAAAGTGATAAACTTGGAGAGCTTGTCGTTGACTTCCTTCATGGGAGGTCAAGGTGTATGTTTCATCTTGAGCTCAGTTGAATTCATCATGTTGCTCGCTGCTTGCAGTGTTTTCTCATGATCCTTCTCATATTCTTTCGCGTATCCGATAAAGGCATTGAGGGAGGCAACGATGTCCAAGTGGTTCTTCTTGATGGCAACCTTCCCCAACTCATCCAATCTCGATCCAAATTCTGTCTCGTTGATGTTCTCTTCTTTGATATCTTAAAAATCAAGCGCAGCCCCAACATCGCTCATCATGGTTGAAATGGAAGTGTCAATGCCTAGGCTGTGCTATGCAATCTCGTCCTGTACCTCTTCAAGTATTCTCAATCTAATAGTCAAGGCAACACACCAAGACTCCATCGTACTAAATCCTCCATCCACCAACTTGGCTCTTTCCAAATATTTCTCTGATAGCTCGATAAATGCCTATAGCCTGGGAATGGCTAAGTCCTTGACTGGAAGGAAATCCTTCCATTCACCTTCAAATATTCTGAATTTGTCTCTAATAGCCACTAATGACCTGAATGTGAAGGCAAGAAATTTCACCCATCTTGGATTGTATCATGGATCCAATCCTTGACTTCATGCAGCTGGGCGGATATCTCTTCTATATTGCTCCCACTGTCTTGAGGAAGGGTTGTCTGGTGCAACTGTTGGATTATTTGGCAATCTCTCCAATACTTGTTCTCCACCTCCAATTTTACAATCATTTCGTTTGCCTTCCTCAACCTTTCTTTGATCGAAACAATGCCTTCCTAGATCTCCTCACATTCCATGCCATCTGTGATTCTTCCCAAGTTATGCTCTACTATCTCATATTCCTAAGCCACAATCTCATCCAATGCCTTGTTAACTGTTGGTATAGCAATCTGAACCTTTCGGTGACCATCATTGTTGCTCCTGAACCTTTGCCACTATTTTTGGAATTTGTCTCTGGTTCTCACTATCAACCTTTTCTACTAATCCTTGTATAGCTTCAACTATTTCGGCAGTGACTACCTCGCCTCTTGGCATAAGCATTTGCCTTAACCATAGTGGTGCAATGCATCTCCCCAAATCTAGATTTGGTTCAATTAGCAAAGCATCACCAATGGCCCCGAGCGCCTGGCTCATTTCTTCAATATCAATTGGCCTATCCTCTTCTTCACTAGTGACTGCCATGTCATCTCCATGTTGATTCTCTGAGAGAGGAGAGTACTCAATGTTGTCACTGTAACCACTTGATTCTGAATCAGAGCTCACCTCTACCGCGGCCCTTTGTCCACTTGTATTATCCTCTAGGCTCCTAGCCTCAATTATGCTCTCCCTTGACGATGTTGGATTATGTCTCTTTGCTAGAGGTTCCTGATGTTCTTTACTTTTTTCGACCTCCAAACTTCTCTTCCTGTTCTTAATTGTTCTTCACTGTTGGCTACTGCCCTCACCTTTTTGTCTGACCGATTCTGCTAGACCTTCCTTTGGTTTCATCTTCTCATAAGGTGTACCCTCTGACTTTGTAATTTCCTTAACTTCACATTGTACCACAACTCGGTGTGTAGATCAACTGTCCTTGTAACTACTTCCAAGGAAGGATCCTAGTGATCATCCCAATCCACTGGATTCAACTCCGTTCCATCCACTGTATCATTCTCTAGTTGATCGGGAATGTAAAGGCCTCTCCATCTCATTGCCCTCATCATGTTTACTGACAATCTTGAGAAAGCTAGCTTTCTCTCATGAAAGTCATCTCGTGCATTGGCCCAGAAATCCTCTATACTAGGAACGTGTTTGAATGCATTTCCATGAGATGCCTTGATAAGGCCATTAGGATCAAATCCTTGCGTTGCTCTATACCATGCTAGATGATACCGTTCTAATTCTGTCTCTGCAACTGCAAAGGTGATAGGATTGGGGCAACTATCATTGCCTATTCCAAATGAGAAGGCAATCTCTGTCTCACCTTTAAGTTTCATCATTTTTTCATAATGCTCCAGTTGCCTAGCCAATTCCATCAAAACTACCGTGCCGAGTGGGTACCTTGGAAGTCTCTTGGGACAAACTGTACTTCCTGCTACTCTAATATAGGTGAATTGCGAAAATTGGATGAACCAACTCCCGTAGTTCTTAATTTTTGCTTCTGCTTCTAATGAGAGTCTCTTAGCAGGTGTCCCTTGTAATATCCTTACTGTTTTCATGGCAAAGGCGTCACAAAACCTCTTATAATCCTTGGTGTTGTGCAAATGAAGCTGTGGGTAACACTAATGCACCAAACATTGCCCCGACCCATTGCCAATTACTCCTAAGGCCTTAAGTCCAGGATTTTCATATAATCTTGCAATCAGATAGAAAAGATAGGACCCCATCTACAATTGTTTATGATTTTGTACGGTCCTAAGTTGCAATCCTAAATTCTCGCTTATAATCCTAGCCCAATCAAATCTTCTTTTTCCATTTTCAATTCCATCAATAAAATAATACATCCAGTTTTCGAATTGCATACCTTGAGCTAAGCCCATGATCCGGCTGAGAAGCATGATGAGATCGTCATACTCTGATTTGAAATCAAACACGGTGAGCCTTGATGATCTAGTAACTCCCTTCTTGCCTTCGTGTAACCAATTCTGCTTTAGATGAATGAAGTAAGCCTCCTGATAATCATAAAATAACTTGGCCGCCTGATCCATCATTACCACTGTCATGCTTTTATATTGGGGAATATTAAATGCTTCTTCGACCACTTGTCCGCCGATGTTGGCCAACACTCTTTTCCCTTCATCAAAAATGATGGACTTCTAACAAACTCAAACCGGGATGCACACTCCATGACCAATTTTGCCAATTTCTTGGGTTCCTGTCTAAAAAATTTCGAATCACAGTCAAAAGGTTCTTTTTTGTGGATTCTGCTAGGTCATTCCCCTGGGGATAGTAACCTGATGAAAATTTTAAAACGATCCCGTGGTTGAATGCCCACGTATGAAATTTCAAAGAAATGAAAGCAGAACCATTATCACATACAAAACCAAAAGGACACCCAAACCTGGTAGTGATTCTTTCCTCTAAAAATTTGATGACAATCTCAGCAGTGCAATTCTTCAGAGCTTGAGCTTCTGACCATTGAGTATAGTAGTCAGTTGCGGTTAGAATATACTTGCATTGCATCGAGGAAGGTGGATTGATAGGACAAATGAAGTCGAGTCCCCACATCGCGAAAGGTCTCACCTCAATAATCAAAGGCATTGTTGGATTCCCTTCTCTTTGCCGATCTCTGACAAACATGACAAGTCTTTATGTGCTCATGAGTCTCTTTGAACAAGGTCGGCCAATAGTATCAGGCCCTTAGTATCCAATGTGCCATAGCCAAATCTGATCCATGTCCTGTTCCCCATTTATCATGAAAATGTACCAAAATGTTTCTAGCTTCTTCTTTTCCAACACATCTCAAATATATCCCCTCATGATTTTGCTTGTATAACGCTGCTCCTTGCAACATGTATCTTTTGCTCTTGAATCTCAATGCTTGCTTCTGTACTAGATTCAAATGTGAAGGGCATCGGTAATTTAACAAATAATTGATTATGTCTTGATACCATTCATCGGGGTGCACGTCCTCCAATTCGTAAACTTGTACAAGTTCAGGTCCCTCTGATGCCATGGTCTGCGCCAACTGTTGCCCTCTGACCAATTTCATCAGTTGAATTTCTCTGTCATATTCCTGGATAGTGGCAACCCACTTGTCTCTTCTTTCTCCAAGTTCGTTTTGCATTAAAAGAGTTTTCACTGCTATGTCTAGCACAATTGCATGTACTTTGCTTCTTAAGATGTAATGCCTGAACTTCTTCATCGCCTTCACCAAGGCATAAGCTTGTTTCTCTACATTTGGATAATTCAACTCAGCCTCCCTAAAAGGTGCACTCACGAATGCTATTGGGTGCTCTTCATCTACTTAATTCTTCTATGTTAAAATGGCCGCACACGCGTGATCAGAGGCGAAAGAGTATATATTGAATGGCCTCTCATAATCTGGGCTTACTAGAACTGGTGCATTGATGATAGCTTGCTTTATTTCTTCAAATGCCTTCTTTGCTGCTAGAGTCCAATCCATTTTTGCATCTTTCTTTAACATGTCATTCGTTGGCTTTACAATCTCGGCGAATGCAAATATGAACTTTCTCACAAAGTTGATCTTTCCAAAGAATGATTTGAGTTCTTTCTTGCTAGCCGGCATGCCAAGTTTGGAAATTGCCTCCACTCTCTCTGGATCTACCATGATACCCATTTCTGAAATTACATGTCCCAAAAAATTTCCCTCGGTGACTCCAAACATACATTTCTTCGGATTCAAAGAAACTTCGAACCTTCTACATCTCGTGAAAAGTTTCCTAAAATCCAAAATGTGATCTTCTCTATTCTTTGAAAATACTGTTATGTTGTCCATGTAAATAATAATCCACTTGTCTTTTAAGTCCTTGAAAGCATAATCCATGGCTCTTTGAAATGTCACACCAACATTGATCAGGCCAAAAGGCATCCTCCTGTATGCAAATGTTCCCCACTTCATGGTTAAAGCAGTCTTCAATCTATCTTCTTCTTCAACAATTACTTGATTGTACCCCGAATATCCATCCATAAATGACATCATTTGTGCTCTATTTACAATTTGCAAGACCTCATCTAGTGATGGCAATGGATAAATATCCTTTTCTAATGCTCTATTCAAATTCCTGAAATCGATGCATAACCTTATTTCTCCATTTTTCTTCCTAACTGGGACAATATTGGCGACTCATGTTGAATGCCTCATTGGGAAGATGATCTGTGCATTTAGCAACTTCTTTACTTCTTGGGATATCAATGGTTTTGACAAAGGATTGACTGGCCTTTGTCGCTGCCTGAATGGCTTACTTCCTTCCTTCAGTGGAATTGTATGTGTGATGATGGAAGGATCATATGTTTTCAAATCTTCATATCCCCAAGCAATTACATCTGGGAATTCCTTCATCAAACTCAGTATATCCGCCTTCTCCTTAGGTGTGCAAACTTTCCCAATATGAACTATTTTGGAACAATCCTCTATTCCCAAATTTACCTTTTCACATTGATCACCCCCTGTGGGTTGATATGGCACCTTGTTGAATTGGTCCATGTCGAATATTCTTTCTAACTCAATCATTCCCTTTGGAATAGTATTTGTCTTCAAACTCATAATTCCTTCTAAATCAATCTCTACTTCTTCATCCACTTCACCATCAATGATTTGTGTTGTGAAGACATCTGAATTGGTCAAGAATTTGAGGATATGTCTATCATCTTCAAACACTTGGAAGTTCTTGACATTATCTGGTATTGATGGGACTTTTGCTAACTCAACTCTAAATTTCTTCAAGCCGTCCAACTTAATTGGTGTTAGTGAGCTTGCAGCTTGTGCAAGGTCATTAGCCACCTGATTGTTTGCTCTGTAGCTAAACTTGATATTGAAGGCATCAAAGTCCTCTATCAAATCCCAAACTCTATTTCTATATCTCTTCAATCTTTTGTCATGGCAAGCAAACTTCTACTTTATCTGTTCAATTACTAAATATGAATCTCCAAGTACATGAAGTACCTTGGCACCTTTCTTGATAGCACAGAAGAAGCCTAAAATCAAAGTTTCATATTCTACCATATTGTTGGTGAATGGGAATTGCAATCTATATGCCTCCAAATACGTTGCCCCTGTTGGGCTAACTCAAATCCGGCTCCAGCTCCTTGCTTAGTCTTGGAACCATCGAACCTTAAAGTCCATACTCCATCACTTTCTTAATGATCCTTTTGGGAACCCTTGGACTTGTCTGTTTCATCACTTTTCTTCATTTCCAATTTAGGGGGCGTAGTTTGGTTCTTTGCTTCACCTATTATGCTACTTTCTGCTTCATCAACTTGCAAAGTTTCAACCCTTTGTTTTCCATACCGATCATCTTGTTTTAGTGTCCCTAGGATTCTCTTCTCTACTTGTTCTAAGGCAACTGTGCACAAGGAGCAAGATAATTCTCAATGGAAAGCATTGTGGATTCTGCACGAATTGGGCAATAATAAGTCCCTTACTGATGTTCGATTACCCAACTCTACTCCTTGTACAGTTCTAAACAAAATTCTTAAAATTCTCGAACATGCCTTCACCATCATTGGATGAAGTGTCTGGATTTGACTCAATCAGGATCTCAGTGGAATCCTTTCCTTCACTTATGATATTCATTATCAACACTTCTGTCTTCTTAGGTCTATAGGTGTTCATACTTGTTTCCGCAAACAATATTTCATTTGATTCCCCGTACTTAGTAACTGTCAATCTCAACCTTGAGGTGCTATCAATTCTGATTTGGTTGGTAAGTCCTCTCTACGGGAGCCACATGTGAGAAAACTCAGTTGCCATGTATCCATTCAACCTTCTGGCCCAATCTCTACCTAGGATCAATCAATAGGTATCGGCCACATCTACCACTGAAATATCTACCATGTGTTCCATCCTTGGATCAGATGCCAATTGCATGTGTATGTTGTATAGTTCACCTACCACTGCTACTTCTGTCTTATCCAATTGGGTAACCTTTCTATTTGATCCCAAAGGCGTGATTCCCAAACTTCTACAAATATTCAAAGGCATGACATTACTCGATGCTCCTGAATCTATCAAACAATTATGGAGAAGCTTCCAAAATATCCTCACTGATAGCATGAATGGGGCTGGCTCATCTTTCCCTTGATAATATACCACTGGCGTCTTATGTACTTGCTTCGGCTTTACTTTGAAATCTATCAGTTGAACTACCTCTTCTTTCTTCACTGTTTCCTTATTATTTACCGGGTCTTGAGTCCTTAGAGTCTGTTGTTCCGCCGGCGTTGATCCTTGAGCCACATAAACTTGTTGAGGCCCTGGTTGTCTGTTGAACTCACTAATGTTACCATATGCAATCTCTTGTGTAGAGCTCTCCATCTCTCCGTATGAAATCTCTTGAGATGAATTTGTCATGTTCCCTCCTCGAATGTCATAAACTTGTTGATCAAATCAAACAATCAAGGAAAAAATTATCAGAATCATGGTGGACGTTATCAAGGAGGGTATCAAAGAAATCATCAAGAAGGTGGATACCAAAGGAACTATTAGGATAGAGACTATCAGAGAAACAACCAAGGTGGTGGTTATCAAAAGAACTATCAAAATAATAATCATCAAGGTAACAACCAGCCACAAGATCAAGGATATACCAATCAGTCTAACCAAAAGTGGACATGGAACATAGGCCCAAACAATGGAAATGTGGTGTCGCCACTAGATAATCAAGCCTCAGTGAATAGTAGGCTGGTGGATAGAATATTTCTAGCCGAGTCCGCCATGTCTAAGTATTGCAGATTCCACGAGATTGATCAACATTCGGAGTTAGGATGTGCTGAGTTCAAGAGGGCATCTCACCTATTTCAGAACATAATAGATGAGTCAAACAACCAAGAAGATATTCAGGTCACAGGGTATGAAATTGTCCTATCCTCAGGTTATGATCAATGCTTGACTTTTGAGGAGATTTTATTTCCACCGGAATTTGAAGCATATGAAGAACACCAAGGGAGATTTCCCCTCGAGTCAACCAACGGGCCAATTAGCAAGGTAATAGATCAAAATGGATATAACAATGGGTCGGACTCTTTCCCACCTTTGAACAACACTGTTCTAGTCCAAGGGACAGGTGGGAACCAAACATTTCAACAGCCGACTGGCAATGCAAGGTTTTATCAAAGAAACAATAAGATGAATGATGGACCCTTCACATCCTCCATACCTCCAAACAATTTCAATACGCCTCCACACCCCAATGCAAGTAACGTACCAAATTCTTCAAGGGATACACCCGAGTACAGACATAGTAACCATAGTAGTGGGAACATGACAAATTCATCTCAAGAGATTTCATATGGAGAGATGGAGAGCTCTACACAAGAGATTGCATATGGTGACATTAGTGAGTTCAACAGAATACCAGGGCCTCAACAAGTTTATGTGGCTCAAGGATCAATGCTGGCAGAACAACAAACTCAAAGGAGTCAAGACCCGGTAAATAATAAGGAAACGATGAAGAAAGAAGAGGTAGTTCAACTGACAGATTTCAGTGTAAAGCCAAACCAAGTACATAAGACACCAGTGGTATATTATCAAGCCAGCCCCATTCCTGCTATTAGTGAGGATATTTGGGAAGCTTCTCCATAATTGTTTGATAGATTCAGAAGCATCGAGTAATGTCCTACCTTTGAATATTTGTAGAAGTTTTGGAATCACGCCTTTGGGATCAAACAAAAAGGTTACCCAATTGGATAAGATAGAAGTAACAGTGGTAGGTGAGCTACACAACATACACATGCAGTTGGCATCTAAACCAAGGATGGAACACACGGTAGATATTTCAGTGGTAGATGTGGCCGATACGTATGGATTGATCCTAGGTAGAGATTGGACCAAAAGGTTGAATGGATACATGGCAACTGAGTTTTCTCACATGTGCCTCCTATGGAGAGGACTTGCCAACCAAATCAAAATTGATAGCATCCCAAGGTTTAGATTGACAGTTACTAAGTACAGGGAATCAAATGAAATATTGTTTGTAGAAACAAGTATGAACACCTATAGACCTAAGAAGACAGAAGTGTTGACAATGAATAAGTGAAGGAAAGGATTCCACTAAGATCCTGATTGAGTCGAACCAGACACTTCATCCGACGATGGTGAAGGCATGTTCAAGAATTTTAAGAATCTTGTGATTAGAACTGTACAACAAGGAGTAGAGTTGGGTAACCGAACATCAATAAGAGACTTATTATTGCCCAACTAGTGCAGAATCCACAATGCTTTCCATTCGGAATCATCTTGCTCCTTGTGCACAATTGCCTTAGAACAAGTAGAGAAGAGAATCCCAGGGGCACTAAAACAAGATGATCAGTATGGAAAACAGAGGGTTGAAACTTTACAAGTTGATGAAGTAGAAAGTAGCATAATGGGTGAAGCAAAGAACCAAACTACGCACCCTAAATTAGAATTGAAGAAAAGTGATGAAATAGACAAGTCCAAGGGTTCCCAAAAGGATCATCAAGAAAGTGATGGAGTATGAACTCTAAGGTTTGATGCTTCCAAGACTAAGCAAGGATCTGGAGCCAGATTTGAGTTAGCCCAACAGGGACAACGTATTTGGAGGCACATAGACTGCAATTCCCATGCACCAACAATATGGCAGAATATGAAGCTTTGATTTTGGGCTTCTTCTGTGCTATCAAGAAAGGTGCCAAGGTACTTCATGTACTTGGAGATTCATATTTAGTAATTGAGCAAATAAAGCAAAAGCTCGCTTTCCACTACAAGAGATTGAAGAGATATAGAAACAGAGTTTGGGATTCGTAGAGGACTTCGATGCTTTCAATATCAAGTTTAGCTTCAGAGCAAACAATCAGGTGGCTAATGCCCCCGCACAAGCTGCAAGCTCACTAGCACCAATTAAGTTGGATGGCTTGAAGAAATTTAGAATTGAGTTAGCATCGGTCCCATCAGCACTAGATAATGTCAAGAACTTCTAGGTGTTTGAAGATGATAGACATATCCTCAAATTCTTGACCAATTCAGATGTCTTCACAGCACAAATCATCAATGGTGAAGTGGATGAAGAAACAAAGATTGATTTAGAAGCAATTTCCAAACTTGGCATGCCAGCTAGCAAGAAAGAACTCAAGTCATTCTTTGGAAAGACCAACTTCATGAGAAAGTTCATATCCGCATTCACTAAGATTGTGAAGCCAATGAATGGCATGTTAAAGAAAGATGCAAAAATGGATTGGACTCTAGCAGTGAAGAAGGCATTTTAAGAAATAAAGCAGGCTATCATCAACGCACCAGTTCTAGTAAGCCCAGATTATGAGAGGCCATTCAATATATACTCTTTCACCTCTAATCACGCGTGTGCGGCCATTTTAACACAGAAGAATGAAGTAGATGAAGAGTACTCGATAGCGTTCATGAGTGCACCTCTCGGGGAGGCCGAATTGAATTACCCAAATGTGGAGAAACAAGCTTATGCCTTGGTGGAGGCAATGAAGAAGTTTAGGCATTACATCTTAAGAAGCAAAGTACATGCAATTGTGCCAGACATAGCAATGAAAAATCTTTTAATGCAAAACGAACTTGGAGAAAGAAGATGCAAGTGGGTTGCCACTATCCAGGAATATGACAAAGAAATTCAACTGATGAAATTGGTCAAAGGGCAACAGTTGGCGCATACCATGGCATCAGAGGGACCTGGACTTGTACAACAAGTTTACGAATTAAAGGACGTGCACCCCGACGAATGGTATCAAGACATAATCAACTATTTGTTAAATCATCGGTACCCTTCACAGTTGAATCCAGTATAGAAGCAAGCATTGAGATTCAATAGCAAAAGATACATGTTGCAAGGAGCAGTGTTATACAAGCAGAATCATGAGGGGATATATTTGAGATGTGTTGGAAAAGAAGAAGCTAGAAACATTTTGGAACATTTTCATGATAAATGAGGAACAAGACATGGATCAGATTTGGCTACGACACATTGGATACTAAGGGCCGAATACTATTGGCCAACCTTGTTCAAAGAGACTCACGAGCACATAAAGACTTGTCATGTTTGTCAAACATCGGCAAAGAGAGAAAGGAATCCAAAATGCCTTTGCAAGCAATTATTGAGGTGAGAACTTTCGCGATGTGGGGACTCGACTTCATTGGTCCTATCAATCCACCTTCCTGGCACAACACAAGTATATTCCAACCACAACTAACTACTATACTCGGTGGTCAGAAGCTCAAGCTTTCAAGAATTGCACTCCTGAGATTGTCATCAAATTTTTAGAGGAAAGAATCACTACCAAGTTTGGGTGTCCTGCTTTTGTATGTGATAATGGTTCTGCTTTCATTTCTTTGAAATTTCATACATGGGCATTCGACCACGGGATCATTTTAAAATTTTCATCAAGTTACTATCCCTAGGGAAATGGCCTAGCAAAATCCACAAACAAGATCCTTTTGACTGTGACCCAAAAACTTTTAGACAGGAACCCAAGAAATTGGCACACAACTAAGATATGCTTTGTGGGCCGATAGAACAAGAGTTAAAGAGTCCATAGGAATCACCCCTTATCATTTGGTTTATGGACAAGATCCTGTGTTCCTGATTCAATTGAAAATCCCAACTTTAAGGTTTATACAAGAATGCTATGATGAGAATGAAAACAGAGTCCAAGTTAGGTTGGCTCAACTGATGCAGTTAGATGAAAAAAGAGACAAAGCCCTAGAAAAATTTGCAAAACATCAAGGGGTAGTAAAACATTAATTTGACAGAAAAGCGCAAAACAAGGCCTTTAGGATCTTTGACGTGGTCTTATATTGGGACAAAGCCCATGAAAAGAAAGGACAACATGATAAATTTGACAAACTATGGAAGGGTCCTTTCGAAATTTAAGAGATTATCGAGGATAATGCATTTAGACTTCAGACACTCATTAATGAGGATGTCCCATTGCCTATCAATAAGCAATTCCTCAAGCATTATTTCCAAGCCTAGGACTCCGACTGGAGCCCTTTTTGTACATAGTTAGTTTAGGTTTGCTTTCGGTTAGTAGTTAGTTTGCTTTCCCTTCTTTAGAGTAGAGTTTGTTTTGGACCATTTGGCCCAAAGGTTAGAGTAGTTTCCCTTTCGGTTGGTTAGCGTAGTTTTCTTTCAGTTGTTTAGTTTAGGTGTTGTGAGGGAGCTTGAGTTTGATTTGCATCAAGTCATTTGACATGGGATCTTTTAGCTTCCCTTAGTTGGAGAGCAATTTTGGTTTTGGGCCTTTGCAAGTGCAAAGGGGGTCCATGTTATCACTTGTGGGCAAGGTGTGTAGATTTTACATTTTTGGTGACAAAACGGAGTCCGTCTTGTTCATTTCTCGAATGCATTTGGCAAGGTTCAAAGATTAAAGGATGTGCTTAGTCGTTAGTTTATGGTAGAACTTGTACTAAACTTGGGTCAAACTTGATAGAGGTTCTTAAGTTATCTTTGACATGGTCACAACATTCTACTCACACTTAATTGCTCTGAGTTCTTGGTGTTTTGAAGTGAAGTTGGACTTAGTAAAAATCTTGCACCTGCTTCAACGCCACTGTGGTCTTCCAAACCCTCCGCAAGCTTCATTGCCTACAAGCCAAACAAAAGATTGAAAAGAAAAGAAAAGAGAAAAGGCATTATCAAAGTGGAAACAAAGATGAAATTTGGTTCAAGGGTGTGCAATCATCTCTACCGGTGCTAGTGAGAACCATGATTGTGGTGCCACCGCGATAATTCCATCGGGGCTATAGATGCGTCACTGGCAACGAGGCTCTATCCAGATTGCTTTTGAACTAAGGATATTCTAATAATTAAGTTTAATGGATCTGCGAGATTATCAAGTTCTTGTCGAGTGGGGAATAAATCATTTGCACACACGTGAGTAACTTATGGTCAGGGTGCTTAGGATCAACTTGAGAGTTCTTTCCCTTGTTGAGTGCTTGTCCTTAAGCATATTTGCAGATAGGCCATCATGAGATTTTTTTGTTCCAAGTTATTTGAAACGTTCAGGAACATTTCATCCATGGAGTCACCGAATTTGTGAAGTTTTCACATCATCGCCCTAAAATTTTGGGGACCCCCTTTTTTTGGATCGCCTTAGCGAAAAAATTCTGGAGTTGTACAAAAGTTCTCAATTTGGAAATTTTACACTTTGGACACCTTCGGGCCAGAAGGGATGTGGTTGGATTTCTCTCTTCACCCGATCCTAACTTGATTTTTCGGAACTTGTAATTTTATCCTTAGGCTAAACGAATTTCAAAGACAACATTTTTAATGGTTAGAACAATATTTGGCACGATAAATTTGCAAAAATTTTGGAACTTAGACGAATTTTGAAAATTGGATATAATTGTATAGACTTGAGCATTTTCAAAATGAAATTTTTTTTAGATTTAATTGTTTTGGAAAATCTTGATTTTTCTTGGTGAAAAGGGAAATTTTGTGATAGTGAAATTAAAAATGGAAAATCGATTTTGGATGCTAGGAAAAGGATTTGTTTTGGTTAAAATTTAAAATTGCATTGCAAAATTGAAAGTGGATTAAATGGCAAAATCTCATTAAATTGGTTGAAATATCGCCGAGTAGATTTTTAAATGTTGAAAGAGATTTGTAAATTAAAATTGAAAATCGATTTTGGCCTGCTAGAGTTGATTTTAATGATATTTTAATTGTTAAAACGTTTTTAAATAAAAAACTTGGCATCTCCAAGACTTTCCTAATTTTATTTTGCAATTTTTTGTCACAACCGGCAATTAAATGGGCAAATTTCACTATGGGAAAAATAAATTTTAGCATGGCATTTAAATTTGGGCCATTAATGAAGCACTAATTTAATTTTTCTCTCCTACAGGGCTAGTTGGCCAGCTTGAGGGAGCAAGAGATTGTGGTATAAGAGGGCTCCGCCCCCCCCCTCTCACCTCCTCATTCCAATGTCATCTCTTCTTCTATGTTTGGCGATTTTTCTTGGAGAAGCAGCTTTCAGACTTTGGCGATTTTTCTTGGAGCAAATATTTGCATTGTTTGGCATCTTTTCTTCTTCCATAAAGGGCTATGATTTCTTCCCTAGGCGATTTGAAGCAGATCTGAACTTTTCTCTTGCTTGGCGATTTTTTGGAGTCTGAATTTCTTGCTAAAGGCTGCAAATTTTGCTCTAAATTTGAGCAATTTTTTCTTCGGTAGAAAATACATGGTCCAAGGTCTGATTTTTGGCAAATGTAGGCAGTCTTAAAGAGATCAAAATTCTGAATTTTTTTTGCAAGGAGGCTTGGAATTTCCGAAATCTGATCCGAATTTGAAGAGGGCCCGATTATTGGTAAATGCAAAATTATGGTAAATTCTACTCATTTTAGAGGTGAAGATTGGTTTAAAGGTGGATTCCACTCCTTGTTCTTGCTTGGTTTCATTTCCCTTACGTTCTTCTTGCATTCATCATCCACCACTTCATCATCCCATTGATAGGTTGAAGGTTGGAGAGATAAGTGTAGACTTCATGATAGGACACTTGGCAAGACAGAAACAAGTTAGACCACCCTAGGTTGAAGTTGGGAGATATACGTGTAGTCCATCCTAAGGTAACCAAGAGGCAGAAATAAGTGGTAGTCCCACCCCTAGGTTGAAGGTTGGAGATTGATAAGACTTGGCAAGGCAGAAATAAGCTAGATTCCATTGATAGAAAGAAGGTTGGAGATCGATGAGGGTAGTCTATATCAATTAAAACGAAAGGGCAGAAATAAGCATTTAGGATGGTAGATGTTAGTGCAAGCAAGAACCCAAAGGAAACGAACACCAAAAGAGAAAAGGAAGACATGATGCCTAAGACAACCTTCTTCTCAAAATTGAGGCGAATAAGTGACACCAATATTGACACAATGAACATGATGCAGTCAAAGGACAAATTGAAGAAAGGGCAATCCCCCATGGCAAAGAAAATCTACAAAAGCGGAATTGTACATGCAGCGGCCTTCCCTCCTACCTTGCCTTGTGCAAAATTGGTCATGGAGTGTGCATCCCGGTTTGATTTGGTTAATAAGTCCATCATTTTTGATGAAGGGAAAAGAGTGTTGGCCAACATTGGTGGACAAGTGGTCAAAGAAGCATTTAATATTTCCCAATATAAAAGCATGACAGTGGTAATGATGGATCAAGCGGCCAAGTTATTTCAGGATAATCAAGAGGTTTACTTCATTCATCTAAAGCAGAATTGGTTACACAAAGGCAAGAAGGGAGTTACCAGATCATCAAGGCTCACCGTGTCAGATTTCAAATCAAAGTACGGCGATCTCATTCTGCTTCTCACCCGGATCATGGGCTTAGCTCAAGGTATGCAATTCGAAAACTGGATGTATTATTTTATTGATAGAATTGAAAATGGAAAAAGAAGATTTGATTGGGCTAGGATTATAAGCGAGAATTTAGAATTGCAACTTAGGACCGTACAAAATCATAAACAATTGTACATGGGGTCCTATCTTTTCTATCTGATTGCAAGATTATATGAAAATCCTGGACTTAAGGCCTTAGGAGTAATTGGTAATGGGTCGGGGCAATGTTTGGTGCATGAGTGTTATCCACAGCTTCATTTGCACAACACCAAGGATTATAAGAGGTTTTGTGACGCCTTTGCCATGAAAACGGTAAGGATATTACAAGGGACACCTACTAAGAGACTCTCATCAGAAGCAAAAGAAAAAATTAAGAAGTATGGAAGTTGGTTCATCCAATTTCCACAATTCACTTATATTTGAGTAGCAGGAAGTACAGTTTGTCCTAAGAGACTTCCAAGGTACCCACCCAACATGGTAGTTTTGATGGAATTGGCTAGGCAACTTGAGCATTATGACAAAATGATGAAACTTAAAGGTGAGAGAGGGATTACCTTCTCATTTGGAATAAGCAATGATAGTTGCCCCAATCCTATCGCCTTTGCAGTTGCAGAGAAAGAATTAGAATGGTATCATCTAGCACAGTATAGAGCAAGGCAAGTATTTGATCCTAATGGTCTTATCAAGGCATCTCATGGAAATGCATTCAAACATGTTCCTATTATAGAGGATTTATGGGCCAATGCACGAGATGACTTTAACGTGAGAAAGCTAGCTTTCTCAAGATTGTCAATAAACATGACGAGGGCAATCAGATGGAGAGGCCTTGACATTCTCGATCAACCGGAAGATGATGAAAATGTGTTAAGAGAAGATTATGATACAAAGGATGGAATGGAGTTGAATCTAGTGGATTGGGATGATCAACAGGATCCTTTCTTGGAAGCAATTACAAGGGCAGTTGATCTGCGCACCGAGTCATGATACAACGCGAAGTCAAGGAAATTACAAAGTCAGAGGGTACACCTTACTTCTGAGAAGATGAAATCAAAGGAAGATCCAGCAGAATCAGTCGGACAGAAAGGTGAGGGTAGTAGCCAGCAGCAAAGAACAGTTAAGAACAGGAGAAGTTTGGAAGTCGAGAAAAGTAAAGAACATCAAGAACCTCCAACAAAGAGACAGAATGCAGCACCGTCAAGGGAGAGCATAATTGAGGCTAGAAGCCAAGAGGATAATACAAGTGGACAAAGGGCCATGGTAGAGGTGAGCTCTGATTCAGAATCTCAAGTGGTTACAATGACAGCACCGAGTACTCTCCTCTCTCAGAGAATCAACATGGAGATGACATGGCAATCACTAGTGAAGAAGAGGATAGGCCAATTGATATTGAAGAAATGAGCCAAGGGCCTGAGGCCATTGGCGATGCTTTGCTAATCAAACCAAATCCAGATTTGGGGAGATGCACTGCACCACTATGGTTAAGGCAAATTCTTATGCCAAGAGGCGAGGTAGTCACTACCGGAATAGTTGAAGATATCCAAGGATTAGTAGAAAAAGGTGATAGCGAGAACCAGAGACAAATTCAGGAGCGACAATGATGGTCACCGAAAGGTTCAGATTGCTATACCAACAGTTAACAAGGCATTGGATGAGATTGTGGCTCAGGAATATGAGATAGTAGAGCATAACTTGGGAATAATCACAGATGTCATGGACTGTGAGGAGATCCAGGAAGGCATCGTTTTGATCAAAGAAAGGTTGAGGAAGGCAAATGAAAGAATTGTAAAATTGTAGGCCGAGAACAAGTATTGGAGAGATTGCCAGCCTATCCAACAGTTGCACCAGGCAGCCCCTCCTCAAGATAGCAGGAGCAACATAGAAGAGATATCGGCCCGGCTGCATGAAGTCAAGGATTGGATCCATGATACAATCCAAGATGGGCAAAATTTCTTGCCTTCCTTTGTCTCGACATTAAGGTCATTAGTGGCTATTAGAGACAAATTCAAAATATTTGAAGGGGAATGGAAGGATTTCCTTCCAGTCAAGGACTTAGCCATTCCTAGGCTACAGGCATTCATCGAGCTACCGGAGAAATATTTGGAAAGAGCCAAGTTGGTAGATGAAGGAGGATTGAGTATGGTGGAGTCTTGGTTTGCTGCCTTGACTATCAGATTGAGAATACTTGAAGAGGTACAAGACAAGATTGCACAACATAGCCCAAGCATTGACACTTCCATTTCAACCATGATGAGTGATGTTGGGGCTGCGCTTGATTTTGAAGATATCAAAGAGAAGAACATCAATGGGACAAAATTTGGATCGAGATTGGATGAGTTGGGGAAGGTTGCCATCAAAAAGAAACACTTGGGCACCCTTGCCTCCCTCAATGCCTTTATCGGATATGCAAAAGAATATGAAAAGGATCATGAGAAATCACTGCAAGCAACGAGCAACATGATGAATTCAGCTGAGCTCAAGATGAAACATACACCTTGCCCTCCCATGAAGGAAGTTAATGACAAGCTAGCCAAGTTCATCACTTTGGCTCAAAAATGAAAGAAAAGGGTCAAACTACAATAGAAGATCAATTGATGTAAGCCCAAGTGGCAAATTCTCCTTTTTCTTGGGTAGGATAGGTGTCTGATTCTGATTGGCTACCATTTTGGTGCCTTCTCATTGGTTGCCACTTTTCCTTTTTTTTCATTGGTCCATTGATGAGGTGGTATTTTCTCATTGGCCGATGGGGTGGCAACCCTAATTAGGGTTTCTAGGATCCCATCTGGATTGTTGGTTGTAATTTTGGCCTCTATATAAGGCCATTTGCTCTCATTTGTAAAGGGTCGGAGAAAATTGTTGCTAAGATAATCCCAAAATCGCTTCTCTTTATCATTGTTGTGACTTGCATGGTGATTAAGAACATTTGGTGTTAGTGCATGGTTTCTACTTCCAATAGTTAAAGTTAGATTTCCTTTGAAGAAGTTAAAGTATATTTTATTTTGAGAAGGTTGCTAAGTATGAGTAAGAAGTAGATGGATAATTGCACGGATGTTTGATAGGGATTTATAAACTAGGCTACTAGCATCCTAGCGGTTGGTTAGGAAGCCTTGTGTGGTAAACTAGTCCTTTTCCCTTGAATCATTGCATCTATGGAGGTAGAGCCGCTGGTTAGCTTTCATTAGATTCGATCCCCGTCCATTTGCTAATCTTTCCATTCATAGGAGTAGGAGTAGAGCAGTGAGTAGCTTAATAGTTGGAGTTTTGAGGAAAGAAGTTAGTAGAAGCATCATTGGTAAACACACCCCCATCATCACCACCATCTACATTATCTGGCATTCATATATTTTACAAACCCATTATCATCACCATCATCCCCAAACCCAAATTATCCTTGAATGAACAACGTAAGGCCGCCTACGTGATTACCAGCAAATCACATCAATAACTGAGTTAGTATCCATAAGTGTAAGGAACATTGGAGTTGTTCTCGTGTCTTCATGAGCATTAACTTTAAGTGAGGAATTAAGTGTTTGATATCCCATATCAAGTGTTCAATTGCTATATGTTATGTAGTGGTACAAAACTAACATCAACAGATTGCTAATGCAACTCCTTGAACTAGCCCTTGTTGACTACCTACTTTAAGCAACTCCTTGCACTTGAAATTGAGGCAGTGGAGTTTAGAATAAGTTTGCGAGATCTTCTATAGTTGATTAATCTTGACTTGTCGCAACTTCCTACTTGCCACACCTAGGCTTTCAATCAAATCTTAAATCTTGTATTTCTCTTGTTCCTAGAGTGGACCTTAGGATTCTTCGATGCCTCTCAAGCGAGAATGAATTGATGCAATCCAATATGCAACTGTTACCTTCCTTAATTCTATCATGGAAGTGTGTGAATTTTTTGATTCCTTTAAATAATCAATGCCCTTTGGATAGATGCTTTGATTCACTAAGCTTTCTCTCCTTCCCGTCCAGCACAATTATGTTTCTCTTAACTTCCCAAGTGAAAGAGTTGTCCTAAAATGATGTCCTCTTGATTGTAAGTAGGAATGTCTCATTACGGCAATACCATCTTGGTTCATGATGTGAAGTCTATCTTTAATGAAAATCACGGGCCCTCCCTCTAGCACCAATTATGTTGATGGTTGTTTTATGGCAACACTAATACAAAATAAAGTGCCAATGGCCACTCTATCCTCTCTTGAGTAAAGACCCCTTGTATGCTAAAATTGTGAAGTTCATAGAGGTGATTCCAAGGTTCCTATTGCAAAAAAGTTACTTTATATTAGGTATGAGCTTGTTTGGCTTGATGTATGCTAGTAATCCAAGGGGGACTCACACAATTCATTCTTAGGAAGACTTAGACAATTTTAAACTTCTTGAAATATACAAGTGATTTCGTAATGAAAAAATCTCTGAAATGTTCCAATGAAAAATGTTGAAAGTAAAGAGAATGAGGGTTGAGAGATTCTATTTTAATCCTAAGAACCTGAAAGATAATGACTACGCATGTGAAATCAGTTACGTTTTATTTCATGAAATCAACTACACAAATAAGGTTATGTTTCCAAAGGTTGTGTTAAGAATTTTCACAACATCAATGAACACCATTTTGAAGAACAATGTGCATTTGATGTTTGAAGTTAAGCAAACACATAAAAGGCTCAAACTAGCCATACATTGCACATAGAAGTCATCTATTTGCTAATGGCATGAGCATAATGTTGCTTCCCTAAATTTTGTTGCTAAAAATCTCTTCCCATTCTTATGTTGCTTCCTAAATTTTGTGCATAATGTTTGGGAACATGGAAATATTCTCCCTATCATCTTCTGAGAAGGAATTCATGCATCAGTGCCTCTTTGCGAACAATGCTTTGGCTATATTGAGGATTCTTTCCTAGATGTTCTTGATCACTTTCCTCAATCGAGTTCATTCTCCAATTGATTTATCAAATAATTCCTTCCTTGTGATCACTACACCATACCATTGTGGAAAGTCATATGCCTCATTTTCTCTTATTACTTCACCATCAATTGATACTTTCCTAGGAATTTCAATAAATACCTCCAAGTGTGGAATGGTCTCATCCTAGTGAATATGTGTATCCTCCCACACCTAATCTACCTATTGTATTTTGCCAAGGATAGTCAAAGGTCTTTCATACATTTGTGCTAAATCCTCTATGAACTTACAAGCAACATCATGGACATTCATCGCCCACTTTTTGGTGCCTTGAGTGATTTTCCTAAAGGCTATCAACCGATTCCTTTGGAAGACATGTACCTAGAACAAATGTTTGATCTTCCTACCTAATTCGATATATTAGGCATCTTAGGTATCCACACAAAGATTTGTTCTTGCTTTTCAATCGTTGGTATTTTTCTTCCATCTTCATTCGTTCTTTCAGTGCCTGGGTGGAACCATCAAAATCTTCCATCACTCGTACCTTGGTCACATATCCCAAGTCAATTGTTGTTACATCATATTCTTTTGAAGCAATTTCATCCTTGGCCTAATCAAAACAATCCTTGGTACTACACATGCAAAATTTTGGATCCTATCTCATCCTTGGTGATTTTGGAGAATTTCTCTGCCTTCCTTTTCTCTACTAGCTAGTTTATTCAACTTAGAAACTCCTCTAACTCTAGTACGGGATCAATCTCTTCCACATGATCCCTCTTCATTCTCTCCCTTCTTTCCAGAGTGGTTGCTTGTTGACCATGCACTTATAATTGTTCCTTCTCTCGTATTATTTTCTCATCAAATTCTTCATCAGGAATGAGAATTTCTAGATTTCCCAAATCTTCAACTAACATTGTGTTGAAGCATCCTTAAATGTGAAGATTTGTATTTGAATGAATTTCTTGCTTTTCATTCCTTTTTTGGGTAAATTCTCTAAAAGCATTAACACTTCGCTACTCTTGCTGTAATTTACTTCTTGTGCAAAGAACAACTTCTTGTACACTTGAGGGATTTCTCGGTGATTGTCATGTTGCCTCTAGCTCGTCTTTTCTATGGAAGACCTTCACTTGGAAAATCTTGCCTTTTCTTTGATTGCAACTCCTAGGTAGTGCTCTTCTCTATTCCACGTTCTACTTTTTCTTGTGAATTCTTTCCTTCTTCTGCTCCAAGTTCTGATGACTCCTTGATTATACCATCACGAGACTCCCAATCCCCCGTTGAGTCATAAGTTAGGTGAGCATCCTTGCTTTCAAATTGTTGATGTGCCACTAAATCCACCATTTTGAGAATTTTGACTTGCTTGGGTAATCTATCAAATCCATAAATTCAAGTGTAGACCAATTGTGGGGTTGAATGGACTTATTTTTCTCCTTCTTGAAATCAGGACTATGTTTGAATCCTCTTCTACTTGATTTAGAACTAGATGGATTTTGTATATTCTAATCGTCTTGAGTGGGTATTCTAGAAGAAATTCTCCTCCTAATTTCACAATCATCTTTAGCATTTGACTAGTAGTCCTCAAGGTGCATCATGTACCATACTTCCTACCAACCACCATTCTTATTCTATCGTAGGGGTCAAAATCTGACCTTGTATATTATGAGAGACAGTAAAATAGTGATGGTTATAGTTTATCAAAATTCCACCCTTCTTCAAGACTTTATTAAATTTTGTCAATTGGCTTGTTACCTCTAATAGCACTAGCTTATTAGTTAGGTATCTCAAAAGCCAATAGGGTTAAGAAGATAACTCTTAAAGTCAAATGTAACTAAACTTGGGAACTAGATGAACCAGAAGGCGAATCTTTCTATTGATTTCATTGCTCTAGTAACATTTGCGCGTAAATACCACCTTGAAGAGATCGAATAATATGCATGGTGAAGGCGTCATTGGCTTTCTAGAAATTAGTAGTGTTATACAAGTGCAACTTAAGGATAGCATTCGTACACCCTAAATTGTTCTGGATCACACCCTATGGGTACACCCTGAATTGTCCTAGATCACTCCCTATGGGTTCCTTGTACATCAGACCTTCATATCTCAACATTCTCACCAACTTGTAGACAATGTAGGAGCTCATATAAAAGGACTAGGAATGTCCCAAATCCCTCAATTATTCATCCGAATTGTTTCTAATTAAACTTGACCTATCAACGACCTTCACTCCATCCATCACTTTAATAAAGTGGAACATACGTGGCTCAAAGATGAATTATTGTGGGCATCCCATCACTCAATTCAACAACATCACAAGGTCACAATATTCCTTGTTGATAAGATAAATTTATTAATGTCCAAGATGAGACCACAAAGATGGTCTAGGGGACTAGAAAATAGCCACCAAGGCAACAACCAAAAAAGAAAACACAAAACAGTGTATGGGGAAAGAGGAAAACAAGAAAGAACCAACAAGAAGCCCAAAAGAGACGAACGGAGCACCAAGCACAACTACGCCTTCCTAGCCGAGAAGTGGTCCACAATAGAAGGATAAAGTCCAAGGCGAGAGAGGGTCTCGGGCCTTCTCAAGGAAGCAATGGAGGTGGGATTTTGCTGCCAAGTGTAGCCTCTACGAGACCTCACAAACTTGGTGCTTCTAAGCATAGAGGAACCAAGCAACTACTTCATGCCTTAGGTCGAAGACACATGCATGAAGGAGGTGATCAGCTGATCTGAAGCCTATCTCGACAAGATAAGCTACAATGTCTGGCACCGAAGCCGCATGGCCTCCTAGAGGTACAACGCAAGGCATCGCTGATTAGTCTAGTAGAAGAAAGAGGGCAAAGATCTGCAATCTTTGAACAAGCAATAAACCTCCCACTAATCTCATAGTAGGTGAGGCAGTGGAAAGTGTCTCATCTACTGCCAACCCCAAGGAACAAAGACGACAGGTCATGTCCACTCTATTAATATGGTGGCCTATCTAAATATGGAGCCTGTGCAAGCACACATTGAAAGAGCCCAAGGAGTTATGGAGGGTGTACGTCTAGTAGCAAGCGAGGTATTAGGGGCATATAATAGTCCCATCATGAATAACCATGAAGTTCTCAACATAAAAGACCATGCTCAACAGAGAGCCCCCAAGAGGTTACTCCAAGTTGTAATATATTGTTTGTAGATGTCAAGTTTGAAATGTTCATTCAACTCTTCCCAAGAATGAAGGAGGTGGACAAGAGCATCCCGTGAGAACTATAAGAGAGAAATAGTCAATCTAAATTTTAATCGAACCCAACAAGGCGGAGGCCTAGGCGTACCAAAAACAATTAAGAAACCAAACTAGATTGATGATAGCCCTTAGCCTAAAAGGATATGCCCCAAACTCGGCCAAAATAATGTTGTGGGGAGTAGATGGATGACACCCGACGATACGTTAAAGGAGCAACATTAGAACTCTTTGCATAGAAGCCCAATCTGACTCCACGAGAGAGAGACCCCAGACCACAAAACCATAAAGCATGTTTGGTCTGACTAGTGAGTCCAAGAGGGACATCTTAGATGTGGTGTCCTAGAAGTGGTGTCTAAAGCATTGTCTCTCAAGCATAGCCAAGGAGCCAAGCCTCTTATTCACCCTGAAGTGGGGACCAAAGAACTTGACCCCCAAATAGGTGTAGGGCAAAGCAATCTTGATCTCCTCCTCAAAAAAGAAGTGGAGATGAGAGGTCTTCAAAGTGGAGATGAGAGGTCTTCAAGCAGTTGAAGACCATCATCCAAGTCTTGCTTTGGTTCACAACCTACACAAGTCGCAAAAGGAAGCCAAACTATCAAGAAGTCGGTGGAGGGCATAAGAACCACATCATCAACAAAAAGTAGAATGAAGATCCAAACCTACTATAAGTAACAACTATCCCCAGGGAGCCAAAAAGTTTTGAAGAAAAGTCTCAAGCTCATCGATGTAGATGCCAAATAAAGTGGGAGAGACAGGGCAACCCTACTTCACCCCAATGGTGCTTTGAAAAGGATTCGAGAAGCTCTCGTTAGTCCTAATTTTTCCCACTACACACTCTTATAATCTCATGATAGTTGTCAAGAGAATCTTCAAGACCCCAATGTCTCTGAGGCTCTAGAAGAGAAAAACCTCCTCGATAATAGTCCCTAAAGTCAGGATGTGATCCATGGTCTAGAAGTTTGTTTGGAAGCCAGCTTGCCCCCTAGCCCAACACAGTAGTGTAGAGCTTGGCACAAGTGTACCCAATCACAATTGTCCTATAGTTGCCAAGGTCTAAAACTGACCCAGTCTTATGAATCAAATATATGATATGTCGTGACCAAGAGTCGGGGAAGCTAGTGCAAACCACCTTGTTAAAGAGCTGGGCCCAAAAGTTTAGTACCAAGCTTTAAGAGTTCTACTTGGAACACTTCCTCATCTGTTGTCCTACATTTGTTCATGAATCTGACTGCCTCACTAATTTTGGAGAAGGTGAAGAGATGACAGATGAGTGGGGGATGAGGTGAGGGAAGGGTAATCAGGGATATTGAAGAAAGTGAGATCTATGGGGCCAAGGAACTGTGGTCAAGAGTAGAAGGGGAAGGAGGGTGGTAGGGGAACAAAGTGGGCCAAAAGAGCTTGGGGAACTACAGGAAGAGGCACTGAGGGATCTACACTACATCGTGAAGAACAAGTGCTTCCTATGATGAAGAAAGAAACAATAAGAAAGTCTCAACTAGGTGAACAAGCAGGATGAGTGGAGAAGGCCAAGCGAACCAAACGGTTCAAGGACATGTATTCCTGCGCTTGGCGCAAGCATGTCAAACAAGCTGGAGGCATATTTGGGATCAATGGGGGGATCCTGGGGTAGAAGTCGCCTAATGTGGAGGATGAAAAGGTCATCATCACTATCAACGAAGCTAAAGGAAGTGGGGATGAGGGTCCACTCGAGGAAGGGGGTGGAAAGGGGATGGGAGATCCCAAGGGTATAGTTGAGGAGGACCTCAACTAGGGTAAGGCGAGGAGAAAGTGAAGCACCTGATGTAGGGAATGAAGGAAGGACAGGTGAGAGCATAGCCCACCATACTCACATCATGCAATGTGGCCAATAGGTGAAACCGTCAGACCCCAAAAAACAAGAGAGCCCACTTAGGATCACCAAGACTGAGGACTCACAATGTTGGAGCAAAAGACAGCCATATCTCCTAAGGTATCCCCCATTGTCCTCCAAAGAACGATGCAAAACTAGGATGCCCAAATTTGATTTGGTAGTACAAAATTGAAACAAAGATTATTAAATATTACAATTCCAATTGATTTTTCCTTGCCTTTGCCAATTTTTTTAGACTTTTCCTCTTCTAGAATTTCTTGACGCACTATATAGGTGAAGGAGGATTTTTCCTTTTGGGAGGAATCCTCCTCTCCTTGAGATTTGCACTCATGGAGGCCCTCTTTTGGCACATTTTGTCGAAAACATTTCGAGTTTGTGAAGAATCCTTCGTCATCGTTAATTCTCTTTCCTTGGCAAATTTGGGAGGTAGTGAAGGACTTTGGACTGTTTCCATGCCTTTGCGAAATTTTCTCACTTTAGTCTTTCACTTCAGCAGACTTGAATACAGATATTCTTAGTTTCTTTTGTATTCAAAGCTTACTTGTTGACAAAAAAGGACATACTAAAAATAATTAGCTAGTCCAAAATCAAAATTAGGCCAAATGGAGACACCGAGAAACTAGAAATAGTAAGTTTGTCCAAATGGAGACACAATGAAACCTACTAAAAATAACATGTTCATCAAAGTACTTAAAAACATCACTAGTAGACCTTTTGAAAGACGTATTTCCTTTCTACGGTCGAATTTCACTATCCCCTCAATCACAAGACTCACTCACTTAGAGTCTATAGGATAGAAACACTTAAGGCAACTGATGCTTGATTCCAAACATACCATAAATCATCAGTGCCCGTGAAGACTATTGAAACATTGGGAAATCGCACTAAACCACTAGCAGCTCAACAACAATGGACCAAGTGGACAAAAATGTAGGGGATCCCCATTTGCAATGGGGTGATGTGTGAAAAGGTCACAACAAATATCATGACAAACTCTTTCTTGGTTGACCACCAAGGATGCTATAAAACTTATATGCAAGGCAAAAAACTCATGAAAAGGCCTCAAGAAAGATATCCTCAAACATGTTAAAAAAATGTCTGACTTGTCAAAGGAATTGAGTAGTCAAAACCCATCCAACAAGCCTCCTATGACCACTACTCATTCCTAATAAAAAATGTGAAAGTGTTTCTATGGGCTTCATAATCAAGCTTCCTAAAGTACACCAAAAAAGATTGCATATACGTTGTGGTGGATCACCTTGCCAAATATGAACATTTCATGTGAATATCCATTGACTAAAAAGCTCCTTAGGTAGGCAAACATTAAATCTACAAGATTTTTACAAATATAGAAAATCACATCTTGGCACAAAACAAAACAATTAATTGTAGAAAAATGGGTCTGCAAGATTACTGAGTGCTAGTACACTCGCTATTTGCCTCCGCTTGTTGGTTGTTAGTTTCTTTGTTGTTGAGACAAATTTATTCGCTTATATCTTAATCCACTTTGTTAAAGGAATAAACTTGCCTCTAAGAAAGAGGAAAACCATATTGTTATACATAATCCCTTACATCTAACTGATTGCATTGACACTTCAGTTTAAGAAAAGCCTAACAAATTGATGGAAAGCAGTTCCCACATATATATCACATGATGCTCTAAGTTTTAAGCTTGTTAGCAAATGCACCTACGGATTTCTCAACTCTAATTTCTTACTTTTGAATTTGTAACTTTAATCCTTTTTGCATAAATTGATGGAATGAAAATCAAGGTATAATAAGGAATAGCTTATTGGATCAATTTATCATCATTAGAAATGTATTATGTAACACAATGTATTTCATAAATTTTCACCTTCTTTAAGTTATTTAGTCGTACAAATTATTATCCTTCGATTTATTTGTAGTTCAAAAATTCATATGTTAAATTTTTTTATTTAGATAGCCATCCTAACTAAAACCTGCAACCTTCTAACACTTGTCCCCAAAACTCAAAGAAACCCTACAAAAAGTTGGATAAATAGAAGCTTATGCCTCCTGTACGATATAAGTTATTCTTTTGCTGATTCTTAATGCAATCATATGTTGGTGTTCCCTTTTTCCCTTATTCAAGATTGTTGCTTTGCCATTATGGATTTGGGGTGCTAATTTCATACAGCAGCTCCTTGGGATTGGAGAAATCAATTCTGAATTTATACAATTGATGTTCATTGTGAGAAGCATAACCTTCAGATATAATCGTTGATACAGGGAATGCATGGCAGATATTGGACGGTAAAGGGTAGGGATTGCATTCTAAAAGAAGTTGTGATAAATTGGTGAGGTCCTCAAACGAGATAAGTTATCACTTCAAAACTGGTGGCAAAGCGTAGTAATTTCCTTCTAAAGGAATCAGTCAACAATTAGTGAGGTCCTCTGATGCAGCCAACTTTCGACCTGTGGACCACTCTTTGCCTTCTGCTCCTCTGTTCCAAGCTTCAGCTAACAATGTTCAATTTTCTCAGCACTCTTGTCATTGTGCTGACAGTGCCCAAATGGAGTTTCACTAGTAGCCCTCTCTTATGGTGGGCTTTCTAAGGACAGCATCACCTGGATAGTTGTCCATCAGTGCAGGAAAAATAGTTCTTCAAACCCACACTCTACACACAGCGATGAGTGCGTGTCCCTCCCACTCCCAAGAAGGGCTACTGGTCCTTGTGCTAGTGTACTGATTATTTTGTTTTTTGTGCTGTTAATAGGCCGTTGATGTTCTGTAAAAGCCAGCACCCCTGTTTTAGTAAAGGGCTACTGGTCTTTGTGCTAGTGTACTGATTATTTTGTTTTTTGTGCTGTTAATAGGCCGTTGATGTTCTGTAAAAGCCAGCACCCCTGTTTTAGTGTTGTTCTCTTTGACACCTTCAGGCTGTGGTTGTGTAAGGGCCAACCCACTTGTTAGGTTGTTGATTATAATAAAAAACAATTAGTGAGGTCCTCAACAGAAAACTACAATGACTTCAAAATTTGTGTCATTAACAACAGTATGAGCTGAAAATATATAGTTTCAAAGTGAAAGATTGACTAA
The DNA here is from genome assembly GCA_028749045.1 of Cupressus sempervirens. NCBI lineage: Eukaryota > Viridiplantae > Streptophyta > Pinopsida > Cupressales > Cupressaceae > Cupressus > Cupressus sempervirens. The sequence continues at coordinate 111,144,354 of CM053783.1, forward strand.
AGGAAACATCAGAATGCTAGTCATTGTGGCATGATCCCATGATACAGAGATTGATAACCATGCGAAATGTCAGCAGACTCTGCAGCATATGATAAAATATAGAATCTGTTAAAGTTGCTGTTTGTTATGCCAGAATAAATTATTAAATTTTATGAAGGTAAGTTATAATACAGAATTCATTTAGGTTTGTTATGTAGGCTGACTGTGGGCTAAAAATAGCCTATATGGACCGTGTCCAATAGCGTCAAGGTTAAAAAGATGTTAATGGCTGGCTAAATCTAATAAATATGTCTAATAATGCATAGATTTGGGTTGTTGATTGCAGACAAAATGGTATATCAAAACAATCATACATCAACCTATAAATAACAAATTACTATGTTCTTCCTGCTAAAGTCAGAATTTAAATTTTCAAGTCTCACATGAGTAATTTTGTAACTTCTAGAATGGTTATTGGTATTGAAATGCTTATTTCTACAGTAAAGAAAACATCAATATAGAGAGTTGAGAACAAACATTAACAAATAATTATGCAAACACATTACCTGTCATTTCTTGCCACTGCAAGTCCTGCTACTACTTCAGAAGAAAGTGCATATATAGGCCCATATGCATGATAGAAGTACTCACCCCCTAGTAAGTAACCCAAAGGTTCATACCTGTATTGAGTGTCGAAATATTTCTATTTAGTATAACTCGGCTAATTGTTACAAAATATTGAATTTGGTAAATAAGTTCAGGAATAATTAGTCCACAACAGCATTAGATTCAGAATTTTCAAAAAGTTGCAGATTAAAACAATTGTCATTCAAAATAAATGTTTATATCTTCTGTTTACCATTTCAACTTAGGATCAGTAATTACTGGACCCTTTTTCATGCATCCAATGTATGTCCGAGGAGAAGGACGCTCCTTTGCCAGAAGTGTTGCAAGACGGTCTAAAATTTAAAGGATAACAAATATACAGATTCAGGGTATAAACAAGAAAAAAATTGCACAAATTGATCTCCAGAATAAGTTTTGGGACTTCAAATTAAAAGTTCCAATTTGTAATTAAACAATTCATCCTCAGGGCTACCTGGCCGCAAGTAAATATCATCATCAGCTTTAACATAAAAATCAGCATCAAAAAGAGCATATGCCGCTTTAAAGAAAGCCAACCTGGAAAATCCAAAGCTCTATTTCAGTGTATTGAAGAACAAAGGTTCATCAAAGCAAAGCTGAAATTTCAAACTCATTCTAAGCTAGCACAGAATCTCACGTCTTATACGGAAGTTTAAGGTATTCCTCTTCAACATCTATAAGCATAAAGTCTTTGTATTTCTCAATCTCCTTGTCCAGTTCTGCCATTTCTTGCACATTTTTAGTTCGACCAATCACAAACCTGAAAGCCAAACCTGTTGCTTGCTCCAAGCTGCAAAACATGATTTTAACCTCACATCAAATATTCTCAAGATAGAAAAGAAACAGATATAGCAATATAATTCAGTAGGCACAAGACAAATGAAGAACACCGCCTGCAATAGAAAAAGGTACACCATCATGAGGTTGAAGCGAAGAAAAGAGATGCCAGGTTGAATTAATTATCTTATTTCATCCATAAGGAAATGATGCAAATATGTACATATTGTGAAAGAACCACAGAGAATAGAAGTCAGAAAACATATCACAGAGAGAGCACGGTACAACTCATTGCAGATCAGTACCAAAAAGAGAAGCAAAGAAATTCTCGCAGTCCATGACATCTGTGATCCCTTCGCGTCTAATCCTCAACAAGGAAACAAATAAAGGAAATAGACAGGCAGAATCAAGGATCTGAGTTTCGAGGGTGTCAAATCTTCATGAAATCCCTGACCCTCTGATTTGTGATTAATAAAAAGACAGACAAGGCTAACAGACAAGGAAAAGGGGGTTCCCCACTCACACAAGTGACTAAGTGAGATGTAAATTGTGAGGTTCAACACTTCCCAATGAAGATACATTTCACAGCCTTGTTCTCTGACTTTGTTTACTTCTCTTTTGAAATATGTGCATATGCCTTGCAATAAAAAAATCAGATACCTTATTGAAGGCTTGTGAACAATGTTATTCAGCATACACGTGCCAAATTTCCTATAAATTTTTGAAAAAGTCATTATGTAACCTTACCACCAAGATTTCCCATGTAACCACATTTATTTGAGGCATTTTGTCAAATGGTATGTGTGCCTTGTCTACGCAGCCTTTTTTACATGTGTTTTGACCAGGACAGTGGCAACAACATTTTAGATGTTTCCAAACAGTCGCTTTAAACCTAGCAATTTCCAATTTTGTGATAGTCGCTAGGACTTGTTTTAAAATAAATCGTGTCTAGCTTGGGAACTTTGTGTCCATTTGACCAGCTAGCTTTAGGTGTTTTTAATGTTTTTAATAAATATTGGAATAGATATTTCACATTGTTTAACATATCCATCCTTCCAGAAGAGAAACCAGAAAAGGCATCATTTTTTCAATAATATTTGTAACAACTGGCACTTTGATATTCTCCTATTTTTATCTCCATGTACTTGCAACACTATCTCCTAGTTTAATGGGATTAGTATTAATTACAGTAATCCATAAATCGCAACCATAAATTAAAAATAAAACAGCTTCAATCCCTTCCGAGGATTGTGAAAATATAGAAAATTGCAATATGATAGCAACTACAATTGAAGGAAAAATCTAATGGACATCATTTTTGCAATAGGTGAAAATATCTCACTCTAATCACCTCAACTTGAGAGTAGTCTTTTTCAAACAATCATGCTTTGTACTTCTTTGTACTTCAATCCAAACCAATATTTTTCTTTATTTGTAACCAACAAGTTTTCATCCTTTACAAAATGGTACTAGATCCCATATGTCTCATTCTTTTTTGTTGGCAACATTTTTTCATCCATATAGATATTCTAATATTATGCATCATTCATACTTGATGCCTCTTTTATATATTTTATATATCTACGTTCATCCATATTCAAATAAAAAATAAATTGCCACCCATCATGTGAATACCTTCAAGTGGTTGTCTATGTCTAGTAAACCTTCAAACAAAATGAGTTGGACGTTCTTCATCCTCTTTAGAGGATTCAAATCTAGATGGACTCTCCTTGATTTCTTGTCTATCTAGGTGTCTCAATTTATCTGTCTTAGGTGTAGAGGGAAGTTGAATCACATCATCTTTAGTTTGTTTTGGTTGCAATGTTATAAGAGGTTAACTTCTCTATAGATGAACAATTCTAGTACATATTACCATTTGTGCAAACCAAAGCTTATATTATTTACCACCATGATTGTTCCCAACAAAGATTCATTTCATAGCATTGCTCTCCAACTTCTTTTTTGAGCTTCTCTTTTTGCATATGTGTATATGCCTAAAACAACTCTAAGATGTCTTAGTCAAGGCTTATGACCTGACCATGCCTCCACCTATAAATTATTAAGTAGCAAGTGGTGGCAACAACTTCAGCTCAAAACTTCTGGTTTTGACTTGTGACACTCAATATACTAGAAAACCAAAAACTGCGAAAAACCACTGTGAGAATTATATTCATAATATAAATAGCTTGAATTACAATGTTTTAGAAACACTGCCAAGGAGCTATTGTACTTGGAAAAGATGCACAATTAGCACTCCCTGCCTTAGAGCAAGATACCACAGACTTGCACAAGTGAAACTCATTGTCTCAAGACAAGATACAAAAGACTACAAGTAGACCCACTGTCATCCAATGACATCATAAATAATATTTCTGTGGTCTGCAATATATAGTATTTGCTAATCTACATGCTTGATTCCTGCTGATTTGTAAACTGATCTCTTTTTTATCAGTACTACACTTTGGGAAGTTATCAAGTAGACATATTTGCATTCTTGTGTAGTTGATTTTTTTGGTACTACTTAAGGATGGACGGGTTTTGAATATAAAGTATCACAGAAGGGTAGGTTTCTACTTTAAATCTACCCGTCAATAGTAAGCCCAAATTGTTAATCATTGGTAAATATTACTATTTGATTATTTATTTATTCCTCTCTGCCACATGATATTGATGCATTAGCATTTCATTACATGTGTTGAATGTTAGATATATTATGGTACACTAGATTCCATGACTCCTGCCAGTTTGGATTGCACGGCATCCTCATGCAGGATCAGATATTCTTGATTCAAAACAATTTTTCATCTGAGGCTTACGTACTCGGACAGTTCTGCCATAATCTAAAGCTTCTTCTCTATTCTTCTTTTATTTAATAAGTCGGTTCAATATGTGTGTATTTTTAGTATTTGGTTAATTTTATTATTCTGGAGGTTCATATACTTGTTGTGTCCTCAAGTGGCCTAATATTAAAATAACCTTACCAATAGAGGATTTATGTGAGTAGTTGGCAGATATTTGGCTGTACTTTTCACCCGCTAATGGGTTTCCTCATTGTAAATCATTTTCATTCTGTGATTGCTGACTCTCATTTCCTTGCAATTCTGAGTTGAAGTCTCGCTAGCAAATTCTGATATTTGTGTCCTTTATTATCTGTATGCTGCTGAGTATTGTATGAGCTAACCATCCTAGTTTACAGATCAGTGATCAGATAAATGAACAAAACATCAGGATTGTCTTCGTCCAAGACAACCAAATCAGCAGATACAGTAAGACCAGCAGCAGTTTCATTAGTGATGTATTTCTCTATTTTGAATCCTTTTTTTAAAACTCTCCTACATGGTTCGCTATTTCTTTTAATTGTGTTTATATTGTTACTGTAAGCAACCAGTAAATGGAACCCAAGAACAACCTGGATCAGAATGAGTAACCCCATCAAATTTTTTGGCATTTTAGGGGTGACACTTTTCAAAACAGAGTAATGCATGCTTTCATTGAGTTGTACACTACCTGGATTTTCTGCAATTTTTGAATGGGATTATTTTGAGCTATAACAGCAAATTGAAGACGCCATATAAACCATCTTTAAGTTTTAGGTTAATCTTTATCCAAAATTAAGGACATCTTCCCTGTCACCAAGGAAGAGCAGAGTTAAAAATTGCACAACTACATTTCAGATAAGGATCACAAGTTTTCTTGTAGGCAAATTTATCAGTAAGAATCATCCATTGTTCATTACAGAACTGCATCGAATGTTTTCTAAGAAAACCCATACGATGTGTTTGACAGCTTAGTGATGGGTCCTGTTGCAGCAAGAGAAGAATGAAATCATAACTTGTGGTTCTATGTTGCAGTCGATCACAAGAGACATCACATGAATATTATTACATTTAACACCATTTTCTTGCATCCAATCATTCTAGTCGATAAGAGGAAACTTTATTTTGATATAAACTGCTTTGTTACCAGTTCAGCTTCGGGGACATGTGCAGGTACGAGAAGTCAGTACATGGCTATGTGATACGTGAAAAAAAAAAATTAGGGTTTGAGGTATGTGTGGGTACGTGTTTACGTGTGTATACAAAAAAATAAGAGAAATATGCAGAATTCTTAAACTAAATAATTTCATAATATACTACTTGATCATTGATCAATGCCAAATGCCAACTGATAGTGCAAAATATTTGAATAAGCATATACATACCCAGCAGGTACCCACAGATCTAGCCATACTGGGTGCATACCCGAACCCAGCACAGGGCCTGAGGGTATGAACCCAGTAACTATGAAAGTGATCTTAGAATAAGCTTAGGCAACAGAATATCATTAAATTGATTTGTTATATGGTTAGCAAATCATACATGACAATTTATTAGAAAGAGAAAAACAAAGAAAACTACCATCATTATAGTAAACTAGCCTGAATATTGCCACATCCTTGAAGCTACAAATATTTTTTGCACTTCTGAAAATAATTATCTTATTAGTTGCAGCGGACAAAGAAAAGATCATATCTCTGGTCGTACAGAAGTTTTATAAAATGAACGTGAAAAGCTAGAACAGAATTTGTCTTTCATGAAATTAACTTTCTCAAAGCTGTTCAGCAATTCAGATAAAAAATTATGTGGAGAAGAATTTGAGTGAGAAATCAATGCAGCTGGAAGAGTCAACCTTGAAAATGAACACTCTAACCAAAAAATTATAAAGAACACATTTTCTAAACATCCTTGAGAGATCTACAAGATTTGTAAGACAGTGAAACATGTATAGAATTCACAAAAGATTTATGCAGCTTATATGACACTCACATCATTGATGTAAAAACGTCAGCTGTCATTTATATCAAATCTTTCTGCAAGACACTTGTAAACTATCAATACTCATTTTCGTCAACTTATGATCCAGGTGGATCTCAAAGACCTCAAAAATTCAACTCCTTCAGAATCTCCCAAAAATTTTATCAATGCATAGAGCACAACAAAACATTCCTGACACAATTTGAAGCATGTCAAAAGGAGTCTGTTTGCTCAAGACATGCTCAGTCAAAGGTTTGGTCAAACAAACAAAACAAAGGTTGCCCAAAAAGGTAAATATTTGACTCTCTCAAAATAGATCAAAAATGGTCTCAAATTGAAGAGCTTTCTAACACATTTTGATTGGATGAAATCCAAGTTCATATGCAAAAGTTATGGCCAGTTAAAGTTTTGTGGTCAAAGGAGGACAAGGTGGACGGTGTTGACATCAGCATCCCAATCAGCAAAGTCAGCCAGTCAAAATTAACATGTGGCAAGCTCACAATGACATGGCATTTTTAGATGATCAAGATAGTGACAGGGCAATGCACTATTGGTCCAATCAAAGTGTGACACATATCAGATACTAAACATGACACTTGTTGCCACGTGGCACCCTGGTAGCCAATAAGGCAGTTCTTTCTTTCAAAATATTTTTATGGGTTTCAAACCCATAAACTCCATTTTCCTACTTATTTTCTCTACCATCACACCATGCATGCGCTTACCATTGGCGGTAAATTGTATTTGTTCTTAGCACATAAGACAAAACATAGATAAGACAAAAGAGGTAGGCACCTGTTTTGAACCACCAACCTCCCTTCTCTTAATAATCTCCCTTGCCATTAAACCACTTGCAGCGGCCTTGATAAATGTACTTACACTATTTTACTTAGTATGCCAATTTTGGCTATTAAGGTCAAAGCATGGGGACCACATGGTGAACTAACTCCCAAGAATCCATTTTGTGCAATCAAAGGATAGGGTGCCATGATATTCATGATTTTTAAGAAGGTTATTTTAGTTTGATTATAACATCCTATTAATTATATGGCCAATATGAATGATTGAAATCAATTTCAATTTATCGGATCACTAAATTGAGGAAGGGGTTACTTTATTTTGTGAGGCTTATATTTATATAAGCTAAGAAGGGTATTTTTTCAATAAATATGGTGGTTGGTTAGTTTTGAATCAAATATGGTAAAAATGGTGTATAAAAGGGAGTCATTTTCCTTTGCAAAGACAATTTATTCTGGGAGAATTTTGGTGAAGGAATGACACTTGGAGAAGTCTTTGTAATCCAAGAGACAAGAATTTGGGAGAGAATGCTCTAGAGAATTAACTGGTCTCATAAAATAAGATGAAAACTTAGAGCTTTCTTGAGAGGATTGTTCCCGACTTTATGTCGTTATTGTAAAGACTGAATGCCTATTGTATTCATATGCTCTTGTTGAGAGAGAGAGTTGCAGTTTTGTTGCTTAGCATTGTAAATGTGACAAAGGAGCTAGGCACGAACATGTTGCTAGCAAGTTCCTGTCATCGCAGTGTAGAAGCAGGAAGCAGATTGTAACTCCATAGAAGATCATGATGATGTAAGAGTTTTGCTTCATAATAATGGCATCGATCTTGCAAGTTTGAAGATCTAAAGATGTAGCCAGAGTCTGGTGAACTCCAAAATCAAATCCTTTGTCTCTTGTTCTTTCTGATGCATGTTTTTGTCTACTTAGTTTTTTTTTTTTTTTTGGCATTCCGAAGTATTATTTGATCAGTTCACAAGCAACATCTGTATCGATCTTCGTTTCAATTCTGTATCTTGGTGAATCTAAAAAATTGTAAGTGATTCATAATAAGGAGTTTACAGATAAACTTCACCCTTTTCTTGCTTTAATAATAAGCACAAAGTGTCCTTATCTGTATCATTTTCCATCTCTCTATTTGAGGTGCAGGATGAGGAAACCTTTACTTGAACTGAGATAGTGTAGCAATCTTGTGCATGGAAATTCAATCTGGGAGGATCGAAATTCTCAATATTACAATTCTATTCTAAGGTGTATTCATAATCAAGAGTTTAACTCTAATTTTCAATAGAATGAGCAAACATAACTCTTTCCTGAGTAACTACCATATTTGTTTACCCAGTGCAAACTTGCCAGGCTGCCATTAATCCTCAGCTAGTTGAATTACACTTGTCTCAAAATCTCATAACTAATTATGCTGGCTTTAACCTTATTTTTAAATTGTTAAGTTTCTGTAGATTAAGGGTACGGAGTATAAGTCTGGCTATTGTCCTACTGAACTTTACATATAAAATTGTTTTGGTCCCATTGTGTTAGATCTTTATCATGAACTTTCCTGCAATTAAATTTTTAGCTATTAATTATTGTTATCAAGAAGCTGATTAGTTAAATTTCAAATTAGTGCTGTTTAGGTTCAGCATCAATCTTTCAACTGTATTTTAGGACTTTCTTTTTGTTGGTATTCATTTTTCTTTTTCCAGCCGTACAACCAGTTAAGGTTCTAATTTGGACAGTTTGGCTAAAATAACTTATTTAAACTTAAAATTTGTATTTAAGCACCATGCCTTTGATAGTTTGTTTTTGTTTTATTAATGCTTGCCTCTAATATTGGAAAATTAACTGCAAGAATCATGAGTAGCCTGTGAGTCTGAATCCCGCTAACGGTCAGGATAAACGTTCACAAATAGGCATCCATTGCAAACTTTTTAAATAAATTTTATGGGTTTTCTTGCTTATTATCATTGTGGATCTCCAGTGCTTTGCTTATTTAGTGCCAATCCACAGATATTTCTAACTTTAATATTCATCATCCAAGCAAATCATCCCTTGAGATTGTGAACATGTTAAAAACTTAAAAGTATAATCCCATCAATAGGTGAAAGAAGCTGAAAGAAACTAAAAAGGAACACAAACTTCTCAACAACGAATCTGTACCCAGTCAACCAGGATGAGTTCAAGTGATAGTATTAGGGGCAAGGGCATTAACAATGGAGCCCCAAGTTCAAATTCCAGAAAATCAGTTGAAGAGATGAAATTGAGTAAAATACAGCATCAAAACTCACAGGGCATGTTGTCCCTTAATGGATGAGGCTGGATTCAAATCTCTGGCGAATTCAGTAGAGAGATATCCCTCAGCTGTGGCATAATAACCAGTGTTTACTAACTACAAGTCCTGAGTGAATTCTACCATGAAGATGTTGATCAATAGTTGTGTCTAAGCTAAAGATCTGTTTAATACAACATCCCATGTGAATTTGATACAAGCAATATCTTCAGTCCTGTTTGCTCGTGTTATTCCTGCATCCAATCTAATGTTACAGGTTTTAAGCCATTATACATTGTGGTTGGCAATTTATAATTGCTACAGCTAGCTTCATTTGTTGTCATTAATAGTTAGCATCCGGAAATGTAACAGTTTATATTCAGAAAGGATGTTGAAGGATGTTGTTCAGCTCCATCACTAATATTTTAATTTTATACTAGGATTCTGTGAATTTTACTTTCCCAGCTGATTTTGCATCTCTAGATGGAGAAAAGGTTCTAATTATAAATCAATTAGCTTATTTTTGTAACTTTTCTCAAGACACTAAAAATTTGATAACAATAATCAATCATTGCCACATGACTTCTTGGCCTTAATGATGGCTCGGCAGAGAAACCAAAACATCGGTAATTGCATTGCTACGAAGACAGATCCAGGAGCGTTTAATATAGCATTAGACTACTAAACCCTAGGGCTTCTGGACAGATCACTCATTCGATCGGGAGAATTAGGATTGAAACAAAGGAAAAATTAAAAACAAGAGAGATTAATTAATTCAGCGTAATTGAAAATAAATCCAAAACAACGGCAAGACATTTTCCCCGACCTGATTAAGCCGTCCGGATCGGACGGCAGCCATGTTTCCCGCAAAGCTTTCCGGCGCTCTTTAGAACCAAATCCGGTCTGAATTCCGACGACGCCCAAAACCTTGTGTTTGGCCTCTTCCTCCAATTGACTCAAACCCCCAGGCCACGCCGCATATCTGGCATTAGCCCCTCCCAGATGAAGGCTTCTCAGCGTGTCCTCCGCATTGCCGCATCTGAATTTATATACAGGTCTCCCTCTTATCAGTGCAAATAGGCCAAACGAAATGCCTATGATGCCCGCGCACAGGCAAAAGACTGAAAAGTGAGGGCTGCAAGATCTCTGCTGCAACCGTGATTTATATTTTCCGTTTTGAAACAGTGGGAGAAATTTGGACGCCATTTTTATCTAAGCCGTCTGGTTTTTCTCACCTTCATTGCTTTCCCGATTTGACGATTACACTGATTTTGATTATAGAGTTTTATCTTCAGCAGTTCGTTTGGTGAACGTTGGAGGAGTTTGATTCAGTCCCAAGCTTCCTTTTGATCCCAATTTCGAAGGGACAGGAATAATATGTTGGATCTTGATTTTATCTGCACATGTTTTTGTTGCTTTAAAAACAAATTCAATGGCAGGGTGAATCTAGAGATAATCGCTGCGCTCTTATTTTTAAGTCGGATGTCACTTCCTCGGGGAAAAAGAAAATTAATTAATTAATTTTTTATATTGGAAGTCACTTCCTCGAATTTCAGTGGAACTCAAAACAAAAAGTTTGAGCAAATCAAAAGTGGTCTATTGAAGTTGAATGGTTCATAAAGAGCCTACAAGGATCAAATCTTGTTGAGTGCAAAGGTCCAATATCATAAGGGATGAGGCCACGATTGAGCAAATCAAAAGTGATCTATTGTCCAAAGGCCCTGGGTTAGAAGTGAAGTTGAATGGTTCATAAAGAGTCTATAGAGATCAAATCTTGCTAAGTGCAAATACCCAATATCATAAGGGATGAGGCCAGGATTGTGCCCTGTGTGATTTTGACAGCATGGATGCCCCTCACCCATGTATGCAATATCTACTTTATTAAATAACAAATACAATGTATTATAATCATGCACTTGTTTTCATTGAGAATAGGATAGAGACAAAATACTAGCATGCAATGTGTATACTTGCAACCAAATCTTTTTGGTCAACCCTTATCAAGGAGCTAGCCTCCTCTACCTCAACCACACCCCTATCTTTGCATCAACTTCCCATTTCGCTCAAGATATAATCAGTAGGTTAGTCAATTTAAATCATAACCAAAAAATTTAATTGCATATATTTTGTTGCACTTTTAATTTTCAATATTTCTATTTAACATGTTCCAAGGTAAATCATAGTCATCATGAGAACATAATAACATAATCAACACAAGATATATCATCATAATATCATCATCATATGACGCGAGGATAAAAGTAAGGTCGAAATACATATCGTCTAACATGTCTAATCATAGACATAATGACTTGGGTAGGAAACTCTTGACCAAGTCAACAAAAATTAAAGAAAGTCTAACAATATTTAGGAATATTTCATACATGGGCTCTAAGTTAATTAGGAATAACTTAGAGCCCATGATTTTGACAACATGGATGCCCCTCACTACTTGGCTCTAAGTTGAAGAACAATATCCTCCTTTTTGACACTTATGTCATGGGTGGTACATGAATAGTGTGTTTGTCCAAAAATGTTTGATGGACCTCCTTTATAATCTTGAGTGTTGCATTCTAATTATTACACACTACCTCTAGATATTGAATTTGAACATCTAGCTCGACAGCAAGGTCTACTAGGCCTTCATAAGTCGAAAGATGAGAATCTTTCTTCATCAATGTTTCAAAAAAGGCTAGTTCCTTGTGCAACGCCTCCATGTGTGGGGATCAACATGGCTTGAATACTTATCAAGGGAGCCCTAATATTTACATCTTGTGGATGTAATGCAGCTAGTTGACCTTGAGTAGATAACAATCTTTGAAAATGAGTCTGGCTTTGACCAAGAGACAACTTAAGAATGTTACTTGTAGTCTTTAGATCTCCTTGTAGTCAATCAATATCCCTTTATCCTTCTTGTGTGAATAAATTCACACCAAAAAGCTTTGGGTATAGAGAAAATATATTCTCTAACACCTTCTTTACATTCTCCATCTTGGTTGCTAAGTCAACCTATCTTAGTGCAATGGCACTAGAAATCTTTTCATTGACCTTTGTTTAAAACCTTTTCTTAGACCATTCTAGAAGTTTGGTAATTGTATCCAGGTATAATCTTATCAACCATATTCACTAGTTGCGCAATAATAGGTTTTTCCTCATTAGGTGTTGGGAGGCTAAATGCATCAAGAAATATTTCTCTAATGTCATAGAGAACTTGTCTTTGCTTTTGCTCCCTTTTGAGTAACTCTTGGTGCTTCTTTCTTGCTAGAGCTTCCTGTAATATGCTCATTTCTTCTATGGTGATTGTTGCAAGATCAAACTTTGGAAGTTCAATCACCTCATCCAAGTTGACATCTCCATAAGACATGCCTTCTCCAACCTTAGATGTATCAGGACTAGGCCTTGATGATTGCAATGGTGTAGCATCTACACTCGGCCTATGAAGAGTTTGACAAGGAATAGGGGATGTAGAGATCGGTAGGGTAACCAATGTTTGAATTGCTATTTGTTCCTTTGGTTGTGTAGTCAAAATTGACTCTTCAGTCCCATCCTTCTCCTTCTCTATGTTTTCTTGTTCACCTTGTATCTGTAAGATAGGTGTAGGACTGCCTTCCTAGCCTATATGGACTTGTGTCCTATCCTACTCAACTGTCAATATTTCTTGCATTGAAGCATTTGGCACTAATTTGTTGACATATGATGTCAATGTGTCATTCACTTGATATACCACATTGGGCATTGAAACATGTGTGTCAATGGTGACACCCTATAGTGCTTTTGTACCTTTTGTATATGTAGATGTAAGGGGTACACTAGATGTGTCATTTGTCTTCTCCCCTATTAAGACCTTGTCAATCTCATCTATGCTAACTAATACATAATTAGTGCATAATTTTGTAGCTAAAATAGAATCTGGTGTTATCCTTTTCAAATCATCCTTTGTCAAAGGATTGATGTTCAGCACTGTGTTATTAGAAACATCCTTTATCTTTATTGTATCTTGTTGGCTTGGTTGGTCCACTTGAGGGGGATTGACACTCGACATATGTACCTCAGGTACATTTTGATCTTGTAGCAACTCTTCTTTAGTTGTAGCCTCTTCATTTGCTTCCTTCATTGTGCCTCCCTCATGTTTATCTTTGACAAATTCATCCTTAGTAATCTCTACTACCTCTTGTTCATCTTTTTCTTCACCAACCTCCTTAGGTGCTTGTTCAATTGCCTTTTCTATTGTCAACCCATAGATGACTATCCATATCTAGGTGCTCTATTTGAAAACCTCTTCAATATTATTATGTAAGATATTAAAGGCTCTATATTTTGGAGCAAATCTCCCCTTGTATTTGTTTATGGCCTTATTCATTAATGACTTGTCCAAATTTGGCATTGCTCTGGCTAGAGTAGTCTCCCTTATATTTCTTTCAATTGTTAAACTATATCGCCACCTTTGCTCAACTCTGTCATATAGACTTTTAGGTAATGATTTGGCAATCTCAATAGGTGTGTTCTTAAATGTGGCCATTATCTTATATACAGATTCTTCCACCTTATTCATATCTAACTTCCCAAGTTTATCCAACTCAACACATGTGAACCCTAATAAATCTACATTATTCTTAATATTGTCACACGAGTTGTCTAAATCAGAAGAGGGATTGTGGCTTACCACATGGAATTGATTGTTGTCATCTGATTTTGTCCTCTCCTCATCTGATTCGGTTGGAGCTACATACTTTCTCCTATGTTTCTTCTTAGGCTCATCCTCCTTTGTGGCTACAATAACTCTTTTTCCTTTAGGCTTCTCAACTTCTTGAATCTCCTTTGCAGTTGCCCTTGTACTAACCCTATTGTTGGCTTCTATTGTGGTCTCTTCACAACTTTCTTTGGTTTACTCACTGCATGCTCCTTATCTTTCCTCTTCTTCTTTTCTGTAGGTTTAGGTGCTTCATTGACTTCTTCTGCCTCAACACCTTCATCATGTTCTACTTCTTCTTCTTCTTGGTCCTCTCCTTGACCTTGTGTAAGTTTAAGTGGGGCTTGGGTTGGTTGATCATCTTCACCATCCTCATCATATTCTTCTTCTTCCTCTCCCCATTCACCAAATCTTTCCTTTAGCTTCTTCACAATTTTCTTTTTCTTTCTAACCATAGAAGTTGTCTTCAAGTCTATTGTGTTTCTTGATTTGTCTTCCTCATAATTGCCAAATGAGGTTGCACTCTTGTCTTCTAATAGTGTTGTGATGGTTGTCGATGCCTCATTTACATTGATTTCATAGGGCAATGGTTTGAGCCATCTAACCCTTGGAACAACTACTTGTACATATGTATGATCAACATCAACTAGAAAATAAACATCATCATAATATTTCTCCACTAGTGACACTGGTATTCTCAGTCTCTATTTCATAAACTTCTTAAAGTCTTCAAAATAGCTTGTCATTACTATCTCAAAGTTGTCCCCAAGTTGCTCTATGAACTCTCCAATCTAAATCATAATAGACCTATTGGTCTTCCAAGCAACTTTTCCAAATGAAGGAAATGTATTCCACACATAAAAAAAATGCAAACTAATAGTGAACCAAATTTACATTGTGCACTCTTTGTCTTTCTTATGACCCCCAAGTTTTCTGATAACTGTTGGAGTTGTAACTCGGCAAGGTCATAAGAGTGATCCTTCTTCACTATCTTGTAGCCTAAATCTATAGCCATACAAGACACATTGTTCAATCTGCTAGATTGAAAGAACTTGTGAGCAATTATTCTCACTACAAATGCAATTAGGGGATCTAAAATTGTGTCTATGGTCATCCCTATTTTGTTCCATACAACCCTTGTATTCTTCTCAATTACCTCCTTAGCATCACTTGACATGGTCTTGGGTCTATCAAGGGTAGGATACCATGTACCTCATTGATCCTTTTTGTGATCTTGGTAGGGCCATTTTCCAACCATACAAAGTGATCATGTATTCTACTAAGTACTATATTAATCCATTCCATTTTGAATACATTTGGAAAATCTAGGGCATCGGTTAACCCTTTTCTCTCTACAATTTTTTTTTCCTCCTTCAACACTCCATCTACACATAGTTTTCCATATAAATCTCTAATTTCTATGTCTCCAATACTACCAACCTTACAAGTGTAACAACATCTTACATCTTGTATCATCAAAACCTATGGTGGTATCATTAATAATGCACCAGTAGGATATCCCTTGTATGCTATCTTAGGAATAGCTTGGAAGGGTGGTTGTTTAATCTCATTAAATATTAATTGAACATTCAAAACCTCTTTTCCTTCCTTCCTAACAGTAGTAGAAGAGCTAGATGCCATTTTAAATAACTAGGGTTTGCAATAATTTAAACAATGTAGCTCAGAACATGATAAATACCTTATGAATTTGATAAGTGGTAATGAGTAGCAGCTAAATCTAGTTAAAAATGCTTGAATCCTTCACCTTAGTTCACCTTATTCTCTTTGTGCTCTCTTCAATCTTGAATGAATGTAAATGAGTCAAAAATCGACTATATAACCCTTAAAACTTAGCAATAAATGCTCAATGCTTACACAATTGTAAGCTTGACTATCATAGAAATTTCAGCTCACTCAGCTTACACATGATTTCTACTACACTTAGAAACCATAGCGAGCTCAGCTAATACCATCACCCTTAATAGCTCGGCATCAACAAAAAATTTATTTTCACTCGACAACAACTGTGAAACTTTTCATGCTCGGCAACAACATGAAAACTAACAAAACTTATAGACTTCTTTTAGGTTCTAACCAATACGTTGCATCTTAATTCATGCATCTATAATCATTTTAGAACTTAGATTCTTGGAACTAATGTAAAATATATCATTGAAATATCAGTCCCACATACCTTTTGATTTCTTAGTTGGGGGTGTTGTGATCACCTGATCCATTAGATGAAGTGACCTCATCTGAACTCGATGTGCCATAATCTTCCTTTTTCTTCCATGTCTTGTTCATCTGCACTTTGATTTTATCAACATCAACCTTCTCTTTGCCTTTATTGAATTCATTGCTTGGTGCTTTTGACCTTGTTGGACAGTTTCTGCTGATGTGACCAATCTTCAAGCAGCTAAAACATGTAGTTTGATTCAACCACCTATTGTAATCACTTCTAAAATGAGTTCTAATACAATTCTCAACAAAATGTCAATACTCTTGACAATAGTGACAACTATACCTTGTATTGTAATCTCAATTGTAGGATTTTCCATTGTATTGTCCCTTTGTCTACTTTTTTGATGTCCACTTGGCATTAGATCTGCATTCATATGCTTTATGTCCATACTTTTGACAATTGTGGCAATATCCTTCAAATCTGTGTGTACTTGATGTCCTTGCTTGTTGCACTTATGATAGCAACTCATAAACTTCTACTTGGGGTTTTAATTTGCATTGTTGTTCTTGCAAACATTTGTTGTATGACCTATCTTTCCACAATTATGACAAGTGGGTTTGTAGTTCTTACCTTTGTTGTTTCTTTGTTCACCACTTTTAAATGATTCTCCTTCCTCAGTACTTGTGTATCCCAATCTAGTAGCATCATTGTTAGATCTAAGAGATCTCATCAATTTCTCAAAGTATTTGATGCCTTCACTACACTTGTTGAAACTTTTAGCAAATTCTTTTTCTCTTCTTAGATCATTTCTTAGTTGTTCATTCTATAACTTCAGGGTTGTGATCTCAATGTCCTTACCATTCAATTCATGATTGGAAATCATCACTTGATTCATTATTTCCAGTTACATTTTAGCAATCCTTTGTACCTCGGATGTCTTCTCTTCTAGTCTGTTGGTTGATATTCTTTTGTCATCGTCAATCATGACTTTGTCTTCCTTAGCTTTCTTTTTCTACTCGATCACCTCACATAGCAATATTGATTGGACTTCTTGTCTTATCTTAATATTTCTGACCTCTTCAGTTAGGGCACCATTCTTTTCCATTAGATCTGCAACTGTTGCATCAAATTCACTTGAGTTTCCATCTGCAAACAATTCAGTAGTGTTTTCCTCTTGGTAATGTGTGTAATTCTCCTCAATAGTTATCTCTTTCCTTCTCTTTAATGAGTGCTTCAACTCATCTCGTGCTTAATCCAACTGATGTAGGGAAAGATGGATTTCAAACTTCTAATTCTTAATGGCTTCCCAACTTGTAGACTTCCATCTTTAAGATCTTTCCTCAAAGCCATAAAGCTTTCCTTTCCAAAGAACAAGACTTTGATGCCAAATGTTGGAAATAACAATAGGGAAAGTAAACTCTAGAGGGGGGGCGGTGAGTCAATACTTCAAAACTCTAACCATTAAAACATTCACCACACATCCATCTCACAATTTGCATGTAAATTGAAATACCAAACTAAGCATATTCATACATAGCATGAAAACAATGAAACACATATGAAACAAGATATTTGGTTGCCCAAAAACCCTCCAATGAGAAGCTAAAATTGGGGTAGGGATGACACCCACAAATCTTCACTACTGCAGGTGTAAAGTTGATTCAATGAAGGTTACAATTGTTTGATCATAAACTATGATCTACCCTGTGAAAGGTCTACCATTTTAAAGGCTTATAAAGGCTGTTAGGTCTTACCCTATTAAAGGATTTCAACACCCTATTAAAAGTGTTGTTGGTTAAAGGAATTCAACTTACAATGAAGTAAGCACCTCATTAAAGAATTTTAAAAAGCCTGATAGGACTACTTGGTTAAGAGATTTTTACTAATTCACCTGTTAGAATGTTTCAACCTTGATCCTTTGGTTAGCACCTCTCTGCTAGATATCAGATCATCTCTTTCCTAATGTATACTTGATTCTCTCTGATCAAATTTATCACTTATGTCCTCTCTCTACTTTCCTCTGTTCTCTCTAACTAATTCTACAATTCATATCCTTTCTCACAACTCCTTAGTCACCATGAATACTCTATCTATATATGGAAACTTCTCTCTCCACTCATAAACTCTTTAGGTTTTGCCTTCCTTAAGAAGACTTAGGTGACCTAAGGTTAGGTAGGAATCAATGACTATGATTCACTTATTTTTCCACTTAATTCATCCCTTTATTTGATTGGCTACATGTACTACATAGGGATCTCAATGTAGATTCATTCATAATTGCAAAGCAATCCTTAAGTCGGCCCAAAAATAGTTTACATAAGAGTGTGTGCCATTACAAACAACTATGTCCAAAAATGTTTACTTAGCACTTGAAGCCTCTAATGCTTGGCATCCACTAGATCTTCAATGTTGTAACACGGCCTTTGAATGACTCAATATCCACAATTCACTTAGCATTTAAATCACTCGACATGTATTAGCTTTCTTGTCACTGGAGTGATGCGATACTAACTGTTTGCTCAACACATACTATATATCTTGTTCAACATGCACTATTTGACAACTTATGCTCGACATACACTACTTACTTGGCATGTAATAAGTATTGTTAAGTAATGACTTAAGTGTATTGTCACTCATATGTCAAAACAAAAATGAGATCAACAATTTCTTTGGATATGATGTATAGTAGATGGAAAAAGAAGGAAAAATGTAGAGCAAAGGATAAAAGAAAATTGACGTGAGAGAGGAAAACAAACTTCAGGATGAGAGAGAGATCTTCCTTATATTCTCAGGTTCCTTTAATACTTTTGTTATTTTCCCATATGAACCAAAGGTTTTCATTTTGATCATCCAAAATTTAGACTTTTAGCAAATGTATGAAATCAATGTTTGAAATATTAGATTTAGAACTTGTATAGGGGTTATTTTTACTATTATTTATTTATAAAGAATAAATTTGAATTGAATAGTGGTTTAATGAATTGTTATATTTTCACAACTTTAATATTCAAAGATGCATTTCACACTAAATTGATAGGGTCAAACTTATGAGAGAGATTAATTTTTACCATGGTAAAGTTTTGTTGCATATGACTAAGTGCACATCGTCCTAGTAGTCATAGCTCTACACATCTTGTATCTTTATTTCTTTTTTGAGTTTATGTGAAAGAAGGCTCATTATTTATTTTAGTTTTTTAAATCCCATATCTACCAATGTGTATGACCTCTTATATGCTTGTTGCAACACTCCAAATTAATAGTCTAGTCAATTCATTTAACAAGAGCCACTAATGGGGCTCAAAATTCAGGTTTAGGAGATTGATTTTAAACACCATAGGTCATGGCATCTTTAAAATAGTCCTTTGTTTATAAATTTCTCTTTTATATTTCTATAATTTCATCATTTCTTCTTTAGTTTTTCAATTTTTTCCCTTGCATATATGGTATCATTGACTCGTTTTATTTTTTCTACTATCTCAAAATCATCTAGGGACGTGGATATCCAAACATTTTGAACAAATGATAGCTACATAAGTATTTGGATATATATCATAGAATCAATTATCACACCTACATTTGACCCAAGCTATCATTTGTTCAACACTCCCTCAAATATAGGGAAGACAAAGTTGTAACCAAGTATAGATCACAACAAAAGGCTCATCTATTATGAGAAAAGATATCACCTTATTCACGATATCAAAAGATATAATATGCTCAAGAAGATCAAGTCACGAGACATTCTTCATAAAATATCCAAATTATGGCATGTGCTCTAACATCAAGTCTCGTGATGTATACTGTAACAAGTCATGGTATGTCCATGAATATATTATCCACCATGATTTTTCTCTTAAGGATCATAATGATCTTCAATTGATATCAAGTCTCATGATATTTATCAAAATGTCCAAGAGATACTAACTATCATAACATGCTCATGTATATCAAGTCACATGATATCCATCATGATAGTGAGACCAATCATTGTAAATTCATCAACTTACAATGTCAAATACAAGTGTTCATTTTCTAAAATATCACTACATTTCAATAATGTACACAAGGGGGCCATAGAGTCATGGAGTAACTTTACCATCTTGAAATGGATGCACTTTCCATTTAAGAACTTTTAGCACCCTTTCCATAATGCCTTTCTCAGACCCTGGATGTACATGTGCTCGATGTCCTCTTTTCCTTATCTTCTTCCACTTTTTTTCCTATTTCTTCTAGTAATTGCCTCTTCTTTCTATGGCACCTTTGACCTAAACTTTAGGACCAGGTCAACCCCAAGTCTACCTAGTCCAAGACTAGGTTGACCAAGTTGACCTAATTACCAATGATTTTAGGGCTTGGGGGCCAAAAGGCCTTAGGGGGTTTTATTGGTTTTATTGTGCTCTCCAATTGACTTGTATTTTTTTTTTCTTGAAAACTCATATACAAGGAGGCTTGGAGACTTCATTTTCATAATCAAGATATCAAATCTCTTTCTCATGCTCCCAAGTCAAGATTTTTTGGCAGTTTGGCTAGGATGATATAGGTTTTTCATTTATGATAACATATACCTTCTATGAAGAAGGGAAAACATTGTATCAAGTTTTGGGTACTTGAACTTAGAACATTATCTAAGTATAATTCAGGAGAACTATGAACAATCGTGCATTTTGCTTTAGTACAGTTTACAGGAAGTAATTGAGCTTATGCGTAGTTGACTAAATGAAGAATATGATGGAATAAGCATGTGTCTAAGAGTGCTTAAGAATATTCGTTGTATGGATAGAGTTATGGCAAGTTTTATAGGTACATATGATGTAGGTGGAACAAAGAAGATAACATAATAAAGGTATTTTGGTTAAGTCCTTGTTTTAGTTTACCAAAACAATGACTTAACAAGGTTGGGATGACATCCTAGATGTTAACCTTGAATTAGCAAAAATAAATTTTATGTTTTGGAAAGCATGCAAGGTATTGAAGGCTAACTAGTTAAGAATATGGGTTTAAAGGAAGACACTTTTTGTTTGAAAAGAGTGTGGCATTGTAATTTAATGTTATAATTTTGTAATACACACTTTGTATAATTAGTATTGATACCACATGTAAGTGTACAACAATATAATTAGTTTTGTGAAGAGAGCTACAAAGAACAAATTAGATATTGAAGATATCAACACAGTCAAAAAGGTCAACACAATAAAAAAGGTTTTTGTATCTATACATTTTGTGTAAAGATTGTACTTATTGTATATGCATGTTTGAGTAGTGGGCTCAACTTACTACTTTTGTAATTTTAATATCAACTCCTAATAGGGTTGAGGCTTCTAACAAGGATAGATATACTATATAGATGTAATAGACTCCTAACAAGGTCAATATATTTCACAACATACTTTTGATTAGTGGATCATTTTTGGGTACCATCGCCACCAGGGTTTTCCCTAGGACAAGGTTTCTCTAGTTAAAAAATAATAATGTTATGAGTTGCATTATGTTACTATTGTGTTTACTTTTTAGTTTGATTATATATGTTGGTTTTAAGATTGTAAATAGTATCTGCAGTTGGGCAAATGTTTTTGGAACATTGATTCACCCTCACCCTCACAAGTATTCCATATTTCTAATAATTGGTATCATAGCTTTGTTATTTAGAGGAGACCTAATATCTTGAGTAAGATCACTATGGATATGAATCAGTTATAGAAGAACCTAAAAGAAGCTCTTGAGGAACTTATTATAATCTCAAAAGAAAGAGACAATCTAAAGATAAAACTTAAAGATGCACAAGATTTCATTCAGAATTTGAAGGAGTGGATTGAATCTACTAAATCCAAGAAGAAAGAGTCAAATGATCAGATTAAAGATAGTGATACACTTTATAATCTTAAGAAGGAGAGTGAGATTCTAAAGCATGAACTTGAGATCACAAATCTTAAGATGAGTTTGATGGAAGATGAGAAGAAAATTCAATTAGATTTGGGATATGAGAATGCAGATCTAAAATCCAAACTTACCAAGGTGACATCTAAACTTGAGACCACAAAGATACAATATACACAACTTGAGAAGTACAACACTATTATTAAAGGAGAGCTTATACAAGAAAAATAACATCTTGATAAGTTGTATTCTAGTACTGAGAAGCTTGTTGAGAAAATCATGGCACAAAGACCTATTTGTGATAAGACAAGAATTGGATATACTAAAGGAGAATCATCTAAAGGATCCAAAGTTACTTAGGAAACAAACCTAGTGAACCAACAACCTGAACAACAAGCAGATCTAAACAAGGAAGTACCAAATCAACCTGAACAAACTAAGAAGATGATGAAAAAATTTAATGGAATATTTTTTTATGCAATGAACTTGGTCATATGAAGAAGGACTACACAAGTAAGTATTCTAAACCCTTTTCTAATTATTATTATAATTGTTTTGCTTATGGACATAGAGCTAATAAATATAGGTAACTTAGATATAATAATATTAATAATAATAGAATATATCAAAGTACTAATCCTGCATCTAGTAGACCTACTGGAGCAAGAAATGGAGTTATGTGTTATAAGTGCAACAACTTTGGACATATTACTAGGGATTGCATATTACAAACTAATAAATTTGGACCTAGATATGGTAACAATGTAATAGCATGTCAAATTGGCAACAAAATGGGACACATGGAAAGATTTTATAGATTGAACAACATGAGAATACCAAGTATGAGGTCACAAAACATGAACTATAGAAGGAATGTAAGCAACAACATAAGAAGGAATGGAAAATGTAATGAAAGGTAGAAATAAAATGTAAAAGATCGAGTGGAAAACTTAAATGAAACATTTATTAAGGAAATGACACCTTCAAGTACACAAGTATGGGTTGAGAAGACAAATGACACATCTGAGAAGAAGTTGAAATCAGTTATAGTGGCTGACAAACCCTTATCAATTTAAGCAATCAATTCATTAAAGGAAACGAGGGATATTGCACTAGAAATTTATTAGACCTTGAAATGATGGGATAAAATTTTGTGCATTTAGGAGAAGCATGAAAATTATGTCTAGAAGATACAATCAACAACACATAAAATTCTAAGGTCATATGTGAGCTTGAGAAAGAAATTTGTCCTATTAGTTAAAGTATCAACTTTTTGAGTTTGCGCATTGGCACAATTAATGCAAGTACTATTTGTGGTAGATAAAAGGACTTGAATTGAAGTAATGAGTCATCATTAGAACAATTGGAGCCAAGAGAAACTTTTGGAGGATATTGAAGTGTGATTTGAAGGAAAATTGAAGTGTTTGTGAAGTAATTTAAGATATTTTAAGCTAAAGCCCTAGATTCACAATTTCAAGGCATTTATCCATGTTACTAAGGATCTACTATGAAGTAATTTGAAATTTGAAATGGATCATTATTTATTTCATGATATTATGGACAAACCTAGATATAATTTAGGAGAGGTTCAATTGCACAATTAGGAGATGACCCTGTTGGGGCATTCTCGCAAATGCAAAACAAAGTAGTAATTATAGAGGAAGTGCAATCTTACATACATTGTGAGTTTAAGACCACAAGAGATAATGATATTTCTAAGGAATTTGAAAGTATTTGCAAACAATACACGATTTTCAAGGATGAGTACAATCATTTAGGTCAACTCAAGATTGGACAAAATATATTCCACCATGAGTTTGACAATGAGGAATGGGGTAGAATCATCTTAAACATAATACATGACAACAAATTTTGGTTGGGAGATCCAGTTTTTGAAATCAAAAGTGACCTAATCCATGAGGTAAGTGGACTTAGCAATAAGGGAAGAATTCCAATCAATGAGAAAAATGTGAAGAAAATAGTGCTTGCAAACACAAAGACTAAATGGAATGGTATAGGCTTGATGTTGAACTTAATTTAACAAGATGATGTGAGATTTATAAGTAGAATCCTAGCCTATAGGATGAGTTAAAGCTCTAGAGAGGATGGATTCTCAATAGGATTTCTCAATGTTGCATATAAAATGTGTATTGATAAAATTGAAGTAAACCTATATGAGATTTTGAAGCAACAATCGTTTGACAACTTGAAGAGGATTAAGAAAAACAAGTGTATAGCCTTTAGATTTGGATCTTTAATTACATATCTTTTCTTTATTTTTATGAAAATATTTCCAAGTATGCCATAATCATAGCGGATTTCAGATACATGTACAATGGAACTATTGAGTTATTTCTATAGAAAAATGCCTAACGAGTATATGATTATGACTATAAACAATTTCATGAGATCATTCCAGACAAAAATGAAAAAATAGAGTAAGGATACCAAAGTCTATTGTTGAAAGGTATAAAACAGATTTGTTTTATGGTTGAAATTGACTAAACAAGCATGGAGGCAATTTTTCCTAGAGTAATGTTTATTGACCCATAGGGATATGAAGTGACTAAAACATAAATAATTGAGTATGCAACAAAATTGTTAAAATAAATATGAAGATGACGAGTGTGAAAAATGAGGCACTACAAAAGATAGATTGGTAGAAGCACATGAATAACAAACATCAAAGGTAGCCAAGAAATCAATGGACAAAGTTGAGGAAAATGTTCAAGGAGACAGAGATGACACATGAAGAATATGCAGAGGCAAAAAAAATAGCAACAGAGATGGAGGAAACATGCCAAAGAAATATTTTTCTACTGTAACCTTTATCTATTGCACCAAGTAGTCACCATCAGCAACACCTATTAGTGGTATTCCTATAGCAATTGATGTACAATAAAAAAGAGAGGAGGATTTAATAGTGAGAAGTGAAATGAGTTCACCTACAATGTCAAGAAGATCTACAAGAACCACACCATCAATGATGCTTGCACTTGTCAAGCAAGAAAAGGAGAAAGAGAAAAAACAAGAAATTTCATGTGAAAGATGAAAAAGGATTAAGGAAATGACCACTAGTCCAAGACCCAGTAAGAAACCAAAAGTTTTAATGACCTATGAGGGATAGAAGGCTACAATAGAAAAGAAAGATAACACACTAAGAAAGATGAGAGAGAAGATTTCTCCACCTCCCCCACAACCACAACCATAGCCACAACAAACACCTGAAGATTATATGGTTATGACTATAAAAAAAATTCATGAGATCATTTTGAACAGAAATGAAGAAATAGAGTAAGGATACCGAAGTCTATTGTTGAAAGGTATAAAAACAAAAAAAAAATTGTTTTATTGTTGAAATTGACAGAACATGCATGGAGACAATTGTGCCTAGAGTAATATTTGTTGACCCGTTGGGATATGAAGTGATTAAAATATAGATAATTGAGTATGAAATAGAATTGTTAAAAGAAATATGTAGATGACGAGTGTGAGAAATGGGGTGCTACAGAAGAAATATTGGTAGAAGCACATGAATTATAAACATCCAAGTCAACCAAGAAATCAATGGAAATAGTTGTGAGGAAAATGCTCAAGGAGATAGAGATGACACATGAAGAATATGTGGAGGCTAAAAAATAGCAACAGAAATGAAGAAAACATGCCAAAGTAATATTTTTCTAGCGTAACCTTTATCTATTGCACCAAGTAGTCCACCATCAACAACACCTATTAGTGTTATTCCCACAATAGTTGATGCACAATCAAAAAAAGAGGAAGATTTAATAGTGATAAGTGAAATGAGTTTGCCTACAATGTCAAGAAGATCTACAAGAACCACACCATCAATGACACTTTCACTTGTCAAGCAAGAAAAGGAGGAAGAGAAAAAATAAGAAATTTCACATAAAAGATAAAAAAAGGATTAAGGAAATGGCCACTAGTCCAAGACCTAGTAAGAAACCAAAAGTTTTAATAACCTATGAGGGAAAGAAGGCTACAATAGAAAAGAAATATGAGAGGGAAGATTTATCCACCTCCCCACAACCACAACCATAGCCACAACAAACACTTGAAGATTATATGGTTATGACTAAACAATTTCATGAGATCATTCTAGAAAGAAATGAAAAAATAGAGTAAGGATACCAAAGTCTATTGTTGAAAGGTATAAGAAACAAATTTGCTTTATGGTTGAAATTGACAAAACATGCATGGAGGCTATTATGCCTAGAGTAATGTTTGTTGACCTGCTGTTATATGAAGTGACTAAAACATAGATAATTGAGTATTCAATATAATTGTTAAAAGAAAGATGTAGATGACAAGTGTGATAAATGGGGCCCTATAGAAGAAAGATTGGTAGAAGCATATGAATTATAGACATCCAAGGCAACCAAGAAATCAATGGAAAAAGTTGTGAAGAAAATACTCAAGGAGACAGAGATGACATGTGAAGAATATGTGGAGGCAAAAAAATAGCAACAGAGATGAAGACAACATGTCAAAGCAATATTTTTCTAGTGTAACCTTTATCTACTTCACCAAGTAGTCCACCATCAACAACACGTATCAATGTTATTCCTATAATAGTTGATGTACAATCATAAAAAGAGAAAGATTTAATAGTGAGAAGTGAAATGAGTTCGCCTACAATGTCAAGAAGATCTACAAGAACCACACCATCAATGATGCTTGCACTTGTCAAGCAAGAAAAGGAGAAAGAGAAAAAACAAGAAATTTCATGTGAAAGATGAAAAAGGATTAAGGAAATGACCACTAGTCCAAGACCCAGTAAGAAACCAAAAGTTTTAATGACCTATGAGGGATAGAAGGCTATAATAGAAAAGAAAGATAACACACTAAGAAAGATGAGAGAGAAGATTTCTCCACCTCCCCCACAACCACAACCATAGCCACAACAAACACCTGAAGATTATATGGTTATGACTATAAAAAAAATTCATGAGATCATTCCAAACAAAAATGAAGAAATAGAGTAAGGATACTGAAGTCTATTGTTGAAAGGTATAAAAACAAAAAAAAAATTATTTTATTGTTGAAATTGACAGAACATGCATGGAGACAATTGTGCCTAGAGTAATATTTGTTGACCCGTTGGGATATGAAGTGATTAAAATATAGATAATTGAGTATGAAATAGAATTGTTAAAAGAAATATGTAGATGACGAGTGTGAGAAATGGGGTGCTATAGAAGAAATATTGGTAGAAGCACATGAATTATAAACATCCAAGTCAACCAAGAAATCAATGGAAATAGTTGTGAGGAAAATGCTCAAGGAGATAGAGATGACACATGAAGAATATGTGGAGGCTAAAAAATAGCAACAGAAATGAAGAAAACATGCCAAAGCAATATTTTTCTAGCGTAACCTTTATCTATTGCACCAAGTAGTCCACCATCAACAACACCTATTAGTGTTATTCCTACAATAGTTGATGCACAATCAAAAAAAGAGGAAGATTTAATAGTGATAAGTGAAATGAGTTTGCCTACAATGTCAAGAAGATCTACAAGAACCACACCATCAATGACACTTGCACTTGTCAAGCAAGAAAAGGAGGAAGAGAAAAAATAAGAAATTTCACGTAAAAGATAAAAAAGGATTAAGGAAATGGCCACTAGTCCAAGACCTAGTAAGAAACCAAAAGTTTTAATAACCTATGAGGGAAAGAAGGCTACAATAGAAAAGAAATATGAGAGGGAAGATTTATCCACCTCCCCACAACCACAACCATAGCCACAACAAACACCTGAAGATTATATGGTTATGACTAAACAATTTCATGAGATCATTCTAGAAAGAAATGAAAAAATAGAGTAAGGATACCAAAGTCTATTGTTGAAAGGTATAAGAAACAAATTTGCTTTATGGTTGAAATTGATAGAACATGCATGGAGGCTATTATGCCTAGAGTAATGTTTGTTGACCTGCTGGTATATGAAGTGACTAAAACATAGATAATTGAGTATTCAATATAATTGTTAAAAGAAAGATGTAGATGACAAGTGTGATAAATGGGGCACTATAGAAGAAAGATTGGTAGAAGCACATGAATTATAGACATCCAAGGCAACCAAGAAATCAATGGAAAAAGTTGTGAAGAAAATACTCAAGGAGACAGAGATGACACGTGAAGAATATGTGGAGGCAAAAAAATAGCAACAGAGATTAAGAAAACATGTCAAAGCAATATTTTTCTAGCGTAACCTTTATCTACTTCACCAAGTAGTCCACCATCAACAACATGTATTAATGTTATTCCTACAATAGTTGATGTACAATCATAAAAAGAGAAAGATTTAATAGTGAGAAGTGAAATGAGTTCACCTACAATGTCAAGAAGATCTACAAGAACCACACCATCAATGAGACTTGTACTTGTCAAGCAAGAAAAGGAGGAAGAGAAAAAATAAGAAATCTCATGTAAAAGACAAAAAGGATTAAGGAAATGGTCACTAGTCCAAGACCCAGTAAGAAACCAAAAGTTTTAATGACCTATGAGGGAAAAAAAAGGTTACAATAGAAAAGAAAGATAACACACCAAGAAAGATGAGAGGGCAGATTTCTCCACCTCCCCCACAACCACAACCATAACCACAAAAAACACCTAAAGATTATATGGTTATGACTATAAATAATTTCATGAGATCATTCCAGATAGAAATGAAAAAACAAAGTAAGGATACCAAAGTCTATTGTTGAAAGGTATAAGAAATAAATTTGTTTTATGGTTGAAACTGACAGAACATCCATGGAGGCAATTGTGCCTAGAGTAATGTTTGTTGACCTATTGGGATATGAAGTGACTAAAACATAGATAATTAAGTATGCAACATAATTGTTAAAATAAAGATGTAGATGACGAGTGTGAGAAATGAGGCACTACAGAAGAAAGATTGGCAGAAGCACATGAATTATAGACATCCAAGGTAGCCAAGAAATTAATGGAAAAAGTTGTGAGGAAAATGCTCAAGGAGACAAAGATGACACATGAAGAATATGTGGAGGCTAAAAAATAGCAACAGAGATGAAGGCAACATGCCAAAGCAACATTTTTCTAGTGTAACCTTTATCCATTGCACCAAGTAGTCCACCATCAACAACACCTATCAATGTCATTCCTACAATAGTTGATGAATAATCAGAAAAAGAGGAAGATTTAATAGTGATAAGTGAAATGAGTTTGCCTACAATGTCAAGAAGATCTACAAGAACCACACCATCAATGACACTTGCACTTGTCAAGCAAGAAAAGGAGGAACAAAAAAAAAAAGAAATTTTACCTAAAAGATAAAAAAGGATTAAGGAAATGGCCATTGGTCCAAGACCCAGTAAGAAACTGAAAGTTTTAATGACCTATGAGGGAAAAAAGGCTATAATAGAAAAGAAAGATAAGACACTAAGAAAGATGAGAGGGAAGATTTCTCCACCTCCCCCACAACCACAACCATAGCCACAACCACAACTACACTCATAGGAAACAAAGAGTAGTGAGAAGAAGAGAAAGAGTTGGAAACCTAAAATTGGCAAGATGAACCAAATGATAATTAGAGATGGAAATCTATCTCAATTGAACAAATACTATAATTTATATGATCCTATGTAGAAGAGGTAATTGAAGAATGCAGTCATCAAATACATGATAGACTTCAAGCAATTTTTTGTACATATTCATAGGGACATTCCAAAGGACTTATATAATAGATTGATTGAGAATGAACCAAGAATCAAGGAGGAGGACAAGAAAATAAGAGAGAAAAAAATTACAAGGTTTTGTGTTATTATGGATGATGAAGAAAAGTAAGAAATCTTGAAGAAAATTGCTCCATTGCTAAGAAATAAGAGAAGATCAATATTGTTAATGGGAGGAGTATATGATGACATTATTACATAGACAAAGGAGGCAATAATAAAGGGCATGATAGAGTTAGCGTTGTCAATAATAATAATAACTAAAGATGAACATGATGAAATTGGAATGGAAATAGATGATGCACCCAAAGTGAAATATGACACTATGATGACAGGGGGATCTACTGTCACCATTGATACAAGTAAAGACCCATTTGCTAGTATTAAAGATGATCCCTTTGTAGAAAAAGAGAAAGATGAAGTTGGTAATTTGGAGACAACCTATATTGTGGACTACACTAGTTTAGAGGATGAAGAGGAGAACAAGAGAAAAAAGGATTATGATGTTATGTGTAGTCAAGTAGTACCTATAAAACTATCTTTGGTGCCTACTCATGTGAGTGCAAAGTTTGAATAAATCGGTAGCTAGTCAAACATATTAGACAAAGTCACATCCAATGCTATATCCTTGAAAAAGATAGAGAAAGAAGAGGAAAAGAAAGAGGAGGATATGGAATACCCCTCCTTTAGTATCATTGTAGACCTCATTGTGAAAGTTCTATTTGACTCTTCTATGGACATGTTAGCCCTTAATTGATATTTTAAATGCAATAGTTTGTTATGTAGGATAATTGATTATATCACATAACAATGATTACTTGCAATGATGATGCTTTAATTGCTCTTAATTAGTGAGTGCAACTACCTTACTAACAATGACATATGATGTGTCTTTGAATGATGTTTGCCATACCTTTGTGATGATGATTTTCTTATGTTAGGAAATGATGATATTTATATTCATGCTTTATTAATTATACTTACCCCATACTTGCATGTGTATGGTGTGTGCGTGTTTGTTTTATATTTTTATTTGGTATGTCAAATATGGTTGAGGGAGGGAGTTGTACTCACGTACGAGCCAGAATCTACACGATGTACCACTCCCTGTCATTGCCTATTTAGTTTAGATATATATCATGTACATGCTCATCTTTTATGCAAGTTGCAGGTGCTGGGCATCAACTTCACTAAATTGCTAGAATGAGCGTGCCCTATCACAATAATTCAATGGTAGAATGAGGAAATAATGTTTAGGTTTTATCCTAGCCAAAGACTAATTATTTGTCCTGAGAAGGAGGATATTTATCTGACTGCCTACCATTTTGAAACCCGTGAGTTTTTCTTTGTGTGTGTTGTTTGATTTTGACTTTGGTCATTTTTACTCATGTTGCTTTTATGTGACTTTAACTATGTGATTTGTTTGTAAATGATATAATTATGATGCTTGGATTAATCTTATGACGTTCAAATTATTAAATATTATTTGATTTTAAAAGAAAATTAATAAAATATGATGTTGTTTAATTAATTGGAAATTAATTAAATATGTACTTTAATTTTAAAATAATAATTTAAAAATCTACATTGAAAATTTGGATAAAGAGAAATTGAAATATTAAAGATTTAATATTGATTTATTATAATTTTTTAATTAATAATAATTAAATTAGAGTTGTATTTTAATAATGGTCTTTAATTATTATTATTAATTGAAATAATAAATTATGATTCTAAAAGTGTCGTGCAAGATTAAAAAAAAGTGGAGAAAAGAAAGCAAATAATATTTTATATTAAAAGTGTTCTAAGTGTGCATGAAAAGATTTAATAAATTAAGTTATTTAATATTTAATTAAAAGTAAGTGATGTTTTGTATATTAAAAATTAGAAAATCATGGTTAGGGTTAGGGCTCTTTATTAGAGGCTTTTCGGTCATTTTAGAGAGAGACAATTTTTGGCTAGACCAATTGAACATAGAGTTAGAATTAACAGGTTTACAAAGAAGTTTATGATATTTTCGACATTGAAGTTAAAGAGTAAATTCAAAGCTTAGGAGAATTTTGGATCGTGTGTTTTGGGCTTGTGCTATCTTGAAAAGTTTACTAGTAGATTTGAGGTAGGGTTTGAGAACCTTGCAACTCTTTCATTTGAAAAGATAGTCTTCTTTGTGCTTATCATGTTGCTTTGTAGTGATTGTTAAAATTTATGAATAATTTTTATTTGTGAAAATTAAAAGAGAAATTACTTTTTGGGTTACATTATTTTTGAGAAATTAAAAAGAAGAAAATTTGTTGTTCTTGTGTAGAAAATTTCCATAAAGCTTAAATCTAGAAACTTTTATTTTAAAATTAAAAAACCATGTTGTATGAAATCTGTCAAAACTCTAAATTCTTCTTGAGAAAACTTGCATGCAAAATAATTAGAATTTTTGAATAATAATCCAATTTAGAGCTTGATTAAATGTCTTTGTAAATAATTTATAAAATGAAAACAAATTGAAAGTCAAAGATGAATTAGACATTGTCATCCAAAATAGAAGTTAAATCTAATATTGGAATAAAGTAAAATTGAGAAAATTATATGTGAAAATATATTTATGTATTTTATAAATAAAATAGAATATATTTATTGTGAAAAGTATTATGTTTATAGAAAATATATGTATAAAGATATACATGTAACTCAATGTACTTGTCCATGTAAATGAATGAATACAAATGAATATAATTATGCATGTGAAAATGAATAAATGAATGTTGGAAAAATTGATAGAATAATCATGCATGTTTAAAAGTAATCGGACATGAAAATAATGCATGCAAGTTAATTTTTATTTTATATATATTAAATTTTGAAATTATAAAAAATAAATTATTATTATTAATTTCAAATTTTTAAAAAATAATATATATATATATATTTTTATTGATAAAAGGCCAAGGCCTCGTTGATTATCTATATAAAAGAATGAAAAAATTATAAGGGCTATGTTTAAACAGGCACTGGTAGGAAAGAACAAAAAATAAAACCTCTATTCTTGCCCAAGACAAAAGTCATGTATTATTACAAAGAATAAAAGGGGCATACCCCAGTTTATATATCATATAGAAGAACATTCTTTACATAAGTTCATATAATTGAGTACTTTCAAAAGAAGAAGAAGAAGAAGATGTTTGATGAAATGGATAGATATCTTTCTCTTTCCTTCGTAAGTCCCTTATGTAGGATTGATTTGAGATTATGTTGTTATTGCAATCGTTTATGTGGTGAAATGTTATTTTTTAGTGAGAATTCCTCTTATTAGCTTTCATATCTTGCTGCAACTATAAGAAATTTACCACTTCATATGTAATGTTAGCACAAACATAACTAAAAATAGTCTTCACCCTAGATTTTCCTTTTATTGTGGTGTTGTCTTTCCATTCCTTAGCATGAAAAAGATGTTATTATAGTTTTGTCTAAGTTTTAGTAGTGGATGTTATGTTTCTGAGGTCCATTGATTATCTTAATAAAATCAAGGTTTGCATCTAATTTGTTCTATTATATTCATAGGAATTATTTTAGTTCCATCGTTGGATAATGTGTCTCTAAGTTAGGTTATCTCTAATAATGATTTGAATTTGAGACAAACTTTTCTATTTCTAGGATATTAAGAAAGATGCTAAGTTACTTAATAGGGTTGATAATTTGAGGTTTTAATTTCAATGATGAAATTGTGTTTAATTCCTCAGTGAGAAATAGGTGGACAAACATTCTTGATTATTTAAAGGCGGAAGATGCATTTTATATTTGAAACAATAGGGGGTATTTATGATTTTTTTAATTATGTAGTAGGTAGTTTCTCATTAATATTTATACTCTGAACTCCTAGATTGACCGACTTATCTTACTCAATATTTCCTTCATGATAAATATGTTGAATCCCTATGTCTTCAAATTTATGAATTAAGAGTAATTCATTTTCTAGTAACGACTTTAGTTTTTAATTAAGCACCTTCTTATTCCTGAGAGCATTTAGAGTAATTTGAGAATCCCCTTCTATGATTAATTTTGGCATTCCTAATTCTAAGCTAAGTCATAGTCCTTCAATTAGAGCTTCAAGTTTGGAATTATTATTTGAAGTGAGTCCTAGAGATTTAGCTCTCTTAGCTAACCATAATCCTTTATTTGAGTGAATGATACATCCTAGTCCTGCTCTTCCTAGGTTCCC
This sequence comes from Cupressus sempervirens, assembly GCA_028749045.1. Classification (NCBI taxonomy): domain Eukaryota; kingdom Viridiplantae; phylum Streptophyta; class Pinopsida; order Cupressales; family Cupressaceae; genus Cupressus; species Cupressus sempervirens. Next base: position 111,178,286 of record CM053783.1, read on the forward strand.
TCTAGTGGCTCCATCAAAATTGAGTTTTTCTCATCTGATTGGTGGAGGCTCCCATTTATAGTTTAGTCTAGATTTCTTATCAACTTTAGTGTATACCAATGGGGGGTTAATAAGCTTGTTCCAATTCTTTCTCATCTTTGCATCCCATTCAAAGAACAAAACTTCTTCTTTAACTGAGTTCTTGAGATGATTGTTAATGAATTCAATTATACAAGCCTCAACTTGATTTTGAAATGATCCCAAATTCATTTCTTCATTATGGAAAATCCTCCTATTCCTTTCCTTCCATATTTCACATAAGAGAATTGAAGGTAATATTTTCCACAAACCACTATAGATTTTTGATTGCCAATTTTTGGGCCAACTTAAAAAATTCTCCCAAAGGCTATTGGGAAGGGTTGAAAACCAACTAAGTTTGATGCAAATTTTTTTTAGAAAAGTTGCAATGAAAAATAGATGACTCATTATCTCTAAATCTTTTTTACAGAGTGGCATCTAGAAGGACCTCCATACCCCATTTTGGTGAATCTATTAACTGTGAGTATCCTCTCTTGCAAGGTTGCCCATAGGATAGGACCAACCTTAGGTAAAAACATGGGATCACAACATAGTTCTAGGAGAATTCTAGCTGATCCCATCTTTGTGAATTGATAATTAGTTCATATCCTTTATTAATAGTATAAACTCTTGATCTTGAGGCTCGCAGATTAGTTTGTCCTATCTCTTCTTGTTACTAACATCTCTTTGATTTATGAAGGAATTGAATTGTTATTTTTCAAGCTTTGATAATGCGGTTCCTTCTACTAATTTCCTTGTCCATTCTACATTTTGAGTACCATTTACTTTACATTTATAGTGACTAACCTACTTGTACCATGAATTGATCAATATATTTTTGATGTTGGTGGGAATATTATAAGAATCGAGAGGGGGAAGACCATTCCAAGAGTCTTTTGAAAATAAAGCTTCTCTTCCCTTTCCTACATCCAAAGTTAAGTTCTTGCCAATGAGAGGGCTACACTACATCACAAAATTTTAAGATTTTGACCCTTTAGGAGGGTTAATATTTATGAATAGATAAATGGGGGAAGATCTATCTAGATATTTCCTATAAAGAATTTGGGCTCATTTACTATTGTATTCATTATACATTCTCCAAACCAATTTAGCTCACAAGGCTTCATTTTGCCAACTAAGGTTCTTAATACCTAGGCCACCTTTATCTTTTGGTTTGCAAATATTATCTCCTTTAATCAATTATAGTTTCTTCTTATCATATGTACCTTTCCAAAATATATCCCTAAGTTGTGAATCTATTTTCCTCTTGACTCCTTTAGGTAGAGGTAAACATGACATTTGGTATATCTATTTGAATTATTTAGAATAACTAGGGGTGGGGGTGTGAATCAGTTATCCAAGGTCCAGATGTATAAATAAAACTTTTCACAGCTTAGTGAACCCATATCCATAAAACAATTTCATCATGAATGCATCCATTAGATTATGCAATCACTTAAAACTTATACGTTACTATCAAATCAATTTACAGAAAAGTAAACATGAAACATAACATATTCAATAACACATTTGACAAGATGATTTAACATGGAAACCCAATTTGGGAAAACCACCAGTGACATGCTACTCATTCTCACTCTTTTGAAGTGATGCCCTGTGAAAGGCCAACCCTATAAAAGGTTACAATGCACACTATTAAATGTGACCTAGTTAAAGGATTTCAATCACCCTATTAGGAGTGAGTCTTGTTAGAGGAATTTAGATCATTCACTTGGAATGTCACATGGTTAAAGGATTTACAAATGACTTTTAGGTCAACCTTAATCCAAAGGATTTACCCTATACTGATATAATTATTAGAAAGTGACAGTAAGGCTTTATCTGATAACAACTTACAACTCTATTTGTAGATTATAGATCTCTATTTTAGTCCTCCATTCTGCTTGGCTTTCACACAATTCAGCTCTGATAACTTGTTCACCCTTCAACAATCTATACTCTTAAGCCTTTTTTCTTAGCTTGACAATGCAAACTCTTCTCTTAGGTTATTGAATGAAGCAATACCCTAGACTCCTTGTCTTCCTTAGGTTCTCGAACATAACCAACCTTGCTTCTAACTAGCCATCTCTATCAATAGAGAATTATGATATTTTCTTGTTCATCCTCCATAGTCCAATTTAGGGTTAGGATAGATTAGGTAGGATTTAATGAATCTACCCCTTATTTCATTTCATTCCCTTCTAAAAACTTCTCCTTCAATCCTCTTTGAATTGACCTAAAATGGTTTATCATGAATTATGTACCACCAACTCATCAATCTTATCTTCTACATAGTTTACATAATCCAAGAAATCAAACTTGTCAGCTCAAATTCATCAAACTCTCGATCTTTTTCATAATGCTAACACTCGACATTAACTAGCTTATGATGCTCGGCACATACTACATTGCTCGACACCACTATACAATCACTTGGCATGAACTAAAGTTTAATGGTGTTCGACATCAACTAAAATTTACTCGGCATCAACTATTTCACTTGGGTTACACTAAAATTAACTTTTCTCAGCCCTAATTGATTTTTTGTTCGGCTTGCACTAACTTTTCTCAGCACCTACTATCCACTTGGTCAAGCTTGGCAACCAAGCTATGTTTAACTTGTTCTTCTAAACTTAATTAGTATAACCAACCTTTGTAACCTCAAGTAGATTATCAATGCACTATAATATCGTTGTCTTAACTAATTCTTGTACTCCTTTTCCATATCATAACTCAACCTTTCCTCTAGGTGCTATTGTTACCTCATTCGATCAAATCCTCTTCATCAATCAAATAAATGATAGTACTCAAATCATATAAGAAATTTTCTTACCAACAAATAGTAGGTTTGACATCAATGACAAAATAATAATTAAAACACATTTATCATACTATTATCAATTTGTTTTCAACAATCTCCCTCTTTGGCATTGATGGCAAACCAAATTGATCAACCAAACTGACTCGGTTTAAGTAGTAAGACCAACAAAATACCAAAAAGAAAATAATTCCTTGTATTGAAATCTCTCCCTCTATCAACAACTTTCATCTTCGAATAGGTTACAAAATTCTATTATGTTCTGATCAACAAACAATCAACTCATCCTTATGACTCCTGAATTGCTTCTTATATTTCCCTCTTACTAGGTAGATGTAATCAGTAGATACACTTTTTCTCTTAGCAGTCATAATTTCTCCCTCATATCGTGTGTTAGGATTTCTCCCTCTTTGATAATAATCTCTTAAGTTTCTATTCAATTTCCTTCTATATCTCCCTCTTTGACAATAATGCCAAAGACTCGTCATTTGAAATATGCAGATATGAATAGTTTCAATTTCTCCCTTGATCACCTTGCTTATGACTAATTTGTAAATCCAACTCTTTGATTACTTTAGACAACTCCTAAATTAAGTTCCACGACATCAATGTATAACATATGTCAATCAACTTGTTTGATGTAGGGCACACCTCATGTTTCTTAGATAGCCTTTGATAGGGGTATCACCCCTAGTTCACCTCTTAGATACTCATGAGCATCCTTAGGTAATGCTTTTGTGAAGATATCAACAATATTTTCTTTGGTGTTGACATATTCCATCTTCACTTCTTTATCTTGAATTAATTCTCTTAAGTAATGATACTTGATTGCAATGTGTTTAGTCTTTATATGCATCATAAGATTCTTTGATATATTTATAGCACTTGTATTATCACAATAAAGTATCACAGGTTCAACAATTTCCTTCTTCATACCTTTGAGTAGCTATTTGATCCATACAATGTTTGTACAATTTACTACAACAACATATTCAACTTTAGTAGTAGATTGAGAAATGTAGTTTTGTTTCTTGCTAGTCCATGTAACTAGCCTTTTGCCTAGGAAAAATGCTCCTCCACTGATGCTCTTTTTGTCATCAATATTTCCAGCCCAATCAACATCAGTATAGGCTTTCAATTCAAAATTTTCATTTTTCTTGTAGTATAGACCATACTCCTCTGTTCCTTTTAGATATCTCATTATTCTCTTTATAGACATCAAATGATTCTCCCTAGGATTAGCAAAGAATCTTGTAGCTATCCCTATAGATAATTCAATATCAGGTCTGCTATGTACTACATATTGTAATTTGCCAACCATAGACCTATATAATGTTTGATTCACCTCAGTTGAACCATCATTCTTTGACAATTTATATCTTGTCACCATAGGTGCACTTACTAGATTAGAATCCTCTAATCCAAAAAAATTTAGTATCTCCTTAACATACTTTCACTGAGTGATGTATATACCATATTTCATCTGATGTACTTGCAAACCCACAAAGAACTTGATCTCTCCAAACATAGACATCTCAAATTCTTGCTTCATTTCATTTTCAAAAACATTACATAAAGTATCTTGACCTCCAAATATGATATCATCAACAAACAATTTTAGATAACAAAATATTAGATAACAAAATACCTTTTCCTTTCTCTGTCTTCAAGAACATATTGCTATTATATGAAGTCCCTTTCCAATTAGTTTTCCATCAGTGTCATATATCTTAGCAATCTTGTTTTCAAACTCAACCTTACATACTAAATTATTTAGTTGTGACACACTCAACAAATTATAGTTAAGTTCTTTAACATAGTAAGTATTGTCACATAACATATTTTCTGTGAGCTTGATAGAACCTTTTCCTTTTATCAAACATGGTGCATCATTACCAAATCTTACGCTATTTCTGTCATAACAATTCAGGGTGATGAACTTACTTTTATCTCCAGTCATGTGATGTGAACATCCACTACCAATGATCCATCTATCATTTTTATTCACACAAGACGCAAGTGCAATTGCTACATCTTCATCAGATTCATCCTTCATTGCAACATACACCACTTCATCATCATAAATTTTAGATCCATATTTTGTTTCCTCTTTAGCAATGTAGCATGACTTCTTGCCTTTGTCTTTATAATCTTTGCTATCTTCATCTCGTCTACTTTTGTACTTGTCACCACCTTTGTAGTTCTTCTTCTCTGGATATCTAGCAACAATATGACCAACCTAATTGTAATTGAAAAAAATGATAAGTAGTTTACCTTAAAACTTTCCTTTACCTCTATGAAATCTCCTTGCCATTAGTGCTTCAAGTTGATCTACATCTTCTTCATCTATATCACTATCACTAGATACATATTTTCCTTTTTCTTCTACTTCTTCTCACTAGGTTCCTTCAATGACAACTTAGCTTTGAAAGCAGATTCCATATTTTTAGGTTTATAATTATCAAAGTTAGATAGCTCAAAAGCACAGAGCCTACCTACCAAACCTTCAATACTTAGGGTATTCCCTAATATACACCTTAGTTCTTGTATTGCATAAACTCTAATAACATATATAGGTAATAGTGTTCTCAAAACTTTTCTTATTATTGTATCATCATATGTTGTATAAGTAGCTCTTCTTATTGCATTAACAACATCTTTTATCCTTGAGCAATATTGAGAAATATTTTCACCTTCTTGCATTCTCATATCATAAAACTTACCTTTAAGACTCTCAAATTTGGCACTTAGAACATTCTTGTCACCTCCATAGATAGTGTGTAGAGCATCCCACATTTTCTTTGCATTGTCAAGACTTTTGATAACATCAAACTCAGCATAGCTTAGGAAGAGGTAGTCTCCAACATTGCTTGGTTGTGTTTTTTCTTCTTTTTTAGATCTTTAATAGTTAGGCCTCTAGCAGGATCAATATACTCAATAATAATGGTAGATTGTGCATGATCTCCAAATCCTCCAAGGTGTAGCTTCATTAGACTTGGCCATGCAAGAAAGTTATCTCTATTAAGCTTGGGTACTTCTCTTTTTAACATCTTGATCTTTGTGCTTCTAGTACCTTCAACTTAGTCCTCTTAAGTAGATGATTCTAATACCAATTATTGGAATTCTTTAGAATAACTGAGAGGGGGGTGGGGGGGGGTGTGAATCAGCTATCCAAGGTCCAAATGTATAAATAAAAATTTTCATAACTTAGTGAACTCATATTGATAAAACAGTTTCATCATGCATGCATCCATTAGATTATGCAATCACTTAAAACTTGTAGGTTACCGTCGAATCAATTTGTAGAAAAGTAAACATGAAACATAATAGATTCAAAATAATAAATTTGAAATAATGATTTAATGTGGAAATCCATTTTGGAAAAAACCACTAGTAACATGCTACTCATTCTCACTCTTTTGAAGTGATGCCCTATGAAAGGCCAACCCTATTAAAAGTTACAATGCACACTATTAAATGTGACCTCGTTAAAGGGTTTCAATCACCTTGTTAGGAGTGAGCCTTATTAGAGGACTTTAGATCATTCACTTGAAATGTCATCTGGTTAAAGGATTTAAAAATGATTGTTAGGTCAACCTTAATCCAAAAGATTTACCCTAGACTAATACAATTATTAGAAAGTAACAGTAAGGCTTGATCTGATAATAACTTACAACTCCATTTGCAAATTACATAACTCTATTTTAGTCCTCCATTCTTCTTGGCTTTCACACACTTCAGCTCTAATAGCTTGTTCACCCTTCACGCATCCATACTCTTAAGCCTTCTTGCTTAGCTTTCCAATGCAAACTCTTCTCGTAGGTCAATGAATGACACAATACCCTAGACTCCTTGTCTTCCTTAGGTTCTCGCACATAACCAACCTTGATTTTGACTAGTCATCTCTATAAATAGAGAATTAAGATATTTTGTCATTCATCCTCCATTGCCCAATTTAGGGTTAGGATAGATTAGGTAGGATTCAATGAATCTACCCCTTATTTCATTTCATTCCCTTTTATAAAATTCTCCTTCAATCCTCTTTGATTTCACCTAAAATAGTTTATCATAAATTTTATGCTATTAGCTCATCAATCTTATCTTCCATACGGTTCACATAATCCAAGAAATCAAACTTGTCAGCTTAGATTCATTCAATTCTCAATCTTTCTCATAATGTTGACACTCAACATTAACTGGCTTCTGATTCTTGACACATACTACATTTCTTGGCATCCACTATAAAATCTCTTGGCACAAACTAAAGTTTACTAGTGCTCAACATCAACTATTTCACTTGACTTACACTAAAATTGACTTTGCTCGGCTCTAACTAATTTTTTGCTCGGCTTGCACTAACTTTGCTCGACACTTACTATTTTCTCGGTCAAGCTTGGCAAACAATCTCTATTTAACTTCTTCTTCTAAACTTAATCCATATAACCAACGTTTGTAACCTCAAGTAGATTATCAATGCACTATAATATCACTGTCTTAGCTGATTCTTGTACTCCTTTTCCATATCATAACTCAACCTTTCCTCTAGGTTCTATTGTTACCTCATTTGATCAAATCCTCTTCATCAATCAAATAAATGATAGTACTCAAATCATATAAAATTTTGTCTTACCATCGAATAGAAGGCTTGGAATCAGTGACAAAACAATGATTGAAATGTATTTATCATACTTGTATCAATCTGTTTTCAATAATATTAGGATGGATGAGATAATTAATCTGCTTTTTGTGACTCGATCAGCTTTTGTGAGCCAATTCCCTTTCCGATTTCCAATTTTATTTCCCATTTTTTCTATGATATGTTCCCAAGATTTTCTATCTCTAGCTCCTTTTTCTATTGGCACACCTAGGTATTTGCATGGGAATGTTCCTTTCTTGAAGCCCATTTCTTTACGTATATTGTTTTCTAATTCAATGTTAGTATCTAAGAAGAATATTTCTGATTTTTCCATGTTGACCATTTGACCCAAGGATTCCACATATGTTTTGATTATAAGTTTATAAATTTTTAGCTTCCTCCACTTTAATCTCCGCTGAGAGAATTGTGTCGTCCGCAAATTGTTGATGTGTTATGTTAGCAATCCCGTCAATGATCGAGACTCTCTTAATTTTATTTTCTACTTGTGCCTTTTTAATTTCTCTACCAAAGGATTTTCCATAATTATGAAGAGAAAGGGAGATATTGGATTCCCTTGTCTAATTCCCCTAGAGATGTTGAAGAAGCCTTCTAGAGTACCATTTATGAGTATAGAGATTTTCAGAGTCAAGATGCAATTGAATATTTGGTTAGTCCATTGGTTTGAGAAACCAAAGGCTTCTAAAGTTTTACACATGAATGTCCAATCTACTTTATCATAGGCCTTGTGTATATCAAGTTTCATTAACATGCATGCTTCCTTGTTGGTTTGGACATAATGAATGAGTTCTTGAATGATGATTATTCCATCTAATATCAATCTATTTGGTATAAATCCTATTTGTTCTTCTGATATTAGTTTTGGTAATACCACTTTGAGTCTATTTTCCAGAGCCTTAGTTAAAAATTTATATATAGTGTTACATAATGCAACTGGCCAAAAATATCTCGGGGTCTTATAATTAGTTTTTTTGGGCATGAGTGCTAGGAAGGTGTTATTGATTTATGCCCCAAGTGGCTTCTATTGCTTGACATAAGTCTTCCCCCAGTTTCTGCTAGCATTTTTGGAAGAAGAAAGCTTGGAAGCCATCAGGTCCTGGAGATTTTTTTAGGTAGAGACTAAATAATGCATCCTTTATTTCTTGCATTGTGAATGGCTAATTTAAAAATGTATTGTCTTCGTGTGTAATTATCTTTGGAATTGAACTGAACATGGTGTTTGAGAAGGGACATTTGAGCTTTTATAATTGTATAAAAGGTTCGTATAATAATTAACAAAGGTTTTTGCTATTTATGTAGACATGTCAACCTGACTCCCTACATCATTTTTTATGCTTGTTATCTTATTTATGTTTCTATTGTTAATTGTGCTATTGTGAAAGAATTTAGTACTTTTGTCTCCCTTGGTTAGCCATTTTTATCTCGATTTTTGTTTACAAAAGATTCTTTATTTCCTAATATGTTCTCTTGTTTGGAAAATAATTCTTTTTCTTTTAAAAAACTTCTATTATTCATTTCATTCCTAACAATTTCTTCATTAAGATCTTTAAATTCTTCCTATATTTTGAGTTTATCTTGAAAGATATTGTTAAAGTGAGTTTTGTTCCATTTTTGCATATTTTCTTTTTAGAGTTTTAATTTAGAGACAAAACAAAACATCATAGATACCTAAAATATGCCTTCTTGCCACCATTGATTGATGTTACTCATAAAAATTTCATCCAAGAACCACATCTTTTCACATTTAAATGGATTCCTAGATGGCTTATGTTGATCCATTATTTCTAAGCTATCTAGATAATGATTAGAGCTCACATTTGGTAAAATTGTTGAGTTAATTACATGATTGAAGGTGTGCTGTGGTATTGGAATCTGGCACTTTCCTTTTCCAAGAGAAGTTTTTCTTCATTATTTTTTTTAATGAACTTATTGGGTGAATAAATTTCTCCAAGAAACCCTTTTTCTCTCTGTATTTCCTTGGTTTGTGCTATCCTATCTTCCCTTTTTTCTCCTACTTCTATTGCCCTTAATCTTTCCTCATGTTTTTCCTCCTACATATACCCTTTCTAATTATATCCTTTCAATTTCCTTTTCCCTGTCGTTATTTCTTTTCCAGATGTTCATGAGTGAAAAAAATTGCATAAAGATGAATCTTTGTTGATAGTTCTAAAGGATCTAGATCTGTTTATGTCCATCTTATCAATTCCTTCTATATGTTCATTGGATCCAATAATGTTTAGGTCATAAATGGAGTGATTCTTTATTAGTTTAAGAGGTTTTAGTTCTTCTATCCTATTTCCAAATTTATGAGGAATTTAGTGTTTTTAGAATGAAAATAGTTGATGTCCATACCTATTAACTCCCCAATGGAAGATCCTATCTATTTTAGGATTTTTATGTTATTAAGTTATGCTAGTAAGGATTGAATGGAGATCCATGTAGGCATTTGTGAATTTAAAATCAGGATTTTATTGAAATTTGGTTCCCATTTGAAAAATTTGATAGCATAGCCTTTGTAAAAACAATTTTGAAGTTGATAAAAAATTATTTCTAATTCTACCATCATGACAATGAATATAAATCACATGATGTGAAAATTTAGAGATACTTTCCTGCTCTTCCCAAAAAAAATTTAGCCATTTGATGAGTCAAGACTTTTTAGATTCAGATCCACCCCAATATGTATAAAGGCCTTTATTTTTGCATTCATACCATCTGGTTTCACTATGTGTGTTGCTAATGATGTGAGTGTTTACAAAAATTTTGTGTTTCACATATGCTCTACTAAGCGATAGATGATTATGTGATGTCTCTGTAGTGGAGCCGATTTTCTACCCTAGCGCAATAACATGCATTATTTTATTTCGAAAAATTTTCTTCTTGAAGTATGAGTGAATGATGAACCATTCTATATGGGGGGAGGTAGGAATTTCTATATGTGTTTCTATTGAGAGGTTTGGGCCTAAAATGGGGTCCTATAGGGAAAGAAGTATCAAATCTGGCTCTAGAGCAGGCTGGAGGCTTTCCTACTCTAGCAGTTTGTTCATCTAATGAAGGCTAAGTGGCTGATGGTATGTGGATGGGATTATTTTTCTTCATCCTATACATCACCATTATCCATCTCTTCTTTTTTTGATTGTTGCATTGTGTTCCATACCCATTCGATTATTAGCATGTGCATCTTCCAAGGGTTTGCTTGCTTGTGTATGTTCTCTGGTTTATACCAGCAAGGTCTAATTATTGCCTTGAGTATTTGGTTTTGGAATAGAAAGCTTCTTGCACATCAATTTGAGGCTTCAATTTTAAAGGGGCAACATGATCCTTGAATTCACCAATGTTATTGAGAACTTCAAATTGATTTATGAGTTGCAATGGAGGTTCGATAACCATTTTTTCTAATGTTAGTGCCAAAAAATGCCCAGATTTGATTTCTATACAGTTTGCAAATTAAGTCAGAATGAATGCTAAGGCAAATATAATATTAAAATCAATGACAAGCTATCATTTGCTAGATGACTAACGTTGGGAATAGAATGGGAAGAGATGGCTCCAATGTCGATTAGAGTGTGCCTATTGTTGCACATGTGAGTTAGAGTTGTGCTTGGTAGTCAAACACACAAATCACAAATTGCAAGCAAATTGTACCCCATTCATCAATGTATAATCAGAGAAGAGGCTAAAGGAATTGAATCAAATGGAAACAACTAGGGCATAGAAATTTGTGTCAAGAACAAATTTAATGTTTGTTTGAATCTAAGCCAAAACTATGAAAATATCCAATGTTTGGTCCTATTATACTTGAATGTTTATGCAAATCAAAGTGGTTCTTAATGAGCAATTTTCCTTGGTTCACAATGCATGTCAACCACCGTTTAGATTAGCATTAATATCACATATCACAGTACAAATGAAGCTCATGTTTTTTGTGCAAGAGCTTAGATGGTAAATTTGAGAATGGTGGCACTGAACTCAATGAGAGTGATGGTGTATATCTTGTCAGTGACCAGATTACACTAGCCTTTTATGGGCTATGAAGTCTTGACCAAGTTTTCACAGTTCTCAACAAGTACTATAAGAACCTAAACTAAATAATGTTATACAATATATTCATTTTGATCCTTGATCATGATTATTGATTTCATGATGATGTCGAACCTTTGCTCCTCCTCAAAATATTAAACTCTTTGTCGCATTACTTTAAAAAAATAGTATTATTTATTTGGGTATGTGTAAGATCATGGTCAACCAGACTATGGCCTTAGGTGGCAATGAAAAACAAGCAAATCAAGGTTATGCTAACCTGGCACATAATTTTAAAGTAGTTATGGGCTTTTATATCAAAATTTTGTAAGAAAAGAATTTGTAGGAAATTGAATGTAATTTCTAAACTACTAGGCCTTATATAGAGAAAAAATAATTTGATTTGTCAAAATTTTGGATTTTAATGAAGTACTACAAAAATTTCAGGGCAAAAATAAAAAGTAGGCGTATGTCTAACCACCTTAATCAAAATCAAATGATAATAATTTTTAGTATAATTCTAGATAAAAAAGTAGACTCATGGCTAGATGTGACACATAGTTTTGTGTATTTTTATTCCAAATAAATAATTAAATATGAATTTTCTACTATAACTTTTCCAGAATAAAAAAACTCATGTGTCTGACCACCTTAACTAGTCAAAAACTTTACCAAATTAATTCCCCCCCCCCTTATACTAGGTGAAGCATAGAATGTAACACAACTTTTGGATTTCAAAAATGTTATACTATTTGAAAGTTATAGCTAGTTTTCAATTAGTATGTCAATCAACACTTTATAGAAATCTTCATTAAAAATTAACTAATAAATACTTATCGAACTATAAATTTGAACACAATTATATCAATGGAATCTTGAGAGTGCTATTAAAAAACTCTTTTCATTTCATTGAATTTTGATGAAAATAATATTGTCAGATGGCTACTCGAAGTCTGAATGTCAGTGAAACCTTTGTCAAACACATTTTTTGAGTTGACCAAATAGGCTTGGTAAATACCAAGCCTAATTGGGTACCCAATTTCAAATTAGTACCCAATACTAGATCAGGTACTATTAGGTACCCAATATGAAATCGGGTACCTAAACCTTGGTGACCAAAATTCTTTTGAACATTCATAGCCCAGCCCAAATTTTGGAAAATTTGGAGGGAAACTACCCAAATTTTGGAGGGAAACCAAAATTTGGGAAGTGTGGGCATTATTATTGTTAATTATTATTATTATATATAGTAATATATATGATTATTATGATTATCATTATTAAATATAATATAGTAATATATAGTTATTATAATAATAATAATTATTAAGTATAATAGAGTAATATATATAATTATTATTATGATTATTATTAAATACAATATAGTAATAAATATGATTATTATTATAACTAAATATAATACAGTAATATATATGATAATAATTATTATTAAATATATATAGTAATATTATATGATTATTATTATTATTTTATATAGTAATATATATGATTATTATTGTTATATAATCTAGTAATATATTATTATTATATTAAAATATATAGTATTATATTATTATTAAATATAATATTGTCATGAAATGCATTGAAAGGGGTCATAGGTTATCCTATGACCCCTTTCGACGCATTTCATGACAGGGACATATGTTGTCATGAAATGTGTCCTTTTGACACATTCAAACCAACCAAATAGGGCCCTTAGGGACATGTTGTCATGAAATGCATCGAAAGGGGTCATAGGTTATCCTATGATCCCTTGTAACACATTTGAAACAACCAAATAGGTCCCTACAGGTCTTAGGGCCCCTAGGGACATACGTTGTCATGAAATGCATCAAAGGGGGTCATAGGTTATCCTATGAACCCTTTCGATGCATTCAAACCAACCAAATAGGTCCCTAGGGATCCTAGGGCCCCTAGGGACATGTTGTCATGAAATGCATCGAAAGGGGTCATAGGTTATCCTATGGCCCCTTTCAATGCATTCAAACCAACCAAATAGGTCCTTAGGGGTCCTAAGGCCCCTAGGGACATATGTTGTCATGAAATGCATAGAAATGGGTCATAGGATAACCTATGACCACTTTTGACACATTTTATGACATAACCTATGACCCCTTTCGATGCATTTGAACCAACCAAATGGGCCCTTAGGGACATATGTTGTCATGAAATGTGTCAAAAGGGGGTCATAGGTCCTTTTGATGCATTGAAACCAACCAAACAGGCCCCTACGGGTCGTAGGGCCCGTAGGGACATATGCTGTCATGAAATGCATCGAAAGGGGTCATAGGATATCCTATGACCCATTTTTACTCATTCAAACCAACCAAATGGGCCCCTAGGGACATATGTTGTCATGAAATACATCGAAAGGGGTCATAGGTTATCTTATGACCCCTTTCGATGCATTCCAACCAACCAAATGAGCCCCTTGGGGTCCTAGGGCCCCTAGGGACATATGTTGTCATGAAATGTGTCAAAAGGGGTCATAGGTTATCCTATGACCCCTTTCAACACATTCAAACCAATCAAATAGGCCCCTAGGGGCCCTAGAGACATATGTTGTCATGAAATGCATCAAAAAAGGTCACAGATTATCCTATGACTCCTTTGGACACATTCCAACCAACCAAATACACCCTTGGGGGTCCTATGGTCCCTAGGGACATATGTAGTCATGAAATGCATCAAAAGGGATCATAGGTTATCCTACGACCCCTTCCGACACATTCAAACCAACCAATAGGCCCCTAGGGGTCCTAGGGCTCCTAAGGATATATGTTGTCATAAAATGCATCGAAAGGGGTCATAGGTTATCCATGAAATGCATCAGTAGGTGTCATAGGTTATCCTATGACCCCTTTCAATGCATTCAAAACAACCAAATGGGTCCCTAGGGGTCCTAGGGCCCCTAGGAACATATATTGTCATGAAATGTGACAAAAGGGATCATAGGACAACCTATGACCCTTTTTGACCCATTCGAACCAACCAAATGGGCCCCTAGGGACATATGTTGTCATGAAATGCGATGAAAGGGGTCATAGGATAACCTATGACCCCTTTCGACCCATTCGAACCAACCAAATGGGCCCCTAGGGGTCTTAGGGCCCCTAGGAACATATGTTGTCATGAAATGCGTTGAAAAGGGTCATAGGATAACATATGACCCCTTGCGACGCATTAGGGACATATGTTGTCATGAAATGCATCAAAAGAGGTCATACATTATCCTATGACCTCTTTCAATGCATTCGAACCAACCAAATAGGTCCCTAGGGACATATGTTGTCATCAAATGCATTGAAAGACATTCAAACCAACCAAATAGGTCCCTAGGGGTCCTAGGGCCCCAAGGACATATGTTGTCATGAAATGTGTCAAAATGGGTCATAGGTCATCCTATGACCTCTTTCGATGCATTTGAACCAACCAAAATAGGTCCCTAGGTGTCCTAGGGCCCCTAAGGACATATGTTGTCATGAAATGCATTGAAAGGGACCATACGACACATTTCATCACAACATATGTCCCTAGGGGTCCTAGGGCCCCTAAGAACATATGTTATCATCAAATGCATCAAAAGGGGTCATAAGTTATCTTATGAACCTTTTTGGCGCATTTGAACCAACCAAATAGGTCCCTACGGGTCCTAGGGCCCCTAGGGACATATGTTGTCATCAAATGCATCAAAAGAGGTCATAAGATAACCTATGACTCCTTTCGACGCATTCGATTGAATCATATATAATATCTTATGAAATATAATAATAATAATCATATATACATATATTAATATATTATATTCACAGGTCATAATAATAATAATAATAATAATAATCATCATATATAATATCCTATTAAATATAATAATAATAATATATATTACTATATTATATTTAATAATAATAATAATATTATTCATAATAATAATTATATACAAATATTATATTTAATAATATACTAATATATAATAATGTACAAATTTGTTCACATTGCCCACACTTGCCAAATTTTGACTTCCCTCTAAAATTTGGGCATCCATTTCAGGTACTCGATATCATATCAGGTATCTAATTTGGGATCGAATACCCGATATGGGATCATGTACCCAAAATACTAGCATACATTTTTCAAAATATTCTTTATCACTGCAAACTCGACAATCACATTTTTTAAGGGCCATTTTTATGAATTTGGAGAAAAATGATTTTTTGGGGCCCATACAATTGAAAAAGGTTCTATAATGTATGATTAGGTGTCCAATATTGTATTTTGAATAGGGAGCAATAGTCGTCGAAAGGCTAAATGCAAAAAGAAGGTATCGAATTAAGATAATGTTGCATATAAGGAAAGGGACAAGGTAAATCACCGAAGGAAGATACAAGGTATGTTAAATGTGAGTCAAGTTGATGATGTATTGATCAAAGGTGAAATCATAGAGTCAGAGAATGAATATGTATAGTTGGGGAATGAAAATGAACTAATTGATAATGATAATGCTGAGATTGAAAATTTAGAGAACGAAAATTTGGAGAATGAAATTTTACCAATTCATAATGTAAATTGCATGATAAGAACATGAATGTTCTAGAACACCAAAATAGATAATTGAAATTGATGAAATGATTATTACCAATTTGGAAGGGAAAAAATCACAAAGAACTATTCGGTTATGGGCTTCAAGACTATATAAGATGTTTTTCAACCACAATATAGTGGTGGAGCAATGTCAACTTTTTATGCACTTATTAAAGATGCAAAAGATGAGACCTATGCTTCCTAAATTGAAGATTTGTGTCAATATAAAATTGGAAAGAAATGCCATTATTGTGAAGAATCTTTTCAGCGCTCTCAATAGCATTGGAAAATATAGCAGGGAGAAGGATAAGAGAATTGCTTAAAGAGTTATTACAACCTCTTTGGCAAGTCATCATTTGAGAGATGGTAGATATATGAGACAAACTTGTATTGACTTGAACCTAAATCATACTACTTTGAAAAGAACACTTAGTAGACAAGAGAGGATAGATGATCCTCTTCAAAATGAAACATGGGCTTTTGGTGGAAGACTTCCACATATTGATAAGAAGTTATCTGATGATGTAAAGGAAGAAATTACACAGTTTTGGCACTCTAGCTCAAGAGTATCACCCAATGCTAAAGACATGTTAAAGTTGAGAATTGGCATCAAAGACTGCATGCCACATCCTAAACATTATTTGGATGTATGTCAAACTATGTTCAAAGAATTTAGAGTCATCCAAGATTGCATATATCACAAAGGGCTCTTGAATCTTTGAAGCCATTTTATTATGTGTCACTTAAAATTTGAAATACATGTTATTGCAAATATCATGTCAAGTTTTCTATGCACCATGAACTATTATGCTTCATTCATTCTACTTTTCATAGTAAAGAAATGTTGGAGAATTGTGGTGTTAGTGGGCTTCCAAAATCATCAAGAGACTTGCTAGATCAATTTTTATGTCATAGAGTTGATGGTTGTTTCTTTTATAGAAATGCTTACTTAAATGAGAAGTGCTCAAAATGTGGTGGCTTATCCAAGTTTGACACATGTTTCCATTAGGGGTGCGAACAAGATCTTGGGAAGATAGTAGTAAAAAAAATGGTATATGAAATGGTGAAATACACATTGAAGAGTGGGGGTGAGGGCTCTAGATGTGAATTGGTTGCAAAATAAATTAGTGTGGCTAGTTTTATTTCAAATTTCAAGACAAATCTTTTCTACAAGTATGCAAGACATAGTCACAGGTCTTAGTGCTTGGATCAAAAATTTAGAATGTGTAAGGAGACTTTTCCCATTGGCACTATTATATGAGTTGTTGACTTTACTGAGCACTACGCATTGTAGCCTCAAAATGAGACACAATCTTGGTATTACAACTCCATTCAAATTGCTTTTTTTGTCCACATAACATATAGACATGCCCCTGATAGTGCGGAAGATAATTGGAAGATTATTAGAGAGTACCATTTTTATATGAGTGATGATAGCTCTCACTCTCATGAGTTTGTACAACATGGTTTCGAGAATTATTTTGATTTCTTATAAGAGTATGGCATTGCTATGGATAGACATATCATTTGGTCAGATAATTACAGAGCTCAATTCAAGAATGCTCGCATGTTTTATTGATTTTGTAGGATGCAATAGATAGGGGGGTACCTCATATTTGGAGTTATTTTAAGTCTAGCCATGGGAAAGGGGAACATGATGGAGCTGGGGCATGTGTGAAGAGAGCTCTAGTTAAGGAGCAATTGACAATTTCAGGAGCAAAGCTTCTTGATGCTCGTAGCATTGTTGATTGGTGTAGTTCAACATTATCATAAGAGGGGACTCTTGATTTAGTAGTATGCAGATTCTTTTGGTTGGTTAAGGAAGGGTCCATAGGTGATATATCAGATTGTGTTACATTGAGAGACTCATAAAAAATGCATTCATTTCGGAGCTCTGATTCTAGTACATGGACCATTTGGACATGACAACTAGCTTGCTTTTGTCCTAGTTGTTTTTAGTGTGATTGGGATCACTATGAGTTGAGTGATGGGTGGACACTTAGGCTCCACATTATATTATTCCATTATCTATCATACCCTCTATCAGAAATGATGACATGGAAAGTTCACTTGAGCATAACCATCTATGAGATCTTCTTTAGCCATGCCATATCTTTGCATTGGTTGCACCACGAGGGAATGATGAGAAATTAGATTATTGGTTAGCATGTTGTGTAAGAGGTAAAAAAAATATTGTACAATCGATCATAGATGATGATGGATTCAGATATCCTACTGGTTCAGTGGTTGTTGTTGGAACATGGCTATAGACATATATGCTTAGAAGGAATGGAATTCCTACATTCAAAGACTATTAGAAGCACAAAATAATTCTCATATATTTGCATCTTATTATAGCAACAAATGTGAAGTTGTTGAAGCATCAAGAAAGATTAAAAGTAAAAAAACATTTTACTATTACTAATGCTGATCATGAAGCCTTATTGGAGACCGTAAAATAGAGAGAGGACCCTACTAGAATACTCAACTAGGTGTATATGAGCAATGTTAGTATGCTAATAGAAACCAAATTTAAATAAAGCTTCTACAAACTAAACAAAATTCATAAACTTCAAGATAGACTAAGATAAGCTCTCAATTGAGAATATGAGCCATTAATGGACTCTCTCAATGAGAAGCTCTCTTGTTGAGTAGCTTTGTCTAAATAGATAGGATGTATGCTCAAGCTTATGCTTCAAAAAAGGCTTCAAATGGAGTTGGAATTTGGGTGTGGGTGTATGGTTTTGACGTAAAATGGCTTCTCAAAATGGCATTATGACTTTACTTCATGGATTGTGTTATTTTGCAAAGGGGAAGGATCCAATTTATAGGCAAGAGGCTTGAGGGATTGAGGGCTAAGATGCAAGGATGGGAAAAAGCTCATGGAGGGCTCAGATTGCATGAGAAGAGAGCACATGGATTGTGCTTCCTTATAGCCAATCAAGGAGTGACACATGTCACATGGTGAGAGGATGGAGGAAAGGGGAAGGATGAGTCAACAAAGGAGGCTCAAGGGATAAAATCTTCATAAAGACCTTCATAATGACTTGTAAGAGCAATAAAAGGGCTTGTAAGAGTCATTTATGACCTAGTGGACTTTATAAAGTTTTATGGTTGAGATATTTTGAGGGTGATGAGAGCAATTTCGACTTGGACTTGATTAGGAAGGTTTTAAGCTTGTTTAGGCTTGTGCAAATGATTAGAGGATGGATTAGGATGGTTTAGGATTAGCTTAGGGATAGGCAAGTGGATGGCATTTAATGAGGGTGGGTGAAGGAGGAGATATTTGTTAACTTTGGCTTGGGTTAGTAATTCTTAACCCATGTTTAGGGAATGCGAAAAGGTTAGGAGGGGATTAGGATTAGGTTTAAAGACATCTTCTAGAAGAGTTTAGACTTTGGATGAGGATAAAGACTTTCTAGAATAGTCTAGAATTTCCTAGGATGAGGATGAAGACTTTCTAGAAGAGTCTAGAACTTCTTAGGATGAGGATAAATTAGATTTTTAGGAAATAAATAAAGTTTTATTTATTTCAAGGGTTTGGGTTGAGGAGATATTTATTAAAACTTTTTTAATAAACATGAGGATTAATATTTAATCTTAATTAAATATTTTGAGTTGGGATTAGGGGTAGGAAATGATGGGATTAGCCTTTAATCGAAATTAAAAAAGGATTATAAGATTTTGGAAGAGGTTAGTGGGCTTAAGGAAATTGGCCAAGTTTTGGGCAAAAAATATTTTTTTTATTTATTTTGGGTTTTTTGGTCAATTTATTAATTAAATAATTAATAAATAAGGAAATAATATTTAAATAAGATTTAAACATTTTTGGGAGGGATTCCTTAATTAAATATTTTTAATTAAGATAAAGGGATTTAATGGCATAAAAATTAATTAATTAATTAAATAAATAATTAATTAATAAATGATGATGTCATTAGGACTTTTTCAGAAAATAAAAATACTTTATTTTCTAAAAGTTTTTAGGTGTCTACATTTTGCCCCTCTTTGATGTGATGCCGCAAGTGGCATGGCATCAAAGATAAGAAAATAAGATGCCCAAGGCTAGAGCAGAAGAGGAGAGAATGGACTGTGAGATGCCCCCTCAAGAAGGTAGCGGGGAGAGAAAGCGAGGCTCGATGGCTTCTTGAAAAGTACAAGAATCTCGGATGAGCAAGGAAACTCAGATTGGCAAAGAGAAGGGGCTGAATTAGCTCAAACTCTCACTATGGGAGAATGATAAAGGAGAATAAGATGCACAAGAGGAAGCAAGCTTAAGACTTTAGGGAAGGTGGAGGATGAAGGAGCAGAGTGCTATAAAAAGGAATCTAGGATAGGGAGATGGATGAGGGGATTAAAAAGCTGATGCAATAGGATTTCAAAGAGTCAGATTGGCAGAAGATGGGTTTTGAAGATCCCTAGGACTAGGATTGTGGATCTCAAAAGATGAGGCTTGGTGGATTGATTTGGATTGGTGGATCCCTAAGACTAGGATTGTGGATCCCTAAAGCTAAGAGTGATGATTGATTCTGAGAGATACGGTTGCACAAGCTGGGGAAGGAGAGACAGATGCTGGAGATGGATGGGGGATAACAGAGATAAAGGGATTCCATTGAAGCTTTTTGAGTAGGGGGATACTTCAAAGAGAAGTACCACCATGTAGTTGAGCACTAGATTTTCTATAGGACTGTTGGTTAATTGCCAAGGTTACCAAGAACATCAAGGCCTTTTCACCAACTGCCCAGAGGACTGACGGACTGACTCAAAACAAACACGCAAGGATTGCCCCAGCATCACACATGAATCTCGAAAGAATCAGAGTGGAACCGACACTGGGTAACCCACAAGCAGAAAATAAAAACAAACAAAAGACTTGATCAAGACCTTATGCCCAAATTACCCCATTTGTAGTATACCATGATATGGAAGATCGTGGCAACTTTGAGGAGGGAACGAAAAGATTGTTTGGAAAAGATACTTCAAGACCCAAAAGGGAAGATTCCAAATCAAAAGAAAGTGAAAATCAAAAAGAGAAACATTTGCCAACGAGATGGGTAGGACAAGGTACTAACGGACCAAGATCAGACATGAGGAAAGCTATATCCTGCAAGGATCTATCGGAGAGCACCTAAGCTAATGGATCTAGACGAGTGATGCGTCTGGCAAGCTGAACTAAGAAGAATAACACTTTGGTGATAGGAGATCTAGTTAAAGGATGCATTGGAATAGCTAACCAAGGGTTGTGCGATGTGTGCAAGATGCTGATTAAGGAGGAACTGACACAAAAGTTGGATAGATACAATGGTGCTAAGCTAAAGAGGATGTACAAGCTGACGGACCAAGATATTTACAATCTGGAGCTGACCAAGATAGTTACAAGCAGGCAAAAAGCTCAGGATGATAGGATAGCGGGATGGTTCGATGTTGTGCAAGATGCGAAAGCTAAGGGTGGGGTGATAGCGAAAGATATGGATTTGGCAGGATGCATCCAATGATGATGAGAGATTTTGTGACCAAGGATAGCTAGAGGAGCAAGATGAGATGGCTGGATAGGATGGTAGATAGCTAGGATTATGATGGATATAAAGAGATGACATTGGGTTTGCATGAGGATAGCCTAGAGCTAGATACCAATGACAAGGGAGGATGGACAAGACAAGATCTCCAAGGAATATAGTGCCCCCAATCAGAAGATAACATGCGGAAGGAGGTCTTATGATGGATGTGATAGGATTGAAGCTAGGATGGAAAAAGCTGAAGGGGCTAGGGAGATGGATGATAGCTGAGATGATTGGCTGAAGCTGCATAAGATTAGTGGATTGTGTGAGATGGAAGCTGGAGGATGCAGGATAGGTGGATAGATTGGAAGATGGAGGTGGATGTCAAGAGATCACCAAAAGCATGAGGGTGATAGGCTAAGCTGGGGATGGCAGGATTATGCATGACGCTTGTTTGCCAAGTTTTCATCATGGTACTTGTCCAAGGCGCTTGAATTGCCAAGTTTTCACTAGTGGATGCTTTATTTTTCTTTACTTTTTTTTGACTTTTTGACTTTGGACTTAGCTGGAATGATTTTGGCTTTCTTCAGCTATTTTGGCTTTTTTGGGATTTTTCACTAACTGTTGGAATGTTCAATTTTGTTGCTAGTTGTTGGTACACCGGATGTGTGATTTATGCAATAGATTGGATTAGATGGGATTGATGGTAAGAGATGGAGGGATGAAAAGGTTGGAAAGGAGCATGAGATGGGGATGCTTACAAGAGCAACATTGGCACATGTTGGGATGGGTGTGAAAAGAGCATATGGGGGATAGATGGTAGATGCGGGCGTGATGGAGGATTTGTGGAAGCGTGCTTGGGGATATAGGCACCCAAGATGGAGTTAGGAGATGGGGGACATGAGTCACTAGATGGGGGATTAGCAATGGTGGATGGCATTATGCATTGGGTTTCAACTTTTTTCTTGGGGATCCACATGGTTTTGGATTTTCTTTTCATAGGCTGTTGCATTGTTTTGCATTCTTTGATTGGATTTTGCCTTTTTGGAGTATGTCTTTTAGAATAGACATATGATTGCCTAGGATGTGGATTTTTAGCTTTATGCATTTTGAAGTTGGCATTCACATTGCTGTGGTAAGCTTTGGGAAGATGGTTAGGAGAAGCTTTGTGAGATGGAGAGGATATGAAAGAGCATGTAGGGGGATGATGATGGATGATGTGCCCTGATATGTGCCTTTGTTGATCTTGCATAGGAATGGATGGAATAGGATTTTTATGATGGCTGATAGGAGGATGGAGGATGGTAGATTTTGGGACATAGGGACCCAAAATGGATTTAGCGGATGAAGGGGGGATATGGTAGGTTGTTTTGGGTTGCAAAGATGGTGGAGGGGGGATGACATAAGATTTCTTGAAGGAGTGATGGGAGGCTAGCATGGTGGGCTTGGAGATAGGCTTGGTTTGGGGGTGTGGTGTACCAACACCTTTAGATGGTGAGCCTTTGGATACATATCCAAGACCATGAAATCCTATATTTTTTTGTGCAATAATAGGCTCTCTGATTCCTTGCTCTTGTGGTCCTAAACCTTGACCTTGATAATGCCATCGATTGAGCATTTGAACAAGCTGAGAAAACTTTTTGCTTGCAGAAAATGGTAGAAGTGATTTATTAGGTGTATTGCAATGGGGAGATACTATTCTTAATTCTTCTGCTGAGAGAGGGCCACCGTAGATGAATGTAAGTGAACCAAGAGGGTAGATTATAGATGGTGGAATAGCTTGGATAGGTGGTAAGATGGAAGCATGGAGCGGGGGAGATGGAAGGATAGGATCTTGATGTAGCTGGTGGGATGACAAGATATCTTGTAGTGGAGGAGATATGGCTTGAGGTTTTGGAGATGGAGGAGATGGTGACTGCACTATGGATGGAAGACATGGTACGATGATATCTTCATTTATGCTTTGGGGGATGTCAACATGCTTTTGGGCAGGATCTTGATAGGATTGGTTTGGAGTGGATGGTGCGATAGGAGGTGAAGGGATGGATTCTTCAAAGGCAGCGGATGGATAGATGGGGGATTCAGTAGTGGAGATGGGTGAGTAGAAGATGGATGCATAAGGGTCATTATGAGAGATTTGGGAAATGCTTGGAGGCAATGTGGATAGGATTTGGAGGGATTTGATAGGTGGTGGGATTTTGATGCTTGTGGGAAGTGGAAGGATTTTAAGCAATTTGATGGATGGTATGGGGATGATAGCTATGGGAGATGGAGGTGATATTATAGATGGGGAAGCTTCATCACTGACTACTTCACATGGTTGGATTAGATGACATGGCTTATCGACTGTTGGAGGCAACTTTTCTTGTATTTCCTCTAGGAGATTCCTTGGAGACTCGTGTGTCGAAGGTGGAGGTGGATTGACAGGAATAGCTAGTGTGATGAGGGTGGAAGATTGGAAGCTTGGTTGATGGGGTGATGAAGGGGAAGCTGGAATATCAGATGGCATGACTAGATAGTTTGGAATAACTCTTGGATTTTGGGGGATGCTTGGGGGAATGTTTCTAAGGCTTTCAATATACCCATCATAGTCAACAAGATTTTCATCATCATTGGAATAGGAGGTGGCGGGAGCAAGGACAATGCGACCAAACACATCATGATAGGATTGGTACTTCATGCTTTGATGATGAGTTTGATGGGGATGGGGTCTTGCGTATGGATGAACATGGAAGCTCATGGTTGGATTTGGGTTAAGCACAGATTTTGGATTGGCTGATGAAAGATTTCCTAGGGAGAGTCAAAGTTGCATGACAGACCTAAGGAGGATTGGCTAGAGATTTTTGGCTATCTTGTGGGTGGAAGACTTCAAGGGTATGCTGTCAAAAAGTGAGAGTTTTTCTTTCCTATGTGTTGGATTTGGTGGTGGCTGTGTCAACTTGAGGATAGACTAATGATCCTATGGGCATGACACGAGATTGACCACTTGTGGATCCCAACCTTTAGCTCAAGGTGATGAGGGATGCAAGTGACAAAGCTAGATTACCCTAGACAATGCTCTGTCAGAGGGATAACCTTGGTGAGATTGGTTGATTGGTAGGATTGATTGGATAGCAAACTCTGGCAGAGTAACAACAACTTTTTAAAGGCTTGGGTGATTTTGGATTGGGTTGCTAGCTGGCTGGGGGGATGATTTGGATGGACTTTGGATTTGGGATTGTTCTAAGGCAAAGAACTAGATAGATTCGGTTTCAGCGGGGGAGCTTGGATGATTTTCTGATAAGGCAGTGACTACGCTAAGTATGCCTTGAGCTGGGAGATTTTTGCTTTTCTGGGATTTTGACCAAAGTTGGCAAACATTCATTCAAAATTTATGAACAAACAAGCAGACAAAATTTTGGAGCAAGCACGTCAACCACACCAACATCCTAGGAAGCTTTCTACAAGGATGAAATTTGGTTTAACTAGGGAGTCCTCGATATATGCAAGGTACGTGAGGCCCAAATCGGTAGATGAAACCAAAAAGATGTCACACAGCCGAGAGGAGCGGTAACCCACTTCTCTTCTTTCACTTCTCAAGGGTATAAAGTTCCTTGAGGCTTAGCCCGAGTGACAAAATTTTGATCCCAAGAGAGGTGTCTTTGGATTCACCTCCCGATCTTTATACTCCGCCGAAATGCTGGAGTTGAGGTCGTCCCAAGGGGTGATGAAATCCCCAAGTAGGCCTCCTAAAAAGCTAAGACAAGATTTTGGATCCTAATCTTATGCACCCAAGATGGCCTCGAAAGACGACAAGGGGAGAGAAGACTTGGATGACCTTGGGCTAAAAAACACGCTTGTTCTTTTACCAACTGACTCTTATGTGTGCTAATTTAGACTTTGCAAGCACTCATGTTTAAGAGACAATGTTCAATTCCAACTTGAAGTGCCAACAAAAGTAAATCGATCGAAGAATGCAAACAATAAGAAGAGTTAGGGTCAACAAAAGCAAACTCGCGCGCCCGGAGGCCCTCCACGTCAAGTATCGATTAATTTCCTTTAAAGCATTCAAGAGTTGGTGTGATTTTGTTTTAAGCCCAAAGCAAAGATGTGTGAGACTTGATTTTGTCAAGCGCGCGCCCGGAGGCCCTCCACGTCAATAGTTGTTTAATTTTAGTGCCCAAACTTGAAGTGTGATCGATTTAATCTTGAGTTTTGGTCATTTAAATTTTTTGATAAAGTTAAAGAAAAAGTTCAAAGACCAAGTGAGTGAGTTAGATTGTGGAACATTTAACACCTTTTTCAAGTAGACCCATCCCCATGAATGGCGCTGAGATTGCAACCAATGGTTAATATTTGATGGGTGATTAGAAAAGAGGTGAGTCCAAGGAACTACTCAAATTGATTTTTGCAAATTTGTGTTTAACTTAACGAAGTTTCTTAAATGTCCAAAAATCAAACTTTGCCTAAATTGCATGTGGAAAAGAGATTTGTTTTGTTCAATTTTAAAAGCTCCAAATGAAGTGTTTGATATTGTAATGGTTAATTGATCCTTGACATTCACGATTGGATTTGTTGTTTTAATCATGCATTCATAAAAAAAACAAACTTGATTTTAATCCATGGCACTCAAGAGTGATTTTAGCAACATGCATTCAAAGACAAGTGATTAAACATTCAAGTTTTTTCCTTTGAGAATTCAAGATTGAGATTTTGTGTGTTGTTTTAAGAACTTTGAAGTGCTTTGTTTTAACCTTAGATCATTCAAGATTGTTTTGAACTCAAAAGTGAAAATGACTCTTTGGACTTTGGTTTTCATTCAAGATTTTGTGTTCTAGTTTGCATATTTTAAGCCCAAAAATGATATTCCTAGATTATTTTGATGCATGAAAAACCTAAGAAACATTCAAGATTTTGCAACAAAACATTTGTTTGGAACAAATAACAAAGCTTTTAGGACAATTTTTGGCAACCATTTAGGACTCTTAGTTTTCATGAGATTTTTAAAAGAACTTTAAAATATTTGCAAATGAGGTTCATTTTATCCTTGATTGATGCTTTGAGTTTGATTTAGATTTTAGCGTGCACTTAGTGTTGATTTTGAACCTTTTGAAATGGAAACTTGAAGTTCTTTTTAAATTCTCAAAAATGAAGTGTTCCTAACTTTGCATGAATGCATCTAAAACCTTGATGTTGCAAGGATGCAAATGATTGGATTGGTTTAGTTTCACTTGTTAAAAGATTTTTTATTTTTTGCAAATTTTTAATTTTTTAATGGATTTAAGTATGATTTGGGGGTTCATTTTAAGCACTAAAAAGAAGTGTGTATGATTTTTCTTCCTTAAAAAAAAATTGGCCAAGATCTCCCACAAGAAGAAGAAGAAGAAGAAGTAGATGGAATAAGAAGAATATAGACAAGAAGAGGAAGAAGAATTCCAAGTGCTTTGTCCACCTATAAGCTTGAAAAATCTGCAAATACTATGAGATAGACTATGAGTTCCTTTGTCTTCTTCATGCTTATGTGTACCTACAAAACCAATTTATACAATTCTACCAATCACAAAAACAAGCAAAATTAGCCAAAATTAGCAAATGACATACAAAACTTGACTATAAAAGCTAATGAAGATGACCCATGCGGGGTCCCACTGGGCGTGCCAAAATGTATATGAGCAATGTTAGTATGCTAATAGAAACCAAATTTAAATAAAGCTTCTACAAACTAAACAAAATTCATAAACTTCAAGATAGACTAAGATAAACTCTCAATTGAGAATATGAGCCATTAATGGACTCTCTCAATGAGAAGCTCTCTTGTTGAGTAGCTTTGTCTAAATAGATAGGATGTATGCTCAAGCTTATGCTTCAAAAAAGGCTTCAAATAGAGTTGGAATTTGGGTGTGGGTGTATGGTTTTGATGTAAAATGACTTCTCAAAATAGCATTATGACTTTACTTCATGGATTGTGTTATTTTGCAAAGGGGAAGGATCCAATTTATAGGCAAGAGGCTTGAGGGATTGAGGGCTAAGATGCAAGGATGGGAAAAAGCTCATGGAGGGCTTAGATTGCATGAGAAGAGAGCACATGGATTGTGCTTCCTTATAGGCAATCAAGGAGTGACACATGTCACATGGTGAGAGGATGGAGGAAAGGGGAAGGATGAGTCAAAAAAGGAGGCTCAAGGGATAAAATCTTCATAAAGACCTTCATAATGACTTGTAAGAGCAATAAAAGGGCTTGTAAGAGTCATTTATGACCTAGTGGACTTTATAAAGTTTTATGGTTGAGATATTTTGAGGGTGATGAGAGCAATTTCAACTTGGACTTGATTAGGAAGGTTTTAAGCTTGTTTAGGCTTGTGCAAATGATTAGAGGATGGATTAGGATGGTTTAGGATTAGCTTAGGGATAGGCAAGTGGATGGCATTTAATGAGGGTGGGTGAAGGAGGAGATATTTGTTAACTTTGGCTTGGGTTAGTAATTCTTAACCCATGTTTAGGGAATGCGAAAAGGTTAGGAGGGGATTAGGATTAGGTTTAAAGACATCTTCTAGAAGAGTCTAGACTTTGGATGAGGATAAAGACTTTCTAGAATAGTCTAGAATTTCCTAGGATGAGGATGAAGACTTTCTAGAAGAGTCTAGAACTTCTTAGGATGAGGATAAATTAGATTTTTAGGAAATAAATAAAGTTTTATTTATTTCAAGGGTTTGGGTTGAGGAGATATTTATTAAAACTTTTTTAATAAACATGAGGATTAATATTTAATCTTAATTAAATATTTTGAGTTGGGATTAGGGGTAAGAAATGATGGGATTAGCCTTTAATCGAAATTAAAGAAGGATTATAAGATTTTGGAAGAGGTTAGTGGGCTTAAGGAAATTGGCCAAGTTTTGGGCAAAAAATAATTTTTTTATTTATTTTGAGTTTTTTGGTCAATTTATTAATTAAATAATTAATAAATAAGGAAATAATGTTTAAATAAGATTTAAACATTTTTGGGAGGGATTCCTTAATTAAATATTTTTAATTAAGATAAAGGGATTTAATGGCATAAAAATTAATTAATTAATTAAATAAATAATTAATTAATAAATGATGATGTCATTAGGACTTTTTCAGAAAATAAAAATACTTTATTTTCTAAAAGTTTTTAGGTGTCTACACTAGGTATATTTACTTCTTATGTTATTTTGTTCATAATGATTCAGTGAACCAATGATTATCTTGTTTAATAAAATAAGTTGCTAATATTTTTTATGATATTGGAATGTAGGTACATCTTGAAAAGTAGCCATGCATGAAGATAAAAAACTAAATATGGAGCAGAATGAAGAAAAATCTATTCTATTTTGACACTACTATTTTTGACACTACAATTTTTGATAGTTGTGTATTGATGTAATAATGATGAAACACTTGAGATATTGTAAATGTAAACATCTTGATTTAATGTAAGAAACAAAGATGATTTTATTTAATGCATTTTATGTGGAGGGACCTAAAAAATGATAATTTTAATACATACTAACACCAAACTTTCACTGTGCCCAATGCCAAAATCTTGAGAGAGGTAAAAAATAATGTTTTTACTTAATACTAACCCTAGTGACACCCTTGTTCTGGCCATAGAAAGTTTCCATCATTTGCGACCACCTCGTACCGAAGAGTCTCCAAGGTGCTCTAAGTGTGTTTCAAGGTCGATCTTCTAAGGGTTGTAACTCAGAGCTCATGGGGGCTATCAATGAAATCTTAAATTTTATAGGATGGTCATGTTAAGGCCTAAAATAACCTATCTCATTTTTGAGAGATCACATTCTGCTTGATCTCGCTCGATGCCAAAACTCGTAGTGTGCCTCAGTTCATAAGTGCATCACAACATAACTTTGAAACTGCTGATGTTGGTATCAAATCGTCAATGCCATTAGCTCTAGGTGGGTGGTGAACCCTAGTGACACCCTTTTTCTAGTTGCAAAGAGCTTCCATCATTTGTGGCTACCCCATACTGAAGATTCTCCAAGGTACTCTAAGTGTGTTTCGAGGTTGATCTTCTGAGGGTCATAACTTGGAGCTTGTGGGTGCTATCGATGAAATGTTAAATGCTATAGGATGATGATGCTGAGGTATAAAATAACCTATCTTATTTTTGAGAGATCACGTTCCATTTGGATTTGGCACAATGATCTCGCTTGATGTCAAAACTCGTAGTGTGCCTTAGTTTATAGGTGCATCACAATGTAACTTTGAAACCACTGATCTTGGCATCAAATCGTCAGTTTCATTAGCTCTGGATGGGTGGGTGAACCCTATTGACACCCTTTTTCTAGCCATGGAGAGCCTCCATCATGTGCGGCCACCCCATACCTGAAGAGTCCAAGGTGTTGTAAGTGCGTTTTGAGGTCAATATTCCAAGGGTCATAACTCAGAGCTCTTGGGGGCTATCAATGAAATGTTGAATGATACATGACGATCATACTGAGACCTAAAATAATCTATCTCATTTTCAAGAGATCACATTCTGTTTGGATTTAGCACAACGATCTCGCTCGATGCCAAAGCTCGCAATGTGCCTCAGTTCATAGGTGCATCACAATGTAACTTTGAAATTGTAGATCTTGGCATCAAATCATCAGTGCCATTAGCTCTAGATGGATGGGTAAACCCTAATGACACCCTTTTTCTAGCTACAAAGAGCCTCCATCATTCGCAGCCACCCCATACCGAAGAGTCTCCAAGGTGCTTTAAGTGCATTTCGAGGTCAATCTTTCGAGGCTTGTAACTCAAAGCTCATGGGGGCTATTGATGAAAAATTGGATGCTACAGGATGGTCATGCCGAGGCCTAGAATAAACTATCTCATTTTTGAGAGATCACATTCCATTTGGATTTGACACAATGATCTCACTTGATGCCAAAACTTGCATTGCGCCTAAGTTCATAGGTTCATCACAATGTAACTTTGAAACCATTGATCTTGGCATCAAATTTCCAGTGCCATTAGCTTTGGATGGGCAAGTGAACCCTATGAAACCCCTGTTTTTCTTGTAGAGAGCCTCCATCATTCATGGTCACCTCATACTGAGGAGTCTCCAAGGTGTTCTAAGTGTGTTTTGAGGTCAATCTTATGAGGGTTGTAACTCAGAGCTCATGGGGGCTATTGATGAAATGTAAAATGATATGGGATGGTCATAATGAGGCTTACAATAATCTATCTCATTTTTGAGATATCACATTCTCTTTGGATTTGGCACAACAATCTCGCTTGATGCCAAAACTCATAGTGTGCCTAAATTCATAGGTGCATCACAACGTAACTTTGAAACCGCTAATCTTGGCATCAAATCATCAGTGCTATGAGCTCTAGATGGGGGGGTGAACCATAATAACACCCTTGTTCCAACCACAAAGAGCCTCCATCATTCATGACCAACCCATACCAAAGAGTCCCCAAGTTGCTCTTAGTGCGTTTCAAGTTCGATCTTCCAAGGGTCATAACTCAGATGTCGTGGGGGATATCAATGAAACATTGAATGCTATAGGACGATCATGCTAAGTCTATCTCATTTTTGAGAGATCACATTCCATTTGGATTCATCACAACAATCTTGCTCGATGCCAAAACTCGTAGTGTGCCTCAGTACATAGGTGCATCACAACGTAACTTTGAAACTTCTGATCTTGGCATCGAATTGTTAGCACCATTAACTCTAGATGGGTAGGTGAATCCTACTGACACCATTTTTTAGGCTGCAGATAACATCCATTTTTTGTGGCCACCTCATACCGAAGAGTCTCCAAGGTGCTCTAAGTGCATTTTGAGTTCAATCTTCTGAGGGTTGTAACTCAAAGCTCGTGGGGGCTATTGATGAAATGTTGAATGCTATAGAATACTAATGTTGAGTTCTAAAATAATATATCTCATTTTCAAGAGATCACATTCCATTTGGATTTGACATAGTGTGTAGTACCTCTCCCATTTGACTTTTGTAAGTCGTCCTGATGGATGCAACCTTGCTGATCTTTTGTTGTGATGGGGTCATGATTGTGACCCTGAGTGGTCTACACTGTTGAGGTGTTTAGATTTATGTTTCTTTATCAGTTGCTTTGTTTATGCTTTTGTCTGATCTTTGAGATTATGATGTGATTCTTGGTTCACTGAGGTTTGTGCCAGTGGTTACCAGGATTGATGTGGTATCATGAGGTTGTTCCGTGATTACCTTGAGATGTGTGCAGAGATTGCACTATGTTCTTTTACCATGCTACACTGGACTAGTTTCCTGTAGCAATGGTTAGTCATGTTTTTTTACTGTGTTTGCTTATGTGTTTTAAATGCCTTTTAATGTAGAGTAATCAATCATTATTAAATGTGTAAGTAATTAGAATGGATTGTCCATGTTGATTTATTGGGTTATGTGCCAAGGCATTTACCGAGTTATATTTTTGATTAGAGAGATATTTGTTACTCATGTTATGTTTACATTTGAGAGGACCCGAGGGTCAGATGCTACACTTTGATTCCAGTATCATGGATTTTAGACTACTATGCTGTTCAGTTAATCATATTGCATGATGATGCCATTTTGAGATGACAGTGTGTTTTGTGATGTTATCTGGTATTTGGACATATCTCTTATTATGTTGTGTGAGGAATTTAATGCTATGGTTATTTACTTCATTCCTGCGTTGTTATGCTTTATGTGAACGTGAGTGATGTAAATAGATTATTTTAATATAATTAAATAAATGGTTAAATTAGGTGATTTAATGCATTTATTGCTTCGGCTATATTATTATATGCAATTGCACTTGATTGTGTTGTTTAGTGTGCAGGATTTATATCCCTGGTAGTGGCACATGGAGTTAGTGATTCAGCCGTTCATATTTTACCAATGTCGTCCTTATATGGTCGACGTATCCTTTATTAAAATGTTTAATTTAAACCTTTTGGTGATTATTAAATCCGAACTCATTTGCATTATGTGATTAGACCAGTAAGCATGTCTGTGCATTTAGAGGTTCGCATTGTCGCGAAAGTTGTTAAGGTGATTTTTGTGTTTTTGGGTTTTCGGCCTTTTAATTGATTTATTTTAATTTCTGGCAGCTTTGCCATAGATGAATTCCTATTTATAGGAATAGCCTGTTTTCGTTTGGGTCGATTCGGGGTTTAACTAGATTGGCTGGTTAAATGCCCTAATCGATTATTCACCCGAAAAGTGAATAAATATCCAAAGAGGAATTTAATTCCTCACTTCTCACTTTTGAATTGGAAAGTTGGAGAGTAAAACCCAAAATCCTCTTCATGAGGATTTACTGTTTTATTCGTTGTGGGAGCTACAGGCGTGGGATCGTCACGAGGTTGAGCTCGTTGGATCCAGCTCGGGGAAACCTTGGATTGCCACGATTTTCAGCTACTTCTGTGGGATATTTATTTTATGGTTCAGATTCCCGTTTTGTCCTTTTGGCTGTGAGGTAGGGTTTTCTCGTTTTATTGTTTCTGCTCCGTTTCAGCTTCTATTTTTGGTAGCCGTTTGTTTGGAGGCTGAGAACTAGTGCTCCCCTCCGTTTCTATATGTTAGTTCTACCCGGTTGGGCGGGTATGAACATTTCCCTATTTTTTGGGATGAGGGTTTGGGATTTTGCACCGTTATGCTAGCCATTTTTGCATACGGTGTCCAACTTTAGTTATCTTTGGATTTTTGGGGTTTTTGAACCCAAAGGCCAAATGGGTTTTAATTTTGAAGTTTTTCAAATTTTTGGGGTTTTTACCTCATTTTGCGTGCCGCCCTATTTTCTCGAGTTTTCTTGGCACAATGTGGGTCGTGGACCTTGATGATCCGTTTGGATATCAGTCAGACCACTTTTGCACTGTTATGTTGCATTGGGATGCGTGTTGCATCCGTACTCCCGACGCTATGTTCGGTTGAGTGATTTTATACTTGGTGTTATGGGTTCCTTTAGACCTTTGCTTTTGTTTCGTGAACGCTAGGATTCGTGTAGAATCCATACTCTCGGATTGAGGCCGATTGAGTGAGTTCATGATGTTTGGTCTTGTTACATCATTGGGATTCATGTAGAATCCATACTCTCGGATTGAGGCCGATTGAGTGAGTTCATGATGTTTGGTCTTGTTACATCATTGGGATTCGTGTAGAATCCATACTCTCGGATTGAGGCCGGTTGAGTGATTTTATGATGTATGGTTTTGTTGGCTTTGGGATTCGTGTAGAATTCATCCTTCCCGTGTTGCTTTTGGTTGGGTGTTTTCTTTGCATTGTGTTCTCATTCCTGTCCTTGTGTTATGATCTTCGTGATGGTGGTGCGCCACACACGAGTACATACGCGTACATTTTTTGGGTGACTTGCGAGGCCCGATCTTCCGTGGATTTGCCGAAAGTTATAGTCATTGGGGTTGGGATGGGAGTATGCATGCCAACGGGCACTTGTTGTAGGATGAGCATGGGTAGGGTAGGGTAGCATATGGAGGGGGCTTCTATCCTGTAACCTAGTGACTACTTCTCGGTTGGCAAAGGAAGTTTTATATAAGTGTTAATTAAATTAAAACTTTGGGTGGTAATAAATACAAGATAATTAAAATGTGTGGGTTGTGCGCCTTCCGTCGTGAAGAGTAGCTGCCCTAGGTTGTGCGCCTTCTGTTGAGAAGAGTAGCTGCCTATACTAGCTTGGGCTTGTCGATGCCAAGCGACTCTCCATGATGTCAGTCCCTACATAGCAGCCTTTTGAGTGTCTGACCAGGACCTGTACTCCTTGCATTGTCTTAGGTTCTTGGTTCAGCCATCATACTGTCTGGTGTGAGTGTTAGCCTTGGATGTTGTGCTTTATGTGTGTTTGTGGTTGGATCATTATCTCCATCAGCACGGCGGGTGTGGACCTATGGGTGCCACGTGGTTGGGAGGCGTAGCTACCTTCACCACTGCTAGGGATCGGTGTACAGAGACGATCTTTGTCCTAGTGCGACCGTTGCTGGATGTTTTCACTTGGTACTTCGGGTTTTGGAGTATGCTTTCTTGTGATTTATGCTTTCATTGGAATGCTTGGATATCATGTTTAGATGATGTTAGTTTATTTGACACATTCCCTTATTATGATGTTTAGCATATGATTAGATGCTGTGAATTATTGTATTAAGCATATTTGTTGCTTATTGATGTTTAGCATATGATTAGATGCTGTGAATTATTGTATTAAGCATATCTGTTGCTTATTGCTGTTTAGCATGTGATAGGTGATGTTATCTACTGTAGGATTATCTTATGCTTTACTACTAGCATGTTAGATTTTCTTATGCTTATATTGTTGCATGTTTTTAGTAGTGATGTCCCTATTACGACAGTACCGACGATTTGGTCGGTGGCTTGGGATGTTACGCGCGGGGGATGGCTAGGACCCACGATGGTCTTATGATGCTATTGACGGTTGGGAGGAACCACATACTTAGTTTGGTTGTTTTGTTCCTGAGATGTATTTATGTACATTGCGATGTTGCTTTTGTTCTCTGCGATGTTTATATTCAGTGTGTTCTATGCTGTTGTAGTTTAGATGGTTGATGTTCTCCATTTTGTGTTGTTCTTGCACTCGAGTGTTCATACCTCGAGCCGTTGTGGATCCAGTACTCCTTGGTGTGGAGGTTCTTTGCTCTATTTTGGTCCTTTTTGCTTCTGGGAGTGTTTTCGTGTTTCTATGGGCGACATTTGTTCAACATGGGGCGACACTTTAAAAAGTATCGCACGCCCATGCAAACTATGTCGTACGACACTGTAAAGTATCGCACGACTTCTTGAGAAATGTCGTACGACACTGGAAGAGTGTCGCACGCCTTCTTGAGAAATGTTGTACGATGCTGAAAAGTGTCGCATGCCTTCTTGAGAAATGTCATACAATACTGGAAGAGTGTCGCACGCCTTAAGGAGAAGTATTGCCCTCCCTTAGTAAAAAGTGTTGCACGGTTTTTGTGAAAAACCTGCACGTGCCATCAGCGGGCACTTTTCTTCGTGATCTGATCTTTTTGTGAGTGGTTGACGTTTATTTAATTCCTTATACTTAAGATATATTTTAATATATGTGACAAATCATTTGAGATAGGTTTTAGACCTCTCAGAGATAAGTTATGGATTCTAGGAAATTTGAGGGCTTCAGAAATCCAAACTTAGCCAATTTTCAGGGCTTCAGGATTTCAGGCTTAGCCAAATTTCAGGATTCTGCATTTTACCCCAGCTTGATGTTTTGTTGATGAGTGGTCATTTCTTGTGCCCTCATCTTGTTGTTGTCGTTGTTGGCTTTGTTTGTGTGTGTCAGTTTGGTAGTGGCGTTCGGAAATTCGTTGGTTGCTGGGATTATGTTGAAGTCTTCCGTTGCGATCATTGTGATCCCTGTATGATGTTGTCATGTGCATTCATACTTGTTAAAAAAAAATATCTTGGCTTGATTTGAATCCTTGTTTCCAAGGATCTCCGGGCGGGGCATTACATATGGTATCAGAGCCCATGTTCAAACATTGGGATCTCTGTGTTATGTTGCCCTTGTAGTTGTTGCTGCGTTGGTTGAGTGCGAGTGTCTCGGTGAGAACTCGTGATCTTTGTTGCTTTGGTATCTACTCGTGATGGACTTGCTTGTCCAGTAGATGCAACTAGAGCAATGTGTGGAGAAGGAAGTGAGTCTTCCTGGCCTGGTAGGTGGGATCAATGTGCCTTGGTTGGTTGGGTGCTTGTGTGACCCTTTTTGGATGGAACCACTGATTGGTGTCCATGTGTTGGCTTGTGTGCCTCTTTTGTTTCTCCTTGTGGAGTAGGTGCATTGTTTCCCTGTTTTCTCTTGATTGTAAGTTGATGAATGAATCTTATTTGTGATTCTTTATTTTGTTGTTATAATGATGAAATGGTTCCTTTCATTGAAAATGAGTGTTTATTGTGAATCATTGCAAAGTTGTAGATTTGCATTATATCCTTGGGTTAATGACTTAAGTCCCCAATCTGATTACTTATTAAGCTTATGGAAATTTTTATTAATTTGATGGATATTTAAATGTTGCATTGCATGCAAATTATTACTTTTTGCATATGCATGAGATTACTGATGGGATATTGTTTGATGTGTGTGAGTGTGTTCTCTAACATTGCTAGGATGATGTATTCCTTAGCATTGTGTGGTGATTTATCCCTCTTGTGTGACTGTACTCGGTCATCACTTGTAATGTGATTTGTTTGATGCCTTATTTTATTTGGCTGGAGGTACTTTCCTCATGTTGTTGGGCTAGCATTGGTTTTTAGTATTTTCCTCTCTTGGAGTAGTCATCAAATTTTATCTATCGCTCTCTTTGTGGCAGTTGTCACATTTGACTTATTGTTGAAATGAGCTCTTTTTGGTACGTACTGTTGGAATCGACAATTCTCCCAATTGGGCTCTTTGATTATGTTTCGTGATGACTATTCTGGATGTGTTTTATTGCTGCCCAGTTGTGTGTTGCGACTCTATCATGTTCATCTCGAACCTCTGGAAGTACGTTCAAGGGATAATATCATGGAGAACATGCTAGTGTGTCTTTATTAGATCTAAAGTTGTTATTGTAACTGAATGGTTTAAATGGTGATTAAACTTAATGTTATTTTTGAAAGAAATTGAAAGATATGTACTTTTTTTATGGTAAGTGACTCTTGGACCCTTGCTTGAAAATCTTTCAGTTCATTATGCATTAGTGCTTATGTTATGTGTAATTAATGAAATTATGAAAGATGAGTAATAATGGTTTCAATGTGTGAATTACCTTTCTCTCCATGCCTTATGTTGTTTTGGGCATATGTGCTCTTGTGTGGATTTGGACATTTTGTCCATTGCTTGTCTTGGTGACCAAGGCTGTTGGTTTTGTCTTTGTTGCTTTGATTTGAGTGGTGGCTCAGATCATAGGTCTTGGTCTCTATTAGCTTCTTCATGTTGTAGTCCTTGTCGATATCTTATCGACACTTTTCAAATGGATTCAATCCGAGTTCAACTGTGAGGCTATGGCTTCTAGAGTTGTTGATCGATGTTCTGAGTACCTTTTCGAGTAGAGGCCAATTCAATCATGACATATCGTATTTATGGCCATTGGAGAAGTTTAACTCCTCATGTTATTCATAACGGAAGAGTTATCTTGTCTTCATAATCTACTAGGTACTTGATGGGGTTCGTGCTTGGGTTTTTGTGTTTCCTATTGCACTGACCCACCCTTGTGAGGTGTAGTGTGGTTTGTGAGCGTTCCTTGCTCAACGTTGTTGTTTCCTTGTCTTTTGGGAGTGACTCAGTTCTTTGATGAGTCTACATTCTCCTTTCTGGATGTTGACCTTGGCACATCTTTGTATTCTTTCTCTCTTGAGAGAGTAGGCTAGTGTGGTTATGCCACTAGCTCAGTTAGTGTTCTCTTGTGAGTACGTTGATGGTTGGGGGAAATTGTGAGTTCCCTAATGCATCTTGGGCTGATTTTGTGCAGAGGTTGAGAGCGACTCCCTCTCAGTCCTATACTCTATAATATCCTCCTCCCTAAGCTTATATCTTCATGTGGATTGCCTCAGTCAAGCTTTCTCTTAAACCATTGACTTGAGGCTGGAGATTGAGTTTAGTGGTAGTTTTCCTAGCATGGTGCTAGAGGGACATGGTATCGTTGGACACATGTTACCATCTCATGAGTTGGTATGCAGACATTTCGTGATTGTGTCCATTGACATAAGTCTTTGAACCTTGTGAGAAGGTGATATCTTGTCTGGTTGGGTTGTGTTGCCCTAGTTCCCAGTGTTAGTTGAGCTTTTGTACCTTGGAGAGGTGTTATGCTCCTATGCTTGGTGGTGAGTAGTCCTTTGGAGTGTGTCCTTTTGTTGGTAAACTTTCACCCTCTTTGTTCTAAGGGTGAGTTTACATGGATTCCAGAATGATCATGTGTGACATGATAGTATTCTTGGAAAGTTTGGGATGGTTATTCCCCATGATTCCAACTTTTGTTGGAAGTGCTTAGTGTTTTGACCTGGTTTTGTGGTCTCTTGGTAGGTGCATGTTTTGTTGGGCACCTGTTGACAAGGTAGAGTGGCTTGTTCCTTACCTTGTATTGTTGACTCTATGGCTAGATGGGTTCTTCCTAGCGCATAGAAGGTTCCTTGCTAGAGGACCTTGTGTTTGTGTGACACCCATTCTCTCGTGGTTAACCTATTTGGGGGTTAACATGGTGGTTTGAGAATGTTGGAGTGATTTGGGTTTGACTTGTAGAGAGTTTCTTGAGTCATTCCTATTGCTCGCTTTTGATTTTGTTCTTGGTGTGTTTGGTTCTATTCTTGGATTGCAGGCTTCCAGGAGTAAGCCTAGTCTTTGGGGGGGGATGATGTAGTGCCTCTCCCATTTGACTTTTGTAAGTCGTCCTGATGGATGCAACCTTTCTGATCTTTTGTTGTGATGGGATCATGATTGTAACCTTGAGTGGTCTACACCATTGAGGTGTTTGGATTTATGTTTCTTTATCAGTTGCTTTGTTTATGCTTTTGTCTGATCTTTGAAATTATGATGTGATTCTTGGTTCACTGAGGTTTGTGCCAGTGGTTACCAGGATCGATGTGGTATCATGAGGTTGTTCTGTGATTACCTTGAGATGTGTGCAGAGATTGCACTATGTTCTTTTACCATGCTACACTGGACTAGTTTCCTGTAGCAGTGGTTAGTCATGTTTTTTTACTGTGTTTGCTTATGTGTTTTAAATGCCTTTTAATGTAGAGTAATCAATCATTATTAAATGTGTAAGTAATTAGAATGGATTGTCCATGTTGATTTATTGGGTTATGTGCTGAGGCATTTACCTTGTTATATTTTTGATTAGAGAGATATTTGTTACTCATGTTATGTTTACATTTGAGAGGACCCGAGGGTCAGATGCTACACTTTGATTCCAGTATCATGGATTTTAGAATACTATGCTGTTCAGTTAATCATATTGCATGATGATGTCATTTTGAGATGACAGTGTGTTTTGTGATGTTATCTGGTATTTGGACATATCTCTTATTATGTTGTGTGAGGAATTTAATGCTATGGTTATTTACTTCATTCCTGCGTTGTTATGCTTTATGCGAACGTGAGTGATGTAAATAGATTATTTTAATATAATTAAATAAATGGTTAAATTAGGTGATTTAATGCATTTATTGCTTTGGCTATATTATTATATGCAATTGCACTTGATTGTGTTGTTTAGTGTGCAGGATTTATATCCCTGGCAGTGGCACATGGAGTTAGTGATTCAGCCGTTCATATTTTACCAATGTCGTCCTTATATGGTCGACATATCCTTTATTAAAATGTTTAATTTAAACCTTTCGGTGATTATTAAATTCGAACTCATTTGCATTATGTGATTAGACCAGTAAGCGTGTCTGTGCATTTAGAGGTTCGCATTGTCGCGGAAGTTGTTAAGATGATTTTTGTGTTTTTGGGTTTTCGGCCTTTTAATTGATTTATTTTAATTTCTGGCAGCTTTGCCATAGATGAATTCCTATTTATAGGAATAGCCTGTTTTCGTTTGGGTCGATTCGGGGTTTAACTAGATTGGCTGGTTAAATGCCCTAATCATTTATTCACCCGAAAAGTGAATAAATATCCAAAGAGGAATTTAATTCCTCACTTCTCACTTTTGAATTGGAAAGTTGGAGAGTAAAACCCAAAATCCTCTTCATGAGGATTTACTGTTTTGTTCGTTGTGGGAGCTACGGGCGTGGGATCGTCGCGAGGTTGAGCTCGTTGGATCCAGCTCAGGGAAACCTTGGATTGCCGCAATTTTTAGCTACTTTTGCGAGATATTTATTTTATGGTTCAGATTCCCGTTTTGCCCTTTTGGCTGTGAGGTAGGGCTTTCCCGTTTTATTGTTTCTGCTCCGTTTCAGCTTTTGTTTTTGGTAGCCGTTTGTTTGGAGGCCGAGAACTAGTGTTCCCCTCCATTTCTATATGTTAGTTCTACCCGGTTGGGCGGGTATGAACATTTCCCTTTTTTTGGGATGAGGGTTTGGGATTTTGCACCATTATGCTAGCCGTTTTTGCATACGGTGTCTGACTTTAGTTATTTTTGGATTTTTGGGGTTTTTGAACCCAAAGGCCAAATGGGTTTTAATTTTGAAGTTTTTCAAAATTTTGGAGTTTTTACCTCATTTTGCGTGTTGCCCTATTTTCTCGGGTTTTCTTGGCACAATGTGGATCGTGGACCTTGATGATCCGTTTGGATATCAGTCAGACCACTTTTGCACTGTTATGTTGCATTAGGATGCGTTTTGCATCCGTACTCCCGACGTTGTGTTCGGTTGAGTGATTTTATACCTGGTGTTATGGGTTCCTTTAGACCTTTGCTTTTGTTTTGTGAATGCTAGGATTCGTGTAGAATCCATACTCTCGGATTGAGGCTGATTGAGTGAGTTCATGATGTTTGGTCTTGTTACATCATTGGGATTTGTGTAGAATCCATACTCTTAGATTGAGGTCGATTGAGTGAGTTCATGATGTTTGGTCTTGTTACATCATTGGGATTCATGTAGAATCCATACTCTCGGATTGAGGCCGGTTGAGTGATTTTATGATGTATGGTTTTGTTGGCTTTGGGATTTGTGTAGAATCCGTCCTTCCTGTGTTGCTTTCAGTTGGGTGTTTTCTTTGCATTGTGTTCTCATTCCTGTCCTTGTGTTATGATCTTCGTGATGGTGGTGCGCCACACACGAGTACGTACGCGTACATTTGTTGGGTGACTTGCGAGGCCCGATCTTTCGTGGATTTGTCGAAAGTTATGATCATTGGGGTTGGGATGGGAGTATGCATGCCCACGGGCACTTGTCGTAGGATGAGCATGGGTAGGGTAGGGTAGCATATGGAGGGGGCTTCTATCCTGTAACCTGGTGACTACTTCCCGGTTGGCAGAGGAAGTTTTATATAAGTGATAATTAAATTAAAACTTTGGGTGGTAATAAATACAAGATAATTAAAATGTGTGGGTTGTGTGCCTTCCGTCGTGAAGAGTAGCTGCCCTAGGTTGTGCGCCTTCTGTTGAGAAGAGTAGCTACCTATACTAGCTTGGGCTTGTCGATGCCAAGCGACTCTCCATGATGTCAGTCCCTACATAGCAGCCTTTTGAGTGTCTGACCAAGACCTGTACTCCTTGCATTGTCTTAGGTTCTTGGTTCAGCCATCATACTGTCTGGCGTGAGTGTTAGCCTTGGATGTTGTGCTTTATGTGTGTTTGTGGTTGGATCATTATCTCCATCAGCACGGTGGGTGTGGACCTATGGGTGCCACGTGGTTGGGAGGCGTAACTACCTTCACCACTGCTAGGGATCAGTGTACAGAGACGATCTTTGTCCTAGTGCGAC
The DNA here is from genome assembly GCA_028749045.1 of Cupressus sempervirens. NCBI lineage: Eukaryota > Viridiplantae > Streptophyta > Pinopsida > Cupressales > Cupressaceae > Cupressus > Cupressus sempervirens. The sequence continues at coordinate 111,220,288 of CM053783.1, forward strand.
CGTTGCTGGATGTTTTCACTTGATACTTCGGGTTTTGGAGTATGCTTTCTTGTGATTTATGCTTTCATTGGAATGCTTGGATATCATGTTTAGATGATGTTAGTTTATTTGATGCATTCCCTTATTATGATGTTTAGCATATGATTAGATGCTGTGAATTATTGTATTAAGCATATCTGTTGCTTATTGATGTTTAGCATATGATTAGATGCTGTGAATTATTGTATTAAGCATATCTATTGCTTATTGCTGTTTAGCATGTGATAGGTGATGTTATCTACTGTAGGATTATCTTATGCTTTACTACTAGCATGTTAGATTTCCTTATGCTTATATTGTTGCATGTTTTTAGTAGTGACGTCCCTATTACGACAATACCGACGATTTGGTTGGTGGCTTGGGATGTTACGCACGGGGGATGGCTAGGACCCATGATGGTCTTATGATGCTATTGACGGTTGGGAGGAACCGCGTACTTAGTTTGGTTGTTTTGTTCCTGAGATGTATTTATGTACATTGCGATGTTGCTTTTGTTCTCTGCGATGTTTATATTCAGTGTGTTCTATGCTGCTGTAGTTTAGATGGTTGATGTTCTCCATTTTGTGTTGTTCTTGCACTCGAGTGTTCATACCTCGAGCCGTTGTGGATCCGGTACTCCCTGGTGTGGAGGTTCTTTGCTCTAATTTGGTCCTTTTTGCTTCTGGGAGTGTTTTCGTATTTTTATGGGCGACATTTGTTCAACATGGTGCGACACTTGAAAAAGTATCGCACGCCCATGCAAACTATGTCGTACGACACTGTAAAGTATCGCACGGCTTCTTGAGAAATGTCATACGACACTGGAAGAGTGTCGCACGCCTTCTTGAGAAATGTCATATGATTCTGAAAAGTGTCGCATGCCTTCTTGAGAAATGTCGTACGATACTGGAAGAGTGTCGCACGCCTTAAGGAGAAGTATCGCCCTCCCTTAGTAAAAAGTGTTGCACGATTTTTGTGAAAAACCTGCGCGTGCCATCAGCGGGCACTTTTCTTCGTGATCCGATCTTTTTGTGAGTGGTTTTGGAAACCCTTTTGGGTGTGCTTTGAGCCTATGTTGTTGCATTTTGAATTCAGGAGGTTTCTTTTGAAATTCAGTTTTTGGGTTTCTGTTGTAGTCCTTCGGGGTTTAAAATATATCGTTTAAGTATAAGTTGACATTTATTTAATTCCTTATACTTAAGATATATTTTAATATATGTGACAAATCGTTTGAGATAGGTTTCAGACCTCTCAGAGATAAGTTATGGATTCTAGGAAATTTCAGGGCTTCAGAAATCTAGACTTAGCCAATTTTCAGGGCTTCAAGATTTCAGGCTTAGCCAAATTTTGGGATTCTGCATTTTACCCCAGCTTGGTTTTTTGTTGATGAGTGGTCATTTCTTGTGCCTTCATCTTGTTGTTGTCGTTTTTGGCTTTGTTTGTGTGTGTCAGTTTGGTAGTGGCATTCGGAGATTCGTTGGTTGCTGGGATTGTGTTGAAGTCTTCCGTTGCGATCATTGTGATCCCTGTATGATGTTGTCATGTGCATTCATACTTGTTAAAAAAAAATATCTTGGCTTGATTTGAATCCTTGTTTCCAAGGATCTCCGGGCGGGGCATTACATAGTGATTTTGCTCAATGCCAAAACTCATAGTGTGCCTCAGTTCATAGGTGTATCACAATGTAACTTTGAAATTGCTAATCTTGGCATTGAATCATTAGTACCATTAGCTCCAAATGGGTGGGTGAACCCTAGTGAAACCCTTATTCTAGATGTGAAGAGCCTCCATTGTTCGTGGCCATCCCATATTGAAGAGTGTCTAAGGTGCTCTAAGTGCATTTCGAGGCCGATCTTCTGAGGGTCATAACTCAGAGGTCATGGGAGCTATTGATGAAATGTAAAATGCTACAGGATAGTCACTTTGAGGCCTAAGATAACTTATCTCATTTTTGAGAGATCACATTCCATTTGAATTTGACACAGTGATCTCGCTCGATGCCAAAACTCATAGTGTGCCTGAGTTCATAGGTGCATTAGAGCATAACTTTGAAACCACTGATCTTGGCATCAAATCATCAATGCCATTAGCTCTGGATGGGCGGGTGAACCCTAGTGATACTCGTGTTTCATCCATGGAGAGCCTTCATCATTTGTGGCCATCTCGTACCGAAGAGTCGCCAAGGTGCTCTAAGTGTGTTTTGAGGTCTATCTTCCAAGGGTCATAACTCGGAGCTCTTGGGGGATATTAATGAAATATCAACGCTATAAGATGTTTATGCCAAGGCCTAAAATAACCTATCTCATTTTTGAGAGAGCACATTCCATTTGGATTTGACACAACAAGCTTGTTCGATGCCAAAACTTGTAGTGTGCCTCAATTCATAGGTGCACCACAACGTAACTTAGAAACTGCTGATCTTGGCATTGAATTGTCAGTGCCATTAGATTTAGATGGGTAGGTGAACTCTAGTGACACCCTTGTTCTAGTCATGGAGAGAATCCATCATTCATGGCCACCCTGTACCGAAGAGTCTCCAAGGTGCTCTTAGTGCATTTCGAGGTTGATCTTCTAAGGGTCCTAACTTAGAGATTGTGGGGGCTATAGATGAAATGTTGAATGCTACAAGACAGTCATGCTAAGGCCTAAAATAAGCTATCTCATTTTTTAGAGATCACATTTTGTTTGGATTCGACACAATGATCTCCCTTGATGCCAAAACTTGCAGTGTGCCTTAGTTCATAGTTGCATCACAACATAACTTTGAAACCACCAATCTTGGCATTGAATTGTCAGTGCCATTAGCTCTAGATGGGTGAGTGAACCCTAGTGACACCCTTGTTTTGGCCATGAAGATCTTCCATCATTTGTGACCACCCCATACTGAAGAGTCTCTAAGGTGCTCTAAGTGCGTTTCGAGGTCGATCTTCCAAGGGTCATAACTCAAAGGTCGTGGGGGCTATTGATGAAACCTCAAATGCTAAAAGATGATCATGTCAAGGCCTACAATAACCTATCTGATTTACAAGGTTCTCTAAGTGCATTTGGGCCAATGAACCATAGTGACATCTTAAGGGATTGCAAAGATTATTTCAAATTAAACATATATGATAGCATTTCAAATTAAACATTGCATGAAAATTTGATAATAAAGGTTGTTAAAATGTTATTCACAAATTATTGCATTTGAATCAAATATAACAAATATGATCAAAATGAATACTATTCCATAAACATGAACAATACACATGATCCACGATAAATTGAACAATACTATACTAAATTAATATGTATATCACTGTGCACATAAATGACAAAAGTATATATCAAAATGCATGTATCCATAGACAAATTACACAAATATATATCAAAGTTCATGTATCCATAGACAAATTACACAAATATATATCAAAATACATAGATCCATATACAAAATGTGGCTGATCATGCCATCAGAATGTGTATAATATCAATATTTTTGTATACAATGTGGCATATGCCATCTCAAAATGTCTCATGACACATCCTATGAAAACTATACTATCCTATGCTATTGGTGGATGATCAAAATGTAGCCTCTTCATTGCACTAGGTGGATCAAATGCCTCCTACATAAAGAAAAAAGGAAAACCCAAAGTTAGACTACTAAATTTATATGATTCTATGTCCTTAGCAATGCTTGAACCTTGTTGATTGTGGCCTGTGTATGTTCAAGTATGTTTGTCAGATTAATCTACAACTTAAACTATAACATTATAATTCATAGTATGCTAAATTTATAACATATAATCAAGAATTCAAACTAAAACTTATCTCTATCAACTCCTCCGCTGGATATAATGGTCGTGTCAATAAAGATACAAAACTTTGGCATCCAACCTCCTGTGCACTAGGTGTTTCTTATGAGATACAAAATAATAGTTATTAATATCATGGAAATCAGTTTTGAATTTATTTATGAAAATAAGGAAAATAAAAAATAAATGATACTTATACATACGATGGCTCTCACTGCAAATGGCAATGCTATAAAGTCTACAATGTGGAATCTGCCTAGACTCGTCACCAGTAGCCACACCATATAAATAGAGAATGTAATTAAAATTCATTACCGCAAACATTTTACAAGAATGCATCGATATTTAATCACTTTAAAAACACCTAATTACCTTTCCCTTGTTAATGGGTTGTGCCTCATCCCCCACACTTTGCCCCTACTGACAGGTGATACCTGCAAGAGAAAAGAAAGATTAGAAACCATGTATACTCCAATATCAAATAGAAAAAACAATGAGAGTACAACATAATGTACTGTAGATGTCTCAAGGCCAAATGAAATAATTGAGAGCATGACATTATCAACCTATTTGAGCTCCTCCTTAGTCATCAACTAAACATGAATGAAGATCACATATATGTATAAGTCAGTATGGGTTAAAATTAAAATTACTCTATTATAAAGATTAACTTTAAATCACATATGTCATAAAAAAAAAATGTATACACGTATTGATATAGAAGGATTCTATGCCTTTGCATGCCCCTCCTATCTCAAATCAAGGTGTGTAGCCTCTATACATGCATTTGGTGTATCCTCCTCAAATACAAACTGATACTCAGAAAGATCACTTATGGGACCCAGAAAAATATTCTTGCACATTATGAAAGTATGGGGCTTACAAACATGTGATGAGCTTTCCAATGATGAACACATGCTAGCATCATCAACACGGGGAGACAATACTAACCTAGCTCGGGATATCAATAGGCTACTCAATCTATGGATGGCTCTAATAGTCTAAGAGCTAGCCTCTGCAATGATATTGGGATGCTGCACTGGAGGACGGGGGGAGACATCAGTAGGGGGACAAAAGTGCCATATTTCTTCTGCTGGGCAAAGGGTCTATCTTGAGGAGCTTTTTCTCCTACACCCATGTTGGGCCTCATGCTCCAATACTTCACCTTGAGGGTAAACACAAATTCGACATACAATTTTTTAATGAAATAAAATGGCACCTCTAAATTGTTGTGTGCAAGGATGTCAACAACTATCCACCAATGATCCCACAAGTTCACACACATAAACTCATTTGTGCACCATTTAATTAATAGTTTGGGCTTTGTGTGTTCTACTTGTTTACCAATTTTTGGGTCCACAAAAAGGCTAGCTATATCATCTTTAGTTATATTTAGGGTTGCAACCTCATCATAGTCCAACCCATCATCAAAAATGGCATGCATTTGGTCACACCAGTGAAGAGCAGCATTTTGTTCATTGGTAAGTGTTTTAATATTATCCACTATGGTGTTTAACATGGATAAAAAGGGAGCCAATGCCGGTATAGTGTTATATGTGGTACACAAAACCCTTAGTTCGATGAGATTTTCAAATATCAAATCTTCAATTCGAGGAGGGTTTTGAGGGGGTAGGGGATCGTTTGGTGGACAATTTTGAGGGTGTATTAGATTAATTGGTGGAGGGATACAAGGAACATTATTTCTAGCCTCAGTATCATCATTTGGGTCAGCCATACCTATTAATTTGCAAAACATAATTTCTATTAAAAAACTTAAATTTCAATAATTTCTATTAAAAAAATTAATTTTTAACAAATTCAATTTAAAAGAACTAATTTATAATAATATTCATTCAAAACATTTAAAAAAAAACCATAAAAAAACTTATCCTTATCTGATACCTGTTCGAAAATTCGATACTTGAATTGAGGTCAACAATCAAACAAACAAAAAATCAATGTAAAAAGAGCTCTTAGATTTTTTAAAAAAAATCTATGTTATAGGTTTTGGGTATCCAATTTCATATCGAATACCTGATATAGGGTATTTGATATGAAATTAGATACCCGATTATCGATTAGATACCCAAAAATGCTTGGTCATAACTTTTTAGCCTTGGTATCAGGATGGGTAAAAAAAAGTCAGAGCGGATTTTGAAATGCTTTTAGATGTTTTCAAACTCCACTTTTTTCACATCACCACTTTTTGGTGCACCATGATCTTGCACATACCCATTTTAGAAAATAAAATAAATAATTAACTTATTATTTTTATATGCGGTCATAAAAATAGATAAATAATAGTAAAACTTTATTTATACAACTAAGTTCAGTTAACTCTTAGTGGATTACAATCTTATTAGATGATTATAAATGCATGTGTATTTATAAGTTAGTAAATATTTAATAATGATTTAGTTATATTTTAAGTAAAGTTATAGTGAAGTAAACTAGATAATCATTTATTTATGGTGAGTAGATATAATGGGTAGTTTAATTTAATTGTAATTATAATCTAACTATAATTATAATTCAAGTTGAGTTATTTATAATAGAACTATGAGTTCAATGAAAATGAAATATTAATATGGAAGTTAAAGTAATACTTTAAGAATGATATTGATATTAATATTTCATCTAATGCTTTATGTTATTAACTAGTCATTATAATGTAAGATCTTTAAAATTAAAATATGATAAAATATTATAGTCAAAATTGATAAAATATCAATGTAGTTAATATTTATTTAAGAGATAATTTTTGAGATGAATATTAAATTATTTAATAAATTATAGGAAATAATATCAATATAATATTGATTAATCATGGTGATTTAATATATATGAAGCATTTATTTACACCCATAACATATGTATTCATGCATGTTTTGAACATAAACTCTTAAGTCAAACTAAACTTTAAGAATATGAGTTAATTCTATTGTGAAACTAAACTTGTATTATTAATCTGATTTCTTAGTATAGAACTTTGTTATATTTTCTTTTATGATATTTTGGGGGTTATGTAGTTGGTCAATTAGTATTGCACACTAGAGGCTATGGGATTTTTTTTTTAATGTGAAATGATATAACCATTTTTGTGTCTTGATCAGTCCATGTATGGATTAGAGTGTAAGTGTGAGTAATTCTACTTAATCCAATCATTATGTCTTTTAACCAAAGGGGGTGATGACCATTTTTCTGTTAAGTTCGATTTACTTGGTCATCACCTTATGTTATCATTTATGTTGACCTATGTTCTAGATGATTGTGTTGTAGAGTATGTCATTTTATGATTTATTCTATGATTTGAATGATTATATTTATGTGGGATGTACTCTATGATGGAGATGGATGTTATTGACATTGGTTTATTGCTCTCATGATTAAAAGACTTTATTGATTGTTACTATGATAATGAGATATCCATTATGGAATGGATGATTTTTAGAGACGTTATATTGAGATGGGTAATGAATCCTTCTATGGATGTGATCTTTCCTAGTCTCCATTATTTTATTTTGGTGACTTTTGTGATTATGATTTATGAGAATGTTTTTCTTTGGTATTATTTGAATTATTTTGAATGGAGCATTAGGGTAGGTTATCTAGTGTACATAGGGGAAGTGTCTTACAATGTGGGTCAGGGCCCTAAGTGGCTGCCAAGGAAATTTATTGTAAATAACTTAATTAGTGATAACACTACACATTAAATGAGAAATTTTAAAATGAATTAAAAAGATTAGGTGTTCCTTGCCCATGCCTCGAATGTTAGTACATGATATGATGAGAGTGAGAGAAGATACTTGATTATGATCTTGCATAGTTAGTTTCCTTGTCTGTACAAAAGGTGTTGGAATTATAGATGGAGTAACTAAGAGGAGGGGTGAATCAGTTACTACAAAAATGAATCTAGATCCCTTAGATGTCTTAAATAACTAGTTATTGCTATCACTTGGTAAACACTCACAAAAATGTTGCAACTCGGTAGATTAACTTGTTATTGATCTTTAAGCATTCATAATTATCAACATGCATGCAAAATAAAATAACATGAACACAAGAGACACCAGATTTAACGTGGAAACCCAATATGGGAAAAATCACCAAGTAACTAGCTACCAATTTTCACTCTTCTAAAGTGAGCCCTGTTAGAAGCCAACCCTGTTAAAGGTTACAAAACACACTGTTAGGTGTGACCCTATTAGAGGATTTAATCACTCAATTAGGAGTGGCCTTGCTAGAGGTCTTTAGAACAATTCAATTGAACTGTCCACCTTGTTAGAGGATTTGCAAAATGGCTGTTAAACCACCTCTATTGAGAGATTTAGGAAATATTGTTACAATGCTAAGAAAGTAACAATAAGTGACCTGAATGAGATGCAACTAAACTTTGTTGATATAGATCTCTACTTTGCTTCAATAGATTCTCATTGATCAAATGCAACTCTACTTCTCCTCAAGGATATCTGATCCTTCTTCAAAATTCACGTACACTGCCTCTTCACACAATTAGCTCATTGCATACTCGTTTCTTACAATTAGAATCCACAACTTGACCTTTTATTTGTACATTACAAATTGTCAAGTGAGCTCAATTACAAGTTACAATCACCTATAATCATTACCATAGTCGGCTAGAAATAATACTTAAAACAATTAAGCATTAAATCATAAATTAAAAAATTCCTTTTTTGGCCAACCTTGCTCGGTAAACACTGTTTTCAAAAATAATTTCCTGAGTTAACCATCTCAATTCGGTTAACACAACAAATTTTGTGAAATCCTTTGGCTGCCGAGTAAACTCGGTAAGAACTGAATTTCCTTTGCTGACCATGAGAGCTCAGTAAGAATTGAATTCCCTTCGTTGACCATGAGAGCTCAGTAATAACTGTTTGCACAAGGTAAAGTATGAGAATGCTCGGTAGACACTGTAAATCTTCTTGCAAACCTTCTGAGCTAGGTAGACTCTATCTTTTGCCTTGTTGACCAGATGAGCTTGGTAGACTCTAACTGATAACTGATATGACATTTGTGTAACATCAAAGACAACACACAATTGAACAATTGTATCCAACAAAAGGATCATTGATGCCATATAGAGTCACTAGGGGGTCAAAGTCCAAAGAGACTATTAGGGTAACCATAGAGTTGACTCATGTGATTAAACTTCCTCATATTAATCTTAGGTTTCCTATGTATTTATATTTATAATTATGTTTTTGTTTTGGGTTGCCTTTGGGATTGTCTTTTTGTAAGAGTAGTACTAGTTGTTGTAGAGATCTTTTAGGAACTTTGCCTAGGATTTGTGTTGTTAAGTTTTGGGTTTGATTATCCACGTGTGGATCACACATTATCTCCCTCGAATGGTGGGAGTGGGAGCTTGAATAGGTGACCACGCGATCAAGAGGTAGTGACTTCTTACCATTTGGGTCCCCCTTATATTAGCATTGATATTGGATGTTCATTGATGTAGTTGTACCATTATCATTCTTATTCTTATCTTGGAGACTATTTCATTAATTGTTGTATCCATGTATTCATGTATTTTGTATCTTGAGATCCTATGTGATGACATATTTTATTTTGGATGTACTTGTATTTATTTTTACACACCCTGCAACATGTGCATTGGATGCTGTTATTTGGATGTGCTTCATTGTATCAATTCTGCTTATGTACCTTTGTATGAGAGTATGTATCTTTTATTCATTTGTGATTATGGTCATTTTATTTAAGATTAAAAAAAATTAATAAAATATTTTTAAATGTGACTCAACGTGAAGAAACCCTTGAGGAATGAAAACTATATTTATTATTCTTTATGCATATTTGATGTGTGTGTATATTTCTTCCAGATTATTATTTTGTGTTGTATAAACTTCAAAAAAAATGTTTAGTAACACATTATAACATAGTAGGCTAATTTCTCTTGGGTTCCCGAGTAGGGCATTACAAGATAAGACAGAAAAAGAGAAAGAACAAAGTAATCAAATGGAGATTCAACCATCCTAGACACTAGAATAATAAGGACCTATAGTTGAAATATAAACAACAATAGTACAAGAACCTATTAAGGCATTTGAGTCTACATAAGCTAGTAATTCAAGGTCCCCACTTGAAGCACTAATCATAGGATTGGCACATGATGTTACCTATCTATAGATTCTAAAGCTTTCCAAATCTTATCAGATATTTCTAGTGATTTTACTTGACTGTATTCATTTTCAAAAAGAGCTTCTAGTAAGGATTCTCTAGCTTTCATATTGCACATAAATAGATCTCTTTCTACTTCACTATATTCCTAAATCTTAGCTTCTTCTACAATTGATTTATCACTCTTTGCCAAAAGCCAATATCCTGGACCCACACATAGAAAATGAGTCTTCATATTTTCCTTATAGCTATCATAGTTAACTCCATCAAACTTAGGACTTTCTTTTCTAAAGTGACTCATCATTGATCTCCCAAAGCTATTAAGATTTCTCTTCAAGGACCTGAGGCTCTGATACCAATTGTTAGAATGTAGAGTCCACCAATATAACTAAGAGGGAGGGGGATGACTAAGTTATTCAACTATTATAACAATTGTCAACTTTATTAGTCCTTAACCATATGAGAAATATAACCAGTAACCACAAAAAAAATACTCTTGCACAATAACACCATTTATGTTAACTAGGGAAATCCTTAATCAGAGGGAAAACCATAGTAGAGATGTGTTGGGTAGTCATTTTACATGAGGTCAATGGCAGGAATCCATTGCACAATTCCTCTCTTGAAAAGCTAATCTTTTGAGGATCAACTTCAAGGTTCAATATTTGTCTTGTGACATAGCAAAATCTGCTCAGTTGAAGATAAATATGATTGTTCATGAGGAGGCCTTTGCTGGTTCTGATTTAAACTCAGAATGAAGTAAATCTATTTTCTGTCTCAAAATAACACACAAAAGAACAATATTTTTGTATTTTCTGATTTTTTCAATGAATGCAATCTAACAGTGCAACTAAAATGAGTTCTTATTCTAAAAAGGGGTTAACAAAGAAATTAATGAAACTGAAAACAAATAACATGAAATTGAAATCCTAAACGGACATAAGCTATAGAAAACAACACGCTGCGAGTTAAACTTTCGAAGAAATCGGTAAGAAACCAATGAAAATAGGAGAATTGCTTCCTAGAATCCACTGATGCAATCGTCGGTAAGAAATTTTAACAATCATATGATATTTCACCTTTCATCAAATTGCCAGGCCACGAAAAGTGTGCTCATGCGAGACAAAAGGCTATACAGACACAATTTGATGATCTTTTCTCAAGCTCGTTACATCAGTGGAATTTGTAAATCTATAGAAAACACCAAAACTAAAAGATCACACAATAAAAAAAAAATGTAATAAACCTTTGACTCAATCAAAATTCCATGAACAAAACTCACAAAACAATGACACATTCAAGCAAGAATGACTACATTCCAAATACGAGCACCAAAAGCATAATTTTATTGCATAATAATGACAACCCTTGTTATATCTTACAATGGGGTATTTATAAGAAATTGTCTCCTCAATTTGTGTTGAGAGTGAGAGATATTTTCATGCAATAAAATTCTTTTAAAACATTAAAACAAACTAAATATATACAATCTAACAGTTAATCTAGTGCTTAGAGGGACTCCATCCATATTTTATTCATTAATTGGATGCATGAGCCCTTTACATGTCAAAAAAAAGAAAGCATGAGAGAAAAAGTATGAGGAATCCATTAGTTGAAGTAGGAGTGTCTAGAGGTGCCAAAAATAGAAGCTAGTCCTTTACTAGGTGTGTGTCGAAGTTAAACTGCCGTAAGAATGCATTTCCCATGCATGGAAAGTGCTATTTTTGGAACTAGCAGTTAACTATCAGTGCACCTTTGAATTGCAGAGTTGTGGACCTCAAAAATATGCACCTCAAAAATGTGCACTTGGGGACCTACAGAGCTGCGAAATTGCGCACCTCGATAGCTCAAATCGTCAAAAAATCAAAGTTGTCAATTTTGAAAATAGTTTCTGGGTTATGCTCAAATGGGGTTTTAGATCACTTTTTGTGTAAATACTTTTCCTTTTTTTGATTATTTATACCCTCTTTATAGCCAATCACTTTCATAAACTTGAACTCCTTCTGCTTCTTTGATCTAAAATCCCAAGGAACTTGCGTTGAATCTTGTCATTAATAACTGCATAAGATGAGGAACTTGTTCCACTTCATGTGTCCAACCCCTATATCTTCAACCTTTGTCTTCTCTCTAATTTCCCTATCCTTCCTGGTGAGAAACCAAGTGATCTAGATGATCAAATGTTTGAAACTTTTTCCTATTTTTTCACAAGATTTTCTAGACATTTTAAATGGCTTTTTCAGAGGTCTTTGGCTCAAAATTTTAAGTTGAAACCTTCGTTAGTCCCTAAAATTGGGTAGTTGAAGGCTCCCTATTTTAGGGACTAAAATTAGATCTTCAGTTCTTCTTTCCAACGGTGTAAACGGTTCTGAATTCTGAGCTTCGAGTTAAAAGTTATGACCCTAAAAAGTTAAGGATACCTTTTTTACCTACAAAATGAAGCAAATATTAGTCTGTAGAGTTGAAAAATACATAATTAAGACATACCCTAACGACACTAGAATAAAAACCCTAAAAACTAGTTGTGCGGTGCACGTGAGGTGAATAGGAGGTGTGGTGCATGCGCGAAGTGATGGCACGCAACATGGAGTAGACGAGTGCATAGAGGAGCAGAGTGTCTAGTATAGTGCATGGCACCTTGTGGTGCGTGCGGTGCATTGGTACACACATGACACATTGGCACATGTGTGGTGCAAATGAAGCATGTATGGCATGTTTGGCACACACGCAGTGCCTTGTGGCATGTGTGACACGCTGGCATGCACATGCAGCGTAAATGAAGCGCACGTGGCATTTGGCACATGTGCGACATGATTTCACACATGCACAATGCTTATGAGGTGCACGTGACACGAATGAAGTGTGCACGCAACATGAATGGAGTGTGCGCGACACTTTGTGGCATTTTTTTTTTTTTTTTTTTTCCTTTTTTTTGTGTTTTTTATCTTTTTGACTCTTAACATCTTTCCCTTGACTCTCAAAGTGTGAATTTAGGAGTCAAAAAAAATTAGGGGGTCCCCATTCCTAGTAAGGAATGAGGTGTGTGTTGTGAGACCACAACAAATAGCCCCAACAAAAAGGAAGAAATGACTAAGACATTTCTTCATCAGCAAACATTTCTTCGATATGTGTCCAACACCAACTGAATCATGAATACTCCAAGCATAATTCAAGTCACTTTGCAGTCAAAACCTTAGAATATTGAATCTCCAAGTTCAGTGTGTGTTCATGTGTCCATTTCCTTCAACATCTCAGAATGAAATCTATCAATTTTTTTTGACAACTTGGAAACAATCTTCCACCCCATCTAGCTTGTTTGTTAGGAATCTTCATGAAAGCTATTTATCAATCCTTTGTCTGACCAAATGAGAGAATCAGTTCTGAGGTTGTCATTTTTTATTTGAAGTCCTTGGCAATCCTTTGAATACTTGCTCCATGTAGCTCATAATGTCACCATTTGATTATTTGATGAAGCAATACTTTAGTATTGGATAACTTATTTTGAGTGCATATCCCTATAATCGGATCACCTTTCTCAGACTTTGTAAAATCCTTCATTCTTAACACCTTTCTTTATTTTTTATTTTCTTTATGTACCCTAACCACACTTAGACTGTGTGGCCAAGACATTGGTGTTGTTTCTTGGATTCAATCTTTAGTGAACATCCCTTGCATTCCTCTTTTAAGAACTTTTAGAAACTCTCATGCCAAACAATGATCTTAGCAATTCCTCTGAGAAGATCCTTCTATTTGAACCAGTGGGGTTTGGACTATCCCTTGTTGCCTTCATCCTTGGTTTGAAAACACCTAAGATAATCAACCTTTTAAATTTGCAAAGTGTTGAGAACTTTTCAATCTGCAACTCTGAATTCAAGACTAAAAGTCGCCTATTACTATGAGTAACATTTGTTCCTTACTTGGCATTAGAAAAAAAATCATTAAAATGTTTTGACAAAGAAATACCTCTTCCTAAAAGTTGAAACCACAAGGAGTGGTTTATGAGATACGTGAAGAATGAGTCTTGAATGCACCTAACCCCCGAATTGACATGACAAAAAAAAAAAGGAAAAAGAAGCAAAGAGACACAAAAAATGAAACAAAAGGACTTGACTTAAAGAAAACAAAAACCTAACTAGAAAGACTTAAAAAGACAAAAACAAAAACAAAAACTTATATATAGAGAATCTTGAATAATAAGAATGTGGGGTAGTTGTTAGTAGATTTCTCATTATGTGGAATAGTGATGAACCACCCCATATAGTTCTCAAAAATGCTAACTTGTCTTTGTACTCAGAAAAATAAAGTTTGGACAATCTTGGTTCAAATTCTGGGTACAAATCACACAAAATCAAAAGTTGTAGTAACTCTTTATGACCATGATTAATCCACAAACAAGTTCTCTTACCTTTAGCATCATATTCAAATTGAAAATCATCAAACTGAGAGGGATATTGGGAAGATATCACCTGATCAAGCAAGTCCCCAACCATAGGAGTACACTAACACATTGTAATTTATCCTTCTGGTGGTCTTATCTCATGGTTCACAACTCCACTCACACATGGAAACACTTTAGGTTCCTTTGGACTAGAAAAATCAATCACCAACCTTCCTTTCGAATTACAAGATTCATTACTATCATCGATCAAAATGTTTTCTCCCTCATGTCCCAAAGAAGTTTGTTCAAAATCATACTTTCCCTCCATTGCAATCTCCTAAGCTAACAAAAAATCAATATAGCTTTATTCTGAATGGAACCCAAATGGATGGATTCTACATGACTTAGTTATTGCATGGTTTGATATATGTGTAGAATACCCACAAATAGACATTTCCTCAGTCAATCTTGAGACCAAATTGAGCACTCTATCCATCTCTTCTAATGACAAATCTTGTTTTGAAGGAGGTATCTTATCATTATCCAATGGGGAATCAATATCATAGTAGGAAGAATTGGTATCTTCTTCTTGATGACTTCTTGATTCAAAAATCTCACCAACCTCGGGATCCTCTACATTTTCATCACCTTTTGCAACTTTGTAGAGTTTTGGAACTTCTAAATTTTTTGTACCCTCAAAATTTTTTGGCATATCCACAGTTATTGAGACATCAACACTTGGAAAAATTTCTGCATTGAATGGCAACACAAACTCCTCTTGATCATCTTCATCATTTAGTCTTCCTGTAGGTTTATCATATGATTCAAACACCATTGCACTAAATTGAAAAGGTTGTTTTTCCATGATTTGGGGAGGTTGATCTGAAACATCATTGTGCGCATATCCATTTTCACTTAGTCTCATGCCTCTAATACCATTATTCTCATTGTTGATATTACTGTAAAGGCCGAAATTTCCACTTGATTTTGAGAATAATTGATCTGGGCAAAAAGTTTTCTTGGATGATTGACTTGGTTTCTTGAGGAATTCAACTTTATTCTCACAAGTTCACTGGATAAAAGAGACATCGTCTCCTTCATGGGCTTAAACTCTCTAGCCATATTGCTTTCTGCTTTAGCAGATGCAACTGCCTTTTGGGACTCATACCCTGAATATGTAATTGTTGGCATTGGAGTAGTAGTAACTTGATTCATGAATGTAACAACCTCTTTGAAGACCTTTTCAATGGTATCAATGTCTCTAGGTGGGAGCCTTCTTAGAAAAATAGAAGTTAATGAATCCATTATTCCAAAATAGATTTGGATGGCAACCTCTTGTGGTATAATGTAAGGAAACTCCATTCTTTGATACAACTTGTAGAAGCGATGATTAAACTATGAAATAGTCTCATGGGGATCCCTCTTAATCGAGATGAACTGATGATGTAGGATAGTTGGATCAATATAGATCTTGAATTGTTCTAGAAACTTTCTCTCAAAAGAGTTCCAATCCCTTATTGAGGTTGGTGGAAGATTGAGGTATCAATTGAATGCCATTTCCAACCAAAGTTTAAGTAAAAAGGCGACATACCATGTCCATATGTTGAATCTAGTTTCAGTTACAAATCTCCTTGAAAATTTTAATATGATCTTCTACTGTTTGTGATTCTCCATAGATGAACTGTGGGCAAAACTTTTCAGGATTTTTGGGCAATTCATGTAATGGTCTAGTTTGGTTCAAACGTGAACTTTGGGCATTGAAGAAAGACATGGTGCATAATGATGGAGATGTGTGAAGTAGAATGTAAAGCGAACGATGATGCTGGAATGTGTAATGTGAATGGGTGGAGTTCTTGGTATCCCTTTATCACTGTGTGGTTTGTGAAAGTGGGTAAGCTCAAGAAACTTGTGTGCACTTGGTGAAGATCTTAATGCTCACTAAAATGGGGATTCTAGATCAAAACCCTCCAATTTGCATCAATTCTAGAAAAAAAAGCACCTTTGTAGAAGTACACTTTCTCACTTTTCTAAATTTTGTGCACTCGTGCACTTGCGTAGCTTTGGACCTGCATAGCTGTAAACCTGCAGACCTATGTACCTGTGGAACTCAATTATCAAAAACTTAGGATTTTTTTTGAACTTTTTGTGAAGCACAAATTATTGTAGAAGTGAAAAATTCCAAAACTTTAACAAATTTTCTTCCTTTCCAGGAGTCAAAAGGGCCCCTCCTTCTAGCACCACTTCTGTTGGGCAATCATTTTACATGAGGTCAATGACAGGAATCCATTGTGTAATTCCTCTCTTGAAAAGGTAATCTTTTGAGGATCAACTCCAAGGTTAAGTATTTGTCTTGTGACATACCAAAATTCGCTCAGTTGAAGATAAATGTGATTGTTCACAAGGAGGCCTTTGCTGGTTTTGATTTAAACTTAGAATGAAGTAAATTTGTTTTTTGTCTCAAAATAACACACAAAAGAACTATATTTTTGTATTTTCTAGTTTTTTCGATGAACGCAATCTAATAGTGCAACTAAAATGAGTTCCTATTCTAACAAGGGATTAGCAAAGAAAATAATGAAACTGAAAGCAAATAACATGAAATTGAAATAACATGAAATTGAAATCCTAAATGGACATAAGCTATAGAAAACAACATGTTGTGAGTTAAACTTTCGAAGAAATCAGTAGGAAACCAATGAAAATAGGAATAGCGCTTCCTAGAATCCATTGATGCAATCATCAGTAGAAACTTTAACAATTGTATGATATTTCACCTTTCATCAAATTGCAAGGCCATGGAAAGTGCACTCATGCAAGACAAAAGGCTATGCAGGCACAATTTTGATGATCTCTTCTCAAGCTCGTTATGTTAGTGAAATTTGTAAATTTGTAGCAAACACCAGAACTAAAAGATCGCACAACCAAAAACAATGCAATAAACCTTTCACTCAATCAAAATTCCATGAACAAATTTCACAAAACAATAACACATTCAGGCAAGAATGACTAGACTCCAAATGCGAGCACCAAAAGCATAATTTTATTGCATAATAATGAAGGCCCTTGTTACATCTTACAATGGGGTATTTATAAGAAATCGTCTCGTCAATTTGAGTTGAGAGTGAGAGATATCTTCATGCAATAAAATGCTTTTAAAACATTAAAACAAACTAAATATATACAATCTAACAGTTAATCTGGTGCTTAGAGGGACTCCATCCATATTTTATTCATTAATTAGATGCATGAGCCCTTTACATGTCAAAACAAAGAAAGCATAAGAGAGAAAGTAGGAGGAAGCCATCAATCAAAGTAGGAGTGTTTGGAGGTGCCAAAAATATAAGCGAGTCCTTTACTAGGTGTGTGTCGAAGTTAACCTACCGTCAGAATGCATTTCCCATGCATGGAAATTGCTATTTTTAGAATTAGCAGTTAACTATCAGTGCACCTTTGAATTATAGAGCTGTAGACCTATGTACCTATGGAGCTACGAACCTCAAAAATGCATACCTCCAAAATGCTCACCTGTGGAGCTGCGGACCTACGCACCTCGATAGCTCAATTCTTCAAAAAATTAAAATTGTCAATTTTGAAAACATTTTCTAGGTTATGCTGAAATGGGGTTTTAGATCACTTTTTGTGTACATACTTTGCCCCTTTTTGATGATTTATACCCTCTTTATAGCCAATCACTTTCATAAACTTGAACTCCTTCTACTTCTTCGATCTAAAATCCCAAGGCACCTGCATTGAATCTTGTCATTAAAAGCTGCATAAGATGAGGAACTTGTTCTACTTCATGTGTCCAACCTCAGTATCTTTGACCTTTGTCTTCTCTCCAACTTCCCTATCTTTCCCAGTGAGAAACTAAGTGATCTAGATCATCTAATGTTTGAAACTTTTTCATATTTTTTAACAAGATTTTTTGTTTTAAACGGCTTTTTCAAAGGTCTTCTGCTAAAAATTTCAAGTCAAAACCTTTTTTGATCCCTAAAATTGGGTAGTCAAAGGCTCCCTATTTTAGGGACTAAAATCAAATCTTCAGTTCTTCTTTCCAATGGTGTAAACGGTTCTGAATTTTGAGCTCCGAGTCAAAAGTTATAACCTTGACAAGTTAAGGATACCTTTTTTACCTACAAAAAGAAGCAAATATTAGTCCGTAGAGTTGAAAAATACTTAATTAAGACATACCCTAATGACATCAGAATAAAAACCCTAAAAACTAGTTGTGTGGCGCACGGGAGGTGAATGGGAGGTGCAGTGAGTGCGTGGAGTGATGGCGCGTAGTGCAGAGCAGACGAGTGTGCAAAGGAGCAGAGTGTCTAGCACAGTGCAAGATGCATTGTGGTGTGTGTGACATGTTGGCACACACACAGTGTGAATGAAGTGTGTACGACACGTTTGGCATACACGCAACGCCTTGTGGTGCATTGGCATGCACACGCGGCATGAATGAAGCCCACACAGCGCTTGGTGCATGCGCAATGTGCTTTCACATGCCCACGACGCTTATGAGGTACGTGCACAGTGTGAGTGAAGCACGTGCATGTGGCATGCTTTTTTTTCTTTTCATTTTTAAATTTGTTTGTGTTTTTTTATCTTTTTGATTCTTAACATCTTTTCCCTCGACTCTCGAAGTGTGAGTTTGAGAGTCGAAATAAAGTAGGGGGTCCCCATTCCTAGTAAGGAATGGGGTGTGCATTGTGAGACCACAACAAGATGGCACCCAAAAAATGATGTACTAATATAAATATTCATTATTAGAGGATGGAAACTGTTAGGAGTCAATAAGAACATTCAATATATATGAGTCATTGTTAGGAGACTTTGAATCCTTGTTAGCAGTTGTGCCAACTTGGTTAGGAGTTATAGAAGGTAGATGTACCCACTATCCAAATGGCTTTAGGTGCAAGATCATTAAACTCACCATCCAACTAATCTCTATATTATTCCTTGTAGAATAATAAAAATGATTTGTATTTGTACTTCCTCTGTCCCATCAACCAAACTTCTACTCCTTCTAATCTTGATACCAGATCACCAACTTCACATCTAATAATCCCTTGGATCACTTACTTACTTTTACCAAATATTCTACTTTTGTTTGCACACTTCACACTTCTTTGACATCCCATTCATGCTTTACCAAAAGGAAAATAACCTTCCTTTATACCTTATCCTCAAAAAACTCCTTGATTTAGCCTTGAGGCTTTCCCAATTAATTATAGTAGGACCACATTAAGATAATTAATGATTTCATAATTACACAACAATGTCGGCTCATATTCTTTACATTTTTTACATTTGCGATTCTAGACCTTGCACACTTGCTGAAATCACCATTAGACTCTCAATTACCACTCTACAATTTTGCACTTCAAGATTCTATGTCTATTAGGAGATATAATCCAATCATCAAAAACTTCTTTTAAAGAACTTTGTCTATACTTCTCTCTGTAAATCAAGCATATCTTTGACTTACTTCATGTGCACTCAACCTTGTCATCAAGACATAGTGTAGTATACATCCTCAACTGCACTTGACTTGAACATTAAATCTCTATCTGTACAACCTTGATCTTTGTCTTCTACTCTGCCAGTCTTCACAAAAACCATACTTTGTTTTCATCAATGTCAAACATAGTTATGAATGTAACATGTTAATTATGCCAACAATCTCCACATTCTATGGCAATGCTTAGGATACTCCCCCAAAGGAATACCATCATCATTCATGCTAACAAAAAATGTCCTAAGACAATAATCATCTTAGTGAAAAAACTAGCAATAGGAATTTTCATGTATCACCAAAAAAATCAAATATCTCAAAAATACAAAAAAAACATAAAAAATCTTGGAAAAAATTTAAAAACTAATAATAATAAAAATTCCTATCAAGTGGTGAAAACATTGATATGGGTGTTACTTGAGATCCTTGCACCTCTATCTATCAACATTTTTCTTTATTCTTTGAACCATCCATTCATATTGCTTTGCCTTACCTAGCTTGGAACTAACCCTCATCTAGGTCTAGGGGGCACAAATTGCATATCTCATCAAGGTCTCCTTGTTGCATTGGTGTTTCTTTAGTGGCTCTCTCAATAGTGTTTTTCAACACTTCCTAATGTAGTGTAGAACTAGATGAACCCCCAATGGAAGTGATCTAGTTCCTAGCAATAACCACACAATAAAACCGCACAACAAAAATGCAAGATCAGGTACCAATATTAACTCTTTATGTTAGAAATGTTTAGAATAACTAAGAGATGGTGGTGAATAAGTTACTCAAGGTCCATAAGTACCATTTGAACAATTAAACATCAAAACATTCACTATTCTACTTACCTTGTTGTTGCTCAGTCTCTATTATACCAATAAAAGAAATTACTATCCTAAACATAACATACTTTGCTAAATGTAAACTTCATCAAATGTAAAACATATAAAACATTCAACACAAGTTTGACACTAGGATTTTACGTGGAATCCCAATTTGGGAAAAAACACCAGCAATATATCAACACTTTTTTGCTCTTTCAAAGTGAGCTCTGTTAGGAGCCAACCTCGTTAAAGATTACAATATGCACTATTAAATGTGACCTAGTTAGAGGATTTAATCACCCTTTTATGAGTGTACTTGTCAAAGGACTTTGGTCATTCCATTTAGAATGTCACTTTGCTAAAGGATTTACATAGACTGTTAAGTCCTTCAAACGATTATTAGGTCAACCTTTGATTAAAAGGATTTGAATACAAACTATTTACAATGATTAGAAAGAAAACACTAGGGTTTTGATTTATATGATTATAACTCACTTTTGTAGGTTCAGATCACTGTTTAGTTCATGTGCTGATTTAGTGATATGTTCCCTTGTCAAATCTATCTCTTAACTCACTCAACAACTCTTCAAGCATTCACCCCCCTTCACATCAAAACTTAAGCCTTCTACTCATATTCACTTATCAACATCAACAACATATGTGCAAGCAATTCCTTTTGCTTCATCCTCAGACTCACACTTGTGTTCACCCTTGTGCATCTCTATTCCACCTTTCTCTATGTGCATACTTACCTTAAATTTTGGCTCTATACCTCCTTAAATAGGAAATTCTTGCTTTTTCATTTTCCATAATCACCAGAGATCTTAGGGTTTATGATTTGGTTCTTAGGATTCATCACATCTATCCACCTTCTTGATTATTCTCTAGAAACTTCTCTAAATGCATATATTAGGTCTTTACATAATCATATCCTTGAATTAATGATCCAACTCATCAATCTTATCTTCAACATGGTTTTCATATCCCAAGAAATCAATTGAGTTGGATGGAAATCATGATTCCTCAAGTATATTCAAAATACTGTCACTCAAAAATCACTAAGTTTTGATATTTGGTTATCACTAATCAGTTGGTCACTATAAAACTTCTTAGCTTAGCATCAACTAATTTTCTTAGTTGATACTAACACTGGGTCAACACTAGATTTACTTGGCACTTATTGTGGCTTGATTGCCACTAGAATCACTCAACAATTTGTTACTCTATTGCTCAGCTTAGCTTTACATTCTTGATATAAAAAATCACTTTGTCATGTCAAAGTCTAACTTATAAAATCTCCATTGTAGCTTCCTTTCCATAGCTCAACCTTTCCTCTAGGTTCTTGTGTTATGAGAAATCTCTCAAATCCTCTTTATCAGTCAAATAGATATGATATTTAGATTAGATAGAAATATGTCTCACCAGTAGTTTTGACATCAATGAAAAAACAATAATTGTTCCAATTGTAAGTTTACAACAATCTCTCTCTTTGGCATTGATGGAAACACCTCAATATCTTAACCCCTCAATGTGTCTTAAGATTCATATCTTTACAACAATCTCCCTCTTTGTTACTATTCAATAAAAAATGTTTCATTATCATGAGTGATCAATATCCTTAGTTTCATTCTTATTCTCATTTCTACAAGTTCAGAAACTTCCTCTATCATATCTCCCTCTTTGGTACATCTCTCCCTCAATGGTAAATGTAGCTCTCCTTTTTTTTAAGCTTTACACATCTCTCCCTCTTTGACAACAATGAAAAAGACACTTTAGCATTTGTGACTTTAATCACTTCATACATTTGAATTATGTAGATATTTGCATGTGTAGCTAAATTCTCTATCATCCATCTATGGTTGATCTTTTATACTGATCTTGATTGTCTACCTTAGGCATCTCCCAAAGTAGAGTTGGCTGCATCAATGTGTAGGATATTCAAAATAGCTTTACTTAGGTGAATCACCCCTAATTTACCTCCAAGATATTTATGCTCATCTT
This sequence comes from Cupressus sempervirens, assembly GCA_028749045.1. NCBI lineage: Eukaryota > Viridiplantae > Streptophyta > Pinopsida > Cupressales > Cupressaceae > Cupressus > Cupressus sempervirens. Next base: position 111,242,956 of record CM053783.1, read on the forward strand.
TAGGTAGGGCTTTAGTGAATATGTCAACAATCTATTCTTTGGTGTGTACATATTCTAACTTCAATTCTTTTTCTTTAACTATTTCTCTCAAGTAATGGCACTTGAAAACAATGTGCTTTGTTTTTGTGTGCATCGCTAGATTCTTTGAAATGCTAATAGCACTTGTTTTATCACAATAAATAACCATTGGATTTGTAATCTCTTTTTTCATTTCTTTTAGTAACTGCTTGATCCACATAATGTTTGAACAATTCACTATAGCTACCACATACTTAGCTTCAATTGTTGATTGGGAAATACAATTCTATTTCTTGCTTGTCCATGACACCTATATCTTACCTAGAAAGAATGCACCTCCACTAGTGCTTTTTTTGTCATAAATATTTCCTTCCCAATCAAAGTCAGTGAATACCTTTAGTTCAAATCTATCACTTCTCTTGTAATATAATCCATAGTCTTCTGTACCTATTCAATATCTTAATATCCTTTTCACTTTCATCATGTGATTTTCTTTAGGATTTTCTAAAAATCTAGCAACTATCCCAACTGCTAATGCAATATCAGGTCTACTATGAACAACATATTGAAATTTTCTAATCATGGTTCTGCATAATGTTTGGTTCACATTAGTAGATTCATCATTCTTAGATAACTTATGTCCTATAAACATATGTGTACTCGCTAGTCTTGAATCTTCCATTCCAAAAGTCTTTAGTATCTCCTTGATGTATTTGCACTGAGTAATGAAAATATCAAGCGTCATTTGGTATACTTGCAATCTAACAAAGAATTTGATTTTACCAAACATAAACATTTCAAATTCCTTCATTTCATTAGCAAATAATTTGCATAATGCTTCTTTTCCTCCAAATATAATTTCATCAAAAAATATTTGAGATAGTAGTACTTCATTGTTCTTACCAATCTTCAAATATAGATTTTTGTTATCATTTGTCCTTTCAAAACCAATCTTCACCAAATAATTATATAGTCTTTCATACCATGCTCTTGGGGCTTTTTTCAATCCATAATGATTTTTGTTCAGTTTACATACCATATTCTTCTTGTTTGGATCCACAAATCCTTTAGGTTTTTCAATGTATACTGCTTCCACAACTATACCATTTAGAAATACAGATTTGACATCCATCTGATATACCTTGAAATTCTTGTAGGTTGAATATGCAAACAAGGTTTTGACTCCTTCAAGTCTTTGTAAGAAAACTTGCAAGAAAGAATGTAACCATTTCCACATAACCTATGCGGAATCAATAATCCACATGCAAGAGAATAGACAACATACCCACAAAAATTGTGACACAAGATATATCCTGGGAAACCCTCATTGAGGAAAAATCTCAGCCTCTAAAATCATCCATCACCATGTTTTATTCAGCAAAAACAGCATTACAATACAACTATAGAAGCCTTCAAAGTCATATAGCCACTATCGAGCAATCTATGTGAACAAGCATGAATCTACACATCCCATTCCATGCTTCCCATCTTCATAAATGCTCCCTTGGCTAACCTGTCAAGCCTTTTGCTACTCGACTCTTTCCCTTTTTTCCTTCTATCTTCTCTCTCTCACCAACAACTACCCTCATGGCTGCTTACATAGTAGCAAGTTCCACAAAACCACCAAGTGGTATTATATAAACCATGTGCTACCTAACCTATTGACCCCACATTTAATATTATAAATTTAATTCTTTTCCTCAATATTAAATAATTACATGAAATATTATCACAATGTTACAACACAACTCATCGGGTATATCCCATGGGAATCTTTCCATGTTGCACATCCATCTAGGTGCAACATTACATAATAAAATAAAATAATACAATATAACAATATTATGCAATGTGTGTAACACCCATTATCTCAAAAATCTCCCACTTGTATACATTGCATAGGGTCAATCTTTAGCCACATGAATGAACAAGGGAACAATCCTTCCGAGCACATCCACCATCATGGATCAAAGCACATGAAGTGCTCCATCCTAGTACCCACAACAAAATCAAAGTATCTAGCATCTCAAACATGAATGATCTCACCTCCTATTATGCCACTACCGCTAGACATACATAGAAGGCATCCAAAGAGAAAGCCACCCAACTTGTGGCATTAGAAGATCACAAAATCCTATACCAACTAAAATGCCAAGCACAAAAATCTGATCTAAAAGTAATCACATGTATCCATTGTTGTCAAAATATTCATAGCTGAAATAGAACCCACAACAAGTGCCAAAATCATCCAACTATCCATACCTCCAAAGATATACCAAATGAATCTCACATCACCAACATATCCAATCTGTAAACTACAATCAAAAGCCTCAAAAGAAATACTTTCCACATATATACTAAGAAACTCCCACTGCAAAAGATAATGTCAAATCTATGACCAATTCACTCACAACATCTCAAAGAAGTGAATCCATGTAGTCTCAAGGACATCCAAAATACATAAATTGATATCCTACAAGAACAACTCTCATAACAAGTCTCCAACAATCTCCCAAGTTCCCCACAACCAACAAAGAAAAGAGATAAAGGAATAACCATGTCATCTCTCACATGACATACATGAGCACAAACTAGTGATCACAGTCTCTAACCAATCTCAAATCCAATGTAGGCAAAACTGAACATCAAGGAAGATAACTAAGACCAAAGAGAAACCATACAAATCATAGCCTGTATTATGTCCTTTTACACACACCTCTAGATGTAAACTATGCAAGTATGATCTCCTCCATAAAACCCCAACAAGAAGCCTCAACAACACCCAAACCATACCATTTAACTAATCATGGATGTAAGCCTCTCATAAGAAGATCAAACTCATAAACCATTCCTAAACCAAGGAATATGCCCAATATAAAACCATCTCCAAAACTCAATTGACATAATAACATATGCACATGGAGATAACCAAGGCTAACCATCTCTCAAATGAACCCTCCAGAGCTAACTCATGTATTGTAGCTCAAGATTCATATCTATGAAAGATAAGCATAAATATAATGCACCTAAGAGAAACAATGGGTTATACCTCTCAAGTAGCAAACTAGCGAGTAGACCAAGAGTGGGGAATAAGAATGCTCATCAAGATATCCACGTCTCCAACCAAGACTCATCTAAGAAAAATCTCCTCTCAAGTCCATATCAGATGACTGCCCCTCAGACTCTCCTGTTGAAACCAAATAACTGTCACAACAAATACTTCTCTAATTTAAGAGAAATCAACATCACCACCATCTCTAAGTATCCATGAGCAACTATAACCAATCAATCCATGCCAACTCCAAATGTAACATAACAATATCATGAAGTATCTAACTTATGATCAATGTACTCAATACCAAGAAACTAAACCAAGATCAATGTCAAAGTTCCAACCATGGCCTCAGGAACATAAACATTACAACATGATCTAACCATTTCAACCAAATAGATAACATGCTCCATATGAACATACTATAACATGTCACAACTCTAAATGCATATCAAGAGTATACCATGACATAATAATGAAACCATCCTCAGACCAAGGATAACATGTCAAATGAAAGTATAAACCACACCTTTACCAAGAAACCCATAAGTCCTCAAGATGCAACCATCTCCACACACCATGAAGAAAACCATCTTCACATACCATGAAGAACCATCTCCACACACCATGAAGATAAACAAGAACCTCATTTGTCCTCAAGATCTAACCATCTTCACACACCATGAAGAAAAAAAGTGCACCATGCAAATGTCAAAGGTGCTTTTACAACAGGATCTAAGACAAACCTCCAACATTTGCAAACACTTAATAAATATATCAATGCCAAAAAATCCCACTCGACAGTAGTACCAAGTCACCTATGGCATCATAAAATCTATATTCTACATGAAGATCCTCTAGGTCTATACACACAACCAAAATGGTAATATCAGGTGAACACCAATATCTCTATACCTAGGAAGATATAAACCAAACGAAGAACTAATCCTACATTGTCACCTCATCACTATCACAAAATTTTACTAAATCATGTATCCAAGCTATCCATGACATCATGATGAAAAAACCATCCTCTAACCATGAGAATCAACCAAGGCATCAAACCATCAAAGAAATCAAAGTGCACATCACGAGCTTGTCAAAAGAAACCAAATAACCATGATCCTCAACCAAGAAGATATACCACCATATCCAAATCAGGAATCCAAACCAATGAACATCAAGGATGTACTTGTATATCCAATCATTTCATGCCAAAATCAATGGCACTATGATCACATCCATGAACCTAGCATTTGACTCTCAATATGTCCAACTTGTCAGCATAAAATAGTCAATCAAAATTCTTCACCATAATTGTACCTGATAACAACATCTCATCCCTTCTATGTGAATAAAAATCAACAAATCATGTGACTTAGGGCATAGACAACCCAATTCCAAGCCACCAATATGAATATGTATCAATAATGAAATATCAATGGGCAAAGACAACCTATAACTAAGCTATAAATGCAACCTGTAAGTATAGACCGCTTACAACACTACACAATTTGTATACCCTAGAAGTCATCATACATATCCAAACCAAATACTGATAACCATATCATCATGAGACCAATCTGAAATATGAATTGAGTATACTATGACATCAAATCTTAAATCTTCAAACATACAATGTCATAAACTCACAATGCTACCATAGTCAATATATAACATAAACTATTTAGATTAATATATCACCAAATAAATCATGCCAAACCTACACCGAATCCAAACCAATGTATAGAGTTCTTCAAGATCTTTCCATTGACTACTCAAAGTCTAAAATTTGACTCCATATGCACAAGTTATGCCCTAATCTATGCTCAAAATAAATAACATCCAACTTTTAGGCTCTTAAAACTTGACAAAGTGTCAAAATCACAAAACCAAACCTACACCAAGTTGTAGTGCTCTGAATTAGCTTTCCAACACCTATAAGGATTTTGAAATCCGATATCTTGAGAGAAAGTTATGACCGTTTTACTAAGACAGTCTTTTTACCATTTTCACTGTGATTTTTTTTTGTGATAAAAATTCTAATGGGATTAAATTTGATGGCCATCACGGGCCAAAACTAAAAAAATCTTGGGCATAAGCAAGGAGTTGGGTCTCAATTCCATGAAAGTTTGCAAATTGAGATTGTGCTCTTCTAGAAATGGATGGGTACTTGTTTTAGGCTCGGGCGCTTGATCCAAAATTAAAAAACGGGCACCCGTTTTTAAAAAAATCGGGTACCCATTTTTGAAAACATAAAAAATTTGTTAATTAACGTTATCAGATTTCCACAATCCATTTGTAAATAAATTGTTTTCTAGATTTAATTGTGTGTGTTTTTTACCATCAACATTTTAGATCATACTACATGATCCATCATCAGGATGAGAAAGTATAGTGGTGATATCTCTACTCCTGCAGTTTCTTATCCTGATGATGGATCATGTAGTATGATCCAAAACGTTGATGGTAAAAAACATAGACAATCAAATCTAGAAAACAATTTATTTATAAAAAAATTATATTTTTTAGAAGCAGGTACCCGTTTTTGAAAAGTAAAAAATGGGTACTTGTTTTTTTTTCAAAAATAGGTGCCCATTTTTTACTTTTAAAAAATGGGTACTCATTTCTAAAAATTTAAAATTTCAATTTTTTGGGGGATTTTATATACCAATTTGACTTTTTCAAAATGGGTACCCATTTTTTGAATTTAAATAATAGGTACCCATTTCTTACAACATTGGGTGGGATTTTTTTTCTTGTACCTTGGATTTGGTTTGGGATAGGCTTGGTGAGACTAAGCCTATGCCTTGAGCTCTCAAGATTTTGCTAAGGCATTGAACTAACAAATTCACGCCTTGCCATAATTTTTAGAGGGTCTTTCCGATCAAATTTTTTTATGAAACAAAAACCCATTAGAGCTCTCATTGTCTTGATTTTAGAAATATAAATTTTATAGTGCTATAATTTTATTTACTATTTTTGCATTATTTTTTAATGAAAGGTAGTACCTAAATGTAAAATAGTGAAGTTAAGTAAAACTTTAACAACTTTTTTTATTTTATAATTTTTCTTAAATTAATTTATATGTCATCAGTCTACATACAATTCTTTTAAGGTTTAAAAAATAATTTTTTAAAAAGTGAAATTTTGATCAAATTATGGTGTCTGTATATGAGAGGTTTTAAAATTTACCTTTATAATGAATTAATAATTAATAATAAAAAATTATTCAATAAAAAATTATGAAAAAATATTGTCATCAATCTTAGGTGTATTAGGTAACTCCTTTTAAAAGGATTTATGAAAAATTATTTATTTGTGTCAAATTATGGTGTCTGTACATGAGTGTGGTATGGTCCTGAAACAGACATTTTGAAAAAGTGGTTTTGAAAGATCCATACCAAAAAAAAAATCTATCATATGGATATACAAATAAATTACATATTCAAAAACTAGATTTTGAACACAAATTTTTTTATTTCTGAAGTTTTTTTATATTCAATTTTTAAATGCTTCAAATTTTGACATCAATTGACAAGAAATTTCAAAAATAGGAAAAACACTTCCATTTTTTGCCCAAAAGTGAGACCCAACTTCTTGCACTTACCCTCTTTCATTTCCTCTAAACATGGCCAAACTAGGTCATATTATATATCAAAATTTATACAAATGTTGACTCGGATCCAATGGTGAAGTTTGTTTTTACCTAGGAAGTCATTTATGCAAGCTCCCTGTAAACCCTCATTTAAATGAAACATCCAAAAAATCTATTTGTCAAACAATTTCACATGTCCAAAAATCTATCAACATTCCATCATAACAACAAATCCAAAACCTCCAAATTTGCAATAAATAAGTCATATATCTTGCCCTTTCTTTTTATCCTCTCATGCTTTCCCATGGATTCAATCTAGGGTTACAACAATAAAACCATAACTCTGATACCACTTGTAAAGAAACTTGCAAGAAAGAATTAAATTGTTTCCACATAATCCATAATAAATTTAAAATAAATATGGAATTAATAATCCACATGCAAGAGAATAGACAACATGCCCACAAAAATTGTGACATAGGGAAAAACCTAGCCTCCAAAAGCATCCATCACTATGTATTATTCAGCAAAAATACCATTGCAATATAACCATGGAAGCCTTCAAATCCATAGCCACAATCAAGAAATCTATGTGAACAAGCATGAATCCAACATCCCATGCCATGCTTCCAACCTTCACAAATGCTCCCTTGGCTAACCTATCAAGCCTTGTCCAACTTGACTCTTTCCCTTTTTTCCTTTTATCTGTATATGAGCAATGTTAGTATGCTAATAGAAACCAAATTTAAATAAAGCTTCTACAAACTAAAAAAAATTCATAAACTTCAAGATAGACTAAGATGAGCTCTCAATTGAGAATATGAGCCATTAATGGGCTCTCTCAATGAGAAGCTCTTTTGTTGAGTAGCTTTGTCTAAATAGATAGGATGTATGCTCAACCTTTATGCTTCAAAAAGGGCTTCAAATGGAGTTGGAATTTGGGTGTGAGTGTATGGTTTTGATGTAAAATGGCTTCTTAAAATGGCATTATGACTTTACTTCATGGATTGTGTTATTTTGCAAAGGGGAAGGATCCAATTTATAGGCAAGAGGCTTGAGGGATTGAGAGCTAAGATGCAAGGATGGGAAAAAGCTCATGGAGGGCTCAAATTGCATGAGAAGAGAGCACATGGATTGTGCTTCCATACAACCAATCAGGGAGTGACACATGTCACAAGGTGAGAGGATGGAAGAAAGGGGAAGGATGAGTCAACAAATGAGGCTCAATGGGATAAAATCTTCATAAAGACCCTCATAATGGCTTGTAAGAGCAATAAAAGGGCTTGGAAGAGTCATTTATGGCCTAGTGGGCTTCATAAAGTTTTATGGTTGAGATATTTTGAGGGAGATGAGAGCAATTTCAACTTGGGCTTGATTAGGAGGGTTTTAAGCTTGCTTAGGATTGTGCAAATGATTAGAGGATGGATTAGGATGGTTTAGGATTAGCTTAGGGATAGGCAAGTGGATGACATTTAATGAGGGTGGGTGAAGGCAGAGATATTTGTTAACTTTGGCTTGGGTTAGTAAGTTTTAACCCATGTTTAGGGAATGTGAAAAGGTTAGGAGGGGATTAGGATTAGGTTTAAAGACATCTTCTAGAAGAGTCTAGACTTTGGATGAGGATAAAGACTTTTTAGAATAGTCTAGAACTTCCTAGGATGAGGATGAAGACTTTCTAGAAGAGTCTAGAACTTCTTAGGATGAGGATAAATTAGATTTTTAGGAAATAAATAAAGTTTTATTTATTTCAAGGGTTTGGGTTGAGGAGATATTTATTAAAACTTTTTTAATAAACATGAGGATTAATATTTAATCTTAATTAAATATTTTGAGTTGGGATTAGGGGTAAGAAATGATGGGATTAGCCTTTAATCAAAATTAAAGAAGGATTAGAAGATTTTGGAAGAGGTTAGTGGTCTTAAGGAAATTGGCCAAGTTTTGGGCAAAATTTTTAAAAATTTTTTTTTTTTGGGTTTTTTGGTCAATTTATTAATTAAATAATTAATAAATAAGGAAATAATGTTTAAATAAGATTTAAACATTTTTGGGAGGGGTTCCTTAATTAAATATTTTTAATTAAGAAAAAGGGATTTAATGGCATAAAAATAAATAAATTAATTAAATAATTAATTAATTAATAAATGATGCTGTCATCAGAAATTTTTCAAAAAATAAAAATACTTTATTTTCTAAAGGTTTTTAGGTGTCTACATTTTGCCCCTCTTTGATGTGATGCCGCAAGTGGCATGGCATCAAAGATAAGAAAATGAGATGCCCAAGGCTAGAGTAGAAGAGGAGAGAATGGACTGCAAGATGCCCCCTCAAGAAGGCAGCGGGGAGAGAAAGCGAGGCTCGACGACTTCTTGAAAAGCACAAGAATCTAAGATGAGCAAGAAGACTCAGATTGGCTTAAGAGAAGAGGTTTAGTTATCTCAAACTCTCGCTACGGGAGAATGATAAAGGGAGAATCAGAGGCATAAGAGGAATCAAGCTTAAGATCTCAGGGATTGTAGAGGATGAAGGAGCAGAGCACTATAAAAGGAATCTAGAATGGGGAGATGGATGAGGGGATTAAAAAGCTGATGCAATAGGATTTCAAAGAGTCAGATTGGTGGAAGATGGGTTTCGGAGATCCCTAGGACTAGGATTGTGGATCTCGAAAGATGAGGCTTGGTGGATTGATTTGGATTGGTGGATCCCTAAGACTAGGATTGTGGATCCCTAAAGCTAAAGGTGAGGAGTGATTCAAAGAGATACTGATGCATAAGTTGAGGTAGGAGAGACAAATGCTAGATATGGATGGGGGATAATAGAGATGAAGGAAAACCATTGAAGCTTTTTGAGCGGGGGGATACTTCAAAGAGAAGTACCACCATGTAGTTGAGCACTAGATTTGCTATAGGACTGTTGGTTAATTGCCAAGGTTACCAAGAACATCAAGGCCTTTTCACCAACTATCTAGAGGACTGACGAACTGACTCAAAACAAACACGTAAGGATTGCCCTAGTATCACACATGAATCCCAGAGGAAGCAGTGTGGAAACGACACTAGGTAACCCACAAGCAGAAAAGAAAACAAGCAAAAGACATGATCAAGACCTTACTCTTTGATTGCCCCATTCGCAGTATACCATGATATGGAAGATTGTGGCAACCTTGAAGAGGGAACAAGGAGATTTCTTGGAAAAGATATTTCAAGACCCAACAGGGAAGAGTCCAAATCAAAAGAAAGCGAAAATCCAAAAGAGAATCGTTTGCCAACGAGATGGGTAGGACGAGGTACTAACGGACCAAGATTAGACATGAGGAAAGCTATATCCTGCAAGGACCTATCAGAGAGCACCTAAGCTGGTGGATTTGGATGAGTGATGTGTCTGGCAAGCTGAACTAAGAAAGATAACACTTTGGTGACAGGAAATCTAGCTAAAGGATGCATTGGAATAGCTAACCAAGATGTGTGATGGGTGCAAGATGCTGATCAAGGACGAACTGACATGAACACTGGATAGATACAATGGTACTAAGCTAAAGAGGATGTACAAGCTGACGGACCAAGATATTTACAAGCTAAAGCTGACCAAGATAGTTACAAGCAGGCAAAAGCTCAGGATGATAGGATAACAGGATGGTTCGATGTTGTACAAGATGCAAAAGCTAAGGGTGGGGTGATAGTGAAAGATATGGATTTGGCAGGATGCATCCAATGATGATGAGAGATTTTGTGACCAAGGATAGCTAGAGGAGCAGGATGAGATGGCTGGATAGGATGGTAGATAGCTAGGATTATTATAGATATAAAGAGATGACATTGGGTTTGCATGAGGATAGCCTAGAGCTAGATACCAATGACAAGGGAGGATGGACAAGACAAGATCTCCAAGGAATATAATGCCCCCAATCAGAAGATAACATGCGAAAGGAGGTCTTATGATGGATGTGATAGGATTGAAGCTAGGATGGAAAAAGCTGAAGGGGCTAGGGAGATGGATGATAGCTGGGATGGTTGGCTGAAGCTGCAGAAGATAAGTGGATGGTGTGAGATGGAAGATGGAGGGTGGAGGATAGGTGGATAGATTGGAAGATGGAGTTGGATGTCAAGAGATGACCAAAAGCATGAGGGTGATAGGCTAAGCTGGGGATGGCGGGATTACGCATGATGCTTGTTTGCCAAGTTTTCATCATGGTACTTGTCCAAGGAGCTTGAATTTCCAAGTTTTCACTAGTGGACGCTTTATTTTTCTTTATTATTTTTTGACTTTTTGACTTTTGACTCAGCTGGAATGATTTTGGCTTTCTTCAGCTATTTTTGGCTCATAGATGTTGGTAGGATGGATGAAAAAGGATTGGATTGAACAAGTGGAATGGTGGGTGGGAGTTTGACAGATAATGGATGCAAAGACATAAGGCTTGTGGGTAAATGGATGAGGAAAATGGAAAGATCATCATTGCCACACACCTTGAGAGGTGATAAAGTAGTGGGAAAGATGGTTTTGAGCGAGGTTGAGGAGAAAATGGAGGAAGAGAAAGATAAGGACTAAAAGTAGAGTTGGAAGATGGAGGATGGGAAATTTAGGATAAGAAGCATATGGACTAAAAGTGGATTGGGGGGATGAAGGATGCTTATATAGGGATTTGGATTTGGATGGATGGATGAGGCTTTTTGAGTAGCATGAATGGATGCCAATTGAGATTTTTCTTTGAGATGCATTTCTTTTTTGAGCATCTTGGGTATCCACATGATTTTTGACTTTTTTAGCTTGGGCTTTTGTGGCCTCTTAACTTTTTCTTTGATTGGGATTAAATGTTTCTTGTTTTGAACATGTATTTTAGAAGGGACATGTTGAGACTTGGATTTTTGTGGATTTTTGGATTTATGCTTTTGTATTTTGGCATCCAATATGCTTCTATTAGCCATGGGATGGGAACAAGAGCATGGAGGAGATGGAGGGATAATTGATGGAGTGATAGGGTTTAAAGGTTGGAAGGGATTCAAGGGTGAGTGCCTTTGATGATCTAGCTGGTGGATTTGAGGGGATGGAAGGATAGATTGGAACATAGGATATGGATGGATATAATTGCCCAAAATGGATGGAGGGAAGGAAGGATATGGGCCCAAAATAGATGGAAACGGGGAAGGTGTAGGTCCCAAAATAGATGGAGGGGATAAAGGATTCATATTAGGTATGTAAGGACCCAAAATGGATGGAAAGGGTGTGGGATTTAGATAAGGGATATATGGACCCAAAATGGAGGGTTGGAGATAAGGAGTAGGATGAGGGCCCAAAATAGATGTGGAATAAGATGGATGGGAACTTTGGGGTGGAGATGGAAGGACTTGGGACCATGTAGGAATAGCGGGGATACCAACATCTAGAAATACATTTTCATTTGTTTTTTCAATATGATGTTCATTATTTGGAACACAAGATGTGAGTCCATTACTAGCTGAAGGAGTTGGAGCTTCGGATATGATAATTAGTTCTTTTTTGATGGATCTATCATCATGGATTATGGGAGATGTATGATCATGAAGCAGAGGAGATGGGAGGATAGGATCTTGAGTTGGGTGGGCTAAGGGAAAGGGATCTTGAGATGGAGTAAGTAAGATGGTAGGATTTAGATATGGAGGGGATGGTAAAAGTGGATCATGTAGGGGAATAAGTGGGATGGCGAGATCTGTTGTTCTATTGGAGGATATTTCAACATGCTTTTGGACAAGATCTTGACAAGAATGGATGGGAGTGGATGCATGAGGTTCATTATATGGGATTTGGATAATGCTTGGAGGAGGAGATGTGGATGGGATTTGGAGTGATTTGATGGGTGGTATGGGGATGATAGCTATGGGAGATGGAGGTGATATTATAGATGGGAAAGCTTCATTACTAACTACTTCACATGGTTGGATTAGATGACATGGCTTATCGACTGTTGGAGGTGACTTTTCTTGTATTTCCTCTAGGAGATTCCTTGGAGACTCGTGTGTCAGAGGTGGAGGTGGATTGATAGGAATAACTAATGTGATGGGGGTGGAAGATTGGAAGCTTGTTTGATTGGGTGATGGAGGAGAAGCTGGGATATCAGATGGCATGACTAGATAGTTTGGAAGAATGCATGTATTTTGTGGGATGCTTGGGGGAATGTTTCTAAGGCTTTCAATATACCCATCATAGTCAACAAGATTTTCATCATCATTGGAATAGGAGGTGGCGGGAGCAAGGACAATATGACCGAACACATCATGATAGGTTTGGGATTTCATGTTTTGATGATGAGTCAGATGGGGATGGGGTCTTGCATATGGATGAACATGAAAGCTCATGGTTGGATTTGGATTAAGCACAGATTTTGGATTGGCTGATGAAAGATTTCCTAGGGAGAGTCAAAGCTGTATGACAGACCTAAGGAGGATTGGTTGGAGATTTTTGGCTTTCCTATGGATGGAAGACTTCAAGGGCATGCTGTCAAAAGGTGAGAGTTTTGCTTTCCTATGTGCAGGATTTGGTGGTGGCTATGTCAACTTGAGGATAGACTAATGATCCTATGGGCATGACATGAGATTGACCACTTGTGGATCCCAACCTTTAGCTCAAGGTGATGAGGGATAACAAGTGACAAAGCTAGATTACCCTAGACAAAGCTCTGTCAAAGGGATAACCTTGGTGAGGTTGGTGGATTGGTCGGATTGATTGGATAGAAAATTCTAGCAGAATGACAACAACTCTCTAAAGGCTTGGGTGTGATTTTGGATTGGGTTGCTAGCTGGCTGGGGGGGATGATTTGGAGAGACTTTGGATTTGGGATTGTTCTAAAGCAAGGAACTAGATAGATTCGGTTGCAGCGGGGGAGCTTGGATGATTTTCTAATGAGGCAGTGACTACGCTAAGTATGCCTTGAGTTGGGAGATTTCTTCTTTTTTGGGATTTTGACCAAAGTTGGCAAAAATTCATTCAAAAGCTATGAACAAACAAGCAGACAAAATTTTGGATCAAGTACGTCAAACACACCAACATCCTAGGAAGCTTTCTACAAGGATGAAATTTTTTATAGCTAGGGAGTCCTTGACATACGCAAGGTACGTGAGGCCCAAATCCATAGATGAAAACAAAAAGATGTCACACAGCTGAGAGGAGCGGTAACCCACTTCTCCTCTTTCAATTCTCAAGGGTATAAAGTTCCTTGAGGCTTAGCTCGAGTGACAAAATCTTGATTCCAAGAGAGGTGTCTTTGGATTCACCTCCCAATTTTTGTACTCTGCCAGAATGCTGGAGTTGAGGTCATCCCAAGGGGTGATGAAATCCCCAAGCAGGCCTCCTAAAAAGAGAAACAAGGTTTTGGATCCTAATCTTATGCATCCAAGATGGCCTCGAAAGACGACAAGGGGAGAGAATACTTGGATGACCTTGGGCTAAAAAAACACACTTGTTCTTTTACCAACTGACTCTTATGTGTGTTGATCTAGACTTTGCAAGCACTCATGTTTAAGAGACAATGTTCAATTCCAACTTGAAGCACCAAAAAAAGTAAATTGATCAAAGAATGCAAACAAGAAGAAGAGTTAGGGTCAACAAAAGAAAACTCACGCGCCCAGAGGCCCTCCTCGTCAAGTATTGATTAATTTCCTTTAAAGCATTCAAGAGTTGGTGTGATTTTGTTTTAAGCCCAAAGCAAAGATGTGTGAGACTCGATTTGTCAAGCGCGCGCCCGGAGGCCCTCCACGTCAATAGTTGTTCAATTTTAGTGCCCAAACTTGAAGTGTGAGCGAGATTAATGCGCATTCAAGGAATTTTCTAACTTATAAAAACCACTGAAGACCCAAGTGAGTGGAGTTTGATCTTTGTGGAGCACTTAACACCCTCTTAGGTAGACCCATCCCCATAGATGGCGTTGAGATTGCACCCAATGGTTAAATTGATGGGTGATTAAAGAGGGGGAGTCCAACTACAAACTTACTCAAAGCATCTTTATTAGTTTTTATAACTTAGAAGATTTCAAAAATGTGGATTCTTTTTATGCCCCAAAAGATGATTATTTGATCTATGGAATTCAAGATTGGATTTGTTGTTTTAATCATGCATTCATAAAAAAAACAAACTTGATTTTAATCCATGGCACTCAAGAGTGATTTTAGCAACATGCATTCAAAGACAAGTGATTAAACATTCAAATTTTTTCCTTTGAGCATTCAAGATTGAGATTTTGTGTGTTGTTTTAAGAACTTTGAAGTGCTTTGTTTTAACCTTAGATCATTCAAGATTGTTTTGGACTCAAAAGTGAAAATGACTCTTTGGACTTTGGTTTTCATTCAAGATTTTGTGTTCTAGTTTGCATAATTTAAGCCCAAAAATGATATTCCTAGATTGTTTTGATGCATGAAAAACCTAAGAAACATTCAAGATTTTGCAACAAGACATTTGTTTGGAACAAATAAAAAAGCTTTTAGGACAATTTTGGAAACCATTTAGGACTATTAGTTTTCATGAGATTTTTAAAAGAACTTTAAAATATTTGCAAATGAGGTTCATTTTATCCTTGATTGATGCTTTGAGTTTGATTTAGATTTTAGTGTACACTTAGTGTTGATTTTGAACCTTTTGAAATGGAAACTTGAAGTTCTTTTTAAATTTTCAAAAATGAAGTGTTCCTAAATTTGCATGAATGCATCTAAAACCTTGATGTTGCAAGGATGCAAATGATTGAATTGGTTTAGTTTCACTTGTTAAAAGGCTTGTTTTTTTTTTTTTTTTACAAATTTTTAGTTTTTAATGGATTTAAGTATGATTTAGGGGTTCATTTTAAGCACTAAAAAGAAGTGTGTATGATTTTGCTTCCTTAAAAAAAAAATGGCCAAGATCTCCTACAAGAAGAAGAAGAAGAAGAAGTAGATGAAATAAGAAGAATATAGACAAGAAGAGGAAGAAGAATTCCAAGTGCTTTATCCACCTATAAGCTTGAAAAATCTGCAAACACTATGAGATAGACTATGAGTTCCTTTGTCTTCTTCATGCTCATGTGGACCTACAAAACTAATTTATACAATCCTACCAATCACAAAAAACAAACAAAATTAGCCAAAATTAGCAAATGACATACAAAACTTGACTAAAAAAGCTAATGAAGATGACCCATGCGGGGTCCCACCGGGCGTGCCAAAATGTATATGAGCAATGTTAGTATGCTAATAGAAACCAAATTTAAATAAAGCTTCTACAAACTAAAAAAAATTCATAAAATTCAAGATAGACTAAGATGAGCTCTCAATTGAGAATATGAACCATTAATGGCCTCTCTCAATGAGAAGCTCTCTTGTTGAGTAGCTTTGTCTAAATAGATAGGATGTATGCTCAACCTTTATGCTTCAAAAAGGGCTTCAAATGGAGTTGGAATTTGGGTGTGAGTGTATGGTTTTGATGTAAAATGGCTTCTTAAAATGGCATTATGACTTTACTTCATGGATTGTGTTATTTTGCAAAGGGGAAGGATCCAATTTATAGGCAAGAGGCTTGAGGGATTGAGGGCTAAGATGCAAGGATGGGAAAAAGCTCATGGAGGGCTCAAATTGCATGAGAAGAGAGCACATGGATTGTGCTTCCTTACAGCCAATCAGGGAGTGACACATGTCACAGGGTGAGAGGATGAAAGAAAGGGGAAGGATGAGTAAACAAAGGAGGCTCAATGGGATAAAATTTTCATAAAGACCCTCATAATGGCTTGTAAGAGCAATAAAAGGGCTTGGAAGAGTCATTTATGGCCTAGTGGGCTTCAGAAAGTTTTATGGTTGAGATATTTTGAGGGAGATGAGAGCAATTTCGACTTGGGCTTGATTAGGAGGGTTTTAAGCTTTCTTAAGATTGTGCAAATGATTAGAGGATGGATTAGGATGGTTTAGGATTAGCTTAGGGATAGGCAAGTGGATGGCATTTAATGAGGGTGGGTGAAGGAGGAGATATTTGTTAACTTTGGCTTGGGTTAGTAAATTTTAACCCATGTTTAGGGAATGTGACAAGGTTAGGAGGGGATTAGGATTAGGTTTAGAGACATCTTCTAGAAGAGTTTAGACTTCCTAAGATGAGGATGAAGACTTTCTAGAAGAGTCTAGAACTTCTTAGGATGAGGATAAATTAGATTTTTAGGAAATAAATAAAGTTTTATTTATTTCAAGGGTTTGGGTTGAGGAGATATTTATTAAAACTTTTTTAATAAACATGAGGATTAATATTTAATCTTAATTAACTATTTTGAGTTGGGATTAGGGGTAGGAAATGATGGGATTAGCCTTTAATCAAAATTAAAGAAGGATTAGAAGATTTTGGAAGAGGTTAGTAGTCTTAAGGAAATTGGCCAAGTTTTGGGCAAAAAATAATTTATTTATTTATTTTGAATTTTTTGGTCAATTTATTAATTAAATAATTAATAAATAAGGAAATAATGTTTAAATAAGATTTAAACATTTTTGGGAGGGATTCCTTAATTAAATATTTTTAATTAAGATAAAGGGATTTAATGACATAAAAATAAATAAATAAATTAAATAAATAATTAATTAATAAATGATGATGTCATCATAAATTTTTTAAAAAATAAAAATACTTTATTTTCTAAAGGTTTTTAGGCGTCTACACTATCATCTCTCTCTCACCAACAACTACCCTCACGGCTGCTTATATAGTAGCAAGTCCCACAAAACCACCAAGTGGTATTACATAAACCATGTGCTACCTAACCCATTGACCCCACATTTATTATTGAAAATTTAATTAATTTCCCCAATATTAAATAATTAAATAAACTTTATCACAATGTTACAATACAACTCATCAAGAATATCCCATGGGAATCTTTCCATGTTGCACGTCCATCCAGGTGCAACATTACATAATAAAATAAAATAATACAATATAACAATATTATGCAATGTGTGCAACACCCATTATCTCAACAGTCTTGCCCCAGGAGCAAAAGTTTCTCCATAGTCAACTCCTTCTTCTTGAACATATCCCTTGCATACTAGTCTTTCCTTGTTCCTTGTAAATTCACCATTTTCATTAAGTTTGTTCTTGAAAATCCATTTTGTTCCAATAATATTTTTGTCTTTAGGTCTTGGTACTAAGGTCCAAGTTTTGGTCATCTCAATTTGTTCAATTTCATCATTCATTGCTTGAATCAAATCCTTATTGCCTAGAACATCCTTTATTGATTTGGGCTTAAATTCACAAAGTAGGCATGCATCATCTTTGAGTCTTTTTCTTGTCATAACACTTCTTTAGCATCACCAATGAAACTTTTAAATTTTTTGTGTCTTCTTACAAATTTGGCTAGCATAGGTGGTTTCCTTCTCTTTTCTTCAACAAGTTCATCTTGAAAAATAATTTCAAGCTCATATTCTCTTTCTTGTTTAGGTTTTGGTCTAATTTCTGCATGCTCAACATTCTCTCTTTGATGGTTGAAATTGCTTGTCTATGACTCAACATCTTCTGTCTGTTTCTTGAAACCCACTATCTATAGCTCGACAATTTGTTGTTGCACTTCATTAGTTCCTGTCTACTGGGAAACTGAAGCTTGGTTTTCTTGTCCATTTAGACTTCTAGTAGAATTATCATCTACATAGATGATTGTACTATAATCTTGAGGTCATTCATTGCACATAATGCCACTTCTTTCTGTAAATTCATCAACTTTCACATTCACACTTTCCACAATTTTGTTAGTATTAAAATTTAAACACTTGTAAGATTTACTCTTAGTGGAATACCTTAGGAACATACCTTCATCACTCTTTGCATTAAGCTTTCCATTCTTATTATCTTTGAGTATATAGCATTTACTTCCAAAGATTTTGAAATATTTCACATTAGGAGCATATCCATACCATAGTTCAAAAGGTGTAGCATTTGTAGCTTTCTTAACTTGTACTCTATTCAGGGTATAGACAACAATACTAATAGATTATCTCCAATACTTCTTTGATACATTCTTCTCCATCATCAATGTTCTTGCACAATCAATTATTGATTTTTTTCTCCTTTAATCTATCCCATTTCGAGGAGGGGTCCTTGGTGTTGAGATTTGTCTTTTGATTCCTCTATTATTGTAGAATGTATTAAACTCATTGGAAATGATTTCAGTACCTCTATTAGATCTCAAACACTACAGTCTCTTTTCTATTTCTTTTTCAACTTTGGCTAAATACCACTTAAATAACTAAAAAGCATCAGACTTAGCTTTAAGAAACATCACAGTCATCATCTTAGAATAGTCATCAACAAATATAATGAAATTCTTATCTCCACAATAGCTTTGAGCGTCAATAGGCCCACATAGGTTTTTGATAAGATAAATAGGTTTTACAGGGACCCTGAAACCCAAAAGTAGCTATAGTAACATGGCTGAAAATAAGCAATAGAAGCCTAGCTAGATTAAAAAAAGTCTAATGGCTGATAATAAACACAAGGCCCAGCCAAAAATAAAGGCCAACAGAAAGGCCATAAAAATAACCTATCTTTTAATAAAACTTAGCAAAAGCCAGAACCAAAAGCCAAAATAGATACAACAAAAAACAAAAAGACAGAACAAGAGGGCTACTCTTCATTCTTCCTCTCGAGTTCCTGCATGGCCTAGGCTACCTCATAAATCTTTTGGTTCTCCTTGACTATCTGCTCTTGGGATTTCTACATATCTTGGTCCAAACTGGTGTAGGTGATATTAGTGGCCATATCTACATTAGACTTGGCTCTACCTCTATCCTTACCATCCTCACCAACCAGTAGACCTCTTTCTTTAAGCACACTAGTTAACGAGATAATATTGTCATTGATCAAATTGAGGAGAGTTATCATTTGATTAGCCAAGTTATGGTTGTATTTTTTCAGATTCTGTATTCTCCTCTTAGCTAGACTAAATCTTTCCTCCTAGTTCTCCAGGTTCTCATGATCTGTATTCTTCTTGTTACCCTCCAATTGACCAACCTTCTCTCTGACCTCTTCCAGCTCATGATATAGCCACTTGATTGATTTAAAATTATCAATCATGCTATTATGAGCATTGTTCAAAAGATTCATTCCTATCTCCCTAGCATTATCATTGATAACCACAATAGTTCGGTCAATGAGCTCTTCAAGCTAGGGCTGTTCCTAATTAGCTACCAGAATATGAGGATTCGTAGCTTCTCTAAAAATTCTCATCTTCATAGTCCTGACATAGGCCCACATAGGTTAGTATGAACCAATTCCAAAATATCACTAGAAGTGTATGTTTTGCTCTTGAAATTAGACTTGGTCATTTTTCCCAATTGACATTATTTACACATAGCATTGTCAAGCTTCTTCAATTTAGGAAACCCTCTTACTTTCTTCATTTTACTAATGTTTATCAAATTTTCAAAATTCAAATGACATAACCTCTTGTGCCATAGCCAAACATCTTCTTGTTGTGCAAACAAACATGTCTCATTAGATAAATCTAGATAGAACAAGTTACCTCTTGTCTGATCACCATGTCCAATTATCTAACCATCAATACAATATATCTTGGCCTTTTTGAGATGGAATTCAACTCTATAACTTGATTTTTTTAGTTGTGAAACACTCAATAGATTATAATTAAGTCCTTCAACCCAATAAACATTGTCACATTTGATCTTGCTAGTCAGTTGAATAGTGCCTTTACCTTTTACATCACATGGAATATCATTACCAAATTTTACACATCCACCTTTGTATGGACCAATGTCCCCAAATTTATCTTTATCACCTGTCATATGATTAGAGAAACCACTGTCAATTATCCATCTATCACTTTTGTTTACATATGAGATTAATTCAATTTTCTCATCTTCATTAGAATCTTCTTTCATAGCAACATAAACAAGTTCATCATTATTACTTTTAGATTCATTGTCAATTCCTTCTTCAACAATATAACAAGATTTTTTACCTTTTTCATCCTTGTTTCTTTTGTAGTCTTGGTCATATCTTCTTCCTTTGTACTTTTTTCCCCTTTCTTTCATCGTTATCTTCTTTGGCAGGACACCTAGTAGCAATATGACCAACCTTGTTACATGAGAAACAAATAATAGGTAGTTTACCTTTATATTTACCTCTACCTCTTCCAAATATTTTTTCAATAAGGGCTTCAAGTTCATCAAGCTCATCATCAAAACTATCACTATTACTCTTCACATGTTTTCCTTTCTTTTTGCTAAGAACTAGTTGTGACTTAAAAGAAGATTCAATAGTTGTAGGTGTATAGTTATCAAAGTTAGACATCTAAAAAGTAGTAAGTCTACCAATTACACCTTCCAAGGTTAGAGTGTTACCTAGTGTGCAACTCAATTCTTGAATTTTAGATACTCTAATGCCATATATAAGGAGTAGAGTTCTCAATACCTTACTTATAACTGTTTCATCTTTGATTTCTCCATTTTCACCATGAATAACATTAACAACTTCTTTGACTCTTGTGTAGTATTGCACTATGTTCTCACCTTCCATCATTCTCATGTCATCAAATTTACCTCTTAGGATCTTTGATTTGGCTCTTAAAACATTTTCATCACCTCCATCTATGGTCTTTAGTTTGTCCCACATTTTCTTTGCACTTCCACATTCTTTTATAGCATCAAACTCGACATAAATTAGGGCTAATACAATCTCTAGCATTAGTTGATTGTGTTCTTTTTTTTGCTTCAGTATTTTAGCTGTTAGAGGAGTAGTTGTTACTTTCAAATGTACACAAAGTTGATATTAGCATCACTGATATTGGATATGTGCAGTCTCATCAAAGTTTTTCATGCAAGAAAGTTCTCCTGGTTCATCTTTGGTACCTCTCTTTTGTGAGTCACGATCTTTAGCTTCAAGTACCTTCAAAATTTTCTCTATAAGCACTTAGTTCTAAAACCAATTGATAGAAATGTGTAGAATAACTAAGGTGGGAGGGGGGGGGGGGGGTGTTGAATTAGTTACTCAAGGTCCATAAGTACCATTTGAACAATTAAACATCAAAACATTCACAATTATTTTTATCATGCTGTTGCTTGATCTCTATTGTACTAATAAACAAAATTATTGTCCTAAACATAACACACTTTACTAAATATAAACTTCATCAAATGTAAAATATATAAAATATTAAACATAAGTTTGACACTAGGATCTTACATGGAAACCTAATTTGGGAAAAACCACCAGCAACATATCACCACTTTTTCACTCTTTCAAAGAGAGCAATGTTAGGAGACAACCCTATTAAAGGTTACAATACACACTATTAAATGTGACTTGGTTAGAGGATTTAATCACCCTATTAAGAGTGGACTTGTTAGAGCACTTTGATAATTCCATTTAGAATGTCACCTTGCTAAAGGATTTACATAGATTGTTAAGTCCTTCAAATTACTGTTAGGTAAACCTTTGATTAAAAGGATTTCAATACAAAATGTTTACAATGATTAAAAAGAAAACACTAGGGTTTTGATATGTATGATTACAACTCACTTTTATAGGTTCAAATCACTATTTAGTTCATGTTCTGATTCATTGATAAGTTCCCTTGTCAATGCTATCTCTTAACTTGCTTGAAAACTCTTCACGCAGTTATCCCCCTTCACATAACAACCTAAGCCTTATGCTCAGATTCACTTATCAACATCAACAACATATGCACAATCAATTCCTTTTTCTTCATCCTCACACTCACACTTGTGTTCACCCTTGTTCGTCTTTGTTCCACCTTTCTCTATACACATACTTACCTTAAAGTTCAACTCTATACCTCTTTAAATAGGTAATCCTTTCTTTTCCATTTTCCATAATTACCATAGATCTTAGGGTTTATGATCTGGTCAATCATATTCACTGTATCTATCCACCTTCTTGATCATCTTCTAGAATCCACCTATTAGGTCTTTACCTAATTCTCTTCTTGAATTTAATGATCCAACTCATCAATCTTATCTTCAACATGGTTTACATATCCCAAGCAATCAACTAAGTTAGTTGAAAATCACAATTCCTCAAATATATTCAAAATACTATCACTCAACAATCACTAAGTTTTGACACTCATTCATCACTAATCACTCAATCATTGTAGAACTTCTTGGCTCAACATCAACTAACTTGTTCGGTTGATACTCACACTCGGTCAACACTATATTTGGTCAATAATTATTGTGGCTTAGTTGACTCTAGCATCACTAAACATTCCTTAATCTTTTACTGTATTTCTCAACTTAACTTTATATTCTTGATATAAATAATCACTTTGTCCTATCAAAGTCTAACTAATCAAATGTCCATTATAGCTTCCTTTCCATAGCTTAACCCTTCCTCTAAGCACTTGAGTTATGAGCAATCTATCAAATCCTCTTCATCAATCAAATAGATATAAAATTTAGATTAGATAGAAATATGTCACTAGTAGATTTTATATCAATGAAAAAACAAAAATTGTTTCTATTGTAGGTTTCCAACACTTTATTCATAAAAGAACCAATTACATGCAATATGTTGGGTTGTAAGGCCTTCCTAGTAATGACCAAATATAATGTAAGTAATAGTTCTGCAAGATCCCTCAAGATCCAACATAAGCCCTAGCTAGTCCATATCTATAGCATAACAAATATTTGGTAGAAACCTCTAGTAAGATCTAAACATGTGCTCTTACGCCACCAAGAAATCTCCTTATTTCCCATGCTGCAACTACTAGTCTTGCTCATAAATTCACAACCTTAGATTCTTGACTCAAATCTTAGCTCCTTTACCATCAATTGAATTTCTTACAACTCTACTACTTGCATGACCACAAGTCGACCTATTGGAAATAGAATCATATAGAACCCAAATAAATGTAAAATGCCTTTGTTAGCTTACAACCATTATTAAATATACATAGGGTAAATAGACAAGACCCAAATAGGTCGACACACATCCCTACAATTGATCCACATCACAATCATATGTTATGCACATCAAACACACCAAGTTAGCTAATCCAATCTGCAAGATTGCCAATCAACACACTAAATTGATGAGCATTAGAAAAAGAACTCCAATCACTACCAAGTGAGAACATTTGCTGAGAAATGAACATACACCAAGGAACACCATATAAGCTGAATAAACTAGTATAAGATGAGAAATACACATGCTAATAAATTCAAAATAAGCTAATGGTGGGCTCCTCAACCAATACTACAACTCAATAACGACTGAGAATACAAAATAAGCTAAACAACATATTTATAGTGGGCTATTTGAGAAACCTTGGATTTGCTAAAGGTATGAAAGATAGTAACTTGTATTTGAAAGAAATTGAGAATGGTTTTCTGATAATAGTAATATTTGTTTATGATATCATATTTGGAGAAAATGATGAAGCAAGTGATAAGTTTGCTGAAGAAATGAAATGAGCATGATAGGAGAAATGAAGTTTTCCTAGGATTACAGATTATGTAGAACAATGATGGTATTTTCATTTCACTAGCCAAGTACTTGAAAGACTTGTAGAAGAGTTTTGAATTGGAATTTTGTAAGCCTTTTGGTATACCTATGATAGCTAGTCACAAGTTATGTAGCAAAACTGAGATGCCTATAGTTGAGTAGAAGAAGTACAGATCCATGATTGGAAGTTTGTAGTATCTAACTCACACTAGACCATGTATAAAAAATGAAGTTAGGATTGAAGCTAGATTTCATGTTGATCCTAAGGAGTATCATTATACAACAGTAAAGAGGATATTCAAATATTTGAAAGGAATCAAATTATGGAATATGGTATGATAGATCGAGTGACTTCACTCTATGTGCATATATTGATGTGGATTGGGTAGGTAGTATGGATGAAAGAAAGAGAATTGGTGGTGGAGAATTTTTTCTTGGAAGTAGATTGGTTTCTAGGCTAAGAAAGAAACAAGATTGTATTTCACAAAGTACAACTGAGGCAGAGTATATTGCATCATCAAACAATTTTAATCAAGTTATGTGGATGAAACAAATGCTAAAGGATATCAGGATTGAATTTAAAAAACTTGTTATCATATACTGTGATAACCCAAGTACTATAAGTATGTCTAAGAATAATTTATTGCATTCCAAGACTAAGCATATATTCATTAAGTATCATGTCTTGAGAGGGAAGGAAAAAAGAGAGAGATTAGATTGGAATATGTAAGTACTAAAGATCATATTGCAGATATCTTTAAAAATCCCTTACCTAAAGATACTTTTGAGTACTTGAGAGGTATGCTTGGGGTTATGCCTTTGCCTACTTCTAAGTAGATGATGTAGAGATTGCATCGGTCCAGTGGTACATAGCACTATTGTTAGACTAGATTGAATGCTAATGCTTCCTGTATAGGGGAGTATTTTTTATAAGCTGAGTCAATAAGGACTCTTGGTATTTTGTTTTGAACAGTGTCTTTGGACACTTGAGTTGGTTGAAGACTTGGAGTAGTAAATTAACATAATGAGTCCTTTCTCATTAATGTCAATGGGGGAGATATGTACATGAAAAACACCCTCTAGTTGAATGGGGAAGAGAAATCTCTACTTTATTAGGGTGATTTAGAAAGATTCATGTAAGAAAGGAGGAATATCTCTATGGGGGAGATATTGTTAGAATATAGTCAACCAATATAATTTAGAGCTCAGGGGGGGGGGAATCAGTTATCCAACTATTATCACAATTATCAACCTTAAACAAACTTAACCATATGAGAAATATAATAAGAAACCACAACAAGATATGTTACCTAGGGAAACCATTGATCATAGAGAAACCTCAGTGGGGATGGTACCACAAGATGATGTACTAATATAAATATTCCTTGTTAGAGGATGGACTGTGTTAGGATTCTATAACAACATTTAGTACATATCAATCCCAGTTAGGATATTTTGAATCCCTGTTAGGAGATTCCAACCCTGTTAGTAGTTGTGCCAACCGTGTTAGTAGTTGTGGAAGACAGATGGACCCACTGCCCAAATAGCTTCAAGGGAAAGATAAATGAACCCACTATCCAAATGATCTCTATATTATTCCTTGTAGAATAATAGAAACTAGATCTTTTAAGCGGACCTCTTCTCTTAATCTTGTAACTAGATCACAAAACTCACATGCAATAATCCCTTAGATCACTTTCTCACATTTAGTAAACACTCTACTCCTTTTTGCACTTCCCACTTCATACAATAATTAGAACATATTATAAATAAGGAAAACATCTTCCTTTATATCATATCTTCAAAATAATTCCTTGAATATGACTTGAGGCTTTCCCAATTAATTATAACAAGATAATTAATTTATTACAATTACAATAGCACCGTTGGCTCATAGTCTACATAACTTCTCACATGTGCAATACTAGGGCTTGCTCATCCAATGACATCATCATTAGACTATCCTCTGTCAGTAACTAATCGCACATCTTATTGTTACATCTCAGATGAAAGATATAATACAAACATCAAAAATTGCTTTCTAAGCACTTTGTCTCTGTACTGCTCTTTGTAAATCAAGTACAAATTTTGTACATCTCCAACTTATGTGTTGCACATTAAAGCTTGTCATCAAGACATAGTGCAAAACATGTCCATGACTGTGCATCACTAAATAAGCAAGACCCTGTCCATGTAACTAAGATGTATCTCTACTACTTTTCTAGTCTTCACAAACTTACTACTATGTTGACATTAATGAAAAAAATAATCATGAATGCAACATGTCAATACTATCCAATGCTTAGGATAATACCATAATGTAGTATCATCAACATTAATGCTAATAATCTCCATCTTTTCCATTGATGGAAACATAGATTAAAATTATCTAAGTTCCATGAATACCAAAATAGAACTCTATTTTTGTTGCTATTGTTCTTATCTTCTCAAATCCTCTTCATCAATTAGATCTGAAATCCTTTGGAACACTACTCTTATTCTTCTTCTTCTTTAGAATTAACAATAGTTGTTCACAGTAAACAATTCACCATACACCAAGGTTCTTCATGTTGCATATCTTCCCAATATAGATATTCCTCTTTCTTGTAAGAATTTTCCTTAGGAAAAAATAACACCAAGATCAAGAAGCTCAAGAACAAAGCACAATATGGATCAAATGATGTATGATCATAATAAAAATATGAGAATGAATTGATGTACATGTAAACTAGAAGTGCCTATATATAAAGGCCTCTAGAATGACTAGGAGTTGGCAAAGTGATAAGCCTCACAACTAAGCACATGTCCACCAAGAGTGGATTATCCTCCATTGAGCACAGGAGTTTATACAATGATGAGAGGATAAGTTTACATAGGTGTGTCATGTAAAAAGATGTTGTAGACACCATGTGCTTAATTAGAGTGTGAAAAACTATGTTGTCTACATGATAACTCAGTTGATTATGCAAACTCCTATGTTGTAGACACCATGTGCTAAAATGAGTTGCTAACTCCTGTGTTGTCAACAAGAAAAATCATATGAGTATGCATACTCCTAGGTGTCTATATGATAAATAATAAAATAATGCATTTAACCTAACTAAACTTAAGTAGAGTGTAGATAATAATTAATTATTTATACTAACACCTCCCCTTAAGTGCAACTTAGGGGAATGCACTTAAGCTCACAAAAGCTATGATGAAAAATGCATGATGGGTCCTAGCTACTAGGCCATGTTAGGTACCCATGTAAAAATGAAATAATGTACATACAATGCTATGAAATAAAATCTCTCTAAAAATGGAGAAAGAGGGAAAACCTCATGGGAAAAAACCCTCCCCAAAAAAGAGAGATAAGTACAATAAAGAAGAGAAGACTCATGTGACCCCCCCAGTGAAAAATCCCACACCCTTAAGAGATCTCACAAATGAAGATACTTGACCTCCATGAAGGGCTTGGTGAAGATGTTGACAATATACTACTCCATAGGACAATAGTGCAATGCAATGACCTGCTCATGAATCAACTCTCTAATGTAGTGCATATGAACCTCAATGTGTTTTGTGTGTTGATGTTGCACTGGATGTTTTGAGATTTCAATGGCACTCTAATTATCATAATGTATGACTGTGGGTCTAGGTATGTCAAAACCAAACTCCTTAAAAATTTGCTATAACCAAATAGCTTTTGTAGCCACACTATCAACTCCTTGATACTCAACCTCAGTCGATGAAAGAGCAATAGTGTTCTACTTTTTACTCTGCCAACAAATGGAGCCGAAACCAAGATGAAACATGTATCCTGAAGTAGACTTGCGAGAATCAAGATCTCCTGCATGGTCTGAGTCTATATAACCCACTTACTATAGTCTAGTACTAGCTACATAACATATCCCATATGTATGTGTACCCTAGATATAATGTAAGATGCATTTGGCTACCTTCCAGTGAAGTTCATGCAACTCTTGCATGAAGCGAGAAACCACACCAACTGCAAATAATATGTCAGGGTGTGTATGTGTTAAGTAGATGAGACTTCCAACCAACTATCTATACAAAGTAGCATCAAAAAGTGGAGTGAAACACTTTGCTTCTGACTTAACACTTGAAAGGAAAGGAGTAGCTGCAGCCTTGCAGTCACTCATGCGAAACCGAACAAGTAGATCAAGAGCATAGCTAGGTTGGGATAATGTGATCCTTGATGAAGATGGATGTATCTCAATACCAAGGAAATAATGAAGTAGACCCAAGTATGTCATCAAAAATTTGTCTTGCAAAGTAGCCTTTACACTAACAATGATGGATGCTGTACTCCTTATAATGATCAAGTCATCAACATAAAGCACAAGTAGCAAGTGAGAATCATCCCTTTGAAGAATGTAGACATTCAGATCGAAATGACATCTGGTGCCCTGCTAAGAGAAGATAAGAATTCATCTTGGCATACCAAGCTCTTGGAGCTTGTTTAAGTCCATAGATAGAATTTTTAAACTTACAAACCAAGGTAGAATCATGAATGCTACTCCATATAAATCTCCTCATGAAGATCACCATTCAAGAATGTGCTCTTCACATCCATTTGATGAACAACCCATCTCTAAGTTACTGCTATAGCTAGTGTCAAACAAATGGAATTCATTTTTGCAACTGGTGCAAAGGTCTTAGTGTAGTCAATGCCAGGTACCTAAGAGAAACCTTTTGCAACAAGTCTAGCCTTATGTTTATCAACACTTCCATTTTCTAAAAAATTGGTTTGATAGATTCACTTACATCTAACCAATTTTCTTCCTTTAGGAAGAGAGACTAAGTCCCATGTATCATTTCTCATAAGAGAATTATATTCTTCCTAAAGCTTCTTATATTTCTCATAAGTCCCATGTATCATTGTTCTATCCCATTCTGGAATACCTAAAGCTTCTTTGAATGATTGTGGATCAGAAGCAACTGTAATATAAGCATGAGGGAGTGAGTTGTGTTGTGAGTTTTTCCTCCTAGTATCTGAAGGATTCCCTACCAATGGTCCTGCCACATCCAATGTCTACTGAGACCATTTAGGTCTTGTAGAAGAATATATAGAAGGGATATCCTCAACCTCATCTAGCTAATGCCTCTATTTGGGTCATGGATGAACATCTTCCAAGTCACTATCATCAGTATCACTCTCTTCAATGGAGGAAGAAGGAGGAGTTGAAGAAGTAAAGCTTGGAAAACTTTCTTCAAAGTGTACACTCCTCTCATAGAATATGTCACGTGTCTCTAGATCCATTAAATTTTAGGCTTTATGTGAGTCTACATATCCAACAAATATGCAAGGTTTACTTTGTGGTTCCAATGCCTTGCATTTTTGTGGAGGTATTCATGCCCATGATGGACAACCAAAGACTTTAGAGTGCTTTACAGAAGGTTTCTTTCTAGTCCAAGTGTCAAAAGGAGTTACACCATTCAAAGCTTTATGAGGACTTCTATTTTGGATGTAGTTAGCACAATTTATTGCTTCAGCCCAAAAAAATTGATCAAGAGACTTATGTAATAGCATGCAAGTGGTCATCTCCTTGAGGGTTTTGTTCTTCCTTTCAGAAACACCACTCTACTATGACATATATGGTACTTAATGTTGAAGGTCAATTCCATCTTGAGTACAAAAGTCTATAAGTCTTGAGTTCACATACTCCCCGCCATTATCTATTTGAAGGACTTTGATGGGTTTCTCTGACTACTTTTTTACTTGAGCCTTGAAGCTAAGAAATCTATCAAATACTTCACTCTTATGAGCCATGAAGAATACTCAAGTATAGCGAGAGTAGTCACCAATGAAGGTGAGTGCATAGTGAGAATTTGTAAATAATGACAGTGGAAATAGGCCCACCAAATCACTATGAACTAGTTCAAGAACAGATTGTGCTCTCCAAATTTCTTCTTGTCAAACATTTTTTCTGGATGCTTCCTAAGTTTGCAACCTGAACAAACACCTTCTAAAAATTGGGTTTGAGGTAGACCATGAACCATGTTCTTGCTGCTAAGCTATTGAAGATACCTATAGTTGAGAAGTCCAAATCTCTCATGCCATAGTTTGTTTTCTATATTTGAATGCATTAACAAGGCTTGTGCATTAGATTTAGGTACAAAGGAAGAGAAAGTGTAAAGCCTTGAATCATGATTGGCTTCACCTATTGCAACCGTGGAGTCATCTTTGATTCTTTTCACTACCATTGAATTTGGAAGAAATTCAACCTTATTTCCACCTCCATAGTGAGTGATTTGGTAGACTAAAAGAAGGTTGGAGGTAAGATTAGGAACATAGAGAACATCCTTGAACACTCCATTGTCCATCTCAACTTCACCTTTTCCTTCAACTTCTACTTTAGCATCATCCCCTACAAAGATGTGAGGTACCTCTGAATGTGTCATGGAAGAAAAATCTCTCTTTGGAGCACCCATGTATGCGTAGCACCTGAGTCAATAATCCATTCTCCCTGACTAACAATGTTTGTGAGTAAAGCTTGTCCTTTCCTCTTAGAATCAGAAAATTAAGACCCTTTTTCCTTATAAGCATTAGGAAATGGAACATCGTGCTTCTTCATGATGTTTTTCAATTCATCAATCCTTATCTTTTCCTTTATTGAACTCATTGCTTGGTGCCTTTGACCTTGTTGGACAATTCTTGCTTATGTGACCGGTCTTAAAATAACTAAAACATGTGATTTGGCTCAACCATCTTTTGTAGTCACTTCTAAAAAGTGTTCTCATACAATTTTCAGCAGCATGTACATATTATTTACAATAGTGACAACTATACCTAGTATTATAATCCCAATTATAAGATTTTTCATTGTGCTTTACCTTTGTCTTCTTGTTTGATGACCATTTAGGCTTGGATCTACACTTATATGCTCTATGTCCATACTTCTAAAAGTTATAGTAGTCTCCTTCAAATCTTTGTATGCTTATGGTATTGGTTCTGCTTTCATGTGCTTGATGTCTTTGTTTGTTCCATTTGTGGCAATGGCCTATGAACTTCTGCTTAGGATTTTGATTTGCAGTCTTGCTCCTACAAACATTGGTAGTATGACCTATCTTACCACAATTATGACAAGTAGGTTTGGAGTTCTTACTTTTTTTACTTCTTTCTTCACCACTTTTTGATTATTCTCCTTCTTCAGTACTAGTATAACCTAATCTAGAAGTATCACTATTGGATCTAGGGGATCTCATCAATTGCTCAAAGTAATTGATGGCTTCACTAGGTTTGTTGAAACTTTCAAAAAACTCCTTTTCTCTTTTCAGATCATTTCTTAGTTGTTTATTCCACAACTTTAGTGTGGTGATCTCAATACCCTTTGCATTCAGTTCATGTTTTGCAATCATCAGTTGACTTAAAGTTTCCAATTACATGTTAGCAATCTTATTTACCTTTGATGTTTTCTCTTCTAGTCTAATGGTCAAAATCCTTTTGTCATCTTCAATCATGAATTTGTCTTCTTTAGCTTTCTTTTTCTACTTAGTCACTTCACATAGAAATACTAATTGGACTTCCTGTTCTCTCTTGAGGTTTCTGACCTCTTCAATTAGGGTTTCATTATTTTTCATGAGATCTGCAACTGCTATATCAAATTCGTTGGTGTTTCCATCCAAAAACAATTTAGTAGTGTCAATCTCTTCATATTGTGTGTCATTCTCTTCAATAGCTATTTCTTTCCTTCTTTCCAATGATCACTTTAACTCATCTCTTGCTTCATTCATCTTATGTAGGGAAAGTTATATTTCAATCTTCTAGTTCTCAATAGTTTTCCCAACTTGTAGACTTCCATTTCCAAGATCTTTCCTCAAAGTTGCAAAGCTTTTCTTTCAGAGAACTTAGCTCTAATACCAATTATTGGAAATACAATAGCAAAGTAAACTCTAAGAAGGGAGGTGAATCAGTACTTCAAACTTTCAACCTAAAAAATCACTCACCACACATCCATCTCACAATCTATGCATCTAAACTGAAATACCAAATTAAGTATATACATCCATAGCATGAAAGTAAAACATTAACACATGTATGAAACAAGATATTTGGTTACCCAGAAACCCTCCAAGGAGAAGGTAAAACTGGGGCAGGGATGACACCTACAAATCTTCACTACTGCAGTAATAAAGTGTATCCAATGAAGGTTACAATGTTTTGATCATAAAATAAGATCTACCCTGTGAAAGGTCTACCCTATTAAAGGATTACAAGATTGTTAGATCTTACCCTACTAAAAGTGTGCCTAGTAAAAGGACTTTAACTTATAATGAAGTAAGCACCCTATTAAAGGATGTACGATAGCCTATCAAGACTACTTTGTTAACAGATTTAACTGATTCACCTATTAAAATGTCTCAACAATGATCCTTTGGTTAGCACTCTATTGCTCGATGTTAGATCACCTCTTTCTTGATGTATACTTGATCCTTTCTAATTAGATGTATCTATATTGTCTTTTGATTCCTTTCCTCTGTTCTCCTCTAATTGATTCTGTAATGTAACTCAAACTATAACTCCTTAGTCACTATGAATGCTCTATTTGCACATGCAAACTCTCTTTAATTCTCCTTAAGTATTCAAAAAAAGTTTAGAGTTCATCCACCTTAAGAAGACCTAGGTGACTTAGGGTTAGGTATGAATCAATGATAGTAATTCACCCATATTGCCACTTAATCCTTCTCTTTTTCTGATTGGATACATGTAATGCATAGGGATTCACAATTAAGATATGTCCTTATCATTAAATATTGTAAAACAATCTTTAAGTCAACCCAAAAATGGTTTACATACAAGTTTGTGCCATTACCAACATCTATGTCAAAATTGTATAACTCGACACTTGAAGTCCTTGATGCTTGGCATTAGTTGCAAGTTAAATCTTGTAATTTGACCTTTGAATGACTCAACATCCACTAATCACTTGGCATTTGAATAGCTTGGATCATACTATCTACTCGGCACTTGAGTGACTTGACACTTACTAGTTACTTAGCACATACTAAATATCTATCGCTTGACATATACTATTTGACAACTTATGCTTGGCATGTATTACTTGTTTGGCATGAACTAAGTAAATGACTTAAGTATATTGTCACTCATATGTCAAAACCAATATGAGATTAACAACCAAGGACTAACAACTTCCACATGATGGATAGGAAATGGATGACCCACTCAAAATGGATATAACTAGCACTTTCACCTACAAGAGGTTCAAGGGATAAGCCAATAGAGTATTTTATGAATATTATCATTGTCTGAAATTGCATAGATCACAAAAGTGTTCAACATATTTTTCTTATCATTTATGGGATTTTTGGTCATGAAACAATACTAACCACGATGGTCTGAAAATGCTTCACAACAAAGGTATTTTTCAACTCCTCTAGTTACCTCTACCTATTAGATTTTCACAACACTTATATTTTCAACTTCCCAAGTTATCATTTTCACAAACTGTCTATTGTTGATTTGATTAACATTTGTAATTTAGGTGAATTTTTGACATGTTTTTGAAGTGGTGTAAAGCCCATTATAATTTTCTTGATTAAGTTATGGATGTAATTTTGTAAAATGAATTTATTAGCAATATTTTCCATTTTAATAATATTGATTAACTTATGAATATTATTGTGTAAAATAATTTTATTACCAATATTTGGAAATATATTTCATGATTCACCATCAGTCTAAAAACTTTCAAAGTTTAGGGTTACTTTTAAAACTTTTTCATCCTATGATGAAATACGAAGTGTGATTCCAGATCATTGTTTATAATAAAAACTGAAAGATTTGATCAATACAAATCCACAAAGCCTTCGAATACCTGCATGCAAAAACCTATCACAGAAGAAAAAGACAAGAGAAGGCAAAGGGTTTTGCTCTGAAAAATGTGCTAATGTATTTTCAGCAATGAAAGAGATAATAAAATACAAAGGAGATCAATCCTTATAAAAGGAGATCAAAACCCTAAAAAGGGTAACCTAAAAAGAAAAGCTATTTAATAATTAATAATTAATTATTAAATAGAGATGCAAAAGGTGCATAAAGTAAAATCTTAAGAAGGGAGTAAAGCAAATTTAATAAATGAAATTAAATCAACGCTTTACTCTAACACCCCCCCTTAAGATGAGCAATAATGCAGCTACAAACAATGCAAAAAAATACAAAGAAACTACAATGCAAAGCCTAAAGCAAACTTGGGTCCCGGAAACAAGGCCTGATGAGGTACCCAATAACAACTAAATCTCTATGAAACGGAGAAATAGAGAAAACCCAGTGGGAAAAACTCTACCCCAAAAAGAGATAGCAGTAAAAAGAAGGAAGGAAGGACTCATCACTGAGATCCCCCAAGGACAACTTCCTTCACCCCAAGCATAGAACGCAGCTTAAGATACCGCGGGGATGCAAAAGGTTTAGTGAAGATGTCTGCAACCTGCTCAGCAGTAGGAATGTACTCCAAGCTCAAAACACCATCCTGAATGAGATGCCTGATGAAGTGCATGTGAAGCTCAATGTGCTTGGTTTGTTGATGCTCAACAGGGTTGCATGAAATGTGTATAGCACTCTGACTATCACACCATAGAAAGGTGGGACTATCAGGAGGAGATCCAAACTCTGTCATCAACTGTCGAAGCCACAAAACCTCCTGACTAGCTAATACAGCTGCCCTGTATTCTGCCTCTGTAGATGATAATGCATGAGCATGCTGATTTTTGCAAGACCATGTGATAGGACCAGAACAGAGACAAAAAACAAAACCAGAAGTAGACTTGCGATCATCAATGTCACCAGCCCAGTCTGAATCTGTGAAACCAACAATGTGAGGATCCCCTGATGTGTAGTGAATGCCATAACATGTTGTACCACTAATATACCTTAAGATATGTTTGGATGCTTGCCAATGACTCTCATGAGGATTATGGGAGAATCGAGAGACAAGTCCAACCACAAAGGAAATATCAGGACGTGTGTGTGTCAAGTACAACAAACTACCCACAAGCTGTCTATATAGAGTGGAATCCACTGTAGGAGTAGAGAAAGTGGTAGATAAAAACACACCTGACTGAAAAGGTGTGGGGGCAGGCTTGCAATTAAGCATGCCGAATCTCTGAAGCATATCATGAGCATACTTCTGCTGGAGTATGGCTATCCCATCTGAAGACTGAACAACCTGTAGGCCCAAAAAATAGTGCAGAAGGCCAAGATCTGTCATCTCAAACTGCTCTCTCAATGCTTGTTGAACACCCTGTATCATGGAGAGTGAGCTTCCTGTGATGATGAGGTCATCAACATAAAGCACAAGTATCAATAAGTTAGCCCCATGACGCTGAATGTAAACTGTAGGATCAGAATAACATCGTGTGAAGTGGGAAGCAAGCAAGAAGGAATCCATCTTCTCATACCAAGCCCTAGGGGCTTGTTTGAGACCATATAAAGAACTCTGAAGCTGACATACCAATGAAGAGTCCTGCACAAAACCATGAGGCTGCTCCATATAGATCTCCTCATGTAGGTCTCCATGCAAAAAGGCACTCTTCACATCCATCTGAAAAACTGTCCATTTCTGTGAAGCTGCTAGAGAGAGTACAAGGCGAATAGAGTTCATCTTGGCAACAGGGGCAAAGGTTTCAGAGTAATCAATACCCTCAACCTGTGTGAAACCCTTTGCAACAAGACATGCCTTGTACCTATCAATAGAACCATCTGCAGCATACTTGGTACGGTACACCCAATAGCACCGAACCAACTTTCTTCCTTTCGGAAGAGGACACAGATCCCATGTGTGGTTCTTCATCAAAGAAGAATACTCCTCAACCATTGCCCTATCCCACTCTGAGTTTCCTGTCGCCTATGAAAAATTCTGAGGATCATCAGAAATGGCATGACTCAAAAGGCCACTACCTACAGTCTGAGAACGAGTACGACGAACATCTGTAGGATCACCTGCCAGAGGTCTTGCTGCATCAACAGTATCACGAGCCCACTTGGGCACTCGCGGAACATCTGGTGGAGGAGGCAAAGGGGGATCAATCTCAAGATCTTCCTCAGAGGAGGCATAATCCTGTAGAGGAGTAGATGAAGTATTGGGTAGTGAAGAAGTAGCTGAAGATGGAGGATCCATAGAAGGATAACGCTCATCAAACTGAACATCTCGCCGAAACAAGACATCTCTGGAATCAGGATCAAACAACCTGTATGCTTTCACATCCTCACAGTAGCCAACAAAAATAAGTGGTCGACTCTTCTTCTCCATGGCTTTCCGCTGAGCATCTGGAATAAATGCCCAAGCCTCACTACCAAAAATGCGAAAAGTAGAAACATCAGGCTTGACATGAGTCCAAGCCTCTTCAGGAGTCATGTGTTGCAATGCCTTATGAGGCATCCGATTCTAAATATAGTTGGCACAATTGATAGCCTTAGCCCAAAATGAAGAACTCATAGCACGACACTGTATCATACAATTGGCCATCTCCCGTAATGTCCTATTTTTTCTCTCAGCAACCCCATTCTGCTGAGGTGTATGGGGAACAGAGAACTGATGCTGTAAACCATGCTCAGTGCAAAATTCTCTGAAAAACTAATTCACATATTCCCCCCCATTGTCAGTGTGGATACACCTGATGAAAAGACCAGACTGCTTCTCCACAAAGGTCTTAAAGATTCAAAATGAATCAAAGACATCAGACTTGTACTTCAAAAAGTACACCCATGTGCGTCTGGAGAAGTCATCAATGAAGGTGAGCACATATCGAGCACCTAAAAAAGATGGAGTGGGAAATGACATAAGATCACTATGTATCAACTCCAATGGTGCCTTAGCACGTGTGGATCGACCTACTAGAAAAGGATCTCTGTGATGTTTGCCAAGTGCACAACCGTGACACACACCGTCAGTACAAGAGATCTGAGGTAATCCAATCACTAGCTCCTTTGTACTCATCTGCTGTAAGTATCTGTAGTTGACATGGCCAAAACGCTCATGCCAAAGTTTGCTCACTGTGTCTGCATGAGCAATGAGAGAAACACCTGTAGAATCGGAGCTCTCAAAGCCATCGAACTGATATAAGTGAGACTGAAGATCAACACTCCTTGTAGCAATAACAAAATCAGGATCATGGAGGTCTTGAATAACCACATCATGTGGTGAGAACTCAACTGTCTTTCCAGATCCTGAATGACAAATCTGAAAGACAGACAAGAGGTTCGTAGAAATGGCTGGAACCAAGAGAACATCCTGTAGTGAACCACCCTCTAAAGAGATAGTTCCTGAACCTGTGATTGAAAGCTGAGAAGAATCACCAACTGCAATCTATGTAGTAACACTCTGAGCAAGTGAGGTAACCAAATCATGTGAGTGTGTCATGTGATGGGAAGCTCCGGAATCAAGAATCCAAGGAGTTGGAGAAGACAATGCACGTGCAGAAAGAGCATGTCCTTTCCCTATAGGTGGAGGTGGAGGCTTTGGAGAAGCAATACTAGACTGTTGCATAGCCTCTTCTAATGCCTCAAGACGTTTCCAACACCTGGAAACTGGATGTCTTTCCTTGCCACAAAAACTGCAAGGTTCACCTGTATACTTCTTAGTCTTGGAGGAAGACTCACCAGACTTAGAAGTATTACCCTTCTGAGAGGGTTTTCGAGCATCTGATTTGGGAGGAGGCTTGGAGGAACTCTCGCTGCCTGCTGAATCTGTCTTATGCTTCAGTTTCGGCTTTGACTTTCCTGTAGATATTTGAGCTACCAATGCCTTTGTCTTAGAACCAGTCATACTATCCAACTATGTGAGTTTTGACTGCTCTCTAGTCAAGCGATCACAAAAGACCTGAAAAGAAGGCATAACAAATCGATTCCCCAAAGCATCTTTGGTGGAATAGAATGTGGAAGCAAATATCTGAAAATTCCCTCGAAGCTTTGAGAGAATCAAATAGATGCACTCAGTATCAGTCTTCGTCTTTCCACAACTCTGCAATAAGGATCTCTGTTGAGTAAACTTCATCAAGAAGTCATCAATAGTAGGAAAGGAATCTGGTGCAAGTGTTGTAAGCTCTGTCTCTATCTGAAGTGCTCTGAACTCATTCACTATACCAAACAAGCCTTCAAGCTTGGTCCACATAGCCAAAGGAGTATTACACCCATCCAAATGAAACTGTAAACTATCTGATACCTGTAATGCAATCAATCCAATTGCCTCATCCATTTTGTTTCAATGCTGCATGATCTCAAAAGGCCTCTGAAGAATAGGCTGAACAGCATCTAAACATGACCACAACCCTTTTGACCGGAGAAGCCGAGTCATTGAGGTCTTCCAGGTGTGATAATTATGAGGGGTCAGAAGTTCTAGAGAAGAAGAGGTCTCGGCCATTGTTTTAGAAAGGGTTTTTTTTGCATTTTCTGATATATTAAAATAATAACAGAAAATAATATAAAAACGCCCCCCACAATGCAATAAACCGAACCCCTTACTTACAAATAGATTGCGTAAATGAGATAAGAGCAAAAAAACTTCAAATAAAAATAAAAAATACTTGGTACCAAATACTGGTGAAAAGATTGAGAATTTGGAAAGGGCTCGAAAAAATCTTTCCGGTGCTTTTTTCGGATAAAAAAACGGAGCTATAACGAAGAAGTTATGCCCCCCAGAAGATAGAAGTCATCAACGGACTTCAAATGCCAAAACAGATATCAATCTGGAAAAAAAATCCAAAAATTCCTTCTCCATCATCTCCGTCTCAGAATCAGCTTTCTGACACTTTTTTCGGAATTGAAAAAGACCCCCGTATGCGAGAGTTATCGCAAAAAAACTAACAGGGCCCCCATACGCTTGAAAAATATTTATTTTTTTAAAAAAATAATAATTAAAAAAGTCACCGAGCGGCGCGCTGGCTGAGCCGCCGGCGGTGGTGGCTGTCCGGAGCGGAGGAGGGCGGCAGAGGAGAAGCGCCACCTGATCGGAGGCCGGGCGGCGCTCTGGTTGAGCTGCCGGTGTTGGTGGCGACCGGAGCGTGGGCGGTGGCGGCCGTCGGAAGTAAAAAACCGACGCCCGAAAAAAATACCGCCGGTATCGTCGCCCTACCGAAAAATAGTTGCCCCTGCCGGCAAACGGGTCTGCGGCCATTTTTTTTAATTTTTAATTTAAAAAAAAACCTCGATCTGCGTGCAGAAGGCCGTACGGCCCTGATGGGCAAAAAAATTTTGCCTCCCGGAGCAACGTTGTCCAAATTGGACAAAATTTATATGGAAACAAGGGTTTTGACACCTCTGGATCCATCTGTGATGTCCGTTTGGCCTCAACCTGCTTCAAAAATCAGTGACCCCCCTGTTTTCTCAAAAAATACCCAAAAATTTCCAGATCTGTTTTGTCAAACCCTCA
This sequence comes from Cupressus sempervirens, assembly GCA_028749045.1. Lineage (NCBI taxonomy): Eukaryota > Viridiplantae > Streptophyta > Pinopsida > Cupressales > Cupressaceae > Cupressus > Cupressus sempervirens. The sequence continues at coordinate 111,282,452 of CM053783.1, forward strand.
TTCTCCTTTTTCTCCAAATAACGAACAAGCTGCAGCAGATCTGGCTCTGATACCATGAAGGATTTGATCAATAAAAATCCACAAAGCCTTCGAATACCTGCATGCAAAAACCTATCACAGAAGAAAAAGACAAGAGAAGGCAAAGGGTTTTTATCTGAAAAATGTGCTAATGTATTTTCAGCAATGAAAGAGATAATAAAATACAAAGGAGATCAATCCTTATAAAAGGAGATCAAAACCCTAAAAAGGGTAACTTAAAAGGAAAAGCTATTTAATAATTAATAATTAATTATTAAATAGAGATGCAAAAGGTGCATAAAGTAAAATCTTAAGAAGGGAGTAAAGCAAATTTAATAAATGAAATTAAATCAACGCTTTACTCTAACAAAAACAACAAAAGATAAACAAGTAAATGGTGTGCTAATGACTTGCATAATGTTTGTCTCTATGGCCTCAAAGGCCTTCAATTAAGCTTGTTGGTATGTTGAGATAAGATCATGATGGGGCAACACCAAAAACCCTGCAAGGAATGCTACCTTACCCTCCACTAAGTTGAAAGTTAGAACCATCATCGAGTTTGGTAAATCTTGTTACTATATTGTTGAATATTTTTCCAATAGAACATGTTTTAAAGGACACATATTTATTTATTTGATTATTATGAATGAAAGTATATTGTTTTCATTTCCTTTTGTCTTTTTATCTTTATAAAATTTTAAGTTCAAATTAATTTTTAAATTCTCAAAAATATTTTTATTATATAATATTTATTCTTTCTTATAAAGTGTTAAGAGTGGACTTTTATGTTGGTTAGTAGTATTTATTATGAACTTTTATAATAAATTTATTTTGTATTTGTCCAAACATAGACTTAAGCAATGAAATATTTCAAATGTTTTTCTAAATATGTTACCCTTAAATCATTAATATATTAAATTAATTTAAATTTGTATTTAAAACTTTATTGGAGATTTTTATTAATTTCAATAACATTAATTTTAATAAACTAGTTATTCAATATTTTATAAGTTAAAAAATATATATTATTTTTCATTTTTAAAATTTAATTTTTTAAAAATGCTTGAGAATATTTGTATTAATAATCATCTAAAAAAAAAAGAAGTTACATGAGGTTTAATTTTTTTGTTAAAAACTTTCAATAACATATATGTGTGTGTGTGTAATTTGAAATATTTTAATTTTTAGAAAAAACATTTTGATTCAATTAAATTTAAATAAATACATTTATTCTAGATTATTGATGAACTTGGATGAAATTAAAAATATATATTTTGTATGATAATTTTATAAATTGTAAAAAATATCTATTCAAATCTAATAATATTAAGTAGGTTGGAAATAGGATATTTTTGTTTGTAATAAATTTTAAATAATGAATATATTAAGTTATGTAAATATTATTTAAATTTTTATTAGAATAATAGTAATTCTCTAGTTTAAATTAAATTAATGAAAATATTTGAATTGCTTATATACAAAATTTAATTAGATTATACAAAAAAATAAAAAATTAGAAAATGTTGAACATTTTTCTTGACTAATAGTCATTATTTTTACTATAATTTTTATTTTTATATTTAAAAGTTAAGATTTAAAAAAAAAAAAAATTAACTTAATCATCATAAACTATCTTGAAATGTTATACCCAAAATTTCAACAAAGTTCCAAAAATATTCCACTTAAGCTCACAAACATTTTGTCAATCTTAATCTTTCATATAAACAACTGGCCAAATTTGAAGTCAAAAGAATATAAAGATCAAAGGATTACATAAAGGCAAAGAGAGAAGGAATATTTATTTGGAGGACATGAATGAAAATAGAATATTTCAAATGAAACTAAGACAACAATATATACCACGTCACATTGTAGGATAGACTTGTTGTATATTGGTTGATGATTTTTTCTAGTGTAGGTGGAACAACAAGGATAGAATTGATTATTTTGTCAAACAAAAAAATATTAGCGAAACAAGTCAAAAGAACTAGCAAAAACTAGGTAAGATAAAAAAAAATACCACCAGTTTGGCTGTGAGACATGATTTGAACGCGAGGTCCGCTAAATTGCATTTATGGTAGGAGGTTCCCTCCAAAGGAGAGGCCTATCGGCTTAAATATTTAGTGTAGTGACATATACTACCAAGTGGTGGAGGTGACTTGCAAGTCAAGTTATCAAGTGGTATCCGATTCAATCAATCAGGTAAGTATGATGTTTAATGTTTAATGTGTTATTTAAATATAATATGCAACTAAAATTCTTTTATCACCAAATAATATGTTATGTAAGTTTCTTACATTTATAAATGATAAGTATATGAATATATGGTGATTATATATATAAAGTAAATATATTTTCCAAATTTTTTATTATGAATATAAGTAAAATTAGTCACTTTAGAAAAGAACACTTCAGAAGAGAACTTGGTATGATTGAAAAATCCAAAGACAAGTCTCAAAAAATTTGATCATTACATTCTTTTGGTTGCTTATGAGATGTGTGCACCTCTTATGAAAATTATGATTTTCAAATGGTTATGTGTAAGTTATTTTAAGTTGACAAGGTATGTGCAAGATCATGGTGTGCCAAAAAGTGGTGATGTGAAAAAAATAGAGTTTGAAAATGTTTAAAAGCATTTTAAAATCTGCTCTGACTTTTTTTCACCCATCCTGGTACCAAACCTGGAAAGTAGGCCCCAAACCCTTATTGGGTATCTGATTTGATATCAGATACCCGATATTATCAGATATCCAATATAAAATTGAATATCTATAATATTGGGTATCCGATATCAAATAAGATACTCAATAATTGTACTATTATTTAAAAAAAAACACAACCCAAGGGTTTCTATTTTGACAGTGATATAGCATTTTTCAAGCTCAGATATCCATTTTGTAATTGGAGACGTGATAATAGGTATGTTTTTTATGTTTTCAATCAATTTTAGTATAAATTTATCAAAATTTATTATAAATTTGTTAGTTTTAGTTGAATTTTTTAGAATTTAGATTTTTTTTTAATAGAAATTGTTAAAATTTAGGTTTTTTAAAATATAAATTATATTTTACAAATTAATAGGTATGGCTGACCAAAATGATAATACTGAGGCAAGGAATATTGTTCCTCGTAACCCCCCACCAAATGATCCAGTGCCTCTACAAAATCATCCACCAAATGATCCTTTACCCCTTCAAAACCCTCCTCGAATCAAGGATTTGATATTTGAAAATCTCATCGAATTGAGGGCTTTGCGAACAACATATAATAATGTCCCTGCATTAGCTCCTATGTTATCCACATTAAACACCATAGTGGATAACATTGAAACACTTACCAAGGAACAAAATGTTGCTCTTTGTTGGCATGACATGCATGAGATGTTTGATGATGGGTTGGACTATGATGAAGTTTCAATCCTCAATATAAGTAAAGATGATTTGGTTACCCTTTTTGTGAACCCAAAAATCGGTTTACCAGTTGACCATAGAAAGCCCAAACTATCGATTAAATGGTGCACAAATGATGCCATACGTACGAAATTTTGGGATTGTTGGTGGATGGTTTTTGACATCCCTCGACATATCAATTTAGAGGTGCCATTTTATTTCCTTCGAAAATTTTATGCAAAATTTGTGTTGAAACTCAAGGTGAACTATTAGAGCATGAAGCCCAACATGGGTGTAGGACTAGGAGCTCCTCAGGATAGACCCTCTTCCCAGTGGAAGAAAGCTAGTACTTTTGTACCCCCTATTGATGTCTCCCCCCTCCTCGAGTACAACATCCTAATATTATTGTAGAGGCTAGCTCTCAGACCATTAGAGCCATCCATAGACTGAGTAGCCTATTGATATCTTAGGCCAGGTCAATCCTGCCTCCTCGTGTTGATGATGCTGGCACGAGTTCATCATCAGCTAGCTTATCACACGTTTATGTGCCTCATACTTGCATTACATGCAAGAATATTTTTCTACATCCCATAGGTGATCTTCTTGAGTATCAAATTATATTAGACGAGGATGCACCAAATGCACATGCAGAGGCTACAAACTCTGATGTGAGAGAGGAGGGGCATGCAGTGGCATGGACTCCTTCTGTGTCGGTACGTGTATACATTTTTTTGTAATGACATATGCAATTTAAAGTTAATTTTTATAATAGAGTAATTTTAATTTTTAAGCCATATTGACTTATACATGTATGTGATCTTCATTTATGTTTAGTTGATGATTGAGGAGGAGCTAAGACAGGTTGATGATGCCATGCTCTCAACTATTTATTTGGCCTTGAGACATCTATGGTACATTAGTTGTGTTCTGATTATTTTTTCTATTTGATATTACAACATATATGGTTTCTAATCTTTCTTTTATCTTGCAGGTACCACTTGTCCCTGGGGGACAAAGTGTGGGGGATGAGCTAGGACCGATTGACAAAGGAAAGGTAATTAGGTGCTTTCTATTTGATTAAATATCGATGCATTCTTGTAAAATGTTTGTGGTAATGAAATTTAATTACATTCTTTATTGTATAGAGCGTGGCTACTGGCGATGAGCCCATGTAGATTTTGCGTCATAGACGCTTAGGCATTTCAATTCGCACTAAGAGCCCCATTGTATGTATAAGTATCATTTATTTTTTATTTTCCTTATCTTCATAAATAAATTCAAAACTAATTTTTATGATATTAACAAGTACTATTTTGTATCTCATATGAAACTCCTAGTGCACACAAGGTTGGATAGGAGAGTTTTGTATCTTTGATGATGCAACCACTATATCCTGAGGAGGAGCCTATACTAGTAAGTTGTAGTTTGAATTTTTGATTAAATATGCTATAAATTTAGCATGCTATGAATTATAATTTTATAGTTTAAGTTGTAGATTCATCTGACAAACACATTTGAACATACACAGGCCACAATCAGCAAGGTACAAGCATTGCTGAGGGCATACGAGAGGACACCTAACTGTAGACACCTAACAATCCTTTAGAAAATAAAATATTTTTATTTTTTGAAAAAGTCTCTGATGACATCATCATTTATTAATTAATTAATTTATTTTTATGCCATTAAATCCCTTTATCTTAATTAAAAATCCTTAATTAAGGAATCCCTCCCAAAAATGTTTAAATCTTATTTAAACATTATTTCCTTATTTATTAATTATTTAATTAATAAATTGACCAAAAATTCCAAAATAAATAATTTATTTATTTTTTACCCAAAACTTGGCCAATTTCTTTAAGACCACTAACCTCTTCCAAAATCTTCTAATCCTTCTTTAATTTTGATTAAAGGCTAATCCCATCATTTCCTACCTGTAATCCCAACTCAAAATATTTAATTAAGATTAAATATTAATCCTCATGTTTATTAAAAATATTTTAATAAATATCTTCTCAACCCAAACCCTTGAAATAAATAAAACTTTATTTATTTTCTAAAAACCTTATTTATTTTCATCTTAGGAAGTTCTAGACTCTTCTAGAAAGTCTTCATCCTCATCCAAAGCCTAGACTCTTCTAGAAGATGTCAATCCTTATCTTTGACCCTAATCCTAATCCCCCCCTAACCTTGTCACATTCCCTAAACATGGGTTAAGACTTGCTAACCCAAGCCAAAGTTAACAAATATCTCCTCCTTCACCCACCCTCATTAAATTCCATCCACTTGCCCATCTCTAACAAGCCTAATCTAATCTTAACCCAAGCCTAATCCAAGCCTTAATCATTTGCACATTCCTAAGTCAAGCTTAAGACTTTCTTAATCCAACCCAAGTCAAAATATCTCAACTCTCTCACAAATATCTCAACCATAAAATTTTATGAAGCCCACAAAGCCATAAATGACTCTTACAAGCTCATTCATTTCTCTTACAAGCCATTATGAAGGTCTTTATGAGCTTTGAGCCTCCTTTGTTGACCCTTCAACCCCTCTTGCTCTAACCAATGACCCTGTGACATGTGTCACTCCCTGATTGGTTGTAAGAAAGCACAATCCATGTGCTCTCCTCTCATTCAATCTAAACCTTCCATAAGCTTTCTTCCATCCTTGCATCCTAGCCCTTGATCCCTCAAGCCCTTTGCCTATTTAAGGAATCCTCTCCCAAGCCATTTTAACATGATCTAGAAAGTAAAGTCATAATGCCATTTTGAGAAGCCATTTTTACATCAAATCCATTCACCAAAATCTATCAAAAATCCTCCATTGAAGCCCATTTGAGCATTTGAGAATACATACATAATCAAGCCATCTTAGCTATTAGACACACCTCTACATCAAGTGATCATCCTCATTGAGAGAGCCTATCCATGGCTCATATTCTCATTTGAGGACTTCACTTTGTCTCTTATGAAGTTATGTTAAATTAGTATGCAAATGCTTTTGATTGTTTTAATTTAGTGTTTCTAACATACTAAAGTAGCATATACATTTTGGCATGCCTGGTGGGACCCTGCATGGGTCATCTTCATTAGCTTTTTTAGTCAAGTTTTGTATGTCATTTGCTGATTTTGGCTGATTTTGCTTATTTTTGTGATTGGTAAGATTGTATAAATTAGTTTTGTAGGTCCACATGAGCATGAAGAAGACAAAGGAACTCATAGTCTATCTCAAAGTGTTTGCAGATTTTTTAAGCTTATAGGTGGACAAAGCACTTGAAATTCTCCTTCCTCTTCTTGTCTATATTCTTCTTCTATTCTGTCTACTTCTTCTTCTTCTTCTTGAGGGATCTTGGCCTTTTTTTTTTTAAGGAAGCAAAATCATACACACTTTTTTTTAAGTGCTTAAAATGAACCTCCAAATCATACTTAAATCCATTAAAAATTAAAAATTTGCAAAAAAAAAAAACTTTTAACGAGTGAAACTAAACCAATCCAATCATTTGCATCCTTGCAACATCAAGGTTTTAGATGCATTCATGCAAAGTTAGGAACACTTCATTTTTGGGAATTTAAAAAGAACTTCAAGTTTTCATTTCAAAAGGTTCAAAATCAACACTAAGTGCACACTAAAATCTAAATCAAACTCAAAGCATCAATCAAGGATAAAATGAACCTCATTTGCAAATATTTTAAAGTTCTTTTAAAAATCTCATGAAAACTAAGAGTCCTAAATGGTTGTCAAAATTTTCCTAAAAGCTTTGTTATTTGTTTCAAACAAATGTCTTGTTGCAAAATCTTGAATGTTTCTTAGGTTTTTCATGCATCAAAACAATCTAGGAATATCATTTTTGGGCTTAAAACATGCAAACTAGAACACAAAATTTTGAATGAAAACCAAAGTCCAAAGAGTCATTTTCACTTTTGAGTCCAAAAAAATCTTGAATGATCTAAGGTTAAAACAAAGCACTTCAAAGTTCTTAAAACAACACACAAAATCTCAATCTTGAATGCTCAAAGGAAAAAACTTGAATGTTTAATCAATTTTCTTTGAATGCATGTTGCTAAAATCACTATTGAGTGCCATGGATTAAAATCAAGTTTGTTATTTTATTTTATTTTTATGAATGCATGATTAAAAAAAAAAATCCAATCTTGAATGCAAAAGGTCAATTAATTATTACAATATCTCGCACTTCATCTTTTGGGGCATAAAAAGAATCTACATTTTAGAAACTTTTTAAGTTATAAAAACAAATAAAGACACTTTGAGTAAATTTGTTGTTGGACTCACCCTCTTTAATCACCCATCATTCTAACCATTGGTTGCAATATCAGTGCCATATATGGGGATGGGTTTACCTAAGAAGGTGTTAAGTTCTCCACAAAAATCAAATTCCACTCACTTGAGTTTTAATTGGTTTTTCTAAGATAGAAATTTTTTTGAATGCACATTAGTCTCGCTAACACTTCATTTGGGCATAAAAATTGAACAAATCTTGATGTGGAGGGCTTCTGGGCATGTGCTTGAAATTGAGCTTTACACACATCTTTGTTTTGGGCTTAAAACAAACTCACACTCAATCTTGAATGCCTTAAATAAAATTAATCGATACTTGACGTGGAGGGCCTCTGGGCGCACAAGTTTACTTTTTGTTGACCCTAAATATTCTTGGTGTATTCATTCTTTGATCACTTCTCTTTTGTTGGCGCATTTCAAATTGGAATTGAACCTTTGCATCTTAAATCATGTGTGTTTTCAAAAGGTCTAGATCACAAAACTTAAAGCGTCAGTTGGAAAAGAACTTTGTCTTTTAGCCCAAGATCATCCAAGTCTTCTCTCCCCTTGTCATCTTTCGAGACCATCTTGGGTGCATAAGATTAGGATCCAAAATATTGTCTTAGCTTTTAGGAGGCCTGCTTGGGGATTTCATCACCCATTGGGATGACCTCAACTCCAGCATTCCGGCGGAGTATAAAGATCGGGAGGTGAATCCAAAGACACCTCTCTTGGGATCAAGATTTTGTCACTCGGGCTAAGCCTCAAGGAACTTTATACCCTTGAGAAGTGAAAGAGGAGAAGTGGGTTACCGCTCCTCTCAACTGTGTGGCATCTTTTTGGTTTCATCTATAGATTTGGGCGTCACGTACCTTGCGTTTATTGAGGACTCCCTAGCTAAACCAAATTTCATCCTTATAGAAAGCTTCCTAGGATGTTGGTGTGTTTGACGTGCTTGCTCCAAACTTTTGTCTACTTGTTTGTTCATATCTTTTGAATGAATGTTTGCCAACTTTGGTCAAAATTCCAGAAAAGCAGAAATCTCCCAGCTCAAGGCATACTTAGCGTAGTCACTGCCTCATCAGAAAATCATCCAAGCTCCCCCGCCGCAACTGAATCTATCTAGTTCTTTGCTTTAGAACAATCCCAAATCCAAAGTCCATCCAAATCATCCCCCCAGCCAGTTAGCAACCCAATCCAAAATCACCCAATCCTTTAAGGATTTTTTGTTACTCTGCCAGAGTTTGCTATCCAATCAATCTATCCAAATCCCTTAATCTCCCCAAGGTTATTCCTTTGACAGAGCTTTGAGCTAGGGTAATCTAGCCTTGTCACTTGTCATCCCTCATCACCTTAAGCTAAAGGTTGGAATCCAAAAGTGGTCAATCTCGTGTCATGCCCATAGGATCATTTGTCTATCCTTACGTTGACACCAAAAGCCACCAATCCTGCACATAGGAAAACAAAACTCTCACTTTTTGACAGCATAACCTTGAAGTCTTCCATCCACAGGAAAGCCAAAAATCTCCAGCCAATCCTCCTTAGGTCTGTCATGTAGTTTGACTCTCCCTAAGAAATCTTTTATCAGCCAATCCAAAATCTGCACTTAATCCAAATCCAACCATGAGCTTCCATGTTCATCCATATGCAAGACCCCATTCCCATCCAACTCATCATCAAAACATGAAATCCCAACCATATCACGATGAGTTTGGTCGCATTGTCCTTTCTCCCTCTACATCCTATTCCAATGATGATGAAAATCTTGTTGACTATGATGGGTATCTTGATAGCCTTAGATGCCTTCTGCCAACCATCCCCCAAAATCCATGCATTCTTCCAAACTATCTAGTCATGTCATCTCATATCCCAGCTTCTCCTCCATCACCCAATCAACCAAGCTTTCAATCTTCCACCCCCATCACACCAGGTATTCCTACCAATCCACCACCTCCACCTTCGACATATGAATCTCCCAAAAATATCCTAGAAGAAATACAAGAAAAGCCACCTCCAACAGTCAATAAGCTATGTCATCTAATCCAACCATGTGAAGTAGTCAGTGATGAAGCTTCCCCATCTATAATATCACCTCCATCTCCCATAGCTATCATCCCCATACCATCCATCAAATTGCTTAAAATCCTTCCACTTCCCGCAAGCATCAAAATCCCACCACCTGTCAAATCCCTCCAAATCCTATCCACATCACCTCCAAGCATTTCCCAAATCTCCCGTAATGACCCTTATGTATCCATCTTCTACTCACCCATCTCCACTACCAGATCTCCCATCTATCCATCTGCTACCTTTGAAGAATCCATCCCTTCCCCTCCTATTGCACCATCCACTCCAATCCAATCCTATCAAGATCTTGCCCAAAAGCATGTTAACATCCCCCAAAGCATAAATGAAGATGTCATTGTACCATGTCTTCCATCCATAGTGTAGTCACCATCCCCTCCATCTCCAAAACCTCAAGCCATACCTCCTCTACTATAAGATATCTTTTCATCCCATCAGCTAAATCAAGATCCTATCCTACCATCTCCTCCGCTCCATGCTTCCATCGTACAACCTATCCCAGCTATTCCACCATCTATAATCTACCCTCTTGGTTCACTTACATTCATCCATGGTGCCCCCCTCTCAGCAGAAGAATCAAGAATAGTATCTCCCCGTTGCAATACATCTAATAAAGCACTTCTACCATTTTCTACAAGCAAAAAGTTTCCTCAGCTCCTTCAAATGCTCAATCGATGGCATTATCTAGGTCAAGGTTTAGGACCACAAGAGCAAGGAATCAAAAAGCCTATTATTGCACAAAAGAATCCAGGATTTCATGGTCTTGGATATGTATCCAAAGGCCCACCATCTAAAAGTGTTGGTACACACCATCCCCAAACCAAGCCTATCTCTAGGCCCACTATGCTAGCCTCCCATCACTCCTTCAAGAAATCTTATGTCATCCCGCCTCCACCATCTTTGCAACCCAAAACAACCTACCATAATCATTGGTTCACTGAATCATTAGGAAGAAAATAACATAAGAAGTAAATATACCTAGTCGAGTGTTCCAATAGGGTCCTCTCTTTGTTTTAGGGTCTCCAATAGGGCTTCATGATCAGAATTAGTAATAGTAAAAAGTTATTTTACTTTTTCTCTTCCTTGATGTTTCAAAAACTTTACATTTGTTGCTATAATAAGATGAAAATATATGAGAATTATTTTGTACTTCTGATAGCCTTTGAATGCAAGAATTCTATTCCATCTAAGCATGTATGTCCACAACCATGTTCTGGTGACAACCACTGAACTAGTAGGATATGTGAATCCATCATCATTTGTGATCGGTTATGCAAACTTTTTTTTACCTCTTACACAACGTGCTAACCAATAATCGAATTTCTCATCATTCCCCTATGGTTATAATAACCATTCAAGTAGCTCTCTTATCCTTCTCCTTGCTATTTTTCTCAATGCTATTGAGAGCACCTAAAAGATTCTTCACAACAATGGCATTTCTTTCCAATTTTTTATTGACATGAATCTTCAATTTGGAAAACATAGGTCTCATCTTTTGCATCTTTAATAAGTGCATAAAAAGCTGACATTACTCCACCACTGTCTTGTTGCTGAAAAATATCTCATATAGTCTTGAAGCCCATAACTGAATGTTTCTTTATGATTTTTTCCCTTTCAAATTGGTAATAATCATTTCATCAATTTCAATTATCCATTTTGGTGTTCTAGAACCTTCATGTTGAACCTTCATGTTGATTATAATTAGGAGATATGTAAGGTTCCTATGCATTGTCATGTTCGATATGGTCAATCATGCAATTTACATTATGACTTAGTAGTATTTCATCCTCCAAATTTTCATTCTCTAAATTTTCAACCTTGACATTATTGTTATCAATTGGTGCATTTTCATTCCCCAAATGCACATATTCATTATATGACTATGATTTCACCTTTGACCAATTCATCATCAACTTGACTCACATTTAACATACCTTGTCTTTTCCTTCAGTGATTTACCTTGTCCCTTTCCCTATGTGCCGCAATGTCTTCATTGGATACCTTTCTTTTGCGTTTAGCCTTTTGATGACTACTACTCCCCATTCAGATGACAATATCAGACACCTAATGATATATTATCAAACCTTTTTCGATCGTTTGGGCCCCAAAACGTGAGTTTTCCCAAAACCCATGAAAATGACCCACAAAAAGCACTGTTGTTGGGTTTGCAATGATAGGGAATATTTTGAAAATATCATGCCAGTTTAATCAAATATATGATCTAAGATTGGAAACCCGATACCAAATAGGATATTCGATTTTAGATTGGATATCTGATATGATGCCAACATTTTTGGAGGGAATTAAGGGGAATGTATGATGAGTAATATTATTTCGGATTATTGTTATGTATTATATATTATTATTACCTATTATTATTAATATATGTGATTATTATATTATATTATTATTAAATATAATAATATATGTTATTTTTATTATAATCTATAAATATAATAATAATATATACTATAATATAATTATATTAATAATATATATATTATAATAATAATATATATTATAATAACAATATATATTATAATCTTAATAATATATATTATAATAATAATAAAATATTTATTATAATTATATTAAATATAATAATATAATAATATTATAATAATATATATATATTATTATTATAATATATAAATATAATATATATATATATATATATTATTTTTACTATATTATTAAATATAATAACGTAATATATATATATATATATGTTATTAATATATTTTATTATTATTATTAAATATAACAACATATATTATTATTGTTATTATTATTATTATTATTATGACCTATGATCCATTTGGTTGGTTCTAAAATGCATCAAGAGGGGTCATAGGTTAACCTATGACCCCTATCTATGCATTTCATGACAACGTATGACCCCTAGGGACGCATCTGGTTGGTTCCAATGCGTTGAGAGGGGTCTTAACCTATGACCCCTCTCGATGCATTTCAGGACAATGTATGTCCCTAGGGGCTCTAGGACTCCTAAGGATGCATGTGGTTGGTTCTAATGCATTGAGAGGCTCTCGACACATTTCATGACAACCTATGTCCCTAAGGGTCCTAAGGCCCCTAGGGATGCATGTGGTTGGTTCTAATGCATTGAAAGGGGTCATAGGTTAACCTATGATCCCTCTCGATGTATTTCAGAATAATGTATGTCCTTAGGGGCCCTAGGACCCCTAGGGATGCATGTGGTTGGTTCTAATGCATTGAGAGCAGTCATAGGTCATTTCATGACAACCTATGCCCCTAGGGACCCTAGGACCCCTAGGGATGCATGTGGTTGGTTCTAATTCACTGAGAGGGGTCATAGGTTAACTTATGACCCCTCTCGATGCATTTCATGACAATGTATGTCCCTAGGGGCCCTAAGATCCCTAGGGATGCATGTGGTTAGTTCCAATGAGTTGAGAGGGGTCATAGGTCAACACATTTTATGACAACATATGTCCCTAGGGGCCCTAGAACCCCTAGGGATGTATTTGGTTGGTTCCAATGTATTGATTGGGGTCATAGGTTAATCTATGACTCCTCTCAATGCATTTCATGACAACCTATCTCCCTAGGGACCCTAGGACCCCTAGGGATGCATGTAGTTTGTCCTAATGCGTCAAGAGGGGTCATAGGTTAACATGACCCTCTCGATGCATTTCACAACAACGTATGTCCCTAGGGCCCCTAGGACCCCTAGGGATGCATTTGGTTGGTTCCAATGTGTCGAGAGGGGTCATAGGTCCTTTCGACACATTTCATGACAACATATGTCCCTAGGGGCCCTACGACCCCTAAGGATGCATGTGATTGGTTCCAATGCATCGAGAGGGGTCATAGATTAACCTAGGATACCTCTCAATGCATTTCATGACAATGAATGTCCCTAGGGGCCGTAGAAACCCTAGGGACACATGTGGTTGGTTCTAATGCATCGAAAGGGTTCATAGATTAATCTATGACCCCTCTCGATGCATTTCATGATAAGGTATGTCCCTAGGGGCCCTAGGACCCTTATGGATGCATGTGGTTGATTCTAATGCATCAAGAGGGGTCATCGGTTATATTAGAAAAAACCACATGCATCCCTAGGGGCCCAAGGGACATAGGTTATTGTGAAATGTGTCGAGAGGGGTCATAGGTTAACCTATGACCCCTCTTAATGCATTTCATGACAACATATGTTCCTAGGGGCCCTAGGACCCCTAGGGATGCATTTGGTTGGTTCCAATGCATTGAGAGGGGTCATAGGTTAATCTATGACCCCTCTCGATGCATTTCATGATAACTTATGTCCCTAAAGGCCCTAGGACCATTAGGGACACGTGTGGTTGGTTCTAATGTGTAGAGAGGGGTCATAGGTTTACCTATGACCCTCTCAACACATTTTATGACAACGTATGTCCCTAGGGGCCATAGGACCCTTAGGGATGCATTTGGTTGGTTCCAATGCATCGAGAGGGGCCATCGATTAACCTATGACCCTTCTCGATGTATTTCATGACAATGTATATCCCTAGGGGCCCTACAACACCTAGGGATGCATGTGGTTGTTTCTAATATGTTGAGAGTGGTCATAGGTTAACCTATGACCCCTCTTGATATATTTCACGACAACATATGTCCCTAGGGGCACATGTGGTTGGTTCTAATGTGTCGAGAGGAGTCATAGGTTAACCTATGACTGCTCTCGATGCATTTCATGACAATGTATGTCCCTAGGGGCCCTACGACCCCTAGGGATGCATGTGGTTGGTTTCAATGCATCGAGAGGGGTCATAGGTTAACTTATGACCCCTCTTAATGCATTTCATGACAACGTATGTCCTTAGGGGTGCTAGAACCCATAGGGATGCATGTGGTTGGTTCTAATGCATCGAGAGGGGTCATAGGTTAACCTATGACCCCTCTCAATACATTTCATGACAACGTATATCCCTAGGGGCCCTAGGACCCCTAAGGACGCATGTGGTTGGTTCTAATGCATCCCTATGACCCCTCTTGATGCATTTCATGACAACCTATGTACCTAGGGGCCCTAGGGAACCTAGGGATGCATGTGGTTGGTTATAATGCATTGAGAGAGGTTATAGGTTAACCAATGAGCCCTCTCAACACATTTCACAACTTAGGGATGGATGTGGTTGGTTCTAATGTGTCAAGATGGATCATAGGTTAACCTATGACCCCTCTCAATGCATTTCATGACAATATATGTCCTTAGGGGCTTGAAGACCCCTAGGGATGCATGTGGTTGGTTCTAATGCACCGATAGGGGTCATAGGTTAACCTATGACCCCTCTCGACACATTTCACAATAATGTATGTCCCTAGGGTCTTTAGGGCCCATAGGGACGCATTTGGTTGGTTCTGATGTGTCGTGAGGTGTCATTGGTTAACCTATGACCCCTCTCCACATATTTCATGACAACATATGTCCCTAGGGGCCCTAAGATCCCTAGGGATGCATTTGGTTGGTTCCAATGCATTGATAGGGGTCATAGGTTAACCTATGGCCCCTCTCGATGCATTTCATGACAATGCATGTCCTTAGGGGCCCTAAGACCCTTAGGGACACATGTGGTTGGTTCTAATGCATTAAGAGGGGTCATAGGTTCTTAATGCATTTCATGACAACGTATGTCCCTAGGGGCCCTAGGAACCCTAGGGATGCATGTGGGTGGTTCTGATGTGTCAAGAGTGGTCATAAGTTAATCTATGACCCCTCTCGATGCATTTCCTAACAACATATGTCCCTAGGGGCCCTGCATGTGGTTGGTTCTAATGCATCAAGAGACCTATGACCCCTCTCGAGGCATTTCACAACATAAATTTCTAGGGGCCCTAGGACCCCTAGGGACGCATTTGGTTGGTTCCAATGCATTGAGAGGGGTCATAGTCAACCTATGACCCCTATCGATGCATTTCATTGCAACCTATGTCCCTTAGGGCCCTAGGACCCCTAGGGATGCATGTGGTTGGTTCTAATGCATCAAGAGGGGTCATAGGTTAACCTATGACCCATGTCGATGCATTTCATGACAACGTATGTACCTAGGGGCCCTAAGACCCTTTGAGACACATTTGGTTGGTTCCAATGTGTCGAGAGGGGTCATAGGTTAACCTATGACCATCTTGATGCATTTCATGACAACATATGTACCAAGGGGCCCTACGACCCCTAGGGACACATGCGGTTGGTTCCAATACATTGAGAGGGATCATAGGTTAACCTATGACCCCTCTAAATGCATTTCATGACAACGTATGTCTCTAGGGGCCGTAGGACCCCTAGGGACACATGTGGTTGGTTCTAATACGTTGAGAGGGGTCATAAGTTAATCTATGACCCCTCTCGATACATTTCATGACAACGTATGTCCCTAGGGGCCCTAGGTGCCCTAGGACCCCTAAGGATGCATGTGGTTATTTCTAATGCATCGAGAGGGGTCATAGGTTAACCTATGACCCCTCTCGACGCATTTCATGATAACCTATGTCCTTAGGGGCCCTAGGGCCACTAGGGATGCATGTGGTTAGTTCTAATGCATCAAGAGGGGTCATAGGTTAATCTATGATCCCTCTCGATGCATTTCATGATAATGTAGGAGTCATAGGTTAACCTATGACCCATCTCGATGCATTTCATGACAACGTATGTTCTTAGGGGCCATGGGACCCCTAGAGAGGTCATAGTTTAACCGAAGACCCCTCTTGATGCATTTTACGACAACATATGTCCCTAGGGGCCATATGACCCCTAGTGATGCATGTGGTTGGTTCTAATGCATCAAGAGGGGTCATAGGTTCATAGGTTAACCTATGACCTCTCTCGACAAATTTCACAACAACGTATGTCCCTAGGAGCCCTAGGACCCATAGGGACGCATTTGATTTGTTTCAATGCATTGAGAGGGGTCATATGTTAACTTGTGACCCCTCTCGATGCATTTGATGACAACATATGTCCTTTGTGGCCCTAGGACCCCTAGGGATGCATGTGGTTGGTTCTAATGCGTCGAGAGGGGTAACTAGGGGCCCTAGGGACATATGTTGTCATGAAATGCATGGAAATGGGTCATAGGTTAACTTATGACCCCTTTCAATGCATTTCATGACAATATTATATTTAATTATAATATAATACTATATATTTTAATATAATAATAATATATTATTAGATTATATAACAATAATAATCATATATGTTACTAGATTATAGATTTAATAATAATAATAACCATATATTATTATATATAATAATAGTTATATAATATTACTACATATATTTAATAATAATAATTATACATATTACTATATATAATAATAATAGTTGATAATAATAATCATAATCATATGTAATAATAATATTAATGTCCACACTTCCCCCAAAAAAATTTCCCTTTGAAACCCTCTAAAGTTTCCCTCTCAAATTTCTCTCCAAAATTGCAGTTGGAAAATTTCTTTTCTCTCAAATTTCCCTCCCTCCAAAATTGCAATTGGAAAATCTTTCCTCTCAAATTTCCTTCCAAAATTGCAATTGAAAAAACTCATAGTGATTGGATACCTAATTTCATATCGAGTATTCGATTATAGATTGGACACCTGATTTTGTTTCAGGTATCTGTTTAGGCTCGGTATTTACCAAGCCTATTTGGTCAACCCAAAAAATATGTTTGAGAAGGGTTTCATTGACACTCAGACTTTGGGTAGCCATCTGTCAATGTTATTTTCATCAAAATTGAATGAAACAAAAAGGGGTTTTTTATAACACTCGAGATTCCATAGATATAATTGCTGTCAAATAATGAGTTTGACAAGTATTTATTAGTTAATTTTCAATGAAGATGATTGTAAAGTGCTGATTGAAAAATAGCTATAAGTTTCAAACAGTATAACATTTTTTAAATCTAAAAGTTGCGTCACATTCTATGCTTTTCCTAGTATAATGAAATTTTTAAAAATTAATTTGGTAAAGTTTTCAATTAGTTAAGGTGGTTAGACACAGGAGTTTTTTTTCAATTTTTTTTTTGTAGAAAATTCATAATTAATTATTTATTTGGAATAAAAATACCCAAAAATATGTATCACATTCGGTGTGAGTCTACTTTTTATATTTATAATTATATTAAAAAAATATTATTATATGAATTTGATTAAGGTGGTCAGACATACACTTATTTTTTATTTTCGTCCTGAAATTTTCGTAGCACTGCATTAAAATCCAAACTTTTGACCAATCAAATATTTTTTTCTCCAGATAAGGGCTAGTATTTTAGAAACTACATTCAATTTCCTACAGATTATTTTCTTACTACTTTTTGATATAAAGTCCAGAACCACTTTAAAATTATGTGTCAAGTTGACATAACCCTAATTTGCTAGTTTTTCATAGCCACTTAAGGCCATAGTTTGGTTGACCATGATCCTGCACATACCTGACACTCTTGAAATATCTAAAATTGTGCTATACAGTTTGTGTAAGTGTTGTACTTAAGTCATCAGAATATACATTTTGTAAAACCTACAACTATGTGGTTAGATGTAATTAAATTGACATTCTTTGGATTGTTTGTATAAATACATATTAGAGATATTGGTAAGTATGCATTTTGTGAGACTTATGACTAAGACATTAATTATAATGTGTTTGAGTTGTTTATATAAATGAATACTAAGTGTTTTACTAGCTATGATCTTAGACAACAATAAATTGAATGTCTATGGGCTGAGTAAAATATTGTTAGACCATTATCCTTGATTATAAAATTGTATTTATCCTTTTTGACTAAGAAGGAGTATTAAAGTTTTTTATTAATAGTCAATTGGATATTTCTTCTTGAGTAGTTATATCATTATCATTCTTATGACTATAATAATAATAATAATAATCATATAATTTTACTTCCATAATAATATCATTTCTTTCACCAACTACTTATTGGATTATAAATATTTCTGGTTGATTAGTCACGACCTGATGGTCATGATTATTAGTCACCACCATCGGGTAGCGACTAATTAGTCATGACCCAATGGGTATGACTATTAGTCACCACCATTAGGTGGTTTCTTTTCCACCCTATGTGTGTGTGTGTGTGTGAAGTGAATATGTTAAAGATGTACAAACAACACAGATTGCTAATAGAGGATATGACTCAGTCAACCTTTAGTGATCTCAATAAAAGTGATTTAGAGGATGTAAACCATAGTGAGATGGATTATCTAGTGATCTATAAATTGTATTAGTAAAGAGAAATATTAGCCATGAATACATCTCATGACTATGTGATTTTAATGGGCCTACCCCCTGTGTACATATTGAGGAAGTGACTACTTCCAAATGATGCCAGTTGTATTTGTAGAAGTTTTTGAAAGGTAACAATGTTACAATAACTTAATTTTCTATTATGATGGATATCTTAGGATGTCTATGTGGATTAGGATAGATTATACCTTGCATAATGGATGTTTATAGCGTAAGCATTATGAGAATGTGTGTGCATAGGCCTTATAAACATTCTTTGAGTTTATGGTGAATGTTATGAAAATTGATCTTTAGATGTCATTACATAGAGTATGTGGTGATTTTCACATGTTGATATTATAAAGGCCAATACTCTTGATACCATATGTGATATCAAAATGATGGATATCATTTGATCAAAGATATCCTTAAAGTTTGTCATTCCTAATTTTACCAATGGTGTAACATTTGTCTTATGCTTATCCTCTCTGTCTTAGAGAGAGTATTGATGTTTGGTAGCTTCTATCAAATAAACCTATATATAGTTATATATGAGACATAATTTATATAAGTTTATTATATATATATATATATATATATATATATATATATAACAATGATTAAATAGTTATTATATCAATTATCAAATTAATAAATATACATGTCCCATGAAGGGAAATGTCTCTTCTTATATATTTTCTCATTATAAATAAGGGGTCACTTCCATTTGGAATACACATACCAAGTATTATGCCAACACTTGGTATATTTGCAGTAATCCTTATAAAACCTATAATGATCATAGGAGGATATTCTATGATGTCTATACATATCAATTTTGTGATAGAGATTCATAATGATGAGAGGTGAAAGATAATCTATGTGTTAGAATATGACTGGGTAGTATTTTCATATGTTATGTATGACAAAAGGATGACCAAATGATTTGTATGATTGAATAAAAAGAAATGATGATGTAATTTCTTGGATGGAGTAACACTGACTTGACTGTTAGTAAATGCAAGAAAGACATGTGAGAAGATTTAAGATGAAGCTTGTACAAGGAAAACATGCTTTGAATATTCTAGGGAATTGCACAAGAATACCAAATGATGATCAAAGTGGTGGCAAAAAATATGTTTAGGGCATATATATTTGAAGTGAACAAGGTATGTACACTTAAAGTCTATAATTTGAATGAATGGTAAAGATTAAGAAACAAAAGACTAAGTACATGTTAAGAAAGAAGAGGAGAGGTTAGTATGAGAAGTAAAAATATATAGAGATCCTAAGGTGAATTTAGTGCAATCATGTGAAGGGGAAGAAATTGAGAAAAAAGAAGCTCTACTGTATGAGGAGAGAAGAAAGGATTTGACATGCAAACATTTCAACAAAAAATTAGTTAACTTATTGTTACCTAATAATTACAACAAGGGAAAGCTTTTAAATGGGTAGATCTTAACCAATCTTTCTATTGCAAATCTTTTAATAGGGTGGACTTTCAGAAGGAGATCTAAATCCTCTAACTAAGGTAAACCCAAATAGATATTCTTGTACTCCTAAGTGTATAAAACACTCCTAATAGGGAGAAACCCTAGAAAGGGTATTTGTAAGATCCTCATAAGGAAACCTTTAAAGTTAAGTGAAAGGCTTGTAGGTATCACCCCCACCACATTTTTTACCTTCTAAGAAGGGTTTCTAAGATGCCAAAATGACTATGATATGTGTTGTGCTTTTGTAATTGATCACTGGATTAAGTTTGTTGGTTACAATAACCATTTGATTAATGATTTTTATGTTGAAGTTGATTAGAGATAAACCCCATAGCTCCCAAGAATCACTTGCATACAAACACATGTTACAGAAAGTGAGAAGGAAAAGCTATGGAGGCTAGAATTGCCAGATCCATAGATGAAACATCTTGATGAGGAATAAGAGAATTTATTATTATCAGAAGTGAATGAATAAATTGCAAAAAAATCAATCCTTATAAAAGGAGATCAAAACCCTAACAAGGTAAAACCTAGGTTGCATGATAATAATTAATAAAAGAATTAATTATTATATGCCTAAAGTTTAGCTTAAGTAAACTAGAGATAATAAGTGACTTAATAATTAAATAAAAATGATTTAATTAATAAGGAAATATCTTATTACTCTAACACCCCTTAAGATAAACTTAGGGAGTAGCTAAAAGCCTAGAAACTACTACTGAAAGCAAATTTGGGTCCTAACAACAAGGCTTGATGAGGTACCCAAGCACAACCAAATCTCTGTAAAGAGGAGAAATAGAGAAAACCACATGAGAAAAATGCTACTCCAAAAAGAGATGGAAAGAATGTTCTAGAAGATGATCATGAAGAACAACATTAAAGCATGAAGTTGCAAACACTGCCAAACTGCTGATTTGAAGAACCTCCACTATATATAACATGACCAGGTAGAGAAGACTAAGTCTGAAGAGCTAATCAATCAAAGATAGAAGGTATGTTCATGGCCTCCAAAAGTAGGAATGAAAGAATGTCTATATGGTAAATAATCCATCTCATTGAAATGCATAGGTATCTAGCCACTGCAATTGCCTATTACAAAGGATCAAATACTGAATACATAACTCACTCCATCAAACCAAGAAAGAAATAGAACCAACATAATCCCCCTTTAATGCTAAGAGGTAAGACATGAACACTGAAATTGAATGTAATATTTCATTCAAAAAGAACTAGGAACATTGAGAGTGGAAAAGAAGTACAAACACCTATACTGGCACGTGTCATCAACACATCATGAGGCTAATGTCATGGAAGGAACAATCACTTGACAAAGGAAGATGGTGAATATGGCCAACATAAAACCCCCCGAGGAACTTTATAATGTAGTGTGAGTATAACAAAACACAAAGATGTCCAAGATCCTAAAATGCAATAGAGTGGCACTTTATCTTAGTGTGTTTGCAATAATACTATAAAAGGATGTCAAAAAATATCAAAAGAGACATAAGGTTGATACAATAAATAGTATAACTAATGAAAAAATTATTTGAAACAATAAAATCAATCCCCAGACCTGAAACAACCAAGATATCCATCATAATGGAGAAAATCAAAAAACTGAATGGGATGTGCCTGGAGCATAATCTGGAAAATAGAATGTCTCAAAATATGTCTCTTAGAGTGCAAAATATAAGTTTTGAATTTGACAACCAAAAAAGGCCACCAAACTGCATAAAAAATCTAAATAAATTACACAATCATGATGGGCTTGAAATAAGATTTTTGATGCTTCTTTCAGATCAGACAACAGAGTTTGGATGAGCAAGTTATGGCCAAAAAACCACATGTAGGTCAGAAAAGCACTAGTAAAGAAAAAAAATTTACCCCCTTAGGATCCATGCCAAAATGTCTTAAAAAATGTGTCCACCAGTACCAAAAATTGCCTTGGGAAGCATGTCAGTTTTGCACCAAAATTGTCTCAATTTGTCTGTCCCAAAATATCAATTTTTGTGAAAAATAAAATCTCAATTTTTGTGCGAAAAAATCACAAAATCACTACCTCGAGAAACATACCAAAAATCTTCATTTGTGTGCAAAATTTGAAAATATCCACCTCGGGAAACATGCCAAAAATCTCTATTTTTGAATGAAAAATCTCAATTTGCATCCCAAAAAATCTAAAAATTGTTTCCTTGAGAAACATGTCCAATCTGGGGGCATAATTTTTAGCCTCAAATTCCAACTATGTGCAAATTAGACAAATTTTATATGAAGATAAGGGTTTTTGGGTGCTCTAGGCTCAATGGTGATGTTTGTTTGGGCTCAAAAAGCACCGAAAAATGGTGATCTCTTAGATTCAATACAAAAAAACCCTAAAAAATAAAACCCTCTGAGTAAAAAGCACAGATGTGAAAGACAAGACAAACTTCTCATAAACAAAATACGGGCATGAAGATCTAGAGCTCTAATACCATGTTGAAGTTGATGAAAGGTCAACCCCACAGCTGTCATGAATCACCTGCATGCAAACACTTGCCATAGAAAGAGAGAAGGAAAAGCTATGGACGCTAGAATTGCCAAATCCATAGATCAAATACTCTTGATGAGTAAAAAGAGAAATTTTTATTATCAAAAGTAAATGAATCAAACAAAGAGCTCAATCCTTATAAAAGGAGATCAAAACCGTAATAGGGTAAAACCTAGGTTGCATGACAATAATTAATAAAAGAGTTAATTATTATATGCCTAAACTTTAGCTTAAGTAAACTAGGGACAATAAGTGACTTAATAATTAAATCAAAATGATTTAATTAATAATGCAATATCTTATTACTCTAACATTTGGAAGTAAAGTGAGATTGATACTTTGAATTTACATGGCTTACCTATTGTACTCATTCGGTCTCCCCTCTCATTACCATTTGATACAATTAAGTTTTGGGGATTAAGAAGAATGGCAGTTATGAGCCATTAGATACCAATCATAAAGTGCAGTGACAGTGTTGAATTTAGAGCTTCAATTTTATTTTTGATGAATAAACCATTCCTATTAATTAAATATTAAAGATACATATCCACAAAAAAGGGGTTGAGGGATGCAATATCACCCCACAAGTTCCCTCAGCATGCAACCAGACAAGACAATATTCATCAAAAATAAAAAAATATTAACACAATAAAGAAAGTCCTCAAGCTACAAGAGTAGTGCCAGCCGAGGGAAGGTCTTTATCATCAGAACCCCAAAAGTCCATGGGGTTAGCAGATAGCTTAGGGAGAGCCCAACCATTAGTAGGGGTGGCAACAACATTATTTGGTTCTTTTTCTCCCTCTAGCCTGGGTGGAGAGATAATTAAATCCAACTAATGTGTTGGTCTGATTTTTTACAAAGTAATTTTTTTCTAATTTTGGTTTAAAAAGTCAGAATTGAATCCTTTGCTTGCCCGCTAGGGTTTTGGGTTTTTGGCCTTGCAATTTTAATAACCTTTGAACAACCCTATCAAGCCCTAAGTCTTGTTTCTTTTTGAATTTATTTGGGCACAAAGCTTTTCAAAATTTGAATATTCCTTGACCCATTAAATTTTTTCATGCCCCTAAGTTCCTTCTACCCTTTTTGTTTCACACCATCTAATCTTTATAAGATCTGTGGCTATTGCATCATCGCTATATGAAGATGCAAGTGTTTTAATGATAGTGGCATAGCGACTGTCTCAAAATTGACTAGTGGTGTTGTAAAATGGAGGCACGACGACGAGAAAATGCATTGTTTCAGAAGGTTTCAATCACATACTTCATGTTAGAGTTGTTAGAACTAAAAAAGGAACCAAGTATAATGAAGTGCAAGTGGCGTCACCAGAATCCAATTTTTTCGATGAGTCACTATGTTGAGATCAAATTTTTTTTACATCACATCGGTAGTGACATAGCGCCTTAACAGAAAATATAGAAAACAATGACTTTTGAAAATTTTGGTGAGCATGAAAGTTGCCAAGTGGCATTCTGGACGTGTGTTTTTATTATTGTGTCAGAAGTATTAATTATAGTAATCATGATTGATTATAAAGTTTTTCCCCACACCAAATTTCAACTTTATTTGTGAGGTCACTATGTCATGACCGAAAAAATAATGGATCTCACCGTTAGTGACATAGCACCTTGATAGAAAATAGGAACATGAAAACAATTCCAAAAGGTGGATCTCAACAAATGCTTTGTCAGAAATGAACTACATAATCTCATGGACATGGTGACATCTTGTTGGAAACACACATGCACCTAAAATTTTAAGAATGTTAGAGGTCACTATGTTGCGATCAAAAAATCTTAGCGCTTCACTAGTAGTGACATAGCGCCTAGCCTGAAAATGTGCATGTGGTGGGACCTAAATCATGTGGTGATACAACTAGGATTAAAATATTAATTTATATGCCAGCTTGACAGGAAATTCCCATGTCATCAGTAACAGGGACCCACACCCAAGTTAGAAGTTAGATAAAAGATTGCGGTCGTTGGATCAAGATCAGATCAACAATCATCACTACATTGCTATGAAAAGTTGTGCACTATTTACCCAATGCGACATGGCCACTATGGGACCCACCAAAATTTATATAACTCTAATGCATTTTTCCTTGCCTTTAGATCAAGCTCAGATCTATGGCTATCGCTTTTTCATTATAGAGAGTTGCTTAGAGTTTAAGGATAGAAACATAGTGAATTAGGCAAATGGATAGGGGACCCACCACATTTGTATTAAATAATGCATCAAAATTCCTTCGTTCGATCAAGATAAAATCAATGGTTGTTGCTATATCCATAGGCAATATGCTCACTTTTTATGTATAGTGAGATAGCAATTAAGTGACATGTGTCTATAATAATTAGTGGCTCTAGTTGGGAATGCCAGCAGTGAAGAAAAGGTACAGGTGGAGAATTTTCATTGGTTTGGCTGCCAACATGTCAAGTGGAAAATGAGTCATCCCCATTTTTGCTCTCCAATAGTAGGATTTTTCAAGGTAAACGATTTGAATTTAAATGTAGAAGGTGGTGCCACCCTGTTTCCCTTATAGTTCATTTATGAGGATTGAAAGCTTCACGTGCGAGCAAAAAACAAAGTATATTGCAAAAGATCTCGCCATTTTCATCTCTCACAAACAAGATTTCAAGCTTTTCAAACAAAAGAAATTAGTGAGAATTTGTGCTAAGCTTGATCAAGAATGTAAAGTAGTTTCCCCTTTTTGCACGAGACATTGCAGAGTTACAGAGAAAGACAAGAAAATTCAAGAAATGTCCATTTTCTTTGTAGTTTTTTAGTTTTCTACAAATTATGGTCAATATACCTCCAAAGAAGGTGTTCTCTGGGCAAGAGGATTATTTGGCTAGGAATATTCATGATGACCTGGTTGAATTGCTCCTTGAGTCCACAAATGAAACTATGAAGGTGAAGAAATTAACCTTGTTAAACCCAGGCTCAAAGTTGTAGAGGGGTTATATGATAGGGGTGCTTGGGTTAGGGATGCCAAAACTTCTCAAACTGGTCTTTCTCTATTCAAGAAATGGTTTTTAGAAAGAAATTTTTTTGCCCCACATGCCAATATTTGGAATTTTGATTTAGGAAAGCTAGTTGTTCCAAGTGTTTTTATGGATTATGACCTCCTCGAAGCTATTGTAAAAAATTATGATCCAGCAATTAGGGTGGTGAGAAGAATTGATAGTGAAATACTAATCATAATTAGCACAGAGGAAATTTGACAGGTATTTGGTTTCGGGCCTCTGACAGATTATCATGTGCCCATTGACTTGAAAGAATTGGAAAAGGAATATATGTCAAAGAAGGATGTAGTAAGGCAGGGTGCACTAAGCGCACATATCGGAAAAATTGGAAATTTTCCATCAATAAAAACATCCTCCAAGGAACTCTTCAAAAGGGCATATTTCAATACTAGGGCTGTGGAGGCATACATGATTCTATGTAGAGTTTTTGGTGAGGATGAAGAGGAGTTTATGCCTGTAGGTTTTATGTACATGATCACTCATATTTCCTCTTTTGGCATTGACATTATTTTTTATTTTGCCTCCTAATTAGCAAAAGAGATTCACAATGGCCTGGTTGGGATTACAAAGTGCAAAGTAGAAAAAAATTTAGGCCATTATTCTTTGCTGATGCACATGTTTTTGTTTAAAGGAGTGACATATTTTGGTAAAGAAATGAAATTAAGTAGAGAAAAAGATGGGGAAGCACTGCCAGTCTAGTTGTGGAGTGTAGATATGACTTGGGATGCTGAAAATGCTAATTTTATCAGGTTTGATAGGTACTTTTCCTCAAAGTTGAGGTGCCTATTATTGAATGACAATCCTAGAGTACCCAAGGCATTGGCAAGTCACATTAGGCCCATGGATAATCCTATTGGTTTGAAAGTTTCACATAATTGGGGAGACATTATCCCATACTCTGTTTCCACTATTATTAGGGTTTATGGTTTTAAAGGAAACCCTCATGTTTATGGTGGCTGAATTTTTGTGGCAGCTAGGAGGACTAGAGGAGAGTTATCTGGTGAAAAGGGGTAGGGGCTCATTCTTCCCAACTTGTACTTCAGCTCACCAATTTATAATTTTTGGTGTAAATAAGTATTTACTTATTACACTTACTTAAGTTTACTTAGGTTAATGCATTATTTAATTATTATTTTAGGTGAGACACTTAGGAGTTTGTGTACTCTCATAGAGTTACACAACTCTAATTATGCACATGGTGTCTATAACACAAGAGTATGCATCATTCACTAAGTTTTCATGTTGACAACACAGTTATCCACACTCCTCATTTAGCACGTGTTGTCTACACCACTGATTTGCATGCTACACCATTGTAGGCTTATCCTCACATCATTGCACTTAATCCTGTGCTCAATGGAGGATAACCCATATCTAGTGGACATGTGCCTAGTTGTATGACATATCATGATGCTGACTTCTATGCATTCTAGAAGCTCTCCTGAGGCCTTTATATACAGGCACTCCTAGTGTACTCTCAAGTGGGCTAAGCTGTCATATTGAATGAGTATCGTCATTTTGATCATACTCTGTCTATTTTGGTCTACTGTGTGCTTGTGTTGAGTTCTTTAGTTCTTGGATGAATTTTGGCCTAAGAAAAATTCTTACATGGTATCAGATCTTGGTGAGATTATCGTCACTAGCCATTCAAGACCATCATATTGCTTTAGTGCCACAACTCGAATTCAAAGTATCGCAGTCATTGGAGTGTCTAGAGCCAGATCTGACCTTGCCATTGCGTTCACAACACTAATTTGGTGAAGATTGACTATAAATTTGGCTATCTTTGGCTAAAGTTGATCGTGAGGCAAATTTTTTTGCAAACCATCACCCGAAGGCACCAATTTGCAAACTAGGTATCGTCATTTTAATCGATCTAATTATTTATTTTTAGATCTGAATTATCTGGGTATTTTTTGAAAGTATTTTCAGAATTATTTCCCATCAGAGAAAATCTTTTGCACTGGGTCTTCACACACCCCAACTTGCAGATTATTTTATTAATTTTGCAGGGTTTAATTAATTTAATTGGTGGGCTAATTATATTCTTAAGCAGCCTAACATATCCGGCAACCACATCTGGCACCGAATAAGCCCTAGCCCATAGCCCTAATCAAGTTCACCAATTTTCATTTAATTTTTGGAGGCTTGGATCTTTTACATTGCGCAGTGAGCGCTATACCCACGCATGTGGGATAATCATCCACAAACACTAGCAACCACAAGTTTAAAGAATTTTTGACAACGACATATAAAAATCTACCACCAGTTTTGGTTTGCTCATAGTTTGACATCAGGATTCAAAAACTTGGCAAACCACAGTTTGTTTTCGGTACCATAGTTCGAAGTCTGGCAGTTCAGTGCATCCTTTGGCACGTTATCTATTTTTCCAACAGTGAATATCAATTTTGGCATTGCTACAAATACATGCACCCAGTCAACATTGATTGTACTGCACCCAAACACGTGTCTGTTTCGTCTGCCTCATCAGCACCTGACAGTCCTAGTCTCCAGTGACACATGGTGCAGAGTCATCTGCCAACTCTACAGACTCATTGTATGCCATGTGTAAAAGAGGCCACATCAACCACAAAAATAGCTTACCTACACAGTCACCCACCACATCAGACAATTCTGTACAAAGTGACATCATAATCCGTATAGCCACATCATGCTAATGTCATCCAAACCCTTGGAGTTGCTGATGTCATCACATATATTCACCTAAATTTGATGGCCATCTAATTGTCATTCTATGGCCAAATTGAACTACTATGATGGCTGTATGACCATCAAATTTAACCCTGTCTTTTGTTGGTGCAACCCCTCTTCAGATTGATTTTAGATTTTCTAGTCCGACTTTGGGAGGCCATATCTCAGTCATCTGGACTCCAAACCAGGTGCAATTTTTTTGATTTTGGCTAAAATTTCCTAAATTTTTTAATGGTTAGCTAGTTTCTAGTTTTGGTGCACAAATTTGGCAAAAATTGCATCTTTTGGTGACTAAACCTGTCTAATCCTGCATTTTAAAAATTTAATTGCTTCGTACGGGCACATCTGGACTTGAAATTAGGTTCCCTTTTTTTTTGAAAGTGCATTATTTTTTGTCTACTTTCCAAATCTGCAATAATATTATAGGGTTGTGGGGAAAAAATTGTCACTTTTAGAAATAGGGCCTTTCTTTACTTTGTATTGCTTCAGAATTGTAGCACATTGTAAAGTTCTAGATTTTTTATCTTTCTAAAAGTTGTAACAAGAAAAATTAGATGTCCATGAAAGCCTAAATTGACAAGAGGCCCATTGTAATCGCACTACTTATAAAGTGCCAAAAGCATCTTTTTTGGGGGGGTTTCTTGATCTAGTGAAAATGGGGGGTGTTCTTGGTGTTGTGATCTCTCTTTTCTAAAATTTTCTTTCATTTTCTATAGCATGGGGAATTTTAAGTTTCCTAAATTAACTCCATATAACTATGCTACATGGTCCATCAAAATGTGGTATCACTTAATGCATAATGGAGTTTCTCAATATGTTGATGGTACCCTTCCTAAACCAGCAGGTGATGATGTATCAAAAAGTGATATTTTAGCCTGGGTAGCAATGGATAGGAAAGCCCTAGGTGATATATGTTTGGGAGTTGATGATAAGATCATGTATTAAATCAAGAAATGTACTACATCCAACGAAGCTTGGGATACCCTTAAGAGCCTATATGATAAAGTGTTTGATGAGGATGTTTCCAAAATTGAAGATGAGCTTATCTCCCTAGATCTTAAGTCATTTGATTCTATACATGATTTAATCATCAAGGTGAATGAACTAAGGACAAAGCTTATTGATTTTGGGAGTTCTATCAAAGATGATAGATTGATCTATCTCATACATAACAAGCTACCATTTGAATATTCCACATTTGTATCTTCTTTTAACACCTCAAAGACTACTTTAGGGTCTACCTATAAGAAAGTCACTTTTGATGAATATGCTAAACTGTTGGATGATGAAGAAAAGAAGTTGAGATCAATGGGGATTCTCAAATCACCTCAGTTTAAAGCATTGGTGGCCAAAAATGAGGGTTCTCAAAATTCAACTGGATAGTCTTCAAGTAAAGGAAAGGGTAAGAAGAAATGGAAGAGCAAATCTAAGGATGTAGAAAAGACAACACCACAATCCAATCAACAAGGCAAGTCCTCAAATTCCAACAAGAAGGGGGACAACAATAAGGAGAAGAAGAAGTGCGCTTATTGCAAGAAAATGGGTCATGAAGAGCATGAGTGTTATCTTAAGAAGATTGATGAGTTGACCAACATCATGAGGAAACATAATGTTCCATTGCCTAATGCTTATAAGGATAAAGGGTCATCTTCAAATTCAAAAGGAAAAGGTCAAGCACTCATGGCTAATTCAAACTCTTCAAAGGAATGAATATTTGACTCAGGTGCCTCATATCACATGGGTTCTTCAAAGGAGGATTTTTCTTCAATGAAGCAGTCAAAGGTACCCCACATCTTCATGGGAAATGATAGCAAAATGAAAGTTGAAGGGAAAAGAAATATGGAGATGGAAAATGGAGAGTTTCAAGAGGTTCTCTATGTTCCAAACCTAAGTTCAAATCTCCTCTCAATCTACCAAATCACTCACCTTGGAGATGGACATAGAGTTGAGTTCCTTCTAGACTCAGTAAAGGTGTATAGTCTAAAAGATGATTCCTTGGTTGCAGTGGGGAAAGTGAATCATAAAAAAAGGTTATACTCTTTCTCTCTTTTTGTACCCAAGTCTCCTTCAAAGGCCTTGTTATCTCAATCAAATTCAAACATGCAATTATGGCATGAGTGGTATGGTCATCTTGACTACTGCTATCTTCAACAACTCTACACATACAAAATGGTCAAAGGTCTACCTCAAATCAACTTTTCTAAGGGTGAATGTTCAAAAGATTCAGTAGATATGCATCCAGAGGGAAAGTTACAAAGAGGGAAGTCTTCTAGAGCAATAGGTATTCTATAGATGGTTCACATGGTATTAGCAGGTCCTTTTGCATTTAGCCAGGGTCGCTACATGCTTACCTTTGTTGATGAATTTTCAAGGTTCACTTGGGTCTACTTTTTACATAGTAAGGATGAAGTGTTGGACACATTTCTAGCCTTCAAGGCTCATGTTGAATGGAAATCCAAAAAGGCCATCAAAGTACTCCAAATGGATAATGGAAGCATGTCTATGAATAGAAGACTTATGGACTTTTGCAGACATCAGGGAATTGATCTTCAGACTCTGCCAACATTCAGTTCGCATAAGACAAATGTTGTAGCATTGAGGATCCAAACTCTTAAGTCTATGGCAAGTTGCATGATTCATGCCAAGTCCCTAGATCCATCATTAGAAGTCGAAGCAATTTCTAGTGCCACTCACATTCTTAATCATTCTCCTCATCCAACCTTAGATGGAAAAACTCCTTTTCAGGCATGGTGTGGCAAAAAACCTATTGTGACACACTTTAGAGTCTTTGGTTGTCCTACAAAGGCAAAGAGATCTTCTAGGGGATGCAAGGCACAACCACCTTGACCTTGTACCTTCATTGGTTATGAAGATAGTGTGAAGGCATATAAAATTCTAGATCCAGAGACACATTAAATATTTGTGGAGAAGGATGTACATTTTGAGGAAAGTTCACCAATCTTGTCCTCTACTCCTCTCCACACATCATAGATTATGGAAACTGATAGTGATTTCAGCGATAGTACTTCAACAGATTTAGACACATGGGGTTCTATTGATAGTTGTAGTGAGAGGTCACTTTATCATTTCAGTCCACATGCATGCATTGCTACTATGATAGGTCTAGAATAGTAGGGTACATCTAGTCTGCTAGATATAGGTTCAGTGACAGATTTGGGGGACAATATTGATTATCTACCTCTTCTTCTTGATGTAGAATTACCTTCTTCAGTTTTCACGAGGGTTCCATCCAACTCTCTTGTTCATTATCTACATGATCGATCCTCACAAGTTGAAGTGATTGTGGATGCTTATGATTAGTAGTTGCAATAGGGTTCTTCATCAGCTGCAGAGATAGATAGTTCTTTGGGATAGGATCTTCAGCCAATTGAGCATGTTTCAGAGACATCACTTATCCATGGAATTCTTTCCATGCATAGTGGAAGCATCTCATTTGTACCCTTGACATTGTTTCTTCCTAAGGGGAGGAACACCATTCTGCAGTCTTGGATCAACTTCTTCATCGAAGCAGTCACTGTTCAACATTCTTCTTTGGGAGGGGGGAGCCCATCCTATCTCTCTTCCTCTTCTCATCATTCTCTTATGTATATACTGGATGTATGTCATAATGGGGGGGGGGGGGGGGTCTTGATAACTCCATCCATCCATGCATCCCTATTTATCTCTCTTTTTGGGGGAGGGTTTTTCCCATGATGTTTTCCCTCTTTCCCCACTTTATGGGAGATTGCATTTTCATTATGTACATGGGTACCTAACATGGCCTAGTAGCCAGGATCCATATTGCATTGCACCCTAGACTTCATAAATTTAAGGGCATTCCCCTAAGTTAAGCACTTAAGGGGGGGTGTTGGTGTAAATAAGTATTTACTTATTACACTTACTTAAGTTTACTTAGGTTAATGCATTATTTAATTATTATTTTAGGTGAGGCACTTAGTAGTTTGTGTACTCTCATAGAGTTATGCAACTCTAATTATGCACATGGTGTCTACAACATAGGAGTATGCATCATTCACTAAGTTGTTATGTTGACAACATAGTTATCCACACTCCTCATTTAGCACATGTTGTCTACACCACTGATTTGCATGCTACACCATTGTAGGCTTATCCTCATATCATTGAACTTAATCCTGTGCTCAATGGAGGATAACCCATATCTGGTGGACGTGTGCCTGGTTGTATGACATATCATGATGCTAAATTCTATGCATTCTAGAAGCTCTCCTGAGGCCTTTGTATACAGGCACTCCTAGTGCACTCTCAAGTGGGCTAAGCTGTCATATTGAATGAATATCATCATTCTGATCATACTCTGTCTGTTTTGTTCTACTATGTGCTTGTGTTGAGTTCTTTAGTTCTTAGGTGAATTTTGGACTAAGCCAAATTATTACAATAATCACAAAAGGGGGTTGGCTCTTTTTGTATTAAATATTAGATCAATACAAGATGTATGTTTCTCATCCCCATTTTTGTGACACTGAGGGATTCTATGACTTAGCTTTTAGGCATAGAGCCAAGCTGGGTACAATAAAACATGAACCATATTTCCCAAAGGACATAATAAGAAATGAGTTCTCCTTATAGGAGTAGGAAGCCAAGAAAGAGAAGTGGAGGGTTTTCTCAAGGGTTTTGGATTTTATACATTGTTTTGATGTAGATTATATTCCTCTAGGTAATGCTATCATAGAGGCAGATAGAATAAATAAGCTCATGCTTACTTTTCCTGAAACAATGGAACTATGAATGAGAAGAAGCAAGTTTTTATTAATTCTTTTCTAGATAAGGCTAAGGAGGTGATGAGAAGATCAGGATTCACTCCCAATCTAGGGGTAGGACAATTGATTGTCCAGAAAAGGCCAGGGTACACTATCATTCAAAATAAGAAGACCACTATGGACAAAGGCAAACAAATAATTGGATCCACTAGATCTATCTAGGAAGAGAGACCTCCTAAGTCCTCCCCTAAGAGGTAAAAAATAATAAAGGGACAAGATCCTCACATTGAGGAATATTCACCTTTACAATCCCCATTAAGGATTAAAGAGGAACAACTTACTAGAGAGAAAATTGAAAAATTGGGGTCACAAGGGGGAGTTTTTATTACTCAAGTAGAAATAGATGAAGGAAACCCCCAGGAGCCTCCTATGCCAAGTTTATATTTAATAGTAGTGGATTATAAAGGAACGGAATTAGACCCTATGTTAGAGCAAGCTAGTCATCAATTTTTATCAGATGATAGTTTTGTTAAATCTAGAGCCTTACACTAGTTTGCATGGCGAGCAAACATAGGAAAGTATGAGGAAAGGTGTAACAAGTTGAGAACAAAGCATCCTAAAATAGAGGAAGCAACCTTGTAGGATCAAGTAAAAGGAGAAATGATAAAGGAATTCCAAAGTATAACCCCTGAAAAAGGGAGGCAAATGGTAAAGGCATCAAATATTCTACTGCTACCCAATTGGGATATAAGAGATGCTTTAATTTTTAATTCTGTTTCAAATAAATTGGACCTACAAGATCCAAGAAAGAAAGAATTCTAAGGTACCACATTCAGTGAGGATTAGGCCACCTTAGTTATATGGTCATTAAGGAAGGGATCTAGGGCTGTTTCATCATAGCCAGATGACTCAGGATTAATGGGAAATATCATTGTGAGAAGAGTAATAGATACCTCCCATGTGCAGGAAACTCACATGGGTGTTGGAACATCTTAGTTTGTTTTGGCTACTATATAAAAAGAAGAGAAGACAATGTTTGAACTGTAGACTAAGTATGAGAGAGTTTTGGAGGCCTATAATAAAGAAGTTCAAAAAAATATTGAACTTGAAAATAACGTAATGGGGAGGTCTTCTAGGCCTAGAATCACATATCCTTGCCCTCCAATGGAACCTTTTAAATCCACTTCTCTCATAGAGATGCCAGATACCCCACAAAGGCCACAATATTACATAGCTAAAGATTTTGAAGAAGAAAAGAGAAAATTGTGGGCTTTACATGTAGAGTTAAATGTGAAGACAAATTGAGAAAAGCTCTCATGTATCTAGGAGATAAAATTGAATGGCCATTATTTTATGATTAACTAGCAAAAACAATAAACATATGGGATGAAATGAAAGCCAATGATGAGGCCTTGAAGCCTATTGTGAATAAGTGGGGAAAGAGGAGGAAAGAAATGAAATTCTTGTGCTACTCTATCATAAGGTCTTCACATGATCAAATTGAAAAAATTTATGATATTGTTAATGATCTTCTAGAATTTGATGATAAAATAGTTCACCTACAAAGAAGAATAGCTAGATACTTGAATAAATATAAGAGCCAAAAATTTGATTTATTTCCTCATGCTTTAGATAGAAAGAATAAATTAAAGAATAAAGATGAATGGGCTAAGGAACTAGATGATTTATTTTGTCTGAGAATGAATAAAATCATCAATGAAACAAGACATGCATGGTGGGCCACCACAATAGAAGAAATGGTGAAAGATCAAATATTCTTTGATTCTTTGAAACAAGATTTTTTTGATATTGATAAAGAGGGTGAATATGTGCTTAAGAAGCAATAGGATATTTTGTAATTTGACTAGCCAGATGACACACTTTTTGACAAGTGGATGGCAGATATTACTTTTGATGAATAGTTGGAAGAAGTTGAAATAGACAATGATGAGATGCAGGAAGATGAAGTATAGATTATTGATATAACAACACCAAATAAAAGAGAGGACATGGATAAAGGTCAATAATCAATTTTAGTTATAGGTTCAGAGGCCCAGGATGTGGGCATGACAGAGGAACAAACGAAAGTAAAAGTAGTTTTGTCAGTTCGAGATGAAAATAGTGAAAATCCTTGGGTAGAAATTGATTTGCAAGTGCTACAACAAGATTCATCATTGGCCACTATAGTAGCTACATATGCTGAAGATTCAAAATAGTAGTGGCCAACCAAAGAACCAATAGCTTATGAAGATGTAACATAAATGGGACCTACCAAAGAATTACTTGATGTATTAATTTTCTATTACACAAAGTTTTTGTCCTTTTGTGACTATTTGAAAAGTGTAAATACCTTTTGTAAAAGGACACCTATTAGTTCTCTATGCCTAAAGCTTGTTGCATCTCACACTATATAAGTGAGATTATAGGGCTAGAGGAGAGTCCAATTTTTAATGCAAATTTTAGTTTACTTTGAGTATGGGTTGGTCCAGTTATTGTAGCAAACTTTATGATGTATCTTCTTTGCAAATTTTCTGAGAATACAATGATGTTATGCGATCCTTGTGTCTTGTCTAGAGTCATTCTAAGTTTTATTACAATTGTATACAAATTTCAAGGAAAATTAATACAAAATTGAACCATTCCCATATATGTTCTAATTGAATTTTGTTTCTTTTGCTATTACCTGGTTATTCTAATATTGTATGAGTGAAGCTTGTCCACTTGAATGCAATTCACTTAGGTTGTATGTTAATTCATTATTGCTATTGATTCAATGAATTAAGTAAATGCTTTAGTGAATTTGATGGGATTGTTATGGTAGTAGAAAAGATGTCTATAAGAATGAATTCCAGTAAGAACTACTGATAATATTTGTTGTAATGCAACAAATCAAATCTATAAATTGGATTAGACTCTGAGTCCTAATGGAATAGACACTGATCCAATTGATCCAGTCTGCATATAGGTAGATCATGAATAAGCATCAAGTCTAAAATCAAAATCAACTTTATTTTACTATTTGAAGAGTTTCAAGGGTAGTCAACACTTGTTTGCAAGTAACTTTTAACCTGTAGCTAGCTACTATTGCTGGAAATACTTGCAAATTGGAGAAGAATTTTGACCACATCTATTTATAAGGGGTGTATATCATCTAAAAGTGTCAAGAAATGAATAATCTATATATATGTTAGGGATAGAAGATGAGAATTAGAATGAAACTAATAAAATTCTCATACAAAAACATTTATTTTGAATCATCCCTTAGGTATACCCACCTTGGTTCTCCAGAGTCTAAAGAGTAGAAAACCAATTTTGGTTTTGTTGAAGTTGGTTCCAAATGATATGCAAACATAATTGTTAATGGGATATAGCTAATCCTTAGATTTGTGAGTATTGTTATCTTGGTATTGAGCATTTTTTTGTTCAGTAGTTTTAAACACCAACAAAATGGTGACTTTACTGGGGAGTTGTCCAACACAAATATAAGAAGTACTGTAGTGTCTTTGGTCTTGTTGTGTATGTGTTTGTCAGATTTTTTGGTACGGATCGTGGTTATAGTGGACATGTTTTAATGAGAAACCTTGAGAATTTAAAAAGGGGAAATGAAAATCAAATGCCATAGATGTACACCGATGTATACAACCCTTCCAAGTGTCTTATCTGTTAAAGCAAGAGTTGCAGTTTTATGCTTTTAGTGATTGGTTCATCTGCATGTTAGATATTTATGTATTGTCTTATGTCTGTTCCTTAAAGTCAAGAGTACTTTTCATTGTTATATATTCCCTAGAATAGGGTGGTGACTCAGTCTAGGTTCTGAAGCTAGTGCTTATTTGATAAATGACAAATATGGCTAATAAGAGAAAAACCACAAGAGCTTACACAAGAGCCAATCCTGATGCACCAATGTATACTAATTTACCTCAAGGTGGTAGGAAGAACTTGAATAAGAAAAAGGTAGAACCAAATCCCACCTAGAAATCAAGAGGTAGCATATCCATCAATTCTCAATACCAACCAGTGGTAAGGAGAGAGTCCTCTTCACTCAGCTTTGAATCAGAAACCACAAGTCTTTTAGGAGGAATATTTAGTACCCTATTACTTGATGAAAGAATATATCAGGACAAAGATATGTCACTAGTAGAGAATGCATCCCCTAGGCTAGATCTGATATCTGAGATGAAACATAGGCTAGGACTTAGGAGTTCATTTGGGGATCTTTTTAATCCAAGAGCTATTCCATACATGGAAACTAATCTTATAGAACTAGATGATCCTGCTGATTTAGAAGCCACTTTTGTAGATCCTAAAGAAGTACGATCAGAGATAGGAGTTTTGAAGAAATGGGTTGTTGAGGAAGAAGCTAAATATGCTAGTTTAGAAAAGGAAAGAGAGAAAGCCACCCTAGATGCCCTTGTTCAAAAAGATAATTTGCTTAGAAGGGTGGTTGCCTTAAAAGAACAAAATAAGAAGTTAGAAGAAAGAACATTAGTCATTCATGTTGATATCTTTGGAGATGTAGATAGCTTGAGAGCCAAGGTTCAAGAGCAAGAAAAAATTGTAATTCAAAAACAAGAACCTATTATTTCCCAGGTTCAACCCTACAAGCCTATCCAGAATAACCAGGTAGAATCCATTGTCAAGCAGATAGATAAAGGAAAAGGTAAAGCTGTAGGAATTCAGATAAATAAGCCTCAAGTAACAACCAGTAAATCTGTAAACCCCCCTATGTCAAAATTAGATATAGATCTTGAAAAGGCTAGGAAAGAGAAAGAAGACCTTGCAAAAGAACTTGAAAAGGTTACGAATGAAGCCCAAGTTGTAGAAACTAGGAGGAAAATCTAGTTCATAAGGTCTAATTTTGCATTGGCTTCATGGCCAAATTTGTCTACCCCAGCTACAACTTCTATACCAACTTGTGGTCCAGTAATGCCAACTTAAGGGATACCTCAATCTGCCCCTGCCTCATCATCCACCATTAGTACTCAAGCCCCTCTTGTCCAACCTCAACAATCTTAAAGTGCTATTCTTAACCAAGCCAATGTAGCAAGCACCTCAAATGTTGCTGGTTTTCAGAAGAAACCCATTTACATGGAAAAATATAGAAATTTTTTATTTGCGGCTATCCCTGGTGCTCCACATCCTATATCTTTTGATTTAAGAGATAAAGTTGTCAAGTTCTCTGGAAATAATGCTGTTACTGGTGAAGAGCACTTAAGAGTTTTCATAGATATGCTAAATGACTTTGAAGTTGAACATGAGGATGTGGTGATGAAGTTATTTATTCATTCACTTATTGAAGATGCAAGGGATTGGTTCAGAAGAATACCTAATAACATCATTAGTTCATGGAGTGATTTGGAGAAATTGTTCAAAGAAAAATATGGAGATAATATTAATGCTGGTTTTATGTTAAATGATTTCAATAACATCAAGAAGAACCCTAATAAGTCCACATTTGACTTTAATGTAAGATTCCAAAAGGGGATGTACAAATTATTCTAGGTTATGAGTTTGAATGAGGATGTTTTTCTTACAACCTATTTTAATGCTTTTGACAACAAGATGGCTTACTAGTTGAGGGATAAAGATCCAAAAACTTTGAGAGATGCTTATAAGATTTTAGTGAATATTGAAAATTATAGAAAAGCATCTGACAAGCTGGGTAGGAGAGATGATCCAAAGTTGTTCAATCCCAAGACTAACAACAAAAGGAAAGTTGATA
The DNA here is from genome assembly GCA_028749045.1 of Cupressus sempervirens. Taxonomy (NCBI): domain Eukaryota; kingdom Viridiplantae; phylum Streptophyta; class Pinopsida; order Cupressales; family Cupressaceae; genus Cupressus; species Cupressus sempervirens. The sequence continues at coordinate 111,321,697 of CM053783.1, forward strand.
AAACCCCTGTAGGAAAGAAGACTAAACAACCCACCATAGATTAGGTTTTGGACTTGTTAAAAAAGATGAACCCAACTACTTTCAATACACATAAGCCAAATGTTGGTGAGAAATCCCTAGTGAACAAAAAAAATTTCAATGAACAACCCAAGATGCAAAACTAACCTTACACCACTCAGTGGAAGGATGGTAAGCCAATTCCTAGCCAAAACCAGAATGTAAAAGAAAAGGGCACACCAGATCCTTTGCAAATTTTTTTTGTTAATATGAATGATGATGTGCCATGGTGTATCATTTTTCAATCACCTCAGTCTTTAGAGTATTGTACATTTTCTCAATCATTTGTTTCATATCATAGTGCACAAAATGAGGAGGAAGAAGAAGAAAAAATCCATGATGATGTAAGTTGTAACATGGTGAGCATGTGCAGTGATTAGTAGATTCTGATTTGGAAGAGACTGAAAGTGATCTTGAAAATAAGAAAATTGCCTATCAGTTACACTATCAACAAGTGTTCTTAGACAATGAAGGGTATGATGAAGATCAGGTATGTGTTACATCTTTTGAAGTTGGTCATGTGAACTTGAGAATGCCTTCTAAAGAGGAAATTGATAGGATCACTATAGAGATGATCCCCCAAGTACATAGCAATTAAAATTTGAGAAACTGAACAGTTAACAATAATTTTGGGAAGCCTTCTAGTATATTTATAAAGGATGTTACACATAAGATGAAGGATGAAGACAAGAAGCCTAATGTAGAGACAGTTAAGATTAAAGACATCAAAACCAAGAAGTGGGAACCTAAGAAGAAAGTTCAATTCCAAGAAAATGAGATAGCAAAAGCAATTATGCAAGAAAAGGGATCAAGATCTGATATTGTCAAGCAAATAATAGTCCCTACTATTCAAAAGGTTCCTACTCCAAGCATGATTGTGAAACCCACTATATCTGATCCTATTGACATGATATCCATGTTGTCGCAAATTATTGTTAAAATACTCTTATCTAAACTATTTAGAATTGAAGAGCATAAAAGAAAAGCCTTGTCATGGTTGAGAGGGATAGGAGATAATAACAACAATGTAGAACAAAATACCACTCAATAAACCCCATTGGTAGTGGAAGATAGTGGTATTATGTCTCAAATTCCCCAAATGTTTCTAGATGATTCATTAGTACCATATATAAAAGATATTGACCAATTCTTTCTCAGCTTGACTATAAAAGGAAAAACCCTAAAAAACTGTATGATATATTCAAGAGCTTCTAATACTATCATGCCTTTCAAAGTAATGGAAGCCCTAGGGTTGAAAGTAGTCACTAAGCAAGGCAAATGTAGAGGTATAGATGCTAGAGAAGTTCTAGTTATAGGTACTATTAATGCTCTACCATTTAAGCTAGCTACATATCCTGAAGTAGAGTTGACCATGTCAATCCTTGTAGTTGATATTTCTCCACATTATGTAATCTTTCTCTCTCGAAAATGGAGTGCTACTATGGGAGGTAGCTTACAATGTGACCTAATGTATGCAAATTTTCACATAGGAGATAAGGCCATTAAAGTAGACAGAGAGCCAAGGGTCAGTCATATTTTGGGGGAAGAAATGGAAAAAGATGCTATTTGTTTTTTAGACATGGGTGTGAATGCATTCAAAGCTAAGTTAATTATCCAAGAAGTTGAGAAGTTGCCTGCTGTGATTAAACATGAAGTTGAGTGTTGTATGAACTCACCAATATTATGGACCATGTTCTTTGATGGGGCCAGCTCTAAAGAAGGTGTAGGGGAAGGGGTAGTTTTTGTTTCTCCTAAGAAAAACACTTTTAGATACTCCTTCACCCTAAATTTTTCATTCACCAACAATATAGCTAAATATGAAGGTGTATTGTTAGGATTGAAAGTTTCTACTCATCATGGAATTAAAAAGTTGCAGGCTATAGATGATTCAAAATTGGTTATTTGGTAGATAAAGGGGACATATGCATCTAAAAATAAAAGATTGAAACAATATATAAATGCTATTCAGGATCAAATATAATTCTTTGATGCATTTGGTATTTCATGGAGAGATAGAACTCAGAATAAGATGGTTGACTTGTTAGCAAATGTAGCAATTAAACTACATGAGATATCATTTGCAGGAGTTTCACAGATTAAGGTCCAGAATAGACCCTTAATACCTAATAATATTGAACATTGGAAAGTATTTGAAGATGACAAAGACATTGTGAATTTCTTGTTAAATGAAGATAAATATCATGGCCAAGAGTTGGATTGTAGTGATTTGGTTGAAACCATAAATGGGAAGGAAACAATCTTTGGTCAAGAGGTCATACAATTAAAGAATAAAAAAGTACCTAAAGGTTTGGTTGTTTTGGAGAACATGTTTGATAAACAAGATAGGGTAAGGCTTGGGGCTAAAGATTGTAAACCTCGAGAGCTGAAAGAGATAAATTTAGGTACTAATGAGGCTCCCAAGAAGGTTTATATTGGTTAGAATTTGTTAGCTAAAATTAGAAAGCCTTTGATTGACCTACTGAGAAAATATAGACATATTTTTTCATGGTCATATGATGACCTAAAGGCCTACAGAGAATATCTTTTTCAAAATGTCATACCATTGAAGGAGAATGTAAAACCTTTTAGGTAGAAACAGAGACTAGTCAATCCCACCCTAGCTCCTAAAATGCAAGAGGAATTGATGAAGTTAAGAAATGGAGGGATAATTAAACCTTTTAGACATTCCACTTGGGTCTCAAATCTAGTACCTGTTAGGAAAAAGAATGGAGATATCAGATTATGTGTGGATTTCAAAAATTTGAACATTGCTTCCTTAAAATATAAATATGGGTTGCCAAACATGGAAGCTATGTTGTAGCAAGTAAATGGGTCTAAACTTATGTCTATGATGGATGGGTTCTTAGGGTATAATCAAGTTCTAGTGAAATAAGAAGAGAAATTTAAGACAACATTTACAACTACTTGGGGAACTTATGTATATGTGAGAATGCCATTTAGATTGATTAATGCTGGTGCCACTTTTCAAAGGGCTATGGATGTAGCTTTCCATGAGTACATAAATAAGTTTATGGTTGTATACTAAGATGACCTTATGACTTATTCCAAAAGCTTTGAAGACCATTGTAGGCATTTCGAGAATATTTTTATTAAAGCATTGGAATATGGAGAGCCCAAATGACCTACTTAGCATAGAGGGAAATCCCCTATTTGCGAGTGGATAGTAGCCCAAGACCACCAGAGTCTTTGGGAAAACAACAAATATCCTAGGCCACTCTGTGAAAGTTGTGATACATGCAGGGTTTCCATAATAGGTCAAGATAATCACACCATTATTCCTCTCTCAAACATACTATATCCATTTTAAGAACTATCTATTCCATTATGAAAATACATTTGAATTGTCAACCAGGGACGTAGGACTTGAAATGGGTCAACACAATATGTGCACCAAGTTCCTTTAAGAGTCTTAACACCTATGCTATAGGAAAGTAAAATGCATGAAAGGAATCTATACTACGGATAGAGAATAGTAAACACACTTAGACTAACAAAAAATAACTGCTGATACCTTTGGAAAAGGAATTCTAAACTAGTTAACAATTCAAACATCCACTATGATCATTTTCCACATGTGCTACAAGAACTTTCATAGTAACTATACTGTAGGACTAATGCAGTAAGTCTATCTTAAAATAGGAAATTACAAGGAATAAATCTACTCTACCTAAATCTATTCCACCTCCCAAGTGGGCCCCCTTGGTTGGCTTCAACTAACTAAAAATACAATAGGTATTCCAAAAATCACTCTCTCATTAGAATTCTTCTTTTATTACATAACTAAATAATTCATAGAGAACAAAAAAGAGTAACTTTAGAATCCCTCTGACTAACTCTCTAAAATTTCCCCCCCTTCCTTATATATAGAGGATTGGAACTTATTACAAACATAACATAAAAAATCATGAGCAAACATTGTTAGAATAAAAAGGTTGAATGTTAACCATGATTTTAAAAAATTGATTGAGCAACAAAATAATAGTTTGTAGATAATGTAGCAAGTCGAGTCTCTTGGAATAACTCTTCTCGCAAATGCAGCTTATCACTTAGAACTAACATGCACTTCTCATGCTATGATTGGTCTTCACTACTCCTTCTTTAATATGGTGGTCACCACTCTTTGCACCACTTCTCCATTTCCTAAAAAGTAGAAACATTTGAACACATATGCACAAAAACATTTCTACTCTTATTCAAATATTAGAACATAGCTTAAAATATTTATATGAAATACTGTACTTTATATATAATATTAAGCAAGGTATGCCATATCCACTATCCATAGGTTTAATAAATTCTAGCTGCATCCAACATAAGAAAAATATGTTGGAAATGCTTTTCACAAGGGTCAAAGAGTAAGTTCAAACTGTATAAAAACTCTATGAAATTTGAGACATTAATATGCCTCATCATCTACTCCCCACTATGCAAATACTTATCCTCAAGCATTGTACTTCTTTGCCATTGCTCTAAAATCTCCCATTGTAGTCTTCCCCTATTTCCCACTTTTGAAGGTGTAGAAATATCCTTTGGTTCATCTCCAATGCTCACCCAAGTGTTCTTCAACTAATGGGTCTAACCTTGTAGCATTGTTTTCATACAGGGGCTAGAGAAGGGTAGGAGGTTGAAAAGTTAGTGCCATCCATAGCTCTTTCCCAATTTGCCTTCCCAAATGCATATATTTAGCCACTCTATTAAGTGTTACCTCAAAATTTACAAGGTTGTCTGGTCCAACCTTCTTGAAAGGTTTTGGCAGTTCACTCCATCTATTTCTAAGCCCTACAATTGCTCTTTTTTGTGTAAAATTAGGAAGTGAGTAATATTCTCTATAATTTTTTTCCCTTTCTTCAAATAATTTCTCTCTAATTTTTGGTTTTGGCCTTCCACAAGTTAATATGAACCAATCTCTTAAGAGGTCATAAGGCTTATGTGATTCAACCTGGATTGGTATTGGTTCAAACTTTTCAAGATCTCTATAGGTATCCAACTATCTATCATAATTTGTTTCATTATGCATCCATGACATTAGAGCTCTTAAGTGAACATCCCCTATGTAAAGTAGGGGATTCCACTTTGTTTCATGTGGAATTATGAAATTATGCAAATAGAGCTCACACAATAAGTTCTTTTGCCATGAAGGAAAATTCTGATACACATTATAAAAATCTTGAGCATTCTTGAATTCACAATCAATATTTCTCATTGTCATCATCAACAAAAATAATAGAAGCTGTTATTTCAAACAAATAGCATACACCCTTGGGGGTATTCTACAAGCCATAACTTGATTAACTAACTTCAAAGCTTTATTCATTTGTTGCTTCTATTTTTCTAGTTGCTCCTTTAATGATTCAATTTCCTCATCTTTGTCAAATATTGCCTCCTATATCTAGTCCCTTTCTTGTTTCCACAAGGCTTTATGAAAAATAAAATGATTGTATAGACCAAACAATATTGATTGAATTGTGGATGACACAAATTCTTGAGCTTCAGATTTCATCTTTTGTTCTTTGGCAATTTGTTGGAAATGTTGGGTGTACCAAGAAGATTTATAAGGTGTAAGAGAAACATTGGAATATTTAGGGATTGATAGCATGACAAGTTGATCATTGCTAGGGGCTTTTTCTCAAAAAATAATAGGATTTGATTTGCACATTTCCTTATTCTCTTGCGGTATCTCCTTAACAGGTGCATTTTCATGTGTTTCTAGATTTTGGGGCTCCAATTGCATAGGAGAATCATCTAGGACATTTTCAACTATTGACTCTATATACGACTTTGAAATTGGGGCATTTTGGTTTTCAATGGAAGCTAGAGATACTTGACCTCACATACAAGGGTTTCTATGCATGAGAACTTCTTCAACTTCAACCACTTTGTGGGTCTACTTTGGTTTAGGCATAACTAGAGTAGATGCTATAGGAATGGTTGCTGTAGGAACACACTTATTTCTTTTTGTTACTTTAATAGAGGTGTTTTGTACTTCCTTTTCAAGGTTAGGGCTAACCTTATGCTTTCCTTTACCCCTAGAAGAACTTGGTATATCATCCTCTAAATTAGGTTGAACAGGCTTATCAGGAGAGGGTTCTTTTTCCATCTCAGCTAGATTTTGAGTTGGGTTTGTGGTTTCTTCCTCATTTTCTAAGTTTTGAGGAATAGGGTTGGCTTGAGGCTATAAGGTCTTGAATTCAACAAATTCTACCCATGAAATAGGGGAGGAGTCCCCAAGAGATCTTTCAACTAGAAGTTTAATGAGGGCATCATGGGAAGCAAAATTTGCCTTTCCTTTTTGAGTTTCCTCAACACTTATACACAACATATTATAAAGAAATTTGGGGACGTTAACTTGCATGTTATGTCTTATGCAATTAAGAATTTTAAAATGATGAGCATGCAAGTTTGAAAACCTGCCTTCACAGGTTAAATGCTTGATAATGTAGGCTACTAACTCTAGATATGGAGGTGGAAGAGAAAGTCTCTTACATCCTTGTTTTATAATGTCCAGTTGAGGGTCACCTGGTTGAGTGAGCTATGCCCTTGAGGACCTAGCATCATGTTCATTTGGATAATTTTCGCCAATTGTTGGTAATCCTATGACTTTTTCTATCCTCTCTTTACTAGTAATCACTCTTAATCCCCAAATTGAGGATTCCCCTTCATTAAATGTCATCATGAACTCCATTTCCATTTCTTCATTGAACTTTGTTAATTGCAAGAAGTAACCAAGCAATCCACAAGCACAAAATCACCAAACTGCTTCAATGTCCACAAGTAAAACATTATGAATGACTGGTTCATACCTCTTTATCTATCCCCCCATCTTCAAAATGTCTAGCTTCCACTCTCACCATTGTGATATTTTTTTCCCCCATTTAGCTCTGCAAATTCCCTCTTTCTTTGAATTTCGAACTAATCTTTATGAAAAATGTCGTATGTCATTACCACTTCACTTAACAAGACCCCTTTGTTTTTAGCATGTAAAATAATGATACATTAATAATGAAGGACATCAAGGCTTAACTGAAGGTCTTCTTGTAATAACTCTTAGTCCTTTCAATCATGCCAAGTACATGAGATCTTTTCCCAAAGATTGCAATAAAAAAGTACCACAGATACATAAAGATTTTAAAAATTAATGAAATGAAAAATATCATACTACCACCAAAGTGCATGCTATAATGTATACATGACTAGGATAACAAGGAGATGACATTTGGAAATTAATACACTTTCTTGGGCCCCCACTAAATTTTACAAGTGTCTTCACTTTAAAAATTTTGGCATAGGAAGGAGAAACTGGCTTAAGTCTTATATGATATATATAATGCAGTATTATATATAAATATCAAAACCTATGCTCTAAAAATGAATAAAGAGTAAAAGAAATTGCTATACCTAAAAATTTGAGAGTGTACATCCATATGTAGGTTGATGAGGTGGTGAATACTGATGACCACAGAAAAGGTGTTGACATAATTATTTGTTGGAAGTACTAAAAATAGAATGCGTGGGTGACATGGAGTGTGGGTGGATGGTAGATAGATAAATGAGATGGGTTGATATGAAGAAAGAGGAAATTGAATGGAAGAATGGACCTCATATTAAATGAGGTTTATTATGAAGGCTCCTAAAATTCTATCATGGTATGGCTGCAGGAAGAAGTTTTCACCCTCTGCTGTGAGAACTGTGTTCATAGGAGTTGATGAACTGGTTGGTCAGAATTGCTGCAGGAACTTAGCTACTTTCTCATCTCTTGCATTTTTCATTGCTCTAACTTCCACCCATTTAGTTACATAATTTGTGCATACTAAGATTTAGGATTTTCCACTCGATAGTGGGTCAATTGGACCTATGAAGTCCATGCCCCATGTATCAAAAGGTGTGACTACAATCTATGCAGTGAGTGGCATTTCATCAATTTTGGTTGGTCAACCATCCTTTGGCATTTGTCAAAATTGGTTATATAAGTCACTGCATCCTTATGAAAGGTTGGCCAATAATATCCAGTTGTAAGTACCTCCAGTGCTATTCTTTTTCCTACAAAATGGCCTTCACATGGTTTGTCATGACAAGCATGTAGTTTATCATATATCTCATCTTCCCTAACACATCTCCTCATGACCTAATATGGTCCTACATAGAAGATATTGTTATCTATCTAGGAATATTGAGAACTTTTCTCTGCTAGCTTTCTCCTTTCTTTGTGAAAGAAGTGTGGGGATAGTTTATTTGCAACAAGATAATTTTCTATGTCTACATACCATGGTGTATGAGTTTCTATATGGAACAAAGTGCTCATTTGGAAAGGTATCTTCAATTGGAGTTGGATCTTCATTAGCAATGGCCAATCTAGACAAGTAATTTGCAACTATGTTGGATTTGCCTGGCTTATCGATAATAGTAATATCAAACTCTTGTAACAACAAGAGCCATCTTACCAGTCTACCAGTGATAGTTGGTTTGTTCATTAAGTACCTTATAGCTGAGTGATCAATATGAAAAAAATAGGATATCCTATTACATAATGTCTAAATTTGTTCAATACATAGACTACAACTAAAAGTTCTTTTTTAGTTGCTATGTAATTCAGCTTGGGTCCATAAAGGCTTTTACTAATATAGTAGATAGCATTCTCATGATTAGGAAAATTTTGTCCTATTATAGCTCCTATGAAATAATTTGATGCATCAGTATGAATATGAAATGGAACTGACCAATCTAGTCCCTTTAAAATTGGTGCCGTAGTGAGGAGTTTCTTAAGCTGCAGGAGGGCTTCATTACATTCAAGTGTCCAAATGAATTCAACTTCCTTAGTCAACAATGTATACAAAAGACTAGCTATTTTAATGAGATCTTTTATGAAACACCTATAATATCTGACATGACCTAAAAAAGATCTTACATCTTTTGGTTTTGTAGGTATGTGTAGTTGTAGAATTACCTCTATCTTAGCTGGATCCACTTGTATTCCTGTAGCTGATATGAAATGACCAAGCACCACTCCTTCCTACATGAGCATGAAACATTTCTCACTATTGAGTGATAGATTATCTTCTTTACATCAGATAAGAACATTTTCAAGATTCATTAGGGCTTCTTAAAAGGTGACTCCAAATGTTGTGAAATCATCCATGTATATTTCCATGCAATCATGCAATATATCAGCAAAAATGTTGATCACATCTTGTTGAAATGTTGCAAGGGCATTAAACAGGCCCAATGGAAAAAATAATATATGCAAAAGTACCCCATGGGCGTGTAAATATGGTTTTGTCTTGATCTTTAGGAGCGATACTTATTTGATTATAACCATTGTACTCATCTAGAAAAGAGAAATACTTCTTTCCAGCTAGAGTGTCCAGAACTTGATCAATGAATGGTAAAGGAAAGTGGTCCTTCTTGGTTGCCTTATTTAATTCTTTGTAATCTACAAAATCTACCATTTCCCTCCCTTTTTAGGCACTATGACTAGAGGTGACACCAATCTATTATCAGATATAGGATATATAAAACCAACATCAAGAAATTTTTGCAATTTAGTTTTCACTATTTCTCTAAGGGCTAGATAAATCCTTCTCTAGGGTTGATGGAGTGGCAGAAACCCTTCATTGGTGTATATTCTATGAGTGCATAATGTAGGACTCAATCCTTTCATATGTCCATGGTCCCATGCAAAATCCTTTTCATGTTTTACAAGAAGCTATGTTAACTATTTCATTTGTGTGGAAGATAATTTGGGATTGACATGGAGATTATGACCTTTTGACAACTCAGCAGTAGTTGTAGAATCAATTATAGTAGATTCATAGATTGGACTTGTATCTAATTCACATGGTAAGAGTTGATGAATAATATATGGCTCCTTGAGCAGAATACAACTCTCATTACATTCCTCATATGTGGTTAATTCTAACATAGAACTATTAGATACATCTTTTTCTACCACACAAGTATTATTAAGAATACTCCAAATTAATGAATCCTCTTCCTACAACTTTAGAAAATATTGTTTATGTAACATCATAAGGTGTTATATAGAGTTTAACTCTTCTTCTCCATCCCCTAAATATGACCATATAGATGTACTTAAATTTGGTTGTGGTTGTGCTAGAGGATATATATCAAATTTCTTTATTGCTTGACCATTAGATATGGTCATATTTCCCAACCTACAACTTATATTTGCATCGACTATAGCTAACCATGGTCATCCTAGAATGATAGGGTAACTAGATAAATTAACTTTGGGAGATAGAATCATGAAATTTGGAGGGTACTCTAGAGAGTCTAGGGTTATGACTATCTCTTCTATCATCCCATTAGGAGTGATAGTCAAACTATCTGCAAGTTGCAAAATTGTTGGGGTAACTCTTAATCCTTCTATATTCAAATTTTTCATAGTATCCTTAGTCATGATATTTATAGCAGCACCAAGATAAATTAAAGCATTTTTAATAGACTAACCATTTATAATCACATTCACAACTAGAGTTCCTAGATAAGAATATTTAGAAATGATCAATTTTCCTAACATAATGTCAGCCAATTTTCCTACAACATGGACTATGGTTGGGTCCTTTTTCTTCCTCCCAAGCATTTTTAGACAGGCTTCTCTAATGGCTTTGCCATAGATAGGAACATATTTAATAGCTTGGAATAAGGGTATCTGGACATGCATGTTCTTTAACTAATCAATAATATCAAAAGATTATTCCTTTGTTTGTGCAATTTTACTTTGTATGATCTTCTTTGGAAAAGGAGGTTCAACTACTGGTTGAGCTTGAGTTGAGCTAGTGGCATTAGTTGGGTCAACCTCTTTAGAAACTGTGGGTTCTGATGCTACAAGAGTATTTGGTATTTCAATTATAAGAGGCAGTTTAGGTGCTAGTAGGGTTGTACCAAATCTCAAATGTATATTTGCAACATTTAGAGCATAATTAAGGTATTACTGAACATCAACAAAATACATTGGTTGTTGTGACTACTATTTATTTTGATTTGGTTGAGGTTGTGTAAGTAAATGGGTCTGCTTTTGAGGTACATGACTTATAGGTGGTGGCATTAGTGTAGGTTGTTGGACTAGAGGTGGTACTTGTGGTAATTGTGGATTACCAGTATTTTGGTTAAGCCATTGTTGAGGTTCTCTCCATTGATTTGTAGACTATCAATTCCCCTGGGGTGGTTTCCATAGGTTCTACTAATTCTACCATTAATTATTCTATTAATTTGGCCAAGAAGGTTGGGAATTCTGAAGCCATTAAGGTTGTTGTGGAATATTTTCCCAAGCATTATTCCAATTAGTTTGACTATATTGTGAAGGACCTTGGGTATTATGGTTTTTCCATTAATTACCATATAGATTTGAATTTTGCAAATGGTCTTGAGGTATACCTTGGTGTTGGGCCCATGGCCAACATTGAGTAACAAAGAATACTTGCTCATCCTCTCCATATACTTTGATGTACTTAGTTGGAAGATGCTAGTTTTCCATGCTAGCGACCAATTTGCATTAGCAATCTTTCTTTTGATTTTGGTAGTGTGGGTAGTACTCAACTAACTGTACCTCAAATTTTGCATGCTTCTTGTTTGTAGTCATTATGTCAAGATGTGTAGTGACATCATCTATAATGTCTTGCTTAAAATCTAAGAGCAACTTAGATATCTCAAGCTTTGAAATACCGTGATTGACTCCTTTAGTAGTTGTAGTCCAGTGTACTTTTCCTTTCTTCATTGTTGACCTTGAGTAGTTAAGATAGATTTTCTTAAGGTCATCCCAAGAAGATTGATATACATCTCCACTAGCCATCAAGTCTAATGATTCTAGACAATTATCATTCACACCTCTCAAGAAGACTAGCTTTTGTGAATCCTCAGATAACACATGCTGAGGGTTCTTCTAGAGTGTATACAAGAAATATGAAACATAGTCTTCTAATGTTTCTTCCTCATTTTGTGATATTCTAAAGATATCATTCCCTCCTGACTCATTTTCTTTGCAATACTCTTTATATATGTCCAAAAATAAAGTTTGCATTTCATCCCAAGTACCTATTGCATTGGCTCCTAATCCAATGAACCATCATAAATTTGACTCTTTTAGTGTTGCTGGAAACAACTTGAGCTTATGGGCATTGGTGTTGCAGTCAAAGCTACGATAAAGTATGTCAAAATCAAACAAGAAAGTATTAGGATCTTCAGTTGCAAGGCCATAAAACTTTCGAAGAGCATTTGTAGGTATATTTTTTAGATTAGCATTGGTTATCAGGCTTGGGAGAGGAAATGGAAAAGTAGGCTGTGCCATTACTAGAGGTATTTGATTAGGAGGTTGCTACTGAAAAGGAACATTGGGTATTGGATTGTTAACAACTAGTGGATTTGGAGTAGTACTATCAAGGAAATTGGCCAAAATTTCAACAAAATGTCAAAAACCACTTGTATCCAAAGGTTTTTCTCTTGAGGATGATTCTGTAGGAAAAATAGGGCTTGTGTCTGAAAAAGGCAACTCAACTTCTTCGTCAATTTCTTTGTTTAGATTAATAGACTCCCGTGGAAGAAATCTCCTGTATTCATCTTGTTCTCTTCCTCTCCAATGTATGGAATTGAATTGGTGAATTATTAATCAAGCACACAATCTTGTGGTTTCTAACTAACACAGTAATCTAAAAATAGAGGACTTATGAAGGTTCCTAGTTTGACACCATCCCTGACAACAATGCCAAAAAAATGCAGGGTTTTCATAATAGGTCAAGATAATCACACCATTATTCCTCTCTCAAAGATACTATATCCATTTTAAGAACTATCTATTCCATTATGAAAATACATTTGAATTGTCAACCTAGGGATGTAGGACTTGAAATGGGCCAACACAGTATGTGCACTAACTTCCTTTAAGAGTCTTAACACCTATGCTGTAGGAAAGTAAAATGCATGAAAGGAATCTATACTACGGATACAGAATAGTAAACACACTTAGAATAACAACAAAGAACTACAAAGAACTTTGGAGAAGGAATTCTAAACTAGTTAATAGTTCAAAAATCCACTATGATCATTTTCCACAAGTGATGCAGGAACTTTCATAGTAACTATGCTGTAGGACTAATGTAGTAAGTCTATCTTAAAACAAAAAATTACAAGGAATGAATCTACTCTACCTAAATCTATTCCACCTCCGAAGTGGGCCCCCTTGGTTGGCTTCAACTAACTAAAAACATAATAGGTATTCCCAAAATCACTCTCTCATTAGATTTCTTCTTTTGTTGCATGACTGAATAATTCGTAGAGAATAGAAAAGAGAAACTTCAGAATCCCTTTGACTAACTCTCTAACTTTTCCCCTCCTTCCTTATATATAGAGGATTGGAACTTATTACAAACATAACATAAAAAGCTATGAGCAAACATTGTTAGAAGAAAAAGGTAGAATGTCAACCATGACTTTAAAACATTGATTAAGCAACATAATAACAATTTACAAATAATGTAGCGAGTCGGGTCTCTTGGAATAACTCTTCTCACAGATGCAACTTATCACTTAGAACTAACTTGTACTTCTCATGCTATGATCGATCTTCATTAATCCTTCTTTAATACGATGCTCACCACTCTTTATGCCACTTCTCCATTTCTTGAAAATTAGAAACATTCAAACACATATGCACAACAACATTTCTACTCTTATTCAAATATTAGAACATAGCTTAAAATATTTATATGAAATACTACACTTTATATATAATATTAAGCAAGGTATGTCATATCCACTATCCATAGGTTTCATAAGTTCTAGCTGCATCTAGCATAAGACAAATATGTTGGAATTTTTTTTCAAAAGGCTCAAAGAGTAAGTAAGTTCAGACTATATAAAAACTATATGAAATTTCATACATTAATATGCCTCATCAATGCACAATATCTAAGGCCCAAAAGAAATCCTTTAAGAGGCATTCTGGCTTGAGGTATAAAGCTTTGAAAGGGGCCCAACATGAGGATTGATAGATATGTGTAGCAGCACCCACTTTGAAACAAATATGAAATTTTCCTACAAGGGAGAGGGATTTGGTGATCCAATAGTCCAAATTCTTCTTAATCCATGCTAGGACATCATTCTACAGCTCTACAGGTAAAGCTTGAAAAGAAATTGGAATGCCCCAAAATTGAAATATTTCTCCATGCTGGACCCATTTCCACCCATAGTGTTGTAGCCATCGAGGACCTAACAAGAAAGATTGTCTATAGAAAAGGGTCTTGTATCTTTAAATAGTAGACCTAGAGGCAAGGCAAAAAGTATACAAGCATTATAAGGCATTGACAATATTGTCTTCATCCTACAGAAGGGTGAGAAAAGAGTCATCTATAAAATGGAAATTCATAAGCTATGTAGTGGAATCTAGGAGAGTTATGCCATTCACAAGTCCCTAAGAGATGGTGTCGGCAAGAAGATAGCCAAACCCTTTAGTAGCCAAAACATAAAGAGAATGAACTAAAGGACAACCTTGACGGATAGATCTATAGAGCCCAAAATATTTAGATATATGGTTATTTATAGTAATACAAAAAGAGGCATCCCCAAAGAGAATCCAAATTGATTATAGAAAGACTACATTGAACCCTAGGGCTTGGAGCATGGCCAGAATGAAAGGCCATTCAATTTGGTCATAGGCTTTGGCAAAATCAATCTTAAGAAACAAGGCCTACTATTTGGATTGACAAGTCCACTCCATACCTTCCCAAATATTAATAATATTATCTAGAATTTATTTGGATTTAATGAAAATAGTTTGTTAAGGACAAACAATCTGTGGGAGAAGATGCCAAATTTTAAGGGAGAGAGCATTGGCAATAATCTTGTAAGAGACATTCAACAAAGTGATGAGTCTCCAATTGCATATGTCTTTAGGATCACTAGCCTTAGGTATGAATTTTATATTACCCTTATTAATAATGTTTCATAGGGAATGGTTATTATATGCTTCTTGATAAACCTGATGCAAATCAAGGCCAATGTCCTCCCATAGAGCTTTGTAAAATTTACATGGAAACCATCACATTGAAGGGATTTATCAGTAGCCATGGAGATGATAGCTTCCTTGAGGTCAACAAGTATTAGATTCTACTTATAGAAGGCATATTACTTTGGAGCAAGCCTATTGGGAATGGTAACAAAGTAGGCTTGTAGTGCCTAGTCATGCACAAAAGAGGGCCTCTGAGCAGTGAAGACCTTCTCATATTGGCACACAAAATCTGGAAGGATGCTAGGAAGGTCATAAATATTTTTTTACTCTTCCCTATTTTCTTGATGCCCACTGTAAAGTGGTGAGCTCGCACTGCATTGAAAAATTCCTTAGAAGCCTGGTTGCCAACCTCTAGCCAATGGAGATGGGCTTTGAGTTGAGCTCCCTAGTAGCATAATTGTCTGCAACTTGTTTCTAGTGTCAAATATTGACAAGCCATACTTGTAGATCCATATTAAATGGATTCATGGTGAGAGTTTCTAAGGTTGTACAAGGATCTTTAGTAGTGGCTTCATAAGATCATCTATGATACATGGCCAACTATCTCTTGTAAATGTGAAGAAATCACATTGTACAAAGGATGACATCATTCCACCATTGAATCCACGCAACATGGGTGTGGGGCCTAAGCTTAAGGTTCCATATTCAAAGAATGTGGGCAATAGTGGGTAGATAGGACAACAAGGAAGTATTGAGAAAAAACTAAGTCTTGTAAGGATGAGGCTAAGCTATGTGCCAGGTAATAGAAAAGAGGATGAGGTAGTGATCAGACAAAGTCATATCTAACAATGGGGTGATAGGTAATGCATGCTTGTGTGAAAAAAAAAAGGACCAAGCCAAATGTATAGCCATGTTGAGCCTCTTTAACACTCTTTAGACCCAACTCAAAATTTGAACCAAGTATGCCAAACCCCACCAGACCATCGATGGTTAGCATTGGGATAAAAAAAGGCCCAACTTGTTTCACATGTAGAACTAGGCTTCTCTTTTGCTAGTTGCCCATTGAAAAGGAAAAAGCCCTTCCTTATTAGTAGCCAACTCAACCATGTTAAAATCCCCATAAAAAACCCAAGTGGTAGGTGTCAAATGATTTTCTAACCAATGCCACAAGTGTGAATGCTCAAAAACATCATTGGGGGCATAAATATTAACAATGTCAAATGAATAATTTTGAAAAAGACATAAAAATCCAAATAATCCTCTACATGGGGTTAGAGCCATGCGAAATAACTAAATAAAATAAATAGGGAGAGATAAGTGTGATAACACCACCTCATCCAACCTCATGCTAAGAAGCAAACAAGGCACTATCCAACCAAATAACATGACACAATGAGTTGAGAAGAAACATAGCAACTTTAACTTCTTGAAGACATAGAACATCAATATGACCAAGCCGATGCCTGGTCTCATGAATAAAATATTTTCTAGGGAGGTCTATTAGCCCCCCAAATTCCATGAGAGACAAATCATTGTAATATAGCTTGTATGTCTTTCTCATCCCCAAGAGAGGAGAATCTATTATGCAAAAATGTAGAGGCATCAAACTAGGGATCTCCAAGCGAGATGACCCATTGTATGTCCTCCCCATTGTCAAATACCTCATCACAACCTTCTAGGATGTGAGAGTAATGAAGGGAATGTGAAGAAATCATTGAAGCTACTTGTGGCACTTGAAATGATGAAGGGTGAGAGTCATGGGTATGAGTGCCCACTATCACCTAAGCATGAGGGTTTGAAATAGGCAGAGGCAAGAGAAAAGGCATCGAAGATTCTAGTGGCACCAAACTTGAGCTGGGATGGCCATTACCTAAGGAAAAGAGCCTACCTTAACCATAGTGGAGCCTTTTCCTTTTCTCACAATAACATTCCATTCATATTTTTTAGTGGCTGGAGTCAATTTGGCTTCTTAGACCAATGAAAGATTACATTCCAGCAATGGACAATCCTTAATCTTTTGTTTTGTAAAATAACACCTATAGAAGGTATTTGGGAGGTTTAGGTAAAGAACCTTTTGAGTGAAGGTGGTAGTACCTATCATAATTTCCACCAATTCTTTAAGGTCCTTGGAGAGGTTAACCTTAACACAAACCCTACGCTGGGTTGAGCATTGAAAAACTTGTTTGGCGCAAGGAATATGACCTTGTTAATAGTTTGCACAATGACTTATAGGAAATAAAAACATGGGATATGAAGCCTAGGGAACTCCACCAACATGGGAACCTTAATTTTGTGGTCATTAGAGACAACAAAAGTGTGGGACCAACACTGAAAAACTAGAAGAGAGGACTTGACAGACTAGAGGACTCTAATAAACACATGCTTAACTTGGCTAGGATTGCAAAAGAGAAAAAGAAAAAGAATCCTTTGGTCAGGCTTTGAATACCCTCAACATAAATACTTTGAGGTGTCCAAACCTTGGAGATTGATTCCCATAGCATGCTTTTAGAAGGAGTGAGATCACAAAATACCCAATTAGGCTTTGTTGTTCTATCAAATTCCTTGACATTCAAAACAATATCAGGAGTAGAGTTACCTCATGGAACACCTTGGGAATGAACTTTCATAGGAATTTTTTCAACTAAGCTATTCTCTTCAACAACAACAACTCCAACACCAACATCAGTTGCTGGGCTAGAAAAGGTTGAGGCCATTTTAACTGAAAATAAGTTCTATAGTAAATGCAGTATGACAGGCAGTGAACAGACATAGATTCAGATGGAAGTCATACAAACCCTAGTAGAGTGCATTGCAACCCCCCAAAAAATCATCACCTTGGAAGAAATTGACCTTCAATTTTTTAAATAAAAATAAAATCATAAACATTTATTTTATTTGTACAATTTTAAAATATTATGTTAACACTTTAAACTAGTGTAAGAATTTATAATGTGGTGTCCTAAATTATTTATTTTTGTCAAACTATAAGTCCATGGTACTATATGATTTAATATATTTGACAATCATGTGTCATATACACAACAATGCCATATTATTCATCTCTAGGTGAATTTAGGTGTCTAGTGCCACACTGTCACATATTCTCATGTGCAAAGCACAACAATCTTGACTGTATGTCACTTTTTCTTTAAATTTTAAAGTTAAGTAACTTTTTTTAATTAACTATGATTCACTTTTGTGAAACAAAAATTTCTTGATGATTATTTATTATTATTATTTTTTATATTGATAGAATTTTATTTATTTATTAAAGACATTGCTTATTTTTATTAGTTGTTAAATAAATAATTATATTATTAAAAAAGAAATATTATTATATATCTTTACTTAAATTGGAAGGAATAAGATCAAATTTCATAATGTTTAGGTACTGGAAATTCTTTATCGAGTCATTTATGTTCTATCATTTAAATTAAATATGATTTTCGTAAATATTTTATTATTTTTACAACTAGCTTTATAATATGTATGCTAATATACTTATTTCCTTAAAAGTCTTAAGCTTTTTAGTTTTTGAAAATAATTAATTATTCATACTTATGAACATAGTTCAATCTAAACTATCAAAAACATAATTAAAAAAATGTATTTCTCTCATAATAGATGAGTTATTAATACAATATATTTTATTATTAATATTTTTGAATCTTGAATTTGTTTAAATATTATTTTGACAATAAGATGCCTATAATGTGAAATATATATGAACTCATATTTATATATATAGAATAATTGCAATGAAGAATATGTTTTTTCTTTGATTATTGTGTTATCTATACTAATCAACTAATGTAAGCAATTTGGTATGGGTAAGTTTAGATGAATATATGTATAATGGACTATTAAAAGAGTAAGATTTATACATTAATTACAAAAATAAAATATCAAGAGGTTAATGTGATTTAGCTGTAAAATAGATGAATGCTCTATGGATTTGTTAATGCACCAAAATCTAGGTTTTCTTAGATAATGTTAAATGAATTTTTTTTGTTTCTACATCAAGATTTAAGAAAAAGTGATTGATTATTTTTGTGAACCTACAAGTTTGGTTTACTTTACAACCATGTATGATCTAGGGGAAAAAATTATATAGAACAATGCATAGTCTTGATTCCTGTTTCATTGATATTTTTAATTCTCTATTCCAAGGAAAATAAGTATTTTAAAATATCTTTAGATTTAAAACCATTTATAAATAACTAATCTTTTTTTGTATAATTGGGGACATTATTCTTCAAGCATGAAATACCATGGGATGATCATATATAAGTCTTCATATTATGCTATAGTTCATTTGTGCTTAAGGTGCAAAGGTAGAGGGGGCATACTTGGTTTGGGAGTGGGGATATAGTTTTTTGGGCTAGAAGGGAGTGGGAGGGAGAGAAATATATATATATATATATATATATATATATATATATATATATATATAGAGAGAGAGAGAGAGAGAGAGAGAGAGAGAGAGAGAGAGAGAGAGAAATAAATAAAATGACATTTAAAGAGACAGGTGAAAAGTAAAGATAAGGGAAAGATAATAGAGAGATAGAGAGGTAGACATGATTGTCTATGTGTATGAGTAAGAAAGATATAAAGGTAATGTTGGAAATCTGATTGAAAAGCTCATTGTTGAAGATCAAAAAGGGAGATTGTTGCAAAGAAGGAAGATTGTTGTTAAAAGACTATTTTCAATCATTATTTTGTCATTGATGTCAATCCTACTATTTGTAGGAATGACATTTACTTATAAGATCCAAGTACTATCACTTAGTTGATTGATGAAGAGGATTTGATCAATAAGATGTAACAAGAGTACCTAAGGGAAAGGTTGAGTTATGATGTTGTAATGAAGTGCAAGGATTAGTTAAGACAATGGATAAATGATGTATTGATAACTTACTCAAAGATATAGAGGTTGGTCACACTTAAAAACATTGGAGGAATAAGTTGTAACAAGGTTGACTGCAAAGCTTAAACTAAGATCATTAGTGGGTGTTGAGTAAGTTAGTTGAAGCCAAGAAAATTCTCAGTTGGAGTTGAGTAACAGGAAATTCTAGTGTGTGTCGAGTGATCTTTACGAGTCGAGCATTAGGAAAAACATAGTTGATGCTAAGCAACACAGTATGTGTCAAGCACTAGTATTTCAATAGTGTCGAGCTGCTGCATTATTTCAAATGATTAAGATTAGCCAAATTTGAGCCAACAAAGAGGTTATCTTGACTTTTGTGAACTAGTTGGAAGATAAGGATGATGACTGGTGGCACATAATTTTATGTAAACTATTTTTGAGAGAATTCAAGAGGATTATTCAAGAAGTTTCTAGAGGAAACAAAATATGGGTTAGATGCAATGAATCCTACCTAATCCATACAAATTGAAATTAAAGAAAGGAAGAATCAAGCAAGAAAAGAACTCCAAGACTTCTATTTAAGGAGTCATAGACCAAGAAGCAAATGCTATTGATGCTACTACTGCAAAAAGAACCAAGTTGCTAAGTGGTTAAAAGGGTGTCTAGAAGAAGACATCTAGGAGAAGGAAGAGCATAGAGGTTCTAATTCTAAAAGTGGTCATGAAGAGATGATTACACTGGTACATTGAGCATACAGACTCAAGAAGACTAAGCTTGAAAGGAGGATAAGCTATCAAAGTTGCAAATATTGAAGGCCAGGAAATGGTATAAGCTAAGAAGTGATCTGAGATCTTCAAGTTAAGTTGTATGTTGAAGTTAGGTCAAAGATTTTCTAATACTCTCTAGCAATTGTATTAGATATGAAAATTCTATGGACTTAGGTTGGTTTAATAGCCATTTAAAAATCCTTTAATAGGGTGGCATTCCAAGTGAATGTTCTAAAGTCCTCTAACAAGGCCTACTTCTAATAGGGTGGTTAAATCCTCTAACAAGGTCACATTCAACAGTGTGTTGCAAGCCTTTAATAGGGCATCACTTTAGAAGAGTGATAATTGAGTAGCATGTTACTGGTGGTTTTTTCCAAATTGGGTTTCCACGTAAATCACTGTGTTATGTGTTGATTTCTTGTGCTTTATGCTTGTATGTTGATTTACAGTAACTTGCTAGTTAGAAAAGTTAAAGCTTGGATGAATGAATGATTGAATGGGCTCACTATACTTAGTGAAAAGTTTGAATAGGACATTTGGACATTGAATAAATGATTCACCCCCCCTCTCAGTTATTCTAAAGCATTTCTAACAATTGGTATCAGAGCCATCTATTTATTTAGTTTCAAAGTACTAGAAGCAGGAAGATCAAGATGTCCAAGAGAGAAGTTTCCAAGCTCAACAAAGACAACTTTGTTGCATGGCAGAGTCTGATGAAATTGCACCTTGGATCAATAGGTGACTATGCACAAAATTCAATTGAAATAGAACATGTAAATCCAACAGGACCTCTTACTACAGATGATTTGAATAAAAAGAAGGAGCACAACCAAGAAATGCTAGAGATTGCCTCTACACTTAATTATGCAGAATATGATGATATCAAAGATTGTGACACTGCATTCAAGATGTGGAAAGCCTTATTAGATATCTATGGAGGAGCTCAAAATGTTCAAAGAGAAAAGAGAGAAAGCCTAAGAGGAAATTTTGATGACATGAAAATGGAGGAAGGTGAAAATGCTGCTCAATATGCTGCAAGAATGAAAGAAGTGGTAAGTGCAATAAGAAGTCTAGGTGGTCAATTGGAAGAAGAAACTATCATCAGTAAATATTTAAGAACTATTCTCCCTATCTATGCTATTAGAGTTTCATCCATTCAAGAGCTAAGGTGTGTACAAGGAAACACACTAACCTTTGAAGAAATAGTGGGAAGACTTAATACATTTGAATTATCTAATTTTGATAACTACAGTCCTGAGAACCTTGAATCAACTTTCAAGGCCAAGATGAAAATAAAAGATAATGAGGAGGAGACATTAAGCAAAAAGAGAAGAAAGGGAAAATATATATCCAGTGATAGCAACACAGATGAGGAAGATGTGGAATAGTTAGAAGCACTACTGGCTAGGAGATTCCATAGAGGCAAAGGTAAATTCAAAGGTAAGATTCCTATCATATGTTTCAATTGCAATGAAGTAGGTCATATTGCTATAAGATGTACATAGAAGAAGAGCTAAAAAGAAGGAAACAAGTACAAAAACAAGAGAGAAGATGATAGAAAAGATTATAAGGAAAAAGACAAAAGATGCTACATTGTTAAAGAAGATTCTGATGAGAATGATGATGAAGTAGTCTATGTGGCCATGAAGGATGAATTAGATAAAGATGAAGATGAAGCAACAACACTGGTTACCTATGTGAATAAGAATGACAAGTGGATCATAGATAGTGGATGCTCACATCACATGACAGGAGATAAAAGTAAGTTCATTACCTTTACCCAATATGATGGAAATAGTGTTAGATTTGGTAATGATGCTCCATGTCAAATCAAAGGAAAATTCTCTATCAAGCTTATAGAGAAAATTTCATGTGATAATGCATACTATGTTGAAGGATTGAACTACAACTTGTTGAGTGTATCATAGTTAGGAAATGTAGGTTACAAAGTTGAATTTGGAAACAAAACTGCTAAGATCTATGACACTGATGGAAATCTGATAGGAAAAGGTGAACAAACTAGGAGTAATCTATTTTACCTAGATATGGAAGATGCAACATCTCTTGTTAGACTTGATGATGTGTGGTTATGGCATAAAAGGCTGTGTCATGTTAACTTTTATAATCTGATTAAAATCAGCAAGAAGAAGAAGGTCAGAGTGTTGCCCAAATTAAAGAAACCTGAAAACATAATGTGCAAACAATGTCAACTAGGGAAGATCAGTAAGTCTAGCTTCAAAATAAAAACATACACTTCCAAAGAAGTACAAGAATTAGTCCATATAGATTGATGTGGTCCAATAGAAGTGCAAAGCTACCTAGGAGATAGATACATAATACTACTTGTAGCTGATTATTCTAGGATGATGATTGCTATGTTTTTGAAGAAAAAATTTGATGCATTTCAAATTTTTAGGTGGTATTTGGCTAGAGTTGAGAAGGAAACAGGAAAGAACCTGAAATGCCTAAGGTCAGACAAAGGAGGTGAGTTTACATCAAAAGAGTTTGAGATATTCTACAATGACAAAGGTATCAAAAGACAAACATCAACATCAAGAACTCCACTACATAATGGTATTGCTAAAAGAAGGAATAGGTCAGTGATTGACTATGCTAGAACCTTGATGATGGAGAAAAATGTTGCAATGAAATATTGGAGAGAAGTTGTAAGTACTGCAGTCTACACACTGAATAGAGTTCAAGTCAAGAAAGGTACAAATGCAACACCTTTTTAATTATGGTATGATCACTCACCTAATGTAAAAAATTTCAAAGTATTTGGTTGCAAATGCTATATTCTCAAAGATACTAGAAATGGAAAGTTTGATGCAAAGAGTGATAAAGGCATATTCCTTGGATACTCCACTAGAAGTAAAGCATATAATTGTTTGAATACTAACACTAAAAGGATTGTGGAGAGTGAAAATGTAAATTTTGATGAGCATGCAGAAGTCCAAGTTGATGAGTCCAAGAAATTAGAGGATTATAGATCCTTTGTATACTTCTATGAAAGAATGACTATAGAAGGCAATGCTGCAAACCAAGTTGGGAATCAACAATTTTTTTTTGTATCTGCCAAGTCATAGCCAGTGAATGCCAAGCTACATTCAAAAGCCAAGCTAAAAAATATAGAAAATGCACATTCTAATTTTGAAAATAGTATACATGAGAGGAATGCTGAAGAGCCAGATGAAGAAGAATAAAATGACTCTGAAGCTGAAGAATCAAACATGGAAAGAAGGACATAACCAAGATTAGCCAAGTATGTGAGAAGACATCACCCTACAGATCAAATCATTGGTGACAAGGATGCTAGACCAATGACAAAGAATAGATTGAGGAATGAATCATGTCTGCTAAGCAAGGTTGAACCTAAAATAGTGAAAGATGCACTACAAGATGATGACTGGTATAAAGCCATGGAAGAGGAGATAGATCAGATTGAGAAGAACAAAACTTGGACCCTAGTTCCTAGACTAACTGATAAGAATGTGATTGGTACCAAATGGGTGTTTAGAAACAAACTTGATGAGAATGGTGAGATAACAAGAAACAAAGCCTGACTAGTTTGTAAAGGCTATGCACAAGAAGGACTAGATTATGGGGAAACATTTTCTCTTGTTGAGAGAATGGAAGGAGTAAGAAAACTACATGTATATGTTGCATACAAAAGTTTCAAAGTGTACCAAATGGATGTGAAGTCTACTTTTCTAATTGGTATACTAGAAGAGGAAGTCTACATAGAACAACTTGAGGGATTTGTTGATGAGAAGAACAAGAACATGGTCTGCAAACTGCACAAGACACTTTATGGATTGAAGCAAGCAACTAGAGCATGGTATGAGAGATTGCACAAATATCTTGTGAAGATAGGATTTGAGAGAACATATAACAATAGCAACTTGTACATCAAAGATGAAAAAAGTAAAGACATTTTGATATCAGAAATCTTTGTTGATGATATAATATTTGGGGAAAGGATGTTCTTCGCAAATATTTTGTTGATCAAATGAAGCATGAATTTGAGATGTCAATATTTAGAGAAATCAAATTCTTTGTTGGATTGCAAGTACATCAATTGAAGCATGGGATACTTGTGACCCAATCCAAGTACATCAAGGAGATACTCAAAAAATTTGGATTAGAAGAGTCAAAACCAGTTAGCACACCAATGGCTATAGGACATAAGCTATCCAAGAATGATGAATCTACTAAAGTGAATCAGACACTGTATAGGTCAATGATTGGAAAGCTGCAATATGTTATACATAGTAGACTAGACATTGCATTAGCTATTGGAATAGTAGCAAGATTTTTTGCAAATCTAAGAGAAAATCACTTAATGGTAGTAAAGAGAATATTGAGGTACCTAAAAGGAACTGATGACTTTGGTTTGTACTAAAAGAGGAGTGAAAAAATTGAACTAAAAGCCTACATTGATGCAGATTGGGGAGGTAACATTGATGATAGAAAAAGTACCAGTGGAGGAGCACTTTTCTTAGGAAAAAGGTTGATTACATGGACCAACAAAAAGCAAAATTGTACCTCACAATCCACTACTGAAGCTGAATATGTTGCAGCTACTATAAATTGCACCAGTATTGTATGGATCAAACATTTTTTGCAAGGTATAAAGGAATAGGTAAATGAGCCTATGATACTTTATTGTGATAATACAAGTGCTATCAACATATCAAAGAACCCTGTAATGCATGCTAAAACCAAGCATATTGCAATCAAGTATCACTATGTAAGAGAGTTGGTGGAAGACAAACAAGTGAAGATGGAATATGTTAGCTCAAAGGAATAGATTGCTGACATCTTCACAAAAACACTACCTAAAGATTCTTTTGAGTATCTTAGAGGTAAGTTAGGGGTGATACCCCTAACTAAGGCTACTTGAAGCAAAAGCAAGACTGCCCTGCATCAAATGAGCTGATTGTAGAAGATTTTACACATTGATGCAGAGGATGTTTACTTTACACTAATACATTTGGCATCAATTTGCAACAGCTATGTGTCACAATTATGATAGCTATGTGTCGCCACTACGACAGTAATAGACGTCACTATTTTTAGTCGCAAAATACAACATCTACCCAATTTTGTCACAATTACGATGCATAGCCATCACAATCCAACCCCTTTCTTGTGACACCAACCTCATTGTAATTTGTGGGGTATCCGTCGTAATAGTGACACCTCCAAGGTTTTTGCAATGGCAATTGGGGTGTCCACTTGTAGCGACTCCAACAGCAACCCTGTCGCAATAATTCCTTTTTATGTCACAATTGTGATGGTGACGATTGAATTGAAATGGAAGGGGGCGTCACCTTTATCGAAACCTCATCACAATTCATCATTTTTTGTGTCACAATTGCGATGAGATGCAATGGAACATGGCATCGCCACTATCGCTAGCCCGTCGCAATTGTGACGGCGATAGAGTAAAACATAAAAAAAAATTTGTTGGCTTCCAGCTACATCAAACAAAATCAGACCTCTTAAACCCTGCGTAACTTCATTTGGTCACATCTTATATTTGAGCAAGATGGTGTCTTATTGGTGCTCCCTCGATTATTTCATGAGATATTATTATCAGGCCATCCAATCAGCTATAGGACAAAGATGATTCCTGAAAAATCAAATTAGCAATATAGTCAATCTACATTGCATTTGGACACTTGGTTTAAGGTTCATCTCATCGATTCCCATTCATCACAGGATCTTTATTTGATTAGACCTCAATAGAAAACATTGAGATTTCTTGAGCCCCAAGCCCAAATCATGTAGGCTTCAATGTCCACATATCATAAAGCCTGTATATAGAGTTGAGCATCCCATAGCTGGAAGCTTCACTTGCATCAACTCTCGGATGGTGTGAGAATGCTCAACTCTATATATAGGCTTTATGATATGTGGAGATTGAAGCTTGCACGATTTGGACTTGGGGCTCAGGAAATCTCAATGTTTTCTATCGAGGTCTAATCAGATAAAGATCCTGTGATGAATAGGAATCGATGAGATGAACCTCAAACCAAGTGTCCAAATGCAATGCAGATCGACCGTATTGCTAATTCGATTGTTCAAGAATCATCTTTGTCCTATAGCCGATTGGATGGCCTGATAATAATATATCATGAAATAATGGAAGGAGCACCAATAAGACACCATCCTGCTCAAATATAAGATGTGACCAAATGAAGTTACGCAGGGTTTAAGAGGTTTGATTTTGTTTGATGTTGGAGGTAGTTGAGAATGACGTAGCTGGAAGCTTCACCTCCCTTGTCTCCTCCCTTTGCCTCACTCCTTCTTAGGCCTTAATATGTCATACTTATGTTGCTTAAATCATTGAGTACTGACAATTTTGTTAAAATTGATTCCTTACATTTCTCTTTTCAAAAGCTTTCTTTTAAGGATAAACTATGATAGAAACAATCACTTGAACATGCACACACTTTTTTGGCTATGGTGGACTAGGAATGTGCAATATATATTTTGTGCACTACAATATCATGTAGTGAAACCAATTATACAAATACAAATATAGAAGTAGTCAAACCATGGAAGCAAAAGCCAATAAAATTGGGAAGGTTCAATGAAAACAAATATTATGAAGAAAGATTGCAATGATGTGGCATTAGATTGAATACATCGATATATGTAATTGCATCAAAAATATCTCTGGATATTAATGCCAGTAAAGTGGCATCATGATTTTTTGAGATGTGCATATTGATCTCATCATTTTTTATTTAATTAACGTTACTTGAATGATTTGAACAAAAACTTACACAAAATAATAAAGCTACTTTGATTTTTAATCCATGCCACTCAGGTAGAAGTAAAATAGAACAACTTTCTTTTTTAATAATATGTATAGCATACTTGAAATGCACCCGTAAATCCCCATCTTAGTTGATTTGTTGTCAATCTTGGGATGACAATAGAAATTACTGGCATAGTAGGCCTATACTTAGCAATCAACATGGGGAAAATAAAACATAAATATCATGCTCAGAATCAAAATTCATAGATGTGTTATCTGTATATTAGAAAATCAAATTCACATTGGCATGGCAACAGATAAATCTAGAATTGACGAAATTGCCTGCATTATGAGCTAATGATTATGATAACCTATTAGGAATAAGGTGTCTCAACCTTGTATAATTCCTATTCTTATTATTATTTGTTTTGTAAAATGTATTTTTGCAAATAATATGTAAATGTGAGTGTACACGTCTAGTTGGCATGTTGATCACTTACATGTGTCGGCATCTTGAAGTGTGTGAAGGAGATCATGGCTGAAATGGTTATGATGGATTCCTATGATGCATAAGAGCTATTTAAGGAATGATCTATGATAGGTGTAAGAACATCTTATGACATGTGGCCTATTTGGGTGCCCAAGAATGAGTGGTTGGTGTGTGTAAGAGAATATGCCAAAAATAGGTTGGTATGATGGATTCCCTTACAATTCTCTTGTGACCACTATTTTTGGTGGATTCTATGACAAGTTGTCATTTCCTATTCAAGGGATGGATGCCCTTTTCTTGGTATTGTATGTACATGTGGCATTGTGCATGGTTCTTGGTGGTTGAGCCATGAAAAATGCCCAAATCCTTTGTGGGCATTTTGTTGGGCCTTAAGATGTTCATAAAAGGAGTATTGCATGTTGTAATGCAATAGAGTGAACGAGTAAGATGAGAAGATTTTTTCACAGGGTTAGGTTGCCGAATTTTCTCTAGAATGGAGCAAGATGTAAATCTTCATGTGAAGGCTGAAAATGTATTGTAATTTGTTGCTGAATAATACATTAGCTTGATGGTTTGGAGGGTGGGGTTTTTTACCTGGAGAGGTTTTCCCCACGTATATCTGTGTTCTCTGTTCTGTCTAATTCTTCTAGTTCTATGATTGTAGAGTAATAATCTGTATGTCATAATGCTGCTGAATTTTGTTTAGATCAGTAAATTGCAATCACTTTCCTTTAAGGTTTTAATTGTGGGAAATCAACTATGTCTGTTTCCGCTTTTATGGCATAGTAGTATGCACTTGTATTTGCTGATTAGAAGTTGTACAAGGAACTATTGTATACAAGATGTGCATATTGATCTCAGATGAATTTCTAGGGTGCTCTCATTTCCCTTCAATTGGTATTAGAGCCCATTTTTTGTGAATTGCATGGGAGGATTCACAAAGTTTTTGGTTTTGGGTATTTCTTCTATTAAGATTTCTTAGCTTGCAGAGCTTGAAGAAGTTTGTTTTGAAGAAATTAACTGATAATTAATCCTTTGATGAGTGGAAGTCTTGCAGTTGATTTAGTTTTTTAGGAGACAACAGACATTTCTTGAAGGATGGTGAAGATAGAGAAAATAGAGTTGGTCATGTTGAAATGACATTGATCTGGAGCTCTTGGTTGATAGCAGAATAACTCTTGATGCATGGGTATTTGAAGGTGTCTCTTTTGTTACCTGGAATGCATTGAGATGATGGAGTTGATCATTGGATGATCTGGAAGCTTCTGGATAGTCTCTCTCTCTCAGATGCATGAACTAGTAGTGGTTGTGGGATTGGTCTACAAGTGGGCCTGAAGTTTCAGTACTATGTTTTCCTCTTGGATGTCTATACATGCATGGCTTGGATTCTTGTTCATTGGATTCGAGGGGTTTATAGATTTTCCTAAAAATCTATGGTGATGTTCATCTATGATAATCTATTATTCTGGGTTCAGTTGTTTGGTATGTTTTTCAGACTTTGAGTCTTCCAGATGAGAAGTGGGTGTGGATGCGCATGGGTGTTCTTAAAACACAATGTTTTTTGCAAGCTTTGCATGCTGAAATAAAAAGCTTGTGGTTTTTTGTAGATCTATTGAAGAGCTATTTTTTGGACTCTTGTTCCTTTAGAGTGGTACCAGATGAGAGTTGCAGTTCTACATGCATGCATTCTGTGTGCATAGTGAGAGGAGGTGTTTTTCTTTCTCTGCATAGAGATGTTGGTACGTGATCAGTCACTCAGCATTTTTGTGGTGATGCTTTGTTGGATTCCTGGACTATGGTGCTTGATGTGCACATAATTGGCAAATCAGATTTGTGCTTGATCTGGTGTTTGAGTCATGTTGACTACATGATTATTCTCTTTGATCTCATTTGTATATGTCACTAATGTGATAGTGGGTTTGCATGTTGCAATGATTGGATCTACAAGTTATCCAGTCAGGTGGGTAGGCCACCCATTTAATTGCAGTAGGATAACTTGGATGTGGACTTTCTATATCCACCAGATTTGATTCAGTGTTGGTGCAGACTTGTTAGCTGGCCTTGTTTGTGGTCACTTGTGCATTTGTGTGGTTTCTTTGAGATGAGAGGATGGATGATATTTGAGTACTTGGATAGTCAGTTATGGAGTCCTAAAGCATGGTGAATTTCCTTAGTGTGGAGATATTGGTTTCACCCAATGTGATGTGTGAACCTAGATGATTTTTAGATTTGGAGGATGCTGTATCATTATGTCATGGATAGCTTGGATACACAGTTTAGTGGGAGCTTGTGACAGTGATGGGGTGACTGTGCAGGATTAGTTCCTGGTTTGGTTTGGATCTTCATATAGGAGATGGATTTTATGATGCCATAGGTGACTTGGTATTTTGGTTGAGTGGGAGTTTTTTGGCATTGATTTATTTATTGAGTGTTTGCAGATGTTGGAGGTTTGTCTTAGATCCTGTTGCTACAGAAGCATCTTTGACATTTGCATGGTGCACTTGTTATCTTCATGGTGTGTGGAGATGATTCTTCATGGTATGTGGAGATGGTTATCTTCATGGTGTGTGGAGATGGTTGCATCTTGAGGACTCACAGGGTTCTTGGAAAAGGTGTGGTTTATGCTTTTATTTGGTATGTTATCCTTGGTATGAGGATGGTTTCATTATTATTTCATGGTATACTCTTGATATGCATTTAGAGTTGTGACATGTTATAGTATGATCACATGAAGCATGTTATCTCTTTGGAGGAGATGGTTTAGATCATGATGTCATGATTATGTTCCTGATTCCATGGTTGGAGCTTTGACATTGATCTTGTTTTAGTTTCTTGGTATTAAGTACTTTGATCATTTGCTTGATACTTCATGATAGTGCTATGTTGTAGTGGAGTTTTGCATGGAGTGATTGATTACAGGTGCTTGTAGATACTTGGAGACTTAGGTGAGGCTAGATTTCTCTTGAGATGAGAGACATGTTGTTGAGATGTATACTCTTGATGAGATTTCAAAACAAAGTTTGAGGAGCCTACACCTTTGTTGGACGTGAGTTCAATAGAGACCTATGAGGAGTTTGTTCTTAGATAAGTCACAGGGTGATTTGCATATCTTGGAGGAGCATTCTCATTCCCCACTCTTGGTCTACTTGGCAGTTTATCACTTGAGAGGTATTGCCCAATGTTACTTTAAGGTGCTTTATCTTTGCTTTCATATTTGTGGATCTTGAGCTGCAGTTAGATGGTTATGGAGGATTCATTGCGAGAGATGGATAACATGATTATCTCCTTGAGGTGTACTTTCATTTATGATGACAATAGGAGATGGTAGTGGGCTGATTTCCTGAAATGGGAAATGGAGTTTGTTTGATCTTCTTTGAGAGGCTTACATCCATGTAGATTTATGATATTAGGTTATGTTTGATCTGTTGAGGTTGAATAGTTTTGGATGTAGTTGTGGCTTTTCTATTGGGGCTATGAAGGAGATCATACTTGGCACAATTGACATTTAGAAGTGTTTGTAGAAGGAAATGCTACATGTTTATGGTTTGCAGTTTCTCTCTTTGGCTTTGGTAATCTTCTTGGATGTTTAGGTTCACATAACACTATTTTTGAGATTTGTTGGAGCTATGTGGTCACTCTTTTGTGGTCAAATTGTTATCACTTGTACTTCATTGTTTTTGGGTGATGACAAGTTGGTTCCTTTATCTCTTGTCTTTGTTGGATGTGGAGAAAATAGGAGATTTGTGGAGACTGGATGAGAGAGATGTTTCTTGCAGTGTTTTTGCTACAGGGTTTGCATATCTTTGTGGATGGTCCTTGGTACTACATGGTTTCACTTTCTTTGTGTTGTTATCAGTAGACTTAGTATGAAGTTGATTTTTCAGATTTGATATTATCCATGCAATGGGAGTTCTTGTATGTGTTTGGTCTTCATCGACTGGTTTGCACATAGAGCTTGAGGTTGCAGTTTATGGGTTGGTTATGTTGGTGGCATGAGTTTTCTGGTGTTCGATACCTTTGAGGTATGGGTGATTGGATGAGTTAGCATTTACTGTGGATGCTATTTTCAATCGCATGGGTTTATCAGTTGGATTGGACAAATCAGTTTGGTTGTTGTTTTGGCTAATGTTTTATCTTGTTTTTTGGAGGATGACTTCATAGTTTTGTTGGGCTAAGAAGTTGATATTTCTGATGCTTCTGTGTAGCTCATGAGCACAGTGGAGTGGTGGTAGTGTGTGTAGCCTTTGTTATCACATGGATCTTATGCTTGTGTTATTTGGACAGGTGTCTAGTTGGAGCATGAGAGCATATGTTATGATTTATGTTGTTTCAGGATGGCTGTGATGATATAGTTTCATCGATTTTGATGCTTCTAAGGAAGCCATTTGGCTTAAGAGATTGTGTTTTGATGTTGGTGTTGATGCAAAATAGATTACTATTTGGTGTGACAGTCAAAGTACTATTTGCCTTGCGAAGAATCCAACTTTCCATGCTAGAACGAAGCACATTGATGTGCAGTTTCACTTTGTGAGAGATATGGTGGAAGATGGAAAGGTAAATTTGGAGAAGGTAGATACTGTGAAGAATGTTGCAAATGCATTAACAAAACCAGTGGGCACTAAGAAGTTCAGATGGTGTTCGGAGTCTATGGGCCTTTCGGCCTATAGTGGTTAGTTCCTGTTATGTTCCTGATTGCTCTTACAAGGTGTTCGACAAGTGGGAGAATGTTAGGAATAAGGTGTCTCAACCTTGTATAATTCCTATTCTTATTATTATTTGTTTTGTAAAATGTATTTTTGCAAATAATATGTAAATGTGAGTGTACATGTCTAGTTGGCATGTTGATCACTTACATGTGTCGGCATCTTGAAGTGTGTGAAGGAGATCATGGTTGAAATGGTTATGATGGATTCCTATGACGCGTAAGAGCTATTTAAGGAATGATCTATGATAGGTGTAAGAGCATCTTATGACATGAGGCAAATTTGGGCGCCCAAGAATGAGTGGTTGGTGTGTGTAAGAGAATATGCCAAAAATAGGTTGGTATGATGGATTCCCTTACACTTCTCTTGTGATCGCTATTTTTGGCGGATTCTATGACAAGTTATCATTGCCTATTCAAGGGATGGATGCCCTTTTCTTGGTATTGGATGTACATGTGGCATTGTGCATGGTTCTTGGTGGTTGAGCCATGAAAAATGCCCAAATCCTTTGTGGGCATTTTGTTGGGCCTTAAGATGTTCATAAAAGGAGTATTGCATGTTGTAATGCAATAGAGTGAAAGAGTGAGATGAGAAGATTTTTGCACAGGGTTATGCTGCCGGATTTTCTCTAGAATGGAGCAAGATGTAAATCTTCATGTGAAGGCTGAAAATGTATTGTAATTTGTTGCTGAATAATACATTAGCTTGATGGTTTGGAAGGTGGGGTTTTTTACCTGGAGAGGTTTTCCCCACGTATATCTGTGTTCTCTGTTCTATCTAATTCTTCTAGTTCTATGATTGTAGAGTAATAATCTGTATGTCATAATGCTGCTGAATTTTGTTTAGATCAATAAATTTCAATCACTTTCCTTTAAGGTTTTAATTGTGGGAAATCAACTATGTCTGTTTTCGCTTTTATGGCATAGTAGTATGCACTTGTATTTTCTGATTAGAAGTTGTACAAGGAACTATTGTATACAGGATGTGCATACTAATCTTAGATGAATTTCTGGGGTGCTCTAATTTCCCTTCATAACCAAACCCCAATAGTGGCAAAAATGAAACCAAATTGTAACTTATCACCAATTTCCCAAATTCGATAGTTTCAAATGTCCAAGGAATATATAATGTAGAATAAGAAAATAATTACTTTGCAATTCATCTGAATGTTGTAAATACTGCTATGACAGAAGCATTCACTTTTATTGCTGCACTTACCTAAAATTATCATACAAATACTTCTATTAAATTTATATCACTTTCCACATATCAAACGAATAGTAAATTACAACCAACATTAAAATTCATCTATAAATAAAACCTGAGTCATGGAAAAAGGAATTAAAATAATTTTATGTACTTACTGTAGAGGTTGCAATGCATTCCAACTAAGACATCGGTTCACTTTGACATTTGAGAGTCTTCTTAAAATAAACAGCCTGATTGTACACTTTCTCTACCTGTATGAAATAATTAGAATATGTTATCTTTTAAGTAATTGTTCAGATCATAATATGATATCACAATACATATATTTAGAGAAGGGGGAGAGAAGGTTATTGGTTGACCTCAATTCTGATGATCAGTGGCTGAAACAATTGATTGTAACTAATCTCTATATCCTCCCACCCAGTGCTGAAGCAAAGTTCATTCCAAAGATTTTTTTTTCCCTTAAAGAGTAAATTAGGTGAGATCGAGAAACTATGGTTGAAAGAAATTAGAATATATAAAAGAAAGAATGATGAACATAAAAAAACCAAATTTGTGATGGGTTTTTAACAAGACACAACTATTAGGTAGATAGTCAACTAACATCCTTCTGCTTGATTCTTCATTTATAAACTGAAAACAACTTAATAAGCCATCAGAATGATCAAATACCACATTCTCTCTTGTTTACAACATTTCTCAATTATCACTAGTCTAGATCATTCTTAGTTCATATTCACCTTCTGTTGTAATGTACCTCACCCATGGCAATGCTTGATATCCACTCTTTTCAATGATTTTTAGATACCTGACCTACAGTAAATAATTGCAACAAAAGAAAGTTGTTATAAAGTAGCAGCCTAAATCTAAATGAACAAAATGTAAATTCTCAACCATTTATTCAATGCATCAATTTACTTGTGGAGCTAAATATTTAAAAAGCATAATGATTTTCACTGAGGCCAATATAAATATAAGCAATGAGCTTGTTCTCATCAGAAATATAGAAGTGAAGACACAAAAGGGTCCAACACTGTGATGACTTTTATGGAGTTAGTCCAAAATGACCTGAAATGACTCAAGTTTTAGATAAGTTATAAATCATGGTAATGAGTTGATGATACTCGCAAAAGCAATAATCTACATTTGTAAACTAAAGTTAAGAAATGACCTGAATTCCTGATACAATAAAATATGGTATCTCAAATTTGACACGAATAGGCACCCGCTTTTCTGGGGTTGCTTCTTCAGCAATTATGCTATAAAGGCTAAATTCAGCCCTCAATATGTATTCATGAATCAAAACCCACATAATAAGTCAATCAAAAAACTAAAACATCAAGGTCCAGAACCATGGTACTATTAACCATCTTTGAACAAGAAAACCAATGAAAGCTGCAAGATACCTTTCCACCAAGAAATGATTTTATTTTCCAAAGTAAAGAATCCCTCTCTGGGGAGTATGCAAAAGTACCCATTGATGTGCGTACATGAGGTGTAGATGCATCAGCTGGTACTAACAATTCAATTTCAACATTTGCTGCTGTACTACAAAGTTAAAGAAAACCATGAGACAAATTAGCAAATACACAGAAATATCAGTCATACTTAAACCATTCCCTGAAGCTAACATGTTAGAAAGATCTATCTAAACAATAGATAAATCAGATCTAAAATAGGCATACATAAGCCAGAGAGATAATTTGAAACCTGCGATCTTTGTATTGGCTGCGTGCTCTCACCAAATATTCTACCCGACTTCTTGAATGCCTTTCTACTTGAGCTTCAACCCATATCAATGGCTTTACCTGCAAAGTAATAAAAACATATGATATGAAACCTACTTTAGAAGGATATCCTTCATAACAAAAATTCAAAGATTTGACAACAACTGCATTCTCTTGAATATATGAACAAACCTGTGTGCTAAGTCTATAGTTCATAAGATCAAAAGTCATATCATGAGGTATGAAGGATATAGTTCTATCATTTTCAAAATGAGCAAGACAAATGCACCTGACAGAAGAAATAGAAATTAACATATGCCTTTTCAAGGTAAAAAAAAGACCAAGTACAACATCAAAGGAATTTGCAAGCACTTTAATATAAGATAAAATTGATAGTTTAAGGAATTAAATAAGAAAATGAGCTTGATTGCATATTGATGAAACTTGATGTCATCCAAATCAATTGCTTTACCCTTTGACGCTTTGCCTTGAGCTTCTAGTAGCACCCCGTCATTGAGTCCAAGTTTGCATTCTAGCATTCCGCTGAAAAAAAGTGAATCAAAATACACTTGTCATTAACAGCTAGCTATGTAACATTTCAGCAGTCATGCTAAAAGTATATTATAAATAAATAAAAATTAGAAATAGCCACATTTTGCACAAAACAAGCTAAATTAACCATGAAA
Source organism: Cupressus sempervirens (assembly GCA_028749045.1). NCBI lineage: Eukaryota > Viridiplantae > Streptophyta > Pinopsida > Cupressales > Cupressaceae > Cupressus > Cupressus sempervirens. The sequence continues at coordinate 111,357,949 of CM053783.1, forward strand.
CACAATCAATAATTCAATGCCAAATATTAAATCAAAAGTTATAAAGGTTTAATACTTATGGCATATGTATAAAACAAAGAAATCATTAGTGGTCAAACTACTTCCAACACTCAATGATTATATAAAACATCTAAAGATATATACATATCAGTATTTTATTCTTTTTTGTAATTTTTCATACTGTTTTATTTCTAAGATCGGCTGTGGGGATCCAGCTTCAACCTTGATATGGCAAGGGCACGGGTGTCCTAACCAAATTATTCTAGATACATCTATTACAGACCCGGGAAGGCCTACAAACTGTACGAATTGGACTTGGTCTGGGTATGGGACCTAGTGTAGCATAATCTAAACTTCAACATTTGGTCATTATAATTTGACTTTTAATCTATCATTATTCTTCTATATTTTTTTTATTCTCGCTGAAGCATGTAATCTGTTGAAATGCAAGTATCCAGCAATGAAGTTGGTTGTCTCATGACCAAAAAATTGTTATTTATTAAATCTTAACAATGAATATGAACATAATATTTATACTTATAAAAGTTGTACAATTTGTAGATTCTTTGTCTGATGGTAATTCATAATTCTACCATGTAAAAATAAACACAAGATGTTTATTATCTGAGCTCTCATGTGCCAATCCCGTTCTCATAATATATGTCTATTCGTTTAGCTGTGTATAAGCATACATGGGCCTTTCAACTTAAAAAATGGGATTTGTCCTCTTTCAAGGCATTCCACAAGTAGGGTACATATTAAAGAAAATAGGTGTGTAGTAACATTATAATGTTCTCCATGAACCTAGCTAGAGTTTACAATGTTTCAACTTAGCAGAGATTATGGGAAACAGTTCCATGTTTCCTCTTTGGAGTCTATTAGTTTTATTTCTAAAAGAACTCAATAATAAGATTATGCATGGGGTAGGAAAAAACTACCTCAAGTAAGCTCTCATCTTCAACACTCCAACCACATCAGATCGCACTATTTGCCCATTGCTACTCACAAGAATATTTACACTTTCTACTACATCTAAAAAGACCTTTAATAACAAATTAAAAGCACAAAATTAGTTAAATATCAATCACCATATTCAAGCAAAGCACAAAGTTAAATCTGGATTAGCCTTCAACCTCATTTTTTTTGTATTGTATTCCTTCACTTCGCTAGGAAACTGCATTTGTAACAGCCATTGGAGGTCGCTGAGTGACTTCCATCTTGTAATCATCCATTTTGATGAATTCACTAAGAATCTTTGCCTCTGTATATTGAGGGTACCTGAAATCCATTATTTCATCTAGTAGTTCATACTGCACAATGGGAAATAAAAGTGGTGAAATGATATACACATATTTTAAATTTTAAGTTCATGATAAAATATTCTCAAATAGTTCATTACAAGGAATTTTGAACCCTCGACCCTCTGTGGCTCAGATTAAAAATAGATGTGTACACTCACAACAACGAAAAAAATTGTCTCTCAAAGACTCTTCTTCTAGCTCTTCAAAATAGTGCTTGAATACCTGTAGAAATAACACACATGACAATCCAAAACTAAACCTAAAGTTGACATGTGAATCAGTTATTGCAACACACTAATCATAGCAGAAAACAAAGAGGAACATTAACAACTATTGATTACTGTAATAACATATAACTATGCATGCAATAGCTACAAATAAAAGAATTATATGCATACACTAGAATCCCTAGCTCTACAGGTTTAGTAAGTTCCCTAAATGTAGTGTTCCATTTAATAATTGAAAATAGCGACTCGACCAAGAAATAAATTGTGAATGAGAAGTGTAGATTGTTGAACTTACATCCACAACTTGATGTAAAAATAATAGTAAGCTAGTTGCATTAGAGTTCTGTCTTGATGCTGCCATAAGGTAGATATTGTTATGCTGAATGAACATGTAAGTCAACCCATTTTCATAGAGTATTGGATTTTGTAACATGGGATCACCCTGTCCATGTAATTCCATCAAAAAACTTGTCAAAACACATATGTTGAAACCATCCTCACACATGGCCAATTTAACCTTATAAGAGACAAGATATAAGAGAGGGCAGTACATTTTAATGAATATATTCATACGAGACAATGTAATTTATGTGACATTGGCCACCTAAACGTCTTTAACTTTTAAGTAATTTGCACACCTCTATGTAAATATTCCATATCTGAGAAGCTTGTTTGTACAACATTGCAATTTTTAACTTCATGATGCACATAGCACAGATGAGTCAACAGAAACTATAGTTTCTTGTGTTCTTTCCACAACTTTAAAAGAGTTCTTATCGATAGACCCATGTAAGAATTTTATTCCTCTAAAAATGGTTTTATTACCAGTTTTAAAGAAAGTGGACACAAACTAACTAAATAATCTTCAAATCAAGGACTGGAAGTTACATTGATGCAGAGCCTTCTAATATCCCCTTAAGGAACCCTATTCAACTCAAGGATTCAACAATGTCTTGGAATCCACTCAAGGAACTAGAGTTCAACTCAAGGATCAATAAGAAGTCCCTGACTTAGTAGACCTCTTCCAAACACCATACCCACGAATTCACTTCCTACCTTGTTACCACAATCTCTTATTGTATCAATTTCCTTCTAGGTCACCTAGTGTACCTAGCACCTCCATCATACCAAAATCCAACTCTGGCATCTCTCACTGACCCTAACACCTTAGACCATCTTATCAAGGCCTATCTCCCATGCTTCAACTCTTCACCAACTTCCAACAACCCATCTTTCACCATTTCCTACTTTAGCCCTTTTAGGCCTGTCTAGTAACCCTGTCCTATAGCAAATTGCACTTTTCTCTCTAACTCCCCAAAAAACCTAGTGACTTAGTCACCTTTTCAAATACTTTTTATAGTTTTCTTCAAACCTTGCAAATACCAGTTTCTCAACCTGTGACTGTTGCACCTTTCTATGGCTATTACTACAGCAATGGGCCTAATTAGCCCTTGCCTAACAAAGAAACTATGCTCTGCACACACACCCAACTCTCCAAACCTTGAAATAGTCTTAAGGCATCTAATAAATGATAGGATTCCACAATTTTTTTGACCCTCCATTCATTTCTAGACACCTTTTCATCAAACCCTCCCTTTAAGGGTTTCTAGCCTAGGGCTTCCTAGAAAAGACCCTAAATCAACTCATAAAACCTTTCTATTGGCTCAAACACCTTTAAAAATACTCCCTAAAATGTTTTCAACACACATTTATCCATTCCAACCTCTATTTTCTCATATTCACCATGTGGTAACTTGCAAATGCACCTTCACTATTTGGTACAACAGTCACCCTGTTGTTCTTTACTTTGTTCACTGTCACCTACATCCTCCTGCATTAAAATCATAAGAACAAAATATTCATACACTTAAGTGCCTCTCCCACAAGTTACAATCCATTCATAGAAAGTGGGAGAGGCTTGTCTCCATTAATGACTACAAAATTGTGACAATCAGTCACGTTTCCTGTGAGAACAGAGATTTCAAAGATAGTTTTTTTTTTAATAAATAACTTACAAAGTCCTTGCCAAGAGTTAACAAATCATGACAATCTTTTCAAGGAGAAACAACAATAAATCTTGAATATAAAGAACTTTATTGGATTACCAAGTCGAATGTTGCAATTAGGAAACTATCACTGTGACAGTGAATAGCAGATTTCTTTGATTTATTTATTTTCTTGTTACATACACCTCTCTTCAACTTCTGCCCTTGTGTCTTATAAAGACATTTATTTTCTAAACATTTTACCATCTAACTAACTCATAAAACTGAACTAAAGCCCCCTTGGATGCTAACTGCTCTTCTAACTGTCTTATGACAGCAAATAGATAGTTTTTATAACTTTTTTAACATCATTACCTTTGATTATCTTTTGTGACCTTTTCTCAACTAAAGACTTATGACAACAATAATGTCATTCCTAAATGACTCTAAAAGACATTTTAAAACACTCTTCACACACCTATAACCTTAACTAACCCCATTCAAGCCTAAGTTGGCTTATGTTGCCAATGTTGGCAATTTTACAAGATCTTGCACTTTGAGTGCATTTTACATCATTTAGGGACTTTAATAGCCTATTACATCTTTTAAACACTACCATCCACCCATAACTCTTCTTAGGACACCCTAGGACTTCAAATGACCCCTTACATCATATTGACTCCCTATTTGTGCCAATTTTCCTATTCTTGGCAATACTTTACATTTTGTCAACTTTGTGAAATTTATTACATTTAATGGCTTTAATAGCCATGATTCATCATTAAATAACTCAATAGGTCTCCATTAGGCATTGATTTCCCTTGTACCTTCATTATCTCCTACATAGCTCCTGGTGTACCCTGTAGGTTCATTTTTTCTTGGGTGCCCCTACACCATACATGGATTCAAATGAAGGATCGTTAAAATATGGACAGGAAAGTGACAAGTATTAACAGTGATACCTCCTTTACTGCTTAGTAATATCAAAAGTGAGGTTCACCACTAAGTATGTTTGTAAAGTGGTGGCGGTGATGGTGTAGGGGCCAACAAGGTTCAAATAGCCACTAGGCCATCGTCATTGTAGGCTTGTGCCAATTTTCTCTTAGGGTTGAGCCTTAACTTTGTTAATTGTGGATGAGGTCCCCCATTTGTGGCCTCATCAATCCATAGCTCTAGGTCAAAAGCATTTTTCTTGGGGCCGGAGCGTGTGTTGTGTTGTGTTAGCATCACTAATATTATCAAATCCTAATTCCCTTTGCTTAAAATAACCTCTTCCAAGCAGCGACATATTTAGATAACATAGTCCCAAGACAGTGCTGATCAAGGGTTTCCCTAGTTAATTATGATAATCATATCATTGGTGATAACATAGTCCCAAGACAGTGCTAAGATCCAAGGATGCAATAAAAAAGCTACAAGTTTAGAACTTCATGACAGTTCAAAGCATGAAGCCTTAGATGCATAGGACAACAGTCTAAACATAGGACAAAATAGAGAAATATTTAGCATCATATTGAGCTTCACTTTGTTTCGAGAATAGTTTAATATTCTCTACTAAACAGGGCCAACCACGTGAAGGTGGAAGCTTATTTGGCCCCACCCCCCTCCCCCTAACATCACTCTACATTCCTCGTTAACATCTAACATTCATTCATTCTTTCAACCATTAATAAAATGTAACATTCAATCAATATCACACGATAACATTCATTAACACATTAGATTCGTAAACATGCAACATTCATCAATATTTTGCATTAACACATAATTCATGAACATTCATTAGCACATAATTAAATTCATTGAGACATAAAATTCAGTCATTATCAATTAAGGTATGTAGATGACAATCATTTCTTTTTTTTCTTTCTATTTATTTTTTCTATGTAAGCTCTATGAGGAGCATTAGTGTCATCATCAATTCCCCCCTCATTAGTTGTTCTTTTCTCTGTTCTTGATGATCTCAAATTCCTAAGCTGTTGCAAAGGGGGGTCCTATGCAATAATAAATAAAAGAGTTAAATTAAAAATAATTTATTATAATTGTTACAAGTATTTAATTATTTTAAATAACATAACTGTGGTGCTCTTTACCTGATTTGACCACATCATTTTGTCTGGACTCAACATCAAAATGCTCATGAACATCAACCCCTTGATCCTGTACAACTGCTATACAAAATGTTACGTTAATCCAAACACCAATTGCAATTACATATAAAAAACTTAACAAAAAATGTATACCTCCACCACTGGGATGCACATCATGCGAACCTTCAACATTCACAGATTGTGTAGAAGGATTGTCAGGCTGCATTCCAACATCCTACGCATTGTTATCATTGCTTGCTTAAAACATATATACTCACTTTATATTGGAACTTAACATCAAATAGACTAATTGGTAAAGTATTCAATTTGAAATAAATTTCATTTAGCTTATTTACTTGTGGCTCAGATGCATCATTATTAGAACCTTCCACACTAATTTTAGCTTGTAGCTATTCAGCTACAGCTCTATAGCCTTGTTGGAAGCCAATTCTCTTATCCTCTTCTATGAGGCATCTCTTGAACTCTGAGCCCTGCATTTTTGCGTGGTATGGTGAATTTTACTTGCATTTTTTCATCAACCAATGGAGGGTAGTTAAAATATCAAAAGGAAATACAAAAGTTGCAAAAGTTGAGGATCAGGAGCATAGACAAGCTAGTCTATCCTAGCATTTTCCATCACAATATATAAAAAATTTGATACAATTTTTCATTTACTAATACTTACAACTCATGCTTGAAGTTTTGAAAAGCCACCAGAGTTGAGCTTGTGTGTCCTGTGCTTTTCTAGTCTTGCCTTTGTTGCCTTTGATGTGTTAGGTAATCTATGAAAAGTTTGAAATATGTTAGATAGTATAAATATAGAGGTTAATTAGTACATAATTACATTCTCAACAATATCACATACCTTGGTGTACTCTCTATTGGTGTAATTGCATTTTTCTTCTCAGCTTTATACTTTCCATCCAAAATCAGAGCTTGCCACTCAGCCTCAGGAACATAGGACAGATGCTCGTACCTAAGGTTATCCCATAAATTTTTTTTTTACTGGTCCCTAATATACTTCAAACATAAACCAGCTTTTTCAAGGAGCTTGTTTCTCTCGAATGTACAAGGTCCAAAGAGTTAGGTCATGCTCTATATAAGATCATCCTTCAACTTTTTGTCTTGGTTATTCCACCTTTTAAGTAAAAAAAAACATGTTAGACTCATAAATGAAGTGAAGCTACCTTTAATATAGTTCAAGAAATAGATGAAAAGGAAAACTATTCTAGCAATGATATGAAATCAAAATAGTGGTTTGGGGTTTTAGTTAGGATATGATGTTCCACCAGGTACGCACGGTGGGCCAGAATATTCGCAAACACTCATCACCAAGTTTTTTCCAAAAAACATCATTCCCTACAAAATAATCATGGGATCATTAGTCAATGAAGAGTGATCAAAAACTAAATTACTATTATATCACAATAGAATAATACCTTTAAAGTACTTGGAACTTTGGCTACTTTTAATGGAATGCCTTCATCGTCGCTGACGATCAATATGACATCCTTCACCATTCCCGTACTAGGAACATAGGAACATCCAGGAAATGATGTTGTAGCTCCTATTGCAAAATTTTTCATAAGTTTCATAAGATTTTTTCACGAAGTATAAACACATAACAAAAGAGAGAAAAAGAAGGATTTGTGTACCAGTAGATGGTGCAATAGTCGATGCTTGTAAGCTGTGTGTTGCCAACTCAACAGTCGAAAAGAGATTTGTGGTTGTCTTGGACAGAGGTGGCATCATCATAGGATCTAAAGCTGAAGAATAAAATTGTTAGAGCATGCATAAATATTGAATGCGTGGACTAGCATGGACAACATTGTTAGAGCATTAAAAAAAAGGATTGTTCGAGTAGGTATTGTTAATGATTATTATAATTCCTATATATATTCAGTGGAAAACACAAGTGGGGAATGGAACATGCGATCTACTTGAACCACCTGCAGGACCCTCATCATGGGAATGGGGCTCAAAATCACGCAAAAAACTCTATAAAGACAATGCATCCATATTTTAATTAATGCCATAAAAGAGCATAACATAAAAACCATTATTGAACTCTTGTTATAATTAAAAATTTCATTAATACTTACTTTTAATGTTTCAGAGGTGTGCAACAATTCAGATGCCCTATCTTTTATTTCCTGAGTAGTAGGCTTAATGCTTGCCAAACGTATAACTTCTTTGCCAATTTTCTTTAGCAACTTTTTAATGGAACCGATCGAGTCATCAGTCTTTGCTTAATCAATATAAAAAGGGTCCTCCTCAGGGGTGGATCGCTAAGGGACTACAGGTTCCTTTCGCTCCCTCCGACCACTGGCCCTCTGTGACAACAATAGTATTAGTATTATCAAAATTACTCCAAAAAAATGAAGAAAACAACATTAAAAAAATAACATTTTGCTTCTACCTAGTTTGCACAATTACAATGAGTTTTACTTGCTCATGTGTAGATGAGCCAGGAACATCACCAACATCCCCTCTGAGCAGTTGCTCCATATTGTGCCCTTGTGTCAAAGATCAAATATAAAAATGTTAGCCAAAAATTTATTGACTAAATGGTATGTTGGAGTCATTGATTAGAAGTTGGTTTAATAGCATGTACCACCCCCATGATAGTAGCCTCATTTTTATCTATGCACTTCAAATTGTAATCAATAAGAAGCTCTTCCCCTACATGTATTGATTTTATCACATAGATGAATACATGATTTCCCTCATGCACCTCAAATATGCAATTGGGTTGCTTTATAGTTGACTCGGGTCATGTACTATTTATAAAACCCACAATATTCCCTGTTGCTTTTGGCCTTCCATCAATAAATATAGCCACACTTTTACTTTGATTATTGTCTTGTTGTTGTATATAATTTTTCGAGAGGGCATACCTACACATACTTTTTTTATATTGAACAATATGCATCCAACTTTTGTAATCGTAACATGGTCCAACATACTCCATCAATTCATAAACTTTATTGTAAGAAACCTTTATGTCGTCCGTAGAACATAGGCGCAAATCATGTAATGATGATGGTGCTATGCCATATATCCTCTCGTTAACACATAGCCTTGTGGTGTTTAACCTGCAATAATATGTGAAACATGTCAAAATTATTGTATCATGAGTTGATAAACATATGGGTGATTAATAAATTTGTACGTACTTGGAAATCTCTTAAACCATGTGCTAAATCTATTTCCCTTTGCATAACATTGGAATCTTCATTACAATGAGCTTCTTTAATCAATGAAGATACACCTTCCCATGTTAATGTCTGACTAGAATGTTGACATCGTTCAATCCATACTGTCATCTAGTCAAGATTGTTTACAATATACAAATTAGTGCATCCCACTCTCGAGCACCTATACAAAAAAAAAAAAATAGAAAACTTACAACCGATTTATTTTGAAGATTAAGAAATAATTTATTACAATAACATCTTATAATTTATTACCTCTCACATTCTTCAATGTACCTTTACCCATCAAGTACTCCCCTTCTAATTTTTTAAAAGGCTCGAGATCCCAGATGCGATCTACACGGATATTTGATGCAAACTTAGGAAGATATTCAGTAATGTACACCATAATCTGGTATACCATATATCCCTCTACCATAGAACCCTTAGGATGTGCTCCTTGTCGAACCAAAGCCTTCAAATATTTCAAGTGCCTCTCAACCATCCACATTGACCTAGTGTGTACAGGTCCACACAATTCAATCTCCTCAACTAGGTGTATGAGGTAGTGTTCCTGTGCATTGAAAAAAGTTGGAGGTAGATACTTTTGTATTTCACACAGTAAATGAGGAATTCTTCTCTTTCAATAGTTTATATCTTCTTTATGGATTTCTTTAGATGAAAACCACCTACATTAAGAGATTCAAGTCACAAAAAATATATAGATACGAGACTTTACAAAATAATATACAATAGATTACATAGCAAGAAAAAAAAATCATGAATATAATAAATATATACAACAAATTGAACAGATATTACTGCTTATCTCATGTATTTTCCAAGATCATATATCACTTGTTTGATGTTATTGTTGAAGGGCTCTGGGAGAGATAGAGGAAGCACATACTACAGTAATTATAAACCAATCATTTCATTGTTTTCTAACATAACATAATGAACAATACACATAGTTTATGAATATATTGTAAATACAAAAGAACATAACTTCCCTTAATGAAAGTATGCCAATCATGCGTTTTGAGCCCTGGCCCAAATTCACTTTTTTTTGATATGAGATTGTTTATGTTCGCAGCAAATCCTGTGGGAAATCAAATTTTTCGTATGACTTCTTTTGTGGCATCACTTTGTTGCTCCGTTAATAACCAAGGAAGGGCACTTATATTAATCTGATCTCTATTGCTATTTGAGTGAATGAAATTCTTCAATGCATGATTAGATTCATGAATGTCATTACAAATTTTAACAATTTTTTCTTTGTCACGTCTTCCATCCAATATTTTCCACAATGTCTCTGTTATATTCTTTCCAATATGCATAGAATCAAACAAATGCACAATTTGTAAGTGCTCGTAGTAGGGCAACCTGCTAAATTGTCTGGGATTGCTTTTTAGTCCCTTTGGAAGGTTGTCAGTACTGCCTTGACGACCTTCATGATCATCAATTACACAATTAGTAAACAAAAATCACAATAGAAATATATAAATTACAAACATAAACCATTAGGTGGAATGACATTACCTCGACGATTAATTCTATTATATTCCAACTTCCATAGGCGAGCTATTATTCTTCGTGGCTTTGATGTAGTCTCTTCTTTCCATTGAAAAGATGTTTTTCCGTACTTTGATACTTATGATTCTTGTGGAGGAAGTGTCTACATTCATCAAACACCTGCTTTCCTAAACTTTTTGAATGACTAGATTTCATCTTTGGACCACAAACTGGACATGCAAATTTTTCCTTTGTTTGAAGACCTACAGGATAATGATATAATTGGATTATTAAATATGTTGATTTTTATAATTAGAATTATCATGCGCAACTTGAATTCACTATAACATACCACAAAAATGTGTTAGCCCTGGGGCATCATGTATTGTCCATGCAAGTATTGCATGGAATTGAAATTATCTTTGTCTTATTGGTCTAGACACGTCATACATAGTGACACCGTTCCATAACTCCACCAACTCATCGATAAGAGGCTCAATATATACATTCATATCTTTAACTTGATATTTACCTACTTGAATGAATAGTAACATTACATAATTGTTGTGACTATTTTACTGCAAGATTTGTAAGTACATGTAAATTAATAACTATCAAATGATAAGATACCTAGAATAATCATTGCCAACATAATGTGCTCCCTCTTTATTGACATCCACGAAGGAATGTTATTGTTAATAACAAAAATAGGCCACACCGAGTAAACATATCTCATCTCTCCAAATGGATTGACACTGTCCACTGCCAATGAAAGCTTGAGATTACGAGGTTCTTCTTTGAAGTGTTGCCACTTTTCCTCTATGTACATAAATGCCGAACCATCCGTAGGGATTCAAATAATGTCATCTCAACTTCTATTGCATGCATGATAATCCATAAATTGAGCCAAGCTACTACACCTGAATAATTGTCGCATCCATGGAATAATGGGGATGTAACAAAGAACCTTTTGAGACACCTTTTTTGTTAGTCGATCTGTTCGATAACTACTCGTATGACATACAGGGCATTGTGTTGCAAATTCATGTTCTTTATAATATATAATATGATCATTGGGACAAGCATGTATTGCTTGATACTCTATTCCAATATCTTTCATAACAGTAGATAATTCTCGATATGAGTGAGGTAGAATATTTAATGATGGTAACAAAAACTTTCCTATCAATCTACAACAAAAAATATAAGTTGTTAATATAAACAATATTAGTGGTACATTATTCACCCTTTGTTAACTATAAAGAAATATATGACATACCTTAACATACGTGACATTGTTATGTTGGATAAACCATTCATAACCTCGAAGTTCAACAACAATAATATAGTAGAGAGAAGAGTTGTTTGGGAGTCTTTGTATAGGGGCTCATATGCCTTCTCAAGTAGAGATACATCGAGGCTATCATCATCATCATGATTAGATATGCTTGGACTAAATGTGTCATGGATCAATGCATTTATACCATCATCTTCAATTGTGTTTTCTGGTGCATGATCGTCATCTTCCATGGGATCATTATCTTCACCTTGGATATTTGCACCTCCATGTTCCTCCACTTCAAAAACCACATTCTTCGGATTTTTGTGGTTCATATCATCTACTTCCCTGGGGAGATCAACCTATATAAAATTGATTAAGATAAATAAACCATGATCATCAACTCATCATCAAGTGATTTCATATGTATATAAATTGTTAAAATGATATAATGAATGACTTACCGGTGGATGATAGTCATGCCCCCCTTCAATGTGACCATTATCCCTACAATGTCTCTTAACTGTTTTGATTAGCAGTCTTCTACGGTTTAAGCCCTTACAAATTTTGCAAGGACAATAATATTTTCCATCACCTTTTCTTTTCAAGTTAGACCACAATCTAGTGATTGTCTCCCTGTTTTGTTCTTCACTTATATTATCTTACATGATTATTCTTTGTAGGAAGCAAAAATTAGGCTATAAAAATTTTGGTCTACAACTTTCACAAACTAAGAAAAACTATCGAAAGTACACAAATCTTCTTAGACCTAGCTAAATAATTTAATATTTTAAAAATACTTTCTTTGACTTTATTTCTAAGACATTTAACCCAATCACCTTTTATAACATTCATTTAATTGCTCTAGGAAAATTTGTGGATAAGATTATTTGTAAAACTTTGAGCAACCACCTGAAGGTCTTATTTCAAGAGACCTTACAACATTAAGCCACTAAAAGAAATTTCAAAACATATAAGCTAAAAGTCTAGTTAAAATATACATTAGATTAAAAAATATACAATTTTCATACTCGAGTGCGCAGCTATAACTTGTGCAACGACCTTCTTGCTTTGCTATAGAAGCTCTCTAGCAATCAAATTATACAAACTACAAGGCCTAATAGCAATTTCAAAACATATAAGCTACAAGTCTAGTTAAAATATACATTAGATTAAAAAATATACAATTTTCATACCTGAGTGCCTAGCTATAACTCGTGCAACAGTCTTCTTGCTTAGCTGTAGAAGCTCTCTAGCAATCAAATTATACAAGCTACAAGGCCTAACAGCAATTTCAAAACATATAAGCTACAAGGCAAGACATATTACATGACATGGCAAAAGGAACAAAATTGACAAGCTTTAGCAAGACATATTAAATGACATCATAGTGCTAGAGAGATCACAATTATATGAGTCAAACATAGTCATGAAAAGCACATAAATTAGTTATAATATGCAATTAAAAGATATAAAGTTAGATAGCGACATCCATAGGGCATATTGAAGAAATGAAATGGTCATATAGATTTCATATGGGATTTTGAAGATGATAGTGTTCTAAGTCAAAGAATCCATTCATATAACCTTAATGACATTAAATGTTTAAGCATGGACAATCATCAAATACCAAAATAGAGCAGCAATAAATCGTTAGCAATAGTATTTGCTTGAAAGTTTCTAAAGCCTTTTCAAAAAATCCATTTTGTTCTTTTAACTCTTAAATCATTTGCTTTCATTTCTATGATGATACAATAGCAAGCAATGTTATTCAAAATTAGATTCAACAAACCTTAGTAGTGTAAATATCCATCTCCTCTAAATTGGACTCCAGACACAAGGGGGCATTCACATACTCTTCCCCTAAAGGTATCCTGAAGAACAAAAGCCACTATTCTTGAGTTTGTGAATTGCACCTCGAGATGAATGAAGCTTAAAAGGAATGAAAAGTGTTTTCATACATTTAAATTAGGATGTAATATTTATTCATAAGTATATACCTTGCAAGCACTTATAATTTCTGTTATATGTGTTGCAGGAAAAGAAGTTTCAAGATAAGTTTACATTGTTGTTATATGTGTTGCAGGAAAAGAACTTTACATTGCTTTAACTTGCCATTGATGAGTATCATCTAAGACTTTTAGCAAAATTTTCCCAGAAAATTTTATCAATTTTTCCTATCGATAATTATAATTATTAAATAAAATAAACCACACAATTATCATTTAGTACAGGAGAGTTATGTTCATATGTTAAGAGACAATTCATTTTTTGTTATGAAAATCTGGGGATGCCAAATGCTCTCAAATATGTTATATTCACTTTTGTTCTAACTTTATTACAGTTAATTTCAATGTAAATTAAGGTTATGCTTTTTCTAAAGAATGATATTGAATGGTCTGTCATAGGTATGTGCTTCATCACTTGATGAGATTTCTGCTAAGGCTCAATTAGATGAGAGAGCCATGATTGAAGAGGCCTCAAATTCTGTAGCCACTGATATGCCAACCATTCGTCCAAGTGCTACTGAGGAACATGGTGAAGTAGAGAAACCAGAGTCTTCAGAAAAACCAAAGGAAACGAATGAACCACTTAAGGAAGATGGATGCCACTTAGGTAAGGTTGATTCTAGTGAAAAAAAGACTTGAAAATTTTGAAACTCCTGTGCAACAAGATATAATTGAAGAGGTTGAGATGCACCTGGTGGAAAAGTAGGAATCTCCAACCATAGTTCAATCATCAATTGAGATCCTATCTTGGAGTGATGATATTGTGAAACATCAAGAAGAAGGGTTGCTAATTGTGGAGCTAGTTGCTGGAGTTGATGCTAATGCTTCTGCTTCTAAAGAACCCGAGTCTCAAGGGGTACATTCTGGTGTTGATGTTTAGAATGAAAAAAATGTGATAGATAACAGTGATATTCAATGTAACAATGATATCAACAGTGCTTTAAGATAGTACACATCTCTTAGAGATGCGTGAGATATTAATAAAAGATAGTGATGCTCAATAGATGTCACTACTATGACAAGCAAGGTCTTTTATATTACAGAGATCTTGAAGATGATAAGAGTAGTTAGGAGAAGCATTATGAAGAGTCATGACAAAAGGAAAGAAACTAAGAAATGAAGACAATATCAAGGGCACTGATGAAAACATCGAAAGAATGCGATAGCTGTTAGAGAAGATACGAAGCAGATGAATTACATTTTTACACAAATGTTTCCAGTATAGGAGTTCTTATAACAGTTTTCCATTTTTATTAACTTTCATATTATAAATGAAGATCTATCTAGGCTGCATTGCTTGCAAAGCAAATCTTTATGATTTTGGTAAACTTACTATTGGTAGTTGGGTAAGAATGGCATCTTACATCAAATGTAGGATGATTAGGTTGATCTAGACATCCATGGAAAATATTGTGACTGAGAGGGATTTTACATGAATATTAGGTCCTAAATGATATTTACCACTATAGAATTTTGAAAAAAAAGTGATGGTCATGACAACTTAGTCAAAAGGATGTTCAACAGAGCATAAGGTCTCATGAATATTATAGCAGTAAGAAAGAGATAATGGAAGGCACGTGTCTTAAAGATAGATACAAGTTTGTCTAAGAGCAAAGCATTACATAAAATAAGACAAGAACATTTTTGTTGAAAAGACGAATACTGAAATCTAAAAGGAAAGCCCAAAGAATGAGAATTCTAGTGCAAAATAGTGATAAAAAAATTAAAGGACAGTAGCAGTCAAGAATCATGCAATTAAGATAGTAAAAAGAAAATTAATGGACAAGAGCCAAGTCATTAAATGGTGCTCATTCAAAGACAAACACAAGTGCTGCAAAAGACTAAAAACAGTGAGAAGGAATTGGAGATATCTTGAGTAGAGATCAATTTGAAGTCATCAAAATCAGTCACTGTTGTCAAGGAACAATGTTAAAGGATAGTGATAAAGAAATACGACATTAAAGGATAGTGATGAAGAAATGTTGAGACACTTTTATATGTATGTTTAGTGAGCACAGATCAAGAACAATGGTAAATGTTGAAAATAAAAAAATAGATATGTCATCAAATGGAATCCATAACAGTGATGATGAGATAGTGAGATGGACTATTATAGAAACTCAGAGATGATAGGACATGACAAGATGTACATTTACCATTGTCTAGAGGAGCATCATCATTAGAGGTTAGAAAAGAGCTATCAACAATGATATGAGTAGATTTAATGACATCAAAACAACATGATCACAATTAATTTCAGTGAAGAAGAAGATCAAAACTATGATAAATATTAGAGAGCATGACTCAAATGATGAGGGGCAGAAAGAGAGATAATTTCACCTTTTTGTTAAAGGTATTTAGAGTGTTTGCAAGGCGATTCACTATCCTTGGATATATTTACAGCTTTTATTTGAAGGATATTCACCATATAATGATCATCAATTTACTGTCTTGTCTAAGGGGTCCAAGCACTAATGCCAAATACCATTTTCTGTTAATAATGGTACAACACTTTTGGTGAAGATACAATATCTGCGATTGTATGAAATGATGCTCTTGGTTACACAAAGTAGACCTAGAAACACAGTAAGAATATTATGATGGCCATCAGACAACAAAGAGCAGTGAGGTGGCCAAGGGTAGAAACAATGTGTGCCATATAAAAGTAGAAATAATATATGTATAAGAGAAAAAACAATGATCAAACAATGTAAGGAAATAGTGAGTAGATATGCATCCAAATAGTGCTACTGCAATGCAAAAAATAGTGACATTAGAGAGAAAGATAGTGGTGAATATACATGCAAAATAGTGATTGATGTTATGAATAAATTATAAAAAATGAATTTGAATAACAGTGACATGGAAATAGTCAATAAATAGGAATATCAATATCAGAGGATAGGAAGATCGGAAACAGTAGTCAGAGATTAGTAATACAGCAAAATTGGGTACATTATCTGGTTTTTGAAGTTCTTGATTGGAGGGGTTTGGATAATTGGCCTATTAAGTTTTATGCTACTCGAGTTGTACTTCCTAAGAATCCTCCTTTTAAGTTCCAACCAATGTGGCTTCATTTCATGGCTTCATGGTTCTGAGATGGAGGCCTGCCATATGAGCATATGATAGAAGTAAGAAATTGCAATATGTTTAAATGGCATATCAAGAAATTGTCATGTATTGGTAATATTTATGCTAGGAAGAGGTAGGCACAAGATCGTGTGTTGTCACTTACAAGAATTCAAGATCTTTTCTTTTCATTGGATTTGAGTAGAGAGGAGTCTCAAGTTGTTTGAGAACTTAAGTAAGTAATGAGAACTATTTTTAGGAAGTAGAAGGTAAGGGTTGATTGGCTTTAGGAAGGAAATACAAATATAGTCTTTTTCTATAATTATGTGCAAACTTATAGTTAAAATAGGATTTATATATCTACTTTGGTTAATTTAGATGGAATTTATTTGATCTTTTCATATGGTTTGTCTTGGAAAAATCTATGTGGTACTATTTAGAAGATTCATCCCTACTAAGGATGAGGGGAATGATGTAGAGATGGGTAAGGGCTCTTTATCAACTATTAGGCAGTCTTGCCAAAAGATCAAATTGCAATCCAAACTGACAATGTTCCTTAGGGCTACTAATGGCTCACATATACAAATACAAGGACTCAACTTCACGAGGGTTCTACTATGGTTTCCAAGGTCCTCAAACACCTAACCCAACCCAAAAAGTTCACTCATCGAGTTAATGGTTATAAAGATTAATTTGAGCTTGTAAACATTGTTTCAGGTTTACAATTTTTGTTCTCTAAATAAATAAACCCTCTATGATCAGGCAGTTGAAGCAAGAAAACATCAAATGCTTGGAGTGTATTTGCAGCGTTCATGTTTAATACTACTGGCTGCATTAGTGCTCTTGAGTTCTATTTACATCTTTGCAACTCCAATCCTGAAGCTACTATGGCAAGAGGAGAATGTAGCAAATCTATTAGGAGAATATGCACTTTGGATGCTACCAAATCTGTCTGCCTATGCATTAGGTTTCCTAATGCAAAAGTTTCTTCAAGCACAGAGAAAAGTCATGGTAATGGCTTGGATTGCCTTGGCCGTGTTATTGTTTCATGCATTTCTGAGTTGGTTATTAATCTTCCAAGTGGGTTTAGGGTTAGCTAGAGTAGCTATTACATTAAACGTATCATGGTATATTATCGATATTAGTCAGCTTTTGTATATAGTTTACTTTTGCCAAGAGGCTTGGAAAGGGTTCTCTTGGCTTGCTTTTCATGATCTATGGGCTTTTCTTCAAATTTCAGTGGCTTTGAGTGTCATACTATGGTTAGTAGCAAAATCACTCTTTCTATTTTGTGTTCTAAACTCAATTTTTGGTATAAACCCTAATTAGGATATGCAATGATGGGTAATTTTAAAAATGCAACAATTCAAGTTTGATGCACTATCTATTTGGTAAGGAACTCCTCCACAAGTTTGATGCCCTATCATTTAGCAATAAAACTAATTTATCATTTAGCAATAAAACTTCCACCCACACAAATTGCTAAGTTGTGGACATTTCTCACATATAGAGCCTGATAATATACCCTTCTCCAAATGAATATAACGCAAAATGCCGATGCACATACCCTTCTCCAAATGCATATAATGTATGTGATAGCCTCTGGTTTTGTAGGTAAGTTTGAGGGTTTTTGAACATGGAATAAGTTGGAATGAAATATCTCGCAATGCACCTCAAAGTTCAGGTTTTCAATGATTGAAATGGCATACAACGCGACTTGATATGCCGTAGAAGAAACCCGTCGAATGACCAACACGAGATTTTTTTTCCAATTATAGCCTGACGCCGTCGTAATTGCGACACCTACATTGCCTGATGTCACAATTGTGACATCGTCAGGCTATAATTGAAAAAAAAAAAGCCAAAAAAAATAACATTTTCCTGCCATCGCAAATTGACCCCTAATGTATTAGTGTTAGGATGCATGCCTAAAGTAGTAGAAGTGTTGAAGTTCCAAATCAGTCACAAGTAAGGTGACAGAGGGAGAAATAAAATGAACCTGCATAAGTTGCACCTGCATGATAAGATGCTAATATGTCTTTGTCATTTTTGTCAAAGAGGGAGAAGTTGTGAGAAACTGATCACATGCTGATGATCAGGTAATCAAAAGTATGAGGGAGATATTGATCAAATGAAGTTGAGAGGGAGAATTTGATAGAAATAATTAAAAGTTGATCAGAAAAATAGAAGATGAGCAATAAAAAGTGACAAAAACAAAGAGGGAGAAGCATAAATGAAGCAATCAGAATAGTAGAGGGAGATGTGAAGTCACAATTTTCTTTTTGACATTTTACTTACTATTCTAACCTAGGTAGCATTTGGTTGAATAGTTTAGTCTGATGGTTGATTAGCTTGGTTTGCCATTAATACCAAAGAGGGAGATTGTTGGAAATATGATTAAAAAGGTCATTGTTGAAGATCAAAGAGGGAGATTTTTGCAAAGAAGGAAGATTATTGTTAAAAGACTATTTTCAATCATTGTTTTGTCATTGATGTCAAACCTACTATTTGTAGGAATGCCATTTACTTATAAGATCCAAGTACTATCACTTAGTTGATTGATGAAGAGGATTTGATCAACAAGATGTAACAAGAGTACCTAAGGGAAAGGTTAAGTTATGATGTTGTAATGAAGTGCAAGGATCAGTTAAGATAATGGTTAAATGATGTATTTATAACTTACTCAAAGATACAAAGGTTGGTCACACTTAGAAATATTGGAGGAATAAGTTGTAACAATGTTGACTGCAAAGCTTAAACTAAGATCATTAGTGGTTGCCGAGAAAGTTAGTTGAAGCCGAGAAAATTCTCAATTGGAGCTGATTTATAGGAAATTCTAGTGTGTGCCGAGTGATCTTCAGGAGCTGAGCATCAGGAAAAACATAGTTGATGCCGAGCAACACAATACGTGTTGAGCATTAGTATTTCAATAGTGTCAAGTTGCTGCACAATTTTAAATGACAAAGATTTGCCAAATATGAGCTGAAAAAGAGGTTACCTTGAGTTTTGTGAACTAGTTGGAAGATAAGGATGATGAGCTGGTGGCATAGAATTCTATGTAAACTATTTTTGAGTGAATTCAAGAGGATTATTCAAGAAGTTTCTAGAGGAAACAAAATATGGGTTAGATGTAATGAATCCTACCTAATCCATAAAAATTAAAATTAAATGAAGGAAGAATCGAGCAGGAAAAGAACTCCAAGACTTCTATTTAAGGAGTCATAGACCAAGAAGAAAATGCTGCTGATGCTGTTGCTGTCAAAAGAGCCAAATTGCGAAGTGCTTAAAAGGGTGTCCAGAAGAAGACATCTAGGAGAAGGAAGAGCACAAAGGCTCTATTTCTACAAGTGGTCATGAAGAGATGTTTGCATTGGTATATTAAACATAGAGACTCAAGAAGACTAAGCATGAAAGGAGGGCAAGCTATCAGAGTTGCAGAGATTGAAGGCCAGGCAATTGAATGAGTCGAGAAGTGATCTGAGATTTATAAGTTAAGTTGTATGTTGAAGTTAGGTCAAAGATTTTCTAATACTCTCTAGCAATTGTATTATATATGAGAATCCTATGGACTTAGGTTGGTTTAATAGCCATTTTAAAATCCTTTAATAGGGTGGCATTCCAAGTGAATTTTCTAAAGTCCTCTAACAAGGCCCACTTCTAACAGGGTGGTCAAATCCTCTAACAAGGTCACATTTAGCAGTGTGCTGCAAGCATTTAACAGGGCAGGCCTTTCATAGGGCATCACTTCAGAAGAGTGAGAATTGAGTAGCATGTTACTGGTGGTTTTTCCCAAATTGGGTTTCCACATAAATCACTGTGTTATGTGTTGATTTCTTGTGTGTTCTGATTGCATGTTGATTTACAGTAACTTGCTAGTTAGAAAAGTTAAATCTTGGATGAATGAATGATTGAATGGGCTCACTATACTTAGTGAAAAGTTTGAATAGGATATTTGGACCTTGAATAACTGATTCACCCCCCCTCTCAGTTATTCTAAAGCATTTCTAATAGGTAAGGATATGAAGGTGGATAGGAAGAGTATATAAGTTAGAGAGAGACATATGGGTAAAAAATAGAGAGGGATAAAGATCCATCAATAAACCACAATATCATTATCTTTTATATATCTTATTATGGGCATAACCATTGTGTCAATCAAATTGGAAGTGCTAGTAGGTAAAAATGATTTTAGCAAATTTCTATTAAAATTTTAGATAGTCACAAAACCCTTCACAACAATCAACATCTTATAACATATAATTTTTGAGATGGTTGTTGTAGCGACCTGACATCACTGGTGCTTAGGTTTTTATATTTTTTGCTACATATTTCCTCACTTGTCCAACTTTGGAGGCTACACCAAGAAAAGAAAAGATAAAAAAGATAAATCAATTGTCTTGGATAGTGCATTTAATATGGGCCACTCATCATAAAAACAAAAAAATGATAATTAGGGTGTATGTTTCTTTGATGTAGGTGAGAGTTGTGCCTTGTGTATTAAGTCTGGTACATAGATTTTGATAACCAATATTTTGATAATGAAGGTAGGGGAAGGTCCCAGAACCTAGATAACAATATTAAGTTACGTTCTGGTAATAATGCCTTGGGCCATTATAACCAAACAACGTGCTAGATTAGCATGGTCCAACACATGAACCAAAACCTTCAAGAATTTTTTATCAAAAATTGTACCACACTTAGAAAACTAATAAGTCTCAACAATAACATAGTATAAATAGAGTAATTACTATCCTTGATAATAAAAAACTTAAAGTTTAAATAATAAAGCATCTTACTGTCATAGATATAGAACAAAAATGTAAAACACAAGTTCTTTAAACCAATAACATAGGGATCATCCCTGAAACTAGAACCAAAATTAAGAAGGAACATAATAGTTTAGAAAACATATTAGGCCTTCTTAATGGCTTCCTACTCCTTTGCTAGTTGTTTGATCTCATCCATCCAATCAATGATATTTCCTATACCCAAGTCATCCTTGTGGTTTTCCTTGCTAGTCATCTAGCTTTCTTTAACTTTTTTCTTCCCATGGTGACTCCAAGAAAATTCCTTTCTAATATCTCTCACTGAATCTTGCAAAAGGTAGACAACATAACACCAAACTCAATAATGGTAATAATCTCACTGTACAACTTATTTAGGGATTTGACCTTGGTCTACAATATTTCATTACAACTAGTCATCTCCTTCTCAAGATTGTTAAGTTTTACTTTGATGAAGTTGATGGAATTCTTCTTCATATTAGTGTTTACCTCCTCTTTACTCAAATTTTCCTGATTATGTTCCTCATTTTCGATCACCTTTTCTTAGTTCTAGCTAATGTTGATAAAAAAGGATATGTATTATAAAAGTTTCTTATGAATTTATTTTTCTCAAGTAGTGATGCATGAGCATCCTGGACTTGTTGGCAATCTAGCATGTTGGTGTGTTTTGACCTTGGATTTTGAGGACTTGGTCAAAGGAAGATGTTTGGCATGATGATTACTCAGTAGTTTTTGGTTGCAATATTAATCAAGGTTCTAGGTTCGAGTAGCATTACTTGGTCATGTCCTAGTGGCACTTGGTTGGTAAAGACACTCAGTGTACACTAGGAGCTTGGTTTATACTACATGGCTCATTTATGCTAGGTTACAGTATTCACCAAGTACCTTGGTCAATTAGGGGGCTTGGTTGATGGAAGACTCAACACATATTGGTGCTTAGCAATGCTTGTGCAAACTTAGCTATGCTTGGTAGATTTTTGATATTTGGAAGTAGTTATTCTAATGCTCGATCACGTCTTGGTCCTATTTTGACCAAGCTATCTATGCTTAGTTTATAGTGTGAGCCAACATTGGCATTTACTTTGGTTGTGTTTATTTAATTTCTTTTATGATCTAACTTGTGGCTCAACATGTTTTTAATGTAAGGGTTTATTTAACTTGTAAAATGCTAGGTTGACATGTGGCTTAGTTGGGTATAAGTAAGGGGTCTTGTGGAGTCTTTAAGAGAAATCATCCAACTTGGAGAAGAGGATGTGGAAGAGGAGTGAGCTTTGAGAAGAGCTAGTAGTTGCAACTTGGGAAGAAGGAGATTACTTGGTGGGCTTGCAAGCACAAGTTTAGATCGTCCTTGGAGATTTATACTAGAGTGTGAGTCTAGACTAGCTAGATTTTGGGATTGGATCTTGAGGGATCTTGCATAATTGTTATTGTAATTGCTATTGTATTGGTCATAACTAGGAAGGCCTTACAACCTAACACATTACATGTAATTGGTTATTCTATGAATAAATTATTGTAATTGGTATCTGAACTTGCATATCTAATTTTTTTTTCCATTGTGTGGTTATTTGACAGGGGCTAGGACATATCCATTGGGGATTCTCCTACCTTGCATTGTTTCAGGTGGTATCAGAGCAAAAATTTTCTTAAGCATGTAGACAGATCACCAAAGGTGAGGTAGTTTTCACTAGGACCTGGGGTGGAGATTATTTGATTGAATATTGGACCTAGTTGATTTATTGTGGAGGGTTTAAAAAAAGTCTTGGAAGATGGTTCCAAGAAAATTGGATCCTAGAGAAATTGAAGATCTTTGTGATGTTATGGAAGCGAGGATATCAGAGAGGATTAAATAAAAATTAAGATCTAAGATGACATTGATGAAGAGTGATATGATTGCTAAGATCATAAGTGTGACAGGTGGTGTACCTCAACATGCGGGTATTGAAGATAGTTATGAGGAAGTTGTTGAAGACTTTGAGGTTGTTGGATCAAGTGGCAAGAATAGAACTGATCATATGGAGAGACCTATGGGAGATAGGGTTGGTTAGCTTGATAGACTTGGATCTCAATTAAAGATGAAGCATAAGATGAAGATTTCTAATTTATTAGGTACTTTGAATCCTGAAGATCTGATTGATTAGATTGGTGAATTGGAAGACTACTTTGAGCTAGATAATATTGGAGATCCACTTAGAGTGAGGTTGGCACAAACTAAGCTGAAGGGACATGCTTCAATTTGGTGGAAGGAATTAGAAAAAGATAGAGAGGAGGAAGGTGAAATAAAGATCACTAGATGGAGATTGATGGAGACTAAATTGAAGGCTAAGTTCATTCCTACTAATTATGAACTTGAGTTATTTAAGAAATTGTAGAATCTAAAGTAAAAAGATATGATTTTGAAAGATTGTACAGAGGAGTTCTACAAGTTGACTATTCAGTCTAGGTATAGAGAGTTGTCTAAGGAGAAGGTGGGTAGATATATTAATGGCTTGAGATTCAATATTTAGGATGAGATTAGTATGTTAAATATTATTTTGGTTGAGGATTCTTATCAATATGCTTTGAGAGTAGAAGAGAAGCTAAAGAGGAGACATCAAGGAAGTTCCCATGGAAATGAGAAGCAAGACTACTTGGCAAAGGCTAAACCAAGTGTAGAAGATGAACCAAAACCTATTGATCAGAAGAGAAGGATATGTAGAGGTGAGTTTAAGGGTACTTATTTCAAATGTCATGAAGAAGGGCATAGAGCTTATGAATTTCTTAAGTCTAGTGAAATAAAAGCTATTGTGAATGAGGCTGAAAATCATATCAACCAACTTAAGCAAGGAGATAATTTACTAGTTTGAGGAGTACTGGTTGGTTAGAGGACACTAGAATCTTGTCAGAGGAGTAATTTATTTAGGACTCATTCTAAGTCTGGTGGTAAAGTTTGCAATGTGATTGTGGATAGTGGTGGTACTAACAACCTTGTTGTTAAAGAGATGGTACATAAACTTGGTTTGAGAAGATTAATACATCCTTCTCCTTATAATATTGGTTGGTTGCAAGATGAACATGTTTTAGAAGTGAGGGAGCAATGTCTTGTTGATTTTTAGATTGGGTAGTATAAGGATCAAGTGTTGTGTGATATTATGGACATGAGTAGTTATCACATATTTCTTGGTACACCTTAGCCATATGATTTTAGGGTTGTGCATGATTTTGCCAAAAATGTGATTACTATTAAGAAAGGTGATATGAAGCATTCCCTATTTCCTTTACAGAATGAGGAACTTGGTATGAGAAACTTGATTATTGGTTTTCGAGTTGAGATGAAGGATTGTGAGAGGGTTATAGATTAGCATGGAAAGAAAACCTATAACACACAAAGGATGGATGTGGAGAAGCAAAAGTGGAACAAGGGAAAGAGTGTGCAAGTTGAAGACCTAGAGAATATGTATGTGAAGAACCAGTTTGGGATTTATGTACTAAATCCCAGAAGAAGTTCTTCTAGCTATTAAGAACACCTTTTTGAACCTAGGGTGTTTGATGTAGGAGAATCCTAGACTTGTTGGCAATCCTACATGTTGGTTTGTTTTGAACTTGGAGTTTGAGGACTCAGTCAAAGGAAGAGGTGTGTCTCAGTCATTATTGAGTAGATTCTACTTGCAGTGTTAACCGAGGTGCTTGGTTGGAGTAGCATTACTCAGTAATGTCCTGATGGTATTCAGTTGGTGAAGGTACTCGACATACATTAGGATCTCATTTTATATTGCATGGCTTGGTTAAGTTTGGTTGTAGTGTTGAAGAACTAGCTTAGTCAATAAGGGGGCTCGGTTGATGGAAGACTTAGCACATACTAGTGCTTGACAATGCTTGTGTGAACTCAATTATGCTTGGTGGATTGTTGATATTTGGAATCAGTTCTTTTGATGGTTGGTCATGTCTTGGACCTATTTTGACCAAGTTATCTATGTTTGGTTTCTAGTGTGAGCCAACCTTGGCATTTACTTTGGTTGTGTGTATTTAATTTCTATTGTGAGCCAACTCGTGGCTCAACATGTATTTAATGCAAGGGTTTATTTAATATGTAGCATACTAGGTTGACATGTGGCTTAGTTGGGTATAAGTAAGTGGTCTTGTTGAGTCTTTAAGAGAAATTATCCAACTTGGAGAAGAGAATCTAGAAGAGGAGTGAACTTTGAGAAGAGATAGTAGCTATGGCTTGGGAAAAAGGAGATTGCTTGATGGGTTTGCAATCACAAGTTTAGATCTTCCTATGAAGTTTCTACTTGTGTGCGGGTCTAGATTAGCTAGGGTTTAGGGTTGGATCTTGAGTGATCTTGCAAAACTATTATTGTAATTGCTATTGTATTTGGCTATAACTAGGAAGTTCTAATAGCCCAACACATTACATGTGATCAGTTATTTTATGAATAAAATGTTGTAATTGGTATCAAATCTTGCATATCATTTTTTTTAATGTGTAGTTATATCTAGGGGCTAGGACATCTCCATTGGGGATTCTCTTGCCTTGTACTACATCAAGTAGGATAACATCATTTGGAATAGAAAGATATAGAGTATATGGATTTTTTACACTATAAGGTATGAAGTTTAATTTCCCTTTCTTTTGCACCTCTTTGTTAGCTATGGTTTCATTCCCTTATTTTAATACTTTTTTATCAACTAGGGTTTCATTTTTTTAGATTAAGGTAAAAAATAGGTTTTGAAGGGGACTCGAAACCATTAACAGAAAAGTAAAAGATAAACCATGAAGCACTACTAGGTTTTACAAGGACTTGAAACCTGCAATTTAATAGTTACAAAATTAGGTTTTACAGGGACCTAAAACCATAAAAAAGATCATAAAATGAACCCAAGTTTTACAAGGACCTGGAACCTAGTTTTTACAACAGACAAAAACTAGTATAATAGCCAAGATCAACGACTAATTACCAGGACCACTACAAAAATAGAGACTAGATACTAGTGACACTACTAGTTGCTATTGCAGCTCTTTAATCATTTTCACCACCTCTTTGCCTACCTTCACAGTGCTTTGGATGGTATCAACAACAGATCCCCCAGTTACCTTGGCTGCCTTTTTCCTAGAGCTCTATCTGGTTCTTTTACTTCGTCCACCTAGAGACATGATTTCTTCATTGGTTTGATTCCCTAAACTTGCAACAACTGCAAAAATGTTGGAAGTAACTTGCTCCATCTTATTACCACTTTCTTTGATCAATAGACAAAGTTCGTGTTCATATTCCTTTAGCTTATCCGATATATTACCAACCTAAACTTCCATTTGGCTGATCTTTGCATGGTCAATTTCCTAGTCTTGTTGCACCTTTTCCACTTTTCTTTTCAAACTCATTAATTCATTATACATCCATGACTCAACTTGGAGAGAAGTATCAACTTTAAGCTTTGCAGTATGTAGGAAATAAAGCACAGTATCCCTACCAGTAGATCGATTCTTCTCCTTCCCCATTTCTTCCCTTCCAATTGACTCATACTTCTCTATCCTTGTATCTTCCCTCACATTCACAAAATCCTTGTTAGTAAGGTTCTCCTTTTCCTTCACCATTTCTTCTTTTTCATCCCTCACTCCCTAGGAATGCTCACTTTGATTAATCTCCTCTTCACCAACATTACCTGACCCTATTTTTTTCTTAATGCTTTCTTCCTCCTCATCCTTACCAGTCTCACCCTTACTACTTGAGTAGCCTTCCAAATTGGAACTAAAATCTCCCACATCCATATTCTCCTCCTCCTCTAGATTTTTGTCATCATTATTATTTGAGTTATCAGACTCAGTAATCTCTTCCACATTTTTTTGAGGGGTTTCTTGAGTTTCTTGCTTTAGACTCCTTTTTCCCCTAACCCCTTCCTCACCCTTACTCTTCCTAGAGTAAGTTTCAATAATAGAGCCCTTCTTTTTCTCAGATGGAGGGGAAGACATAATAACCTTATTTTTACAGTAATCCTCAATAAGTAAAATTGACCCTTCATGTAATATTGGACGAGACTCTTTTTTCCTATGAGCTTGCAAACTTTGGAGTAAAGAAAATCTCAGATAAAAAAGAAATGAGAGCCTATTCTGGTGCCTAAAGTGATTAAGGAACACAAAATGAAATTTATGAACATGCTTAGCTCTACCATCTACAATAAAATACTCATGGATGCAAGAGAGCACAACCTGCCAGATAACCTTGATTTGACCTAGTTAATAAAAATCACCATTCTTCTCCAGATTCTTTTCCTCCTCATCTATTTTGGGGAATTTATTAAATGCAACACTTGAAATACTTGTTTCTTTACTAAATTTTATGCCTTCCTTAAGCAGACCCATCACCTCAACTATGAAATCTTCAGTCAAATGCATAATCACCCCATGTAGGGAAACCCTATCTTCAATCCATTTTTTGAAGAATGCCTTTGTAACATGAGGTTTACATCCATGAAGGTGCTCCAGATAAGCGGTGACATTACCCTTTTGCAGAATTTGCCAAACAAAAGCTTTGGCCTTCCATGCCTTACAATTTTTTGGCTCCTATTTTCTTGGTTTTCTGTCCATTTCCAAAGACTTTGATTTACTACAAAAAGCCAAGGTCAAATGAACATGAATAAATAATGATTTAATCAAAGACAATGTATTCATTAAAACAACTAAGGCATGCAATAAAACATATACATGCAAATTCAAGATAAAAATCACATTAATGTACTTCCTTAGGGAAAGAACATTGACATCTGTAACCCCACTTCCATATATCATTAAATTGCTAATCTTAGAAAATATTTCCCTCCATCGCGTGCATTGTATCATAATTAATTAGGGATTTCAAATTGACATTCTTGCTTAAATCACCATGCCATGTCATCCTATACCCCCTTTGGACTACCAGGTTAGCAATCCAGTTAGCCACCACATTTCCTTCTTGGAAAGAATGAGATATAATTACTTTTTCAAAATTATTCATTAAAGATTTAATTTCCATAACACTAGCTTCAATTGACCAAGTAATCAAATTTTTACCATTAAGCATATTAATAATGTTTAAGGAATCTCCTTCCATCCAAAGGTTTCAAAAACCAGTTTACACTCCTAACCTCATTGTATATAGAGTTGCAGTAGCCTTAGCTTTATGACTATTAGAGATACCAATAGGTATAGCAATAACATCTATTATATTACCTGTATGATCTCTCAAAACTCCTCCACAACTCGCTTTGCCCAAGTTTCCCTTAGTAGCACCATCAAAGTTCCCTTTAAGACATCCAATACGGGGAGCCTTCCATCTAGTCATCAATCTTGGGTCTTCTTTTTTCATATTAGAACCTTTGGATAACATTGGATTGTCAATTTAAAAATCTTTATCACATCTTCTCTAAGACTTAAAATTTTCTTTTATTGCCCTAACAATATTTTGGCCAAGCACCCACCTTGGAAATTCTTTATTTCTAAATATTTTTTTATTTCTTTCTTTCTAGATACCCCATCAGAGATGGGGAAGAGTAATCTTCCATAGGAAATCAACATCAGTATCCTTAGATGGACAGCTCCAACTTTTAAAAAAAAGTTCATTATTTTGATGAACCCAAGTAATGATCTAGTAATTAAGAATAGAGTTCCATACTTATTGACTATAAGAATACTTTAAAAACAAATGATCTTTTTCTTCAAAACCTCCTTTACATAGACTACACCTATTGACCATATTAATGCCTCTTTTTTGCAAATTATCTTGAGTGAGAATTTTTTTTTGAACCAAGATCCAATAAAAGATATTTATTTTTGGTATGAGACCCTTTATCCAAGCTTTTGTCCATAAAGGTTGATTACCTTTCTCCTTAGATTTAAAAACAGAGGAAACTTTAAACTAACCACTAGGATCAAAACTCCATATCATCTTATCCTCCTAATGGGGATACAAAGAAAAGGCATTCAACATAATCTCGATATTATGAATACTCTGATCAACATCAATGAGGTTAACCCAACTATTGTTATACCAATAATGTCCCACAAAAGTCCCATAGAATTGTTTGCATCTGTCAACTTGGGTTCTATCCTCAAAGTCCTCAATTAGGGGATGATCCATTAACCAAGTATCTTCCAAAAATCTTACCTTCTACCCATTTCCAATTTTCCATGAACAACCTTTGCTTAAGGTACTCTTAGTTCCTTGCATAGCCCCACAAATAACAGATGGAGAGAGAACATCAGGAGATGATAGAAAATCAGATAAAGAATTAGCATTAAAAAGATACTTATGTTTCCATATAGTACTCCATTCCTTATCATCATGATAAACTCTCCAACCTTGTTTGGCCAAAAGAGCTCTATTTATACTTCATATTGACCTGATTCCTAATCCACCTGCCTTGATAGGCTTACAAATTTGATCCTAGGCTATTAGAGCCATTCTCTTCCTTTCCTTAGTTCCAAACCAGAGAAAATTTCTTTGAATTCTATCAATAGTACCTACAAATTTCACTGGTATTTTGAAAAGGCTCAAAGCATGAGTGGGGATGCTTTGGAGACAAGCTTTAAGGAGGATAATTTTACCAGCTTGACTCAAAAGGTTACCCTTCCATCCTGACAATTTCTTGTTGAATTTCTTTATGAGATCTTCCCAAAAAGAATCAGGAGCTTTTGGTCCCAAAGGGAGACCCAAATAAATACAAGGAAAAGATCCTATTGAGCATCCTAGAATTTTGGCAATTTTATTTTGTCTTGGAATAGGGGTATTAATAAAAAAATAGAGAGCTCTTATTCCAATTTACCAATTGACCTAAAGTAGAAGAGTACAGACTAAGGGCTTGCTTAAGATTTCTAGCTTCCTTGACTTTAGCTTTACCCATAAAAATAGTATCATCAAAAAATTGACCATGAGAACAAGTAATAGGTTGAGAAGAAGGCTGCAAACCTTTAATATGCCCTTCCAAAACCAATTTCCCATCCCCAAGCAATCAACCATAATAATAAAAAGAATAGGAGATAAAGGATCTCCCTATCTCAAACCTCTAGAAGGGCTAAAAAATGTAGTAGAACATCCATTCACCAAAATGACTATAGAAGTAGTAGAAATCAATTGCTAAATAACTCTTACAATCTTATGATTAAACCCAAAGGCCTGTAAAATCTTAACAAGAAAAGCCCATTCAACTCTATCATAGGCTTTCACAATATCAACTTTCATGATAAAACTTTGATTGTTTGAGCATGATAAAGAATGAATATTCTCATGAGCAGCAATAATAGAATTAAGAATTTTCCAACCTAAGATAAAACCATTTTGTTGAACAACAATAAGAGATGGAAGCACTAGAAGCAACTTGGATGTGAGGAATTTTGAAATAATCTTGTAAAATGAATTACAGAGATTAATAGGCCTAAATTGGTCTGGAGAATCAACCCCAATCTTTTTAGGAATAAGACATAGGAAGGTAGAATTGATTTCCTTTAGCATTCTTATTTCCCCAAAAAATTCCTTAACAGCATCACAAACATCTCTTCCAACTAGCTTCCAAACCTTCTGGAAAAAGAACATGGGAAAACCATCTGGTCCTGGAGACTTATCCCCTCCTAAGGAGCAAACAAATTTTAAGATCTACTCTTCCTTAGGAATGGAACCTAACAATTTATTCTATTCCTCAGTGATTAGAGAAGGAATCACCTTTAAAAGTTTAGCCTAGTGAGTAGGATCAATGTTAGGGTCAGCTGTCATTAAAGAAGAAAAGAAGGAGACCATTTCTTTTGAAATATCCTTTTCCTCAATAATCTTCAAATCACCCTTTTTAAGATATGAGATATGATTTTTAGTTCTATGCTTTAGAGTAGATAGATGGAAAAACCTAGTATTCTTATCTCCTTCATTCAACTAGATTGATCTAGATCTTTGCCTCCAATATATTTCTTCTTTAGTAACAATGTCATGATATTCTACCAATTTTTCGTTCTCTTCTCTTACATGGTTAGAAGTATGTCCTTCCTTCTGAATCTTGTTCTGGATATTTTGGAGATCCTCCTTAATACTTGCTTTACTCTCAAAAATATTACCAAAACATATTTTATTCCATATTTTAACCTCCTTTTTAACATTTCTTAATTTTGAAGCCACTCTAAAAAGAGCAGTTCCTTCAACATCTATATTCCACCATTCAGTCAATTTACTTTCAAACTATGGATGTTGCATCCACATTTTTTCAAACCTAAAAGGAAAGTTTTTCTTGAGATTTATCTTATTAGCAGAAAAAATCAAAGGGAAATGATCTGACCTAATTTTCTAAAGAGCCTCTAGTTTACAAACAAAATCTTTAGTCCAATCAGGAGAAATAAGAGCTCTATCCAATCGAGCCTGAATGCAATCATTACCTAGCCTCTTATTACTCTAGGTAAACTCAATTCCATGAAGATCCATATCAATTAAACCCTCCTTGTTAATGAAGTCCATAATATCCAGTCTTCATTCTAGTTGACTCACATTACCTCCCTTTTTCTCATGGTCATAAATAGGAACATTAAAGTCCCCCATGAAGATCCATCGACCAAAGTAATCTTTACTCTTTATATGAGAAAGAGTGTCCCATATCTTTTTCCTAAGATTCTTAGTGTTTGGAGCATACATATTAACAATATACCAATCATTATTATGATCAATGCTAGTAGTTTTAATCACCATGAAATGTTTACTAGCATTCAAAATAGTTCCTGAGTAATAGGATTTCTTCCATGATATCAGAGTTCCTCCTGAAGCTCCTTCTGAACTACTTGCTTTTAAACAATAATCTTTAAAAGATTTAATTTGCTCAACTTTCTCCTTTTCCATCTTTGTTTCTTGTAGTAATAGAAAATCTAGTTTATGCTCCCAAAAAAAATTCCTAACAACATCAAGTTTATGACTACTATTCAAATCCCTAATATTCCAAGTAATAATTTTCATATCTATTTTTTAGCAGTAAAATCCAAAATAGTTGCCTATCTTCCATTAGCAATATTCTACATACTTTCCATTTCTCTAGTTCTTCTAGAATACTTCCTTCCAGGTTTCTCGATAGTACCAACATTTGGTTTCACCTTGTCTTGCTACTCCAATTTACTACTACGAGTCTCCACTCCTTTAGGAACTCTATTACTCTTCTTTTCTATCTTTTTCCTTTGACTCAATTTATGTTTGAAATCCTTACCTTCCTCCTTTATCTCCTCAAGTTCAAAATCATTCCTAAAGGGAACAATTTCTTTGCAAACAAGTGTCTCAAGAGTCTTAGGAGTCACATTTTGATTTTCAATCAACTAGAGATTCTAGGAATCTTTCGGCTCCATCAATTTACTAGAGAGTCAAACAGAATTCCCCCCTCCTCTAATTCATCCATCTCAACTAGATCTTCCCAGTTTGTATCAGTCTTCTAATTAATTACTAGCTGTTTCATCATATCCACCATATTCTCTATATTTTGCTTAGGTGAAGCAGAGTCAAGCATCATCCCAATCCCCTGATTTTCAATGTTCAAGTTTTCTTTAAAAGCTAAATTTGACATTTTACCAGTATCTTGAGATTCCAAGTTCAATTTATCCTTCACATCTTTTGTATGAGTAACTTTAGGTTTCCAAACTTTCTTCTGGAATTTAACTTCTTTCTTCTTATCTTCCTTTTCAATGTTAGGATTGTTCTTTCCTTTATTAGGAAAATTTTCCACCCAATGTCCCTATTTTTTATAGGAAAAATAGGTATTTGGAAGATCTTCATATATAATTTCTTCCATTCTTTTCCCCAGTTTTGAAATTAGTTCCAATTTTTCTGGGAGGTGATTCAAGTTTGCCACTTTCACATGTAACCTGGCACTTTGAAGTTTAGCTTTTCAGGCCATTGCATGATCCATTGCAACTAGTTCCCCAAAGGAGATAGCAATTCCTTTAAAGATATCTTCATGCCAAAATTCTAAAGGAAGGCCAAGAAGTTTGATCTAGATCGGTGTAGTTAAGAAGAAACCATCAGATAGATCCATATTTGGCTCCCATTTTTTAATAGTGAGAGTACTTTTGCCAAACAACCATGGACTTCCATAGAGAACCATATTCATATCTTCTTTACAATTAAAAACAAATGAGAAGAATCCATTCAACATAGGGGCTATATCAACTTGACCATGGATAACCCATTTCCATTTAATCATTTTTTTTCAAAGTTTAAATGTCTGGTCTAGACCCCGTAAATTTTTCCACAAGAGTAAACTCCATAGAAGAAACAAAGAAATCAATGATTCGATCTAGAATAAAAATTTGGAACTTACCTTTCTCCCAACAAGATTTTGATGTGATTAGAGGGAAGGATGATTTTCCACTAGGTTTCCTACCAAATAGGGAAGACCATGTCCTTTGATCAATAAACCCTTTCCCTGACCCTTCTGATTTCCTCTCAATATTTATCTCCACATTCTCCGAAGGATTCTTTTCATTCTTGAATACCTAACCAAGCATGTGATTTGTAGTGAAAGAATCCAAAGAAAGGTCTTAGACCCCACAACTAGTGGTACCAGCATCCATATTTTTTTTCAGTATTAGCCACGTTATCCTCAATTCTTCCTTCTGTGCCATTAGCTTTTGCTAGATTTTCCTCGATTCATCCTTCTATCCCACCAGGATTAATACCTCTTGCCAGATTCTCCCCTACCAATTTCCCACCTTGCAAGGAGCCAACTAATTTAAAAACACTTAGAGCACCAACCATATCTTGGTACACTAGGGTTTCATTGTTGTACAAGGTTACAGGTTTCAATTCTTAATGATAGGTTTTGTTAGTACACCAAAAGATACTATTATTACATGGGGTCTATTATAAGAAATAAAGTTAGGCATATTTCAATCCCCAATGTTATCAATACATGGGTTGTTTCCAATATTGTAAAAGGCACAAAGAATCAAGATTTTATTTTCCAATTTGAATGCAATTCCCTATTAGAGTGAATCTTCTTAAAAGAATGAAAAATTATTTAACAACTATTTGTGTATTCATTCAATAGGTTTTATTCAAAGTGTAAATAATTTTGAAGACTTCAAATTTTCATCCTCCTTGTGCACTATGACATTTTTTGCAAATAAGAGATACAATAAATGTTGAATCTTTTACATACCATTCTAAATTTATTTACTAACTATATTCAATTTAAATTCAAAGATCTTTGGAGATTCACTATTCTCATTCTATTTTGTCTATTTTTAATATTTTATGATCCAATGTTTTCTTCTTCTTATATTGCAATGATGGTTATTTGTGATTGAATAAAAATTATTACATATCATAAGAGCCTTCATAAACTAATCGAGCACTCCTTAAGATGATAGTTGCAATGATCTGTCACTATTGGCACATAGGGTTTTCCATTCACTTGCTACATGTTGCAAGTTCTAGGATTAGAGTTTTGGATGCATATCTGAGTAGCTTTTTTGTAGATTTTTTTTGATCCACAGAAGTTTTTAGCTCATGTTTACCCTCTAATTCAACACATACATTGTGATAATTTGACCTTTACTTGAGAGAGATAACTTTCTAAGTTTTATTTCTACCGGCTTCTAGATTCTAGATCCGGTCTCTGTTCTATTATGCTATTCCCCATCTATTATTTTTAGGCATTTAAAGTGTCATCTTCTTCAAATCTTCAAAGTAACTTGCATTCTTATTTGTCCAATTATGTTTCAAATTTGAATCCTTAAATGATTAGGTTTGTACTTATGTTTCTTGTATTTAAATCAATTAACTATAGCCAAGTTAATCAATCTAACAATCATTTTAGTTTAATCAATTTATCTTACATAATGAATCTAAGGTGAATTTTCAAGGGTCAATATCAATTTCTACATGGATCACGTGATGTTGGTTCTTAGCAATTTCACTTGGGAATAGAGGGTTAATGATCTCTTTAAACAAATACAGAGGGTGTGGCTATTTTTTTTAGAGTTATGAAATGGTTTTTCCATGAAGTTAAGGAGATGAAGCTCAAACAATGTTCCCCAAAAAGTAAACTAGATTTACTAGAAGCCTCGGTCATGGGACAAGAATTGGTGGAAGCTATAGGTTTGGGTGCTCTTGATATCGGTGGGAAGGATAATGCAAAGTTGGCAAGTATTAATCCCAAGGAGGTAGAGGAACATCTCTCCATTTTGGAGAGTAAGAATAAGAATCTAGAAGAGGATCTCAAGCATATTGGTGAGTAGATTTTCAAGATTGTTAAGGCCCCTATTGAGCACCTAAGGACTTTGGTTACCAACATGAAGAGCACTAGTAATTGTATATGAGAAATATGTTAGCAAGTAATACTAATCTATTCAAAAACAAAAGCATTAACTAGCATATAAACCATAACATAAATGAGAGACTAAAGAGGAAACCCCAATTGGAAATGTGAGCCAAATGAATGGATTCTCCCGATGGGATTTAGCTCCTTGCTTGGTAGATGGGTCTAAAGATTGGGATGTATGCTCAAGGTTCCCAAAAACTAGCTTCAATGGAGATGAAAAATGGCAAATTGGTAGCTTTGTGAGCTCTCAATTTGGCATCATAAGGGTATGGTTGATGGCTTTTTGGCTCTCAAAAGGGCATTATAACTTTAGCTCCAAGGTTGTGATTGAAAAGGCTTGGGAGGGGATCCAATTTATAGGCTAAGGGCTTGAGGGATGGAGGGCTAAGATGGAAGGAAAGATGAAATCTCAAGGAGGGCTAGGATGCACTCAAAAGAGAGCACATGGATTGTGCTTGTTTAGCATCAATCAGGGAGTGACACATGTCACAAGGTGAGTGGATGGAGGAAAGGGGAAGGATTAGTCAACAAAGGAGGCTCAAAGGATAATATCTTCATAAAGACCCTTCATTATGGCTTGTAAGAGCTTGTAAGAGTCTTTATGGCTTTTGTAAGAGCATTCATTGTTGGGTGGTTGGGATATTTTGGAGGGAGTTGAGATTGTTGACTTTCTTTGGCTTTAAGAAAGTCTTAAGCTTGCTTAGGGAATGTGACAACATTAGGGGGTGGATTAGGCTTGGGTTTAGGATTAGATTAGGCTTGTTAGAGATTTGCAAGTGGATGGCATTCATGAGGGTGGGTGAGTTAGTGACTAAGCTTAGTTAGTATGGGTGGATGGGGTGGATTAGGCTAAAAAGAGGGTTTAGGAATAAGTTAGGGGCTTTTAGATTTGAGGGTTTTATTTATCAAATAGATTTATTTAATAAATGGGGATTTTGGATTTAGATAGAAGAATAGGATTTAATTGATAAATAATAGGTTATTTGATTTATCAATTAGGACTATAGATGATTAATTAAATTAATCAGCTAGGGGATGGCAAATGATTAATTAAATAGGAATTTAATTAATGATGCCTTTAGAGATAACTAAATAGGATTACCAAAGCGGTGTAATCAAATTTAGGTGTTTACATTTTGCCCCTCTTTGACATAGTGTTGAGACAACACTATTTCAAAGAAGTTTGAATGAAGAAGACACGAGGAAGATGTTTTAGCAACGAGGTTGCCCCAGTCTCGGATAAGAAGAGGAGAGACTAGACTTAGATGATGCCCCCTCAAGGAGGTGGCAAAGAGAGAAATGAGGCTCGACGACTTCTTGAAAAGTACAAGAATTCGAGATGAGCAAGTAGACTCAGATTGGCTAAGAGAAGGGGCTGAATTAGCTCAAACTCTCACTACGGGAGAATGATAAAGGGCTATTAGAGGCACAAGAGGAAACAAGCTTAAGACTTTTGGGATTGGGGGGAGGATGAAGGAGCAGAGCGCTATAAAAGGAATTCAGGATGGAGAGATGGATGAGGGGATTAAAAAGCTAATGCAACAGGATTTCAAAGAGTCAGATTGGCGGAAGATGGGTTTTCAAAGATCCCTAGGACTAGGATTGTGGATCTCGAAAGATGAGGCTTGGTGGATTGATTTGATTGGTGGATCCCTAGGACTAGGATTGTGGATCCCTAAAGCTAAGCGTGAGGAGCAATTCAAAGAGGTACTGATGCACAAGCTGGGATAGGAGAGACGGATGCTGGATATGGATGGGGGATAATGGAGATGAAGGAAAACCATTGAAGCTTTTTGAGCATGGGGATACTTCAAATAGAAGTACCACCATGTAGTTGAGCACTAGATTTGCTATAGGATTGTTGGTTAATTGCCAAGGTTACCAAGAACATCAAGGCCTGTTCACCAACTGTCCAGAGGACTAACAAACTGACTCGAAACAAACATGCAAGGGTTGCCCCAGCATCACACATGAATCCCAGAGGAAGCAGCGCGGAATCGACACTGGGTAACCCACAAGTAGAAAAGAAAAACAAACGAAAGACTTGATCAAGACCTTATGCTCTAATTGCCCCATTCACAGCATACCATGATATGGAAGATCGTGGCAACCTTGAGGAGGGAACAAGGAGATTGCTTGGAAAAGATACTTCAAGACCCAAAAGGGAAGATTCCAAATTAAAAGAAAGTGAAAATCCAAAAGAGAGCCGTTTGCCAATGAGATGGGTAGGACGAGGTACTAACGGACCAAGATCAGACACGAGGAAAGCTATATCCTACAAGGACCTATCGGAGAGCACCTAAGCTGGTGGATTTGGATGAGTGATGCGTCTGGCAAGCTGAACTAAGAAGGATAACACTTTGGTGACAGGAGATCTAGCTAAAGGATGCATTGGAATAGCTAACCAAGGGTTGTGCGATGTGTGCAAGATGCTGATCAAGGATGAACTGACACGAACGTTGGATAGATACAATGGTACTAAGCTAAAGAGGATGTACAAGTTGATAGACCAAGATATTTACAAGCTGAAGCTAACCAAGATATTTACAAGCAGGCAAAAGCTCAGGATGATAAGATAGCAGGATGGTTCGATGCTGTGCAAGATGTGAAAGCTAAGGATGGGGTGATAGCAGAAGATATGGATTTGGGGAGGATGCATCCCAATTATGATGAGAGATTTTGTGGCCAAGGATAGGTAGAGGAGCAGGATGAGATGGCTGGATAGGATGGTAAATAGCTAAAATTATGATGGATATAAAGAGATGACATTGGATTTGCATGAGGATAGCCTAGAGCTAGATACCAATGACAAGAGAGGATGGTAAAGACAAGATCTCCAAGGAATACAATTCCCCTAGTTAGAAGATGACATGTGGAAGGAGGTCTTATAATGGGTGTGATAGGATTGAAGCTAGGATGGAAAAAGCTAAAGGGGCTAGGGAGATGGATGATAGCTATGATGGTTGGCTGAAGCAGTAGGAGATAAGTGGATGGTGTGAGATGGAAGTTGGAGGGTGGAGGATAGGTGGATAGATTAGAAGATGGAGTTGGATGTCAAGAGATGACCAAAAGCATGAGGGTGATAGGCTAAGCTGGGGATGGCGGGATTACGCATGACGCTTGTTTGCCAAGTTTTCATCATGGTACTTTTCCAAGGCCCTTGAATTGCCAAGTTTTCACTAGTGGACGCTTTATTTTTCTTTTTTTTTTTGACTTTTTGACTTTGGACTTAGCTGGAATGATTTTGGCTTTCTTCAGCTATTTTCGACTTTTTCCTTAGGATTTTTCACTAGCTATTGGAATGTTCAATTTTGTTGCTAGCTGTTGGTACACCGGATGTGTGATTTATGCAATAGATTGGATTAAATGGGATTGATGGTAGGAGATGGAGGGGTGAAAAGGTTGGAAAGGAGCATGAGATGGAGATGCTTGCAGGATCAACATTGGCACATGTTGGGATAGGTGTGAAAATAGCATATGGGGGATAGATGGTAGATGTGGGCTTGATGGTGGATTTGCGGAAGTGTGCTTGGGGATATAGGCACCCAAGATGGACTTAGGAGATGGGGGACACGAGTCACTGGATGGGGGATTAGCAATGGGGGATGCCATTATGCATTGGGTTTCAACTTTTTTCTTTGGGATCCACATGGTTTTGGATTTTCTTTTCATAGGCTTTTGTATTGTTTTGCATTCTTTGATTGGATTTTTCCTTTTTGGAGTATGTCTTTTAGAATAGACATATGATTGCCTAGGATGTGGATTTTTAGCTTTATGCATTTTGAAGTTGGCATTTACATTGCTGTGGTAAGCTTTGGGAAGATGGTTAGGAGAAGCTTTATGAGATGAAGAGGATATGGGAGAGCGTGTAGAGGGATGATGATGGATGATGTGCCTCGATATGTGCCTTTGCTGATCTTGCATAGGAATGGAGAAAATAGGATTTGAATGATGGGTGATAGGAGGATGGAGGATGGTAGATTTTGGGACATAGGGGCCCAAAATGGATTTAGCAATGAAGGAGGGATATGGTAGGTTGTTTTAGGTTGCAAAGATGGTGGAGGGGGGATGACATAAGATTTCTTGAAGGAGTGATGGGAGGTTGGCATGGTGGGCTTAGAGAGAGGCTTGGTTTGGGGGTGTGGTGTACCAACACCTTTAGGGGTTGAGCCTTTGGATACATATCCAAGACCATGAAATACTGGATTCTTTTGTGCAATAATAGGCTTTCTAATTCCTTGCTCTTGTGGTTCTAAACCTTGACCTTGATAATGCCATCAATTGAGCATTTGAACTAGCTAAGGATACTTTTTGCTTGCAGAAAATGGTGGAAGTGTTTTATCAGATGTACTGCAATAGGGAGATATTGTTCTTAATTCTTCTGCTGAGAGGAGGCCACTATGGATGAATGTAAGTGAACCAAGAGGGTAGATTATAGATGGTGGAATAGCTTGAATAGGTGGTAAGATGGAAGCATGGAGTGGAGGAGATGGTAGGATAGGATCTTGATTTAGCTGATGGGATGAAAAGATATCTTTCAGTAGAGGAGGTATGGCTTGAGTTTTTGGAGATGGAGAGGATGGTGACTGCACTATGGATGGAAGACATGGTGCGAGGATATCTTCATTTATGCTTTGGGGGATGTCAACATGCTTTTGGGCAAGATCTTGATAGGATTGGATTGAAGTGGATGGTGCGATAGGAGGTGAAGGGATGGACTCTTCAAAGGCAACGGATGGATAGATGGGAGATTCAATAGTGGAGATGGGTGAGTAGAAGATGGATGCATAAGGGTCATCACAGGAGATTTGGGAAATGCTTGGAGGGGATGTGGATAGGATTTGGAGGGATTTGACAGGTGGGGGGATCTTGATGCTTGTGGGAAGTGGAAGGATTTTAAGCAATTTGATGGATGGTATGGGGATGATAGCTATGAGAGATGGAGACAACATTATGGATGGGGAAGCTTCATTACTGACGACTTCACATAGTTGGATTGGATGACATGGCTTATCGACTACTGGAGGCTATTTTTCTTGTATTTTTTCTAGGAGATTCCTTGGAGACTTGTGTGTCGAAGGTGGAGGTGAATTGACAGGAATAGCTAGTGTGATGGGGGTGGAAGAGTGGAAGCTTGGTTGATTGGGTGATGGAGAAGAAGCTAAGATATCAGATGGCATGACTAGATAGTTTGGAATAACTCTTGGATTTTGGGAGATGGTTGGTGGAATGTTTCTAAGGCTCTCAAGATACCCTTCATAGTCAACCAGATTTTCATCATCATTGGAATAGGAGGTGGCAGGAGCAAGGACGATACGACCAAACAAATCATGATAGGATTGGTACTTCATGCTTTGATGATGAGTTTGATGGGGATGGGGTCTTGCATATGGATGAACACAGAAGCTCATGGTCAGATTTGGATTAAGCTCAAATTTTTGGATTAGCTGATGAAGGATTTCCTAGGGAGAGTCAAAGCTGTATGACATACCTAAGGAGGATTGGCTAGAGATTTTTGGCTTTCTTATGGATGGAAGACTTCAAGGGCATGCTATCCAAAAGTGAGAGTTTTTCTTTCCTGTGCACTGGATTTGCTGGTGGCTGTGTCAACTTGAGGATAGACTAATGATCCTATGGGCATGACACGAGATTGACCACTTGTGGATCCCAACCTTTAGCTCAAGGTGATGAGGGATAACAAGTCACAAAGCTAGATTACCCTAGACAAAGCTCTGTCAAAGGGATAACCTTGGTGAGGTTGGTGGATTGGTCAGATTGATTGGATAGAAAATTCTACAAGAATGACAACAACTTTTTAAAGGCTTGGGTGTGATTCTAGATTGGGTTGATAGCTGGTTAGGGGGAATGATTTGGATGGACTTTGGATTTGGGATTGTTCTAAGGCAGAGAACTAGATAGATTCGGTTGCAGCGGGGGAGCTTGGATGATTTTCTGATGAGGCAGTGACTACGCTAAGTATGCCTTGAGCTAGGAGATTTCTGCTTTTCTGGGATTTTGACCAAAGTTGGCAAACATTCATTCAAAAGCTATGAACAAACAAGCAGACAAAAGTTTGGAGCAAGTACGTCAAACACACCAACAACTTAGGAAGCTTTCTACAAGGATGAAATTTGGTTTAGCTAAGGAGTCCTTGATATATGCAAGGTACGTGAGGCCCATATCCGTAGATGAAACCAAAAAGATGTCACACAACCGAGAGGAGCAGTAACCCACTTCTCCTCTTTCACTTCTCAAGGGTATAAAGTTCCTTGAGGCTTAGCCCGAGTGACAAAATCTTGATTCCAAGAGAGGTCTCTTTCGATTCACCTCTCGATTTTTATACTCCACCGGAACACTGGAGTTGAGGTCATCCCAAGGGGTGATGAAATCCCCAAGCAGGCCTCCTAAAAAGAGAAACAAGGTTTTGGATCCTAATCTTATGCACCCAAGATGGCCTCGAAAGACGACAAGGGGAGTGAAGACTTGGATGACCTTGGGCTAAAAAGTAGAGTTCTTTTCCAATTGATGATTTAGATTTTGTAAGCTATGATTAAAGACACTCGTGATTATGGCATGCAATGTTCATTCCAACTTGACAGCGTCGTCAACATTATGGAAATCGAGAATTCGTCAATGTAAGAAATGCAAGCGTCATTGAGATGCATCAAAACCATGCAATGTTCATTGATTGTTAGGCATTCAAGATTGTGTTAGAGTGTTTTAAGCCCAAATTGGAAGTGTGAGATATTGCAATGGTTAATTGATCCTTGGCATTCAAGATTGGATTTGTTGTTTTAAGCATGCATTCCAAGAAAGATTGATTTTAAACCCTTGCATTCAAGAGTGTTTTTTTTAGCAACATTCATTCAATAGAAAATGTGTTTAACCATTCAAGTTCATTCCATGAAAAACCTAAAAAAAACATGATTAAGTTTGTTGCTCCAACCTACAATAAGAGCAAAAAAGAAAATTGATTAGTCACCCA
This sequence comes from Cupressus sempervirens, assembly GCA_028749045.1. NCBI lineage: Eukaryota > Viridiplantae > Streptophyta > Pinopsida > Cupressales > Cupressaceae > Cupressus > Cupressus sempervirens. Next base: position 111,400,673 of record CM053783.1, read on the forward strand.
AAATCTTCCAAAAGGAAAGCTTAACTATGGGAAAAAAATTTTAAACTTTTTTTTGCTATTTTTTCTATGCGTAAAAATGCTTAAAATGGTCTAAATCCTACGGAACCACTAAAAGTCAAATTTTGATTTATACTCTTTAAAAAAAAAAAAAAACTACAAAGTGCAGAAATAAAGATTTTAAAATAGAAATGCAACATAAACAGGCGGAGACGACAGTCTATCAAGTGGAGACACTAGACTATGGAGACGCTGAAATTTGGAGACGCTAGTATTCGGAGACGACAGAGCGAAGACGACAGGTTCGATTTGCGACGCAAAAAATTGGTGACAAGCGGAGATGCCGATTTGCGTAGACGCGGATTTGGGTTGGCGATGGCAGAGATGACAGAACAAGTTGCGGAGACGACAAAGTAGCTGGCAGAGATGCGGATCTGAGGAGACGATAGTTGAGGATGCACAGACAACAGTCTAGTGGTAGCGCCAACAACAGAAAACCAGGGGGAGACGCCAAACTACAGAGATGCTGATTTGGTTGCGCAGATGACAAAGTAACCGGCGAAGACGACAGTTTGCAGGCGCAGATGCCAAACTGCGGAGATGACACTGCGCAGAATTTGGTTTAAAACACGCGGATTTTCTTCAGAAAAATTTTGGAATTTGATTTTTGAAGCTTCATTTTTTCTCCCTAATGCTTCCTTTAACCTGCAAGAACAAGATTAAACCCTACAACTCACTCAAATGACAAGAAACATTAGATTATTAGCAAAAAATAATATATAGATAAAAATAGAGGATTAAATGACCCATAGTGGGGTCCCACCGGGCGTGCCAAAATGTATATGAGAAATATGTTAGCAAGTAATACTAATCTATTAAAAAACAAAAGCATTAACTAGCATATAAACCATAACATAAATGAGAGACTAAAGAGGAAACCCCAATTGGAAATGTGAGCCAAATGAATGGACTCTTCCAATGGGATTTACCTCCTTGCTTGGTAGATGGGTCTAAAGATTGGGATGTATGCTCAAGGTTCCCAAAAAATAGCTTCAATGGAGATGAAAAATGGCAAATTGGTAGCTTTGTGAGCTCTCAATTTGGCATCATAAGGGTATGGTTGATGGCTTTTTGGCTCTCAAAAGGGCATTATAACTTTAGCTCCAAGGTTGTGATTGAAAAGGCTTGGGAGGGGATCCAATTTATAAGCTAAGGGCTTGAGGGATGGAGGGCTAAGATGGAAGGAAAGATGAAAGCTTAAGGAGGGCTAGGATGCACTCAAAAGGGAGCACATGAATTGTTCTTGTTTAGCACCAATCAAGGAGTGACACATGTCACAAGGTGAGTGGATGGAGGAAAGAGGAAGGATGAGTCAACAAAGGAGGCTCAAAGGATAATATCTTCATAAAGACCCTTCATTATGGCTTGTAAGAGCTTGTAAGAGTCTTTATGGCTTTTGTAAGAGCATTCATTGTTGGGTGGTTGGGATATTTTGGAGGGAGTTGAGATTGTTGACTTTCTTTGGCTTTAAGAAAGTCTTAAGCTTGCTTAGGGAATGTGACAACATTAGGGGGTGGATTAGGCTTGGGTTTAGGATTAGATTAGGCTTGTTAGAGATTTGCAAGTGGATGGCATTCATGAGGGTGGGTGAGTTAGTGACTAAGCTTAGTTAGTATGGGTGGATGGGGTGGATTAGGCTAAAAAGAGGGTTTAGGAATAAGTTAGGGGCTTTTAGATTTGAGGGTTTTATTTATCAAATAGATTTATTTAATAAATGGGGATTTTGGATTTAGATAGAAGAATAGGATTTAATTGATAAATAATAGGTTATTTGATTTATCAATTAGGACTATAGATGATTAATTAAATTAATCAGCTAGGGGATGACAAATGATTAATTAAATAGGAATTTAATTAATGATGCCTTTAGAGATAACTAAATAGGATTACCAAAGCGGTGTAATCAAATTTAGGTGTTTACAGTAATGACAAATCCATTATGTAGATTCTTAAAGATAAAGATAACTCAGGTGATTCCATGGCTAGCCTTAGCAAGAGAACTTGGTTCAAAACTTGCAAGAAGGAACATAGAACTAAAAAGAAATTGTTGGAATGAAGAGGGCTCCTCATAATACATAACAACTCAAGCTCAATAATGTTGAGTTTCCTAATATTTTAGACTAGTCTTTGTTGTGGATTGTGTGCCTCTTTTTTTTTGGTGTGATTTCTCTTAGCTAATCTTTCGGTGTAGGTTTATCTCATTATGGCATTTGTCTATTCTACAACTAGCTTTTATGTCTATTTTTTTGGTTTGTGTTGGACTTCACTGATACATCTATTGTAATATTTTTGTAAATGGTTTTAAGACCCCTTCAAAACCATCTTTCCTATAATAAAAAACAAATCTAAGGTGAAATACATTGCATGGAAGAGACTTTCTTGTATACTTCTTTAGTATATTTTGAGTTTTACATTAGCATCACTTCATCTTATTGGATCTTGCTAATATAAATTGAATTAAATTGAGATTTATGTGTGGAATACCTTCTTTCTCTTGTATTAAGTGTTAGGGTGAAGATCATACTTATGTACACATTTTATTCAGTGCTTCCATTTTCCCCTTAAACAATAAGTAATAATGCAAATATTGACAAATATTCAAAATTTAGTCTTCTTTAAAAAATATAAATTATTGTATTTGAAACCAAAATGAGAAGCATAAAATATTTATAGTATGGATGGTTATGAAATGCACTTAGTTGGAATAGGTGTAGATTCTCTCCTAGTAATTAGACTAGTTGTGATAAATTTATGCTTTCAAATATTGAGTCACTTCTTTGTTAAATAATTATAACAATTATTTGACATATAATTTTATTAAAATAATTTGAACTATATTATTTGATGTGGTGATTTAAAAGGGTTAACAGGGAAAATCTGTCTATTCCATGATATATGATGCCTATATTCTCACAATTTTTTTTTCTATAATAATAAAATAAAAGTCATAATAATATTCATTATCATATATTATAATGTGAGCCTCTTTGATATTATATGAGGAACAAATATTATTTCCACTAGAAATTAAATTCCTCCGATTTATAAATTATATATCATGTATGTTTGATGTGGTTGAAACCTTGGTTTATGACAAGGTGATAGATCAATTCTAAGATATTTCAGTAATCCATCATATAAATAGAATTGTGCTTTTATATGTGGTTGTGTTTAATGTTTTTGCTTCAATATTTCATATCACACTTTGTAATCCATCACTTGTGCAAAAATAAATGAATGAATCATGTAGATCATGGTAATGGAACACAAGGTGTGATCCAAAATATTTCTTTTTGAAAGATCTTTAACATAATTTGACCTCAAAATACATATTCAAGGTGATAGGTTCACCTTGTGACATGCTTTCATGATCACCTCAAAATTTCTCTATTTGTTGGAATTGGTAGGAAGCAAGGTTAACAACTATTTTTCAAAAAGTTCCTAGGTTATAATAGTGTGTGAAAATTTTGATTTATGCAAGTTTTCTAATTTACAATAACAATATATTCTTGAAGGTTCTTCATGTACAAATAATTCAATTCAAATTTAATGTCCTAAATGAAAATTAATCTAGCATCTCTTTAATAATCCTTTAAAATTTAATTGTAGATACATAACATTTAAGAAAAGTACCACCATGACATGAGATAAAATTTAATTATTCCCATGAACAAATTTTTAAATATTTAATTCACATTTCCTTTTATTGCACTATAACTTAATGCATTACAAATGAATAATTGATTTTAATTTGACCAATGTTGATTTACTCTAATTTTGACCAAAATTAATAGAACTTCAATATTTTATAAATTGTCCATACTAGATGAATGCACAAGTTATGCATCATCTCACAAATTCTTTCATCACAAAGACAAGTGATAGGAAAATTTATCCACCCCAACAAAATTCAATATTTTCCATTTATTTTATAAGACCACTCTAACTATGTATATATATATAGAGAGAGAAACAAAATCAGACCTTCAGTGATATTTCTTAAACAATCTAATGTGCATTCATCACACAACTAATATTGAAACAAAATTAATCAATCACGAATGAAGAAAGAAATCTAGATTTTAGTCAATCTTTTACCAAGCATATTCTCCCATAGCGAGTCTTATTACATTATCCTAGACTGAGTCGTTCGGTGATGTTTCTAAATTGAGTCTTTAAGATTCTCGGCAAAAATGAGTGAAGTTACAGCATAGGATACCAAAGCAACCATTTCTTTCTATTTGATTGGCGTTAATAATCCACTCGCTCCTCCCAATTATTATTATTTATATCTCCCTCCCCTCTTCAACCTTGTGAAATAACTAGCATTTCTTCATCTTCATCTTCATCTTCATCAATGGCGAATTGGTTGTGGTCGTGCAAAAGCCCATCCAAAACGGCGAAACTCATCCGAATGAACGGCGGCGTGGAGAGAATAATGATAAAGATGGGAATGAGAGTGGCGGTTGCGGAGTTGATGCTGGAGAATCCAAACCAATTTGTGTGCAATTTGGGGAGTCTGGAAGCAGGCCGTCGCATATCAGCGCTTCCAGCGGAGGAAGAAATAGAGGCGGGAAAGACGTACGTTCTTCTGCCCATGGGAAAACTGAGGTGTGTGGTGAATGAGTCGGAGATGAGGAGAGTTCATGAAGCTGTGAAGAACAAATCCAAGGCAATTGTCTCCTCCAAAGTTCTGCCGGTGAGTGAGGAGGGAGTTGAGGTGAACAACGCACCGTTGCCAAAACTGCTGGTGGATGGGGAAGTAATGGAGGGGATGAGAATCCGTTGGAAACCCTCATTACGCACAATCCATGAGTCTCGCAGCTTTGTATCTTAATTTTATGACACCTTCCTCCATTGTATTTTTGTAATATTACTCTTTGGTCAATAGCAATGTTTGGTCATAGATTAGAAACGTAATTTGAAGGAATTTTGGTTTTTCTTTTATCATAACTTGGTTACAAAGAAAGAAATAAGTTAATTAATTAGCTAGATATAATTATAAGCTTTACTTATGAGAGAATTAAGACAAGTAAATGATGTTCATGCAATCACGTTATATAAATATAAAGAAAGTTTTATATGTCACAAGTTTAAGTACTATAAAGTCAATATAAAGATAACTTTGATCTCTAAGAGAATCATGAGGTGGTGCAAAGTCATATGTTTAAACAATATTAAATTAAGGTAATTGAAATAGCATTCAATTTAAGTATATTTTTAACAATGAAGTAGTTATTTTTCATTTAATGTATCATCATAACTATATAATCATAATGTTCGTATTTGTTATGAAATATTAAAAATATTATTTAAATTAGAGTAACATTTTTTTTTTGGTCACATAGGAGGCATTTGAGTGACACATCTCAATGTTCAACAACTTGTATATTAGGTAGTGTGGAATAGGGTGGGACTAATTCTATTATGGATGAGATTGTCCACCTACAAGTCATTCGACCTCTTTTCACTAGCTATCTATCTATCTATTTAATTTAGATCAAATATTGGAACCATGTTTCTCTTAAAAAAATAGAAATTACTTTTAAAAATATTGAAATCACAACTACACATACAAGTTGTTGGACATAACCTATTGCAAAGAGGTTATAACAAGTTTTAATTTTGAATCCTATTTTATATGTAGGCTAGAGGATTCTATATAAGTTTGTATGGAAAAACTTAATTGGAACATTTAAATGAATGTATGTGAAAAGGATACTGTGAATTTGAAAGAAAATTAATTTGTTTGATAATTTATAGTATATATTTGGTACATTGTACTAAGATTTTATAGCAATATGCTCATGATTGGATATTTTTGTCACATATATAAAAATATAATATTTTTCAGTTATCACTAAAATAATTTAAACTAATTAAAAATTAGTGAAGCTACATAAAATGTTTGATCCACAAATAAAGATAATTTAGTAAGGAGAGACAAATAGAAAAAGAGATACAATGAATGGGTAAAAGAAGTTTTTTTGATTTTAAATACCCAATATGTATTAAATCTAGTGTACTAAAGTACTCATTAAGCCGATAGGCTTATATGTGGGAGCTTTGCTCCCAGATTTACAATGTTCCGCCGAAAAATTGTCAGCCTTTATCGGATTTCTTTCCTTTAGCAATTTCTATTTTCAACTCCTAAAAACTATCACTTTTATTTCTAATTTATTCTCTAATTTCTATTTTCTATTCAACTCTTCATTTAATATATTTTGTTTAACACTTTTTATAAAAAAAAACTTTTCAATCAAAGTAGAATAGTTAAATTTTGTGTGTGAAGGTTTTTCTATGGTGTGAGGAGGGTTTCACCTATTTTCAACTATTTGGATTTATAGGTGCAATAATGTTCAAAAATCCTTATAGCCTCATTTATTAGTTTAATAGTGTTGATTTTTCTTGGTTTTTTAATAGATTTTTGAGTTTTATACTGTGATAAATTCTATGAATCAATTATTCATTTTCTTTACACCATATTTTTAAAAATATGTAGTACAAAAAAATTAGTCAATCATTGAATCATTGGTGCTAGAAAGAAGGTAAAAGAATGTCCGAGGACTGTATATTATTTTTGTGATAGATTATTCATTTTCAATTAGGCAAGAATCTTTTTTATGTTAATTGTTTAAATCAAGAGAGCTATATTTCCACACTCTATTCTATTTGGATACCATTATTTGATTCAAGTCTATTGAGAATCTACTTTTATTGATTATTTGTGATTATGTATATAACAACAATTAAAATTTTGGTGTGTTACTTATATATGCAAGCAATAAGATTTAACAATAAGAGCTTTACTAAAATACATATTACATAGATTTGATATTGAAGACCTTGAATAGGAAAAATCATTTAAACATTTTCACAAGAGAGAAGTTCAAAAATAAAATGATAAATATAGAAAATAAGAAAAATATACATTTTTTTAAATAAAGAATGACTTGGATTAAAATAGAAAAAAATATAGAAATTATTTATGCATCTAAATTTTACTTTACTATTTCTTGAAATTAAAATTTAATTTAATTTTTGAATATACATTGATTTGCATGAGGTTTATATTGACATTTTAGAAATAATTTAATTTAGATTAACTTTCTAATATGAAGTGATTTAAAGTTAAAAAGATGAATAAAATAGAAAGATTGCTATATTGTTCATATATCTAGATATTAATTTCTATTCTATTTTAAAATTATAATTAAAATATATTTATAAATATAATATATTTTATTTCTATTTGATAACTATTATAATTAAATTGATAATTTAACATTACATAATAAATATTTTCCAAATTTAAAAAGCTTGATTTTAATTTAATGAGGATTACATTTTATAAATTAAAAAAGTTTGATTTTAATTTAATGAGGATTCACCTTAGTTCAATTAGAAATAGATAAAATGAACAACTATGAAAATTTATAATTAAATAAATAAAAATTTATACAAATTATATTTTGAAATATTTTTAATTATACTTTAGTAAAAATAAATATATAGAAATGTTTAGTTGCATAAAAAAAAATATAGGCTTGCATATGTCTACATATTATTAATAAAAAAATTTAGTTAAAAATATTAGATTAAAAAGTGTAGATTCATTTTTAAAAATGTGCAAGTTTTTCATTTGATTTTTATATGAATATTAAAAAATTGTCCTTTCTAATTCACTTTTTTTTTGGTTTCTTAAATCTTTATTAAACTAAAATCTTAACTTAGATTATTTCTATTAATATTTTAAAAAAAATCTTAAGCTACATTACTTCTATATGGTGGTTAGATATTTTAAATATCTTGTATAATAGATTCTTTCTATTTTCTTGAAGTTTCTTAAATTAATACAAATAATATTTAAAGATTTTTTTAAAATAAAAGCTTTTCTAAGTTTGTTGAGTTAAAATCTATTTGCAAACTATGAAATTAAATTTATAAAATAAATTTCCAAAATTTGTACAAAGATTATGTTTCTTGCAACATGGTTTCCCTCATGGACTTAATTGACTTTGTAGTTTGCATTTTCATAACTGATTTCAATATAACTTTTTGAAATTTGTGTATGGATGTTAGGAAAATAATCATAAATAGATGATGTTAATTGAAATGAGGTTTACATAGTATTTTTATTGTCATGAAAAAAATTTATATGCAGAGATTTATATTACATTTAACAAAGCTAGATTGTTACTATGCAAAACAAATATAGTCAAGGTAAATTATGAAATGGTTAGATATAAAAAAATAAAAAATTGTACTTTGATTTAATGATACAAGGTATTTATAACATTTATTTCATTGTATTTAGATGGAATTATTGATAAATAAAAATTAATTACTTATATATTTTTTATTTAGTACATTTTAAATTTTATCTAATTAGTTGTAAAAATGAAATATTTTCTATCGGTGCATTGTTGCATGCACAAAAGCATGTGACTGCTAGTTAATATTATTTCTAGTTGCCAAACAAATTGAAGAAAGAGAATAATATATTTTAATCAATAATAATAATAATAATAATCTAGAAGAGGCTCTCAAGCACATAGGGGAGAAAAGCTTCAAGATCCTCAAGGCCTCTACTGTGCACTTGGGGATCTTGGTTACAAAGATGAAGAGTGTTGGAAACAACAAGGCCATTATTCAACTACCTTATTTAGCCACTTGAAGATAAAGATAGCTCAGGTGATTCCATGCTTGGCCCTAGCAAGAAAACATGAAAAAACACTCACAAGAAGGACTTGACAGCCAACAAAGATATTGTGGATATAAAGAGGGGTGTTGATAACATGGGGAAAATAAAGACTGAAATTGTATTGCTTAAGATTCTATACTAGTTTCTATTGTGGGTCATTGTGTCTTTCTTTTGTTATTTCCTTGTGTTTTCTCATTGCTAGCTTATGTTTACCTTGTTGCTAGATTTTTTATAATGTTTTTTGGTCTGTGTTGGACTTTAATCATTTATCTAGATTGTAATTCTACTACAAAGGGTTTCAAGGCCCCTTCAAAACCTACTTTCCCATACAATCAATTTTTTTTGCTCAATATAAAACCATGTATCACCAAAACATAAAGTAAATGAAAAAACAAATAATAAATTACAATTATTTTCAATTTTAAAAATAAATGACATGTAATTTTAACGGAGCTCATGAACTTGTATAAAAACACATAGGCCCATCTTTCATAAGAGGAAAAAACATAGTGTATATTTTCCAATGACATGTTTCATTTGACAAAAACTTTGTAACCGTAGTAGTACTATCATCCAAAAACATTCACATCCAGACATCTAACATTAACATAAAGTTGAATTCAACTCTATAACTTTGACCATAACCAAGATGAATTCTGCAATTTAAGAAAATAATACAAATTGGAAACATGGTTCATGCTGGCAAGATCACCTAGGATGGCTAGCATTTGGTTCTATCATAACTCTCTTACATCAATAATTATTAATTAATTTTATAGACCAGATATCATTTATTTAATCAAATTAATATAATGATTTCTAAATTAAATAAAATTTTCAATATTTTTAAAACTATTGAATAGGAAACATTTTTTTATAAATCATTTTGACCATAAGAAGAGACATGGTTTCTTTTAGTAGGGGATAAATGTAGTGACAATGTGATGTAAAGTAGAACACAAGAATGTTTTGAAAATATAGGTAAAATTATAATTTATATTTGATGACCTAGGTCATGACTCCTTGTGATACCTATGCATTGGTGATAGTTGAGAATACACACTTTATAAATTTCAATAGACATATTTTAACCCAAACACACACACGCACATACATATCCATACATACATACATACATCATATATGTATGTGTGTGTGTGTGTGTGTAGGATTTGATTATTAATACAAACCCATAGATCCCGTAGAATACCTACATGCAAGAACTTGTCACAGAGAAGCAAACACGAGATAAGGGAAGGGTTTGGCTTTGAAAATATGCAATAATATATTTATTAGATAAAAGAATGAGTAAAAAATATAAGAGATCAATCCTTATAGAAGGAGATCATAAAACATAAAAGGAAAATCCTAAGAGGTAAAAGACATTTAATAATTAATATTTAGTTATTAAATAAAATGCATGTGTATAGAGAAAATCTTAAGGAGGGAGTAAAGATAATTGAATTATTTCTTTACTCTAACACACACTTAAGATGATAAACAATACAACTACAAATAATGTAAGAAAAAGCAAAGGAACTACAATATTGAAAGCATAAATGGGTCCCAACAACATGGCCCAATGAGGTAACCAACACAACCAAATTTTTGTAAAAATGGAGAAATAGAGAAAACCACATGGGAAAAACCCTATTCCAAAAAGAGAGAGAAGAATGAAAAAAAAAAAGAAAAAAAAAGGAAGGAAGGACACATCATTGAGACCCCCCAAGGATAACTTCCTTCACCCCAAGCATAGAACACAACTAAAGATATTATAGGGATGTAAAAGGTTTAGTGAAGATCTTAGAGACCTATTCTATAGTGGGAATATACTCCAAGCTAAGAGAGTCATCCTGAATCAAATGGCTTTGTTTTCTATGTTGGTTTAGGTTGTATCACATGGTCTTTCTTCTTACAAGATAATGTGATCTAGGACCTAAATCAAGATAGAAAACAAAGCCAAAAGTAGACCTCTAATCATCAATATCACCAACCCAATTTGAGTCTATGTAACCAAAAATATGAGGATATCCTGATGTATGATAAATTTTATAACATGTAGTACATCAAGATACATTTAAAAACTTGTCAATGTCTCATGAGGATCATGTGAGAATCTAGAGACAAGTCCAACCACAAAGGAAAGATCACGATGTGTGTGTCAGGTACAACAAACTACCCACAACCTGCCTATATAAAGTGGAATCCACTATAGGATTAGAGAAAGTGGTCAATAAAATAACACCTAAATGAAAAGGTGTGGGAGGAGACTTGCAATCAAGCATGTTGAATCTATGAAGCATATGAAGAGCATACTTTTTCTAGGGTACAACTATCCCATCCAAATACTAAACAACTTGTAGGCCCAAAAATAGTGCAGATGTCCAAGGTCTATCATCTCAAACTACTCTCTCAAGGCTCATTGAACAATCTAAATCATAGAGGGTGAGGTACCTGTAATAATAAGGTCATCAACATATAGCACAAGTATCAACATATCAACCCCATGATGTTGAATATACACTATAGAATCAGAATGACAGTGTGAAAGAAGGAATCTATCTTCTCATACCAAACCCAAGAGGCTTGTTTGAGAAAATATAAATACCTCCTAATCTATACCCCATAAAATAGTCCTACAAAAAAACCTAAGGCTTCTCCATATAGATCTCCTCATAGAGGTCTCCATACAAAAAGGCACTCTTCACATCCATCTAAAATACTACCGATTCTTGTGAAGCTATAAGAGAGAGTACAAGGAAAATAGAATTCATCTTGGTAATTGGAGAAAAGGTCTCAATGTAATCAATACTCTCTACCTATGAAAATCCCTTCATAACAAGAAGTGCCTTGTACATATCAATACAACCATTTGCAAAAAACTTGTTATGGTACACTCACCTGCACCGAACCAACTTTCATGCTTTTGAAAGATGACAAAGATCCAAAGTGTGGTTCTTCATCAAAGAACAATGCTCCTCATCCATATCCCTATCCCACTCTAATTTTCTTTTTGTCTATGAAAAACTCTAAGGATGATCTAAAATAGCATGAATCAATAGTCCAGTACCAAATGTCTTAGCATGAGTGCAAAAATAATATGAAGGATCTCCTACCATAGGTTGAGCTACATCAATGGTATTATGAGCCCACTTGGGCACTTGCCAAACATCTGGTGGAGGTGGGGAAGGTGAAACATCATCATGATCTTCCTCAAAGGATAAATAGTCCTATAGAGGAGAAGATGAAGTACTTGGCAGCGAGGGAGATGTTGGTGATGGAGGCTCTACTCATTAAACTGGACATCTCATTGAAACAAGACCTCTATGGAATCATGATAAAATAACCCATGTATGCCTTTACATCCTCATAGTAGCCAAAAAATATGAGTGGCTAGCTCTTCCTCTCCATGGCTTTCCTGTGAGCATCTGAAATAAATGCCCAAGCCTCACTACTAAAAAAAATATAGAAACATTGGGCTTGACATGTTTCCAAGCCTCCTCATGAGTCAAATGTCACAATGCCTTGTGAGGTAGTCAATTTTGAATATAGTTGGCACAATGGATAGCCTTAGGCCAAAATAAAGGACTCATAGCTCAAGACTATGTGATACAATTGACCATCTCCCATCATGTTCTATTCTTTCTCTCATGAACCCCATTTTGTTGGGGGGTTATCATGAATTGTGAACTAATGTTGTAAACCATGCTTAGTGCAAAAATCTTTGAAATAATGATACACTTATTTCCTACCATTGTTAGTGTGTATACATATGATAGAAAGACCATATTTCTTCTCCACATATGTCTTAAAGTTACGAAATGAATCAAATACATCAAACTTATAGTACAAGAAGTACGCCCATGTACATCTAGAGAAGTCATTTTCATGAAGGTAAGCACATATTGGGCACTTGAAAAAGATAATTTGGCAATGAAATAAGATCAATGTGTATCAACTCCAACAATTCCTTAGCACGTGAGGATCTACTTGTTGGAAAGGGATCTCTATGATGTTTTCCAAGTTTACAACCTCAACAAACACCATTAGTACAAGATCTCCGAGGTAACCCAACTACTAGCTCCTATGTAAAAATATATTGTAGATATTTGATAGGCCAACACTGGGGGAAAATAATAGAGAAAGATTTAACATAAATTAGAAAAAAATTTAGCTTGGTCTATTCATGTTAATCTGGGAGTGTAAGATTTTGAAAGGTGCCAGAGCAATATGTCATCAAGGGATGTTGGTTGCAAGATGAGTGATTGTGAATCTAGCTACAACGTGTGAAATTAAACCTATGGAACACCAAATAAACCCAAGTGACAAGAACCATCACTTGCTAGCAATAGGAAAATAAAAAATAGAAATAAACATCAATCCATAAAATAATAAAAACAATAATTTGTGAAAGAAATAATAATAACATAAATAGTTATAGAAATACTTAATTCAAATATAAATTAACTAATCTGAAAATCACTAAACAAATAGAAATATAAACATTTAAAAATTAACAAATTCAAATTCTTAAATAATACATTTTAAAAAAACCCCAAAATAAAAATACCATCATGCTTTGCCAAAGAGCGGGCCCTTACTCCCTGGATTGCATAATGAGTAGAGCACAGATGGATTCTACACTACCTTGACCATGGGAGAATGCTTCTTTTATTTATTATAGATTAATACAATTCAAATTTTTAGATAGTAGTCTCTTCTACAATTTTTTTGTATATCTAACACTATGTTTAATGCTACTTATAGAGACACGACTCTAACATATATAAACCAAAATAAATATGAATTATAAAAAACATAATAATAGCTTCTTCACACATTGTTTACAAGTTGTGCATAGCTACAATAGAAAATAGGAAATGATAGTTTTGGTCCCTACCACATATGAAGTCCATCTTAAATTTGAGGTGGAGAGGATTATAGTTATATTTAGTTCAAAAATCTATATTGCGATTTTCCCTAGTATCTATAGCATAGGCTTGTTTGTTACAATTGCCATACAAATAATACTCATGAAGCTTTGATCAGTAATGTGTTATGCTATTCTTTGTGGCCTTGAGAATGTTGTTTAGAAGACACAAATATTTACAACAACAAATAAAATAGTTTGTGGAGAGAGAGTCATATAGCCTGTATCAACTTGATGTATTCTATTACAAATCATTTTGTTACAATGATATCTATCTAGACCATTCGATATATCAGCTATTCCTTTCCACACAATTTAGTGGCATATTTAAAATGGGTTTCATAATGCATCGTATCTCCAACAAATGCATCCTCGAATGATTGGGCAACAAGTCTCCTTCATGAAACTGTATCTTCTGACTATTGAATATAAGATATTATTATTGTAAACTCAATTATTGTGAGGTGGCATAGTTAATGAGTGGTAAAGAGGAGAATGAATGATGGAAGAATCTTCAGTTTCAATTCTTATCCCAAATATGATAGAAAGAATCTGTGAAATAGATGACAGGAACATCTGTACCCATTAGTCAACATGTTGCAATAATAAAGATTAGTAAAAAACAATCAATAAAGAATTTTCCATATTTGAATCCCAAAACTATAATAAATACTACTTCTATAAACTAAATTATATGCAATGTAAAATAGTAAAATGGGACAAAATGAGATGGAAATGGAATACAAAAATGAGTATGGAATTGTATGAGATGGATTAAAATATGGAATAAAATGGGTCATAAATGACTCTCATCATTCCCCCTAACTTAACATATTGAACATCCTTGTGTAATCAATATGATCAAAGGGTCTTTGGTTAGAACTAGAAGCACTTGGATTTATGTCCTTGACATGCTTTGTCACCCTAAATGGTGATAATTCATGCACAACCTCAATTTTCTTTTTCTAATCTTTTCATGGCAAGATTTATTGGTTTATTATTTTCAATTGATTTTTTCCAATATAGATACCTCCTTCAATTTTTTGTCTTCTTGTGTTTTCTTTCTTTCCTTATTTGTCATAGCATCATGGTTCAAATGGTTTTTATATAGTAGATATCATGAGAAATTTATCTTTCTACACAAGATTATTTAAAATGGGTGAAATAGGAGACAAAGAAAAGGATTATGTAGGATTGAAATAATGGATAATATGATAAGATGATGAAGGATGACAGATGAAAGATATTTAATAGGATGGGACACCTCCCCTTAGCTAAAAGGGTTGACCATCAATGGGAAACATGAGGAGGCAAGGGAGGGGTGTTGCAAAATTATCAATATAATAAGGGTAGAAGCAAGGAGTTGGGTCTCAATTCTGTGAAAGTTTGCAGATTGAGATCGTGCTCTTTTAGAAATGGGTACCCATTTTAGGCTCGGGCACCCAATCCAAAATTCAAAAAATGGGCACCCATATTTTAAAAATTCGGGTACCCATTTTCGAAAACATAGAAAAATTGTATTTTTTAGAAACGGGTACCCATTTTTGAAAAGTAAAAAATGGGTAGAAACAGGTACCCATTTTTTACTTTAAAAAATGGATACCCATTTCTCAAAATTTAAAATTTTATTTTTTTGGGGGGATTTTGTATGCTGATTTTACTTTTTCAAAATGGGTACCTATTTTTTGAATTAAAAATAGCGGGTGCCCATTTCTTACAACATTGGGTGGGAATTTTTTCTCCTACCTTAGATTTTGGTTCGGGATAGGCTTGGTGAAACCAAACATATGCCTTGACCTCTCAAGATTTGGCTAAGACATTGAACTAACAAATTCATGCCTTACCATAATTTTTAGAGGGTCTTCTCGATCAAATTTTTTTATGAAAAAAAAACTCATTAGAGCTCTCATTGTCTTGATTTCAAAAATATAAATTTTTATAGTGCTATGATTTTATTTACTATTTTTGTATTATTTTTTAATGAAAGGAGGTACTTAAATATAAAATAGTGAAGTTCACTAAAACTTTAATAACATTTTTATTTTATAATTTTTCTTAAATTAATATATATGTCATCAATCTACATACAATTCTTTTGCGATTAAAAAAAAGAATTTTTGAAAAAAGTGAAATTTTGATCAAATTATGGTGTCTGTACACAAGAGGTTTTAAAATTTACCTTTATAGCCAATTAATAATTAATAATAAAAAATAATTCAATAAAAAAATTAAGGAAAAATATTTTCATTAATTTTAGGTGTATTAGGTAACTCCCTTTCAAAGGATTTACAAAAATTCATTTATTTGTGTCAAATTATGGTGTCCATACATGAGTGTGGTATGGTCATGAAACACGCATTTTGAAAAGTGGTTTTTAAAGATCCATACCAAAAAAAAAAACTATCACATGGGTACACAAATAAATTACATATTCAAAAACTAGATTCTGAACACTAAAATTTTTATTTTTGAAGGCTTTTTATATTCAATCTCTAAATGCCTCAAATTTTGACATCAATTGACAAGAAATTTCAAAAATAGGAAAAACACTTCCACTTTTTGCCCAAAAATGAGACCCAACTTCTTGCACTTACCCATAAGCAATATAAATGTAGTTAATATATAAAATAATGAAGAAAATAGAATTGATTTTTTGACCAACATGCATGTTCAAAGAGACCAAGGTTGAAACACAGAGCAACTAAACAACATCCGCCTCCAAAATGGATGAATCAACAAAAAGGAACTAAGAAAGACATCTATAACTAGAGTACTACAAAATACCTCCATCTAACTAAAATCACTGAGAGAGCATACCATTGGAAGGACCCAAAAATTGTAATAGAGATTGCAACTATAGGAGCCACTACCATCTAATAGAATCATTATAGAAAAATAGTACGTAGCACATTCTACTAAAACACCTCAATGGAACATGTAGCACATACTATGGATGGTCAAAGTTGTGAGGACCACACTGAGTAGGAGTAGAGCTTCAAGAGGGAGTGATAAGAGACACCAATTGTGAAAGAACCACATAAGCTAATGAGTGTTCCTTAAAAGAATGATTAGTAGAAAAACCAAGAACACCAATTATTACATATTTAACTTTTTCCTCTATTTTTTTCTTTAGTTTTTTTCATTTTGTCTTTTTCTCTGTTTCTTTCAAAATTTTGATAACGACAAGTAACCACTATCAAGCCAATTTTCAATCAATCATCACTTAATGGTGCTATAAAAATAGTTTTCACCAGTAAGAATTTATTTTGCAATTAATATCTGCTCGAAATTGGTTTTTAGATATTAACTAGCCAACAACACCCAAAGGTTTTCATTATTGGATCTTTTAGTTCTTTTTGTCATTTTTTTTTTCATTTTTTCAATAACGGCATAGAGTGACCAAAGAAAATAAATCCTGACATGGATGATGAAGAATGATACCATTCAAAACTTGTGTTCCATCCATTACCCCACAAAATAAATTGTTGAAACTAGATTGTAGAAGGAACTAGAGATTATCACCAATGATAACCATAACATAATTGGAACCATAAAACCACTGCACTAGAAACAATCTTTATCCACGTATCTCATGCCACTAAATCTAAACATTTCTTGGAGAACTTTAGAACACACTAGGATACTTCAGTAAGATAATTATTATTCACAAGGATGATGATCCTCACAAGGCATAGTGCTCCTATAATGATAACCCATGATCACCTAGCGTGAAATTGTGCTATCCAATCCTTTTGATGAATAAGTCCATTTCATGAAATAAATACCTTCATTATCAAAGAGAAGGTGGTGGAGTGGAATAGCAACTAGAGTCTCTAATGTGTCTGTAACTTCAAAGAGGAGGAGACACATCTTGAGGAAGGAGTACTTCTAGATTGTAGCTCAACAAAATAGTACCACATTGTGCATGGATGTCATAGACCTGGTTGCATAGTGTCCTCCATGTGATCAAGAACCCAAAAAAAATAAAATTCCATCTCAAGGTGGTGAACACATTATGCTATGCTTGTAATCTCAAGTATTGAGGCACAGGTAAAATTGATGTGTGCAAGATAACTAGCAAGCCCACACAATGTTTGCAAAGCCAACATAGTGTTCTATGCAATGTGTGTGTAGAAAAAACATTATTAACTGGTATTGGTACTAAGATCATCCCAACATATCAAGAGACCTATAACCATATTCTCAAAACCAAGCATATCAAGTATAGTAAAGAAATTTTATCTAATTAATAACCCTACCATTAAGTTAGTAATTCACTTTTACAATTGATAGGTAGAGTTATTAATATGAATAAACACTTGATAAAAGAAAACGAATGTGATTATAATGAATTATACCAATGTCAATCAACATAGGAATACATACCTAGTGATGTGGTCCAAGCATCACACAATGATGTATGTTAGAAGAATTAATGAACATTTATTAGGAGTTAATCAAGAATTAGAAAAACCAAGGAATTCCCCTCAACTTTACTTCATACTGCAAGAGCATGAGAATATTAAACCATAGAAATAGAATAAAAAAAAATTCAAAAACTTAATGGATATCCCCCTAGCTTAATTTCATATTACAAAATCATGGATTTATTAGGACAATCCAAGGAATCAAAAAATAGGATGGCAATACAAAGAATCAATATTGACAAATATATATATGTGTGTATGTGTGTGTGTGTGTGTGTGTGTGTGTGTGTGTGTGTGTGTGTGTGTGTGTGTGTGTGTGTGCGCGCATGTGTGTGTGTGTGTGATCCCTTTGAAATGAATAATCATCCATTTAATACATATTTTATTTGTCCATTAGTGCATATAATCCCTTAGAATTGTGCTTAATCAATTATTGGTCCCAAATCAGCAAGTATCTGAGGAATACACAATTTAGCCATAGATCTCCAAAGATCAATATGCATAAGTACAAAATTAATAAAATATAGACCTTGGAGAATCCATGAACACATTTTTAGAATGAGGAAAGCATATGGTTTAATATTACTTAGTGAATGATTAATATAAAGACACATGCTTATGAGTCCAACAATTAAAATTGGTGCAATTTGAAGCATGAACTCATTTGTGGGTATTTGAGATTCACTAAGTGTAAAAAAGAAAAAAGTTTATTATAATTCAAAAAATTATATTGTTCTCCAAATGCAATTATGCCAAAATCACATCCCTTATGTGCATCAATACATTCCAATAGTAGTTGACCAATTTAAAGCACATCATTAGATGGTAAAGGGATCCTTGAAAGTTTAATTGGTAAATGGATCTCATCAATATCTATAGTTGACATGACCAAAATACTCATGCCAAAGTTTTCTCACTATGTCTGCATGAGCAAAAAGAGAAACACATGTAGAGATAGAGCCCTCAAAGCCATGAAATTGATATACCTGAGACTGTAAATCAACACTCCTAGAAGAAACAACCAAATAGGCATCAAATAACCACATCATGTGGTGAGAAATAAACTATCTTCCTAGAGCTAGAATGAAAAATTTGATAGACATACACAAGGTTCATAGGAATGGCTAGAATCAATAGAACATCTTGAAGAGAAACACCCTCCAAAAAAGTAGTGCCAAAACCTAAAAATGAAAGTCAAGTACATAATCACCAACTCCAATATGTATAGTAACACTCCAAGATAGTGAGGTAACCAAATAAGGTGAGTCTGTCATATGGTGTGTCGAAGCACCATAATCAATGATCCAAGTAATAGGGGAAGAGATAGCTTGTGCAAAAAGAGCATTTTCTTTCTCCAAATGGGGAGGTGGTGGCTTTAGAGAAGCAATACTATGATGTTGCATGGACTTCTCTAAAACCTCAAGACATTTCCAACACCTATAAATTGAATGTCCTTCATCACCACAAAAATTGCAAGGATCACTTGTACACTTCTTAGTCTTACAGGAAGACTCACCAAACTCATTGGGTGACAAAGTTTTATAATTGGGGATCTAAAACTATTCTTATACTAGTTCTAGATTTTAACTCTTTTGTGGATCTAAAGGATCAATCATATACCTAAAGAATTGGCCAAGAGAAAACTATGATTGTATATCAACTAATTACAAAATATTCAGTTGAGGAGAAAATATTGCAGCAATCAAGAAGAAAACTAGGTATGGAGAATCTGGTTATGAATTTTGTTAATAATGAAACTATTAACCAATTACTCAATGTTAAGATACAAAGCCCACATGGTTAATGGAAAATAGTGTAAAGAGGACCCATGATAGAAGTTATAGATAATGACTTAAAGAGCTAGAAAGGGGAAAGCAATAAAGGAAAGAAGTATGATATGCATGTGTGCCTATGTCAGATGATGATGATGATGATGATGAATACTCATCATCTACTAGTAGCTCAAGTAGTGATAGAAGGTCTTCAGTGCACATGCACTCAAAAAGAAAAAAAATAGATAGAGAAGTAACAAGGGTTGTCGAATTTATCAATAGAGAAATATGATCTCTCTCTCTCTCTCACACACACACACACACACACACACACACACACACACACACACACACACACACACACCTCCTTCACCACCCTCTCTCTATATATCCCACTTGTTGATGTGTGTTTTATGACTCACAAAATAGTAGAACAAAATGCTGAAATATCTTATCCTCTCTTGAATAAAGTCTTGTGTATGCTAAGATTGCTAGAAGATCATACAATGACTTCAAGGTTCCTTTAATGCCAAGTCTTGACTGTGGACAAGATCGGTGGTTGATGTGATTTTTTGATGATCACAAGGGGCCTTACATGTTTATTTAGATTCATTTCAAGCCATACTAGATGTGGGAGCTATCTTAATGTTTTGCAATGAAGTTCTTTTTTTGGAGTTTTCACAAAATATGAAAAAATTAAATAAGATAGGGTTCAAGAACTCTATTCTAATCCTAAGGGTGGTGATAACAAAAAATAGTATTCTAGTGGACAAATTCCTCAATTTATCAAATTTTTCTTCGCCAAGTTATACTACAACTATGCATGAATTGGTGCAATCTTCAAGGGTTATGCCAGAGATTTTCATATCACCGCATACACCATCATAAAGAACAATGTATACGAATGATAGAAACTGAGCATATGAATGAAAGGGGTTTAGGCTAACTTTACACAACAAGTTAGAATCACTAAAACATCAAAAGTATGAATCGAAGGAACTCATCAATACACCATCATATTCTTCATTGTAATCACCACACATTGACTATGCTAAACTTAATCTAATTGAAGAAATTTAGGAGAACAAGCAAGCACTAAGACATGTCAAGTATTCACCAAACTCTAATGAAAACTTTATTATCTCAGCAACTCATAGCAACAATCTCATAAAGAATCTCCCTTTACAAATGAGAAATGAGGCCTTTATATAGGTCCTCGATTACAATGGGTGACCCAGATGATCATAATAATCGATGGCCAAGATTGTGCCACATCAGCCCTAGTTAGGGTTAGGGAAAAGGAAAAGAATCTATATTAATGCAACAAGGAATCCACTACTGTAGTGGGTAATAAATGCCCACTATGCATGCTCGATTAGGAAGGAGTAGGGTGTAATAAATGATCCCTAAGAACACCCACTATGCATTTAATGCATCTATCCTTGATTTTTCTTCTTGAAGGATCAAAATCGATCTAACATTGTTTCCAACTCCTCTGTACTGATGCTTGGTGCAGATTCTTGCTTGAATTCTAGAACTGCAATTACTCTTTCTACTTTCCCCAAGCTTTCATCCCAATCTGGTAGCAAGTCCTTAGTAATGTGCATTGTATTTGAGAAGATGGAGAAGTTCTAAAAATCATCTCTTTCATATAAATCTAGTTGAAACAATTCCTGTAACTTGACTTTCAGATTATCAGTTGTCATTTCTTCTTCCACCAATCTCTGTGATAACAAGGATGCAATTGCATTTGATATTCCTTGCTTGATGTTATCAACAATCTTCTTCCATCGACTAGATTCCCTAGTAAAACTTTGAAACATTTCCTTAGCTATGATCACTGAATTGTACCTTTTTCTAATCTTGTTCTCGTCTACTACATTTGCCGAAAAGTCTTCAAGGTGAACCTTGTGTTGGTACTTTGATCCTCCTACTGATGAGATCTTGTTGTAAGGATCAAAATCATTCCTTTTTGGATAAAGCGGAAGGCGAAAGAAGTGGAGCTCATTTGATGATCTCTCTGCAGCTTTTAGACATGGGTATTCTTACTATGCACATGGAAAATATATCATTAACCCTCATGTAATCATTCTTTGAATACAAATGCAACTGCAGGTAACATTCATGGATTTTGAGGTGTTGACTTCCACTTCCAACTGGTCCTTTGCACTGTAGTCCATCATAATTTGTCCTTCATGCCAGCATGTAGATGATATATGAGCTCATGTAAAATTTCCTTGTATGCTCTAGATTCATCAATTGTTCATTTAAATTATCACTTATGAGCCCCACCCAATCTATTTTGTCACCTTCCTCCATCACCTGCTCAACAACATACCACATCCAAGATTCAAATCTATAAGAATGAGGCATGCCAAATATGTGACTCAACATCATGACCATGTCACTATATTCCCTCTGCAAATCGAACCATACTATTTCCTTAGGAATCTTGGAATGATGTGATCTATTCTTTTTCAACCATCTTTTGTTGATTATTTCTTCATAGAAATTGAGTCCAGAGGTATAGATTCTCAGTGCTTGCTCCTGTGTTCTTGTGACCATCCTTGGGTGAGAAGGAATTCCAAACGCTTCAGAAATGGATGCCGAAGAAAAATCTTCCAGAACATTTCATTCAAAATCCTTGATGGTTACGTGTCTAGGACTGTAGTGTTTGGTACATTCCACAATTAACTCTGGATGCTGAAAAGGAGGGAAACTAGCAGTAGCAAAAATTCTACTTCTAACAATTCTTGTGGCTAGGTGTGTCTGGTGATAGTCATTGTATCCGAGCATTCTCTAGTTAAAATCTTTCAAATCAAGGCTGCCAAGGCTTGTATCTCCTATTTCTGCCCACTTTGACACAATTTTGGATTCATGATAGAATCCTCTCCTTTCATTCTTTATCAGTTGTCCTCGCGTTTCTCCTATTCCCCTGGGCTTTGCCATTCTCCTTTCCTGTAAAATAGAAAATGTACACACATAAGACTATGCAAGGAAAGTATTAAAAACAAACAGATACAACTTGTCCACAATACATTTTGGATTTTTGCCAAAATTTCCATACTCCTTTCAAGATTCACTTTTTAATACTTCGATGAGAAATATGCAATTTTCACAACTCACTGCAAAAAAAAAAATTTCCTTTTTGATAGGATTCAAAATTGTCTGTCACGAATTCCTAGAAAACTCCTCAACAATTTTAGAAAATTTCCCAAAAATTTGCTTCCTTGAACTCCTTGAATCTCACTCCCATTCTCAATTTTTCTCTTCAAATTTCTATGTGAGCATGAATGAATGAGAGGGTTTCTTATATAAATCATCCTTCAAAAAAGATGCCTTTAAAACTGTAGACTAAAATTAAGTCGTTTCTTTACTTAGCCATCAAGGTTTCCATCTTTTGTGCCACTTGTCACTTTTTTTTTCTATTTGTTTCAAAAAGTTGCTATTTTGATGCTCTTAGCTTCATGATGAAGCTAAGTATTTCTTTATCCCATTTTGATTTTATTTTTTTTGAATTTTATTAATTAAATATCAATTAAAATCAATATTTAATTAATTTCCATATTTCAATGAAAAAATAAAAAATCAAATTCATCTCCAACTTTTCTCCATTTATTATTATTGTTTTTGGATTATTATTTAAGCAATCAAATTAAATATCAATAAAACTTAATATTTAATTTTTAATGTAAATCCAAAAAATTTTTTTTTTTTGAAAGAAAAAATTGTTTTTTTCTTTTCTCTGAAACCAACTTTTCAACTGTTACTCTTTCAGATATTTTCTCCTTGCGTCTTCCCTGGCTTCATATCTATCTATGACCTGAGCATATGTAGCTGGATCATAGCCATTCCATATATCCCATTTTCCATCGTAATCAAGCTCAAAGTTCTCCACTTTCTCATCAGGTACTATTCACTTATTTGTCCATTTTACTCCAATTTTACGAGGTCTTTCTATACAAGATTTGGAATCATGCATCATTTCCCCACAGTTTATGCATGCTCCCTTTCTATATTTTTCAGCTTGGTAAACCTTCACACCTCTATCATACCAATCTTTTGAATAGTGTGGATCTAACTTCCATTTTCTTTACACATTTAGGCCAACAAATGGGGCTTCTGAAAAATCAAAAACACAAAATTTTGCCCCATGAATCCTCATAGCTAAAAATGTGCTAACACATTTTCAAGATGTACTTGTTCTAAAATTACTGTGAAGTTGTCACACAGATATAGCCTACTTAGCATGTTAAAGTTGAAAAGAAATCCTTGCACAACAAAAAATGAGAGTCCTTAAAACAAAGTAGCACATTTAGATATCCAAGGCCTTGTTAAAACTTGCACTTCCATGGAAAATTATAGGTTGTGAACAGTCAAACTTGGTGTAAGGGATTGCTTGAGCTTGTCAGCCTTCTCTGAGTCAAAAATGTAGAGAGTGTACAGGTATTTTGAACATCTAACCTTAAACTTCACAACATCTTTGCTCCTCTTAATCTTTATGGACCTTGCATCTTTACGACGTGTAGTGAGAAGAAAATCCTTGATTTCATTTATTTGCTTTGACATTTTGAAATACTCAAAATTTGACAACCCAAGCATGGCACCTCCCCTCCTCCTTTGATACTTTTTCCTTGAATCGATGTTAAAAATGTAATTTCACAACAGTCAGGGATTAGCCTTCCAAAGGAAACTTTCCTCAACCAGTGTAATTATGCACTCCATAATTTGTGGGAGAAGGATTTTCTCTGAATGAAGGATTTTATCCTTCAGCAAACATTCCATGACTAGCCCAATTCTGTGCTCTAACATTTACGAGGAGTGGGCTTTTTGCTGAGTGAAGGATTTTGTCCCTTGCACAATATTTCCTTGCCAAATTAAATCTGCGCTCCATGGTATAAAGTGACCTTTTCTCCAAATGGAGGATTCTGTCCTTCATGTAATACTCCTCCACTATCTTAAAATCCCACTCCATGGAATGTTGAAATAATAGTTTTAAAATAGTTGGGGATTTTTTTCACTTTGACCATTCCTTTGGTTCCATTGAACTACGCTCCACAAAATATGGAAAAAATTGCCAAATTAAGAAAAGCAGGGGTCCTAGGCCTGGGCGATGGTGACTGCTAGTCACAACACCACTCTCATTGTTTCTGGTACTTCATAACCTGATGGGGTTATGGAGAAATAGAAGAAAAGATTCTAGTTCTTAATGTAACACTATCATGTTTTATTAAGCATAATGCAATTGCATTTGTAAAAGTCCAAAAAATTTAATGTTTTTCCTCTATTTCAAAATTTGATTGAAAGTACACATAACACGATCACATTATGTGTACTTTTGATTTTTTTCATGGTGTCCGCTTTTTTGCAAAAAATCATGGCGCATATGCCCATCTATCTTTGGTTAACAAGTTTAGGGAAAAAGTAAATTTAAATTAAATGAAAATGAGAGAGAAGTGGGATAAATAGAGAAGAACTTCTTGCTAGGATTATTTAGACATATACTAATAGCTACATGTAAATATAACTAATAACACAAAGGAATAAAGCACACATAAATGGAACAACAGACACAAAGATTTAACGTGGTTCACCTGATCCTTGGCAATGTCCACCAAATAAAGAGTCCAATTATTATTATCTAGTAACTTCAACTTGTTATAATCCTTCATCTTCCTTATAGCTCAATACCTCTATTAGATGTTTTATATATCCTCTTTGGAAAATCCTAACCCTAAGCCAATATTACATGACTAAAAATGTTTATTTAATGAGTTAACCCTAAACATATGTGATGGATCAACTATGGTAAATGGTTGACGAATCAACATGAAAATGGTTAATGAGTTAACTAATTTTTTTGGGGGGTCATTATTGCAAAACCCATGTCTTATGAAAAGTCTATACTACTTTCCTAAATAGTTAACACTAATCAATAATCTCCCATTTTTACTGATTAGGGTCCACACTAAACCACCTCCCGCTGGATTGATGCACCCTCGACTACGTGTTGTTCTTTTATTATGTTCAGTCTAGAAGGTCAATCAAAGTTGAAGATAAGTTCAATTTCTTCTTTGGCACCACCTTTGTAAACATGTATACTAGATTGTCATCTATATGTATCTTTTCAAAATTTAAATTTCCATCATCCAAAATTGACAAAATGAAATGGTACCACAACTATATGTATTTTGAATTTGGATTTAAAGAAGAGTTCTTGGCAAGATGAATGTCACTTCAACTATCTATAGACAGATAATTTCTAGTGTATGAGTGTCCCAACTCTTCCATAAATATTGTAGCCATATCATCTCATTGGCTGCCTTTGTAGTAGAAACATACTCTTCCTATATACTCGATAAAGCATTCACGTTTTGTAATTGAGAAATTTGACTCACTATTGTCCCACCAATAGTAAATACATATCCTATAGTACTTTACCTCCTTTCAAATATGAGTCAACGTAGCCTTGT
This sequence comes from Cupressus sempervirens, assembly GCA_028749045.1. Classification (NCBI taxonomy): domain Eukaryota; kingdom Viridiplantae; phylum Streptophyta; class Pinopsida; order Cupressales; family Cupressaceae; genus Cupressus; species Cupressus sempervirens. Next base: position 111,427,036 of record CM053783.1, read on the forward strand.
AAATCACTAGTAAAGCCCCCAAAATGTAAACATTTGTTGAATGTACCTCTCAAGTATCTGATAACCCATTTGACTACATTCTAGTGCTCAATTCTAATATGACTCATGCACCTATGAACGACTCCCACAACATGTGAAAAATTCAACCACTTCAATTATAATGCATAAAGGCACATAAAATATAACATTTTAATGCATAAATTCCATGTTTTTATGCATGCTTTAACAACCACTTAATTATTTTTAAAGGTGCATTAAAATTGACGTATAAGATCTATAAGCTCTATAAAAGAAAGTCAATTAATTGGTTTGAATGACAGTCTTGTTAATTGTAATAGACCTCATAACTGAGGCAGTATGTAATTGGATATGAATATCAACAAAATAGTGTTTGTGTCAAGTTTTTTAATCTCTTTTTGTTCAGCTTTTCCCTTCTTCCCCAATTTTCATATTCTACAGTTGCATAGTGAAGTTTAATTTCAGCTTACAACCATTCAATTCTTCTTGACTTCAATCTTTACTCAATCTATCATTAAGTGCATTCACCAAAGACATTTATTTAAGATAAGCCTTTCTCGCTTTGTTTTTTTGTTTACTTCTCTATGATCAACTATTGCTTATGCTTCTCTAATCTTTTAGGATTTCATTTTAACTTTTACAAATCTTCCACAAGAAATAGATCAATATTATTTTCAAGTAGACTATCAACAACTTTGCTAATATGCTCTTAGGGATAACATATCGATCTTTATAAATTCCTTGTAATGGTGTTTTACATAACAAAAAAATATCCTCAAGCAACACATTTTGCATATACCATTCAAATGCTTCATCTTCAGCTTCAATCTAAGAATCAAAGCGTTCTTTCAATTTTACAAACCTTCACCTATTTAATGCCACAATTTCTTGCTCAATGACATGAACACCTCCTAATTGTAATTTATTATTTCTAGGTTTCTAACAAAGCTTCTATTGCCATAATCTTCTATGATACAAAGTTTGGACATCTAAAGTTTAAGTTCTTATAAATATAACAAAGGAACATTTAACATTTAATGAAAACATGCAAATTTATTTACTCAAGAGGATAGTGTTATGGTCTTTTAGATAATAATAACATAGACATGACTTTAAAAAGATCCAATAGTATTACTTAACAGTTGTATTTGAGCCATACTACTTACCGAGTGAATTTGTTATTTTTATTGTCATGAAAAATGCATAGATAAAGTTAAAATATACAATTTGTTTCTATTAGTTCCTATGTTTTCTTTCTACTTTAAGAAAATATCATCTATCATTAATTATTTTTTATATTCAAAAATAAAAAATTTAACAAATATAAATACTTAGTTTCTAAGCTTTAAATTTCAATACAAATATTACAACTTATATTTTATTTATGTAATTTCAAGTTTAAAAATCATGTTAAAATTTAAAAATTATAAATATTTTCCATAAAGTAAATTTTTTATTTAAATTCTTTTAATTCCAATAAGTTCACATTGTATTAGTTTTTTATTTATCTATTAAATGCAATATAAATTAGAATTTTAAAATTTTATTCAAATACTTTTTTTAACATTATTATAAAATAAATGTAAGTATTAATGATCATTTAAAAAAATAAAATATATAAATATTGGTTTATTTTTAATAAATTTTTAAAAATTAAAAAAATCACATTTTAATTTATATTTATCATTTTAAATTTTATTTGATTTTTTTTGTTTTTGCATGTGGACAACCACTTGCAACTAATTTTTTATCTATATTATTACAAATTATTTTTGATATTCAAAAATTGAAAATCTAACATATATATATATATATATATATATAGTTTCTAGATTATAAATCTTAATATAAATATTAGAAATAATGTTTTTCTTTATACAAATTTAGATTAAAAAATTATATTAAAATTTAAAATTTACATATTTGTTTTCATAAAGTAAAGTTCAAATTGGTTCACTTTCTATTAATTTTTTTATTTATCTTTGCAATGAGAAAATTCCAAAATTTTATTCAAATAAAACATATTTTTAAAAAGTTTAATTATAAATAAGTTTAAGAATTAATTATCATATTTTTTTAAATTAAAAAATAAAATATTAAATATATGTATTGGTATTTAATTTTTTATTTTATTTTATCAATAAATTTCTTGTAGAAGATAGAATCAATAATGATGGGGAAGCATTTTCTTTAAAACACCTTTAACAATTTCAACACTTCAAAGGTGAGGCATTCCTATTGGGACATATCATAAGACGAAGGACAAAAAGATAGGTCCTTGCAAAATTTTCAAGAAAATCAATGATAATGCCTATGAGGTTTATTTATCAGATGATTTGGACATTTCTTATGTGTTTAACATTTCTCATTCATATGCATTTTGTGGTGAGCTTAGTGAACTAGATAGTAGAGATGAGGTGTGTTGGTCATGTTTTCACTTCATATCTATCTGAATACATCTCAAAGTGAAGGTTCCAGGCTCCTTTTGTGAAAATTAGGGTTTGGTGTTTTAAATTTTCTTAACCCTAGAAAAACCCAAAATTTTGTTTCACTAAAATGTTTCCCTAGAAAAACTTTTGAGTTAGGTTCCTTTTCAATTTAATTTGAGCAGGATAAATCATTTTAAAATGCTCCTTTATATTTTTGGGAACCTTTCAAAAGGTTATTCACATTATTCCCTAAAGCTCCTAAAATAATCTTTACCATCTAATCTCTTCAAGATCAACATTGGTTGCTATGTCATTATAAAAAGTTGTGTGCCTTTTACCGCTAGTGACATAGCAACTAAGAAACTATTACATTTAGGACCCAATTAATAAGTAAACATTGTTTCAAGGTGAATGACCCAGATTGTCCAATCTCCCTATGATGGACGGTGGTCACCTTGTCACTACGAGAAGTTGTATGAACTTTATTACCAGTGACATAGCAACCACTTGCAAAAAGGAAATATGATGGGACCAAACCTAAAGACAACACCGTGAATTCACTTGCCATTAACAACCTTGTCAGCATGTTAGTTTGTCAGAGTGTTAGATGCCACTGAGGATGTACACTAAAAGAAATGTACTGTTGATCTGTACCATCAAATCTCTTCAAGATCGATGATGGTCGCCTTATCACTATGGGAAGTTGCATGAACTTTACTACTAGTGACATAGCAACCAAAGGAAAACCTTACAAGCCCACCCTATTCATAACAAGATTATCGAATGAGTTCTACCATTCGATGCAAGGGACATTAACGATGGTCGCTATGTTGCCATGGAAAGTTACTTGATGTTTACCCTTGGCAACATAGCAAGAGCATGACATGTGTCCAAAGGCACAAGTGGGTCCAATGTAAATTTCCAGCAGTGAAAGAAAAGGCTTATATGGAAGGATTTAATTAGGTTGACTTCCAACCTAGAGGGTTGAAGCTAAGTCATTAAAGATTTTATTCCTCAATCTTCAGATTTTTCAAAAATTGATAGCTTTTTTTTAAAATTGGAAGGTGGTGCCACTCTATTTTTCTCTATGATCCATTTATGAGAATTAAGGCTTCCCATGCAAAGAAAAAACCATGGATATATTGCAGAACTTAAAGATTTTATTTTTTCAAACATATTTCTAATTTTCTAAGAGCAAGAATCTGTTGAAGAGCTTTTCCCGCCCGGTAGAATTGTGAAAGAATTTTTTTGTATTAGTGATTTGCTGCATATTTCAAAGAAGAAATATGAGAAGCAAGTATCTTAGCTCATATATCACTCAAAGAATTATGGTTTTTCTGCATTATTATCATCAAATATGCCTCCAAAGAAGATTTTTTTGGGAAAACTAAATTATGCCAGTAAGAATATACGTGATGACTTCCTGGAACAATTAACTAAGTCCATGAATGAGTCAACCCAAATGAAAAAGTTAATTCCTATGAACCCTAGACTTAAGATTACAGATGTTTTATATGGTAAAGGGAATTGGATTAGGGATGCCATTACTTCTAAAATAGGGCTTCAGCTATTTAAGAAATGGGTCTCAGAAAGGAAGTTGTTTGCCCCCCATGAAAATATTTGGAATTTTGATTTGGGTAAATTAGTAGTCCCTGGGGTTTTCATGGATTTAGACCTTCTTATATCCATAGCCCAAAATTATGAACTGGGAGCCAAGATAGTGAGGAGAGTAGAATGGGAATGTCTAATAAGAATTAATGGTGAAAAAATTTGAGAGGTTTTTGGGTTGGAGGCAGTCATAGATTACCATGAGATCATTGACTTTAAGGGGTTGGAAAAGGAGTATCTATCTAAAAAGGATCAAGTCAGTTGAGGTGCATTGAGAGAACACCTAGCCACAATTGGAAATCTGACCTTTGTTACAACATCAATTAAAGAGCTTTTCAAGAAGGAATTTTTCACTACTAGGGCCATAGACTGTAATGTCCCCATAATTGTAAGATTTAACAATAAAATTATAAATAAATAATAATAATTTGTTATTATCTATTATAATTATATGAAGAGATTAGTAACATAATCAATTTATTATAATGTCCCTATAGAAGAATAAGAATTGGCAATAAGTAATAAAAATGAATATCTAAACATAAAATATTATAAACATAGAAAAATTGCTTAATAAACTAATCACGTTCTATAAATCAAATATGTATATATTCTAGACCAAAAGGCATGGCCAAGGGATGTGACCAGGTCAAGAAGACATTGATTCCACTCATATTAAATTAGAGTGTCCAAGCATAGAAAGGGATCAAGGAGGATATTTTGGTAGATACTAAACCAACATTTAAATAATTTTTTTTTTACAGACTATGGAAGGATTACTGATAAGGAATAGGAAGTGTGGATGGAGATGATGGAGATGAATAGCAGAGCAACACATAGATCTACATGCACAAATATTAAGGAACCAAAATGGTGTGTCAAAGAAGAATCATAACTTGAGAACATATATAGGCCCCTTAACCATTCTCATTGAGTAACATTAACAAGAGTGCATAAGTCATTTCCAATAATAGAGGCCAATAATTTAGTCTCATCACATACACATAATAATAGTTCATGTTGTACCCACATCACCAAACCCTTTGAGATGGTCATTGTTTTGATCACAAACATTATTGGAAGGGGTGCATCCAGTCAACATCAATAGTCATCAATATTTCATCGCCACTAGTTTGATTGATCAAGCATGTGGGGAGGCCATCTATGATTAGCTGGTGTAGACACCTAAATTTGATTACACTATTTTAGTAATCCTATTTAGTTATCTAAAAAGGCATTATTAATTAAATTCTTATTTAATTAACTCTTTGCCATCCCTAGTTGATTAATTTAATTAATCATCTATAGTCCTAATTGATAAATCAAATAATCTATTATTTATCAATTAAATCCTATTCTTCTATCTAATTCCAAAAAATCTCCATTTATTAAATAAATCTATTTGATAAATGAAATCCTCAAATTCAAAAACCCCTAACCTATCTCTAATCCTCCATTTAGCCTAATCCACCCCATCCACCCATACTAACCAAGCTTAGCCACTAACTCACCCACCCTCATTAATGCCATCCACTTGCACATCTCTAACATCTCTAATCTAATCCTAAACCCAAGCCTAATCCACCCCCTAATGTTGTCACATTCCTTAAACAAGTTTAAGACTTTCCTAATCCAAACCAAAGTCTCCCCTCAAAAAACCCAACCACTAAGTCATGAGTGCTCTTACAAAACATAAAAGACTCTTACAAGCCCACTCATGACTCTTACACCCATATTCCACACTCTTCCCTCTTCCACACTCATTCCTCTTACATCCCTCTTACATACTCAACCCCACTCATCATGACTTTAACCAACCCTTTACCCTACCCTCTCACACTCATCCTCCTTGTGACAAGTGTCACCTTCCCATTGGTGCTAAACAAGCACAATCCATGTGCTCCCCTTTGAGTGCATCTTAGCCCTCCTTAAGCCTTCATCCATCCTTGCATCTAAGCCCTCCATCTCTCTACCCCTTCGCCTATAAATTGAATCCCATCCCAAGCCATTTCATCAACAATCTTTGAGCTAAAGTTACCATGCTATTTTGAGAACCAAAGCCATCAATATTACCCTTATAATGCCAAATTGAGAGCTCACAAAGCTACTAATTTTCCATTACCCATCTCCATTGAAGCAGCTTTTGAGCATCTTGAGCATACAGCCACAGCAAAAGGACACATCTACAAAATCAAGAAAGCATGGAGTGTTTTCTCTTGTGAGGTTTGCACTTCTTGTTTGCTTTCTTTGTCTAAGCATATATGTGAATTTAGTTTTTGGTTTGTGAATGTTTACTTTATTTGTTAATGTTCTTTGCATACTAATTCTTGTTCTACATTTTGGCACGCCCGGTGGGACCCCACTATGGGTCATTTAATCATCTATTTTCATCTATATGTCATTTTTCTAACCATCTAATATTTTTTGTTGTTTGAGTGTGTTGTGAGGGTGTTTTGCTTGTTTTTGCAGGTTAAAGAACGCACTTAGGAATAAGAAATACCATCTAAAAAAAAATTTCACGTTTTTCAACTTTTTTGGCGCAGTTTTGGCATCTGCAACCTGTTCTGTCTGCGAAAATTCGCGTCTGCGAAAATCGACGTCTGCAAAAATCTGCGTCTGCGCAAATCGACATCTATGAAAATTCGTGTCTGCGAAAATCGACGTCTGCGAAAATTCATGTCTGCGAAAATCAACATTTGCAAAAATCCACGTGTGTGAAAATCGTCGTCTGCGAAAATCCGCATCTGCGCAAATCGGTGTCTCTGCTTGTCACCTGTGTTCTGTGTTGCAAATCTGTTTTGTCCTCTTCATATTTTGGCGTCTCTGTATTTTAGCGTCTTTGTATTTTGACAGACTGTCTTCTCTGCTTGCTTATGTTCCGTAGGATTTAGACCATTTTAAGCATTTTTACGCGTAGAAAAAACAACAAAAAAAGTTAAAATTTTTTTTCCCATAGTTAAGCTCTCATTTTTGAAGATTTTGGCTAACTAACTAAATTGCTTTTTTTTTGTCTCATTGTAGGTTGGAGCACATATGGAACCACTAACCATGTTTCTTGCAGGTTTTCATGTTGCTAAAAAATGAACTTGAATGTTTAACCATTTGTCTTTGAATGCATGTTGCTAAAAAAAAAAATGAACTTGAATGGTTAAACACATTTTCCATTGAATGAATGTTGCTCAAAACACACTCTTGAATGCCATGGATTAAAATCAACTTTCTTTGGAATGCATGCTTAAAACAAAAAAATCCAATCTTGAATGCCAAGGATCAATTAACCATTACAATATCAAACACTTCATTTGGAGCTTCTAAAATTGAACAAAACAAATCTCTTTTTCACATGCAATCTAGGTAAAGTTTGATTTTTGGACATTTAAGAAACTTTGTAAAGTTAAAATACAAACTTACAAAAATCAATTTGAGTAGTTCCTTGGACTCACCTCTTTTCTAATCACCCATCAAATATTAACCATTGGTTGCAATCTCAGCGCCATTTATGGGGATGGGTCTACTTGAAAAAGGTGTTAAATGTTCCACAATCTAACTCACTCACTTGGTCTTTGAACGTTTGCTTTAACTTTATCAAAATTCTTAAATGGCCAAAACTCTAGATTAAATCGATCACACTTCAAGTTTGGGAACTAAAATTGAACAACAACTGACGTGGAGAGCCTCCGGGCATGCGCTTGAAATCGAATCTCGTACACTTTTGTTTTGGGCTTAAAACAAACTCACACTCAATCTTGAATGCCTTAAAGAAAATTAATCGATACTTGACGTGGAGGGCCTCCGGGCGCGCGAGTTTGCTTTTGTTGACCCTAACTCTTCTTATTGTTTGCATTCTTCGATCGATTTACTTTTGTTGGCACTTCAAGTTGGAATTGAACATTGTCTCTTAAACATGAGTGCTTGCAAAGTCTAGATTAGCACACATAAGAGTCAGTTGGTAAAAGAACAAGCGTGTTTTTTAGCCCAAGGTCATCCGAGTCTTCTCTCCCCTTGTCGTCTTTCGAGGCCATCTTGGGTGCATAAGATTAGGATCCAAAACCTTGTTTCTTTTTAGGAGGCCTGCTTGGGGATTTCATCACCCCTTGGACGACCTCAACTCCAGCGTTCCGACGGAGTATAAGAATCGGCAGGTGAATCGAAAGACACCTCTCTTGGGATCAAGATTTTGTCATTCGGGCTAAGCCTCAAGGAACTTTATACCCTTGAGAAGTGAAAGAGGAGAAGTGGGTTACCGCTCCTCTCGGCCGTGTGACATCCTTTTGGTCTCATCTACGGATTTGGGCCTCACGTACCTTGCGTAGATCGAGGACTCCCTAGCTAAACCAATTGTCTACCTTGCAGAAAACCATCAGGGATGTTAATGTGTTTGGAGTGACTGATCGAAACATTTGTAGAACATACACACTCCTTGGCGCAAGTATCACATTCTGAGAACCACAAACTTCTATCTGGGTGTTCCTATCTATTGCTTGTTTTTATTTTACTTGTTGAATGAATGTTTGCCAAACTTGGTCAATCCTAGCTTAGGGCACACTTAGCGTAGTCACTGCCTATTTTAGAAGATTGAACAAGTTGAAGCAAAACAACCAGAATCTCCCAAAGCCAAGAAAATTCAGGAATTTATGTCGGAACAACCCAAACCCAAACAGAAGTTTCACAAGGTCAAACTCAAGCCATCTCTAGCATACCAAGAAATTTCAGCCAAGAGAAAAGAAATAACACCAAGCCCACGAATTTTCAAACTCCACAAAGCAGAGGACAAAGCTACCGACAAAGCACTTCAAGAGGCTTGGTTAGAGCACACCATCAAATTTAGCCAACATCCAGGAGTTAATCCTGCTTATGCCTTACCAACTAGGCATGATTTCTATGATTAGACACCCTTGTTTCTCCACATCTTCTTGGATAAGCTTCACTCTAGAGTCATCTTTGTAGAAAAGCCAGCCATCTTAGGTTATCCCCTTAAGCATTATTAGCTCATCCATCTCATTTAGAATCATACCATCTAGCTAGTAATCGAAAATCTGCACATCTAAGCTTTCAAAATTGTTGTCACCTTGCTAAAAGTTTGTCATTCCTAAAATCTTCCAAATCCACCAATCTCACCAAGGTTATCCCTTTGACAGAGCTTTGTCTAGGGTAATCTAGCTTTGTCACTTGTTATCCCTCATCACCTTGAGCTAAAGGTTGGGATTCGCAAGTGGTCAATCTCGTGTTCTTCCTAAAGGATCATCAGTCTATCCTTAAGTTGACACAATCACCACCAAGCTTGCACATAGGAAAGTAGACCTTTTGTGCTTTGACAACATATCTTTGAAGTTAGAATCCCCAACCCGATCCTCCTTAGGTTTTTTCATATAGCTTTGCCTCAACCTAGGAAATCATTTGCATAGAAAAGCCTTCCCCCTTTTGCATCCATCAGCATTATTGCATCTCATCCCTAGGAGCATTTTTCATGCCACCCGTCACTCACTTAGCCAAGAAGAAAGAAACAATGGAGCCCTATCATTTGGATCGAACAGCCTCACCCCCCTTGAGCACTCAGCCATCCTTCAGCCTAGAGCCAGCTATGCCATCACCTACTGACATTGAAGCTTTCATGAACCAACCAGGAAATGCAGTATTGGTAAACGCCATTATAGACAAAAACAAAGAGACAATCATGGCTAATTTTCGAAGGGACAATGTAGGAACCTTTGACTTTGGAAGACCCCCTCCATTATCAGATCCATCTCACCCATTGTTTGGGCAGCTGCCACCACCCATAGGCTCTTATGATCCAAATTATCCTCAATATATTCCAAAAGAAGAGCCTCCAGCCAATCCATATGACCCAACAGATCCAAACATACCATCATCCACCCAAGTTGAAATCTCCATGCCGCAAGCCAACCCAGCCACCACCACTCCATCCTTGGTTCATACCTCTCCACTCCAAACCCCCTTTACCCAAAACATCTCACCGTTCACCCCCTTCACTATTGCTGCTGCTCCCACACCTAGCCTTCCAAATCCACCCATCTCCCAAATTAGTGCTAGCATCTTTGTCCAACCTCAACAATATACAACAGGGATGCCACCCATGGGGCCAAGTAATCAACCTTTCATTGCCCCCAGCTTGTTCACCATAGCCCAAAGTACAATCCCATCATTTCCATTAAGTCTTGGGAGCTCAATACCACCAGCCACAAATCCACAAGCTACTACCTTCACTCCACAAAGCTATCAAAACCCACAAGCTACTACCAATCTTCTACAAAGCTCCCAAGTGACCCTAGCTCCCACCACCACTCTACCAAGCTTCCAAATCCAGCCACAAAGCTATCAAACCCCATCAGTTCCATTCCCAAGCTTTCAATTCCCACCACCTCCACCACCAACTAATCCATTACCTCCAATTACCAACTACTTTTTAATGCCACTTCTAGGAGGTAATCCACCACCCCAGCCAACCACCAATTATTTGTAGATACCATCCCAAATGGGGGCACAACCCACATATATTGGTCAAACCCCACAAGCCCTCTGATCCTTTCCCCAAGCCTCACAACCATCTTATACCTTACCTCCACAAAGCAATCCATTTATCCCACAGCCAGCTTATGTTCCTCAATCCCAACCTCAAATCCCATATCAACAGCAAGCCTCGCAGCACATGCAGCAATATGCGCCACCTCCCCCTCAACAACCCGTCATCCACCATGCAGTTGCCCAAACAATGTACAATCCCTATCAGCAAATCCCTCACAGCCATCTATATTCAGTGGCCCCATCCAGCACATACCTACCTCAAGGCACTCCTACATTGGGGGCACCCCAACCATCACCTATCAATTCAGAGTGGGAGCAAATGAAGACAGCTTTGAAAGCCATCCAAGAAGGGAATGATCCAAAGACATTCAAGTTTGAGAATGTGTGTCCTTACCCATTTGACAGAGCCATTACCACGACACCATTTCCCAAACACTTTGAGGTACCTAAATTTGACAAATTCAGAGGAAAAGGAGACTCTGTCACACATATCAAAGAATTTTACATGCATTGCCAGGACGTGGCATACAATGATGTCTTCCTCTTGCGCCTTTTTCCCAAAAGCTTGGCTGGACCAGCTCTTGAATGGTTTTATAGAATCCCCTATGGCACAATTAAAAACTTTGCTGAATTATCTGAGGCATTTGTAGCCCAATATGCCCATCTTGTTGAAATAGAGCTATCAATAGTTGATCTTGTCCACACCAAGCAAAAAGGTGGAGAAAGCCTTGTTGAATACCTGCAAAGATGGCAAACCCTTACCACCCACATATCCTGCACCTTGCCAGAACGCCATGTCGTGAAAATGTTTATTGATAATGCACATCCCAGCTTGGCTCACCACATGACCATGAACTGTTTACAGACCTATAAGGATATCAAAGAGAAAGGAATGATCCTTGAGCAAGGACTCATCAAAGATGGTGTGGTAAAGATTTACAAAGAGGCCAACCAAAATTAATCACATTCCAATGACAAGTCTAGGTATTGGAACAAAAACAAGCATGTTGCAACAGATGGGGTTACTGACACCAGACATGTGAATATCGTTGGTCCTTCTCAAAACCAGTCTAACCCACCATATCAAACAAACAACCAACAAGCTACCAATTACCAACAACGAAATAACCAAAGATATCAAAACCACAATACAAGACCCAACTTTCAAGGGTCTAACAATCAAGCTAATGCCATCAATGTAGCTGCAGGGCAAAAGCCCAGATTCCAACCTGCACCTAGAAACTATACACCCCTTGGTGAGCCATTGGATGTTATTTTTGAGAAATTGGCTAAGGAAAACCTCATCAAATTTCCTCCTACCCAGCAAATTGATCCAAGCCAATCCAAAGCTGCATGGTACAAGGACAATGAGTATTGCAAGTTCCATAGGGTAAACGGTCACACCACCCTCAGATGCATGAAACTGAAAGACTATGTGCAAGACCTCATTGATCGGAAGGAAATCACTGTTGGTGCCCAAACCTCTCCCAATGCAGGCTTACAGATTTATCAAAATGCTTTTCCTCCACACAACAACCAAAATCCTAGAAAAGCACCTATCCAAAACAACACCAATAACCGCCAGCCAAACCAACAGCATGGGAAGAACAATGACCACACTTCATCCTATATAGACTATGGTAGCCTTATAGGTTGTATATCTAAGAAAGAGCCTTCTATCAATGTTATCAATATCCGAGGACCAAACAATGAGTGTGCGGTCACCACTCGAAGAGCGCGATTTAACATCGCAGGCCTACTAGTTTCATCAGCACCATCAGCTCCATCAAAAAGCCAGTACAATATCTTGGAACACCTTGGGAACATGCCAGCCCAAATATCCATTTTAGACCTTCTCCGCACTAGTCCTGTGTACAAAGACATCCTTGACAATGCTCTCATAGAATCTCGTGTCCCTTCTGATATCAATGCTACTGATTTTTGTAATCTTGTTGGACACCTTTCATCCTCATGTGCCCTATCTTTCAAACCCACTGACATACCCGCGGTTGAGCCAGATCACACCCTTCCACTTCGCATAGCCATCATGGTATCCAATTTTTCCGTGAAAAGAGTAATGATAGATAATGGATCAGCCTTGAACATTTGCACCCTAAAATTCATAAAACAAGCTGGGTATACTGAGGTAGATATGATCAGTGAGGTTATCACCATCAAAGCTTATGACAACTTGGAAAGGACCACGAAAGGGACTATTTTGCTACCAATCAAGGTTGGGCCAGTCATCCAAGAGATAGTTTGCCATGTTGTTGATCTAAACCTACCATTTAACATCCTCCTCGATTGCCCATGGATTCATGCTATGAAGGCTGTTCCATCCACCTACCATCAGTGCATCAAATTTTCGCATCAGGGCACTGAGGTAACCATCCATGCCGATCCAGAACCCTTTGCTTACTGCAATGCGGTTGAAGCTTCATATACAAACCATTTCCTTGGAATAGACATCAACACAACCATGGCCAGCTCATCCCACACTTGTAATGACGCAGAAACCATCCTTGCCTCCACCCTATCTACTGTAAAGATCAACAAGAAAGGTTGTGGAGAATATAGTCTATCAGATGCATTTGTTGTCGGAGCAATCCCACTTGATCCACATACCCATGGGCGAACAACATATCACAAAGCTAAGGAGATTCCACCTCCTCAATACAAACAGTTTGGCCCAACCACCTTTGTGTCCTCAAGAACCCCTCTTCATGAGGAGCTCACTCCAGATATCAACAATTGGCTACATAAGGATGCACCTCCAAGAAATCAAGCACGCCTTGATCACTTCAGCCAGAAGTATCCACAACAACATAAGCTCATCACTGAAAAATGGAACTATCAAGGAGGTGGACTAGGACTAGAAGAAAGGGGCATGCAATGTCCCATCGAAGCACATAATTGGGAAATAAAGTTAGGTCTTGGCTTTGGCATACCCACAACTAGGGGCACCAACGAGAACGGTCATGCTTTTTCAAACATCCACCGTGACCTTTTCGAAATCAAAGACATTCCTGAGGAAGTTGAAAAGAGAGCCTACGACGATATCCCAGACCAAATCTTCCTAGGAGACTCTATTCTTCGAGAACTATCCATCCATCTCATTGACCTACCACTTGCTCATCCACAACTCATAGATTGGGACCAACCAAGTGTCATACATATTGATGAGTTCGCATCAGAGGAAGTGCTTCTAAGATTCATGGGAGTCGAAACTCCTCATAAGAAGACAAAGCCAGATTCTGCCTACATCTACAAGCTAGATCCCAAGGGGTATTTTGGAGAAAATCCCCAACCTAGTTTCGATACACCCAAAACTGAAACTAAGGTAAATATGGGACTAGCTAAGGCAGCGAAGAGAACCCCTCAGCAAGAAAATCTAGAGCCACAAGCAGAACATGAGGATTTAGTATTGCCTCCTCAAGATAATCGACTAGAGGTGTCTTCTATTCTAATAGAGGATACTAGAGAAGTCAACATTGGTTCTTCAGAAATCCCTAGAATTGTTCACATTGCTGCATCCCTATCACAAGACCAAGATGACCTCCTCTTTGAGGTTTTACGAGAGAACATTGGCTGATTTGCATGGTCATATCAGGACATGCCAGGACTTGATTCAAAGCTTGTAGTTCATCATCTTTCAGTCAATCCAAAGATCAAGCCCGTCAGACAAAAGCTTAGAAAAATGCACCCCAAGGTGGCATTACTAGTCAAAGCTGAACTAGAAAGAATGTTAGCTGCTAAGGTTATCCAACCTATCGACTACTCAGAATGGATCTCCAACATGGTCCCTGTCACTAAGCCTTCCGGTGACATCAGAATCTGCACTGATTTTAGAGATCTTAACAAAGCTTGTCCAAAGGATGATTTTCCCTTGCCCAACATAGATATGATTGTAGATCTTACAACTGGACATGAAATTCTATCCCTTATGGATGGATTTTCTGGGTATAATCAAATCAAGATTGTAGAAGAGGACCAACATAAGACAACATTCACTACCCCTTGGGGAACCTTTTGCTACACCATGATGCCTTTTGGCCTAAAGAATGCTGGGGCTACCTATCAAAGAGCTATGATAGCCATTTTCCATGATCTTATCCATAGCATTTTGGAAGATTATGTGGACGATATCCTAGTCAAATCTCACACCTTCATGGATCATCTTGCTGACCTGGAAAAAGTCTTTGATAGGTTGGCCCAATATCATCTCATGTTAAATCCCAAGAAGTGTGTCTTTGGGGTCACATCTGGCAAGCTTCTAGGCTTCATAGTTTCTAAACGGGGTATAGAGATCGACCCCAAAAAGGTCAAGGCTATCTTAAACATGCCTCCTCCCCAGACACTGCGATAGCTTCGCTCTCTTCAGGGAAAACTTCAATCTGTCTGGCGCTTCATCTCCCAACTTGCAGATAAGTGTACACCATTTTCACACTTTCTAAAGAAGAATGAGAACTTCAAGTGGGATCTTTTATGTCAGCGCAGCTTCGATCAGCTCAAGCAGTATCTCACCAATCCCCCTATCTTGGTTCCACTAGTTCCTGGTCGTCCCTTGATCTTGTATATATCAGCAACACCTACTGCTCTAGGGGCACTTCTAGCACAACATGATGATTATAGAAGAGAGAGAGCCATCTACTATATTAGTAGAACCCTAGTTGGTTATGAACTCAATTACACTCCTATGGAAAAAGCTTGTTTGGCAGTTGTTTTCTCAACTCAAAAGCTTCGCCACTACATGCTAAGTCATACCATCCAACTAGTCTCTAAGATTGATCCTCTCAAGTATATGCTCTCTAGAACAGCACTCACAGGCCGGCTAGCAAAATGGGTTATGCTACTAAGTGAGTTTGACATCCAGTATGTGGACAGAAAGGCAATCAAAGGGCAAGCTATAGCAGATCACCTAGCTGATGCACCTCTAGTAGATGCATATCCTTTGCTCACAGAATTCCCAGACAAGCATATCTGCCTAATTGAAGAACAACCCCCATGGAAGCTTTATTTTGATGGCTCATACACCTCTCATGGATCAGGGGCAAGAATATTATTAGTTACACCTCAAGGAGATTACATTCCAAAAGCCTTCAAGCTACAATTCCCTAGCACCAACAATATAGCAGAATATGAAGCTCTTGTAGCAGGATTAAAGATAGTTGCAGAATGGAATATCACTGAGTTACAAGTCTTTGGTGATTCCCAGCTCATCATCAAACAAGTCTTAAATGAATATCAAACCAAAGATGAAAAGCTATTACCCTACAAAGAGCTAGTTGATTAGCTGACCCAGCATTTTACAAAGCTTCAGTTTACACAAGTGCCTCGAATGCAGAACAAGGCAACAGATGCCATGGCCACTATCGGCTCGCTCTTGGAAATTCCCCAAGAAGCTACGCAGTATGAGTTTTTAGTTGAGCAGCTCCTCACACCTGCCTATGCGAATGAGGATTCAAACCGTGTTTGTATCTTGGTTGGTCTCCAATCCCCTTGGTAGCATGAAATTCACGCTTACCTTAACGATGGTATCATATCCCCTCACCTCACACGTACCCAACACCAGAACCTCATCTAAAAATCATCCCGCTATGTTCTCATAGCCAATACCCTATATTGTCGGGGTTATCACGATACTCTCTCTCGATGTTTAGATGAAAATGAGGCCACGATGGCATTAAAAGTACATTCTGGACTTTGCGGTGCCCACACGAGTGGTATTGTCCTAGCACGACAAATCCTTAGAGTAGGCTACTATTGGCCTACCATTGAAGAAGACTCTTGTGACTTTGTCAGAAAGTGTCTCCCATGTCAGCAGCATGTAAATCTTGTGCACGCTCCAGCACAGGATCTACAACCTATTGCACCACCTTGGCCTTTTGCTTGTTGGGGCCTTGATCTAGTTGGAACTATCACACCTCTCTCATCTGATGGACATAAATGGATAATAACAGCTACAGACTATTTCACTAAGTGGGTAGAAGCAGTCCCCCTAGTCTCAGCTACAGGAGTTCAAGTCTCCAAGTTCATCTTGTACCACATTGTTTTCCGCTTCGGCATCCCATCGACCATCTTCACTGACCACGGAGGTAACTTTGAAAATCTCAACATGGAAGAATTATGCACTTCCCTCCACATCCATCATCGCTTTTCTAGCCCATATTTCCCACAAGGTAATGGCCAGGCAGAGGCAACTAATAAAACCCTCCTCAAAATCCTAAAGAAAGTTGTCAATGATTCCGGCCGTGATTGGCACCTTCAAATAAATCTGGCTCTATGGGCCTATCGAACTTCCTTCCGTACATCCATAGGCACAACTCCATACTCCCTAGTCTATGGTGCCAAAGCGGTATTACCTATAGAAGTTGAACTTCCCTCACTACGCATATCTTTGCAAGGGCAAATCTCAGATGAAGAATACAGAGTAGCTCGACTCACCCAGCTAGATCTCTTAGATGAGAAGAGACAACAAGCCTATGACCATCTCATAGTCTATCAAACTTGTTTGAAAAGGAATTTCAACAAGAAGGTGCTCCCACGACACTTTCAGCTAGGTGACATGGTCCTCAAAGAAAATATGAAAGTCCAAGCAGATCGAGAAAAGAAAGGCAAGTTTGAACCTACATGGCTTGGTCCCTATGTGGTTATTGCCTCCTTTGGCTCCGGAGCCTATCAATTATCTACACCAGAAGGAGAACTCTTGAATGATCCCACTAACATCATTCATCTCAAGAAGTTCTATGCTTGAAGATCCTTGGTATACCCAGCTTTTGAAAAAATACAAAAAAAATAGTAAAGAGAAATAAGCGTCCAATGGTGAAAACTTGGCAATTCAAGCGCCTTGGATAGGTACCTTGGTGAAAACCTGGTAATTCAGGCGCCTTGTGTGCTAAAGACTAATCCATTATCTATCACTATCCTATCCCTCATCCATCCACCCACCATCCCATAAAACACCTACTTGTTCCCTTGGTGTTCCAATCAAATATCCAAAATCTGATGGAACTTGTCAATACCTCCTGTATAGCTTGTAAATCTTGTACCAAAGCTTGTATTATACCTTGTAAATCTTGTACCATACCTTGTATATATCCAAATCTTGTCCAAAGCTTGTACCATATTCCAGCTTGTAAATAATCTTGTATCCTAGCCTGTATCCTATCACATGCACACACAGAATCCCATTTTCCTTAAGCTTTTCAAAAACCATCTACCTATCCACCTATCAACTATTATAGACATCCCATCCTTCACAAACATTTCCATCTCACAAAAAAACAAAAAATGAACAAACTTGTACATTTGTAACATATCTTGGTCTGTCAGCTTGTATATCCTCTTTAGCTTAGTATCATTGTATCTATCCGGCTTTCGTGTTAGTTCATCCTTGGTCAACATCTTGCACACATCGCACACCTTGGTTAGATATTCCAATGCATCCTTTAGCTAGATCTCCTATCACCAAAGTGTTATCCTTCTTAGTTCAGCTTGCTAGATGCATCACTCATCCAGATCCATCAGCTTAGGTGCTCTCTGATAGATCCTTGCAGGATATAGCTTTCCTCATGTCTGATCTTGGTCCGTTAGTACCTCGTCCTACCCATCTCGTTGGCAAACAGTTCTCTTTTGGATTTTTTCTTTCTTTTGATTTGGGATCTTCCCTTTTGGGTCTTGAAATATCTTTTCCAAGCAATCTCCTTGTTCCCTCCTCAAGGTTGCCATGATCTTCCATATCATGGTATGCTGCGAATGGGGCAATTAGAGCGTAAGGTCTTGATCAGGTCTTTTGCTTGTTTTCTTTTTCTTGCTTGTGGGTTACCTAGTGTCGTTTCCATGCTGCTTCCTTTGGGATTCATGTGTGATACTGGGGCAATCCTTGCGTGTTTGTTTCGAGTTAGTTTGTCAGTCCTCTAGACGGTTGGTGAAAAGGCCTTGATGTTCTTGGTAACCTTGGCAATTAACCAATAGTCCTATAGCAAATCTAGTGCTCAACTACATGGTGGTACTTCTCTTTGAAGTATCCCCCCACTCAAAAAGCTTCAATGGATTCCCTTCATCTCCATTATCCCCCATCCATATCCTACATCTGTCGCTCCTACCCCAGCTTATGCATCAGTATCTCTTTGAATCACTCCTCACGCTTAGCTTTAGGGATCCACCAATCAAATCAATCCACCAAGCCTCATCTTTCGAGATCCACAATCCTAGTCCTAGGGATCCCCAAAACCCATCTTCCGCCAATCTGACTCTTTGAAATCTTGTTGCATTAGCTTTATCATTCTATCATCCATCTCCCTACCATGGATTCCTTTTATAGCGCTCCGCTCCTCCCCCCCCCCCCCCCCCCAATCCTGGAAAGTCTTAAGCTTGCTTTACTATTGTGCCTCTGATTTCCCTTTATCATTCTCCCGTAGTGAGAGTTTGAGCTAATTCAGCCCCTTCTCTTCGCCAACCTACGTCTCAGCTCATCTCAATTTCTTGTACTTTTCAAGAAGTCATCGAGCCTCATTTCTCTCCCCGTCGCCTTCTTGAGGGGGCATCATCTAAGTCTAGTCTCTCCTCTTCTTATCCGAGACTGGGGCAACCTTGTTGCTAAAACATCTTCCTCGTATCGTCTTCATTTAAACTTCTTTGAAATAGTGTTGTCTTAACACTATGTCAAAGAGGGGCAAAATGTAGACACCTAAATTTGATTACACTATTTTAGTAATCCTATTTAGTTATCTAAAAAGGCATTATTAATTAAATTCTTATTTAATTAACCCTTTGCCATCCCTAGTTGATTAATTTAATTAATCATCTATAGTCCTAATTGATAAATCAAATAATCTATTATTTATCAATTAAATCCTATTCTTCTATCTAATTCCAAAAAATTCCCATTTATTAAATAAATCTATTTGATAAATGAAATCCTCAAATTCAAAAACCCCTAACCTGTCTCTAATCCTCCATTTAGCCTAATCCACCTCATCCACCCATACTAACCAAGCTTAGCCACTAACTCACCCACTCTCATTAATGCCATGCACTTGCACATCTCTAACATCTCTAATCTAATCCTAAACCCAAGCCTAATCCACCCCCTAATGTTGTCACATTCCTTAAACAAGTTTAAGACTTTCCTAATCCAAACCAAAGTCTCCCCTGAAAAAACCCAACCACTAAGTCATGAGTGCTCTTACAAAACATAAAAGACTCTTACAAGCCCACTCATGACTCTTACACCCATATTCTACACTCTTCCCTCTTCCACACTCATTCCTCTTACATCCCTCTTACATACTCAACCCCACTCATCATGACTTTAACCAACCCTTTACCCTACCCTCTCACACTCATCCTCCTTGTGACAAGTGTCACCTTCCCATTGGTGCTAAAATAGCACAATCCATGTGCTCCCCTTTGAGTGCATCTTAGCCCTCCTTAAGCCTTCATCCATCCTTGCATCTAAGCCCTCCATCTCTCTACCCCTTCGCCTATAAATTGAATCCCATCCCAAGCCATTTCATCAACAATCTTTGAGCTAAAGTTACCATGCTATTTTGAGAACCAAAGCCATCAATATTACCCTTATAATGCCAAATTGAGAGCTCACAAAGCTACCAATTTTCCATTACCCATCTCCATTGAAGCAGCTTTTGAGCATCTTGAGCATACATCCACAGCAAAAGGACACATCTACAGAATCAAGAAAGCATGGAGTGTTTTCTCTTGTAAGGTTTGCACTTCTTGTTTGCTTTCTTTGTCTAAGCATATATGTGAATTTAGTTTTTGGTTTGTGAATGTTTACTTTATTTGTTAATGTTCTTTGCATACTAATTCTTGTTCTACAACTGGTATCACTGTTATGGGTATGTGTAGGATAATTGTCAACCAAACTATGGCCTTAAGTGGTAGTGCAAAACCAACAAATCAAGGTTATGTCAACTTGACAAATAATTTTAAAGTGGTTCTCGACTTTATATCAAAAAGTTGGAAGAAAATAATATGTAGGAAATTGTATCTAGTTTCTAAACTACTAGGTCTTATTTGGAGAAAAATAAATTGATTGGTCAAAAGTTTGGATTTTAATGCCATACTACAAAAATTTTAGAGCAAAAATAAAAATTTGTGTATGTCTAACCACCTTAATCAAAATCAAATGATAATATTTTTTAATATAATTATAGATATAAAAAGTATACTCATGTCCAGATGTGATGCATATTTTTTGGAATTTTTATTCCAAATAAATAATTAATTATGAATTTTCTACTATATTGTTTTCAGAATTAAAAAACTCCCATGTCTGACCAGCTTAACTAGTTCAAAAAAATCAATTTTTTTTCTTATATTAGTTGAAGCATAGAATGTGACACATCTTTTGGATTTCACAAATCTTATACAAGTTGAAAGTTATAGCTATTTTTTAATTAGTATGTTAATCAACACTTTGTAGCTAACTCCATTAGAAAATAAGTAATAATTACTTACTTAATTCATAATTTGACAGACATTATATCGATGGAAAGTTGAGAACATTCTCAAGAAACCCTTTTTGTTTCATCAAATTTGGATGAAAAAAAATTGTCAGCTACATCGTCAAAGTGAGAAACACACAACAACACACCAAAAACATGTTTTTAGGATTTTTTGGTGTTGACCATGGAGGGTTGGTAGCCAAAGAAAAACCAAGCCTAATCGG
This sequence comes from Cupressus sempervirens, assembly GCA_028749045.1. Classification (NCBI taxonomy): domain Eukaryota; kingdom Viridiplantae; phylum Streptophyta; class Pinopsida; order Cupressales; family Cupressaceae; genus Cupressus; species Cupressus sempervirens. The sequence continues at coordinate 111,448,327 of CM053783.1, forward strand.
GTACTTGTTCCCAAATCATGTATCTATTCCCAAATCGGATTTTCCTTCTCAAATCAGATACCATTTTTAAAAAAAAAATTAAATCTTTTTTAAAATTTTAATTTTTTAAAATTCTTTTATAATAGTATGACCCCTTTTTAGGATACTTAATATTTGTTTTAAAGGCTTTAGGACCCTTAACCATACATATCATGGTTCCAAAGGATCAAAAGGGGTTATAGGGCACCTTTTGACACTCTTTAACCCATTTAATCACAATATGTGTGCTTATGGTTCCTAGGACCCCTAACCACATAAACGATGTGAGCTAATGACTCAACATAGCTTTAGAATATCCTATGACCCTTTTTGACCTATTCAATGACATTAAGTGTGCTTAGGGGTCATAAGGTACTTTATTACCCCTTTTGACTCATTTGTACACATAATATATATTCCTAGGACCCCTAGGAATGTATTTTCTTATTTAATGAGTCAGAAGGGGTCATAGGAAAATTCATAATCCCATTTGACCCATTCAAACACATAATGTATGTTCCTATGGGTCGTAGGACCCTTAGGAACATATTTGGTCCTACCCCTTTGGACCCATATAAATGATTATAATATGTCCCTAGGAATCATAGGACACCTAGAGACATATGTTGTCATGAAATGTGTCGAAAGGGGTCATAGGTTATTCGATGACTTGTTTCGACCCATATAAATTATTATAATATTTCCTTAGGGGTCCTAGGACCACTAGAGACATATGTTATAATGAAATATGTCGAAAGGGGTCATAGATTATCATGTGACCCCTATCGACCCATATAAATGATTAAATTATGTTCCTAGGGGTCTTAGGACCCCTAGAGACATATGTTATAATGAAATGTGTTGAAAGGGGTCATAGGTTATCCTATGACCCCTACGAACCCTTTCGACCCATATAAATAATTATAATATGTCTCTAGGGGTCTTGGGACCCTTAGAGACATATGTTGTAATGAAATGTGTCAAAAAGATTCATAGGTTATCTTATGACCCCTTTCAATCCATAAAAATGATTATAATATGTCCCTAGGGTTCCCTGGACCCCTAGAGACATATGTTATCATGACATGTGTCGAAGGGGGTCATAGGTTATCCTATGACCCATTTTGACCCATATAAATGATTATAATATGTTGCTAGGGGTCTTAGGACCCCTAGAGGCATATGTTGTCATGAGATGTGTCAAATGGGGTCATAAATTATCCTATAACCCCATTCGACCCATATAAATTATTATAATATGTTCTTAGGGTCCTAGGACCCCTAGAGACATATGTTGTCATGAGATGTGTTGAAGGGGTTGATGTGTCGAAGGGGATCATAGGTTATCCTATGAACTCATTCAACCCATATAAATAATTATAATATGTTTCTAGGGTCCTAGGACCCCTAGAGACATATGTTGGCATAAAATGTCTCGAAAGAGGTCATAGGTAATTCTATGACCCCTTTTGACCCATATAAATGATTATAATATGTCCCGAGGGAACCTGGGACCCCTAAAGACATATGTTGTAACGAAACGTGTTGAAAAGGGTCATAGATTTTCTTTTGACCACTTTCAAACCATATAAATGATTATAATATGTTCCTAGGAGTCTTAGGACCCCTAGTGACATATGTTGTAATGAAACATGTCCAAAGAGTCATAAGGTTATCTTATGACACCTTTCGACCCATACAAACCATTATAATATGTCCCTAAGGGTCCTAGGACCCCTAAAGACATATGTTGTAATGAAATGTGTCGAAAGGGGTCATAACTTATCTTATGACCCCTTTCGACCCATATAAATAATTATAATATGTCGTTAGGGATCCTAGGACCCCTAGAGACATATGTTGTAATTAAATGTGTTGAAAGGATTAATAGGTTATCCTATGACTCTTTTCAATCCATACAAATGATTATACTATGTTGTTAGGGGTCCTTTGACCCCTAGAGACATTTGTTATAATGAAATGTGTCGAAAGGGGTCATAGGCTATCCTATGACCCCTTTCAACTCATATAAATGGTTATAATATGTTTCTAGGGGTCCTAGGACCCCTAGAGACATACGTTGTCATAAGATGTGTCGAAGGGGGTCATAGGTTATCTTATAATCCTATTCAACCCATGTAAATGATTATAATATGTTCCTAGGGTCTTGGGACCCTTAGAGACATATGTTGTCATGAAATGTGTCGAAAGGGGTCATAGGTTATTCTATGGCCTCTTTTGACCCATATAAATGATTATAATATGTCCCTAGAGAACCTAGGACCCCTGGAGACATATGTTGTAATGAAATGTGTTGAAAGCCCTATGACCCCTTTTGACACATATAAATGATTATAATATGTTTTTAGGAGTCCCAAGACCCCTAGCGACATATGTTGTAATGAAACATGTTATCTTATGACTCTTTTTGACTCATATAAATGATTATAATATGTCGCTAGGGGTCCTAGGACCCCTAGAGACATATGTTGCAATGAAATGTGTCAAAAGTTGTCATAAGTTATTCTATGACCCCTATCGTCTCATATAAACAATTATAATATGTCCCTAGGGGTCTTAGGAGCCCTGGAGACATATCTTGTAATAAAATGTGTCAAAAGGGGTCATAGGACATCCTATGACCCATTTTGACCCATATAAATTATTATAATATGTCCCTAGAGGTCCTACAACCCTTAGAGACATATGTTGTAATGAAATGTGGTAAAAGGGGTTATAGGTTATCCAATGAACCCTTTTAACCCATATAAATAATTATAATGTCACTAGGGGTCTTGAAACCCCTAGAGACATATGGTTTAATAAAATGTGTCGAAAGCGGTCATAGGTTATCCTGTGACACCTTTTGATAGATATAAATGATTCTAATATGTCCTTAGGGATCCTAGGACACCTAGAGACATATAGTGTCATCAGATGTGTTGAAAGGGGTCATAGGTTATCCTATGGCCTCTTTCAACCCATATAAATTATTATAATATGTTCCAATGGCCCTAGGACACCTAGAGATATGTTGTCATGAAATATGTCGAAAGAAGCATAGGTTATCCTATGACACCTTTTGACTCATATAAATGATTATAATATATCCCTAGCGGTCCTAGGACCCCTAGAGACATATGTTGTAATGAAATGTGTCGAAAGACCTATGGCCCCTTTCGACCCATATAAATGATTATAATATGTCTCCAGGGTGTTGTGACCCCTAGAAACATATGTTATAATGAAATGTGTCAAAAGGGGTCATAGGCTATACTATGACCTCTTTCAAACTATAGAAATGATTCTAATATGTTGCTAGGGCTCCCATGTCTCCTCGAGACATATGTTGTAATGAAATATGTCGAAAAGGATCATAGGTTATCCTATGACCCCTTTCGACACATATAAATGACTCTAATAACTCCCTATGGGTCATGGGACCCTTAGAGACATATCTTGTCATGAAATGTGTCAAAAAGGCTCATAGGTTATCCTATGACACTTTTCAACTCATATAAACGATTATAATATGTCCCTAGGGGTCCTAGAACCCCTAGAGACATATGTTGTAATCAAATGTGTCAAAAGGGCTCATAAGTTATCTTATGACCCCTTTCGACCCATATAAAAAATTATAATATGTCCCTAGGGCTCCTAGGACCCCTAGAGATATATGTTGTAATGAAATGTGTCGAAAGGGGTCACTAGAAATCCTATGGCCCCTTTCAACCCATATAAATGATTATAAAGACATATGTTGTCATGAAATGTGTCGCCCTTTCAACCCATATAAATGATTATAATGTTCCTAGAGGTCTTGGGACCCCTAGAGACACATGTTGTAATGAAATGTGTTGAAAGGTCTCATAGGTTATCATATGACCACTTTTGACCTATACAAATAATTCTAATATGTCTCTATGGGTCCTGGGATCTGTAGAGACACATGTTATCATGAAATGTGTCAAAAAGGGTCATAGGTTATCCTATTATGCATTCCAACCCATATAGATGACTATAATATGTTCCTAAGAGTCTTTGGACCCCTAGGGACATATGTTGTCATGAAATATATCGAAGAGGTCATAAAGTTATCCTATGACTCCTTTTAACCCATATAAACAATTATAATATGTCCTTAGGGGTCCTAAAACCCCTATAGACATATGTTGTCATGAGATGTGTCAAAAGGGGTCATAGGTTACACTATGACCCCTTTCAAACCATAAAAATAATTATAATATGTCCCTAGGTGTCCTATTTTCTCTAGAGACATATGTTGTAATAAAATATGTCAAAAGGGGTTATAGGTTATCCTATGACCCGTTTTGACCTATATAAACGATTCTAATATGTTCTTAGGGGTCTTGGGGCCCCTAGAGACATATTTTGTTATGAAATGTGTCAAAAGAGGTCATAGGTTATCTTATGACCCCTTTTGACCTATATAAATGATTATAATATGTCCTTAGGGGTCTTGGGACCCCTAGGGACATATGTTGTAATGAAATGTAACAAAAAAGTCATAAGTTATCCCATGACCCATTTCGAACCATATACACAATTATAATATGTCTCTAGAGGTCCTAGGACACCTAGAGACATATGTTGTCATGAAATGTGTCGAAAGGGTTCATAGGTTATCCTATGACCCCTTTTGACCCATATAAATGATTATAATATATCCCCAAGGGTCCTAGGACCCTTAGAGACATATGTTGTAATGAATTGTGTTGAAAGGTGTCATAGGTCATCCTATAGCCCCTTTCAACCCATATACATTATTATAATATGTTCCTAGGGTACTGGACCCCTAAAGACATATATTGTCATGAAATGTGTTAAAAGGGGTCATAAGTTATCCTATGACCCCTTTTGACCCATATAAATGATTATAATATGTTCCTAGGGGTCTTGGGACCCCCAACGACTTATGTTGCAATGAAATGTGTTAAAAGGGGTCATAGCTTTTTCTAATGACCCCTTTTAACCTATATAAATGATTATAATATTTTCGTAGCAGTCTTGGGACCCTTAGAGACATATATTGTCATAAATGTGTCGAAAGGTGTCATAGGTTGTCCTATGACCCCTTTCAACCCATATAAATGATTATAATATGTCCCTATGGGTCCTAGGACCCCTTGAGACATATGTTATAATGAAATGTGTCAAAAGTGGTCATAGGTAATCTTTTTGGCCCCTTTTGACCCAATATAAATGATTATAATGTGTTGCTAGGGTCCTAGGACCCCTAGAGACATATGTTGTTATGAAACGTGTCGAAAGGGGTCATAGGTTATCCTATGAGCCTTTTTGATCTATATAAATGATTATAATATGTCCTTAGGTGTCCTAGGACACCTAGAGACATATATTGTAATGAAATGTGTCGAAAGGGGTCATAGCTTTTTTGTTGACCCCTTTCGACCCATATAAATGATTATAATATTTTTTTAGGGATCCTGGGACCCCTAGCGGCATATGTTGTCATGACATGTGTTAACCCATATAAATTATTATAATATGTTCTTAGGGCTCCTAGGACACCTAAAGACATATGTTTTAATGAAATATGTTGAAGGGGGTCATAGGTCATCCTATGGCTTCTTTTGATCATATAAATGATTATAATATGTTCTTAGGGTCTTAGGACCCCTAGACACATATGTTTTCATGAAATGTGTCGAAATCTATGACCTCTTTTTACCCATATAAAGGATTTTAATATGTTCCTAGGGGTCCTGGGACTCCTAGAGACATATGTTATAATGAAATGTGTCAAATGGGGTCATAGCTTTTTCGATAACCCCTTTCGACCCATGTAAATGATTATAATATGTCCCTAGGGGTACTAGGACCCCGAGAGACATGTTTTCATGAAATGTGTTAAAAGTGGTCATAGGTTTTCCTATGACTCCTTTTGACCCATATAAAGGATTATAATATCTCCTTAAGGGTCTTAGGACCCCTATAAACATATGTTGTAATGAAATGTGTCAAAAAAGGTCATAGGTTATCCCATGACCCTTTTCAACCTATATAAATGATTATAATATTTTCCTAGTAGTACTAGGTCCCCTAGGGACATGTGTTGTCATGAAATATGTTAAAAGGGGTTATAAGGTTATCCTATGACTCCTTTCCACCCATATAAATGATTATAATATGTCCCTAGGGGTCCTAAGACCCCTAGAGACATGTTGTAATAAAATGTGTCGATAGGGGTCATAGGTTATACTATGACACCTTTTGACCCATATAAATGATTATAATATGTTCCTAGGGTCCTAAGACCTCTAGAGACATATTCTGTTATGAAATGTGTCAAAAGAGTTCATATGTTATTCTATGACCCCTTTTGACCTCATATAAATGATTATAATATGTCCGTAGGGGTCCTGGGACCCTTAGAGACATATGTTGTAATGAAATGTGTCGAAATGGGTCATAGCTTTTTTGATGACCCCTTTCGACCCATATGAATGATTATAATACGTCCCTACGAGTCCTAGGACCCCTAGATACATATGTTTTCATAAAATGTGTGGAAAGGTCTCATAGGTTTTCCTATGACCCCTTTTAACCCATATAAATTATTATAATATGTCCCTAGGGGTCCTAGGACCCCTAGAAACATATGTTGTAATGAAATTTGTCGAGCGGGGTCATAGTTTATCCCATGACCCATTTTGACTCATATAAATGATTGCAATATGTTCCTAGGTGTACTAGGACCCCTAGGGACATATGTTGTCATGAAATATGTCGAAAGAGGTCATAAGGTTATCCTATGACTCCTTTCAACCCATATAAATGATTCCAATATGTCCCTAGGGGTCTTGGGACCCTTAGAGACATATGCTGTCATGAAATGTGTTGAAAGGGGTCACAAGTTATCCTATGACCCCTTTCAAGATATATAAATGATTATAATATCTCCCTAGGGGTCCTATGACCCCTAGAGAGATATGTTATAATGAAATATGTTGAATCCATATAAATGATTTCCATATGTCCCTAGGGTTCTTACGACCCCTAGAGACATATGTTGTCATGAAATGTGTTGAAAGAGATCATAGGTTATCTTATGACCCCTTTCAAGACATATAAATGATTATAATATGTTCTTAGGGGTCTTAGGACCCCTAGAGACACATTTTTTAATGAAATGTGTCAAAATGGATCATAGGTCATCCTATGGCACCTTTCGACCCATATAAATGATTATAATATGTTCCTAGGGTCTTGGGACCCCTGGAGACATACGTTGTCATGAAAATTGTCAAAAGTGGTCATAGTCTATGACCCCTTTTGACCTATATAAACAATTATAATATGTCTCTAGGGTCCTAGGACCCCTAGAGAAATATGTTGCAAGGAAATATGTCAAATTGGGTCATAAGTTTTCCAATGACACCTTTCAACCCATATAAATGATTATAATATGTCCGTAGGGGTCCTAGGACACCTAGATACATATGTTGTCATGAAATGTGTTGAAAGGGGTCATAGGTTATCCTATGACCACTTTTGACCCATATAAATGATTAATAATATGTCCCTAGGGGTCCTAGGACCCCTAGAGACATATATTGTAATGAAAGATGAAAATAGAGCATCCTGAGATGGAGGAGGCAAATCTCCAGAACCAAATAAAGGAGCAAATAATGCAAGAGTTTAAAAGCTCGACCCCTGAAGAGGGGAGGAAAATGATAAAATGATTTGGGGTTTTGCTGTTTCCAAATTGGGATATTGCTAATGAAATGGTTTTTATTTCTATCACCAAAAAGTTAAATGTAGATGAGAAAGTGAAGAAAGAGATGAAAGGTGCCAAGTTTAGTGAGAATCATTTTGTATTAGTGATCTGGTCTTTAAGAAAAGCATCTAAAACAAACTCTTCCCAACCTAATGATATCAGTTTGATAGCAAATTTAATTGTGAAAAGGGTAGAAGATACTACAAGTGAAGATGCCACAGAGCTAGATGTTGGATCAGTCACCTTCACCCTAGCCAACACTCAAAGGGATAAAAGGGAAATATTAGAGTTATAGGATAAGTATGCAAAATTTTTAGCTGCTTATAATAGAGAAGTTCAAAAGAGAATTGAGATTGAGAATAAGTTGATGGGGCACCAAGGGAAATCTAGTAGGCTTAGAATCACTCATCCTTATCCACAAGTGGATGCTTTTAAATCCACTCCTCTTATTGAAATTCTAGACACACCACATAGACCTCAGTGTTACTCTGCAGATGATTTTGAAGAAGAAAAGAGTGAACTATGGGTGTTGCATGTAGAGTTAGATATTCAGTATGAGGATAGACTAAGGAAAGCTATCATGTATTTAGTTGATAATTGGTTGGCCAAAATTCTATGATCAATCAACAAAGGTGATAAATATATGAGATGAGCTAAAAGAAAATGATGATGCTCTAAAGCCAATTATCAATAAGTGGAACAAGAGGGACAAGGATATCACTCTTTTGTGTTTTTTAGTTATTACTCTATCTTGTGAATATATAGAAGAGACTTATGAATTGACTAATGATCTAATTGAGTTTGATGATAAGAGAATTGCATTACAAAGAATAATCATTAATTATCTTAAAAAATATAATAGTAAAAGTTTTGGACTCTTTCTGCATGCCCTAGATAGAAAGAATAAGTTGAGGAACAAAGAGGAATGGGCCTAGGAATAGAATGACCTATTATGTCTTCAAATGAATACTATCATAAATGAAAATGTAAATGCATGGTGGGAAGCTACAATTGAAGAAGTTGTAAAACTATAATTATTTTACGATTCTTTGAGAGAAGATTTTGTTGAGATTGACAAATTGGGAGAATATGTGATCAAGAAACAACATAATATACTGAATTTTAATCGGTCAGATGAAACACTTTTTGACAAGTGGATGGAATATTTTGTTCATGCAAAACAATTGGAATATGATGAAACTGATGATGATGAAATAGAACAAAATGAAGTGCAAATAATTGACACATCAGTAAAAGTAGAAGAAAATAGATGTAAGAAACTAATTACAGTTACAAGCACAGAGGTCCAAATAGATGACTTGACAATAGGACAACTGATTGTGACTATCAATCTATCAGTACAAGATGCCATGTATGGAGAAACCTAGGTTCATCTCAGCTTTCAAGTAGTAGAACAAGGCCCATCACATGCAAGTCCAATGGTCACACACTCTAAGGAAGAACAAAAATAGAAAAGCTAATCATAAACTCCCCAACAATGAAAAGTGCAGTATAAGTGGCCCTGTAAGAGAATATTCATGATGAAAGACATTATGTTTCACCAATTTTTATCTTTTGTGACATTAACTTTGTAAATATCTTTTTGTCTTAAGGATAGTTGTCAATACTTTCTAGACTTGAAGCTTGTTGCATCTCACACTATATAAGTGAGATTTTGGGCTAGAGAAAGGGTCCGAGTCATTGTATAATTTCTAGTTTTGCTAAGTTTCATTTGATCTAGTCCTTGATGAAAGTTTTATGATGTATTTCTCTACAAATTTTAGACTACATTAATTTTCTAGGATCATGGTTTCTTATCTTGAATTGTTTTGAGTTCTATTCCAATGTTACATAATTTTCAAAAAGAATTAATACAAAGATGAACTGTCACCATATCTTTTCTCTTTGAATCTTGTCTCCATTTTTATTGACTAGTTATTTTGAGGTTGTATGAGCAAAACATTTCTCAATTTAATGTAACTTGGATAGGTTGAATATTAGTTGACTATTGCTTTCAATTCAATGGATTAAGTAAATGCTTTAGTGAATATGATAGGATTTTTAGGCAATAACAAGGATATGCATAAGAATGAGTTATAGGAAGAATTGCTAGTGATATTGATTGTAATGCAGTCAATCAGATCAAGAAATTTGATAGAATTTGAATCCCAATGGATGAGGCATTGATCAACTAGTTCTATTAGCATATGAATAAATCATGGATAAGCATCAAGCTTAAAATAAAAATCAATTTTATCATTAAAGTATGAAGAGTGTCATAGCTGATCAATAGCTTTTTACATTTAAACTCTGAGTTATGGTTAGCTATTGTTGCCCAAAATTACTTGTAAATTTGAGAAGAATTATGATCAATCTACTGTAGGGGATGAGAATTGTAATAAAATGTCATTGAATGACTGAAGTGTGAAAGTAGTATCAAGTTGTAAATTTTTTTATCCCTTAGGTGCACCTACCTTGGTTTTGTAGAGCCAAAAGAGTAGAAAATATTTTATGATTTTGTTGAAGTTGGGTCTAGATCTAAAGAACATCTAGCTATTTATGGGAAGTAGCTAATCCTTAGGTTATTTTGATCTTCATTATCTTGGTAACAAGTATCCTTATTAATTGATAGTGTAAAAAACACTAACAAGGTGGAATAAAAATACCAACTTCCAAGTAAAAAGAAAGAAAATATTGCCCACATTCTGGAGAAACAATATACAATCACATAGAATAGTTGCTATAAATAGGCACTTCATTCAGTGGGATGGATTACCAGCAATAGATAATGCCTAGATCTTAGAGTGGGAGGTGATGAAGTTGGAGCCCACAAAGTTGCAATAGTTCATAGACAACCATTTGATGCAATGCAAGGTAGGTGAATCCACAAAGGAGATGTCCTAGCCCTTAGCAAATAACCACATAGTGGAAACACAACAAAAGAAACACAATCTAATACCAAATGCAACTTTTTATTGATAAAATAACTAATTACATGTAATGTGTCAAGCTGTAAGGTCTTCTTGGTTATGGTGAAATACAATAGCAATTATAATATTAGTTCTGCAAGGTCCATCAAGATCCAACCAAAAACCTAGCTAATCTAGATCCACACTCTGGTTAACCTCCAAGGAATATCTAAACTTTTTCTCGCAAGCCCACCAAGCAATCTCCTTGTTTCCCAAGCCTTAGCTACTAGCCCTTCAAAGTTTTCTCTCCTGCCACATCCTCTTCTCCAAACTTGATGATTATGACTAAAGACTCCACAAAACTGCCTACTTATACCCAACTAAGCCATAGGTCAGCCTATATGTTAAAAATTAAATAAACCCCTACATTGAAAGCACATTTAAGCCACAAATTGAATTACAATAGAAATTAAATACAACCAAATTAAATGCCAAGGTCGACTCATACTAGAAATTGAACACAAACAACTCAGGCAAAACAAAAAACAAGACATGATCGAGCACCAAAAAACTATTTTTGATTATCAAAAAATCCATCAAACATATAACCAACCATCAAACATATAACCAAGCTCCTTTATTGACCAAGCACCGGTATGTGTCATCTCCTCATAAGAACCCAAGTCCCTTCATTGACCAAGCTACTTGATCAATGGTGCAACCATGCATAAACAAGCTCTATAGTATGAATCAAGCTCCTAGTGTACACCGAGTACCTTCACCAACTGAGTACCACTAGAAAATGAATGAGTAATGCTACTCTAACTGAGCAACTTGATTAACAATGCAACTAGAAACTACTCAATAATGACCAAGTCCCCTAACTCCAAGGTCAAAATTAATAGGAATAAGGCATCTCAACCTTGGATAATTCCTATTCTTATTATTTTTTTTGTAAATGTATTTTTTGCAAATAATGCAATTAAGTGTGAGTGTACATGTCTAGTTTGCATCTTGATGTGTCACTTCACTTGCATGTGTCGATATCTTGAATTATGACGGCTTCCTATGACACATAAGAACTATTTTTGGAAGATTTAATTGACTGTAAGGGAATCATGACTAAAACAATTATGAAAAATTCCTATGACATGTAAGAGCTATCTTTGGAAGATGCCCTAAGTGCATCATATAAGCACTTTGAGAGTTGTAGATAGTTGAAGAGGTGTGAAGTAGTGTATTGTTGGTAGCTACTAGATAAGTCTTCCATGTCTTGAAAGAGCTTGCCTTGCAAGTGTGTTGTATGAAGGTTTTGGAGGGGTGGGGATGACTTAAAGGTTTTTCCTCACAGACATATCTTTTTCTTTATGTGTTATTATTTCTCTATCTATTTTTTGTATTCATGGTTGATGACAATATTGTTGTTTTACTAAAAGTGAATATGTAATTGTAAGGATTTAAAAAGAATGTGCACAATACTTTCCTTAAGAGATTAGTGTAGGAAGCTATTTCTACACCTACGTTTCCTTACAAGTGGTATTAGAGCTTGATCAACTTTTGATCCTGGTTGTTGGGTAGGTTTTTTTGAGCTAATCTCAAGTTTTAGTGGGAGTTTTGTGCAGAGCATTCTGAATCTTATTTTTAGATTGAGATGGCTAGTTCTTCATATGAAAAAATGGAAGTGGAAAAATTTAGTGGCAGTAATTTTGAGTTATGGAAGCTCAAGATGGAAGACTTGCTTGAAGATCGTGATCTATGGGAGGCAACTTCACTTGATGTGGGACCCACAACAATATCTCAAGTAGATTGGGATCTCAACGATTGAAAAGCTAAGGGTCTCATTAGACTCTGTCTAGCTTATTTAGTTCTCTTAAATGTTCTTGATGAGAAGACCACAAATAGTTTGTGGACACAACTTTGGTCTATGTATTAGGCCAAATCTCTGGCGAACAAGTTTTTCCTAAGAAAGAAGTTGTATTCTCTAAGAAAGGAGGAAGGAGGATCTATTATAGATCATCTAAATGCTTTTAATTTATTGATTGCATAGTTGACATCATCTGGTGTCAAGATAGAGGAGAAGGATCGATGTATGACCCTATTATGTTCCTTGCCAGATTCATGGGACCATCTTGTGATGGCTCTTGGAAGTACTTTAGTCACTTTTAGAATGGAGAGGAGGAGAAATTCATCATATTTGACTAAGGAAGCTCTTGTTGTTCACAATAGACCCAACGACAAAGGCAAGAAAAATGACAAGTCTAGAAAGGGTAGATCCAAATCCCATGGAAAATCAAAGACTCCTGGAAAGTCCAAGGAAAAATGCTGGAATTGTGATAAGACTAAGCACTTTCATAAAGATTGTAAAGAGCTAAAGAAGAAGAAGAAGGCCTTAGATTTAGGTTCAAAAAAATCTCAAGAAGATGGTGATATTTTCATTACAGCCTTTGCAACACATGCATCTAATGATGTGTGGTTGATAGACTTGGGTGCTTCTTTCCACATGATCTCTCATTGAAGTTGGTTCTCAAAATATGAAGTTTTCAATGGTGGAAAGGTGTACTTGGGTGATGATTCTCACCTAAAGATAGTTGGACAAGGATGGGTCACTATCAGATTCCTTGATGGACAAGTAAAGGGGATCAATGGGGTAATGCACATCCCTAATTTGGCACAAAACCTATTATCTATAAGTATGTTGAATGATGTAGGTGTGCAAGTTGTTTTTTTCTAAAGATGGATGTAAGATGGTGAGAGGAGCTATGGTGCTTGCTAAGGGTACTAGGAGAGGTACTTTGTTTTAGCTTGATGCATGCATTTCTCAATGTAATAGTTCTTTTGTTTCAAAGAAGACAACAACTATCACTTCATCCCCACCATCTATGGCAGTGAAACACATGTACCTAAGGGTGCAAACACATTGGAAGGAAAGCTTCCTACAGAAAAGATAATGTTGTGGCATATGAGATTTGGCCACATTGGTGAGAAGGGTCTCAAAACCCTGAAGAACAAGAACATCATTGAGGGGTTAAATGATTGTAATCTCAAGTTTGACTTCTACAAACATTGTGTCTATGGTAAACAAAATCATGTTCAATTTTACTCTAATTCTCACAAATCTTTTGATGTTTTGGATCTTATTCATTCTAATGTATTTGGTCTTATAAAAGTTCCTTCAATCTCCAAGTCTGTATTTTTTGTATCTTCCATAGATGATTATAGTAGAAGGACATGGATTTATTTCCTGAAAAGTAAGACACAAGTCTTTAGTTGGTTCAAGGAATTTAAAGCCCTTGTAGAGAATCAAACTAGTAAGAAGATTAAGTGTGTGAGAACAGACAATGGTGGTGATTTTTTCTCAGTAGAGTTTGAATAGTTCTGTAAAGAACAAGGTATCAAGAGGCATAAGACAACTCCTTATACCCCACAAAAAATGGAATTGTAGAAAGAACGAACAAGAAACTGATGGAGAAGGCTAGGAGTATGCTTAATGGAGCTGGTCTTGAATGATGGTTTTGGGATGAAGCTATGGCCACTACTTGCTATCTAGTTAATAGATATCCTACATCAGCTCTTGTCAGTAAGACACCCACGAAGGTGTGGTTTGGTAAGAAGCCTTCAAATAGACATCTTCATGTTTTTGGTTTTGAAGCTTGTGCACATGTTCCAAAGGAGAAAAGATCTAAATTGGAAAACAAAGTTGTCAAATGTATTTTCATCAGATACAGTGTTGGTATGAAAGGATACAAGCTTTGGGACCCTATGACTAGTAAGATGTTGTATAGCAGAAATGTTATCTTTAGAGAGCTAACATATTATCCTATTGTGCTACAACTAGATGAAAAAGAAAAGGAAGATATTGTTCAGTTGCTTCCTACCCTTAAAAAGATTGAACACAAATACCATGTTGGGTCTAGTGATGAGGAGAGCTCTAGTAGCTCTGGCAGTTTAGAAGAACAAGAAGAACAACCTCAACCTCAGCCCTTGAGGAGATCCATGAGAGTAAGAAAGTAGCCAAAAAGGTTTGGTTATTCTGTGTTAGATTCCAGTTGTGCTTTTTCTTTCATTAATAACACTGATGAGCCTAGATCTATGAAAGAGGCTTTGGATATAGAAGATACAGGTTCCTCGATTGAGGGTATGGATGATGAGATGGCTTCATTGGATTAAAAAAAAAACTTGGGACCTTGTATCTTTTCCTAAAGGATGAAAAGACATTGGTAGCAAATGGGTGTTCAAGAAGAAATTCTGTGCAGATGGTAGTGTTGAAAGGTACAAAGCTAGATTGGTTGCAAAAGAGTATTCACAGGTAGAGGGAATAGATTATGGTGAAATATTCTCTCCTATTGCAAAGTTGACATCCATTATATTATTGTTATCTCTTGTTGCATCATATTATTTAGAGATAGAATAGATGGATGTGAAGACAACTTTCCTTCATGGTGATTTGGAGGAACAAATTTATATGTCACAGCTTGAGCACTACATTGTTAAAGGTAAAAAATCTTTGGTTTGCAGATTAAAGAAGTTTCTATGTGGTTTGAAACAATCTCTTAGGATGTGGTACCTTAAGTTTGATGCCTTTGTGTTGTCAATTGGATTTGTAAGTTCAAAATAAGATCATTTTTTTTACTTTAGGTTTGAAATTGATCACCTTCTTATTGTTGTATTATATGTTGATGATATGTTGTTGTTTGGGAAGGGTAAGGGTATGATTTATGATTTTAAAACTCAGTTGTCAGAATAGTTTGAGATGAAAGATCTTGGGGCAACAAGGTACATCTTGGGTATGGAAATTAGTAGAGATAGGTCCAACAAAAAACTTTGGTTGAGTCAAAGTAAGTATGTGAAGTCTGTGTTGGAAAGGTTTAGAATAGCAAGTTGTAAACCATTGTGTGTTCTTGTCTCTATGGGAACAAAGTTATCTGTAGATAATTGTCAAAAATCTCCTAGTGAGGTGGAGGACATGAGTAAAGTACCTTATGCTAGTGCAGTTGGCAGTCTTATGTATCCTATGGTCTATACTAGACCAAAAATTGCCCAAGTAGTGGGAATTCTGAGCCGATTTATGGCTAATCTAAGATGAGTACATTGGGATGCAGTTAAGCAAGTATTCAAATATTTGAGGGGTACATCAAATTACTCCATTTGTTATCATGGTAACTCTTCTAGAGCTTTGCATTCAGTTTGTATTTGTAGGTCTATGGATTTAGATTGGGTAGGTGATATTGGTAGCATGAGATCCACCAGTGCTTATGTGTTCACTATGTTTGGTGGTGGCATCAGTTGGATGAGTAAATATTAACCTATGGTTTCTTTATCTACTATAGAAGCTGAGTACATGGTTGCTACTCATGCTTGTAAGGAAGCCATTTGTCCTAGGAGATTGTGTTCTAATATTGGTGTTGATTTAGGACAAATTACTATTTGTTGCGACAGTTAGAGTACCTTGCAAAGAATCCAACTTTCCATGCCAAAATGAAGAACATTGATGTGTAGTTTCACTTTGTGAGAGATATGGTGGAAGATGGAAATGTAACTTTGGAGAAGGTAGATACTATAAATAATGTTGTAGATTCACTGATGAAACCAATAGACACAAAAGTTTAGATGGTATTCAAAGTCTATGGGCCTTTTGGCCTATAGCGGTTAGTTCTTGTTATGTTTTTGTTTCTCTTACAAGGTGTTTGACAAGTGGGAGAATGTTAAGAATAAGGTGTCTCAACCTTGGATAATTCCTATTCTTTTTTTTCTTTTTGTAAATGTATTTTTTGAAAATAATGTAATTAAGTGTGAGTGCACATGTCTAGTTGGCATGTTGATGTGTCACTCCACTTGCATGTGTCAGCATCTTGAATTATGGAAAATTCCTATGATGGATTCCTATGACACATAAGAACTATTTTTGGAAGATTTAATTGTGTGTAAGGAAATCATGACTAAAATGGTTATGATAGATTCCATGACATGTAAGAGCTATCTTTGGAAGATGCCCTAAGAACATTATATAAGCACTTTGAGGGTTGTAGATAGTTGAGGAGTTGTGTGAGTAGTGTATTGTTGGTAGCTATTGGATAAGTCTTCCATGTCCCGAAAGAGCTTACACTGCAAGTGTGTTGTAACATTTGTGTTGAAGATAATACATTGTGTAGATTTTGGAGGGGTGGGGTTGTTTTATTGAAAGTTTTTTCCCCACTGGCATATCTGTGTCTTTATGTGTTATTATTTCTCTATCTATTTTTTGTATTCATGGTTGATTGCAATATTGTTGTTTTACCAAAAGTGAATCTGTAATTGTAAGGATTTAAAAAGAATTTGCACAATATTTTCCTTAAGAGATTAGTGTAGGAAGTTGTTTCCACACCTGAGTTTCTTTACAAAAACACTCCAACAT
The DNA here is from genome assembly GCA_028749045.1 of Cupressus sempervirens. Classification (NCBI taxonomy): domain Eukaryota; kingdom Viridiplantae; phylum Streptophyta; class Pinopsida; order Cupressales; family Cupressaceae; genus Cupressus; species Cupressus sempervirens. The sequence goes on from CM053783.1 coordinate 111,465,407, forward strand.
GTAGAATTACCACCTAACATAGGATGCTCCTACATCAAACACCCCAGGTGAGAAAAGATGCTCTCAATAGTTGGAAGAACATCTGTTGGGATTCAACACATAAATCCCAAACTACTTCCTCAAATACATATTCTCTAAGTCCTCAACTTGTACATCCTTTACCTTGTTCCACTTCTACTTCTTCACATCCATCCTTGGTGTGTTACAAGTCTTCTTTCCATGTTGATCTCTAACCCTCTCAAAATCCTTTAACTCAACTTGGCTACCAATAATCATGTTCCTCCTACTAAGTTCTTGACACAATCATGCATAGCCCTAGAATCATACTACCAAGGTCTACCAAGTAATATGTGACAACTATTCATGTCTACAATATCACACAACACTTGATCCTTATATTGCCCAATCTAAAAATCAACAAGACATTGTTCCCTAACTTCGAAAGCATGTTCATCTTGCAACCAACCAATCCTATAAGGACAAGGATATCTCACTCTTCTCAAAAAAAGTTTCTAAACCATCTCCTTAGCAACAAGGTTGTTAGTACTACCACTATCCACAATCACATTGTAGAATTTACTACTAGACTTACAACAAATTCTGAACAAATTAATCCAATGACAAGATTCCAGTGTCCTCTAATCAACTAGTACTCGTCAAGCCAGTAAATCCTCTCCTTGCTTAGGTTCACTGATAGGATTTTCAGCCTTGTTCACAATATAAACTCTTCTGTCACTAGCCTTAGGACATTCATAAGCTCTATGCCCTTCTTTATGACATGTGAAATAGGTACCCTTAAACTCACCTCTACCTATCCTTCTCTTTTGATCAATAGGTTTTGGTTCATCCTCTTCAACTTGTCTTCTACCTTTAGAGCATACTGATAAGCATCCTCAACCAAAGCAATAGTCAGCATACCAACCTCATCCTGATTATTGAATCTCAAGCCATTATTACATCTAGCCACCTTTTCTTTAAACAACTCTCTGTGCCTAGACTGAATAGTCAACTTGTAGAACTCCTTTGTATAATCTTTCATAGTCATATTTTTCTACTTCAGATTTTGCAACTTCTTAAACAACTCAAGCTCATAATCAAAATGAATGAGCCTAGCCTTTAGTTTAGTCACCATCAATCTCCATCTAGTGATCTTCATTTCACCTTCCTCTTCTCTTCCTCTTTGTAATTCCTTCCACCAAAGAGCAATGTGTCCCTTCAACTTAGTTTGTGGCATCCTCACTCCAATTGGATCTCTAATATCCTTTAACTCAAAGTAGTCTTCCAATTCACCAATCCAATTATCAGGTCTTCAGGAATCAAAGTACCTAAAATTTTTGAAACCTCCATCTTATGCTTCATATTTAACTAAGATCTGGGTCTAGCGAACTGACCAACTCTATTTCTCATAGGTCTCCACATGATCAATTCAATCCTCACCACTCAATCTAGCAACCTCAAATTCTTCACCAACTTTCTCATAACCATCTTTAGTACCCACATGCCAAGGTACACCACCTATAGCACTTATTATCTCAGTGATCATATCACACTTCATCAATGCTAGCTCAGATATAAATTATTTTTAAATATTCTTTGAGATCCTAGCTTCCAAAACATTACAAAGATCTTCAATCAACCCAAGGTCCAATTGTCTCAGATGCTTCTTCCAAGATTTTCACAAATCCTTCACAATAAATCAACAAAGTCCAACCTTCAATTAGATAATCTTCACCCTAAGTCCTGGTACAAACTACCTCAACTTTGATGATCTATATACATGCTTAGGTATACCTTCACTCTAATACTATTTGATGTAATATAAGCTACGAGAATCCACAAAGGAGATGTCCTAGCCCCCATCAAATAACCACACAATGAAAACACAACACAAGATACACAATCTGATACCATATGCAACTCTTTATTCATAAGATAACTGATTACATGCAATGTGTCATATTGTAAGGCCTTCCCAGTTATGGCCAAATACTATAGCAATTATTATATCAGTTCTACAAGATCCCTCAAGATCCAACCCAAAACCTAGCTAGTCCAAATCCACACTCTAGTAGAAACCTCCAAGGAATATCTAAACTTGTGCTCCCAAGCCCACCAAGCAATCTCCTTGTTTCTCAAAGCTCAACTACTAGCCATTCAAAGTTTTCTCTTCTACCACATCCTCTTCTCCAAACTTGATGATTATGACTAGAGACTCCACAATATGCCCTGCTTATACCCAACTAAGCCATAGGTTAGCCTAGTACATTACAAATTAAATAAAACTCTATATTAAATGCACATTTAAGCCACAAGTCAGCTTACAAAAAAAATTAAATACAACCAAATTAAATGCCAAGGTTAGCTCACACTAGAAATTGAACACAAACAACTCAAGAAAAATAAAATCCCAAACATGACTGAGCACTAGAAAATCACTTATGAGTGTCAACAAATCCATCAAACATAACCAAGCTCCTTCATTGACTAAGCACTAGTATATGTTATGTCCTTCATAAGAAATTGAGTCCCTTTATTGATCGAGCTACTTGATCAACATTGAAACCAAGCATAACTGAGCCCTATAGTATGAAATGAGCTCCCAGTGTACACTGAGTACCTTCACCTACCAACTACCACCAGGAAATGATCAAGTAATACTACTCCAATTGAGAAACTTAGTTAACACTTGATGAGGGCACAAACCAAGACCAAAATGAACACAAAACAAAAAGGGGAGTATTATTATTATCATAAGTGATATTCTATTACATTTAGTATAATGAAAATAGACCCAATGATGTGCCCTAGGGGCTTACACTGTTGTCTAATTATGGAGAAAAATCCTCCTCCAGTACCTTCTCCCAAACTCCACCAAAAAACTACTTTTGCAATGCCAGAAATGTCCTTAAGTAACCCAAATTAGATTTAGGGTTAGGAATATATTCTAGAATATACCATTTGGCATCCACTGCCAAAACAAAAGTTTCTAGAAAATACATCAGAAGTTAGTGCAAAATTTGAAGAATCCAAAAATGGTAGTCCAACTTCTAGGAGGCATAACTTTTGATCTGGGATTCTGATTGATGAACCGTTTACATTTATGGAAAGCTCTCTAAGTTCTCTATAGTCTTGTGGAAAAACTTTTCTCATCTCCCATTTTTTACGCCTATACAATGCCTTTTAGTACCTCAAATCTAACCTTGAAGTGCTCTTAGGGGGTCTTAAGACAACCTAAAACTGTAATAACTTTCAAACCATAAAGCCTTTTGACCTGATTCTTTTTGTGGAGTGCTTTAAATTACAAGTATAGTCATCCCTCCAACTTAAACCCTCTAACTCATCATAATTATGGCTTTATTACAAAATAATCTATTTTCTACATTGACATGTATTCTAAGGTGCTAAAAAACTCTAACCCAAAAAACCAATAGTGGAACTATGAGAGTTAGAATTTATATTTGACCCAAATGTGTATCCAAAAATGAAAACACATTAAACATAGATTAACACAAAGCATATTTTTGGGTGATACAGGATTGCCCTTATACCACTAGGTGTTCTTGCATCAAACACCCAAGGTAGATTGAAATGTGACCCTTTCACTTTATTGCTGGTAGAGGAAAACTCAAATGGGAAACCTTTGCTACAAATATCCAAGTTGAATCTTCTACTAGTTGTCCTTTCCACTTCAACAAGTATTCTTCATACTGCCTATTTCTGGTACTCTAGCCCACACCACTATCCAGAATTTCTTCAATCTCTTCCTTCTTAAAAGTAGGAATTGGGCATGGCTCCTACATCATCTCCTCATCTGCACCATCATCATGATATTCTATTAAGTTTTCAATATTGAAAATAGGAGAAATGTGAATCTCATCTAGAAATTCCACTTCATATGTCTTTCCTGATTCATGTTTCTTCAAAATTTTGTAGGGGCCACATTTTTTCATCTTCAGCTTGTTGTAGGTATCCATTGGAAATTGTTCCTTCCTCAAGTATACCATAACCAGATCCCCAACTTGGAACTCCTTATGTCTCCTACTTTGATCTGCCCTAGCCTTATACTGTAGGTTCATCTTGGTAAAATGTGCATGTACCTCCTTATGTAGATTCTTGACATGTTTAGCAAAGTCTTCTACCTCAGCACTTGTCCTCTCCCCTTGCTTCATCTTCCTCAGCTCTGGTGTAGTTCTTGGACTACTCCCATATAAAATTTGGAATGTTGATCTACCAGTACTCCTATTTACAAAATTATTGTAAGAAAATTCTACTTGTGGTAGAATCAAATCCCATCCCTTAGGCTTATCTCCTACTAAACACCTCAACAAATTAGCCAGACTTCTATTTACTACTTTTGTTTGTCCATCAGTCTGTGGATGATGAGTAGAACTAAACTTCAATTCTATCTTTAACTTCTTCTACAAAGTCCTCCAAAAATAACCATCAAATTTAGCATCTCTATTAGAAATAATATTTTTTGGGAAATCGTGTAGCCTCACCACCTTTTTGAAAAATAAATCTATAATATGCACTGCATCAAGATTCTTGTGGCATGTAATGAAATGTTCCATCTTGGAGAACCTATCAACCACCACAAATACTGAGTCATTACCCCTTTGTGTCCTTGGCAATCCAATAACAAAACCCATACTTATATCTATTGGATATAATTGATTAATTGTGTGTTGTCTTTGATGTTACACAAATTTCATATCAATTGATAGACAATGCTTACTGAGCTCACTTGGTAAATGAAGATAATTTTACTTGTCTATTAAGTGTTCATAGGTTTACTCTAAATAGATAACATTGTCTACCAAGCTCACTCAGGCATCGAAAGAATTGAGGCAGAAAAGAGTGTTAACTAAGCTCACTCAGTTAGTGAAGGAAAAGTTGGACAGAGTTAGTATTCATTGAGTTCACTCAGTTGCCAAAGGATTTCTACAAGTTCATAGTGTTAACCGAGCTTTTGCTGGTTAACACAAGAAATCATTCCAAAGTTAGTTTCTATCATGCAGGTTTGGCTTGTGAAGGATTTTTCTTATTTTGGCATATGAAACTTAATTACTTTATGTATCGATTCTAGCCGACTATGATGATGAATAGTGGTTATTCTAATTTGGATTTGGGTTGACTTGACAATTTGGAAGGTATAAATAAAAGGTGAAGTTGAAATTTCTAGTGTGTGTGTGTGTGTGTGTGTGTGTGCAAGTGTGTTGATTGAATTCAAAAGAAAAGAGAGGGAGCAAACTTGAAGGATAAGTAGGTATCCTTGTGAAGCATAAAAGTAATATTCAATCAAGAAGGATCAAGTTTAAGTAGAAAAGAGATCTAGATTCAACAATTCAGTTGCATCACAATTAGGTCATTCCATTGTTACTCTCTAACCATTGTAACAGTGATCTAAAATCTCTTAATAGAGTTGGTTTAATAGCCAATTTTAAATCCTCTAACAAGGTGGAAATTCCATTGATGGTAACTAGTAAAAAAAATAGTAAAAAATAGTAACTAGTTACATTGGTGGTTTTCTCAAATTGGGTTTCCACATTAAATCTTGGTGTCTCATGCGTTCATGTTTTTGAAATATAAAGAAACCAAAACTAGGGGGTCAGTCCTTACAAGTGAAAAGATGGTAACCAGTAAATTACCAACAATGTCCAATAGCTAATAAAAAACTAACTAAAGCCTCAAACAAGTTCCTTCAACTAGTAATTAAACAACATAATACTAGGAACAACTAAACTAAAAAGTCTAGAAGATCTAATACTACAAAAGTTTAACAAGATAATTGTTGGCATAATAGACCAACCCCAAGTCTTAAATACAACTGGATACCAACAAAACCAAAAACAACAAATAAACATAAAATTCTTGAATTTGAGGATCTCATTAAACTAAAAAGCCCAATTTTTTTTTTCTCCTTCCCCTTCACAACCATCAAAATCCAAGACCAATCATTAGAAAGGAATTTGAAGATCAGCTTATGGTCCTCCATATCCATTCTTGTATCCTCCTTTTCTTGTGCGAGGAGTTGGAGGGTGGTGGCCACTGCATGGGTGACTTTGAGATTAAATTTAGACAAGGTAAAGAACCCTTCCTCTAAAACTTTAACCCTCTTCTCCAATTTGGCATACTGCTCCACCTGCTCCTTGGTCTCTTCCTTAGTTTCTGTCTCATGTGTTTATGTTATTTCTCTTATACTTGCAAGATAATTACTGATGATGTTTTAAGTTCTACTAAAAGTAATTCACTCTACATTTACTGAGTTACAACAATTTCTATTTATTTACCGAGCATCAACAACAATCAGTTTTCTCAGTCTAAATTATATTGTTGACATCTAAGGGATTTGAGATTTATTTTAGTGGTAACTGATTCACCACCCCACCCTCCCCCCCTCTCAGTTGTATTTCCAACAATGTCCTCCCAAGGCTTCATTGGAATAGGATATAACTAATAGCGTCTAGTATTATGACTATATCCTTTGGTTTTTTGTCATACTTGACAACCCTACACAAACTTCTTAACATCTTGTGACAATTGAGGCCAAAAAAAATGTTCTATAATAATGGCAATAGTCTTATCTCGACCAAAGTGTCTTTCCATCCCTCCACTGTGCTTCTCCTTGATCAAGTTCTGCCTTATGGAACTTCTTGGAATACACAATTGAATTCCCTTTAACAACATACCATCCTGAATCATGTAATCTAGCCACCTAGTCCTATCTAGAGAAATAGGTTATTTACAAGCCTTGCAAGCCTCTACAAAGTCAGGATCCTTACGGTATAGATTCTTGAGTTCATCAAACCTAACTGCTTCAACTTGCATTACTGTTAGTAACAATTGTCTCCTACTTAATGCATTTGCAACCCTATTAGAGCTTTTGTGTCTATGTTTCAATACAAATATATAGCTTTGCATGAACTCTACCTATTTTAAAAGTCTCTAGTTAAATTTACCTTGGCTATTTAGGTACTACAATGCCTGGTGATCAGTATACAAAAAAAATTCTTTTGGTAACAATTAATGCCTCCATTTCTTTAAGGCCCAAACTATTGCATAGAACTCCTAATCATAAACATAATACTTCTTCTTTGCATCATTCAAATTTTCACTAAAATAGGTAATAGGCTTACCTTCTTGACTCAACATAGCCCCAATAGCACTACCACTAGCATCACAATCCACTTGGAACACTTTGTTGAAATTGAGAAGTGCCAACACAAGTTGCTCTATCACCTTCTTCTTCAACAATTCAAAACTCCTTGTAGCTACTATAGTCCACTTGAACTCTTTTTTATCCCCCTTCATTGTTTCACTTAGGGGTCCACATATACTATTGAAATTTTTAATGAACTTCCTGTAAAAACTAGCCAAACCATGGAATGACCTCACCTCAATGGAAAACCTTGAAGAAGGTCATTCCAAGATGACCTTCACCTTATTTGGGTCCATTTTGAGACCCTTAGATGATACAAAAATCCCCAAATAGACTAACTCCCTTTTGAAAAAGCTACACTTCTTAGAATTAATCAACAATTTCACTTCCCTCAAGCTTTCAAGGACAATATGAATGTGCAATAAATGTTCATCCAAAGACTTATTGAAAATCAAAATATCATTTAGATAGACAATAAAAAAAATCCCAAAATTTTTTTTAGTACCTCATTCATAAGCCAGATAAAGGTGCTTGGCACATTGGTCAGTCCAAAGGGCATGACTAACCAATCATATAGATCTTCCTTGGTCTTGAATGCAGTCTTCCACTCATCTCCCTCTCATATCCATATCTGGTAATAGCCACTCTTCAGATCTATATTTGTGAAGTATTGAGCTCCACTTAAGAAATCCATAAGATCATCCATCCTTGGCAAAGGAAATCAGTAATTGATGGTTATTTTATTTATAGTCCAAGAGTCTGTACACATTCTGCACTCTCCATCCTTCTTTGGTGCTAGCACTGTAGGTACTGCACATGAACTTAGGCTCTCTCAAATTAAACCTTTCTCAACAGCTCCTGAACTTGTCTATTTATCTACTCAATCTCAATAGTAGTCATCCTATGAGTAGCCTTGTTAGGAAACTAGCTCCAAGGACTAAATATGGGTTAGTGCAAGAAGTTGGGTCTCACTTTTGGCCAAAAACTGGAAGTTTTTTTCCTATTTTTGAAATTTTTTGTCAATTGATGTCAAAATTTGAGGCATTTACAGATTGAATATTAGAAAACTTCAGAAATAAAATTTTTAGTATTCAGAATCTAGTTTTTGAATATGTAATTTATTTGTGTACCCATATGATATATTATTATTTTGGTATGGATCTTTAAAAACCACTTTTTCAAAATGCTTGTTTCAGGACCATACCACGCTCATGTACGAACACCATAATTTGACACAAATAAATGAATTTTCATAAATCCTTTTAAAGGGCATTACCTAATACACCTAAGATTGATGACAATATTTTTTCTTAATTTTTTATTGAATAATTTTTTTATTATTAATTATTAATTGGCTATAAAGGTAAATTTTAAAACTTCTCATGTACGAACACCATAATTTGATCAAAATTTTACTTTTTTCAAAAAGAAAAGAAAAAAGTTAACCTCAAAAGAATTGTATGTAGATTGATGACATATAAATTAATTTAAGAAAATTTATAAAATAAAAAAGTTATTAAAGTTTTAGTGAATGTCACTTTTTAACGTTTAAGTGATAGTTTTGATTAATAAATAATGGAAAAATAGGAGATAAACTAATAACACTATAAAATTTACATTTTTGAAATCAGAATAGTAAGACCTGTAAGGGTTTTTGTTTCATCAAAAAATTCAATGGGGACGACCATATAAAAATTATGACAATCCCTTGAATTTTCAACTAAATGCCTTAAAAAAAAAGGATCATAAAGGCATGGCTTAGTGGTACCAAGCCTCTGCCATGCCTTTCCCCAAGGCAAAACCCTGTACAAAAGTCGCAGCCATTCCAAATTCTCACTCATGTCTTAAGAATCGGGCACCCAATTTGTAATTCAAAAATTGGGTGCCCGATTGCATGTTAAGCATTGTAAGAATTGAGTACCCGATTGTTTAAAAATCAGGTACCCAATTCTTTTAAAATTGGGTACCCAATTTGTAAGCAGGTACCTGATTTTTAAAGAATCAAGTACCCAATTTTTAAACAATCGAGTACTCGATTCTTATGTATCTATTGGGCCCCAAAAGCTGTCCCACAGGCCGACTTTCAATGACTAAAATGATTGAATAACAGTTTCGATCTGCAACAGTGAATTCTATCATAGTTATTCTATTTTCTTGTCTTCTTCTACAATTTGCAAGCTATTGATTCAAATTCAGAACTGGTGTAAACATGGGATCAAAACAATGAAGAAAGGAGAAAACAAAAGTTCTAATAGATGAGGAGATTACAAAAAATAAAGAGAATGAAGCACAAAGTCAATGAGAGAGAAGACAAAGAATTAGAGACTTGAACAATGTTTCAAAAGAGAAAGACATTGAGGATACCACGACGTATGAAGAGGCCAAAGAAGAGAACCCAATACAAGGAAATTTAGGTGCACATTCTAATCATACATTCAATACAGGTGTGTCTCCAAACCGTTGAATTTTTTCTCATGATGAAATTGATGATTTTTTAGAGGCAGGTTATGATTTAAACAATTTAGATTTTCTTCATGAGAATAAATTGTCAAACGATCATGCACAAAAAACTCTAATGGAAATGCATGCCCCAAAAGAAATACCAAGAAAAATTGAAAATGAGATTCAAATCCCAAATAATGGTGAAAGTGAAATGTCGATTGAAAATAAAAATTGCATGAATGTAGACATAGAAACACCAACTACTGAATAAACATGTCAAAATAATAGTATAGTATCTAAGCATAATTTTATATTCCTAATGATGTGGTAGATAATCTTGAGGGATTGGTTTCATGGAGACAAATTAGGACACATGCTAATAGATTATATAGACATTTTTTTATAATAAGAAATTTGGGTTTCAATGTCAGTTGATGTTGCAACTAATTAAAATGTCTAAAATGCGAAAAATAATGAGAAGGTTAGGAATGTATGCCAAACCCAAGAATAAAAATGAGTTTTTAAAACAAGTTGTATCCACTGTTGCTAGTACCTTTGATGTTATCAGAAAGAGAAGTCACTCTAAAGATAAGAATGCAACACGACGAGCAATAACAACAACTTTAGTTAACAAATCAACAACTAACAAAAGATTGATTAGCAACATAAGTGGATATCTTAATTTGAATTGTAAGACTTTGGAACGAGCTATAAAGAGAAGGATTAACTTTGAATGTGATCCAACAAATATTTTGTGGACTTCTAGTGGTAAACTCCCAAGATGTGATATGAAACTTACTAGTGAAGTCAAAAGTTTGGTTGAAATTTTTTGGCATGATAGTACAAGAGTATCACCTAATTCAAGAGATGTTCTTAAATTGAGAATTAAGTAAAAAATATGTGATCCACATGCTAAACCCTTTTGCACATGACTCAAACTAAATTGTTTAAAAAATTTGTAGATGGTAAGGTATTAAATATTACCATTAGTTAAAGATCTTTTGAAAAGTGTAAACCATGGTATGTAAGGATTAACAAGGAAAGAATCACATGTTGTTGTAAAATTCATATTCAATTTTGTTACCATTATGATGTATTTCGATCTATATGTGGTACCATGCATAGTAAAAAAATGTTGCAGGAATGTGGTATAAAAATACCACCTCAAACTATAAAGGATTTTATATCATTTTTTTTTTTTGTAAGCCACCTAATGATCAATACTTTCTTTTCAATGCATGTCTTTTTGGTACATGTGATATATGTGGAAATCTTTCTTTGTTAGATGAATGTTTGCATGAAAATGCTTTGACTACTTTTGGACAACAATTAGTTGAGGTAAAAAGATTCAAAATTATTGAATATCCATTGAAGGATGGGAAGATTGGAAGAAGGTGTGATCTAGTTATAGATAGAGTTAGTTGTCATGCATTTATGGATGAATTTAAGAGTGTGATCATACCAAAATATGTTAAACACTCTCCAAAATATGTTAAACACTCTCAATATGCTAGATGGCTTGATGGACAATCTCACATATGTAAGAATAAATTACTAGTTCGTACTATACTTTCAGTTGTTGACTTTGCAGAGAACTACACACTTGCACCGCAAGAAGAGGTACAACCGCAATATTACAATTTAGTGCAAGTAAAAATTTATGTTCATATAGTTTATAGGCATGCACTTGATAGTACAGAGGAGGATCTAAACTATTGAAAGAGTACCATTTTTATATGAGTGATAATAAATTCCATTCATCAGAGTTTGTCCAATATTGTTTCAAATTCTTTTATGATAATTTAAAAGAGAGACACATTCAAATGACACAACATTGGATATAGTTAGATAATTGTACAGGACAATTCAAGAATGCTAGAATGTTCTATTGGTTGAGTAAGACACATAGGAAAACTAACATCCAACATGTGTGAAGTTTTTTTGAGGCTAGACATGGTAAAGGAGAACATGATGGTGTTGGTGCATGCGTGAAGAGAGCCCTTAGTAGAGAGCAATTAAAATATGAGGAAAAAGCTAAATTCAAAAATGCACATGAGATTGTCAAATGGTGTAACAAATATTTATACATGAGATCAAGTGATAAATCTACAATCAAACGTTTGTTCTACCTAGTTGAAGAGAAGAATATCCTTTCAAGATATGACTATGATACAATTAGTGGGTCAGCTAAATGGCATTCATTTAGGAGTTTAGATTCTAACACTTGGACTGTATGGACTAGGGAGCTTGCTTTTTTTTGTCAATTTTATCTTGCAAGTGAATGGGAAGAATGCAAGAATACAAAATGGGTTGAAGATTGGCAAAAAAATTCATTAGCACCTACTAATACACATTTTCAAGATGATATAGTAAATGAAGGCCAAAATGTTACTTTTGCATTAGAAGACTATGATCATATTTCAGACCTCATAGAACTTGGTATGCACAATTTAATTAGATTTTGTTGTGATCTCATGCTTCAATTTATATAATTTGCATATGTACTCATGTGATTAAAGTGTTCATGTACTTTATCTTATCTTGTAGGACATGTTTATGCTATTATTGCACCTAGTAATAACGATGAATAGACTGAGTATTGGCTAGCTAGATGTGTGGAATCTAAGAAAAAATTGATATGTCATCAATTAGACGATGATGGTTTTGAGTATCTAGTTGGGTCTATCATTGTAGCTAGCACCTAGCTACGTAGATACCTAACAAGAAGAAATGATTTACCAGCATTTAAAGACTACCAATCTGAAAAGAAGATTTTACACTATTCTTATTTGGTTGTGGCAATGAATATGAAATTAGAAAGATACAAAGGGAGACCCGCCAACAAGGTATTATGGACAATTTCAATGGATGAGCATGAGACAATCATAGATGCATTGCAAAAAAGAGAGGATGTAGATGGTACAGTGGGATGACTACATTTAAATCAAACACATGCAAGTTTTTTCTTTATTGTGTTATTTTTATATATGTACTTATATAATTTAATTACATGTATGTTTGCACCGCCAATACCAAATTAGAGAACTTATATATATTCCTCTTATTCAGGTATCAATTACAATTTATGCAAATTTAAATTTTAAAGTGGATCGAGCATCAACATCTTGTGCAATTCCACATAGTGACTACATACAAATTACACATATATTTACATAGTTTAGATACCTCGTATTAATTTATGCATTTATTAACATGTGTTTTTGTTTTACAATTTTATTTTACAAGACCTCATTTGAAGAGATGCATTGAACCAATTTTATATTTTGAGTTCACTTCTATAAATTTATCATTGACATTGTCTTACATATATTGTGAAATATGTTGTACAAACAAATTTAAAAACATGAGCTTACTTCTATTTGAAAGTTAAAGGTATGCACTTGATATTATAAATTAATTGTCAATTTAAGTAATGACCTCCTATTTTTTTCCATTACTTTTACATTCAAGCATGTTTAAATTAATGTTTGTTTGAAGTTTCAAATTACTATTGATTGTAATATTAAACCCTTCACTTGTACATGGTAATTTAAAGATCATTACTCATTGTATTGATTATATGCTATTGTTATGTCGATAATTGACATGTATGTTTAACCATGTTAACCATGTTAAGTGAGAGGGAGGGAAGGAGGAAGGGAGGGAGAGAGAGTGAGGGAGGGATATGGGGAGGATTATAAGTGCTTGTAATTTATTAGAAAGGGGTCCCATTAGGACACCTTAGGAAAAATTAGCACCTCTTAGGACCCCTTACAACACATTAGTTATTGTAGTCCTAAAAGTAAACTTTTCTAATGTGTCCTAGTACATTCTAATGTTTCCAAGAGGTTTTCATGGGTCATATGTGGTCATAAGAAACCTTAGGACCCATTATGACTCCTTGGAAACCATTCATACCATTAACACACTTTATGAACCCTTAGAACACATTAATCATCATAGGATACACTTTAGGGTTGTAATGTGTCCTATTCAATCCTATTTTTTCCTAAGGAGTTTTAGTGGATCCTAAGTGGTTCTAGGAATCCTTGAGACTAATTACAACCTCCTAAGAACCATTATGACCCATTATGAGCCTTTATAGCATATTAGTCATTGTAGAACACCGTTTAGAGGTCTAATGTGCCTTAATGAGTCATATTTTCTAAGGGGACATTAAGGATTTTTAGGACCCATTAGTACACATGAGGTCTCATTAGGACACATTAGGGTTCATTCACACACATTAGGACCCATTAGACCCCATTAAAACCTCTTATAACACATTAACCATTGCAAGACATAGTAATGTGTCCTAAGTGGTCCTAATATCTCACAACAAATCACAATTGGTCTGTAGTGCCTGCCCTTAGTTTGCATTTTGCTTTGATTGTTGAACTCTTTTAGGTCAGTTTCATGTTGATGATTATTAGTAACATTATTTTGAGATTATCATATATTGTTTCAGATTCAGTTGATATATGATGAGATTACTTGGTACTCTATATTTCATGTATGCATGATGATTATTACAATGTTTTCAGTTATTGATGATGATTAGTTAGATGGTTTATTATACATGTTACCTATGGATACTTACCACTTACTACATTTGTATGGTGTGCGTGTTTGCTTTCTTTATGTATGGCGTATCTGATGTGGTTAAGGAAGGGAGTCGTAGTCACCTCCTAGTTAGGACCTACATGATGCACCACTTCCTGCCATTGTCTGTTTAGCTTAGAATATTGTGTTTGTACATGTATGAATTTTATGCAGGTTGCAAGTACTAGGTATCAACTTCCTTAAATTGCCAGGATGAGCATACCCCATCGCATTATCTCAATGGTAAGAGAGGGGAGATAAATTCTCATGTCCAAATCCTAAACCTTTAAGCCATTTGTCCTACTTGAAAATTAGGACAAGTATCCGAGTCGAGTACCCTTCGAATGCATCAAATGATGTTAGTTAGTGATTATAACTCTTTTGTTTGATTTAGTATGTGTTTTTCTATGATGTGTTTTTGTATTTTTATTCTTATGAGTCCTTGATGATTTTCTATTAATTAAGTCTAATTAAAAGATTAAAATTAATGAGTTAATTTAATGAAAAATTATTATAATATTATAATATTTAATTTAATTTAATTAATTGAGAAATTAATTAAATAAGAAGAATTAAATTTGGAGATAAAAGTCATAAGTATAAATTTGGAATGCGATAATATTTATTTAATTTAATAATAATATATTTATAGTTCATTTCTAAATAAATGTTAAATAATAATATTATTTAAGTTAATAAATAGTTATCAAATTTAATGATCAAAAATAAATTTAGAAGTGGGAAAAGAAATTAATTTATCAAAATTCCATGATCGCATGATGCGTTCATGATATTAAATTTAATAAATTAAAAATAAAAAGGGTCAAGTTAAAATTAAAATACAACAACTTAATCAGTTAATCAATGTGCATGAAAAAGATTAATGCAAGATAAAGAAAAGTTAATTTAGAGTTTGAGTCTTGTGAGCAAGGAGTCCTCTCAGGTGAATGCACAATTAGTGCCTCGATTTGATGAGAAGACTCCTTATCACCAATTGAGGGTTCATTTTTGGGGGGAGATGAATTTGAACGCAAATTTTGGAAGCGAATTTTGGAGAAGGAAGAAGATTTTCAAAAGGAAGAAGGTCTTGAGAGAAGAAACTTCTCTCACAAATCTTTTCAGGCATTGTGTTTTTAGCATCAAAATCTGGGTAGATTCTTGTGTTTAAATTCGCATAGTAAATTTACATTTTCTATTCTACCTATCTTCTTCATGACTATGAATTGTTTGTGCATACTTCTCTGTGACGAATCTTTTAATATTATAGTTTGGATTTACTGGAATGCTTGTGGGTTCTTCAGTATATGTGGGGATTAATATATCATTAAAACCCTCTTTCAATAGAAGTAAAATTGTAAATTAAATCGAGATTTGGGTTTGAATTAAAATGAAATTGAGAAATTAAATTCAGGTAGGGTTGAAGATAAAAAGAAAATTTGATTTAGAAATTTGAATGTTAATAAACTTTTTATCAGATGATTTGAGAAAGATTCTAACTTAAAAGAAAGAAATTCTAGGTTGGCAATTCATGTGGTTGGTTATGATTTATCTATCAGATTAAATGGCAATTGTTTTAAAAATAATAATAATTAATAAATAAATAAATAATATATATATGTATTCATATATATATATCTATATATATCTAAAAAATTTAGTGAATGGGAAAAATTGATTGTAATAATTTTATATATATATATATATATATATATATTCATAATCAAACATATTATAAAAATAATAATGAATAATTCATTTTGCTCAAACCTTCAGATATGCGAGGCCTTGCCCCGACCCTTTGTAGCCTTAGTTGTTACTTTATCATTTTGATACTCACGACTCGAGATGTCAAGACATTATCAGATACTTGAACATATCATATTATTTCATGTTGTGTGATGTTATTTTCAAATAATTGATGTCCATCATTTAATGTTTTATGTATATGTATGTTGACAAATTAAGTAAAAGGTAGGATTAACATTTTGGTTTAAGATATTTTAAATGGTTAAGAATTGAATAGGATGAGAGGAACCCTGATTTTGTTATAGATGGATGTTTTAATTTATGTGATTCTTGATACATATGTACATGTGATTTTTGGGACTATTGATGTGTGCAATGAGTGTGTAGATATTTTAGTCGAGGAAACCAACGGAGGAATAGAATTGATCCCTATGTGCTAATTTTGGAAACCTTGTTGTTCATAATTCAAGTGTTTTATTGTGAGATGTGTGAATGTGTCTTTCTATGATCAGTAAATATTAATGTTCGTAACTGTGTTCTTATTAGTGTCACTTGACACTCGTGAATTTTCTTAGGTTCTTCAGCATGCTATTAGGATTAGTTGTGTAACCTTTGGACCTAAGTCGGATTAAGTTAGTATCTTTTGCTAATTTGGTTCTTAATCAAATTTAGTCACCCTTAATCCAGATTAGTGCTTAATCTGCATTGTTAGAGTTGTTAGATGGTCCTAAATTATTTTCCTAGCTTTTGTTTGGTTCTAACCTATTCCTAAGGCTTTAAAACATAAAAATTTTATACCCAAGGGGTATGGGTATGGGTTAGAGGTCTTTTCCAACCCCTAAGCCCCTTTTATTGACTTTTGAGGTCACTCAAAAAGTCTCTTTTTGCCTTTGTGCAAAAATTGACTATGGCTACCATGAGTTGTCTCACCTCACCTCCACTTAGTGGTTAACCATAGTGTGGGTTGAGTTAGGAGCTTCTAGATTTGTAGGTGGGTGGGTGAAGTTATTGATCCTTTTGGTGGTTAAGTTTGAAGCTTATTTAGAGGTCTTTCTTGGACTAGTTGAGGTTGTTACCCAATCTCTACATTTAGAGAGGAGTCTTGGAAGATTGAAGCAAGGAAGGAAAAAGCTCTACTCAAACTTGTTCATTGCCATTACCTCTTTGTGAAGGTAGGAAATTCCATCTCCCTTGTCCAAATTTTCATGTTTTTTTCATGCTTATGCTACCTTTTTGTTGGTTGAATGCTTGTATGATTGTGGGTATGTTGGGAAGATTTAAAAACCATATTTTTTTGGAATGTTTTCTTTTCTTGTTTATGTTTGAATTTTGAGATTTTCTTGCATGGGTGTTTTGGCATCACTCACCCTTGGAGAGGCAGAAGTGGCCAATTTTGGGAAAGGTCCTTTTAGTTGGACTCCAATAGTGTAGAGTCTCTTCTCAGGATGAGAAGAGGGAGAGAGAGTAGGGTGTTATTGGCCCCTACCTGTCAGCACAAACCACATATGAGTTTTGGCATGTAAGAATGGAAGAACAGAAGTTCTTGATTTATAGCCCCGATTGGGCACCTAGTTTGGTGTTGTGTCTGACATCTCCTGTTGGATAAATCCACCTTTCCCTAGTTTTGATTCACTGTGAATCCTATTGTGTAAACCTTGTATGAATATGCATGTTTGATTATCTCTTGGTTATGCTTGGTTGTCACCCGATCAGATTTTGTTTCCTCCACGGTTCTTAGAAATGTGTTGTAGAAATTGATATGGAACCCTTGATGAGGGTCATGAAGGAAATTTAATTTAAGTGTTGTAATTCAGGATTGAAATCCTATGTAATTTGTATCTCAAAACTTTGTTGTAATGGCAATGACGCCGGGTTTCCTTCCTGGTTCTTTCCCAGCTGAGCCTTTGAATCAGGTTTGCCAATAAAAATGGTGATTGAGTAATGTTTCTTACCATGAGATTTAATTGTAATTTTTCAATTATATGGATGCTCATTAAAAATAGGATGAATGATGATGGTTTAATTAAGCAAAATTTTCAAGTTTCTTAAATGTTCAAAGTGAAAATTATGTTAAGGAAAGAATATAATGGCCATGGTTGATATATTTCAATTCAAGTTGTATAGGAGAACAAATAAATTTGGTGTTAATGTGACACAAACTATTGTATCCATGTTTTAATTCTATTCAAAAATATAGACAATATATATATATATATATATATACTTTGCCTTGTGATTCTATACTTAGAAAAAATTTCAAAAAAAAAAAGTATTCCAAGAGAGTGAAAACTCTCTGGATTTTGTATGAGGAGGCAATTTAATTCCCCTCATTACAACAGAGAATCTTATAAAGATTATTTTTATATTTTCTTTTTAAAATATAAATATAGATCATTCAATTTATAAATAGATGTACAATTCTAAAATAGAATATTAACATATTTAAAAAAAATTAAATATCCTTTTAAATATCTATTCTACCTAGAAAACTTTATGACTTAAATGCCTATCACCTCTTCTTGGATGTCAGTTCGGAAGGAGGTTTAAAAATGTTTTATTTTATTAACATAGTCTTTGTGCCATCATAATGATGATGTCACCCCTGTTCTGCACCCCCTTGACTTTGTGCTTGTCATAACTTCTTAGGAAGCGTGGGGCTTTGGGATGAAGAGATAGCTTTATGTTTAAAACTTTACTCTTTCCCCCCATGTCCCATCCCCTTATGTTTGAGCGCTCACCTTCTTTTTGGTGGACTTAAACATTTGTCATGTTATTTATTACTGCCTCCAAAAGGGGTCGCATTGGGTTTGGGAGACCTGCCTTAGTACAACCTTGGGCAGAGTGCTGTCCCAAGTGCAATGCTTGGGAAGCGCTCATGCCTTTGGTCAGGGGGTCGATTTAACCTTGGTGTAGGGGGGGTAGGTGTTGTAGGGGTTAGTTTAGGTGTTATTAGTAAGTAAGTTAGTTTAGGATTTACTTTATTTTGTTATGTTGATTAGTTATAATTTTGTGTTAGTAGATATTTGTAAAGTTTTAAGGAAGTTTAGAATATGTTTTAATTAGTAGTTACTTTTGTTAATTTCTTTTTTATATACTTGTAATTAAGTAAGTTTTAAATGTAAATTAAATTTTTTAGTTGATATTAGTAGATAGTCAACTTATTAAAGTTTAAGTTAGTTATTCATTTTGTTAATTGTTTTAAATTATTTGTTTTAAAATTGTTTTTAGTTAGTAGCATATATTATGTTTTATAGTGACTTTATGTTATTGTTAATTTGTTATTACTTTTAATTAGTTAAGTTGTAAACGTAAATTAATATAATTTTTTTAGTAGTGTTAGTTTTTATATTGATGTTAAATTAGTTAAATGTATTTAGTTTTAGTATTGAAGTTAGTTTGAATTTTTGAGTATTAATTGGTTTTAAATTTAAGATTATTGTCTATTTAAAATAAGTTTAAATGTAGATGTTATTTTCTTAGATGTTTCTTTAAACAAATCTTGAGGTCATTTACATCACTTTTTAAATAACTTTTACTAAAATGTTGTATAAGAAATGTAAGAACATAACTTTATCAATATAAATCTAATAACAAAATTTTCAAAATTTTAGTGATGTATTCATCCACGGGAATTTTAAACTTAAGATGTATTGTAGAGAACCTTTACTTAACTCTTATCACAATCATTTTAGACTTAGAGAAACTTTATTATAAAAAATAAATAAGTTTGTTGTGTGTTATTGCCCTCGTATTTTGGGCATGACAAGATATTTCTACTTATTATACTAAAAGTAGAATCAATTTAGAAAGAAAGCATTTTTAAGGGGCTCCATGAGAGCTTTTAAATTAGACCAAAAGTTTCCCTTTTTTTTGGTTAGAATTTAATGAATGAGCTAAGATGCCAAATATAGTAATTTAGAAGCTTTAATTAGCAAAGTTGTAAGTTTTCCTTTTAATCTTAAAATAGCTTTTAAAACCCTTATGTATTTCAATGAACCCATTTTATTTCTTTTTGAGTAAACTTGTTTAAGCATTTTATATGTTCGGTCCCATTTTATAAACCATAAATTCTAAAGCCCTTTTATAAAAGACAACGGTTGTTATAAAAAGAGCCCCAGTTTCAATGAATCCGCTTGGGCCCACTTTGTTAGGTGAGTTCAATTAATTGTTTTATTAATTTTTTAATTAATTTATGTTATTAATTAATATTAGTTTATTTTAATACTAGTTATAAATGTTTATTAATCTATATAATTATTTACTAATGAGTTATTGATACTTTTTAATTAATATTTATTACTTTAAATTATTATTAATAATTTTATTAATTTATTAAACAAAATAATGAAAAGGTATTATTTTCAAGTGTTTATTAAATAAATTTAATATTAATTAAGTTTAATTAATGATGAAAAATATTAGTGATGTTTTAAAAAAAAGTATTTAAATATTATTATTAATATTGGTTTAATAAAGATGACATTAATTTATTTAAAATTAATGGGGATTATTTTAGATAGATAATTATCTTTAGATCATTTGGATCAATGTACTTAAAAGTGAAATAGGGTAACTATACCATTAAATAAATTGAAGAATGGGTTAATTATAGATTTTATCTATCTAAAACATATGTTCAACTAGAAATTGAAACTTTACATTTAACCCAACCATGTGATTTCTAAATAAAACAAAACATGAAACTTATACCTTGTTTTTGTGTATTGTCTATGTTATGGGGTTTTGGGGTTGATTAGATGTTGACTAGTTTAAGTTGTTACCAGAGGCTTGGGAGTTACGAGATTATGAGGTTTTGGTCTCAATCTTTTAAAACCCAACCATGGTAATGCAATGACATGCTCTATGATAGATGTGTTTACTGATTGTTATTTCTTTCCAGTCTTCTTGTGTGGAGCTGAGGTGTATGTATATGAGATACCCGACTTAACCATTTTTGAGTCATTGATCAGTTATATTTGATTTGCCTTCCAGTCGCTTTGAGAGGACTAAGATGTTTTGGATGATTTGTTTATGATGATGTCATGTTGTAACATGTTTGACTTGACCATTTTGGAGTCTTCAATTAGTATTATTTTTGTGGGATATTTTCTGGTTGCTCGTTGGAGAACTGTTGGATATTGTGTTTTATCATTGATGCCTTTAGTTGCTTATAGAGAATTGTCGTAATCAATATGATTATCATTTGGTGCTTTTTAGTTGCTCATGGAGAACTGATGTGATTATTATGATTATCTTTATGATGCTTTCCAATCACTTGTATAGGACAGGTGGTTTTTATGTGTTTATGGATTTGTACCTTTATGAGCTTAGGGTAGGTTATCTACTTGTAGTGTCGGGAAGTGGCTTGCACTGAGGGTTAGGGCCCTAAGTGGCTGCCAGGGTAACTCATTGTAAGTTGTTGTAATAAGTGATAACATTACAATATATAAGAGTAAAATGAACTTAATAAGATAATTGTATGTTCTTGCCCATGCCTTGAGTGCTAGTACAAACTAGGATGGCAATAGGGAGAATGTTTGGTTGCGACCTTGCATCCTGTAGTATGCCTTGTTAGTATGAGAGGATACTAGTGGCCACACGGGGATCAATAGGGACCTTGGAGTTCTAAGCTAACTACCAGGGTAACTTCTACATGATTTATGCGATGACACTTGCCCACTTACAGAGTAGGTTTCCTACATGTCTTGTTTGCCTCTTGGTCTAGATGTCAATTTATGTGTTGGAACATTTGAGTTAGTATACTTTTACAATTTTCCGGACTTAGAGAGTATTTGTGCTGTGTGATTTGATAGCTTGTTTGGGACTTGAGACTATCTCCTCAGCGCAGTGGGAGTGGACCATTTAGGTTCCACGTGGTCAGGTGGTAATGCTTTTCACTCTTACCATTGAGATTTGTCTGTGGTCACCATGGCTAGAGTTTCTTGGAATGCTTGTATATCATGTTTACATGATGTTGTTTACTAATGCATTTACTTATATTGATGATTAGCATGTTAGATATCCTTATGCTTATGTTGTAGTATGTTTAATAGTGACGTCCCTATTACTATAGTACCGATAATGTGATTGGTGACTTGGGATGTTATGCATGGGGGATGGCTAGGGCCCATGATGGTCTAATGATGCTATTAACAGTTGGCAGGAACCACACACTTAGTTAGTTATGTTGTATGATGGATAGTTGTATTTCACGTTGGACGTCATATCTTTTATGATGGATAGATGTATCATGTATGGTGGATGGTTTCATTTATTTTACTGTACTTTGTATCATGGATTCGTGGAGGATGATGTATCTTTATTTCTATTTCTACATATGTATATATTATTTTAGCCTTTCATACCCTGTGACATGTACAGTGGATGATTGAGCATTCCAAATTAATTTTCAAAGAGACAATGGACATTGGACTTTCTGATTATTCTTTCATGTGGATGTGGTAGTTGCTAGACTTAGAATTAATTAAATATAAATGTGACTCAACATCATAGGATCCTTAAGGAATGTAACATGTTATATATGTTTTAGTTGATTGTATGTTATTGCTTCTACTATTAGGTGTTTGATGTGTATGTTATTCTTTCTTACTTAAAAAAAAAAATATTTGGCAAACTTAGTAAAACTTTAGGTCATTTCTTTTGGATCCCTTGGAAAGGCGTTACATTTAGTATCAGAGCTCGAGTTTTTACATTGGGAGCTTTGGGTATATTGGAATGCTACTAGTGTTAACTAGTTGAACAAAAATGAAAACTTTAAACTATCATGTGTATCTCTTTCAAACTGAAAACTTGAACTAGTTGAACTAGAATAGAACTTAAGCTTTGAGTTGTATATTTTTCATACTTCAACACTTAGATTTCAAAATTGAAATATACCTAAACCTAAATTTAGGAAAATTAAAAATTGGAAGTTATTCTATTTTCAAAACATGTTTCTTTTATCTATGCTTTAAGGTAGTATGTGTATCACCCAATTTAGTGTTGTAATATGAATACTAACTATTAAATGAAAGCATTAACAATATTAAAAAAAAGTAAACACTTAAGATAGGACCAAAGAAGACAAAATTGAGGAAAGTAGATCAAAGATGGTAAACTCTTCAAGTGCTTCTCATGATGACGAAGCTATGTCCTTGATGGATAGCGGATGTATGCTCATGATGTGCTCAAGCTCCAAGTGGATGAGTGATTATCAAATATGGGTGTGGATGAATGATTCAGCAATGAAGGTATGGAGGGATTTCAACATTATGATGGTATTTTGGTAGCTTTTAGGCTCTCAAAATAACATTATAAGTTTTCTTGAAAAGTGAATGATGTTTGTGAAGGGAGAGGCTTCTATTTATAGGCCAAGGGGTAGAGGGGTGGACTGCCAAGATGCAAGGATGGCAAGATGGTGAGGGAGGGCTAGGATGCACTCAAAAGGGAGCACATGGATTGTGCTTGTTTGAAGCCAATTAGGAGGTGACACATGTCATAGAGTAATTGGATGTGAGAAGGTAGGATATGGGTTGGTCAAAGGAATAATGAGAATAATGAGGGAGGTTGAGCCATAAATGGGGATGGTTGGGTCATAAATAGAGATGGTTGGGGGGAGAATGAGATTGTTGACTTTGGCTTGGGTCATTAATGTTGGAGGGTGAGGGGAGAATGAGATTGTTGACTTTGGCTTGAGTTAGCAAGTCTTAACCCATGTTTATGACTGTGCACATGATTAGAAGAGGATTAGGCTTCGATTAGAGGGGGATTAGGGGGTAAGTGGCTTAGATTTGATGGGATGGGTTAGTTAGGTGGCTAAGTGAGGTTAGTACGTGTGAATGGGTTGGATTAGGGGTTAGGATAGGGTTTAGGGAGGCTCTTAAGATTTTAGATATTTTATTAAATGATTTATTTAATAAAATGGGGATATAGAATTAAATTGAATAGATTTGAGGATTTATTCAATTTAATAGGGGAAGAGGGATTTAATTGATAAATTGATTTTGGGTGATCTTTTAATTTTATCAATTGGACTATAGTTAATTAAATTAACTAATTAACTAGGAGATGACAATAGATTAATTAAATATTAAATACTTAATTAATGATGCCTTAGGAGATGACTAAGTAGGATTACTTAAGTGATGTAATCAGATTTAGGTGTCTACAATATGCCTTTGATTGTCTTTGCAAGCATTATGTTATCCCTGTTTAGGATGTTTTAGGAGATCTATTTCAGCATTGTTAAAAGGGATGAATGTTGGATCAATATGGGATTTGGTTTACTATTAAACTAGAATCATATTGCTCTAAGCATGTTCTAGTGTTTTCAGTGGATTCATATTCTCCTACAGAAAGAAAGGGTCTAATGGGACCCGCATAGTGAGTTCTTTAGTTTTACCATTCTTGTAGGTTTCCAGGAGTAAACCTAAGTCTAGGGGGATGGATGTAGTGCCTGCCCCTAGTTTGCATTTTGCTTTCATTGCTGAACTTTTTTAGGCTAGTTTCATGTCGATGATTATTAGTAACATTATTTTGACATTATCAGATATTGTTTCAGATTCAATTGATTTATGATGAGATTACTTGGTACTCTATATTTCATGTATGCATGATGATTATTACAGTACTTTTAGTTATTGATGATAATTAGTTAGATGGTTTATTATACATGTTACTTATGGATACTTACTCCATACTACATGTGTATGGTGTGCTTGTTTTTTTTCTTTGTGTATGGCATTTCTGATGTGGTCAGGGAAGGGAGTCATAGCCACCTGCTAGTCAGGATCTACACGATGTACCACTTCCTGCCATTGCCTGTTTAGCTTAAAATATTATGTTTGTACATACGTAGATTTTATGTAGGTTGTAGGTATCGGGTATTGACTTCTTTGAATTGCTAGGATGAGTGTACCCTATCACATTATCTCAATGGTAAGAGAGGGGAGATAAATTCTCAAGTCCAAATCCTAAACCTTTAAGCCATTTGTCATAATTAAAAATTAGGACAAGTATACGAGTCGAGTACCCTTCGAATGCGTCAAATGACGTTAATTCGTGATTATAACCCTTTTGTTTGATTTAGTATGTGTTTTGCTATGATGAGTTTTCGTATTTTTATTCTTATGAGTCCTTGATAATTTTCTATTAATTAAGTCTAATTAAAAGATTAAAATTAATGAGTTAATTTAATGGAAAATTATTATGATATTTTAATATTTAATTTTATCTAATTAATTGAGAAATTAATTAAATAAGAAGAATTAAATTTGAAGATAAAAGTCATAAGTATAATTTGGAATGTGATAATATTTATTTAATTTAATAATAATGTATTTAGAGTTCATTTCTAAATAAATGCTAAATAATAATATTATTTAAGTTAATAAATAGTTATCAAATTTAATGTTCGAAAATAAATTTAGAAGTGGGAAAAGATATTAATTTATTAAAATTTCATGATCGCATGATGCGTGCATGATATTAAATTTAATAAATTAATTTAAAAAGGGTCAAGTTAAAATTAAAATATAGTAATTTAATTAATTGATCAACATGCATGGAAAAGATTAATGCAAGATATAGAAAAGATAAAGAAAAGTTAATTTAGAGTTTTAGTCTTGTGAGCAAGGAGTCCTCTTGAGTCAATGCACAATTAGTGCCCCGATTTGAGGAGAAAACTCCTTATGACCAATTGAGTGTTTATTTTCGGGCAGAGATGAATTTGAAAGAAAATTTTGGAGAAGGAAGAAGATTTTCAAAAAGGAGAAGGTCTTGAGAGAAGAAACTTCTCTCACAAATATTTTCAGGCATTGTGTTGTTAGCATGAGAATTTGAGTAGATTCTTGTGTTTTAATTTGTATAGTAAATTTACATTTTCTATTTTGCCTATCTTCTTCATGACTATGAATTGTTTGTGCATACTTCTCTGCAACAAATCTTTCAGTATTATAGTTTGGATTTACTGGAATGCTTGTGGGTTCTTCTGTATACATGGGGATTAATATATCATTAAAACCTTCTTTCAATAGAAGTAAAATTGTAAATTAAATCGAGATTTGGGTTTGAATTAAAATGAAATTGAGAAATTAAATCCAAGTAGGGTTGAAGATAAAAAGAAAATTTGATTTAGAAATTCAAATGTTAATAAACTTTTTAGCAAATGATTTGAGAAAGATTCAAATTTAAAAGAAAGAAATTCTAGGTTGAAAATTTGTGTGGTTGATTATGATTTATCTATCAGATTAAATGGCAATTGTTTAAAATAAATGAATGAATAAATAAATAAATTATACATACATACATACATATATATATCTTAAAAAATTAGTGAATGGAAAAATTGATTGTGATGAATATGTATATATATATATATATATATATATATATATATATATATATATATATATATATATATATATATATATATATATATATATATATATATATATATATATATATATATATATATATATGAATAATTCATTTTACTCAAACCTTCAGATATTTCTACTTTATTATACTAAAAGTAGAGTCAATTTAGAAAGAAAACATATTTAAGGGGCTCCAACTTGAGCTTTTCAGTTAGAAAGGAGATTTTAAATTAGACCAAAAGTTTGCTATTTTTTTTGGTTAGAATTTAATGAAAGAGCTAAGATGCCAAATATAGTAATTTAGAAGCTTTAATCAGAAAAGTTGTAAGTTTTCCTTTTAATCTTAAAATAGCTTTTAAAACCCTTACGTATTCCAATGAAACCATTTTATTTCTTTTTGAATAAACTTGTTTAAGCGTTTTATATGTTCAGTCCCATTTTATAAACCATAAATTCTAAAGGCCTTCTATAAAAGATGGCAGCTGTTATAAAAATAGTGTCAGTTTCAATGAATCTGTGTGGGCTCACTTTGTTAGGTGAGTTCAATTAATTGTTTTATTAATTTTGTAATTAATTTATGTTATTAATTAATATTAGTTTTTTTAAATACTAGTTATAAATGTTTATTAATCTATATAATTATTTACTAATGAGTTATTGATACTTTTTAATTAATATTTATTGATTTAAATTATTATTAATAATTTTATTAATTTATTAAAAAAAATAATGAAAAGGTAGTATTTTTAAGTGTTTACTAATTAAATTTAATATTAACTAAGTTTAATTAATGATGAAAAATATTAGTGATGTTTAAAAAAATGTATTTAAATATTATTATTATTATTGGTTTAATAAAGATAACATTAATTTATTTAAAATTAATGGGGATTATTTTAGATAGATAATTATCTTTAGATCATTTGGATCAATGTACTTAAAAGTGAAATAGGGTAACTATACCATTAAATAAATTGAAGAACAAGTTAATTATAGATTTTATTTGTCTACAACATATGTTCAACTGGGAATTGAAACTTTACATTTACCCAACCATGTGATTTCTAAATAATACAAAACATGAAACTTATACCTTGTTTCTGTGTACTATCTATGTTATTGGGTTTTGGGGTTGATTAGATGTTGACCAATTTAGGTTGTTACTAGAGGCTTGGGAGTTATGAGAATGTGATGTTATGAGGTTTTGGTCTCGATCTTTTAAAACCGAACCATGGTAATGCAATGACACACTCTATGATGGATGTGTTTACTGATTGTTATTGCTTTCCAGTCTTGTTGTGTGGAGCTGAGGTGTATGTACATGAGATACCTGACTTAACCATTTTTTATTCATCGATCAGTTATATTTGATTTGCCTTCCAGTCGCTTTGAGAGGACTAAGATGTTTTGGATGATTTGTTTATGATGATGTCATGTTATGACATGTTTGACTTGACCATTTTGGAGTCTTCGATCAATATTATTTTTGTAGGATACTTTTTGGTTCCCCATTGGAGAACCGTTGGATATTGTGTTTTTATCATTGATGCCTTTAGTTGCTTATAGAGAACTATCGTGATCAATATGATTATCATTTGGTGCTTTTTAGTTGCTCATGGAGAACTGATGTGATTATTATGATTATCTTTATGATGCTTTCCAGTCGCTTATATAGGACTGAGATGATTTTTATGTGATTATGTATTTGTACCTTTATGAGGCTAGGTTAGGTTATCTACTTGTAGTGTTAGGAAGTGGCTTGCAATGAGGGTCGAGGCCCTAAGTGGCTACCAGGGTAACTCATTGTAAGTTGTTTTAATAAGTGATAACATTACACTAAATGAGAGTAAAATGAACCTAATAAGATAATTGTATGTTCTTACCCATGCCTCAAGTGCTAGTACAGACTAGAATGGGAGTAGAGAGAACGCTTGGTTGCAACCTTGCATCCCATAGTATGTCTTGTCATTATGAGAGGATACTAGTGGCTGCATGGGGATCAGTAGGGACCCTAGAGTCCTAAGCTAACTGCCATGGTAACTTCTACATGATTTATGTTATGACACTTGCCCACTTATAGAGTCAGTTTCCTACATGTCTTGTTTGTCTCTCGGTCTAGATGTATATCTATGTGTTGGAACCTTTGAGTTAGTATACTTTTATGATTTCTTGGACTTAGAAAGTATTTGTGTTATGTGATTTGATAGCCTATTTGGGACTTGAGACTATCTCCTCGGCACGGTGGGAGTGGACCATTTAGGTTCCACGCAGTCGGGTGGTAGTGCTTTTCAGTCTTACCATTGAGATCTATCCGTGGTCACCATTGTTGGTCTAATTTTTCATAGTACAGAGAAAATTTTGAAAAAATTAGTGAAAAATCATTTATGGTCATTATATCATGCAATTTAGGATTTGCTCGTTGTATTTCTCAAAATTCTTAGATTGCCCTATTTCATGTCCTGGTCTCTGTGTTGTTGGAATTTTATCAGTTTCTCAAGGTTTATCATTAGAGAAATTAGTTGAAAACCCTAAATGTGAAAACCCTAATGCCTTAGTACATTTTACCTTAGTCTTGAAAACCCTCAAAAACAATATTTCAAATAATGCTTTTAAGGCATATTACTTTTACCCTAAGGAGGGGCTTGCGCAAGCATGACTTCATTAAAATCTTGTTTAAACCTTAGGTGTTCGTGCCTTGACTACAAATTGCTCGATAATTTTACTAAGAAATACCCCTTGTGATACAAATTTTATATGATCGCATTCCTACAATTTTTAGATGTAAGGTTTTTAAATAATGCAGGCATGCACTTTGATGACACATAGCCCTTGCCCTTTTTAAGTCTTAATGCACTGCAAAGATTGTATTTTGTCATAAATTTCCAGAATCTTTTTGCAAAATTATTCTTGCGATGTGATTGGTTGATATATTAATAGAGGTCTCACTTTATGTCCAAGATTCATTGACCATTGATCTTGTTTAGATCAAGGGTTAACACTTTCCCACATTAAGAAGATGCATGAGAGATAAGTAAAGTGAGCAAGTGCAAATTGGACATGTAGTAGGATCTAACATCATGACCCCACCTTTCCTTAGAATGTTGTTGAGGTGTCTTCTATGGCAGTTGTCAGATGAGTTGGACTATGAGCCAGTATTTTATTCACTAGTTCAGCTGATGTGGTATTTTGAGACACCTTATTCTATACCCATTGATCTATGTGAGATCAAAGGCCAATGCAAGCCTGCATTTTCAAGTTGCTCATTCAATAAGAAATGTGGGCAAGTAGTTTCTTGACATGTAGCAAGGTGGGGTCAAAAATCTCTAGTGTGTGCTACGATGTGCCAAGCTGTAAGATGATTGCTATATGTATTGCTAGTTGTGCCACTGAAAAAGTTTGTAGCCAAATGGGATCAAAGCTTTATCAACCATAGATCTTGCAAAGATCGAGGGTTAGCACAAGCCCATAGTTTGAAATTGCTTGTTCAATAAGGAATACGGGTATGCGCCTTTGTGCCACATGTCATAAAGGGGCCAAAATTATGGAAGAATGTTGAGTCACAACATATTGTTTGCCACATGTGCTTAGCTAGAAGTACTTATGCTATGGGCGTAGAAATCTCAACAATTAATGTAGTAGTCATATGGGTTAGAGCATGAGGGTTGAGAAGAGTCATTCCATTGATCCAAGTGGATGATGCGATCATAAAGTGTAGAGTTTTTCACACCATTGATCTTTACAAGACTGAAAACTTGAGCAAGTCCACAATTTGAAGATTCTCAACCAATAAGGAAAGCAGGAATGCGCCATCTTGACATGTGGAAAGAATGATGTCAAGCACTTGCTCGCTCAGAAGAAGATATGGGACCCACTGGCATGGAAGTTGTCAGGAGGCACAAACTCATATAAATGCATCCTATTGGTCAATGCAGCTAACTGGACTTTGTTCAATTGTAAACCTGTTCGACTGTTGATCTTATCTTGATCAACGAGTGGTGCTTGCCCGAAATTCTAAGGTGCAAGAAATTTAAGGAATGTGGGTAAGTAGTAAGGTGACACCTGGCCATGTTTTTAAAGCCATAAAGCTTGTTGTTTTCTTAAATTAAAGCCATCTGATCTAGTGAAAATCTATGGATAGGATTCAAATCTGGGTGCAATTTGGAGGTAATGGTTACTAAGATTAAATATGGTGCAGAGGTCATTTGTGCATTTTCAATGAATGAATAAAATTCACGATCTCACCATTAATGAATCACCAAAGTGCAGAAAGAATATCAGAGCGTACAAAATTTTTAGAGCCAGGGCACAAAAACTTTATTTAGCGATCCACTAAGTTGCAGAGGAAATCGCATAGTCTAGAAGTGCAAATTTTAGTGGGTAAGTATTCTGTGACTCCTTGAAAATCAAGTATCTATTGTTATAAAAATTCTAGGGTTTATTCAAAATGCCTCCCCGAAAAGAATTCATTGGACAAACAGATTATCTGAAACATTTTGTACACGATGATTTTCTTGAACAATTCCCTTTATTAGTACATGAAATAACTAAGGGGATGGAACTCATTCCAAAACACCCTAGGGTAGCTGTAGCAGAAGGTTTCTATGACAAAGCAAATTGGGTAAGAGATGCCCAGGTTTCCAGGGGGGGTTAGGAATTGTTCAAGAAATGGTTTTTAGAATGAAAATGGGATACCCCTATGAGCAATGTTTGGGAGTTTGATATTGGAAAATTAACAGTCCATACAGTTTTATTTGATAGTGATTTATTGATGGATTTAGCCAAAAAATATGATCCAATTATAGGGTGGGTAAAGAATCATGCTGGAGTGAATCTTTTGCAGGTCTACCCTAAACTGATTAGTGAGGTTTTCAACCTCAACCCTAACCACGCCATGCATGAAATAATTGATGTAGATGACCTTCAAGCAAGGTATGATGCATAAAGGATTTACTTAAGGATAGGGCCACTGTAAGAACATGCTGCTAAAATTGGTACTTTGTTTGTGATTAGTGCCAACACCCTAGAGCCAATACTGAGAAGACATTTTAACCTTAGGGGTCAGGCGTTATATTTTTCTCTTTGAAATTGTTTTTGGATGGATGAAGCTGATCAAATCCCAGGCTCAATTTTCCTTGTTATGGCTCAAACTCTTCAATTCAAGATGAACACTATTTTGGATTTTGCTACTTTTCTTGTGAAGGAATTCACAATAGTTTGGTGGGGATAGCATGAGGAAAATTGGACAAACCATTTTGTTGGTATTTGTTGCTTATGTATGTATGCTTGTAGAAGGGATTTACCTTTTTCTCCAAGGGTATGGAGCTGGAAATAACTAGGGGTGGAGAGAGGAATCTAGTGCAGTTATGGAGTGTGGATATGACTTCAAAGCCTACAGATGCCAGTTATGTGAGGTTTGACAGATACTTTGCATCAAAGCTTAGATTACTTTTGAGAGGGGATAGCCCAAGAATTCCACAAGTATTGTTAGAGTTGGTCAGACCTAAGGACCATGCACAAGTGCTATTGGTTAGTCATAATTGGGGGGATATAATCCCTTATAATGTTTCAACAGTAATAAGAGTATATGGTTTTTTGGGAAAGCCACATGTGCTGCCATTTCATGTGCCCTTGAAGATAGGAATAGTTGAGTTGTTATGGAAAATAGGGACTATAGATGAGAGGGAGTTACCTAAGAAGGGTACATTTTTTCCAATTGTTACTACGGTACATGATTCTGTCTTTGTGAGGAAAGGATGGAAGCACTTGAATTGTTCTTAGATAGATATAACATAGCAGAATCTAATGCCAAATTTATTGACCCTGAAGGATTCAATGACCTCTTAAGAAAGAGGGTGAAAGCTTCCCGCATGGTGCAACAAGTTTACTATCTAGAGGATGTGATCAGGAATGTTTTTACTTTGAAAGAGCAAGAATTGAGAAAGGAGAAATGGATAGTATTCAACAAGACCCTAGAATTAATTAATGCTTTGACCCCAATTATGACCCATTGAAAGATAAAAAATATTAGGGAGCCAAGATGCAAGCATTAATGAATAATTTTGTTATGATTATCCAAACTATGAATGAGAAGAAGGTCATATATTTTAAGACATACCTAGACAAGGCTATAGAGGTGCAAAGGAGGATCAACAACAGAAATGTATTGGCCCCAGGCCAATACACCTTGTAGAAAAGGGTGGGATATGTAATGATCTAGAATGTGCAATAGGTTCCTCTTCAATAGAGACCAAGCCTAAGAAGCCCATCTGCACCCAATGCTCCAAAAACACAAAAATTAGAGTAAGGGTCTTCTTCCTAGGTGGAGCAATATTCCCCAAGCCAATCCCCAATCAGAATCAATGAAGAAACATCTCTAAGGGAGTAACTTAGAAAAATTTGTGGAGAGGGAGATGTAATTGTTACTTCCATAGATTTGGAGATTGGAGAGCCTCAAGAACCTCCTAAAACTTCATTGGATCTTACTGTGGCTGATTATCAAGGTAAGGAGATTGATCCCATAGTTGCCCAAGCCTCAAAAATATTTATTAATGATGAGAATTTTTTAAAATCTAGGGCTTTTGCTCAATTTTTGCGCAGATTAAACATGGGAAATTTGAGAAAACTTGTGAGAAGATAAAGGTAGAATAGCTAGACAAACCTAAATCTGCTATTAAGGAAGAGGTAAAGTCTAAATTTTTGGATAACTTTGCTCAATTTACACCTAAAGCTAGGAGGTAGATAGTTAAATAGTCAAGAGTCCTCCTTTTGCCAGAATGGGATATAATGAATGCCATTATTTTTTATTCAATAAGAAAACAAAAGGATGTTCAATTAAGGACTGAGGAAGAGATACTACAGGTTCACTGAAGAGTCAAGTTTAGTGATGAACACTAAGCCCTTGTTATTTGGTCTATGGAAAAAAGGAACAATACCAGAATGCATGAGATTTCTATTGCAAAACACACTAGTGCATTGATAGTGTTCAGGGCAGTTGAGGTAGGCAGTAAACAAATAATGGGAATGGCTTTAGAAATGCTAAAATTTGGTAGTGTGGTGGCCAAGAAGAAGATAGATTTTCTCAACTCAATTCTAGGTTTGAAGAAGTTCTGAAAGCATATGAGGAGAGGGGTATGCAAGTACAGTCATTGGAAAATAAAGTGACTCAAATGGAGAAGATTCTTGGGAAAAGAAAATTAGGAGAATCCAATAAACCCAAGTATATGGCCACCTGTTGAGATTTTTAAGTCAACATCAATTATTGAGATACCAAATACCCTAGAAGGGCCTCAGTTCTATACTATAGAGGATTTTGAAGAGGAGAAAAATAAGTTATATGCATTGCATGTAGAACTTAAATATCAATATGAAGAAAAATTGAGGCAAGATATCATGTATTTAGAAGATAGAATTGAATGGCCATCATTTTTTGATTTGCTAGTAGGGATTGCATCTATCAAGGATGAGTTAAAAGGAAATGAAGTTGTATTCATACCCATTGTACAAAAGTGGACTGAAAGAAATGAAGATATCATTGCTATGTTTATATCTATTATCCAGCTGACCTATCATCAGATAGAAAAGATCTTTGATTTGTTAAATAAATTACAAGGTTTTGATGATAAACAATATTCCTTCCAAAGAAGATTAACTATTTTTTTTTCCAAGTATTTTGCAAAAAAATTTGATTTATTCCCTTGTGCTTTAAAGACAACTGAGAAAGTGAAAGAAAAGGAAGATTGGAAGATGGAGTTGGATGAGATATTTTGTGAAAGAATGAATAAAGTTATAAATGAAATAGGCCATCTATTATGGGAAATGAAAAATGAAGAGCTAGTAAAGGTAAAGTTGTTCTACAACACCATCAAAAAAGATCTTGTGGATATAGAGGCAATTGCAAATTCCTTAATAATTGTGCAAAGAGAGGTCCTGAGTTTTGATTGGCTTGATGACACTACCTACAATGAGTGGAAAGATAAATTTATGTCTATAGAGTATATGGTAGGAGATGACGAGGTGGAAGATGATGAGGAAGAAGAAGGTGCAAAAATAGAAGTCACTCATGCAGTTGATGATAAAGACAAAGAGAATCCTCAGGTAGCTGGAGATGACTCATCACTTTCAAATTTGATGGCTATCTACCCTGAGGAACCAAAATAATAAAATAATCTGATCATAGTGCTTTTGTCTTTCCAAGTGGAATAACAGAAAGGGACCCACAAAAGAATTTTCAATGTATCAGTCTTTCTATTATTCATAGTTTTGTTTTCTTGTGATAGGTGTATGTAAGAATCTTTTTGAAGGACACCTATCAATCACATTTGCCCTTTGCTTGTTGCAACTCATACCTATATAAATGAGTTTTCAAGGCAATGTGATGGTCTGATTTCTAAAGGCTTTTAGTCATATGTTTAGTTTGTTTTCGGTCCAAATAATTTGAGCAAGCTTTATGATGTATTTTCTCTATAAGTTTTTGGGAATACATTAATACAGAATGATCTCTATGTTTCTTCCTAAGGTAATTCTAACTTTACTACAAGTGTATACAATTTTCTAATAAAATGAATACAAATTATGAGCTATCCCCACACCAGTTCTTTCTAAATTTGGTCTCCTCTTCGTTACTTATCCATCTTGATGTTGTGTGAGTAAAACTTGTGCAATTAAATGCAATCCTTTAGGTTGTATATCTTTTCATCACTGCTATTAGTTCAATGAATTATGTAAGAGTTTTGATGAATTTGATAAGGTTGCTATAGTAATGGGAAGGATGTTTTGAATGATGGATTCTAGTAAGAATTGTTGATAATATTGGCTGTAAGGCAACAAATTAGATCTATAGAATTGTAGTAGACTCTGAATCTTGTTGGACTAGGCACTGGTCAAATTGCTTTAGCTGGAAGTGAAATAGATCATAAATAGGTATCAAATGCAAAATTTACAATCAATTTTACTTTTATTTCCTGAAGATTTTCAAAGTTGGTCAACACTTATTTGCATGAAATATTTTAGCCTTAGTAGCCACTATTGCAAAGAATACTTGCAGATCTACAGAAGACTTTATGACCAAATCTGTTATATGGGATGTATTCTATTTAAATTGTCACAATTAGCTGTGTGTTTATGGATTGAGGATGAAAATTAGAATGAAACTAAGATAGTGTCCATACAACAACAGTCAGATTGAGTCATCCCTTAGGTATGCCCACCTTGGTCTTGCAGAGCCTAAAGAGAAGGAAACCATTCTTGGTTTTTTTAATGGGTGATCCAAATGGTTTGCATGTGTAGCTGAAAATAGGAAATAGCTAATCCTTAGGTTGCATAAGTATCATTATTTTGGTATTGAAGCACTCTATTGCTCTATAGTTTTTTAAAACTCCAACAAAATGACGACTCTATTAGGGAGTTGTCCAACACATCTATGAAAAGTACTGCAGTTTCTTTGGTCCAGTTGTGTATGTGGGTCTCAGATTGTTTGATTTTGCTCATGGTTATAAGGGGATGTTTTAGTGGAAAACCTTTAGAATTTAAAAAAAAAAGAAAGAAAAAACTCAAATACCACAAAGATACACTGATGTATCTAGCCTTTCCAAGTGCCTTATCTAATAAAGAAAGAGTTGCAGTCTTAGAATATTAGTGATTGGTCCATCTGTATCATATATTTCTCTCTCTACTTTTTTTTTTCCTCAAAGTCAGGAGTAATTGTAATTGTGTAATTTCCTAAGAGAAGGGTGGCAACTCAATCAAGGTTTTGAAGCTAGTGCTTATTTAGTATATAGTGAAATGGCTGACAAAAGAAAAAACACAAGAGCTTACACAAGAGCTCATCCTAATGAACCAATGTCTACTGATTTACCTAAGGGTGGTAGGAAGAACCTAAATAAGAAAAGGATATATCCAAATCCCACCTGGAAACCCAGAGGTAGTGTATCCATCAATTCCCAGTATCTACTAGTGATAGGGAGAGAGTCTTCTTCACTCAGCTCTGAATTAGAAATCGCAAGATTCTTAGGAAGGATATTTACTACCCCAGTACCAGATGAAAGAACATATCAAGATAAGGATATGTCACCAGTAGGGAATATATCCCCTCGACTAGATCTCATAGCTGAAATGCATCATAGGTTAGGACTCAAGAGTTCTTTGGGAGATCCTTCTAATCCTAAAATAGTCCCATATACTAAACAAAATATCATAGATCTAGATGAGCCTGTTGATTTGGAAGCCACTACTATAGATCTTGTAGAAGTATAATCAAAGATAGGATTTTTGAAGAAATGGGTTACTGAGGAAGAAGCTAAGTGCATTCATCTTGAGAAAGAAAAGGAGAAAGCCACCTTGGATGCTATAGTAGAAAGGGATACTCTGCTTAGAAGGATGGATGCCTTGAAAGAATAGAACAAAAAGTTAGAAGAGAAAATGACAACCCTCCATAATGATGTTTTTGGAGATGTAGACAGTTTGAGAGCTAAAGTTCAAGAACAAGAAAAATGCCTGAACCAAAAGAGAGAGCTAGTCATTACTCAAGTCCAATCTTACAAGCCTATCCAAATAGATCCTTTGGAGCCCACTAAGAAGCCTATAGATAAGGGAAAAGGCAAAGCCACAGGGATCCAAATAAATGAACCCCAAGTTACACCAAGAAAATCCTTAAAACCTTTCATGTCAAAATTAGATTTAGATATGGAGAAGGCTAGAAAGGAGAAGGAAGATCTTGCAAAAGAGCTTGAAAAGGTGGAAAATGAAGCTCAAGCTATAGAAACTAGGAGAAAAATTTAGTTCATTAAGTCTAATTCTGCATTAGTCTCATGGCCAAATTTATCCATCCTAGCTTCACTTTTTGTACCTCCTTGTGGACTAGTAGTTTTAGTTCAAGGAATATCTCAATCTGCTCCTACTTCATCATCCACCACTTATACTCAAGCCCCTGTTGTCCAACCTCAACAATCCCCAAGTGTTCCTATAAACCAAGCAACTATAACAAGTACCTCAAATGTTCCTAGTTTTTAGAAGAAACCTGTATACATAGAAAAGTATAGACAAATATCATTTGCAGGTATTCCTAGTGCTCCACATCCCATATCTTTTGATTTAAGAGATACAGTGGTTAAGTTTTCTAGAAATAATGCTATCACTAGTGAATAACATTTGAGAATTTTCATAGACATGTTAAATGACTATGAAGTTGAACATGAAGATGTGGTCATGAAGTTGTTTGTGCATTCAATAACTGAGGATGCAAGGGATTGGTTTAGAAGGCTACCTGATGACAGTATTAGCTCATGGAGTGATTTGGAGAAGTTATTCAAAGAATAATATGGAGACAACACTAATGCTAGATTCATGTTAAATGAATTCAAAAATATCAAGAAGAATCCTAATGAGTCTGCATTTGATTTTAATGTACGATTCCAGAAAGGTATGTACAATTTGTTTCAGGTTATGAGATTGAATGAGGATGTTCGTCTCATAACATATTTTAATGCTTTTGATAGAAAAATGGCTTACTAATTGAGGGATAAGGATCCTAAAACTTTAAGGGATGCTTACAAGGTTGTAGTAAATATTGAGAATAATAGAAAAGAATCTGGAAAATATGGTAGGAGAGATGATCCAAAGCTTTTCAATCCCAAGAATAACAATAAAAGGGAGGGTGATAAAAATCCTATAGGAAAAAAGCCAGAAGAACCTACAATAGGCTAGGTGTTGGAATTGCTAAAAAAGATGAATCCCACTAGTTTCAATAAGCCAAATGTTGCTGAGAAAACCCTAGTGAATAATAACAATTTTAATAGTTAGCCTAGAATGCAGAATTACCCTTATACTACCCAATGGAAGGACGTCAAGCCAATCTCTAACCAGACTCCAAATGTGAAAGATAAGGGTACACTAGATCCTCTACAAAGGAGTTTAATAAACATGAATGATAATGTGCCATGGTGTATTATTTTCCAATCACCTCACTCTATAGAATATTGTGCAGTTGCTTAGTCATTTGCTGCTGATCATAGTTTACAAACTGATGAGGAGGAAGAAGAAAAGAGTCATGATGATGTAAGTTGTAACATGGTAAGCATGTGTAGTGACCATGTTGATTCTGATTTAGGAGAAATAGAAAGTGATCTAGAGAATAAGAAAATTTCTTATCAATTATATCACCAACAATTTTTTTTAGATAATGAGAGTTATGATGAAGATCAGGTGTGTGTCACATATTCTGAAGTAGTTCATGTAAGTTTGAGAATGCCTTCTAAAGAGGAAATTGATAGAATCACTGTAGAAATGATCTGCCAAGTACATAGCAATTATAATTTGAGAAACAAAATAGTTAACAATGAAATTGGTAAGCCTTCTAGTATATTCATAAAAGACATCACACACAAGATGAAAGATGAAGACAAGAAGACTAGTATAGAGATAGTTAAGGTTAAAGATGTTAAAACTAAGAAGTGGAAACCCAAGAAGAAAGTGCAATTCCAACCTAATGAGACAAAAAAAGAAATTGTACAAGAGAAGGGATCATGATTTGATAATTCCAAGCAAATAATAATCCCTGCTGCTCAGAAGGCTCCTACTTTAGGTGTGATTGTTAAACCCACTATGTCTAAGCCAATTGATATGATATCCATGTTGTCTCAAATTACTGTTAAGGTACCTTTGTTTGAACTCTTTAGAATTGAAGATCATAAGAGTAAAGCCTTATCATGGTTGGGAGGGATAGGACAAACTAATAACAATGTAGAACAAAATGTTACCCAATAGATCCCCTTAGTAATAGAAGATAGTGGTACCATGTCCCAAATTCCTCAAATGTTTTTAGATGA
This sequence comes from Cupressus sempervirens, assembly GCA_028749045.1. Classification (NCBI taxonomy): domain Eukaryota; kingdom Viridiplantae; phylum Streptophyta; class Pinopsida; order Cupressales; family Cupressaceae; genus Cupressus; species Cupressus sempervirens. The sequence goes on from CM053783.1 coordinate 111,504,553, forward strand.
TTCGTCAGTAGCATATATAGAAGACATTGACCCATTTTTTCTCAGCCTAATTATCAAAGGAAAGACCCTAAAAAATTACATGATAGACTCAGGAGCCTCTAACACCATAATGCCTTTCAAAGTAATGGAAGCCTTAGGATTGAAAGTAGACACTACACAAGGTAGATACATGGGTATGGATGCTAGGGAAGTCCCAGTCATAGGTACCATAAATGCTTTACCATTTAAACTAGCTGCATATCCCGAGGTAGAATTGACCATGTCAGTTCTTGTAGTTGATATCCCTCCACACTATGGAATGTTGCTATCTAGAAAGTGGAGTGCTGCTATTGGGGGTAGTCTACAATGTGATTTAACCTATGCTACCTTTCATATTGGAGATAAAGTTGTTAAGGTAAACAAAGAGACAAGGGTCAATCACATTTTTGGGAGAAGAAATTGACAAAGATGCCACTTGCTTTTTAGATACTAGTGTGAATGCATTCAGAGCTGAATTGATTATCCAAGAAGTTGAGAATCTATCTGCTGTTATTGAACATGAAGTTGAATGTTGTATGGACTCACCAATATTATGGACAATTTTATTTGATGGGGCTAGTTCTAAAGAAGGTGTAGGAGCAAGAGTAGTTTTTGCTTCTCTAGAGAAAAACACTTTCACATATTCTTTTACATTAAATTTTGCATGCACTAATAATATAGCTGAATATGAGTCTCTACTATTAGGATTACAGGTTTCCTCTCACCATGGAATTAAGAAGTTGCATGTCATAGGATATTTTGAATTAATTATTTCACAGATAAAGGAAACCTATGCATCAAAAAATAGAAGATTAAAATAGTATAAAAATGTTTTTTGGGATTAGATAGAATTCTTTGATGCATTTGGTATATCATGGAGAGATAGGACTCAGAATAAGATGGTTAACTTGTTAGCAAATGTAGCAATTAAACCGAGAGAGATATCATTTATAGGGATATAACAAATTCAAATTTAGAATAGACCTTCAATACCTGACAATATTGAACATTGGCAGGTATTTGAAGATGATAAATATATTGTCAATTTCTTGTTAAATGAAGATAAGTATCATGGTCAGGAGATGGATTACAGTGACTTGGTTGAGACCATAGATGGGAGGGAAACAATTTTTGGCTAGGAAATTATATAGTTGAAAACTAACAAAGTACCTAAAGGTCTGGTTATCTTGGAGAATATGTTTGATAATTAGGATAGGATAAGACATGGAGCTCAGGACTATAAACCTTAGGAGCTAGAAGAAATAAATTTGGGTACAAATGAGGCCCCAAAGAAAGTCTACATTGGCTAAAATTTGTCAACTAAAAATAAGAAGCCTTTGATTGACCTATTAAGAAAATATAGACATGTTTTTTTCCTAGTCATATGATGATTTGAAAGCCTATAGAAAAAATCTCTTTCAACATGTTATACCATTGAAAGACCATGTAAAACCTTTTAGGAAAAAGCAAAGGCCAGTCAACCCAACCCTAGCCCCCAAAATGCAAGAGGAACTAATGATGTTAAGGGATGGGGGAATAATCAAACCTATTAGGTATTCCACCCGGGTTTCAAACTCAGTTCTTGCTAGAAAAAGGAATGGAGACATCAGACTGTGTGTAGATTTTAGAATTTTGAATATTGCTTCCTTAAAAGATAATTATGGATTGCCAAACATGGAAGCCATGTTACAACAAGTAACTAGATCTAAACTCATGTCTATGATGGATGGATTCTTAGGATATAATCAAGTACTGGTAAAAGAAGAAGAGCAATTCAAAATAGCATTTACAACTCCTTGGGGAACATATGTATATGTAAGGATGCCTTTTGGATTGATTAATGTTGGTGCTACATTCCAGAGAGCCATGGATGTGGCTTTTCATGAATATATCAATAAGTTTATGGTGGTATATCAAGATGACCTCACAACTTATTCCAAGAAGGTTGAAGACCATTTTAGGCATTTGGAAAAGATTTTTATCAAAGAATTGGAATATGGAGTGTCATTAAACCTTAAGAAATGTGCATTTAGGGTAATTGAAGGTAAGTTATTGGGACATATAGTTTCAAAGGATGGGGTAAAGATAGATCCTGAAAGAGTAGCAACCATTGATAAAGTCCCTAAGCCAAAGAGTATAAAAAGAATTCAATCTTTCTTTGGGCAAGTCAACTTCTTAAGAAGGTTTGTTACTAACTTTGCTGAAATTAGTAGACCTATTTCTAAAATGCTTAAGAAATGAGCCACTATAAATTGGAATGGTGAGCCTTCACAGGTATTTCAAGATATTAAGACTACTATAAAGAATGCCCCAGTCTTAAGGACTCCTGATTACACTAAGCCAATGCACATATTTTCATTTGCATCTTTCCACACTGTAGTTGTAGTGCTGTTGCAAAAAAATGAGGAGGGATATGAACAACCCATTACTTTCTTCAGTAAATCACTATAGCCTACTGAACTAAAATATGAGATAAATGAAAAACAAGCATATGCTTTAGTAAAGGTTGTTAAGGCATTCAGATGATATTTGATAGGAGTTATTGTCATTGCATTTGTGCCCAGTGCTATTATGAAGGATTTTTTTTCTCAGTAAGAGGTATCAAGAAGAAGATGTAGGTGGATCAATAGGATCCAAGAGTTCAACATTGAGATATAGATAACAAAGTTGGTAAGAGGTCAAGGATTAGCTAAACTCATGGCTTAATCTAACTTAGATACTAATCAGATAAATATGGTGACAGATGACCTCAAATCTAATTTATGTGACATGGATCATTGTGATTGGTATGCAAATATTATCCACTACCTACAACATATGGAAGCTCCATCTTATTTGACTGAAAATGAGAAGTGAAGCACTAAATTACAAGCCATCAGGTACATAATTATCCAAGGTAGTTTGTGGTGGAAAATTTTTGAGGGAATATTACTGAAATGTGTTGATCAAGAAAAGGCCAAAGAAATTCTAAGTGAGATGCATACTGGAGTGTGTGGGAGACATTATATGGCTAAAACTACTGCACACAAGGTATTGAGAGCTACATTCTGGTGGCCATCCCTTTTCAAGGATGCTCAAATCATGGTTAGGAAGTGTTGTTCTAGTCAAAGCTTTTTTGGAAAACTAAAATTTTTAGGTAATACTCCTTTAAAGCTAGTTGAGGTTCAAGCACCTTTTCAGTAGTGGGGTATGGATTTCATAGGTGAGATCTCTCCTAAATCTAGTACTGGCTATTCTTGGATTCTAGTTGCTACTGACTACTTTACAAAATGGGTAGAAGATATCCCCACAAGAAATGTAACAAGTAAAGTTGTTAACAATTTCTTGCTTAGTAATGTTATTTCTAGATTTGGTTGCCCTTAGAGAATTGTGATAAATAATGCCATGTGTTTTAGGTCTGAGGAATTTATAAAGTTCTATGACAAATATGGAATAATTAGATCAACATCATCCCCATATCATCCACAAGGGAATGGACAGGTTGAATCCACAAATAAGAGCTTGTTAAAAGTCATTAAGAGGACCTTGGATGATTACAAGAAGGCATGGGACTCTAAGTTGAAACTTGCAATATGGGTTGATAGAGTGACTATAAAGAAGGCCATTGGAGTAGCCCCATTTGATCTAGTATATAGAATTTAGGCTAGAATGCCTCAGCATAACTTAGTAGGACTCTATAATTACATCCAATTGTATGATGAAGATATTATAGATGATATGCAAGAAAGGCTAGATGAGCTTGTAGGATTAGCAGAAACCAAAAAAGAAGAATCTCTTAGGAATCAAAAGCTACAACTACAAGTTAAGATATTATATGATAAAAGGATAGTGAGTAAAAATTTTTAAAATGGAGATTTAGTCCTTATGTGGAATCCCACAATTGAGGATAAAGGAAAACATGGTAAGTATTATCCTATCTGGCTAGGTCCCTATTTAATTAAAAGTTCATGGGGAGAAGATTCTTATATCAACAAAGATTTATCAGACAATATTATGGAATTGCCAGTTCATGGATAGTTCTTGAAGAGATACTTTTCTTAAGGTATCTATTTTTCCATAAACATAAGTTTTAGGTTTCCTTGTGTTCTTGTACATTGTGTATATTTTGTATATCCATGTAAATATCCCTGTACAGTCTGGTTTCTTATTTTTGTGTGTTGCTCTATGGTTTCTAAAGAAGTTGTCATTTTAAAGCCAATTATGTGGTCTACTCTTCCAAAGATTTTGAATTCTTACATAGACTCAAATAGTCTATCATCCCTAGACAGAGCCACTGTTGGTCTAATTTTTCATAGTATAGAGAAAATTTTGAAAAAATTAGTGAAAAATCATTTGTGGTCATTATATAATGCAATTTAGGGTTTACTCGTTGTATTTATCAAAATTTTTAGATTTCCCTAGTTCATGTCCTGGTCTCTGTGTTGTTGGAATTTTATCAATTTCTCAAGGTTTGTCATCAGAGCAATCAATTGAAAAACCCTAAATGTGAAAATCCTAATGCCTCAGTACATTTTACCTTAGTCTTGAAAACCCTCGAAAATAATATTTCAAAAAATGCTTTTAAGGCATATTACTTTTACCCTAAGGAGGGGCTTGTGCAAGCATGACTTCATTAAAATCTTGTTTAAACCTTAGGTGGTCATGCTTTGCCTGCAAATTGCTCGATAATTTTATTAAGAAATACCCCTTGTGATACAAATTTTATGATCGTTGATCTTGTTTAGATCAATGCGTATCACATTCCTGCAATTTTGAGATGCAAGGTTTTTAAATAATGTAGGCATGCACTTTGATGACATGTAGCCCTTGCCCTTCTTAAGTCTTAGTATGCCACAAAGATTGTATTTTGTCATAAATTATCAAAACCTTTTTGCAGAATTGTCAGTACCTTTCACGCACATTCCAAAATTCATGCAATGTGATTAGTTGATATATTAATAGAGGTCTCATTTTATGACCAAGATTCATTGACCATTGATCTTGTTTAGATCAAGGGCTAACACTTTCCAGCATTAAGAAGATGTATGAGAGATAAGTAAATCAGGCAAGTGCAAATTGGACACGTAGTAGGATCTGACATCATGACCCCACCTTTCCTTAGAATGTTGTTGAGGTGTCTTCCATGGCAATTTTCAGATGAGTTGGATTGGGGGGTGGTATTTTATTCGTCAGTTTAGTTGATGTGGTATTTTGAGACACATGATTCTATAGCCATTGATCTATGTGAGATCAAAGGCCAGCACAAGCCCACATTTTCAAGCTGCTCATTCAATAAAGAATGCAGGCAAGCAGTTTCTTAACACATAGCAAGGTGGGGTCAAAAATCTCTAGTGTGTATTGCGGTGTGCCAAGCTATAAGATGATTACTGATATGTACTACCAGTTGTGCTACTGAAAAAGTTTTTAGCCAGATGGGATCGAAGCTTTATCAACCATAGATCTTGCAAAGATCGAGGGTTAGCACAAGCCCACAATTTGAAACTGCTTGCTCAATAAGGAATGCAGGTATGTTCCTTTGTGCCATGTGTCAAAGTGGGGCCAAAGTTATGGAAGAATGTTGAGTCACACCATGTTGTCTGCCACATGTGCTTAGCTAGAAGTGCTTATGCTACAGGCATGGAAATCTCAACAATTAATACAGTAGTCAGACGGGTCAGAGCATGAGGGTTGAGAAGAGTCATTCCATTGGTCCAAGTGGATGCTACGATCATAAAGTGCATAGTTTTTCACACCATTGATCTTTACAAGATCAATGACTAGCACAAGCCCACAATTTGAAGATGCTCATCCAATAAGAAAAGCGAGAATGCGCCAACTTGACAAGTGGAAAGAATGACATCACCTACTCACTCAGAAGAAGATATCAGACCCACTGGTGTGGAAGTTGTCAGGAGGTACAAACTCATATAAAGGCTTCCTATTGGTTAGCATAGCTGACTGGACTTTATTCAATTATAAACCTATTTGATCGTTGATCTTATCTTGATCAATGAGTGACACTTACATGCAATTCTAATTTGCAAGAAATTTAAGGAATGCAAGTAAGTAGTAATGCAACACGTGGCCATGTTTTTAAATACATAAAGCTCGTTGTTTTTTTAAATTAAAGCTGTCTGATCTACTGAAAATCTATAGACAGGATTCAAATCTGGTTGCAATTTGGAGGTAATGGTTACTAACAATAAATATGGTGTAGAGCTCATTTGTGTGTTTTCAATGCATGAACAAAACTCATGATCTCACCATTAATGAATCACCAAAGTGCAGAAAGAATATCAGAGCATACAAAATTTTTAGAGCCAGGGCACATAAACTTTATCTAGTGATCTAGTAAGTTGCAAAGGAAACTACACAGTGCAGAAGTGCAAATTTTAGTAGGTAAGTACTCTATGACTCCTTTAAAATCAAGTTTTCATTGTTATAAAAATTCTAGGGTTTATTCAAAATGCCTCCCTGGAAAGAATTCACTAGACAAACAGATTATCTGAAACATTCTGTACACGATGCTTTTCTTGAACAATTCCCTTTATCAATACATGAAATAACCAAAGGGATGGAATTCATTCCAAAACACCCTAGGGTAGCTATAGGAAAAGGTTTCTATGAAAAAGAAAATTGGGTAAGAGATGCCCAGGTTTCCATGATGGGTTTGGAGTTGTTCAAGAAATGGTTTTTAGAACAAAAAATGGATACCCCTATGAGCAATGTTTGGGAGTTTGATAGTGGTAAATTAACAATCCCTAAAGTTTTATTTGATAGTGATTTATTGATGGATTTAGCCAAAAAATATGATCCAATTACAAGGGAGGTAAAGAATCATGCTAGAGTGAATCTTTTTCGGGTCTGCCCTGAACTGATTAGTGAGGTTTTCCACCTCAACCCTAACCATGCTGTGCATGAAATCATTGATATAGATGACCTTCAAGTAAGGTAATATGCATAAAGGATTTACTTAAGGACAAGGCCACTATAAGAACATGCTGCTAAAATTGATACTTTTTCTATGATTACTGCCAGCATTCGAGAGCCATTACTGAGTAGACATTTTAACCTTAGGGCTCAGACATTATATTTTTCTCTTTGCAAAATTTTTGGGATGGATGAAGTTGATCAAATCCTAGGCTCAATTTTCCTTGTTATGGCTCAAACTCTTCAATTCAGGATGAGCACTATTCTGGATTTTGCTAATTTTTCTTACGAAGGAAATTCATAATGGTTTGGTGGGGATAGTATGGGGAAAAGTGGAAAAACCATTTTTTTGGTATCTGTTGCTTATGTATGTATGTTTGTAGAAGGGATTTACCTTTTTCTCCAAGGGTATGGAGCTAGAAATAACCAGGGATGGAGAGAGAAATCCAGTGCAGTTATGGAGTGTGGATATGACTTCAGAGCCTACAGATGCTAGTTATGTGAGGTTTGACATATACTTTGCATCAAAGCTTAGATTAACTTTGAGAGGGTATAGCCCAAGAATTCCACATGCACTGTTAGATTTGGTCAGACCTAAGGACCATGCATAAGGGTTATTGGTTAGTCACAATTGGGAGGATATAATCTCTTATAATGTTTCAATAGTAATAAGAGTATATGATTTTTTGGGAAAGCCACATGTGCTACCATTTTATGTGTCATTGAAGATAGAAATAGTTGAGTTGTTATGGCAAATACACACTATAGATGAGAGGGAGTTGCCTAAGAATGGCACCTTTTTTCCAATTGTTACTATGGTACATGATTTTGTCTTTGTGAGCAAAGGATGGAAGCACCTAAATTTTTTCTTAGATAGATATAACATGGAAGAATCTCATGCCAAATTTATTGATCCTAAAGGATTCTATGACCTCTTAAGAGAGAGGGTGAAAGCTTCCCGCATGGTGCAACAAGTTTACTATCTGGAGGATGTGATCAGGAATGTTTTTACTTTGCAAGAGCAAGAATTGAGAAAGGAGAAATCGAGAGTATTCAGCAAGACCCAAAATTTTTTAATGCTTTTGACCCCCATTATGACCCATTAAAAGATAAAAAATATTGGGGAGCCAAGATGCAAGCATTAATGAATAATTTTGTTGTAATGATCCAAACTATGAATGAGAAGAAGGCCATATATGTTGAGGCATACCCAAACAAGGCTGCAGAGGTGCAAAGGAGAGTCAACAACAGAAATGTAGTGGCCCTTGGCCAATACACCTTACAAAAAAGGGTGGGATATGTAATGATCCAGAATGTGCAACAAGTTCCTCTTCAGCAAAGACCAAGCCCAAGAAGCCCATCTATAGCCAGTGCTCCAAAAAGACAAAAATTAGAGCAAGGGTCTTCTTCCCAAGTGGAGCAATATTCCCCAAGCCAATCCCCAATCAGAATTGATGATGAAACATCTCTAAGGGAGCAAATTAGACAAATAAGTGGAGAGGGAGATGCAATTATTTCTTCCATGGATTTGGAGATTGGAGAGCCTCAAGAACCACCTGCACCTACATTGGATCTCACTGGGGCTGATTATCAAGGTAAGGAGATTGATCCCATAGTTGCCCAAGCCCCATAAAAATTTATTAATGATGAGAATTTTTTAAAATCTAGGGATTTTGCTCAATTTTTGTAGAGATTAAACATGGGAAATTTTGAGAAAACTTGTGAGAAGATAAAGGCAGAACAACTAGACAAACTTGAATTTGCTATTAAGGAAGATGTTAAGTCTAAATTTTTGGATGGCTTTTCTCAATTTACACCTAAAGCTACTAGGCAGATAGTTAAATAGTTAGGAGTCCTCCTTCTGCCAGAATGGGATATAGTGAATGCCATTGTTCTTGATTTAGTAAGAAAACAAAAGGATGTTCAATTAAGGATTGAGGAAGAGATATTACAGGTTCATAGAGGAGTCAAGTTTAGTGATAACCACCAAGCCCTTGTTATTTGGTCTATGGAAAAAAGGAACAATACCAAAATGCATGATATTTCTATTGTAGAACACACTAGTGCATTGACAGTGTTCAGGACTGGTGAGGTAGGCAGTAAACAAATAATGGGAATGGCTTTAGAAATTTTAAAATTTGGTAGTGTGGTGTCTGGCCAAGAAGAAGATAGATATTCTCAACTCAATGCTAGGTTTGAAGAAGTTTTGAAAGCATATGAGGAGAAGGGTATTCAAATACAGTCATTGGAAAATAAAGTGACTCAAATGGAGAAGATTTTTGGGAAAAGAAAATTAGGAGAATCCAGTAAACCTAGGATTGCATACCCCCCATGGCCACCTGTTGAGCCTTTGAAGTGAAAAATAGTTATTGAGATACCAAATACCCCAAAAAGGCCTCAGTTCTATACTGCAGAGAATTTTGAAGAGGAGAAAAATAAGTTATATGCATTGCATGTGGAACTTAATAATCAATATGAAGAAAAATTGAGGTAGGGTATCATGTATTTAGTAGATAGAATTGAATGGCCATCATTTTTTGATTTGTTAGCAAGGATTGCATCTATCAGGGATGAGTTAAAAGGAAATGAAGCTGTATTCAGAGCCATTGTACAAAAGTGGACAGAAAGAAATGAAGATATCATTGCTATGTGTATATCTGTTATCTAGCTGACCTATCATCAGATAGAAAAGATCTTTGATTTGTTAAATAAATTACAAGGTTTTGATGATAAAAAAGATTCCTTCCAAAGAAGATTAACTATTTTTTTTCCAAGTATTTTGTCAAAAAATTTGATTTATTCCCTTTTGCTTTAAAGACAATTGAGAAAGTGAAGGAAAAGGAAGAATGGAAGAAGGAGCTGGATGAGGTATTTTGTGAAAGAATGAATAAAGTTATAAATGAAAAAGGCCATCTATTATGGGCAATGACAAATGAAGAGCTAGTAAAGGTATAGTAGTTCTACAACACCATCAAAAAATATCTTGTGGATATAGAGGCAATTGCAAATTCCTTAATAACTGTGCAAAGAGAGGTCCTGAGTTTTGACTGGCCTGATGACACTACCTACAATGAGTGGAAAGATAAATTTATGTATATAGAGAAGATGGTAGAAGATGACAATGTGGAAGATGATGATGACGAAAAAGGTGCAAAAATAGAATTCACCCATGCAGTTGATGATAAAGACAAAGAGAATCCTTAGGTAGCTGGAGATGACTCATCACTTTCAAATTTGATGGCCACCTACCCCGAGGAACTAGAGTGATAAAAGAATCTGATCATAGTGCTTTTGTCTTTCCAAGTGGAATAACAAAAAGGAACCCACAAAAGAATTTTCAATGTATCAGTCTTTCTATTATTCATAGTTTTGTTTTCTTGTGATAGGTGTATGCAAGAATCTTTTTGAAGGACACCTATCAATCACACTTGCCCTTTTCTTGTTGCAACTCATACCTATATAAATGAGTTTCCAAGGCAATGTGATGGTCCAATTTCTAAAGGCTTTTAGTCATATGCTTAGTTTATTTTCAGTCCAAATAATTTGAGCAAGCTTTATGATGTATTTTCTCTGTAAGTTTCTAGGAATGCATTAATACAAAATGATCTCTGTGTTTCTTCCTAAGGTCAATCTGAGTTTACTACAAGTGTATAAGTAATTTTCAAAGAAAATGAATAAAAATTATGAGCTATCCCCATACCATTTCTTCTAAATTTTTTCTCCTCTTTGTTACTTAGCCATCTTGATGTTGTGTGAGTAAAACTTGTGCAATTGAATGCAATCCTTTAGGTTGTATATGTTTTCATCACTACTATTAGTTCAATGAATTAAGTAAGAGCTTTGATGAATTTGATAAGGTTGCTGTAGTAATGGGAAGGATATTTTGAATGATGGATTCCAGTAAGAATTGTTGATGATATTTGTTTTAAGGAAACAAATTAGATCTATAGAATTGTAGTAGACTCTGAACCTTGTTGGACTAGGCACTAGTCAAATTGCTTCAGCTGGAAGAGAAATAGATCATAAATGGGTATCAAATACAAAATTTACAATAAATTTTACTTTTATTTCCTGAAGATTTTCAAAGTTGGTCAACACTTGTTTGCATGAAAAATTCTAGCCTTAGTTAGCCACTATTGCAAAAAATACTTGCAAATCTATAGAAGACTTTATGACCAAATCTGTTATATGGGATGTATTCTGTTTAAAATGTCACAATTAGTTGTGTGTTTATGGATTGAGGATGAGAATCAAAATGAAACTAAGATAGTGTCCATACAACACTAGTCAGATTGAGTCATCCCTTAGGTATACCCACCTTGGTCTTGCAGAGCCTAAAGAGAAGAAAACCATTCTTGGTTTTGTTAATGTTGGATCCAAATGGATTGCATGTGTAATTGAAAATAGGAAATAGCTAATCCTTAGGTTGCATAAGTATCATCATTTTGTTATTGAAGCACTCTATTGCTCTATTGTTTTTTTAAACTCTAGCAACCATGGCTAGAGCTTCTTGGGATGCTTATGTATCTTGTTTAGATGATGTTGTTTACTGATGCATTTACTTATATTGATGATTAGCATGTTAGATTTCCTTATGCTTATGTTGTAGTATGTTTAGTAGTGACATCCCTATTACTATAGTACCAACAATCTAATTGGTGACTTGGGATGTTACATGCGGGGGATGGCTAGGGCCCACGATGGTCTAATGATGCTATTAACAGTTGGGAGGAACCACACACTTAGTTAGTTATGTTGTATGATGGATAGTTGTATTTCATGTTGGATGTTATATCTTTTATGATGGATGGATGTATCATGTATGGTGGATGGTTTCATTTATTTTACTATACTTTATATCATGGATTCATGGAGGATTATGTATCTTTATTTCTATTTCGACATATGTATATATTCTTTTAGCCTTTCATACCCTGTGACATGTACAGTGGATGATTGAGCATTCTGAATTAATTTGCCAAGAGGCATTCGAAACAAATGTATAATATGGACATTGGACTTTGTGATTATTCTTTCATGTGGATGTGGTAGTTGCTAGGCTTAGAATTAATTAAATATAAATGTGACTCAACGTTACGAGATCCTTAAGGAATATAACATGTTATATATGTTTTAGTTGATTGTATGTTATTGCTTCCGCTACTAGGTGTTTGATGTGTATGTTATTCTTTCTTACTTTAAAAAAGAAAAATGTTTAGCAAACTTAGGAAAAATTTAGGTCATTTCTTTTGGATCCTTTGGTGGGGTGTTACATGGTCCTAGGTGGTTTCAAAACTTAGTAATACCATTTAGGGTGCACATTATGAACATTTAAAACATATTAAAATCCATTAATGCCTCTTAGATAATCTTAAGGGTCATAAGATACACTAATGGGTTATAATATGCCCTAATGGGTCCTAATGTGTCTTAAGGGGTTCTACTGTGTTTTAAGTGATCCCATGACCTTTTACGACCCGTTAGGAACCCTTATAATCCATTAGGGGCCATTAGGACTCATAAGAACCAATTATAACCCCTTTGAACACATTCACCATCATACAATACACTACTATGTCCAAAGGCATTATAATAGTTCCTAAGTGGTTGTAATCAGTCCTTAATGTTTCCTCTTAGAGTGACACTTGGGATGTAAGAAAACTTAAGACAAAGTTACAAGGAACCACCTAGGTACATGACTTTCCTAGGTATATAATTTTATGAACATACATACATAGCCTTGATGAGAAAATGTGTGAAAGGAAGGGTATCATCCATCATTTCATAAAAAAAATCTTCAATCTTTACCAAAATTTTATAAATTTGAATTTTTAGGATGAAAAATATTTATAATAGTAGGTCAATTTTATTTGTATGAATCTCAATGCATAAATTTGATGTGATATTTATCCAATAATTTTTTGATATCAGTACTAATGCTCTATAAATAGTTAAAATTATTGTTCATGTAGCATATATACTTACAAAATGTGTCATATATTCATGAATAAAATATGTCACAATAAAGAAAATGATTTGAATACTTAAAACATGATGAAACATAATAATATATACTACATACACTAGCATGATAATAAGTTGTAAAAAATAGTACATTGTCTAACATGTCATAACATGATCTATGAAGTCAAAAAATACATATAATACAGTTAATTGTTCTAATACAAAGTGTATCAAAATAAACAATATATGTCATAAAAACACAATCTAAAGGTGCCAACAAGACCTAATCTATTTGATCGAATGTCCTCTTACTCCACGTGAAGAGGAATTAGATGGATCATCCTATGTAATATGAGCTATCTCATCATGTGGGACACCCTGTGAGGTAGATGGATCATTCTATGTAACATGAGGCACATCTCATCATGTACATGCTTAATTGAAATGGGTTTCAAAATCTAGCTTGCAAATAAATTAAATATTCACTACATAATAAAATAAATACCACATGAGATGGGTGTCCCTCTGTAATAGGAGGAGGTGCACTGTGAAAGCTACCAAATGCAGCAGTGGTGAGGTCTTATAATTTACAATACATACATTTTTAAAATTTGATAAAGAGCATAATGAACTATGTATGTACATAAATCACAATACTGACCTCAAAGGATGATGTAGGTACCTCCATCTAGCTAAGTCCTATACTCTCAACAACACTCATGGTGACATAGTCCTAAAATTATGGATACATATATGTTGAGTCGAATTATATATACATGAATAATTACAAAGCACATAAACTAAAAAGAACATAATTTGTATACTGCATTTTTTTATGCACTATTAAAAACATGTATACATATCATACCTAAGTAGTAGCCAATGTCATAGATGTGTCTACAAGTACGCTAGCATGATGATCAAAAGATGGAGTCGAAAAGAAACTATATCAAGGCCTGTATGGATGAGTACGATCCATCTCCTGTTCGTAAAATCAAAACACATAAAATATATACATGAGTCAAAATTGTCCAGATTATAAGTTAATAAAAATGTACATACATAAAAATAGTACAAATTATTTTTCTTCAGTCAAAAGTTCATATCGTATGTATTTGAGGCTGTGCCTCAGTGGTAACTAGATTAGGACTTGTACTGACATCAAACTGTGTTGCAGCGAAAAATCCCTACAAAATCAAATAAAAAGAACATATGAGCACATGTTATTAAATTCGAGTTTGAATGTACATTTTAACAGTGTAATTCAAAGTGCATACTGTATGAGGGACGCTAATGTTTGTAGGTCTCACAAAGAGACTATATTGCCTCCTGGGAGGAACAATATCATCTATCCTCTATTATTTCAAAAGTACAAATTAATATGGTTAATACAATTACACATGTATGTATAAAGTAAATAATTATGTACTTTATATATAAATTTTAATTAGAATTTTACTTGCTACTCTTGACTATCTCTAGGCTCTCCCTGCCTGAGGTCAACAAACGATGGCACATCAATCTCATCACTACCATCACCATGGGTAGCATATATGTCATCATCAAAATCAACACCCTCGGCATAATGGTCATCGTGCGCTACATCAACATCACTCTAGGGGCCTCTACATATGCCTCCATAGCTAGTACAAATAATTCCAAGTGGACGAACATGTGTCATCTGCATCCATTGTTGTACTAAATTGCCCAAAAGGGCACTCAAAGAGGTAAAAGTAGATGAAACTACTCGATGATGGTGTGAAGCTAGTACAATGGGCACATGAAGAGGTACAAGGGGCTAAGGTCACCTGCAATTTCTCATTCTATCACTCAGCTTTGCCCTAGGCCTATCCTAAGGCATCCCTCCACCAACCCTGTGAAATGATTTGATATCAAAATAATTGGGTTTCAAACCCAATTCAAACTTAGCCCATAGCTTCCTAAGGAAGTACATGGGTACCACATGATTAGCATGTGATGGATTGTCAAATACCATCCACCACCACTCTCAAAAGTGTGTTGATATGCGTGGATGTGTGCACCATCTAATAGAAATATGAGGCTTCTTCTCGTTAATCTCCTCACCCATCTTAGGGTTTACAAAATATCTTGTAAAATGTCCTTTACCTATTTTGAGGTTATGGACCTCTCTATATGATAAACCATTAGAATAGAAGGGACACATGTTTTGCCTCCATAATCTAAATGAATCAATATTGCAATCCAGATGTTGTATGGAGTGAATGACACCTTGCATGCTATCTGTAAGGCATAGTAGGTGAGGAGGGGGGTGTGCCTTGCGTATGATAGCCTCAATATCTCGCATGAGGCTGTTAAGGTTACACCTCATGCTCTCTCACAGATCATCTGTGGTGGGTGGTGGAGGAGGACTAGGTGGTCATGGAGGTGGGGGTGGAGGTGGGGGTGGAGGTGGAGGTGGAGATGGAGGGGGCAGAGGTGGGGGTGAGGGAGGGGGAGGGGGTGGTAGCGGGTCCATCAAATATAATCTGCATATATGTTTAAACAACATAAAAAATGATAAAATTACTATTTAATAAAATCTAAATCTAAAATATCAATTATATAAATGCACAGATCTTTAAAACCATATCAATTAAATAAATAAAGTTAAACACTTAAGTAAACTTTAATGTTAAGGCTAATTGAACATTATACCGAATTTAAGTCTAATCATAAAATAATACTCCAAAAAATTATATTAATAAATCAACTATATAAATCTGGTTTTAATGTTAGATACAAACTTGTTTTGTCTATGCAAGTTCAAGGGAACATGTTTTTGATATTAAGTAAAAGGATGTGAAAGTGCCCAATAGTTTAACCATTGTTTTGTTAGATTATGATGTAGATCCTAAATGGAATTACTTTATGAAATATATTGTAGTGATTTTTTTATTATTAATATTTTATATTGAATGCTAGAGTAGTTATATTCCTATTCTATTTAAATTTTAAAGTCTTGTTGAAAAAAATATTACAGTTATATGTTTCTGTCCTAGACCCCTAAGTGACCTTATAGAAAGGGAAAATATATTTTGATACTCCTATAAGATTTTTTATTCAACACTATTTATGAATTTATTTGGCCTACCAAACTTGTGAGGAAATGCACAAAATCATTAAGAAATATAAGGATAAGATGAGATAAAAATGAGGATAATTAAGATTATGGAAGGAAAGTATGAAGAAATTGGCAGGGGGACTAAGAATGCAACTTCTAATGTGTTTTTTGTTCTAGGGTTGTTTGCCTCAAAATTGTTTCTTTTTTCTATATATTCAAGTAGCTAGATCAATTTTTAAGTACACTTATTTTGTGACACTGGGGGATTGTATTCTCATTATGGATTATATGTTTATCTCAGTATCAAACAAAGTTAAGATTATGGCAAGGTTATGGTTTAAAATTTTGTTATGTTTAGGGTTTTCATGATGGCTAAGCTTAAGATTACTATAATGATTATGACTAATGTTAGGGTTTACCTAGGATTATGGTCTTAGTTAGAATTATATTTAGGTTTTGGATATTTATTATGGTGCTATTGTTTAAAGGATATATAATAGATGGCATTAGGATGAGAGTTAAGGTTACAATTAGAATGAAAGCTTAGAGATATAATTATGATTTGATTTATATTTATTATTATAGTTCATCCTAAATATTATCTGCTAATGCAAACTATAAGTCTAGATCCTAATTCTAATACATGAACCCTATCCCTAACCATAATAATCCTAATTCTAATCATAATACTTAAACTTATAATATCTTCTTTAGTAATTTAAATCTTAACTTATCATTTAACAATTGTTATGAATTGCTAATAGAACTTTTCTTCCCTCTAAATCTCTATGTTGAAATGTGTTATATAAATTGCATTTTCTAATTATGACCAAAGTCTTTTTACTATTAGAAAACTTTGGATTATATTAATCACATCTTTTATAATTACTTTTGGATGCTTACTTGTCTTCCACTTGTGAACTACTCTTGGCTCACCCAAACATTAGCCTCAAGTAGTTTCAATGATTAATAAAATATGGTTTCCTAATTCTGATTTGTTGGTGGAAGCAACTTCATAAATTATCATTTTTCTTAAGGTGTTTTAATGAGTTGCTGGATATAAACCTTAATTATAAACCTTAATCATAAATCTTAATTATAAACCTTAATCATAAACCTTAATTATAAACCTTAATTATAAAATCTACATTATAATAGTTATCCTATTTATATTCTAGAATTGAATACAAATCTTAATACTACATCCTAATCTTAAATGTTAAATGTTAAACCCTAACCTTATATGTAAATCATAGTTAAGGTCAAGATTAGGGTTTAAAATTTAAGCTTAATATTTTTATGTAGAATTAGGAGAAGGACTTAGCATTTATGATTAATTTTGGATAAAGGTTTAGAGTTTAGGATAACTTAGTTAGGCTAAGGGTTAAGAATTTAGGATAAGGTTTAGGATAAGGGTTAGACTTGAGATTAGAATTTATAACTTAATGTCAAGGTTTAATATTTTGTATTAGGCGCATGTTTTACCATTTAAAGTACAATTTTAGCATTTATAATTAGGGATGAGATTATAATATCATTGACAATTATAGTTTATTATTTGTATAGTTTAGAGTTTTCATTTTAAATTATCATTTACTATAACTTAGGGTTATTGCTTAGGTATGGATCTAATATTTAGTATTTAATAGTTTAGATTTATGTAAATCTTTTAGGATTAGGGTTAAGCATTTAGGATAATAGTTTATCATTTCAGGTTAGGATTATGGTTTGACATTTATAATTAGTACTTGGTTCTTAGGATACTTATTTAATTATTTATATTAGGGTGTAGGTTTTAGAAAATTAAGATTATGGTTAGGATGATAGTAAGGGTTATGATTAGAGTTTTGGTTAAAATTGGGATTATAGTTAATCCTAAATGTTTTCCCTTAATCCAAAACTATTAGTGTAAATCCTATGCCTAATACTTGAACCCTAACCCTAACCATAATAATAACCTTGATGTAAAGTAAGGGAGCACATTATGTAACGCCCAACCAAGGGATCCAAAGAACTAACCTAAAGTTTTACTAAGCAAGCAATAACATGTACAATAATTTTCATAAAAAACATAAGAGATTACATTCCTTATGATTCCTTAATGAGCGCATTTACATTTCATTTTTAAATAATTATAAATACTAGAAGTAAAATAAATAACACATCCACATGAAAGAATAACTACAAGTTTAATCCATTTAAATAATACACATTTGGTCCAAATGCCACTTGACATTAATTCAGAATGCACAATCATCCACTATACATGTCACAGGGTATGAAAGGCTGAAAGAATATACATTTATAAAATAGTTTACATCATCCATTTTTGATCCATGAAACAAAGTACAATACAATAAGTAAAATCATTAAATACTAAGTTTTGTGTTTGGATCCCTTGGCGGGGTGTTACATGATTAAATACTTAGTTATATGTTTACAGTTTTATTGTACAGTTATGGTTAGGTCAAGGTTAAAGACTTATGAATATAGTTAGTTTTAATTTCTTTGTTATATGGTTTACAAACTAATCTATAATTAATCACTATTTATTTGAAATAAATATAAAATATTGAATGTAATTACATGTTTAAATAATTAATTTACATCTATCTAATCATTCAACATTGTAATTTACATATTAAATACATTTCACAACATCTAAAATAATAATTTTTAAATGAACATTTACAAAACTATTATTTAAATTAACAGATACAATAATCTAAAGATAATACTCATTAACAATGAAAATTTACAATTTTATGTATATTAAAACTGAAAAATAAAAATAAATTGATGGTATATAACACGCAAAACTGAAAACAATTAAATAAAATAGTATAAAACAAAATAAAATACCTAGTATGTTGGAAAATAGCAGTAGGGGTGGTTGGTAGAGGTAAAAAATGGGCTCCCATATTGCTCTAAAATCGGGCTCCCATTTTCTAATTGATAAAAATGACACCAAAAATGTCAAAAAGGGACATTTGTAGCTTTTGAAAATTGGGTACCCGATATTTTTAGAATCAAGTGCCTGATTCTTAAGTAGTTCGAGCACTCGATCTGCAATTAAAAAATTGGGCACCCAATTTTTGAAAAGCGAATCAGGTGCATGAAGCGGGATTTTGGAAATGGGTACTCGATTCTAAGCAAATTGGGTACCCATATATTTGATGTCTGATTTACGTTATTGGTGGCAACCCTTTTGGAACATTATCAAAGACGACATCTCCATACTATATAGACTTGAAACTCACTTAATAGACTTGAAACTTCAAGTGGAACTATAACTACTACCTTCCTTATCCTTTCTAGGAATTAAAACATAGCACATATGTTGATGCTTCATGCCATCTAGAAATTTTCTTCCATCAACAAGACACAAACTAGCACTACTACATACCTTTTCACCCTCCTTTGTCAAGGGCCTCAATTTGTGGTGAACTCCATCCTTTGTCAAAGAGTATGTATTTGCATGACCATCATTTATAGAATGCTTATCAAACTGCCATGACCTTCCTAACAATAAATGGCACACATCCATTGAGATGATGTCACAAAGAGCCTCATCATGGTAACTCCCAATCTTGAACTTGATGTAGGAGCATCTTGGGTTTGCTTGCAATCATGCATGTTTGGAGGGATTTTGGTTAAGTGTTGTGGAGCTTGGTAGATACTAGCATTCGACATGATCTTGGAGCTCGACATGGTCTTGGAGCTTGACATGGTCTTGGAGCTCGTCATGGTCTATGGAGCTCAACATGGTCTTGGAGCTCAGCATGGTCTTGGTTGCTCAACATGGTCTTTGGTTGCTCAACATGATTTGTGGAGCTCGACCTTGCTTAGGAATTTGGTGCAGGCCATGTAATTCATTTTCCATAATGAGTTAGAGGATGAAAATTTTAGGGATTGAAGAGGGCCTAGAGTACTAACTACTTTTTTCGAAGCATGAGTTCTAATTCATTTAGAGCTAGGAGATATCACAATTTTACTTAGACATCAATTTTGGGCATTTAATTATTGTTGTTGGCTAACTTGTAGCATTTAATTTATCTATTTGTATTTAATTTGTGGTTTGGGCTGACTTGTGGCTTAGATTGGTATAAGAAGGGCTTTTGGGGAAGTCTTTAGTCATTATTCATCCATCATGGAGAAGAGGAAGAGCTTGAAGAGCGAATTTGGAGAAGAGTTAATAGTTGTGGCTTGGGAAACAAGGAGATTTCTTGGGGGGCTTGCGAGCACAAGTTGAGATCTTCCTTGGGGGTTTCTACCAGAGTGTGGATCTAGACTAGCTATAGTTTGATTTGGATCTTGAGGGATCTTGCAGGCCTATTACTTGCTTTGTATTTGGCTGTAACCAGGAAGGCCTTACAACCCAACACATTGCATGTAATTAGTTATATTTTATGAATATATTATTGTAATTTGGTATCAGATCTTGCATTATTGTTTCTTGCTACTATGTTTCCATTGTATGTTTGTATAGCTAGGGGCTAGGACATCTCCTTTGGGGATTCTCCTACCTTGCACTACTTTAGGTGGTATCAGAGCGAAGGTTGTTTCTGAGTGTGTAGACAGATCGCCAAAGCTAGGGTAGTTTACACTAGGACTTGGGTTGACAAAGGTTGATCTTGTGGCTGATTGATCTTTTGGTTGGTGGATTTGTTGCTTAGGGTTTGCTAAAATTTTGGAAGATGCCTCCAAAAAGATTGGGCCCTAAGGCAATTGTTGATCTTACTAATATTGTAGAAGAATGGATCTCAGAGAAGATGAGAGTAGAGTTCAAATCTAAGATTGCATCAATGAAGAGTGACATGATTGCTGAAATTGTAAGTGCTTTGGGTGGTATACCTAGACATGTGGGTACTGAAGATGGTGTTGAGGAAGTTGCTGAAGACTTTGAATTTGCTGAATCAAGTGGTGAGGCCAAAACTAATCGTATGGAGAGACCTATGGGAAATAGGGTTGGTTAGTTTGCTCGACCTGGATCTCAGTTGAAGCTAAAGCATAAGATGGAGGTTTCTAATTTTTTAGTCACTTTGAATATTGAAGACCTAATTGATTGGATTGGTGAATTGGAGGACTACTTTGAGCTTGAGGATATTGAGGATCCACTCAGAGTAAGGTTGGCACAAACTAAACTAAAGGGACATGCTACTCTTTGGTGGAAAGAACTATAAAGAGATAAAGAAGAGGAAGGTGAAATGAAGATCACTAGATGGAAATTAACAGTGACTAAGTTGAAGGCTAAGTTTATTCCTATTGATTATGAACTTGAGTTGTTTAAGAGGTTGTAGAATCTGAAACATAAGGATATGACTGTGAAAGATTATACAGAGGAGTTTACAAGTTGACTATTCGATCTGGGCACAGAGAATTGTCAAAAGAGAAGGTAGCTCAATATATTAATGGTTTGAGATTCAATATTTAGGATGAGGTTGGTATGCTGAATATTTCTTCAGTTGAGGATGCTTATCAATATGCTTTGATAGTGGAGGAGAAGCTAAAGAGGAAGAATCAAGGTAGTTCTGGAGGGAAGGAAAAGCAGGATATTTCAACAGAAGAGGAACCAAACCTTGTTGAATAGAAAAGAAGGATAGGTGGAGGTGGGTTAAGAGGTAATTGTTTCAAGTGTGGTCAAGAAGGGCATAGATCTTTTGAATGTCCAATTGGTAGGACAACTACTGTTGTGAATGAGGTTGAAGTCCAGGATAGTCAGCCTGAGCAAGGAGAAAGTTTGTTGGCTTAGCGAGTACTGGTTGGTGAGAGGACATTGGATTCTTGTCAGAGGACTAGTTTGTTCAAAACTAGTTGTAAGTCTAGTGGTAAAGTCTGCAAAGCGATTGTGGATGGTGGTAGTACTGATAACCTTTTTGTTGAAGAGATGGTTTAGAAACATGGTTTGAGGAGAATGAGACATCCTTATCCTTATAGGATTGGCTAGTTGCAAGGTGAGCATGCTTTGGAAGTGAGGGAGCAATGCCTTGTTGATTTCTAGATTGGGTAGTATAAGGATCAAGTGTTGTGTGATATTGTGGATATGAATAGTTGTCATGTGTTACTTGGTAGACTTGGTAGTATGATTGCAAGGCTATGCATGATTGTGTTAGTAATGTGTTTACTATTGAGAAAGGTGGTAGGAATTTTTCTTCGATTCTTGTGCAAAATGAAGAGCTCAGTAGGAGGAACCTAAGTATTGGCAATCAAGTTGAGTTGGCAGATTTTGAGAAGGATGGAGATCAGCATGGAAAGAAGACCTATGGAACACCTATGGTGGATGTGAAAAAGAAGAAAAACATGGGAAATAGTGTACAAGTTGAAGAATTAGAGGATATGTATGTGAAGAACCAGTTTGGGATTTATGTGCTAAATCCCAGAAGATGTTCTTCCAGTTACTAGAACATCTTTTCAAACCTAGGGTGTTTGATGTAGGAGCATCTTGGGTTTTCTTGAAATCCTGCATGTTTGGAGGGATTTTGGTTAAGTGTTGTGGAGCTTGGCAGATATTGACATTCAACATGATCTTGGAGCTCGGCATAGTTTATGGAGCTCAGCATGGTCTTGGAGCTCACCATGGTCTTTGGTTGCTCGGCATGATTTTTGGAGCTTGATCTTGCTTAGGAATTTGGTTCCTGTTGTAGGTCATGTAACTAATTTTCCACAATGAGTTAGAGGATGAAAATTTCAAGGATTGAAGAGGGCCTGGAGCACTAACTATTTTATGAAGCATGAGTTCTAATTCATTTGGAGCTAGGAGATATCATAATTTTACTTAGACATCAATTTTGGGCATTTAATTGCTATTGTTGGCCGACTTGTGGCTTAGATTGGTATAAGTAGGGGTTGTGGGCAAGTCTTTAGTCATTATTCATCCATCGTAGAGATGAGGAGGAGCTTGAAGAGAGAATTTGGAGAAGAGCTAGTAGCTACAGCTTCAGAAACAAGGAGATTGCTTTGGGGGCTTGCGAGCACAAGTTTAGATCTTCCTTGGGGGTTTCTACCAGAAGGTGGATCTAGACTAGCTAGTGTGTGGATTGGATCTTGAGGGATCTTGCATAACTATTACTTTCTTTGTATTTGGCCGTAACTGGGAAGGCCTTACAGCCTGACACATTGCATGTAATTAGTTATATTTTATGAATATATTATTTTAATTTGGTATCATATCTTGCATTATTGTTTCTTGCTATTGTGTTTTCATTGTCTGGTCGTATAGCTAGGGGCTAGGACATCTCCTTTGGGGGTTTTCCTACCTTGCACTGCATCATAAATTTACCAAACATTGCTCAATAATCAAGACCTTATGATCATCCTGCACCGAAGCAATCCGATAGGGTTGGGGGTGTTTCTCCCTCTTGAGCTTTAGTTTTGAGACCATCTCCTTTGACACCAAGTTGTCAGTGCTTCCACCATCAATAATCACATCACAAAATTTACCCTCACATGTACACCCAATACAAAACAATCTCCTTCTTTATCCAAGTTTAGTCTCACTGCTTAGTAAGACCCTTTAATTAACTAGAACCTCTCCTCTTTCTATGTCCTCTAAATGTGATGACGATGCATCATCATCCACATGAGCAACCCTTGATTGACCATCTGCTCTCCTATTTGTCCTTCCTTGACTTTGAGGGCATTTGTAGGCACGATGACCTTCTTCATTGCAATGAAAATAGGTACCACAAAAGCCTCCTCTTCCTAAACCTTGTCCACATCCTCTACCTCTTCCTCTTTGATCTCTAAAGTTTTGATCATGGGAGCAGTTGAAATCCTCATTCCTCTAGTTTTGGCTAGCACCCACATCTTCATTTTTCTTCTGGTTCTCATTTTGGCCTTCAAATGACTTGTCACTGCCCCTTCCTCCTTGATTATGCCCACTTTGGCTTCCATCAAACTTTTTGTTTAGCTTCTCCTCAACTCACAAGGCAAATTGGTATGTCTTTTCAATGCTAGTGATTATAACCATAATTAACTCTTCCTAAATGCTAGGTCTTAACCCATTAAGGTAACAACCAACCTTCTCCTTGTGATATTGCTATTAGGATTTAATTGTGTGATTTTTGGGTCAAACTCATTGAACCATGTTTAATGAGTAGTGATTCAACATGAATCCATCTCTCATGAGAATAAATGGAATACTTAGCACTCATTGGATCTAGGTGATGCTCACAAGGGTGAAGCACTGGGACAATGAGTACTAAGTGTTCCATTGATTCTCATGAGAGATGGATTCATGTTGAATCACTACTCATGAAACATGGGTCAATGAGTTTGACCCAAAAATCACACAATTAAACCCTGATAGCAATATCACAATTTGACTTGTTGTGGAAATTATCTCCTATTTATCAACCTTCTCCTTGTTTGCTTCCGCATGCCCCACCCTAATAAGGACTCGATAAAATTCCTCTATGTATTCCCGAAAAAATTTTCCTACTTGCTTTAACCCTTGTATCTTCTTGAACAAATCAAGCTCGTAATCAATAGGAATGAATTGCTTCTTTAGTTTGTCCACCATGTGATCCCATCTTGTGATTTTCTCCTTTCCTCTTCTATTTCTTTCCAACTGAATCTCTTGTCACTAGATTTTGGCATGGCCTTTCATTTTGGCCTTCATAAACTTAACCCTATCAGGGTCTTCGATATCCTCATAATCAAAATATTCCTCTAGCTCATTGATCCAGTTGATCAACTCATCCCGGTTTAGATTTCCCAAAAATACACCTACGTTAATTTTAGGTCTTTTTCCAAGCTTGGCAATAACCCTAAAAAGCTTCTCCTCTGCCTGGTTTAGGACTTCTCCATCTCCTTCCCCTTCTTGCCCAATATTTCCTTTTTCTTCATTTTTCTCCTCACTTCTATTGTCTACGACAATATTCATCCCTCTACAGATCTCCTCTTGCAATGCTTGAACTTGTATCTAGAGGGCTCTAACCTCAAAAGGAACAACTCTGGCCCTTCCACCATGCTCTCTTTGTGGAGGCATCTTCTCTCTATATCAAAACCCACAACCACACAATCCTGGTGCAAACTGCCTTACAGTCGACACTCTGTCTACGCACTCAAAAAAACCCGCTCTGATACCACTTGATGAGGGTACAAACCAAGACCAAAATGAACACAATAGGAAAAGGGGAATATTATTATTATCAGAAGTGATATGCTATTACATTCAGTACAATGAAAAAAAACCCAATGATGTGCCCTAGGATCTTACAATGTTGTTTGCTTTTGGAGAAAAACTCTCCTCTAGTACCTTCTCCCAAACTCCACCAAAAAACTACTTTTACAATGCCAGAAATATGCTTAAGTAACCCAAATTAGATTTAGAGTTAGGAATACATTTTAGAATATACCATTTGGCATCCACCGCCAAAACATAAGGTTCTAGAAAACACGTTAGAAGTTAGTGCAAATTTAGAAGAATCTAGAAATGGTAGTCCAACTTCCAAGAGGCATAACTTTTGATCGGAGACTTCGATTGATGAACCGTTTACATTTCTAAAAAGCTCTCCAAGCATTCTATAATCCTATGGACTAGCTTTGCTCGTCTCCCATTTTTTGAGCCCGTATGAGGCCGTTTAGTGTCTCAAATCTGACTTTGAAGTGCTCTTAAGGGGTCTCCAAACAACTTAAAACTGCAATAACTTTCAAACCGTAAAGCCTTTTGACATGATTCTTTTTATGGAGTGCTTTGAATTACAAGTATAATCATCCCTCCAACTTACACCCTCTAAATCATCATAATTATGGCTCAATTACAAAATAACCTATTTTCTACACTGGCACGTATCCGATGGTGCTCAAAAACTCTAACTCAAAAAACTAATAGTGGAACTATGAAAGTTGGGATCTCTATTTGACCCAAATGGGTATCCAATAATGAAAACACATTAAACAGAAACTAACACTAAGCATTTTTTGGGTGATACAGGATTGCCCTTACACCACCAAATGCCCCTGCATCAACACTGCAACCAAAAACTACTCAATAATGACCGAGCCACACATCTTCCTTTGACCGAGTCCCATAACTCCAAGGTCAAAACACTCCAACATACAGGATTGTCAACTACCCTAGGATGCTCTTGCATCATAAGCCTTCTCTCTCTCTCTCTCTCTCTCTCTCTCTCTCTCTCTCTCTCTCTCTCTCTCTCTCTCTCTCTCTCTCTCTCTCTCTCTCGCATCATGAAGATGGATAATGCAACGTGATCCAAAATGTTGATGCTAAAAATTACTACACAATTGAACCCAAAAAAATAATAATGCATATATAAGCCTTCATAATGATACGTGTAAAAAAGATACTCTTACAAAAAAGTGTCATTAGAGAACATTCGATTAATTTCTTCTACTTTACACAACGATAACGACAACGATACAACTTAAAACTAATTTTTCATTTAACACACTGCTTTAACAAACCCCTACCCCACATGCCAAATCATGTACATCAAACTTGGAATTTGACGGTTACCCTTGCCTATCATGTGTATTTTTTATGATAGTTTGGTCATGTTAATGTCTTTTATTTTACATTTTAAAATAAATATTAATTGTCAAAATTCAATATAAGTATAAATTAGTAATATTTACAAAAATCTTATATCTTGATCTTTCTAAACTCACTTTTTAATTTTATAAAATAATATGAAATTCTAGAAAGTAATTATAAATTGGCAATACATGTGAACTTAAGGATGTTTCTAAGTTTATAGTGTGCATATTAATATTTTAAATTGGTCAGACAAGGTTATATATAATGTTTGATGATATGATCTATAATGAATTTCGATATTTACAATTTTATTAAAAATTAACCAGACAATCAATACGATCCAATTAATTTTCAGCATGTCATGTCATATACAGACTAAAAGTGGAAAAAGCTGCCAATACGCTCATCAAATTCCAGGCGGAATGTACATGAGCACGAAAGATAAGAAGTCCACAAAAATGCAGAAGTGAAAAGGACAATTTCATAAATTGGTTTGAATTCTTCCTTCGGGTCCGTAAAAGTAGACCTGTCGGCTACAAAACAGTAATGTGTAAAACCGTTTTTTCCATTTATTGACAGTGGTTTTCGAAAGTGAATAAAAAACCGGTTGCAAGAGGTGAAAATCTATCGGCTAATAAAAGGAAAAGCTAAAATGGACTTAGCGTGTCCACCAGTGCAGCCAAGTGGGACTTCGAGTCGGACAAGATAACGATGTCCAACAGATAGCGCACAAATTTTAGTGTCCCAAATCTCGGGTGAAAGCTCAGTCTATATTGCAAGGATAGGAGATTTGTGCCACTTTTTGATAACCATCATGCTGAGTGGAAATTAAAGAAGGAACAAATAAAAAAAGGAAAAGTGCGTTGCTTGGACTTTACAATATTCTGGTCAAGTCAATGAAGGCAGCTCTGCGATCTCGCCTTTCCCTTGTACCATTTCCTCTCACATCTTCGTTCCTAGTCTTGCAATGGCAAACTCGAATTCATTGCGGCAATTTCTTCTTCTCTCAGGCGCCGTGCTCATATCGTTTGCGATCCCTTCCGTATCACAGAATAATGGTTACGGCCAAGCCTGCAAGACTCTAAACGATTGTCCCGGCCAATTGATCTGCACAAGCGGCAAGTGCACGGACGATCCGGAAGTGGGGACTCACATCTGTTCCTCCACAGGCGGCGGCGGCGGCGGAGGCGGAGGTTGCAAGTCGAGCGGGCGGCTGCAAGGAAGAGACCCGCCGAGTCGTGACGCGTGCAACAGGGACACTGGAGCGGAGTGCTGCTCTGCGTCGAAGACGTACACGAAGTACGACTGCTCCCCCGCCGTCTCCTCCGCGACTAGTGGCATTCTGACGCTCAACGATTTCAGGAAGGGCGGAGACGGCGGCGGACCATCGAGCTGCGAGAACAAGTATTACGACAACTCGGAGAAGGTGGTGGCGCTTTCGACCGGCTGGTTCGACGCGAGAAGGCGGTGCTCGAAGATGATTCGGATATGGGGAAACGGGAGGAGGACTGTGGCGAGAGTGGTGGACGAGTGCGATTCGAGGAACGGGTGCGACGAGGAGCACGGTTATCAGCCGCCTTGCCGGAATAACATCGTCGACGCCTCCTCCGCGGTGTGGACTGCGTTGGGCGTCACCGGGGACAGCCAGGGGGACGATTTGTCGGTCACGTGGGCCATGGCTTGATTCCATCTAGAAAGATCACCTTTCATTTATGCAATGAGTGTTGAAATGAAATGAAGTGAAAGATTTTTAATGAAATGTATAATAGAGACTATTTGTTATTTGCTCGCTTTATAATAAATGAGACACTTACTTCCGTGGTTTTGTTTTCTTGGCATTAGCTAAAACATGTCTAATTATTTGATTTTCCCTATCTAATATTTGACACCATGGATTGAATCTAGTTTCTATTATTCTTATTACTAGCAATCGTATCTTGGTGTGCAATATGAATGTCTTTGATCATCTCTATCTAATATGTCGATGACTTGCTCAGTGGCTTGATTCCATCTAGAAAGATCACCTTTCATTTATGCAATGACCGTTGAAATGAAATGAAATGATTTTTTTAAAAATGAAGTCTACGAAAAGATTGACGAATTGTTATTTGCTCGCGTTATAATAAAGGAGACACATACTCTACATCCTACGAGACAAGCGTTTTGTTTTCTTGGCATTAGCTAATATATGTCCAAGTCTTTGGTTTCCTCTATCTAATATTTGGTAGCATGGATTGAATCTAGTATCTATTATTATTATTATTATTACTAGTAATCATATGTTGGTGTGAAATAGGAATAAGTGTGGATGGTCAACTCAATATAAGTAAATTGTTTGGTAAGTAAAGATGGTCAATTGAATATAAGTTAATTGGTTGGTAGAATTATGTAAACATATGTTCAAAGATCATTTTTATTCCTATCTCTATGAGGCTTTAATGTTTCAAGAACCAAATTAAATTGTAGTGCAATGGAAAATTCATCCTAGGTATTGCATTGAATGAAAATACATGATCGACTTATTGAACATCGAATACTAAATGTTTTCAAAATTTTCAAACTTATAACTGTGGGGCCATACCATTAAGAACCCATAAAATAATCACTGCTAGCTATTTCAAACTTGAGCAAGAATAGTTGGAACCATAAATGAAATATTTATTTATTCATATGCTTCTCGATAATGAATATGAAATAAGATTTGTTGTAAATTGAGTAAAATTCATTGAATGAAAATGAAATTATAAGTGGGAAGTAACAAAAAGTGGATATTTTTAGAATAAACATGGAATGAGACACTTTCAAATGTGTGGGTAATAATCACACACACCATATTGGTGTTACGTTTCGCTGTCACCTAGTAAGATAGCCTCATCTTTTCCATTACTATTAAGTATCAATCAATGTAGTGGATGTTATATCTTATACTCTATAAATCAAGATAGAAAATGCTCTATCTTATATTATGTAAAATCAAGAGAGTGAATTTGTATCTTATACTCTAGAAAATAATGAAAGATTGACAATAGGCATTGGAGATTCAATATTCGTTTCTTGCTTGTGTGAGTAGATGAGAAAGTTTGTGGGACTCATAAACTTCACAAAGAGTTTGTAGAATTTATTTTTTGGAGGTAAAAAAGTACCTACTAATTTAAAAATCATTGACATGTTCCCAAGTTGATTCATGAGTTAAAAAAAAAAGTGAAAGCACATGTGCCCATCTTCCTCTTAACCCAAATCTCCCATGAAAGGACAATCATGGAGCATAGTGACTACCATTAAGATGATTTGAAACATAGATCAATTATCACCTTTTCAAAATTCTCAACACATTGAAAACCATAAGTTAATGCTTTGTAGAAGCATGTGATACAATATTACAAAACTCAATTACTCTAGCCTATTGCACTTATTTCTCTAAATTTGCATGTTTCTATTGCTATAGACTAGATCTTCCTCCATATTTCAAACATAACATGACCTTGGTGGTAAATAATTTAAATATCTAATCAATAAATTATATCTATATTATTATCCATTACTAAGAAGATCATGTTTGTGTTTGTAGTTGGAGAGGGAGAGGGGAAACAATGTTTTCTATTGGTTACTTCGGAAAACATTTTTCTAACTATAGGGTCAACATAGAGCTTATTTTTGTATTCCCAAATCATAGGTTTAATATTTATTACTAAATGACACACTGTTGATGGGGTGAATTCACTTGATTTTGCATTAGTAGTAAACAAGAACCTATTTTTGTCATTCTAATGCATTAGCAGCTATTTAAAAAATCCATTTAGCTACAACTTTCTTGCATTATTTTATATTTGATTTTCTTTTGTAGCTAGTTGGCTTTTCTTGTTTGGTTTAGGCACAATTTTGTAAAACATTGCTAGTGACCAAAGTTTCTTTCACCTTCTGCTGACTACATTTGTGTGATTAGTATAAATGTTAGTTCCTTAACATTCACATTATTAAAAATTGATTTGGGGATCATGTAAAATTAACAATCATGTGTATTTTTTAGTTTTATTTCCTACAAACATTAAGACATAAATTTTCATAAGATGAACATGAAGACCATGAAACAAATTGATTTTCTATATTAATTAAAATTGTAATTATTGAAAGGCCTTATTAATGTTAAATTTTTCTTTGTATGAGACCTGTACTATTTAGTGGTTCCTAGTGGACTATTGATTATAACATTAAGCCCTTGACTTGTGCACGACCATTTAAGGATTTTTTCTCATTATATTTATTGCAACCTCATCTCTTTCCTCCCATGTCTCTCACTACCTCATCTCTCCCCTCCCCTTGTCGCTATCTCCAATCTCCCTCAACCTCTTAGGTCATTTATTCCCCCTAATTATCAACTATCTCTACCTCTTATATCTCACTCTCTCCCCCTTCTATCACTCTCTCTCTTACATATATCTCCCCCTTAATACCCTCTTTCACTCTCTCCCCTCCGTCTTTTTTACCATATCATGCCCTAATTTAATTCTATTTCCACCTATTGTCTCTCACCCTCTCCCCCTTCACACACTCACAATCTCACAATTGTCTTCCCTTAAATACACTCTTTCATTCTCCCCACTTCTTCTATTCACCATATCATCCCCTAATTTAACCTTCATCTAGATAACACCTTGATAACAAGTTCATAGTGTTCTAGATATAATAAAATTTCTCTAGAAAAAAGATCCATGCATGCATAATTTTGCAATATTAATTATTATATTAAAAAAAAATGAATTAATTCAAGGATTTATTAAATATTTAGAAATTTGATGTCCTCTTTTTATTTTAAAATATATGTATGCTAGTTTATATATATTTGTAGATGTCATCACTTTTTAAATTCACAACCATGTTTCTCATATAAACCAACCAAACTAACTACCCAACATAAATTGTAAGTTTCTAAACAATCAATATTAATCAACGTTAACACTTTGGATAATGAACCAAACAAATGATCATCAATTTAAAGGGGATCAAAAAATGATTTGGAGAACCCATAAACTGTGTACTCAATCTCTTCACTCTTATTTTTGATTGGCTAGTGCCAAATCTTGTATGTATCATCTTAATGCCAACCTTTTACATTGCATTAATATGCAAGCAAGACTAACCAATCCTATACATCAAGTGCCTTGTGCTACTACCTTGTCAAATTTGAGGATCCATCATAGATCTTCTTGATACCACCTACAGAATCACACTAAATTTCCCAATCAATGTGTCTTTGACCATCTGTAACACATGTAATAGAATCAATTTTATTCAAATGTTTTTCAATGATAATGACTATTGTCTTCATTTTCCCTTGTATTAAAAACCCTCAAATGCATCCTTAATTGGTGACCAACTTCCCAACTTCATTTTAGCTGACTTTTATTTTCCTCTACTTGTTTAATTTTAACAGAGGAAACAACTACCAAGAGTATAAAACTACTCATTGATGATTATAAAGACGTGTGTTATCACCTAAAAGGTAAAGCTATAATGACATAACTATATCAAATAATTACTTCACATCTATGCTCAATAAAAGACAACCAAAATTAAATAAATGATAAACATTATTATACTAAGCTAGAACACCTTGACATGAATACCATATATATTCATACCCAAAAATATGTTAATCAATCAATTTACCAATTCTTAGAGTAAATACCTCATCTAAGAAAGAAATGGTCCTCTATTCCCCTCACAGACCTTCCAATTAATATTGAAAGAGTTGTGGACCATAAAATAAGTTGTTGGTGTTTTCTTATTTGAGAAGGAGGAGCTAATTGGAGATGATCAATGGTTGAGAATAAGCTAGAGGCAAGGATGACCATGTAAATCATTGAGTCGTCCATCAAGTTTTCTCATTTTCATTTTTCTCATCATCATCAATTTTCAAAATAGTCATTTTCTATCTCTATGCCTACCACTCTTTTATTTTGATTCATCTACTCTTTTAGCTCCTTGCACTGTTTTAATCTTCCACTCTGTGTGGATTTTAGTCAGGCTATGGTGGATTTTATTTTAAATTTATATTTTCAGAAATGCGCTTGTTCATATGACGTGATAACCACCCATTTTTAGTCCATGTTCATCACTTGACTCATTGGTCATGAGATTCATTCCCAACAGAAAAACCTTGTGTGAGGGATTCCTAGAAGCAATTGAATCAGATGACACCTAGCAACATAGTGGGGGCAGTTGTAGTTTGTGGAATGTGAAGTCTACTTCTAGTTCTATCTGCCATTTTGCTCTCCAAGGTTTTACATATGATACTATTATAACTGAGATCCATGTTGTTTCTCATGTTCCCTTGCAATATTTGTAGATAAATAATTTGTAGTGTGGGGAGTAGTGTGCAATAATTAATTAGTAAAAAAGATGGATCTTTTATAAAATATTTATTAGTTGATTAATTTCCTTGTTCTATTTTCTTATGTTCTATTATTACATCCTTATTTATCATAAATATTTGTATGCATCTTATCAATAGGACAAGGAATATTACATGCACAAGTTATTTCTACATCGTCTCTGTTTAGGAGTTGTCTATGATGCCCATTCACTTAAACTAGTCGCATGGAATAATCTTAGTTTTTAGTAGTTATTAATTACTAATTACGAAAAAACCTTTATGTTTTTTTCACTTTTGCACTCTATCAATTCTATCATGTTAGCTTTCTTAAATTTTAGATGATAGACACACTTCCTCAAATATATTTGTACATATTTTGTTGGCATTGTCACTAAGGGCTATATTTCAATTTGAGAGTCCAATTTCAATCTTTATAATTAGGTTTTTTTTTTTTTTTGAACATCGTCATGCATAATAAAGTTTAGAGTTTAGTGCAAGAAAATTAAAGAGTGGGATATTCTCATTTTTACTTTTGGATGTTTTTGAATTAAAAGCAGTCAAAACTAGGGGGCTGGATGTTTTTACTTTTGGATGTTGACAAAGGTTAAAAAAGAACTTTTTTATTGCTTGTATTTTTTATTTAATAATTAAATATTTCAAATGTTATATTTATAAAATTATTATTTCAGTATCAAGAACGTATTTAAAGAACATATTTAATCATGTATTTCTAAAATTATATTTGGTATTTCATTTGTGTATGAAAAGAATTGAAATTCTTCTCATTGTAGAAGTGAAATAAGCGAGGCCATCTACAAGTAATAAGTTCATTCACTTTACTTGAACTTAGCCTATCCAAAAAATTCAATCTAAATGTGTTATGTTAATATAAAGAAATTTAGAATAATTTCATAAACATCTAATTTTACTTTTCAATACTTATGTAAGTAATTATATGCATATTATAATATAGTATAAATTATTTGATAAATTTACAAACTTATGTTTATTATAGATACTAGACATGATATTAATAATATATATAGAAGTGTAAATATTTATATATACTCAATATATAAAATATGCTACACATATACATATCAATAAAATCAATGTTGATTTTCCATAGATTAGGGTTTATTTAGCTTCAACAATAAATAGACAAAAGGCTTCATTATGCATATATAAGAATCTCTTCATGCATTGACTCAAGATGCTCAAATATATTGATGAATATCACTTTCTCTATTCCTCTCCTTCAGTATATTTCTCTGTCTCTACCTTGCATCTCCTTCTTTAACACCCCCTATTTATTTGTTTATCTCTTTATCTATCTCCATCTTGTCTCATTCTCCCTCGACCCTTCCCTCACTCTATATCAATGTATATCTTTATCACTCTAACTCATAATCTATATGTCTCTATCTCCTCCCCCTCTCTCACTCCCTTTCTATTGCAGAAAAAACATGAACTTGTTGGTAATATAGTTTGATTATTTTCTTAATTTAGAGATTTTATTTCAATTAATTTGGATCTTCTAATATCACTTTATTATGGAGACCCTTTTCTTTTTCTTTTTTTTTTTGTCGGTAATAGGATTTATTTTATTAATAATATATAAAAGGATTACATCATAGCTACAAGGTTCTTTTTGCTATCTATTGGACAATCTTTACACAAAAGATTCTAAGACCTATACATTCTCACACAAAAGAGCCTCTTAATAGGCCAAATACATCTTTTACATAACTTGTAAAACAAAACACGAATTTCCATATTCGCATATCCTCGGTTATCCACTCACATTCAAAAGCTGGTATGCTCTAATCTAATGATTTTTCCTTTATTTGGGCTCCACGAGCAAAAATTGCAACAAGACAAATTTACTCCTCTGCATGGGCATCTTGCTTGGCCTTTTGCTATTCGAAAACCTTCATAATTTCCTTCGACTGTGGCTTTTCTTGCATTAGACATTCCCAAAAAAGATGACTTCTACTTCGACATATCTCCTTTAAAATTTCAGCACTAAATCTCCATATCATGCTTGGCATCTGCTCCTTACTGAGCGTTTGCCCTTTGGAAAATTTTGTGGCACCACCCTCCTCCTCTTCTCCTCATTAAATTCCAGAATTGCACATTTCAAAGCCTGCTAGGCATGTTAGCGTTCATTGGTGTAGATTTCATGGTCAACTTGTCCTCTTGGCCAATTCACAAAGGGTAGAATCACCTTTTCGGCACCCTCCTCTTCAGATTCATAACCTTCACTAAAATCAAAGGCCCAACCTGGGTGAGCCCATTCCATTAGGGCATCCATGTTTGGGATTAATTCTTCCTCAAACAGTTCTCTCATCACCTAGCCTACCACTTGTTCGTGCTCGCCAACCTGCAGCCCCTAAGCCATTATCATGGCTGCAATGTCCACTTGCAACTTCCACCTGTGTTTGGCCTCTTGGAAGAATGGACCAAGCGTATCTTGTATAGCTTTGATTACCCCCACTAATGGGCACTTAACCATTTTCTTTAACCTATGATCTGCAACATGCCCAAATAGGGCCTTTTGTTGTTTTGTTTTTCTGAATGTAAATGTTGGCTCCATTGGCTCTACTGCTAACGCCTCGTTCTTGCCAAATTATGAAAAACATTAGCACCTCTTCTTCTATTTTATACAACTTTCTCACTCTCCATCAGACATGAATCATTTAATGTACCCATATTACTTTCCCCAAATCTTAATGACTTGTCTTTTCTCACACGAGTCTAAGAATTCACACTCTTTTTTAGAGATTTTAATTTAATTCTTTTCCATTACTCCCCTACTTACCTTTGCGTCCTTTTATTATATCTTTGTTAGCTAATAAATACACCTCATCTTCTAGACTTAAATTCAAATTTTTAAATTTATTTGAGTGCTAGATTCTAACCTTTTCATCATTCAGTGATAGTGCCCATTTGGATAACAAATCTGCTTCTTCATTTCCTTCCCTTTTAATATGTGAAATTTTGAATTCTTCGAAATAACTCAATTCTGCTATGATTTGATTAATAAAGACTTCCAAGTGCCATGCTGTTGTTTGCATTTTGGTTATTGCTTGCACAACCATCAATGAATCCCCTTCCAAATGAAACTTTTTAATTCCTTCTCACCTTGCTACCTTGACTGCTAGTAAAGCTACATGACATTCAACAATGTTATTAGTTCCCCAAGGTAATTTTTTGGCACTCTTTAATAGGACATGACCTCTGTTATCTCTTAGGATAACTCCCGCCCTTGATATTCCTGGATTTCCACTGGCTGCACCATTGAAGTTTGCCTTCAACCAACCTTCTTATGGAGCTTTCCATTTAGCTTTCATCCTTTCCCTCTATTTCTTTTTAATTACTAAAGCTCCTAATGGAGATTTGAATTGGATTCCTGGCCAAGAAGCTTGCATTATTCTATCATAATTTGTGTAAGGGATATTCATAGCTTGTCTATTTGTTGCGGAGACACTGACTGTCTCTTCAATAGCATTAACTATTCTATTTAAGCATCTTCTTAGAGTCTCTTTTTCACCTCTAAAAATTCTTCTATTACGCTCCTTCCAGATTTCCCATTATATAAGAGATGGGGTTACTTGCCATATACTTCAGAGTGTAGTTTAATTTGCTCCCTTGGCCATCTGTCCATTACCCCTTTTACACAATGAGCTCTAGGGCCTTGCCATCCTAATTTGAGTTGCACTAAGTCCCAACATTTCTTTACATAAGGACATTGAACTAGGGGATGATCAATGATCTCTTCACTCTTCTCACATAAAGGACATCTTGATCGACCATTGATGCCTATTCTCTTTAGTCTTTCAGCTATTAAAATTCTTTCGTTGTAAGCTAACCATGCAAAAGCCCCTACTTTAGGAAGGTTTTCTTTGTTCCAACATAGATCCTTTGATGTGAAGATCTCCCCAATTTTCTCATTCAGCAGCATGTAGCCCAATTTCATTGAGTATTTGCCTGATTGGGAACCACACCATATTATTTTGTCCTATTTAGAGCTCACCATTATGTCTCTTTGTTTAAAAATTACTTGCATACACTGTTTCTGTGCTTCTGTTAACTCCTCATCTGACACATCTTTCCAACACCATTCCTTCCCTAAAGGACCTTCCTTTTCTATTAGATAGTCAGCTACAAGATTACCCCATTTTCCTTTAAAATAAGTTTTTAGGTCTATATTTTCCTCCTCCTCATCCAAGACCTTAAGCCCATTCCATGAATCTTCCCATAATTTTTCTTTTTTTCCATTTCCAATCCTCCATGAAATATGTATTACTATTATCTCCCTACATGAGAGCATAAAATTACAGATAGCTGACCCTTTAGGAGGATCTTGAATTATTAAAATTCTATGGGCCTCTTCAGAATCTAGATATTTACCTTGCAAAATCCTTACCCATTATTGTTGTGAGTTCTCAAACATTGACCATATTAATTTTGCTCCTGAAGCTTTATTCATTAAATCCCAAATTCTAATTCTAGCCCCTCCTTTTGCTTTTGGCCTGCATATTTTTTCCCATGCTAAGAGGGGAATTTTGTCTCCCACATTTGAGCCATTCCAAAAAAAAATCTCATTTTTTGCTCCAAAATATGAATAACCTTCTTGGGGATATCCAAACACATCATTGAGAAAATGGGCATTGCTGAAATGACCATTTGAAGCATTAAAAATTTTCCTACAGAAGATAACCATTGCCCCTTCCACCCTTCCATTTTCTTTAGGCATTTCTCTATCAAACTATCCCAAAACTCAGCTTTATTTCTGCCTGCAAAAAAAGGAATACTTAGATATTTGTTGGGTAGCAGACCTGCCCTTATATTCATAATCCTAAAATTCCTAGAATGAATATTATGAGGGGTATTGAAGAAAAAAATCTCAGATTTATTCCAGTTTATAAACTATCCTGAAATCCTGCCATACAATTCTAACGTTTTCTTCATATTTTTTGCTTCTTCTAAGCTTGCAATTTTTGCTAAAAAAGTGTCGTCCACAAATTGTAAGTGGGTAAGAGCTTCCACTGTCTCTATGATTTTTATCCCTTTCCAAGATCCTTGTTCCTTTTCCTTATGAATGAGTATCCCTAAAACTTTTTCCATTATAATGAAAAAGAAGGGGAATAATGAGTCCCCTTGTCTTATACCCTTTCCTTGTTCAAAAAAACCTCGAGGGCTTCCATTAATGATCACTGAAAATTGTGGTGTGAATAAGCAACTCTCCACCCATTGTAGCCATTCTTGAGCAAATCCAAACTTGTTGAGTACACTCAACAAGAAACCTCTATCTACTTCATCATAGGCCCTTTTTATATCTACTTTCACCATCATATTTTTTGTTTTGGAAGTTCTGATTGTATGGACTACCTCATGTGCAACTATTACTCCTTCAAAAATACACCTTCCCAGTAAGAAACCACTCTGCTCCGCTGAAATGATAGAACCTAAAACTTGTTTTAGCCTATTTGCCATCACCTTCGATATAATCTTATACACTGTGTTGCACAAGGAGATCAGTCTAAAATCTTCAAAGGTTGTAGGAGTTCCTTAAATGTATTATTGAAGTCTCTTAGTATAAATCCTCCTTGCCTTGATTCCTTAACAACCTCCCATAAATCCTTTTGAAAAATGAAATTCAATTTTTTGAAGACAATAGATGGGAAGCCGTCTGGACCTAGGGCTTTCTCACCACCCAATCCTTTTAAAGCTTCCACCACTTTAGTTTCTTTGATTGGTTCCATCAGAGCTCTATTTTGTGAGACTGTAATCTTTGTTGGAATTACATTCAACACTTCATCAACTTTCATCAAGAATGACAAGGAGAAAAGCAAACTGGTAAAGATTGACACCTTCTACGACATAGAGTCCATCAAGAAGTTTTGGGGGCTTGTTCTGAGGATCATCATAGAGTATGTCACTTTGGAGCCCAGGTTTGATAGAGTCAGAACTCATCATTTTGTTCTGCTTAATCATTTTAGACATAAAGTGAAAATCTCCTTTCCTTTCTATATTTTTACTTCTATGACTAAGAATATAGAGAGTTACAAAAAATGTCCTGTCAAGAATCTCGCCCTTCATGAAGGTCTTCTGCTCCTAATTTTTGAGTTTCTAAAAACCCAAACAAGAGTCAAGCCCATTGGGGCTTTGGGTGGCTCCTCAGAGGACACTGCTAGCTCAGAATCAGGGGAAGTGCGCGTTGTGAAATCTGTCAAGTCTAAAACCCCAAAAGCCAAACCCTCTCCCTACTTCCCTAGTAGGAAGAGCCCCTGGTGCCCTCCCCCTCATCCTAAGGAGTCTAGTGAGGAGTTGGATATGGAGTCAGAGGAAGTGGATTCAGTGGTAGAGAAGGAAAGAGAGTTAGAAGATTATAAGGAAAAAGATAATGACAAGAAGGAGGCGACCCCCTTGGTAACTCAGGATAACCCCAAGAAAAGAAAATTGGACCAAACCTCTACCCATGATCATCTCAGCGATAACGCTGATTTGACCCCCAGCCCCACTAAGCCCGCCTCCTCCTAGAGATCCCCATTTCACCACTAGAAGAGATGATAGAAATTATGGTTGAAAAGGGAGGGGAGGCCATCAGGAAAAATAAGAGAAGAGCCTGACAAAATTTCAATATGGATAGTGTTAGTATGGGCATTGTTAGAGAACCTACTAAAATCCAGGTGTTGGGGGATCTCGACAGTAGCACCCACTATGACGAGCTCCTTGACCCAACTCTTCTGGTTCTCTTTGACAATGCCCGTGAAACAAGTTTCAACTTCCTCAACAATGCAAAGAACAACCTGATTGATAATTTCTGCTCCATTAAGTGGCTTTTTCAGGAAATTGAGACTCTGAAGGACAGGTCCAACCAGACCAACAACAGGAGGGAAGTCAAGGATCATGAGGCCAGAGGTAGTAACGACCAGGTGGGTAGCCAAGAAAAAGATAGAAGAAAGGACCCCAATGACAATCAGGAGGACAGAATCACCCCACTCGAGCAGAACGTCCAAAGGCTGGACTCCGTCCACCAGGTTGTGACTAAACAAATTGTGGATACCCTCCATACATTGAATGAAAACATTGTAAATCTGGGGGACTATATGACCAATGCCGGTCTTGTGGGGAATGTGGAGCAAAGTACAGAGAACAGAACCAACCGGGAGGATCCTCAGAAAGAGACTGGAATCCAAGAAAGCTAGGGGGACTAGTTGCATTTCCCCATCATGACCGAGGAGGAGGAGGCCATCCAGAAAGAAAGCAATGCTATAGAAATCCTATAGGCAATGGAGAAGAAGGGACACTAGTCTGCCTGCCAGGCTCATTTCCTAGCCTTTGTTTCCTTGGCTTCGGGCCTTTTTGATTTTGGCCTTTTGAGGCTATTTTTGTTTTTTCTGACTTTTATGCTTTAAGTTGTTTAATGTTGTAAAACTTTGGGTTTCAGGATCCCTGTAAAACCTGTTTTCCAAATCAAAAACACTTCATCAACTTTAATCTGATCCTTATCTCTTAGTTGGCCCCTATGTGAGAATAAATTTACTGCTTCTTCATTGATTGCATCTTTATCTTGTATTATTGATTCATCATCTCTCTGAATCTCATATATTTTATTACTAGCCCTTCTGATTTTAACTGAATTATGAAAAAATTTAGTGTTCCTATCCCCTTATTTTAACCATACTTCTCTAGATTTCTACCTCCAATAAACTTCTTGTTTGCTTAAACAATCTTCTAATTCCTTTCTTGACAATTTCTCCTCCTTGAAGTTATCCTCAAACATTCCATTTTCTATAACTTTAAGACTCAGAGCTTTTAGTTTCTCTTCCACCTCCCCTTTTTAACTAAATATGTTCCCGAAGTGTTCTCTATTCCATATCTTCAGTTTCTATTTCAAATATTGCAATTTTAAACAAAATATAATAGCTTTATTTCCTTTCCTTACTAGGCCATTATCCCACCATTCAACAATTAGGTCAGCAAAACCATCAGTTTTAAGCCATAGCTTCGAATTTAAAAGGGCATCTCTCTGGGGTATTTTCATCTTCAATCCATAAACATATCGGAAAGTGGTCTGAGCCTTGATAAGGGAGGATTTTTGCTAAACAGGACCAATTTGCCTCCACCCAATTTTCGACCACAAGAAATCTATCCAACTTTTCTGCAATATTAACAAAACCCTCTCTTCTATTTGTCCAAGTAAATTCACCTTTTTAAAACTAAATATCCACTAGTCCATTATCATTGACAAAGTTACTAAAATCTTTTTGACTCTCTGAAATCCACCCTTTCCCCCCTTTTTTGTCTCCTGGGTTCAAAATAGCATTAAAGTCCCCTCCAAGGATTGTCACTTCATTTTCTAAACTTTGCACTTTTTTGGATAAATTTTTCCATAGGAGCCTTTTCTAAAAACTATTATTTGGGCCATAAATGTTGAAAACTGAAAAAGAACAATGTAATTGCTTTACATTTATTCTAAACCATTGCCAATTACTATCTAAGAAAAAAACATTGATATCTAGAATCTTTGGTTTCCAAAGGATAGCCATACCTCCTGACACTCCTTAGGCTCCTGAAAATAAGCATTCCCATCTCCTAAATTTTTTTTTGAAAGCCAAGAAATCGTCCTCTTTTATCTTTGTTTCTTGCAACAACACTAGGTCCAGTTTCGATTGATCAAGACATCTTTTGATCAATCAAATCTTGTTAGGGGCATTGCAGCCCCTAACATTCCATAATAAGGTTTTCATAATGCCTGGGAAAAGGCTAAAAATTTTCCTGATCTCAAGATTTTGGATTGATTTGCATCATTTCCTATTGCCTCCAATTTTAATTTAATTGGTTTTGGACCTCTTTTCTTTCTACTGCCCACATTTGGCTTCTGCTTTTTAGAGCTAGTTTGTTCTATTGACCTTTCCTCTTGGATGCCTGGGCATTCAAAAAGGCCTAGATCATTCATTGTTTCTTCCTCCTCCAATATTTCCTAGGCAGACCCTTCATCTTCCTGCATATTGCTATTGTCCATAGTTCCTTCAAAGGAATCATTTAAGTTCTTGGTTGGAGATATTCCTATATCTTTGAAAATATGATTTCCTCTTCTATTGGGGTCTTGTTCTTATGGGCTTGCATATTCATAGGAGTCCTCTTATCTAATACTTCATAGCCTTCCAAAAAATTATGCAGATCAATATCTCTATTTTTTGTTTCCAATACACACTTTAAGGGAGAGACATTTTCCTATGGTTTAAAGCTCTACTACTCTATCCCTTTCCTCAGATTCTCTACCTTGTTTTCCTCCCATTGTTCTAAAGGATTTTCCATCACCTCTTGGGTCGAAGGTTCCTTATCCTCTTGGATTCCAACTTCTATGATCTCATTAACTTCTCTTTGATCTATTTTTCCTACTGAGGGTTGTTTCAGATTTTCCACTTGTTCTTGTAGGTGAGAATTTAAAGGAAGGTTGTCCTCTCTCTCTCTCTTTGGTCTTCCTTCCATTCCATAATTTCTAGAAGTTTATCCACCATTAGCCCTTTTCCTTTTGTGAATAAACTATTCTGCATAGCTTCATCATGGAGTGAGTTTTCCTCCCCTTCCCACACTTCTATCTATTGTTTCCATACTCCATGTGCTGTGCTAATGGTGATAAAATCCAGGCATGGATTCCCTTCTTTCATGTTGACTAAAATTCTTGGATGAGAAGAGGATTCCTTCTTATTCAACACTTCTTCTGCTCTTACAAAGGAACCAATTTTATTTCCAATCTCTTTCAAAGCATCCTCCTGGCAACACTCCGCTAGCAGATTGTGGAGATTAATCCATAAGGGAAAAATTTGTAACTTATCTTTATTTGGATCAAAGTTTGGTTCCCAGTCCTTCATGTAAATGCCTTTCCATTCTAGTAAATATGGTCCATTATTTAAGATGTCCCATTTATCAGTTTTACTTTGTGCTAAAGCCATGTAGAAACCATTTGCTAGAGTTTTCAATTTGCATTCTTTCCCCCATAATGTTGTACATCCTAACCTAATGGTTCTTACAGAGGGCCAAGGTCCCAACCATTTAAAGAAGAAAGCTTTTTCTTTTAACACTTCCACAGATTCTAGCCATTTAACATTATCAATGCACACAATGGACATTACCTCATATGTTATATTCTCCTTAGAGGATAAAGACATTTCTCTGGATATCTCCTTCACCATTTCAACCTCCTATTGCTGCATTTTAGGCCTATAGAACTTGTGTGCAATCTTTGTGAAGTCAAATCTATCAAATTTTCTGTAGGCCGACTGATTCCTTTGAGGTTGATTTCCCCATTTCCTCTCATTCCATCCATATGATCTTCTTTGTGGGGGATGAAAATGCACATTCCTCTGGGCATAGGGCATCGATCTCTGGTTTCCTGCATATCAGTTGAGTTTGCTGTCCATAGTTTCTCCCATCATGCTGGCAAAAATTTGCTTTAAAACCTGTATGCCTTCGCTGGTTTCCATTGCCATTTACAGATGACCATTGTCCCCATCCTCCATAGCCACCCATTTCCCACTCTCTCGCCATTTTTTTGGAGACCCTTTTCTATAAACAACATAAATTTCTAAATGACCCATCAATTAACCTCATTACTACAAAATTGAATACAAAAATCATACCAAATATTTTTAGATTACAAAATGTACATTACAAATCATCTTATATTTTTGTCATATTTTTCTTTTTCCTCATAATAACTCATAAAATATTAACCAACATTATTAAGTTAAAAATTAATATACAATCAAGATACATAAAAAATGATTAATATAGATTTTTGAAACTCACTTATCTTATGTCTTCACAATCTTGTAACATTATTGTTACAACATCAAAAATTAATGTTTGCTTCAATTGACATGCAATCCACAAGTTGATGGGTTTTATTCCACTAACCAATTGTAACTTAAACAAAGATTCAATGATTATTAATGAATTTAAAATCTATTGGATAAAACACAAATGTACATGTTAACAGCTTACAGTTGCACACAGTAAATGATATTCCTATCTGTTGGCAAGATAAGTTGGCGCTTGGAATTTTTAATAGAGGAAGCATGCCAGGCTTACTTTTATAATTCCAAGTGAACATCAAATCAAATGGGTAAAAGAAGAGTAATTATAGAGAAGGATTCCTCCACTCAGCCTCTCCCCAGCTAGAAAACACAAGATTAATCCACAACCATTGGCGGAAGCCACTCCTCTGATGATTTCCTTCCACAGATGTATTTTTTGACAACTACCACCAAGCTCGAGACCTTGGCTAAATAGCCAAAAATATACCATGGATTTGACATTTTTAAATTAATTTTAAAGTCATAGAACCACTGTTGTATGACTTTCAAATTAATTAAAAAATTTGAAAAAGTGTCAAATCAAGTGTATATTTTTTGTTGGATAGATGTTTCCACAAATGTAATTATGTTAGGTAGTAGTCTTATTGATTTACATGATCTTCAAAATCATTATTCCCAGAAAGCTCCATCATTGTCCTAATATTCTATGCTGCAACTTTCATACACTTGCATGCTCCAACTCCACTTTCAACCAAGACTTTTGATACCCAAGATTGTTGTTTATGATGATTAGATCTCAGTGTTCTATACATCGAGTTACAAAGGATGAAAAGGTAAAAATTGATTGACGATTCACATTGTTTCAATGGTAGTCATTCTCCCTACATAATTTTCCATCTTTGGATTCAATTTCTAGCTTTTCACATTCAAATAATGAAACACCTTCGACATTATTACTAGCAATCTCACCTTGGTGTGCAATAGGTATGTTGAAGATATATTGAAAATTAATTACTAAAAAAACATATAAAGAGAAGAGGGGTAGATAGAGGAAAATGACATTACCCTTTTTGAATAACTCTTTGTCGCTCCCTCCAACTATTTTATAACTCTATCTATCTCTCTATAACTATTTACCTATTTAGCTATCTCCATCCCTCTAGCTTTATCCAACATCAATAAAAATAAAATAACTATTTTCTATGATATGTTGATTTATTACTCCTAAATGTTTTCTAGTATTCCCTCTTTTTTCTTACTATAAAGGATTAATTTTGAGCTTTTAAA
Organism: Cupressus sempervirens; assembly: GCA_028749045.1. Lineage (NCBI taxonomy): Eukaryota > Viridiplantae > Streptophyta > Pinopsida > Cupressales > Cupressaceae > Cupressus > Cupressus sempervirens. The sequence continues at coordinate 111,549,519 of CM053783.1, forward strand.
TTAATATTATTTGAGCAAAGACAATTGTTCCAAATTTTTTTTGGAGGGCCAAACCATAGTAAGTGCATGAACAATAGTCACCAAAATACATGTCTTGGCAAGATAATACTCCTCAATGTTAGCCAATTAGCCTAGATCATTGGGCAAAGGTGGTTGTTGACATCACAATCAAATCTCTAGAACACCTCTTTGAGCTATGCAATTTTTCATTCTAAAACCCTTGTGTCTTTCCCTTTGGACCCATGATCATTGCTCAAAACATGTCCAACAATAGCTTCCCATGTCATCGAATAAGACATTGGGGACACAAATGGAAAAAAATAGATAGTAAGGATATTTTGTATGGTCATCCACCCTCTATAGATGATCTACCAACCATTGATCATTCAATTTATTTTGTCCATCTCTTATGTAGTATATCAACATTATGATGAATGCATGACCTTAAAAAAGTGAAAGCACATGTGCCCATTTTCCTCTAAACCAAAATCTCCCATGAAAGGACAATCATGGAGCATAGTGACTACCATTAAGATGATTTGAAACATAGATCAATTATCACCTTTTGACAATTCTCAACATGTTGAAAACCATAAGTTAATAATTTGTATAAGCATGTGACACAATATTACAAAACTCAATCACTCTGGCCTATTGCACTTATTTCTCTAAATTTGCATATTTCGATTGCTATAGATTAGATCTTTTTCCATATTTCAAGCATAGCATGACCTTGGTGGTAAAGAATTTAAATAGCTAATCATGAAATTATATCTATGTTATTATCCATTATTAAGAAGATCATTTTTGTGTTTGCAATTGGAGAAAGAGAGGGAAAACAATATTTTCTATTGGTTACTTTGGGAAACATTTTTCTAACTACAGGGTCAACATAGAGCTTATTTTGTATTCCCAAATTATAGGTTTAATATTTGTTACTAAATGACACATTGTTGATTGGGTGAATTCATTGAATTTTGCATTAGCAATAAACAAGAACATTATTTTGTCATTCTAATGCATTAGTGCCTATTTACAAAATCCATTTAGCTACAAAATTCTTGCATTATTTCATAATTGATAAAAAAAATTGCAGCTAGTTGGCTTTTCTTGTTTCCTTTAGTCATAATTTTGTAAAACATTGCTAGTGACCAAAGTTTCTTTCGCCTTCCTCATGACTATATTTGTGTGATTAGTATAAACGTTAGTTCCTTGGCATTCACATTATTAGAAATTGATTTAGGGATCATGTAAAATAAAAATCATGTGTTTTATTTAGTTTTATTTCCTACAAACCATTAAGACAAAAATTTTCATAAGATGACCATGAAGACCATGAAACAAACTAATTTTCTATGTTAATTAAAATCATAATTCTTGAAAGGCCTTATTTCAATCTCATGAGTTTTCTTTGTACGAGACTTGTAACTATTTAGTGGTTCTTAGTGGACTATTGATTGTAACATTAAGCCCTTGACTTGTGCATGACCATTTAAGGACCATTTCTCATTATATTCATTGCAACCTCATCTCTTTCCTCCCATGTGTCTCACTACCTCATCTCTCCCCTCCCCTCCTCGCTAACTCCAATCTCCCTCAACCTCTTAGGTCATTTAATCCCCCTAATTATCAACTATCTCTACCTCTTATCTCTCACCCTCCCACCCTTTTATCACTCTCTCTTACATATATCTCCCCTTTAAATACCCTCTTTTACTCTCTTCCCTACCTTTGTTTTACCATATCATCCCCTAATTTAAATTCTATTTCTACCTCTTGTCTCTCACCCTTTTCCCCTTCACACACTCACACTCTCACACTCTCACATTTATCTTCCTTTAAATATGCTCTTTCATTCTCTCCCCTTCTTCTATTCACCATATCATCCCCTATTTTAACCTTCATCTAGATGATACCTTGATTACATGTTCATAGTGTTCTAGATATAATAAAATTTCTCTTGAACAAATATCCATGCGTGCATCATTTTGCAATATTAATTATTATATTGAAACCAAAAATTGAATTAATTCAAGGATTTATTGAATATTTAGAAATTTGATGTCCTCTTTTTGTTTTAAAATATATGTATTCTAGTTTATATATATTTGTAGATGTCGTCACTTTTTAACATTCACAACTACTTTTTTGATATAAACCGACCAAGCTAACTACCCAACATAAATCATAAGTTATTAAATAATTAATGTTAATCAACATTAACACTTTGGATAATGAACTAAAAATATGATGATCAATTTAAAGGGGATCAAAAAAAGATTTCAAGCACCATAAACTATGTACTCAATCTCTCTGCTCTTATTATTGATTGGATAGTGCTAAATCTTGTATGTATCCTCTTAATGCCAAATTTTACACTACAATAATATGCAAGCAAGACTAAAAAATCCTATACATGTCAACTACCTTGTGGCACTACCTTGTACTTCAATTTTAGACCTTAGAATTAATATTGAAAGAGTTTTGGACCATAAAATAAGTTGTTTGTGTTTTCCTATTTATGAGGAGGAGCTAATTGGAGACGATCAATGGTTGAGAATAAGCTAGAGGTAAGGATGACTCTATAAATCATTAGAGTTGTTCATCCAATTTTTTCATTTTCCTGTTTCTTATCATCATCATTTTTCAAAATAGTCATTTACCCCCTCCATGCCTACCATTCTTTTATTTCAATTCATCTTCTATTTTAATTCCTTGCACTTTTTTAGTCTTCTACTATGCATGTATTTTAGTCAAGCTATGGTGGATTTTATCTTAAATTTATATTTTAAGAAATACGCTTATTTGTATGACATTGATGATCACCCATTTTTACTCCATGTTCATCACCTGACTCATAGGTCACACGATTCAATCCCAATAGAAAACCTTGTGTAAGGGATCCCTGGGAACAATTGAATCAGATGGCACCTAGTAGCATGGTGGGGGTAGTTGTAGTTTGTGGAATGTGAAGTCTACTTTTGGTTCTATAGATCTACCATTTTTCTCTCCAAGGCTTTAGATATGATACTATTAGAACTGAGACCCATGTTGTTTCTCAAGTTCCCTTGCAATATATGTAAATAAATAATTTGTAGCGTGGGGAGTAGTGTGCAATAATTAATTAGTTAACAAGCTAGAGATCTATTATAAAATATTTATTAGTTGATTAATTTCCTTGTTCTATTTTCTTATGTTCTACTATTATATCTTTATTTATTATGAATATTTGTATGCATCTGATCAATAGGGAAAGGAATATTGCATGCACAAGTTATTTCTATGCCAACGTCTCTATTTAGGAGTTGTCTACGATGTCCATTCTTTTAAACTAATCGCATGGACTAATTTTAGTTTTTAGTAGTTATTAAATATTAATTACCAAATAAACCTTCTTGATCATGTTTGCACTCTACCAATTTTGTCATCTTAGCTTACTTAAATTTTAGATGACAGACACACTTCCTCAAATATATTTGTACACATATTTTGTTGGACATTGTCACTAAGGGATATATATCAATTTGAGAGTCAAATTTCAATTTTTATAATTAGGTGAAAAATCTTTCAAACATCATCATGCATAATAAAGTTTAGTGCAAGAAAATTAAAGAGTGCAATATTCTCATTTTCTATTTTTTTTGATTTTGACAAAAGTTAAAAAAGAAGTTGTTTATTGCTTGTATTTTTAATTTTCTAATTAAAGATTTCAAATGTTATAATTATAAAATTATTATTTCAGTATAATAACATATTTAATCATGTATTTATAAAATTATATTTGCTATTTCATTTGTGTATGAAAAGAATCAATTCTTCTCATTGTAGAAGTGTAATAAGTGAGGGTATCTAGAAGTAATAAGTTCATTCACTTTACTTGAACTTAGCCTATCCAAAAAATTCAATCTAAATGTGTTATGTTAATATAAGAAATTTGGAATAATTTTATAAACATCTAATTTTACTTTTTTATAAATATGTAAGTAATTATATGCATATTATAATATAGTATAAACTATTTGATAAATTTACAAACTTGTGTTTATTATAGATACTAGACATGATATTAATAATATATATAGTGTTGTGCACACACACACACACACACACACACACACACACACACACATCTCAATATAATCAAATTTGATTTTTAATAGATTAGGATTTCTTTAGCTGCATCAATAAATAGACAAAAGGCTTCGCTATGCATATATAAGAATCTCTTCATACATTTACTTAAGACACTCAAATATATTCAATTATATTGGATCTTCGAATATCACTTTATCATGGAGATCCTTTTCTATAAATAATATGAATTTCTGAATGACCCATCAATCAATGCCATTACTACACAATTGTATGCAAAAAATAGACCATTTAGATTACAAAATTTACATTACAAATCATCTTATATTTTTCTTGTGTTCTCCCTTTTCCTCATAATAACTCATAAAATATTAACCAAAATTATTAAGTTAAAAGTTAATACACAATTAAGATAAATGTAAAAAATTATTAATATAGATTTTTGAAACTCACTTATCTGATGCCTTCACAATATTATAAGATTATTGTCACAACATCAAAAATTTATGTTTGCTTCAATTGACATGTAATCTACAAGTTGATGGGCTTTATTACTCTAACCTATTGTAACTTAAACAAAGATTCAATGATTATTAATGAATCTAAAATCTGTTGGATAAATTGCAGATGCACATGTCGACAACTCATAGTGCCACACGATAAATGATGTTCTTATCTATTGGCAAGGTGCGTTGGCACTTGGAATTTTTAATAGAGGAAGCATGCTAGGTTCACTTTCATAATTCCAAGTGAATGTAAAATCAAATGGTAAAAAAGAAGAGTAATTACAGAGAAGGATTCCTCCATCCGACCTCTCCCCAGCTAGAAAACAAGAGATTAATCCATGACTACTAGCGAAAGCCACTCCTTTGATGACTACCTTCCATGGATGTATTTCCAGACAACTACCACCAAGCCGGAGCTCGTGGTTGAATAGAATAAAATATACAACAAATTTGACATTTTAAAATTTATTAATTAATTTAAAAGTCATAAAACCACTGTTCTATGAATTTTACATTAATTAATAATTTATTTATTTTAAAGTCAAATTTGACCTGCATATTTTATGTTGTATAGATGTTCACACAAATGTAGTTATGTTAGGCCATGGTCTTATTGATTTACATGATCTTCAAAATCATCATTCTGAGAAAGGTCCATCGCTGTCTTGTTATGCTATGCCACAACTTTCATACACCTACATGCTCCAACTCCACTTTCGACCAAGACTTTTTGATACCCAAGTATGTTGTTTGTGATGCTAACACCTCAGTGTTATATACGTCATTCATTACAAAGGATGATTAGGTGAGAATTGATTGACAGTTCACATTGTTTCAATGGTAATCATTCTCCCTACATGATTTTCCATCTTTGGATTCAATTTCTAGCTTTTCACATTCAAATAAGGAAACACCTTCAATGTTATTACTGGGTAGAAGCAAGAAGTTGGGTCTCAATTTCACAGAAGTTTGTGGATTGAGATCGCACTCTTTTAGAAATGGGTACCTGTTTTAGGCTCGGGTGCCCGATCCAAAATTTAAAAAATGAGCATCCATTTTAAAAAAAATTGGGTACTTGTTTTTTATTTTCAAAAAATGGGTACTCATTTTTTATTTTCAAAAAATGGGTATCCATTTTTTAAAACATAAAAAAAATTATTTTAAAAAATGGGGACCCATTTTTGAAAATTAAAAAATGAGTACCCATTTCTAAAAATTCAATTAATTTTTTGGTGGGGGAGGGGGGGATTTAATATGTTGATTTGACTTTTTGAAAATGAGTACCCATTTTTTGAATTTCAAATAACAGGTGCCCATTTCTTACAACATGGGGTGAGATTTTTTTCTCCTACCTCAGATTTTGGTTCGAAATAGGCTTGGTGAGACCAAGCCTATGCCTTAACCTCTTAAGATTTGGCTAAGGCATTGAATTGACAAATTCACGCCTTGCTATAATTTTTAGAGGGTTTTTTTGATCAATTTTTTTTATGAAACAAAAACCCATTAGAGCTTTCACTGTCTTGGTTTTAGAAATATAAATTTTATAGTGCTATGATTCTATTTACTATTTTTGCATTGTTTTTTAATGAAAGGTGGTACTTAAATGTAAAATAGTGAAGTTCACTAAAACTTCAACAACTTTTTTATTTTATAATTTTTCTTAAATTAATTTATATGTCATCAATCTAAATACAATTATTTTTAGGTTGAGAAAAATAATTTTTTGAAAAAGTGAAATTTTGATCAAATTATGGTGTCCTTACATGAGAGGTTTTAAAATTCACCTTTATAACCCATTAATAAAAAAAATAAAAATTATTCAATAAAAAATTAAGGAAAAATATTATCATCAATCTTATTGTATTAGGTAACTCTCTTTAAAAAGATTTATGAAAATTCATTTATTTGTGTCAAATTATGGTGTCTGTACACAAGTGTGGTATGGTCTTGAAACAAACACTTTGAAAGAGTGGTTTTTAAAGATCCATACCAAAAAAAAAATCTATCATATGGGTACACAAATAAATTACACATTCAAAAAGTAGTTTCTAAATACTAAATTTTTTATTTCTGAAGATTTTTTATATTCAATCTCTAAATGCCTCAAATTTTGACACCAATTGACAAGAAATTTCAAAAATAGGAAAAACACTTCCACCTTTTGCCCAAAAGTGAGACCCAACTTATTGCACTTACCCTACTAGCAATCTCACCTTGGTGTACAATAGGTATGTCAAAGATATATTGAAAATCAATTACTAAAAAAACATATAAAAACATATATAAAGAGAAGAGGGGGAGATAGAGGAAAATGATATTGTTCTTTGTGAATAACTCTTTTATAACTCCCTCCAACTCTTTTATAACTCTATCTCTCTATAACTATTTACCTATGTATATCTCTATATCCTTCTAGCTTTATCCAACATTAATAAAAACAAAATAAGTATTTTCTACAATATGTAGGTATATTTCTCCTAAATATTTTCTAATGTTCCCTCATTTTTTCTTACTACAAAGAAATAATTTTGAGCTTTTAAATTAATATTATTTGAGAAAAGCCAATTGTTCTAATTTTTGCTTGAAGGGCCAAACCATATTAAGGGCATGAACAACAATCTCCAAGCTATTACATGTCTTGTCAAGATAATACTCCTTGATGTTAGCTAGGTAGCCTAGATTAATGTGCAAATGTGGTTGTTGACATCACAATCAAATCCCCAAAACACCTCTTTGAGCTCTACAATTTTTCATTCTAAAGACCCTTTTGTCTTTCCCTTTGGACCCATGATCATTGCTCAAAACACATCCAACAATAGTTTCCCATGTTGCCGAATAAGACATTGGGGAAAAAGGTGAAGATACAAATTAAAAGATCGCAAACAGAAATAATGGATAGAAAGCATATTTTGAATGGTCATCCACTCTCTATAGATGATCTACCAACCATTGATCATTCAATTTGGCTTGTCCATATATCATATGTAGTATATCAACATTGTGATGAATACGTGACAAAAAAAAAAAAAAAGACATAATAAGATTTTCATTTACTATTCTAATGGAAAAGATTGATATTGTGTGTAACCATTAGTTACAAAAGTGTAAAAATCTAAATTTCATATATCTCAAGTGTATAAATTCAAAATTCTCATCCTAAGACATTTGCACCTCATAGAGATTATCATGATAAAAATAATATTTTGACAAAGCTTTGTCAAATTAAAGACTACAAGTCTCTTTCTGCTATATATGTATCTATTTATGCACATTCATCACCTATTTCTACAAGAAAAAGAAAAGGAAAATTTTGTGTAGAAAGTGATTTTCTTAGGTCAACCCTAATTTAGGAATCATCATTGAAATAAAAATTAATTGAACTTAAGTTTAAAGTATAGCTTTAGATCTAAAAATAGAGTGTTTAAACCTTCTTGATTTCAAAATGTTCATGAAGTTTCTTGATGTTAACTTGTAGTTTACTTTAAAAAGTGAGAGATCACTATTGGAGGACACACCTAAGGAGAAGAAGGATTAGGATCCTAGAAAGGAGGGTAGCTAGCCTTGGATCTGGTTTTTTCTTTTATTTAAAAAAAAAATTGTTGGTTAATATGAACTGGTTACCCTACAAGATTTTACATTATATGCTTATGTCAATATGTCAGATTGATAGCAACAATTTATTTAAGAGTTGCGAGTTTATTTTTTGTTTTTTTTGTTTTTGCTAGTTTTAGGACTGATGGTACTATTAATTCAGTTATGGAAATTATATGTTTTTTGAAGTTTAAGGTTGGTATCGGTTAGATGACTAGGAGATAACCTTCAACTAACTTTTTAGCCTTTTTGTACTTTGGAGTCAGCTCACTGTCTTTTTGGCTGCTATATAATACTTCAAAAACAATTTTTTCTTCTATTAGGGTTTATAACCCGACTCTTTTAATACCCAATATTTTGGAGAAATAAAAGGATATCACCAACAAATGGGTTAGTGTATGTGTTCTATCACTGCACTCTGAATTTCAAGGTACAACTCTCTTAGCACTTGTAATGATATGCAATGAATATGTCTTTTTAAGATCAGAAGTTTATGATAGAATAAGCTCTTAACCTAAGAGTAGTAAAGGCTAACCAAATTGGTTGTAGACACAAAAAATTTAGGCAAAATGGATTAGGACAACCTATCACATCCAATGGAATGACTATAGTAGATTGTCTTGATATTTTTTGACCCTTACTTCTATTCTAAATGCAAATTAATCATCTAAATGCAAAAGAGGAAAGGAAGACAAGATGCACATGAGGGAAAATGGAATTGCTTTAACTATTTGACTTAGGTGAACTAGAATCCAACAAGTTGCTAATAGGTTCATCCACATTTATTCTTCAATTCCCAATGAAACTTCTTTTAACATGCCATGGAACAAACAAGATGAGAGGTAGAATCACATGTGATATTAAAGTAAAAGGTATTACCTATACTGTACATACCATAGTGAAATGGAATCCAAGGGGTGATCAAAGAATCACATGTAATCGCCCTTCAATTCTCAATGTAGAACTAATCTATGAATTGAATAGGCAACAAAATATGAAGAGAAAATTAGGTAAATGGAATTACAGAGCCAATTCACTTTCAAGTTTGTTGACCCTTACATTATCAGAAGAAATTACATTTATAGTTTTCTATCATCCCTTAGTTTTGTTAGAGCAAAAATCACACAATTAAAAGAAAATATGAATGAAACATGAAAATATCTAATCTACAACATGGCATGGATGTGTGGCCTTTTTCCTAGCAATGATCCTGATCCCATGGCACCTTTGAGAACACTTAGCGACCATTGATATTCATGCAGCTTCACAAACACTATGAAAATCTTCATTTCCTTCTTATTCTACTATTGGTGTCAAATCCATGTACTTCATATCTCAATGGTCATAGCAAGTTTGACTTTTGGTTGTCAGACCTAAACCAATGATCACAATTAAAACCTAGCAATCCTCCTCACTTTTCCCTTATCACCTCTTTGCAACTCTCATTCGTACAATACCTTTAACCTCTGTCATGATATGATGGACTAACTATTACTTCATTTCATAACTTTGCAACTTGACATCTTCACTCATGGCTTAATTGCATGATAGTGTGAAAACTTATTTCTTTAACTATCAAATGCTTTTTTCCTTTTCACAACTTGGAATGTCTTGAATGCTTTCTAGCCTACAATCTCACGATAATTGTTTGACTTAACTATTGTCGTCTCTCGCACCTTCACAACCTTCTTTAAACATTAACATTAACAACTTGCAATGCTGCGATGACCATTTTAAGTTTAACTCTTACCTTTTTTACACCCTCACAACTTAAAATCTCGTAATGGCATTATTGCATGCAATGTTGAAATCACCTTACACTTAAACACCCACAACCTTTGCAATCCAAATTTGAAAGTCATCTTTAACATCTACAACACTGCAAAAACTACATAGAAGACTGATATCTTGTTTTGTGGCTTCACAACCTAAAACTCTAACTCATCATTTAACCCTATGATAGTGCAAATAAATGTTTTTTATCTATTTCAACACTAACCTTAGGTCACTCTTAACTTCGAATGGCAATGCAATATTTATCTTTTACTACTTCACTACCTTAACTCTCAGTTAACTTTAATTTCTTGAGACCTTGTGAAGATGTGATGAATAACTTTTTTTGCTTTACAACCTTAACTCTAGGTTAGCTTGAACTATCCGAGAATATGTGATAGCCTTAGATCTTAACTGTCATGTTTACTTTTGCAATGTCACAAATTAAATTTCTTGAAGTTGAGACTAAGTTGAAATCATGAGATTTGATCCTCATCTAATAGTTAGGAATCCATTTCTAAGGGTAGTTGATGTTTCACCCTCTGACGTTGGAATTCAGATCCATTTTGCATCATTGATTTGATTTCCATGGTCACTCTTTCCACCTTTGACTAGATCATTCACCATCAAATTATAGACCAATATGAATCTTCATCTCTAACATGTTTTAAAATATAGAACAATGCATCAATACACATTATAGACTTCTTCTCATCAGGGAAAGCTCAAGACTCCACCCGAACCCTAATCACCTGACCACATGAATAATCACATGCTCACATGATTTCCCTCCTGGTTTTCTTCATGGGTAGATGAGAAGAAGATCCTCCTAAAGGTAACCTAGACTTAGACTCAAGAAATGACATTGACTTGACTACATCTTAGAGCAAAAGGGAATGGAACTAAAAACTAGGCAACAATTGGCTCTGATTGGGATTTAAGCATGTCAATTCTCAAAAGAATCCTAGCAATCTATGGTTCCACAAAATAGGGTGACAACTTGGCAACAAAAAGAATATACTAATCTAGGAAAACAACAACAACTAACTAAGAAAGTGAGCAACTAAACTAAAGAAAATTGCATGAAAGAAAAACCTACTTAACTAGCTACTATATAGGGGTTACCTACTTCAATTTTACATTTGATACAACTTCAAATCCTACCCATTATAAGGACATGTAAGGGTTTCTCTAGTGGGATATGCCAACTTGAAAGAGTTATTCTGGTACACTTGGATGATTTGAAATGGCCCTTTCCACAAAGACCGAAACTTGGAGTGCATTCCTCTTGGTTCATGCCTCTTATCCTACAACAAGACCAAATCACTTTCCATGAATTTCCTTAGTCTTTCTCTTTTATCAAATAACTTTTTAAATCTTCCTTGATGTTCAGTGATTTTATCTACCATTTCTTTTCATTCCTCCTACAACTTGGTGAGATACAAAATTCTCTTTTCCAATCCATCTCTACATATACCATCTTTAGTCACAGTCTTTAATTTACAAGTGACAAGCTCCAGAGGCAATGGAAAGTTAGCGTCCACTCCATAAACTAACTCAAAAGGTGAACCCATAAAGCATCATGTATCTTCTTGTGCCAATTTCTTTGATTATTTGAGACCAATTTCTTCAAGATATTAATCAAATTCTTATTGCTAGATTCAGCTTGCCCATTTCCTTGAGGGAAATAATTAGAGGAATGACCAACTTGGATACTATTATCATAACAAAACTCAACAATTTATGAGGAAGAAAAAATGCATTATCCATTATCAATTTCATAAGAACTCCAAATCTGACCAATATATGTTCTTTAAGGAATGCACATACCACCTCTAATGAGGTCTTTTTCATGGGCTTGGCTTCCACCCATTTACTGAAATAATATGTGGTAGTTAGGATATAAGAATGTCCTTGACTTGAAAGAGGATTGATCAGGCCTATAAAATCCAAACCTTATTGATGAAAAGAAGCTTCAATCACCACTAGAATAAGAGGCAAGGAAACTAGCTGAGGTTTACCAGTAAAAATCCTACATTTCTCACAATTAGCAACCCACTTATATGCATCCTTAAACATACTAGGCCAATAGTAGCATTGTCTTAATATTTTGAATGCAGTGACAATATAAGAAAAGTGTCCTCCACATGCTTCATTATGAAAAGACTTTAAGAGCTTCTCTTGTTTCTCTTTATCAACACATCTTAGAAATGTACCATTAATAGTTGTCTTATAAAAAACATCATCATGAATTACATACCTTAAGACCTTTTTTTAAGATCCCTCCTTTTATTAGCAGTTAATCCATTAGGGTACTCACCATAGATTAGAAAGTATGCAATATTTGAAAACCAAGGATCTTGAAGCCTTACCATAAAAAACTTTGGAGTATCTTTTTCTTCAACTTGCTGATCTTCAACCAAGGCTCTACAAAGTGCATTTCCTCTCACAAGTTTGGTTGGCTTAATTTCTATATCATACTCTTGAATCTTTTCAATTCAAGCTCCTCTATTATTGCAACCAAAATCTTGTTGTGTCAAAATGCTTTTCACTATAGAATTAGACACATGTATCATTGAATGAGAATACAAAATATAAAACTTGATCTTATTGAGAGATCTCACCACCACATATGCATGTTTCTCTATTTGTGAGTATCTCAATTCTTGATTCTTCAATGACATCCTCATGAAAGAAATTGGAGCTTGTATTATTTCTTTGTTTTCTTGCATCAATATGGCTAATATGGTATGCTCTTATGCATAACACTATATGATGAACTCCTTAGTATAGTCTGGGTGAACAAGAATAGGGGCTTTGGAAATAGCACCTTTGATGTCTTCAAAAGGTCTTTTTCCAATATCACTCCATTTGAAAGCTTTATTACCCTTCATCATATCTACTATACACTTAACTATTTCAGAGAAATTAGGCACAAATCTCCTCAAGAAATTTACCTAGCCAAAGAAAGACTTTACTCTAGTTTTTCTCATTGGTAGATTTAATTTTTGAATGACTTTAACTCTGTCTAGATCAATTTTCACCCCTTCTTAAGAGACAATGTGACCAATTAGTTTACCTTCTGTCACACAAAATATTGATTTCTTTGGATTTAGTGAGACACCATGATCCCTACACCTTTGTAGCACTCTTTCTAGGTATTTGATGTGATTTTATCTTTTCTTAGAAATAACTATCAAATCATCAAGGTACATAACAATGACTCTATCCTTCAAATCACCAAAAGACAAATTCATTGCATGTTGAAATGTTGCACCTACATTAATCAAACCAAAAGGCATCCTATTATATGCAAAAGTACCTCATGGTGTGGTGAAGGTTGTCTTGAATTCATCTTCCCCATCTACTTGAATCTAATTATACCTTAAAAAGTCATCTAACATAGACATCATCTTTGACCCTACAACAGTTTGCAAGAGATGATCCATGTTTGGGAGTGCAAAGTTATCTTTTAGAGAAGCCTAATTTAGATTTCTAAAATACACACAAATCTTTATCTCTCCATTTTTCTTTCTCATTGGCACAATGTTAGCTACCCAAGTAGAGTGATGAATAGGATATATGATCCTAGCCTGCATCATTTTATCAATCTCCTTAAAGATTTCTCCTTCAACTATAGGGTTGTAGTTCCTTTGTTTCTATCTAAATAGTATTGCTCCTAGCTTTAGGGGGGTTCCATGTTTAAATTTCCTATCCATGAAATTTTTTAGATCTTCATAGCTCCAAGAAAATACATCTTGCTATTCAATGAGTAATTTCTTGATTTCTACCCTCTCCTTTTGTGTGCAATAGTTCCCTATGTTTATCATTTTTGGATTTAATTATGTCACTATATTTATTCCATAATACTCATTGCAAACCTTTCCTTTCTTATCTCTTTCTCTCTTATTGTATGCATCATGTCTATCAAAAATATTTTCCAAAGAAATAAGATAAGGTGGGATCTTGTTACCTTTTAATTGGATCATATCTGGCTCTAGTTTCATTTTGCCATCTGCCAATGGTTCACCAATTGAATGAGTTCTTCCTTCAAAATATAGGCCTACAAAAGGTTATGCTCCTTCAATGAATTGATGTATATGTTTGTCATCATCAAACACCTGCCAAGAATCTTCATTATTAGGAACATTAGACATGAATAGAATGTCCACTTTATAGATTTGATCTTTGAGTTAGGACGTGGTAGGAGAAAAGATGCATAGACTACCAAAGAATTAGCCCTTGAAGAGAATTCTCTTGGTACTACTATAATTGAGAAAGTATCCAAACTTTCAATCTCACACCACACCTTATTATGATAGTTTTTCAATCTTTAGTTCCTTATTGCATATTGGTTCTTTACTTTCCTTACCACCAATTCTACATCTCCTTGATCTTTGAGTATCTTGACTCCTTTTTGTTTTGCTACAATTATACCAAGGAGAAGGGATTCATAAATTGTAGTATTGTTAGTATTCTTGAAATCTAACTTGTATGCCAAACAAGTTGTTTCTCCACTAGGTGATGTCAAAACCACTCCTACACCTAAACCAACATTGGCACAACTACCTTCAAATTCTAAAGTACATAACTATTCACCATTAGTCTACTCTAATTCTTCTTGAATATCAAGGGTATCAAAAAATAACATATAGTTACCAAACTACATTTCTTGATATAAGATTTGAGACCTAAGATCATCTTATTTTAGGACATTGAACTTTTCTTTTTCTTCTAGTTCTAATTTCACCTTTTTGTCTCCAACTTGGATGGTAGCATATGACTAGTCTAATTTTATCTCTTCCCATATTCTTGAAGAAACTTCTACTTCGAAGCATTCCATAACTTTGACATTTGTCACTAGAATGGTGAGTTTAAGTCTATTTGAAGGATAGGCAACAAGGGCAACTTGTTAATCCTTTATCATTCTAAGAAAGGGTACTTGTTTTGCATCCATTGTATAACAACTACTAGAAGTTTTAGTTAGGGGTAGACCTAGAGCTTCAGCTTCAAAGGCAAGCATCACATTATCAGAAGCCCTTGAGTCTATGATGCAATTGCTCAACATATTTCCATTAATAAACAAGGAAATGTAAAAAGGATCTTTTTTTAAATTTTTTTGGGAGAAGTAGCTTAGACAATAGACTCTTCTTCTTGAAACAACTTAGGTAGTGTAAGATTTGCATTAGTCAGAGATGTTCCACTAGTGCTACATTTGTTGTGATGATCAATATTAGCATTCATATTATCATGACCCCCATCTTTATTGTTATTGTTATTTTGTGGTGACTGATCAGGAAAGTACTGTACATACTTCATAAATGGCTGACATGTTGTAAACCTAAAATGGCATAAAATACTTGTATAAAAGGGTTTAGGGTTGGTATTTTCATTAAGTTGTGATGCAAAATTGGTTCTTGCAGTGGTATTGACCAATAAGGGATTACAGATTGTAATCAGGTTGTAATCATTGGATTGTAATAAGATCAGACTTACTGTTTGGTGGACGTAGACCAGGGGATTGGGTGAACCATCTTAAATCTTGGTGCCTTGTGTTCTTTTCTATTATTGGTTATATTTTCATGTAATTGGTTATATTTGATCTATTATATTCTATTATTGGTTATATTTGCATGTAATTATTATTTCTGTCTGTGGTTTTATCCTATAAAGTGGTATTAGAGTGAGGTTGTCTTTCACTTATCCTCTGCAGGAAAGTCTCACAGTTAAGTGGGAGTCTCACGGTTGAGTGGGAGTGATGCTAGACGAGGGTAAGTTGAGGGTTGATAGGTTTAACTGGGTAGAACTTCTAGTTATGGAAGATGCAAATGGAAGACTATCTTTATCAGAAGGATTTATGGAAGCTATTGGAAGGCAAAGCCAAGAATCAAGGATCTATGTCAAATGATGAATGGGATCTTTTGGATAGAAAGGCAATTGGAAGCATTCAGTTATGCCTGGCACCATCAATGGCATTTAATATTACAAAAGTGAAGATGAAAAAAGAGTTGATGAAAACCCTAACGACATTGTATGAAAAGCCATCCACTTCAAACAAGGTATTTATCATGAAGTGTTTATTTAATATGAAAATGGTAGAAGGTGGATCTATTGTAGATCATTTAAATGAGTTTAATACTATTGCTAGTCAATTATCTTCTATGGGTATAAATTTTGAAGAAGAAATTAGGGCTCTCTTGATTTTGTGTTCTTTGCCTAAAAGCTGGAATGGATTGGTAATGGCTTTGAGTAATTCTATTCCTAGATCTAGTACTCTAAAATATGACAATGTGATTGGTGTTATTTTGAGTGAGGAAACTCATAGGAAATCCTCAGGTGGATCTACATTAGGAAGTGCTTTGAATGCACAAAGTAGGGGCAGACTGACTAAGAGAGGAAATAATTTTGGAAATCGTGGGAAATCAAGAGGAAAGTCAAAGGGGAAGAGGTCTCAATTGAGAGGACCAACTACTGGTACTGTGGGAAACTAGGTCATAAAAAGAAAGATTGCTGAAATCAAAAGAAAAATGAAGAAGATAAATCAGATGGAGACAAGGAGGAAAATGTGGTAAGTAACAAATCCAAAGAGGATGCTTTGCTTCTGTCTTTAGAAAGTGTTGATGATTCATGGGTTTTAGATTCTAGTGCTTTATTTTATGCTACACCTCATAGAGGTTATTTCATTGATTATGTCCAAGGGGATTTTGGACTTGTTTATTTGGGGGATAATGAACCCTGTCAAATTGTTGGAAAGGGAAAAATTAAGATTAATTTGTAGAATGGGAATCACTGGCTACTAGATTAGGTAAGACATGTTCCAAGGCTAAGTAGGAATTTAATTTCGGCAGGGCAACTCGGTGATGAGGGTTGTGTAGTTACTTTTAATGATAAAATTTGGAAGGTTTCAAAAGGCTCCCTTGTAGTAGAAAAATGTGTGAAAGTAGGCACCTTATATCTTTGTACAGGTTATATTATTCCTTCTACTTTGATTGTTTTAGAGAAAAATGAATGTTCAGGAACACTTGCTGCAGTTGAGTAGGGAGAACAAATAGCTGTTGTAGATTCTGATACAGTGCTGTGGCACAACAGACTTGGGCACATGAGTGAGAAAGGTATGAAAGTACTTCATTCAAAGAAAGTTTTACCAGGTCTAAAATGTGTTAATATGGATTTCTGTGAAAGTTGTGTGTATGGAAAACAAAAGAGAGTGAGTTTTGTAAAGACTGGGAAGGAAAACAAAAAGGAAAAATTAGAGCTTGTGCATGCCAATATATGGGGATTGCCTTAGGTATCTTCCCTTGGAGGCTCTCATTATTATGTTACATTTATTGATGATGCAACTAGAAAAGTATGGATTTATTTCCTTAGACAGAAATTTGATATATTTCAAACTTTTAAGAAATGGAAATGCTTGATTGAAAATGAGACTGGTAAGAAATTAAAATGTCTCAGATTTGATAATGGTGGTGAGTATTGCAATTGTGAATTTGAAGATTATTGCTCCACTAATGGTATTCATAGACAAAAAGTTGTTCCAAGGACTCCACAAGAAAATGGAGTGGCTGAACGCATGAACATGACTATAATGGAACATGCAAGGAGCATGAGATTGCATGCTGGGTTGCCCTTACACATGTGGGTGGAGGCTATCAATATTGCTATATATTTGATTAATAGAGGTCCCTCTACTCCTTTGGGCTATGATATTCTAGAGGAGGCATGGAATGGTAAGAAGTTGAGTTATTATTTTCTCAAAACCTTTGGCTGTGAAGCATTTGCTCACATAGATTCTGAAAATAGAACCAAGCTGGAAGCTAAGTCAAAGAAATGTGTATTTGTTGGATATGGCATTAATGAATTTGGTTATAGGCTTTGGGATTTTAAAAATCAAAAAATTGTAAGAAGCAGGGATGTCATATTCAATGAGAAAGTGTTGTACAAAGATCTATTGTAGCAACATGAGAAGAAAGAAGATGATTATGTAGTGTTGGATGATACTCCAAAAGCTGATGTTCTAGCCATTCCTCATGATGTGCAACAACTACAACAACAAATACCACACACACTAGTGAATGTTAGATGGTCAACAAGGAAAATTAGATCTCCACAAAGATTTTCTCCCTCTTTGTATTCTATTTTACTTACTGATGCTGGTGAACCTGAAAGTTATGATGAAGTTGTGTAGGTGGATACTAAGATTCAGTGGGAGTCTACAATGAAAGATGAAATAGAGTCTTTGTTGAAGAATAAGACATAGGATTTGTGCAAGTTGCCTATAGGTAAAAGAGCTTTACATAATAAGTGGGTTTACAAGTTGAAAGAAGAGGAATGAGGTAAGCATAGATTTAAAGCGAGGTTAGTTGTGAAAGGATTTGTACAGAAAAAGGGAATTAATTTTGATGAGATATTTTCTCCTGTTGTTAAAATGACTTCTATCCATACTATTTTAAGTCTTGTCATTATTGAAGATTTGCATTTAGATGAAGAAATATATATGGCTTAGCCACAGGGTTTGAGGTCAAAGGTAAGGAGAACTTAGTGTGCAAATTGAAGAAAAGTTTATATGGCTTGAAGCAAGCACCTCGGCAATGGTATCTAAAATTTGAAAATTTTATGCACGAGCATGGATATAATAGGTGTCATTTAGATTACTGTGTTTATTTTAAGAGGTTGGATGATGATAGCTACATTATTTTATGCTTATATGTTTATGATATGCTTGTAGATTTATCTAACATGGATCATATTAAGGGGCTAAAATGCCAGTTAGCACATGTATTTTCTATGAAGGATTTGGGGGCAAAAACACAAATCCTTGATATGAAGATTTGCAAAGATAGGAAGAACAAAATATTGACGCTATCTCAGGCTGATTATGTTGAGAAGGTGTTGCAACATTTCTCTATGGAGAATGCTAAAGCTGTTAGCACAACTTTACCTAGTCATTTAAAGTTGACTAAGGAGATGTGTCCCAAGACACAAGAAGAGGAGGATAAGATGTCCAAGGTACCCTATACTTCAGCTATAGGAAGCTTGATGTATGCTATGGTATGTACTAGGCCAAATATTGCACATGCAGTGGGAGTTGTTAGCAAGTATATAAGTCATCCATGAATTGACCATTGATATGCAGTCAAATGGATTCTCAGATATTTGAGAGGTACATCCAATAAGTGTTTACACTTTGGGGGCTCTACTACTAATTTATAGGGCTATGTTGACTCAAATTTGGTAGAGGATATTGATACTAGGCAGAGTACTACAAGTTATGTCTTTACTATTGGTGGGGCAGCTATGAGCTTGGTTTCTAGGTTACAAAATATTAATGCTTTATCCACTACAAAGGCATAGTATGTAGCTGCTATAGAGGTAGCCAAGGAGATGATATGGTTTCAGTTCTTCTTGGAAGAATTGGGACATCCTTAAAAGGATAATTATTTATTCATAGATAGTCAGAGTGTCATTCATCTTACAAAGAATTCAGCTCTGCATTCAAAGACCAAACACATACAATTGCAGTACCATTTCATTTGTTCAGTTTTGGAGGATGGATAGTTAAAGCTAGAGAAGATACATACAAATGATAATCCAGCATATATTTTGACAAAGGTAGTAACAAGGGAGAAGCTAAACTCCTCTTCAGCTTCAATTGGTCTTGTAGACTAAACATGAATAAAATAATAGCAGAGTCCTAGGTGGTTTGATCCAGTGGGAGCCCCATGTGGTAGCAGTATTGCTATAGGATCAGTCTCCAAGTGGGAGATTGTTGTTTAGTGTGGAGCCTAATCAGTCCCCAAGTGGTTAGGTATTTTCATTAAGTTGTGATGCGAAATTGGTTCTTGTGGCGGTGATTACAGATTGTAATCAGGTTGTAATCACTGGATTGTAATAAGATCGGACTTCTTTTTGGTGGACGTAGCCTATGGGATTGGGTGAACCACGTTAAATCTTGGTGCCTCGTGTTCTTTTTTGTGTGATCTATTATTTTTTGTTATTGGTTATATTTGCATGTAATTTTTATTTATGTCCATGGTTTTATCCTAACAATCATAGTGCTCAACAAGTCTTTGGAGTTGATTAGGGTTAGACTTCAAATAATCTAGTGGAGATATCTAAATTCTCACTTCTTCATAGTATTGTATTATATCAAAGGAATTAGATAACTTACCTTTGTGTTCCTTTTGTGAAGTTGAAGGTATCGTGCCACTATCTCTAGCTGCTTTATTTGATGGTGCATAGTTTTTGGTAGGAATAGAATTGGAGGTTTGATTCTTATTCTTCTAACCCCTAGTCATGACTGTCAACTAAGGTCCATCTAGAGTTGCAAAATAGTTGCCTCAATTTTCTGAATCTGATTCATACTC
This sequence comes from Cupressus sempervirens, assembly GCA_028749045.1. Taxonomy (NCBI): domain Eukaryota; kingdom Viridiplantae; phylum Streptophyta; class Pinopsida; order Cupressales; family Cupressaceae; genus Cupressus; species Cupressus sempervirens. Next base: position 111,569,845 of record CM053783.1, read on the forward strand.
CAAATAAAAGTTTTTAGATTTTCCACAAGGAGTATGATCATATTCACTTTTTGGATATTCCACTATTTTTTCTTTATTGTCTACCATCTTCTTATATCTGATCATGTCAGCACATGTATTCCCATTATGATCGACCCTTAATTGTAAAGCAAACATGTTCTATTTCTTTAGAGCAACCTCAATCGCTAACCTCTATTGAGCACATGGTATTTGCAAATTTTTACCTTCATTTGGATGTCTTAAACCTTCTTGATAGGGTTGGTGGAATGAATGAACAAACCTATCGATTTGTTTCTTCAATGAAATAACCTCATTAGACAACTTTTGGATCATCACATCTATATTATTTGAAGGGCTAGCTACATTACCTATGGTTCTAGATTGAAGTTCCCCTTTCTACTTACCAGAGACTATCATATCATCTTCCATGTCCATAATTAGTGTTTGGGAAGCTTGTAAATTTCTCTCCTAATTTGATATCCCATATCAAGAGACATAGAGCTGATGTAGAAGGTCTTCTTATTGTCATCTTTTGGTGCACTTGCAGTAGGTATTCTCTTGATGAGTTTGTTAAACTTTGCATTGAAATCCCTCATAGAAATAGATGGTTCTTTCTTCATTTGTGCTAGTTGTAGCAACAAAACTTGTGCATCTTTTGTACTTTTACAACATTCCTTAAACCTTTGCTTCATGTGATTCTAATTTGTGATGCACCCTATAGGTAGATCTTTAAACCAATTAGCAACATTATCTACAAGAGTACCCACAAACATCATGACTACCACATCTTCATGTTGAGGATTCACCACACCATAGACTTTATGAAAAGAACTTAGGTGTTGTTCTACAGAGATTATGCCATCACCATTGAATCTTGGGAGATTTTTTCTTGATGCTCTTGGTAAGTCATTATTATCTCTAGGAGGCCACTAGAAAGGCAACATATCACCTAGTTACAGAGCCAATAAGAGAAAAGAGAGAGGCACAAGCCCTGTGGGGTAGTTGACTAGGGCAAGAGGACCAATTGCATTTCCCCAAGGGACTACCATAGCTATTGATAAAATGAAATGATTTGCTTGGAAAGTGACTGAAATAGGTAGTGTTGCACCAATTAGAAAAAGAGCATCAAAGGTAGGAGGAATAGAAGTTTTGGCAATGGGAGGGGAAGAAGATTGACTTCTCCTTGTTCTAGTAGAAATTATTGCAGGGATGTAAGTTTCTTAGATTTTCTCAATCATATATTTCCTTGCAAGCACTCTTCCCTTTCTGAAAATATCTTCTAGAATTGGAAATTTTCCCTTCTTGACTTCCTTGTATATTGTTGGTCCTTTCTCTTTCCTTGGAACTCCTAGTATACTTGGGATCTAGGATGAATCAACTACTTAGAAAATGGTGTTTTGAGTTTACCTTAACCCTAGTGATCAAGGAAACTTTACAAGTCTTCAACTTTGAGTTAGCTTCTCTTTTTCTAGAAGGTTGAGGCTATAAAACTGGTATTAAGTTCTTATGGAAAACACCTCACCTCCACAAGACCTATCTTAAAACTCAAATTATACGAGGAATTAGAGTGCAAACTAATTATGAAGAGAAATTCATCATAGCTCTTTCATTTTGAATTCTCCCTAGTAGAGTCACCAAAAATATTTTTTAATAGTTTGTTCTCTTGTTAGGATTTATAACCTAACTCTTTTAATACCCAATGTTTTGGGGAAACAAAAGGATGTCACCAACAAATGGGTTAGCATATGTGTTCTATCATCGCCCTTTCAATAACAAGGTACAACTCCCTTAGGACTTGCAATGATATGCAATTAATATGTCTTTCTTAAATCAAAAAAGTTTATGATAGAATAAGCTCTTAGCCTGAGAGTAGTAAAGGCTAAGAAAATTTCTTGTAGATAGAAACAATTTAGGCAAAATGGATTGGGACAACTTATCACACCCAATGGAATGATTATAGTAGATTGTCTTGATATTTTTTGACCTTTACTTCTATTCTAAATGTAGATTAATCATCTAAATGCAAAAGAGGAAAGGAAGAATAGATGCACATGAGGGAAAGAAAAATTTCTTTAACTATTAGACTTAGGTGAAGTGGAATCCAACAAGTTGCTAATAGATTCATCCACGTTTATTCTTCAATTCCTGATGAAACTAGTTTTAACATGCCATGGAACAAACAAGAGGAGAAGTAGAATTATATGTGAAAAAGTAAATGGAATTACATACAGTGAAAATACCATAGTGAAATGGAATCCATGGGGTGATCACATAATAACATGTAATTGTCCTTCAACTCTCAATGTAGAACTAATTAATGAATTTAATGGGAAACAAAACATGAAGACCAAATTAAGTAAATGGACTTTTGAAGTGAATTCACTATCAAATTTTCCAACCCTTCAATTATCATAAGAAATTACATTTATAGTTTTCATCATCCCTCAGCTCTAGCAGAGCAAAAGTCACACAATAAAAAGAAAATATGAACAAAACATTAAAATATCTAATCTACAACATTGTATGGACATGTGGCCTTTTTCTCAGTGATGATCTTGATCCCATGGCACCTCTGAGAGCACCTAGCAAGCGTTGAACTTCATGTGGGATTAGAAACCCTATGAAAATGTTTATTTCCTTTGTATTCTTCTATTGGTGCCAAATCCATGTAATTCATATCTCAACAGTCACAAGAAATTTAAATTTTGGCCGTCAATCCTAAATCAATGATCACGATTAAAACCTAGAAATCCTCCTTACTTTTCCCTTATCACCTCTTTAAAAATATCATTTGTATGATACCTTTAACTTGTGGGATGATGGGATGCACTAACTATTATTTCATTTTGCTAATTTGCAACTTGACATCTTTACTCATGGCTTAAATGCATGACAGTTCAAAAAATTATTTCTTTAACTATCAAAAGCTTTTTGCCTTTTCACAACTTGAAATGTCTTGAATGCTTTCTAGCCTATAATCTTGCTATAACTATTTGAATTAATTGTTGTGGCCTCTCACATCTTCAAAATCTTCTTTAAGCATTAATATTAACATCTTGCAATTTTGTGATAACCATTTTGAGTTTAACTATTACTTTTTTGCATGCTCTCAACTTTAAATCCCTTAACTACTTTACTACATGCAATGTTGTGACCACCTTACACTTAATCACTTGGATTACCTTTTGGAAACTTCACAACCCAAATTAAAAAGTCAGCCTTAACATCTGCAACCCTGCAATAATTGCATTGAAGACATTTATCTTGTTTTGTGGCTTCATGACCTAAAACTCTAGCTCATCATTTAACCTTGTGACAGTGTGGATACATGCTTTCACTTTGTTACAAAACTAACCTCAGGTCACTCTTAACTGCTAGTCATGATGCAATCTTTAACTTTCACTACTTCACTACCTTAACTCATGGTTAACTTTGATTGCTAGGACCTTGTGAAGATGTGATGAATAATTTTGTCTCCTTCATAGCCTTAACACCAAGTTAGCTTTAATTGTTTGCAAAGATGCAATATCCTTAGATCTTAACTTTCATGTTTACCCTTCATAGCATTGCAACTTAAATTTCTTGAAGCTGAGAATAATTCATGATCATGCAATCTGATCCTCATCTGATGGTTAGGAATCCATTTCTAAGTGCAGTTGACTTTTCAACCCATGACATGGAAATTTAGATGCATTTTGCATTGTTGATTTTATTTCCATGTTTACTCTTCCCACCTTTGACTAGATTTTTCACCATTAAATTGTAGACCAATATGAATCTTCATCTCCAACATGTTTTATAATATAGAACAATGGATCAATAAAAATTACATACCTCTTCTCATCAGGGAAAGCTTGACTCCACCCAAACCTTAATCATCTAGCCACTTGAATAATTTCATGCTCACATGATTTCCTGCCTAGTTTTCTTAATGGGTAGATGAGAAGAAGATCTTCTTAAAGGTAACCTAGATTCATACTCAAAAAATTACATTGACCTGACTGCATCTTAGAGCAAAAGGGAATGGAACTGAAAACTTGGCAACAATCACAAAGACCTTCAAAAATTCATAAATATGAGAATACTCCTCATCTTCAATGCCTTGATGGTTTTTCTCTAAATAGAAAAAGCACAATTGTAATTGAGAGTTTGACTTGAAGTTGTTGTTTATCAAAATGAGAAATGATGCATTTCTTATATATCTTTCCTAAATGTTTTATGATGTAGGATTTGAAACACATTGATGTAGGTTTAAAATTCTCACTCAAACATGTTGACCATCAAGAATTTTGAATTTTTACCCAAATATTTGTTGAATATTGAAGGTCAATAGTCACATGGGTGTTTTCTCTCCACTTGTTTTGTGTTTCTTTAGATGATCATTTGTGATCTATACATGTTGATGAAATCTATTGTAAACTCATTATATTTCATGAATATAATTCCTTTGCTCTCAGTGTGGACGTAGCCATGACTTTTGTTGAACCATAATAAACATCCGTATTTATGTGTCTTGTTGTACTATATTTTTCTTTTGTATTCTTAATTAACTTACAATTGGTACTAGAGCTTGTGATCGATTTCAATGATCAAATTCCAAAGTCATGAAGGAATCAAGAGTGCAAAAATTCTTGGGGAAGAATTTTAGTTTGTGGAAGGTATAGATGTGATAATTATTGGTCAAGCATGATCTTGCAATAATAATCGAAGGTAAAGCAAATAAGCCTACTTCCATGATAGATGAGACTCGGAATAAAACTAATGAGAAAGCAATGGTAGATATTTTTCTCTCATTGTCGAAGAATGTGTTGTTCAATTTGAACAATGAAAAGAAAACAAAGGAGGTATGGGACCAGCTTCATAGCATGTATCAAACAATATTTGTTGCAAACAAAATCTTTATCATGAAGAAGCTTTACAATTTAAAGACGAGGGAGAGAAAAATGATGTCAAATCACATAAAGGAGCTAAATAATCTTTTATGTCAAGTACACTCCATTGGTATGCCTCAAGATGATAAAAATAAGGTGGTCATCTTATTATGTTCCTTACTAGATAGCTGGGATGGTGTGGTAACAATAGTCAACACTTCCATTACCAATAAAAAAAAGCTAGTCTATGATGAGGTGGCTTCTACATCTCTTAGTAAAGAAAAAAGGATAACTAATAAAGAGTCTTCATCTAGCTATGTGTTAATGATGGTTAGTACCAAAAATAGAGGAAGAACTCAATATAGAGGCAGAAATAACAACAACCAAAGGTCATAATCAGCTAGAAGATCGTAGTCCCAGGGTAGACAAAGTGGTTGTTGGTTTTGTGGAAAGGCTGGTCACATTAAAAATGACTACAAAAAATATAAAAGAGCTTAAGAAAAGGTTTTGGGTAGCGGAGAAAACATAATTCATGATCATAGTGATGGTGTTTTGGTTCTTATGTCAAGTGACACAACTTCAAATTCATGGGTAATTGACTCCAAGGATTCATTTCATGCACCTTCTTGCAGCAAAGCCTTCACAAACTACAAGGTAAATTTGGGAATGTTTATTTGGATTATAACAAGGCCTGTAAAATTGTAGGAAAGGGTGATATTTTGTTTTTGATAAGGTAAACAGGTTTTAAGGGGTCCTGAAACCCATAAGTTTAACAAAAAGAAAGGCTGAAAATAAGCGAAAAAATGCCCAGCCAAAACATAAGCCTTACGGCTGAAAATAAGCCCAAAGGCCCAGCCCGAAACAACTGCCCACTAAAAAGGCCATAGAACCAACCAGAAAAACAGAGACCAGACAAAAAGCCAAAGCCAGGAGAAATAAAAACCAAAGGACAGAGACCCAACCTAGCAGACTACTTCTCCATCTCGAGCATGGTCTGGGCAACTTCGGCGCACTCTTGTTGCTCTTCTACCTTATGATCCTGGGCGTTCGTCAAATCCTGCTCCATAGTGCTGTCCTTGGCTTTATCCACATCCAGCCTATCTTTGTCTCTGTTCTGTTTATCATCTTCCTCCATATGGTTCCTGTCTTTGAGATTTTCCAAGAGAGAGAGGATGTTGTCGTTGATCGAAGCGAGGAGGGAGATCATTTGACTTGCCAGGTTGTGATTGTAGTTCTCAATATTTTTTACTCTCCTCTCCATCAGAGTCTCCCAGCTGTTCTGGTCGCCTTGGCTTTTTGCACCTGTCTTGCTCTTGATTTTTTCCATTTGGGAAACCCTATCTCTGACATCCTCAAGCTCATGGAAAAGCCATTTAATTGATCTGAAGTTGTCGATCATGCTATTGCGGGAATTGTTCAACAGATTCATGCCCATTTCTCTTGCATTATCAGAAATAGCCACCATAGCCGGGTTAATTAACTCATTGAGTCTAGGCTTCTCGAGGTCGTCCACCAGGAGTTGGGGGTTCATCGCCTCTCTGTAGATTCCCATAGCGGCCGTTCTCACATTGAAGTTCTTCCAAGCCTTCCTTCTGTTATTAACTTGCACTTCCCCCTCAATCTGTCCAGAGTTGTCATTTTCCTCCAAAGGAGGCTGAGGATGTATAGGGGAGAGGGGAATGGGCAGAGAATCCTTTCCCTGACTACTGGAGCGCTCCATGCTCTCTCCCTCCCTCTTCTGTCTTTTTCTCAGTTTCTCCTCATCCAGCTCCTCCTTCAAAACCTTGTCAGAATCATCAGTATCCATTTCCTCCTCCACCTCAGCAGAGCCAGTTTTAGCTGGGGTATGACCTCTAGGGCTCTTTCTGCTGGGTAATTTGATAGAGGGGTAATCCTTCTTATGGCTTTTAGTCTTCTTACTTGAATGCTCAAAAACCTCATCAGAGATGATGCTCTCGACATTGTCGAAATTTGAGGAAAAATTGGAGCTGCTCTTGTCAACATTCGCCCCCTGGATAGGGTTTTTGCTAATGGTTTGAGCATGGAAATGCTCATGAATCAGAAGCAGAAGACCCTCATGCAGGGCCGGGTTGACGGTAGCTTTCTTTTTAAAACTAGAAATGGCCTTGTTCATCGAGTTAGAAAGATAATACGGGAAGGAGATCTTACTACCATGGCAAAAATGATTCAGAATCACAAAATGGTGAGTCCTAACCCTATCAAACCTGGGGTCTAGGGTTATATATTCAATGACAGCGTAGAGAACATACCTCCAAAGCTTCTTTATAGTATCCGTTACAAAAAATGTCTCTTTTTTGCCTAGCTTGTTCAGCTCTTCATTGTTTTTCACAAAATCCTTGATTGCATTAGAAGACATCTTCTTGTCTCTGAAGAATTTATGCCCCTCCATCAGAATCCCCGTGACTTCAGCAACCACATCCTCAGTAATTTGAAAGTAGACCCTGTTCACCTTAACCTTACCATTATTCCACGAATTCACCATGCTATTAGTGATCTCAAGATCCGAGCCATGAAGTTTCTCGAAGAAATTAGTAACCCCACCCTTTTCCAGCTCTCTCCAAACTTTGGCCTTGTTCTTCCACTTCTGAACTTCCCCCACCGGCTCCTTTCTGCTCCTCTCACCCGTCATGTTTACCTGATCAACTTCCACAATTCTCATGAACTCTGAACTATGCAAGTTATTTGCATTCGAAAAAATGGTGATGTTTCTTTTATGATACCCGTGAATATACCCCTTTCTGAAAATAATGGTATCATCCTTTCGAACGTGTCGAAATGTCAGAGGAAACCCCTTTTGCTGGTGAAAATCACGATGCCAATAATGGCACTTACCATTAATTAAGCAATCTTTATTATCCATAATTGCATTGGATTTGAGCCGTCCTTCCCAAGATTTTATCTTGGTCGATAAGCAACTTTGCCTCCGCCGAAAAATCTTTTTCGGCATGCCAGGTCAAATTATTGGTGGCGTTAACCCCTTTATTAGCAAACCAATCAGCGACTGGGTTTGCCTCTCTGTAAACATGAGTGACGTGGACCTTATCGAACTTTGTGAGAGTGGCACAAGTCTCAGCAATTATGTTTGCAATCGTCCACGAGGGAGGGGAAATACCATTAATGGTATTAATAATGTTTTTGGAGTCCCCCTCAAGCCAGAGTTTAGTAATCTCAGCTTCAAAAGCCAACTTGACCACCTTACTCGCAGCTCTTGCTTCAGCCAGATGAATAGTCTGGATTCCCAGCGGGGAAGCAAAGGCAGCTATTCCCTCCCCATAGCTATTTCTTATGATTCCACCACAACCTGAAGGGCTTGGGTTACCCTTAGAAGCCCCATCAAAGTTGGCTTTTGACCAACCATCTGGGGGGAGAAGCCAGCTAGCATCCTGCCTTTTGAGGTTCCTGTCTTTTTCTTTAGCTATCTTTCTGTCCCCTTCTTCTTCTTCTTCCTCCTTCAGCACTTGGAGATTTTTCTTTATATTCTTCGAGACCTTCCTGCCAAGGATTATAGCCGGCTCCTCTCTGTCTCTAAATATTCTATTATTCCTTTCCTTCCAAGTTCCCCAGAAAAAATGGGGTAAAATCCAGTCCGAGTGATCCTGCCGACCAGCAATCTTACAAAGACCTTTCCACTGATGGAAAAAATCCATGAGATTATCCGGTTTGCACCAGAGGGTTTCATTATCATGTGTGATGACATTCCACACCTCCCTGGCATAGTCACATAAGATGAAAATGTGATTTCCGGTCTCAGCCTGATTCTTACACAAGGGACATCTACTGGGCATAACATGTCCTCGCTTCATGAGATTGTCATGAGTAAGGATTTTGTTCTGAAGAGCCAGCCAGTAAAAAATGTTGATCTTTGGAGTGAGACCCAGAATCCAAGCCTCCGCCCAAGGGGCCTTCTCTTTTAAGCTCCAAAGGGAATTATAGCCTGAGGCAATAGAGTATCTTCCATTGGGATTATCCCTCCAGACCAGCTCATCCCCCAAATTGATAGGAATCATGGAATTGAGCATAAGCATTATAGGAGTCAAGTCCTCAGAGATGAGGGATAGGTCACTCCATTCCTGGCCATTCCAATAATCACAAACTTTGGACCCAATTTGATCAGTACAAGCTTGCATCCATCTCTTAAAAACAGGATTATTGATAAGTGGATCTTGGGAAAGCCATCTATCCGACCAGAACTGGATGTCCTTCCCATTTCCCAATTTCCATGATATCTTGGCCTTAGCCAGGTCCCTGGCTTTCATGATCCCATTCCAAATGTTCGATCCTTTTGGGATATCTTCATTAAAAAGGGTGAAAAGAAGAGTGGGTCTTCTAAGGTACTTGTTTACCAGGGTGTCCCTCCATTCACCGGTGCTACTGAAGATCCGCCATATTTGTTTAGCTAGGAGAGCCTTATTAAGGTGGGTGATCTTTCTAATGCCCAGACCTCCGTACCTCTTAGGGAGGCAAACCTTCTCCCAAGAAACAAGAGGGTATCTTTTCTTCCCTTCATTACCATTCCAAAGGAAGTCTCTCTAGATTTTCTCCATTCTTTCAGCTATTTTCCCCAAAATTCCAAAGAGGCTCAGGGCGTAGATTGGCAGATTTTGAAGAGAAGATTTGACTAAGAGGCATTTCCCCGCTTGACTAAGAGAGACCCCTTTCCAACCAGCCATCTTCCTGTTGAATCTGTCCAAAATACCATTCCAAAAAGACTTCGGGGGTGAGGATCCCAAAGGGAGACCAAGATAGGTAGAGGGGAAAGAGCCTACCCCACAACCCAGAATCCTGGCGATTTTTCTTTGTCTAAACTCAGAGGTGTTGATGAAAAAGAGCGAGCTTTTGTTCCAATTAATCAGCTGACCCGTCCCACTGGAGTAAGTATCAAGAATCTTCTTCAGGGCTCTGGCCTCTTTGACAGAAGCTTCCCCCCCCAAGATAGTATCGTCAACAAATTGCTGATGAGTGAAGGGAACGCAATTAGAGGAGGGAAGGATCCCTTTGATACAAGCCTCACACTTTCTACAGTCTATAATCCTTCCTAAGCATTCAGCTAAAATGATGAACAAAATGGGCGAAAGGGGGTCTCCTTGTCTGAGGCCTCTGGAAGGTTTGAAAAAATTAGAAGGGACTCCATTAACAAGAACAACCAAGGAGGAGGTGGACACCAATTGAGAGATAATTTTGCAAACTTTACTGTCAAAGCCAAAAGTCGAGAGGACCTTCCCAAGGAGAGACCAGTCCACCCTGTCATAAGTTTTAGAAAGATCCAATTTGAGAAACATACCTTCCCGTTTGGATGCCTCAAGAGAGTGGATGACTTCGTGCACCATCTGGACAGAATCCAAAATTTGTCTCCCTGGAACAAAACCCGATTGATGCTGCGAGATTATCATGGGCAAGATCTTGAGCATTCTTAAAGTGAGAACTTTAGAGATGATCTTGTAGAGTGAGTTACACAGACTAATAGGTCTAAAGTTGTCCAACGAGTCCGCCCCAGGGGATTTAGGAATGAGAACCACAAAAGTCGAGTTTAGCTCCTTGAGAATAGATTTGGCTCCAAAGAATTCCTGGACAGCCTGAACAACCTCTCCCATGATCACCGGCCAGAACCTTTAGAAGAAAAAAGTGGGAAAACCGTCCGGGCCTGGAGCCTTGTCAGCAGGTAGAGAAAAGAGAGCCTCTCTAACTTTCGAAGCATTAGGAATAGCACAGAGCTGTTTATTATGGATAGGTTGAATGAGCTGAGGGATACAGTGTAAAAAATCCTCCTGGTCCAAATTGGAAAGCATTGGGTCCTCAGAGAGAAGGCTAGAGAAAAAGGAAACAACTTCTTTTGAGATGGCAGATTCTTCAGTTAACAGCTCCTGCCCCTTTCTGATACCATAGATCCTATTACTAGCACAATGCTTGAGGGTGGTTAGGTGAAAAAACTTAGTGTTTCGATCTCCTTCCTTTAGCCAGGTGATCCTCGATCTTTGCCTCCAAAATTTTTCTTCCTTATTAATAATGTTATGAATTTCAAACAGGGTCTTGAGCTCCGAAACCTTGTTGGTCTCAGTGTAACCTTCCTTGTGAATGCAATCTTGGATAATAGTTAGATTATCAAATAACTCTTTCTTTTCATGGAAGATATGACCAAAATCAGACTTGTTCCAAATTTTAATCATCCTCTTCACATTGCTAAGTTTTCTGGTGACTCTGAACATGGCTGAGCCCTCCACCTCTATCCCCCACCATTTCTTGATATTATCCAGGAGGTCAGGGTGAGAGGTCCACATTTTCTCAAACCTAAAAGGATGGTATCTCCTGTGTACCAGAGGGGAAACTAAAAGAGAAATGGAAGAGTGGTCTGAACCAATTCTGGGAAGCAAAGATAGTCTGCAGCTGAAGGATTGAAGCTAGTCTGAAGATATAAGAGCTCTATCCAGCCTAACCTGAATGCAATCATGGCCTTTTCTCTTGTTTGACCAGGTAAAGGATCTGCCCTTAAGCTCTACGTCCATAAGGGCCAGATTATTTATGAAGTTAGAAAGATCCTGTTTACTTTCCCAATCCGGGGGCATACCTCCCTTTTTCTCTTTATCTTCTAGCGGTGTGTTAAAGTCTCCCATGATTATACCTTTCTTAATGTCACAATCTTGCACCATATTACCAACTTTGGTCTAGAAGTTTTTTCTATCTCTCTTATTATTGGGGGCGTAAATATTCACTAAAAACCAGGAATCATTGGTGTGCAAATGTTGAACTCTGCAGAAAAGAATGTTATCTTCATCATACTCAGCTACTATATTGAAATACTTATCATTGAAAAGTAACAACAGTCCTCCAGACGCTCCTTCAGAGTTAGAGGCTATGCCCTTCATGCTATTGTTGAACTTAATATTTTCCATCCTTTCCTTCTTCATTTTAGTTTCCTGGATTAGAAACACATCAGGCCTTTGGTCCCTTATCATATTTCTAATAACTTCTTGCTTGTGGATTCCATTGAGTCCATGAATATTCCAAGATAAGATCTTCATGATTTAACTACTGAACATGCTTCTTGGATGGTGCGCTGCGTACCATCCTTAATGTTTCTTCTGGCTTCCTCTCTCCTGATTTCATTCTTGTTTTTCCTTCTCACTAGGTTAGATTTGTGGCCGAGATCAGCCTTGGCCATGCTTCTAGTAGAAGGGGGAGATACCAGAGAAGGGTCCCTGCTATTCTTCTTCTTTCTACTCTTGACTTCTGTCCAGGGATTCTCTTCTCCCTCTAGTCCTTTGTCCAGCCAAGCATCAATTCTCGCCAAATCTTCCATTGTCGATGTAGACAACCTCTCTATGATTCTGTTTACTATTGAAGGGGGGGGACAACACACCGGGTTAGGGTCCTGGGACATGGGTTCCCCCTCCTTTAGTTCTTCCATGGAGTTCAGGACAAAGGATAGTTTCAAGTCATCCTCCTGAGAATCCAGAGGGGGAAGAGTCATATTTTCACCTGTCTCCTCAGGTTTCTTCTTAGATTCCTTCGCATTGGGGAGAGGTGTTGAATCATCTTTCACTCCTTTCTCTTCTCCCCCTCCTACATTTCCAGTCGCCCGAGGAGGCCCTGATTCCTCTTGGGGCGCAGTAGGAGCAGTATTTGTTTTTCCTTCTGCCTCTCCATTTGCCTTGACTTGCGATGCTTTTTTCCTCCATTCTTTTTTGGGATCTAGAGAATCTTTTATCCCCCCTTGTGGACGAGCCTTTCCCACCGTACTCTTCCCTTTGAAAAGTGGGCATGATCCAGCCTTGTGGCTAACCTTCTTACAATGGAAACAAGCAAAAGGCACACTTTCATAGTCAATCTTTTGAGATCTGTTTCCCAGACGAGATTGTAGTTCTAAAACTTGAGGCATGTCCTGGCCTTCGATGACTCCTACACAGATTCTTGCGTAGTTCAATCTTTTCTTAGCTGCTATGACAGGGTCAATGGAGAGGAGCTCTACAAAGGTCCTAGCTATGCCATCAAAGACATCCTCATGCCAATATTCCAAAGGAAGTTCTGGAAGTCTTAACCAAACTGGAACCTGAGATTGGAAATCATTGTTCAAATCCAAGTTGGATGTCCATTTTTGCAATATTAGGTTGGATCTGCCCAAAGACCAGTTCCCAGCACATAGTATATGGGAAAAATCTTTCGAGCAAGAGAACTTGAAAGACATGAAGCCTTTGGCCATAGCAGTCACTTCTACATGCCCTTTAAGGTCCCATTTTCTCCTGGTAAATGTCCTCACTACATCAATATTAGGTCTTGGCCCTACAAATTTTCCTACCAGAGTGTTCGCCATGCTTAGGATATTGTGGTCAATAATTTCCCTAGGGATTTCCAGAGCAAAAATACCTTTCTCCTTATCAGATTTATCAATGACTTTTGGGAAAGACGATTTACCTGATGGTTTTATCCCGAATAGATTCGACCAGCGTCCCCATGCCCCAGACGGCCCACTGCCCACATGGGGGGGAGAGGGAATATTCTCACCTGGATGGGGCATCATAACCCGTGGGTCCCCATCCTTTGAGGCATCCTCATCTTTCCCCTCCGTTTCCTGCCCTACGCTTGCTGCATGCCCTCCTGCAGACGTGCTCTCCTGTCTCCCGCCTTTCTCCAGATTCGAAACAACGTGATTCGAATTGCAGTTCCCGCCCGCTCCATCCCTCTCTCTCACCGTGCCCATCCCTCATTCCAAGGGTGATATTTTGTTATCAATAGAAGGAGGTGCCAAATTATTGCTTTAGGATGATAGACATGTTCCCAAATTGAAAATAAATTTGATTCCAATCAGTCAATTATATGCTCAAGGTTTTCTTACACTCCTCACAGACACATGGAAAATTACCAAGGGTTCCATGATTATTGCCAAAGGGGATAAAGTTGGCAACCTAGATATGTTGTAGAAACTAATGATGAGTGGGAGCTACAATGACTATTATAGACAGTGATGCCACACTTTGGCATCAAAGATTAGGCCACATGAGAAAAAAGGGGCTAGAGGTTATGCTTAATTGAGACCAACTTCCAGGTCTCCAATTAGTAGATTTAAAATTCTGTGAGTATTGTCTTCATTGGAAACAAAAACATGTCAATTTTTTGAAGCATGGTCATGACAAGAAGAAAACACCATTGAAGTTAGTACACTTGGATGTCTTTAGTCCAATAGAGGTAACCTCTCATGGAGGCACAAATTTCTTTGTTTCCTTTTTCGATGATTGTACTAGAAAGGTTTGGGTTTATATGATGTCTAAAAAGTCTAAAGTTTTCTCATAATTAAAATTTTTTAAAGCTCTTGTTGAAAATCAGAGCAAATACAAAATCAAATGTTTAAAATTAGATAATGGAGATGAATTTTGTTCATTGGAGTTTGATAAATTTTGTGAAGATCAAGGTATTTGATGGGTGAAAGTTGTGTCATTCACCCCTCAATAAAATAGGGCAGTACAAAGACTAAATCAAACTATACTTGAGAAAGTTTGATGCATGCAATATAATGCCAGTTTAGGCAAAGAATTTTGGGTAGAGGCCTATAATACAATAGTGTACTTAATTAATCAAAGTCCTTTATCTTATTTGGACTTTGGAATTCTAGAAGAGGAATGGTAGGGTAGAATGATTTCCTACTCACATCTTCGAGTGCTTGGGTGTCAAACATTTGTTCATGTTCCTAAAGAAAAAAGGAGCAAGCTAGATTAAAAATTACAACAGCGTATCTTCATGGGCTATGGTGAAGATCAATTTGGATTTTGGTTATGGGATCCTATTGTAAAAAGAATTGTATGGAGTAGAGATGTGGTCTTTAATGAGACGAAGTTTCTGGCTCTTCAATCAACACCACAAGAAAGAGTTGTTGAAGATTTTATTCCTATGTTTTTCTTTAATGAGAATAATTCTTCATTAAATCCATAGTGGTAGCCTATGGTATCTACTCCCACCTTTGTTTTAGCTCCAAATCCTTCTCTATCTTCATCATCTATTTTGACTAGCATGGACTACAATCATTGGCAGTCTAAAGAATTTCTTGAAGATACCTCACATCTTCCTTCACAAGCCAATCCAACTATAGATGAAGTTCTTTCATTTTATACAGAAACTCTGTCACCACTACAATAATAGAGCATCATCCTCCTACTAGACTCCACGACATTAAGGAACATTCAAGTTCACAGTTCAACATGGACTATGATGAGCAATATAACAACTTTTCTAAAGCTCATGGCTTGGACTATAGCAAGCATGATACTCACATGGTATTGATTTGTTTGGAAATAGATGTCTTCAGCCTCCTAGTCATGATGATGATGTGTGGGCTGCTCACCATATCAGCAATCCTATGCTCATGCTAGACTCCATCAGCTTGAAGGAGGACACATGATGCAGAATAGTGACAGTGGTCCATCTCATTCCTATAGTGGCATGTTGGATGGTGACCATGAATTGGGGAGCAATGGAGATCATGACAAGTAGCATAGTCAATAAATAATCTGGGCTCCTTCTTCAAAATTTCCTACTCATGATGGCCAATTTTAGTAGTTTGGACAACATTCTAGTTTTTCTACTACTACTACTAGAAAAAATAGCACTAGTGTAGCACCTTTTATCCATCACATGAACATATGTTGAATACTGAGAAAGGTATGGGGGCCACTCAAGAGCATGGTATGCGGGGTTCTAGTTTTCACCATTAGACAATAATAGAGCACGAGAGATTGGTTGTTTCCCCACACAGTCTAAATGATTTGCATCCCACCCACAACATATAGAATAATCTAGGTGATTCGATGGATACCACTGGTCATCGACTTCAACAAGGGATAGGAACATCTTCTCAAGATAGTGATTATAAATTTGTAAGAAGCCATTCTCAGAATGAAGAACACATCCAGACTTAAGGTGTTCCACAAGGTAGAGACGAATGCCTGCCAAGTATTTAGACTATGAATTTCTTTATTCTAAGGAAGCAGAGCCTAAGATTTTAATCTCTGATCAAGTGGAACCATGTAATTTTAGAGATGCTTGTAGAAGTACTAATAAAAATTAGTAGATAATTGCGATGGAAGAAGAGATGAATTCTCTTAAAACCAATAAAACTTGGGATCTAGTTCCACTTCCACCCAATTGTAAAGCTCTAAAAAACCATTGGGTATATAAGTTGAAAGAGGAAGATGGTGGTAAAAGAGATATCATTCTTAGTTGGTTGTCAAAGGCTATTCTTAGAAAAAGGGGCTAGATATTGTAGAGATTTTTCACCAGTTGTGTAGATGACTACAATCTAGGTAGTTTTGGGATTGGTAGCCATTTGGGATCTTGAGCTCGAACAACTTGATGTTAAGACAACTTTTCTACATGGCGACATCAGTGAAGAATTATACATGGAATGGCCTAAAAGCTTTGTTCAAAAGGGGAAAGAACATCTCTATTGCCAGCTGAAGTGAAGTTTGTATGGGCTTAAGAAAGATCCAAGACATTTGTAAATTAAGTTTGATTAGTTCATGGCTGAACACAACTTCACTTGATGTGAATCATCTCCATGCATCTACTATAAAAGAATTCCTAGCGGTGAATTTGTCAATATTCTACTCTATGTTGATGACATGTTAGTTGTTGGTACTTCTCCTCAAATAGTCACCAAGCTAAAGAAAGAGTTAACTTCTTGGTTTGCCATGAAAGATTTAGGGGCAACCAAAAAGATTTTGGGGGTGACTATCACTAGAGATAGATAGAAAAAGGTTCTTACTTTGTCACAAAAATCATACATTGACAAAGTTGTAGAGCGGTTTGGTATGGATGAAGCTAAACACGTTCCTATTCCTCACTTTTTCCTAAGTTATGTTTTGTGTCCCAAAACACAAGAAGATAAGGATTTTATGCATGATGTTCCTTATAAATTAGTGGTTGGTAGCATAATGTACGCTATGGTTTCTACACATCCTAACATTGCACATGTGGTGGGAGTAGTTAGTAGATTCATGAGCAATCCCAAGAAGCCTCATTGGGAAATAGTAAAGTGGATATTGTAGTATCTCAAGGGAACCTCTAATTATGCATAGTTTTTTGGTAGAAATCATGCTCAACTGCAAGGATTTAGTGATTCAGATCTTGTCGAAGATTGAGAACAATGCATGTCTACTTATACTAGTTATGCTTTCATTTTTTCCAAGGCTACCATTAGTTGGCCTCAAGCCTACAACATTATGTTGCACTTTCTTCTGCTGAAGTCAAATACTTGGCTCTTTTCAAAGGGTCTAGAGAGATGATTTGGTTGCAACACTTGTTCAATAATCTACATTGGCAACAAGATGATTATGTTTTATTTTCTAATAGTCAGAGTGCAATTTTTATGACTCACAATCATTCCTCTCAGCAATGCTGCAAACATATCAACAAGGATGCTCACTATGTTCGCTATGTGGTAGAAGAAGGGAAACTAAAAGGTGTCAAAATTGATACAAAGATCAATTTGGAAAACATGTTGATGAAGGTTGTTTCCAAGGAAAAGTTCAAATGTGCTAGGATTTCTCTTGCCCTTTCTAAAAAGAAGTAGGTCAGCATGTAGAGTAGGGGAATGGGTGATCAATTGGTGTATCTGTTGTCTTTAGGTGGCAAATTGTTGAATATTGAAGGCCAATAGTCACATGGGTGTTTTTCCTCCACTTGTTTAGTGTCTCTTTAGCTAATCATTTGTGATCTATAAATGTTGATGGCATCTATTATAAACTCATTCTATTTCATTCATATGATTCCTCTACTCTTAGTGTGGACGTAGCCATGATTTTTGGTGAACCATGATAAACATCTATGTTTATGCATCTTGTTGTTTTGTATTTTTCTTTTACATTCTTAATTAACTTACAATATCAAGGATTAAGGCACTCTGATTGATCCTTAATTAGAAATGGGTTTCACAAGTCATCTTGTTCCCCTCAACATGGTTCCAAATGAGGACATGAGGTCTTAAATGTAGAGAAGTTAAATTTGAATAGCATTGAGTTGAAACAAGCTTAATTGAATCATTTTTTGAGACTGAAAAGATTGACTACCATTAATCCAATATTTGAGGAAAAAAGAGAGAGTTGACCATCTGTGTTCCTCGTATTTGGCATACATGGACCATAGGAAAGTTTCAAACATGCCAAAATATTTGATGTTTCTCATTATTCAATTAAAGAAAAGGATAAAATATTATTGTTCAGTTTTGACTTTTCAGAGCATCATTTGGCTGCTCAAGCCAAACATGAATTTAAATTGTTCTGTTTAAGGTCTTTTGGTTCTATTTTCTAGCATTTATGGGCTACTATTATCATAAATATTAAAGGCATCTAAACCAACTCATAAAGAAGGTAAAGTTCTTGCTAAAAGTGCTATCATCACTTTTTTCTCAAATTGCAGGCATCACAATTAAATATGGGAAGTAGATATTAACAAGACAATCATGTTTGGCCCAAGATAAAAATTAACAAAGTGAGCCATTGTGCCATAAATAAGCCATCTAATCCTTTATCTTATTCAGATAAGTGGAAAATTGTTAAAGAAATAGAGTTATTATAGATAATATTTACTCACTTTTCATTTGTGTTGATAGAGAGGAGGAAAGAGTGCATGGGCATAAAAATGTGCATGGATTCTACATCAGAACGTGATATAGACTCTCAAAATTTGTCTCCAAGAGTTAACTAGGTGTTGGAAAAATGGAGGGCATTAACAATTTGCAGGTTCCATGGGTAGAATAGTGGAAAGAGGAAGAATGAATCACTTGATTAGTGTGAATTCCAATGTGGTTTTTGATCACAAGCAGAGGGCCATCCAAGAAATCATACAAGTACTTTAGATATTTAGATATAGCATGTAATTTATGTCCTAATATGAACAAGTATCAGGTAATTAGTAACATGTATATCCTAATTAATTACATAATTCTTAAAGAGTAAATACATTGTTCATCCTTTTAATCTACATGTCCTAATTTCATCCCTTAAGCCTAATGTTCTAATTTGTTCCACTTAAAATATATATTCTAAAATTAGTTACATATATGCTAATTTGAATAATTAAAAGGTACAAAACACAAATTGAACTTAAGTAGTTAAACATGAAAGAGAAAATATATAGCTCATCCCCTTAAGAAACAACTTCTAATAAAAGAGTAAAAGTTAAATGAAAGAGTAAACTTGTTCAATACAATTAGTTATAAGTCTTAATTTCATCCCCTTAAGACAAGTGTTCAAATTTCTTCCCCTCAAGGCACATATTTTAATTAGTTACATGTCCTAATTTCATCCCCTTAAGGCAAGTGTTTGAATTTCTTCCCCTCAAGACACATATTCTAATTAGTTACATATAAGTTTCTAATTTTAATAATTAGTTACAAATAACAATTTGAACTTAACAAGTTAAATGAAATAGTAAAAGTTTGATTGCAATGTACATCATCCTCTTAAGACAAGTCCTAATTTCATCCCCTTAAGACAAGTCTTAATTTCATCCTCTTAAGAAAATTCCTAATTATTAGAAATAATTCTTCAAATTTTATGTTGTCATTGATGTTACACAAATGCCAGTATTAACCGAGTAGTTGGGAAATGAAGGACATTCAGTATTCATTATTAACCAAGCGATTAGGAAATGAAGGGTATTCAATACTAACGAAGTGGTCAGTCATCAAAGGAATCATGGTGCTAACTGAGTGATCAATCTTAGTATTGACTGAGCATCAATAGATTACACTTGTCAATCAATTAGCTAACTGAGGCTGACTAGTTAGTTGTTTAGTTGTTATTTGAAAAGGTATTCAAGCTGGCTTGACAAAGCTTATGATATATAGGAGAGATCAAAAAGTGCAATGAAGTGTGTAATATATGATATAAGATGGATATGTGATCGAAAGAAAAGGAAGAGCAAGAAAGTGTGGAAGATAAGAAGAAAAGAATATTTTGATTAGTAAGGATCAAGAGGTGAAGCCAAAATAGAGATCTAAATCTACAAAAGAAGTTGCTTCATAAAGCAGGTCAAATTATTGTTACCTTCTAATCATTGTAGTAGTAAAGAAATCTCCTAACAAAGTTGACTTAATACTTAGGTTGTAAATCCTTTAATAAGGAGACATTTCAAGATTGAAGTGTTTGAAAACCTCTAACTAGGCCACTACTAACATGGTGATCTAAATCCTCTAACAAGGTCATAATTAATAGTATGTATTATAACTTTTACTAGGGTTGGCTCCTAACAAGGTTCACTTCAGAAGAGTGAAAATATTGTAACTAGTTGCATGGTGCTTTTCCCAAATCAAATTTCCACATTAAATCTTGGTGTCATCTATGTTTATGTTACTTTCTTTATATACTTTGTGTTTTTGCAACTAAGTTACTAAAGGTTAAAACATATTAAGAACTTAGTTATAACCAAAATACACAAAGCATTTAATTATTAATGAAAGGTTTGATTTGACATTTAGGGACAAAGAATTGTTTTTGTCATAACCGATTCACCCCTCTCCTCTTAGTTACTCTCTTCATTTCTAGCACTAATTAGTTCAACCAAATTTTAAAATTTATCAAATTATTGAACCAAATTTCAAATTGTTCAAGTTGATTCAAATTACAAGTTGTTTCTATCTTGTATCAAGTGAGTTAGCTCATTGTTGGACAACATCTAATATTTTTGCATGATCATCAATATCAAGCCTCCACTTATGTATTCTAGGTCCTTGACAGGATGAAGAGTTAGACCAATGGCAATAACATGGTTAGTATACTGATATACCTTGTTGTTAGGTTGATAATTAGTGGAATGAATCTTATTTCCAAGTACTCTTCTTTGCTTCAAATACATTCCTTGTAAAATAACATAAATAAATTTGAATTCATAAAAAATATAGTTGTATACATGATTCAACTATACTAACATGTGGGAAATATAATTCCATCACTTATTTTAGTCTTTATTAGCTTCTCTCTTTTCATGGTGCAACCAAATAAATAATAGATAACAACTTCTATGTTTTTAGATTCTTCTATGATTGCAAAAATATTGCCTACATTGAGTATATGTATAAATTCCATGTACTCAAGTATATATTAAATTAATTAACCAAAATTATGAAACAAATACATGTATATACATACATACCAACTTTGATCAATCCTAAAATATATAATCACTAGAAATCAATGGAATATCATCATAGTTTCCAACCTTAGACTCATTCATATTAATAACATCTTGTGGCACCAAAGTCCATCCCCACATATCCACATTCTTGATTAATGCAACCAAGACAAAAACATGAGTATTCTCTAGTGTACAATGAATGGATACATTACTATCTATACTCATAAACTCATTGCAAAGATCGTGTCTTCTCTACCCTCTTCATTCATGTATTGATATTCTATCGACACCAAAATGTAAGGTCTGTACATACATATAAAAAATGAGTTAACCACATGTGTACATAATAGTTATCACCTAACATATTAAATATAAATTTTAATTAATTTAAATATTCAAATTAATTTATACCTGATACCTCCCAAAACACTCTAAATTGTATGACTTGATCCACTTGTGATGACATGTTATCTGTATTTGTTGGCATCGTAAAATGTGTTTTGCACCACTCAACCACATCATGAGAATTATTAATGTAATACCCTTATAGTCAATTTGATACTTTCTTAAAGTATGTTTGATACAAGCTCCTGCACCATCATGCCCACCCTTTCCATGTCCACTCTAAACAAAACTCCAAATGTGTGGTATATTAAGGTATCGATGATATCGACATAATGCATAAAATGGTCTAGCTAATTTAAATTGTGGTACACATCCATATGACCATACAAAATCTTTTCTATTTTTATGCCTTTGTTTTTTGAATATTTAAAATATGTCTTAAAAAAATATTCCACAAAATATGTGTCATGCTCTTTGTCATCACTAATGTAAAAGTGATACTCTTTTTCAATGACTTGTGCTTGATCTAGACTTTCCACACCATCCAAATCAATTTGTGCATGTTGATAAGACAACCAAACCATAGATGTAACCTTCTCTATAAAGTAGTATCCCACTTGAAGTTGTTTTTGAGAAATGAAAGAGTAATTCTTGACAAATTCAACAATGGATAAAATTGTTCCAAGTGGTTAAGTTTCTCTTAGTGTTTGAAATTCTTCTTCTTGCCACTTAGGAAAAAAAGCATGCCATATATATGGTTGAAGAAATTTATGAAAAATTATCATAATTTCTCCAATAGGGATCTCTTCCTCTACATATTCCAACCTTGTTGATTCTTTTCCAACATTTGTTTCCAACTTTATGTACTTATATCTCTTAAATTTTATCATCCTCATAATATTAGAATCTTCATCTCTCAAAGAAAATTTATTCAAGTTACCTAATGTTTCACTGGTTTCTCTTATGGAATCTATTTCACCTATTGCACAATAATTTGGTTTGTCACATAACATTGATGTTATGAAATGACTTGTTCATTTAGGAAATGAATTTGGAGAACCACCTCTTTCTTCTATCATCTTTTAGAAACCTTGATAGTACATATCAATTTCAAAATTATATTAAAAATAACATGTTTCAAAAGATTTATTTATCTTCACAAAAGAGGGCTTCAATCTTTCAAAGATTATTTGTCCAATCTTTGTGTTAGAATAAAAATTACAAAATGAGAAAAACAATTCATGTTGTGTGACATGCAACCAATATTTTCCATGTTGCAGATATTCCTTAAGTGCAATCCTTTTCTTGATGATATCTCTTTTTTTGGTGAAGGACGAGTATTATCAATCCAAAATTGAATGACTAAGTTCTTAGCCATTTCTCAATCCTATTAGATCGAGGAGCTCTACACATTAGCACCCAATTGCCTTCTAAAGTATCTTCCAAATTATTTCTCCTTTTCAAATATGTAATATTTTCTTTCTACTATACCCGATATGAGATGATAGTGAAGAGATCTATTTTTCTAGGTATATTTTCATATTTAAAATATATGTCGGTATCACTCTTCATGCGAAAAATTTATTTGTAGATCTATTTTTTTTTCCAATGGAATGTAATCCTTAAAAAATTTCATCAATATTTTTTTGTAATTTAGAAGTACTCATCCTTTTTATACTTGTATCTATACCCAATAGTTTCAATGAATTTTAATTCATCTTTAAGAAGTAAAATTGACAATTTTGAGTTTTCTCCATTGTATCAAGATTCTCAAATTGTGCAATTATTTCCTTGGACTTTTTATTTAGTTTCCTCTTCATAGTATGTGTAGGTTGATTAGTACATTCTCTCAATTTTTCCACATCCATTTCAATTAAATTATCTATATTTATATGACTAATTTTATCTTCAATATTTAGCCAAATTAACATTCTCATTTGTTATTTCATCTTGGGCTGCAAGAATTTTTTTTTAAAAAGTCTTAAGATATAGTATTTTTAGGGGACATATATGTATGTAAATAACTTTATATATTATATGTAATTTTATCTAAATCCCAACATCTACAAAAATTATAAATTTTCAACTTTTAATTTGAACTAAAGAGCATGATGTACATACTTCTTTGACCTTGGGATGATCCTTCTTCGATATCCATTGCTTCAACTTAAATTTCCTCTTGTCCAACATTTTCAACATCGACTATTGCACACACAATATAAAAAATAAAATAAAGCAAGTTTGTAAGGGGAAATGTCTCTAAAATTTAAAATTAAATTTATGAAGTTTTCCTAGACGGGTAAGTGCAAGAAGTTGGGTATCAGTTTTGGGCAAAAAGTGGAAGTGTTTTTCCTATTTTAAATTTTTTTTGTCAATTGATGTCAAAATTTGAGGCATTTAGAATTGAATATAAAAAAATTTAGAAATGAAAATGGTAGTGTTTAGAATCTACTATTCGAATATGTAATTTATTTGTGTACCCATATGATAGATTCTTTTTTGATATAGATCTTTAAAAACTACTTATTCAAAATACCTATTTCAAGACCATACCACACTCATGTACGAACACCATAATTTGATACAAATAAATAAACTTTTGTAAATCCTTTTAAAGGGAGTTACCTAATACACCTAATATTGATGATAATATTTTTCCTTCATTTTGTATTGCATGAAGTTTTTATTATTAATTTTTAATTGGCTATAAAGGTAAACTTAAAAACCTCTTGTGTATGGACACCATAATTTGATCCAAATTTCATTTTTCTTCAAATTTTTTCTTTTAAAACTTCAAAATGTTGGTCTTAGAATGGTTTTGACATTTGAGTGTCAACACACGTAACCAATTTCACTATACATGCCAAGTACACTATGTATGCCAAACTATAGTATGTGTCAACCTAGAATTTCAATAGGTGCCGAGTGACTTCAAGTGCCAAGTAAGCAATAGATATCAAGTGATATATAGGTGTTGAGTCATAGTTTATGCCGAGCAAGTCAAAGTGTTTCATATGCCGAGTGAGCCAAAATTATACATGTGCCAAGAAAGACAAAATATAATAGGTGCCGAACAAACTAGGATAGTATATGTGCTAAGCACCAATAGTCCAGTATGTGTTGAGTAACACAGAATCAACATATGAGTTTTTGTCCTCACAAACTTAGACATAAACCATTTTTGGAGCTGACATAGAAATATTTTGAAGGAAAACAAGGATAAGAATGAATCTTGTATATTTTCTATGCAATCAACATGCAACCAATCCAAAAAATGGAGAAGGCATGCAACCAATGAGAAAAATGCAAGGAATGAATGAGAATTTAAGATTCAATACGGATCATAGATCCATACCTAACCCTATGTATTCACAATATTTAAAAGGAGGATGAAAACCCCATTGTAAGTGTGGAAGAGAACAATGTATGGGAAACTATAGCGAAATTCAATGTGAAGTGTAAAAGACTTAGAGGAATAGAGCAACAATTACATATTTAGTTGATCAGAAAAATACAAGGGACATGATTAGATATCAAATCTTAGAGGATCAAGATCAGAATGAGCAGATTGAGTGCCTGAAATCAGAAATTGAAGATTGTAAGCAATCAAGTCAAAGATTTCTAATACTTTGTTGCTATTGTATTAGATAGTGAAAATCCTATATTGATAGGTTAGCTTAACAGCTAGGTGGGAGAATCTTTCGAGAAGGTGATTGAAAACCCTATTGAATTAGGTGGGTTTAATAACCTATTGTAAATCCTTTAATAGGTTGACACTTCTTGTAAAGTGTTTGTAAATCCTTTAACTAGGTCACTATTGACAAAATGTAAAGCCTTTAACAGGGAAAGCCTTTAACAAGGTAGACCATCATAAGTGGTCAAACAATTATTGCTGCAATGATTTTGTGGGTATCATCCCCACCCCACTTTTACCTTCTTATTCATGGAGTATTTTTGGGTTACCAAATTCCTGATGTCATTTGTTGATGCATACTTTTATTTTATGTTTTCTTAAATGATTACATGCATGCAATTTACTTTCAGTTATATGTTGAAAAGGATTTAAAAAGGATAAAAACTAGTTACCTTTGATTCACCCCCCCTCTCAGAAGTACTCTTCCCATTTGAATATTCCAACAATTGGTATCAGAGCTATCTGGTTCTCACAAGGAGAAGCATACTAGCTTAGAGAAAAGATCTAAAGGTGGAAGTCTTCAAACTTGGGAAGATCATAGACAATCAGGTGATTGATGTGCATCTTGCTCTACATAAATTGGAAGAAGCCAAAGAAGAATTAAGAAAGTCCTCAAAAAGAAGGAAGAATATAGCCATAGCTAAAAATGAAATACACTACAAGGATATTGATACCACACAAGTGTTTTCCAATAGAGATTCTAAGAAATTTGATGCAGCAATAATAGAACTGATGGAGAAAAATAGAGCATAAGTTGAAGTTGAAGAAATTAGAATACTCAAGCTTGAACAAGAGTCACAAGCCATAATGCTTTGTGAAGTGACTGAACAAAAGAAGAGAGCCATTGAAGACAAGGTCATGATAGAAGATGATAAGAGAAATCTTACCAATAGACTGGAGGAGAAGACAATTGAGTTTGAAAGAATCTCAAACATGCAGCTTGACACCTTAAGCTAGATGATGAATGCTCATTATGAACTAAACATGAAGGACATTGAGATCTCCACTCTAAGAATGCATAATGAAAAATTGCAAAATGAGTTGAAGAGAGAAAAAGAGATAATAGATAGCTTCAACAAATCAAGTTAAGCCATCAAGCAATTTGAACAATTGCTGAAATCACCAAGATCCAACAATGACACTTTAGGACTTGGTTACACCAGCACTGACCAAGGAGAATCGTCCAAGACTATAGAAGAAATGAGTAACAAAGGTAAGAACACTAAACCTACTTGTCATTTCTATGGTAAAAAGGGACATACCTCTAATGTTTGCAGGAGCAAGAATGGTCATCAACATGATAAGCCTAAAAGTGCAAGATTTTGTCGCAAGTGCAAAAAACAAGGACATAAAGCACATGAATGTAGAATCAAGACCATGAAGGCACCAAGATTTGATGGTCACTACTACAACTGCAAAAGGTATGGACATAGAGCTTTTGAGTGTAGATCAAAGCCTACATGGACACCTAATCAGCCTACAAGGAGAAACAACCATGCACACCACCACAATTGGGATTACAATACTAAGCAAAACTATCATTACTATCAGAAGTATGAACACATTCTTGAAAATTGCATAAGGACACATTTTAGAGGGAATTATAGTAGGTGGTTAAGGCAAACCACATGTTTCAGTTGCTTGAAGACTGGACATATCAGCAAGTATTGCCCAACAAGGGCCAAGGTATCCAAGAAAGAAGTCAACAAAGGAAAAGAGAAGGTTGATGTTGAACAAATAAGAGGGAAAATGAATAAGACTTGGAAGAAGAAAGATGAGTGCAACAAATCAGATGGAGGGATCACTTCACCCAAGAGGTCAAGTGATCACACTTCATCGAACTAAGCAAAAGAAAGATGTATAGGACTAGTATGCAAAGTTGTATCCTACATCAGTCCCAAAGAACAAAGGAGTACTGCAAAGAAGAAATCAGCATGAGAAAACATGCTAAGTAAATTTTTTGAAGAAGCTATCGAGTTACCCTTGGATGTCGAGCAAAGCTCCATTACATGCCGAGTTCCCAGTAGCGACCGAGTTGATAGTTGATGTCGAGTGAATGGAATTCAATGGATTCCAAGTTATGTTAAAACCTTCAAGTGCCGAGTTTATAGCTGTATGCATTATGTAATAAATTCTAGGTTTTGAATTGTATAAGATTGAATTTAGGTCATTTTTATGCCATTCAAACATAGAACAAAGATGAGAAGAGTGAAGAAGCAATCAAGTAGCAACCTAATAACCATTTGCACAAATTTCAATAGCAATTCAACACAAACTCATCAATTTAAAGGTATTTATCAGGTGCTGAGCTATGTAGTGTTAAAATTTTATTACATATTTAAACCCTAGTTTGGTAAAATGGCATCAAGCTCCAAAAAACCCAAAGGAAAAAAGAGTCATGAGGTTTAATTAGTCAACAATGAGGTCAACCAACCTGAGTTCAAACCCATTCCTAAGGTTACATATAAGAATGACCCAACCATTGCTTTATCCATTATCCCATCCAAAGTAGTCATAATGCAAGATGTGAGAAAGTGTTATAACTGCAAAATTGGCACCATAGGTGATCTTGAAATCTTCCAAGCCTATGATAAGTTATGTGATAATGAGATACTGAAAGACAAATTCAAATAGTTGAGAAAAAGGGTTTGACAAATGCCCTAGTTTTTCCCACGGTGTTTAAGACTGAATGGATTCACATTGTTTTGAGTCAAATTCATGATGGCTGTCTATGGCTGGAGATATGACCTATTAAGATTAGCAAAAGGATAGTACATAGAGTTACAGGATTCCCAACCCTAGATAGGCCAAAGACCTTGAGAAGTGATAGAAGGGAGGCCATTAAGAAGAATATAGGAGCCAAATAGAACAATAGGGCAATGGCCATTGACACTATAACAAAAGCCTTACTTGAATTTACAGTTAGAGTGATTTCACACAAATTCTACCAATCAAGTAGACTAAAAAACATACCTTGCATACCTGTTGATGTAGCTTACAAGCTGGTAAAGAAAGATCATACCTATGATCTGGCAGATCTAATGCTTTAGCAAATAAATGAAAATTTGGGAGCAATAGGAAGATCCAAGGGAGTAAAATGCAAATTTGGATTAGTATTAGTCTGCATATTCTTCTATGTGATAGAAGAATTCCCTTCAATTGGAAAGGTAAATTGGAATCCCAACAAGTCTGCAATCACACAAATCAATGAGTTCATTGATCAGATAGGAGATCATTTTGAGGCTTAGATGACTAGCAATTTTGAGGACTTTAAGAAGTCCTTGATGTAGAGAATGATAATACCAGTTTCATTGGTAGAGCAACATGTCAATGAAATATTCTTTTTGGTTGACATTGACTACACATACATTCAAGTTGTAGTGCCAAGAGTAAGATGGCTTAGGCCACTAGGTTATGAGTTGGATGTGGACCAAGCCTCAGTTGCAATCATTGTCCTACTTGAAAAAGATATTGACAAAGATGTCAAACCTGTTGGCACATATGATGTATTCAAGTAAAGGGTTGAGGCAGACTTGAAGACAACTTCTATAGTGAAGAGGAAAGATAAATTAGTGAAGAAGATAAAGAAGAAATTTGGAGCTAACATTGAAACAACAGGTACAATAGTAGAAGCAGAAGAAGAAGAAGAAGAAGAAGAAGAAGAGAAAGGGAAAGTTCCTATGGAGTTGATACAAGGCTTAGGAGAAGATAAAGAGGAAGATGTTGAGGAAGAAGAAGCCAAGGAAGCACCTACTCAAGCCAAGCAAAAGAAGAGAAAGGCTAAAACTCAGCCTGCAGCTCAACCAAAGGCCAAGAAGGTAGCAAAGCCCACTCAAGAAAAATAAAAGAAACCTATAAAAAGGGCTACTACAAGGGAAACAAAACAAAAGGCCAAAGAAGAAGCAAAAGAGAAAAAGAAAGCCATTGAACAGACTGGTGAAGTACAGAGAAAGAGAAGAAAATATGTAGCACAACCAGATTCTAATGAGGAGAGAACAGAGTTAGAGGACCATGGCCAATTTAGAGTGGTAAGCTATCCTCCTAAGTCTACAATTTATGAAGTTTGTGAAAAGATTAGAAGTGTAGATTTAAATGATTTAAAGACTCTTGATTTTAATAAGATTAGTAGAGAAGATAAAAATAAAGTAGAGGAATCTATTTATGCCATGATGGCAGAATTCAAAAACACACCTCTAGAACATGACAATACCATGCCCAAGGAACTGTATGAGATAGTTGAAAATAAATGGCATTATTTTCTGAAAATGGAAAAGGAGATTAGAGAATCTACCTTAGCCCAAGTGATGCCTGACCTAACAAAAGGTCAAATAACAAAGGCAAATAGAAAACATGGTGGAAAATTTACACCTAAGTATAGAGCCTTTAGCATCCTTCAAAACAAGATTGAGGATGTAGTGAATAAATCCACACAATTGTGGAAGTCAATTTACAAGGTAATTGATGACAAAGATGAAGAGGCAAATAAGATAGAAGCTAGTACCAAGGAGAAGGTAGAGGCAAAGGAAATAGAGAAGCAAGAAGAAGAAAAGAAAGAGGAGGAAAAGAAAGGAAAGGAAGAAAAAGGTGAGGAAGAAGAAGGAGAGGAAGAGAATAAAGAGAAAGAAGAGGAGGAATTAGCTAAGGAAGAAGACATGGCAACAGCTGAACAACAAGAGTAGCAAGAGGAACAAAGTGTACAAAACACACAAATGCCACCTCCTAGTCCTCCTCATGTAGCCATTACACCTATAGAAACTATAATAGTGAAGGATGTTACTGACACATCATGTCAAAACATTAATCCCCTAACTACAATGGATCTCTCCAAGATCCTTCACCAATCCACTCTACAGGCACAATTATGCACAAACCCTATATTGGTGAGTGTTGATGAGCTACAGAAGGCAGTAGAAAAACCACAAAGAGAAAATGTGAAACCATAAGAACCACCTTTCACCTATATAGCTACTTGCACTAAAATTTTGATGCTTCCACCACCACCTCCACCAAGTGCAACAAGTGATATTGTTCAGATGTTGAGTGTAGAAAAAAGGGAAGACACAAGAACAACAAGATATAATTCTTCATCTGATCCCATAGTATAGATAATAGGCACACCCCCAACAATTTTGATTGATCAAGGTAAATAAAAAGAGGAAAAGGAGGAAATAAAAGATAAGGAGGAAGTTGCAATCCAAACATTGATTGAATTACCAAAAATTGGCACTCCTACACAAACTCTTCAAAAGTTGAGCACTGAAATGATATCATTGCAAGTTTAAACACTAGGCTCAAGCTCTACTAAGGTTTCTAAGATACCTCACTATGGAGATCTTGAGCTAGATGAAGAGATTATTATACCTCCTTATGACTCCAAGACCATAAGCATTGAGCAGATAACTGAGATGCAGAATGCACTGGATAGGAGAAAAAGGTAGGAGATATGCACAAAAGAATATAAACAAAAGCAAGAATTGAATGACATTAAGGACATCTTTATGGATGCCTCTAGCTTGCACTCACTAGATGAATCAAAACCCATAATGGAGCAACTATCAGATATAGTTGACTAGGTAACCAATGAATACTAGGATACTAATGCTAAACTCATGGAATTATTGGAAAGAAAATTTCAAGGGAAGGTAAATGAAAAATGTTAGGTGATATAGCACTAGCACAGGTAGAGTTGGCTAAGAAACTTGAAAAAGTTAAAACTGTACTTAAGAACACTTTCTCATTATACAAAAAATTGTGTGACTTTTCTAACTTCACACTAGAGACTAGCCAACATATATTGAGCTTGGAGAAAAATCTTAAGATTTCTAGCATGCAGTTACCCTTAAATCTAGCTCAAAGTGAGAAGCATTTTACACAATCACTTCACACTCAAAGGGAGTTAGTTGTACTCTCAATAGAGGAACCCAATATAAAGGCTAAATTCATGCAAATTCAATCCTCTATCATCCCACATTTGGAAGTCCTCCACAAGGAGCAAGTGTATGTAGAAATAGTTCTAAATAAATATCCTAATCTTTCTACACTTGATGGACTCGTACACCTTGCTATAGAGACTGCCATCCAACACAAGTCACTTGACATTGCTTTGGAGAATTCGGATGCAACTCGAAAAATAATAATGGAGGTAAATAGTAACTTTTTGGCTAAGAATGGTATTACTCCTTAGAAACCTTTGACATTAGTGTAAGAAAGGGGGAGATATATGTTTTAGGGGAGATAAGGGAGATATAATATTTTGATGAAGAAATAACTAAGGGGGAGAATACTATAAATTTTGATTGCATTCTTTAATTCACTTTGAGAATAAAAAGTAAAGCTTGTAGATAGCCAAAAGGAGGAGACAAAATTTTGACAAAGTGAGGGGGAGATACAAAATTTTGACAATCATATGGAAGATTGCTCTATTCCATATAAGATCTGATACAAAATACTAGAATTCCATAGCTCTGATAGATTAGATATAGAACATGGGTATAGAATACAAGAACATGGAAAAAGACAAAGAGTCTTAGTCACATCAACAAAGAATTTTGGTTTCAAGAATGAATAAGGCACAATCAACTCAGGGGGACTAATAAGGTATATTGTTCCTTACAAAATTTTGAACAAATTTTGAAATTTTTCATATATGCCAAGAAGAATGAAAAATGTACTCATAAAGTTAGATCAATAATGCATAGTTAAGTTTTTTTGACACTCATTTCAAAGGGGGAGATTGTTGGTCTCAGAATGGTTTTGACATTCAAGTGTCACACACTCAACCGATTTCACTATACATGCCAAGTACACCATGTTTGCCGAGCTATAGTATGTGCTGAGCCATAATTTCAATAGGTGTCGAGTGACTTCAAGTGCCACATAAGAAATAGATGCCGAGTGATATATAGGTGCCGAGTCACAGTTGATGCTGAGTAAGTCAAAGTGCTTCATATGTTGAGTGAGCTATAATCATACATGTGCCAAGAAAGACAAAATGTAATAGGTTCCAAGAAAACTAGCATAGTAAATGTGCTAAGCACCAGTAGTCCAGTATGTGCTGAGTAACATAGAATTAGCATATGAGTTTGTGTCCTCAAAAACTCAGATGTAAATTTTTTTTGGAGCCGACATAGAAAGATTTCAAAGGACAACAAGGACAAGAATGAATCTTTTATATTTCCTATGCAATCAGCATGCAACCAATCAGAAAAATGGAGAAGGCATGCAACCAATGAGAAAAATGCAAGGAATGAGTGGGAACTTAAGATTCAATATGGATCATAGATCCATACCTAACCCTATGTCTTCACAATCTTTAAAAGGAGGACAAAAACCCCATTGTAAGTGTGGAAGAGAAAAGTGTATAGGAAAACTATAGGGAAATTTAGTGTGAAGTGTAAAAGACTTAGAGGAATAGAGCAAAAATTACATATTTAGTTGATTAGAAAAATACAAGGGACACAATCAAATATCAAATCTCAGAGGATCAAGATCAGAATTAGTAGATCAAGTGCTTGAAATTAGCAATTGAAGATTGTAAGCAATTAGGTCAAAGATTCCTAATACTTTCTTGCTATTGAATTAGATAGTGAAAATCCTATATGGATAGGTTAGCTTAACAGCTAGGTGGGAGAACCTTTCGAGAAGGTGATTGAAAACCCTATTGAATTAGGTGGGTTTAATAACCTATTGTAAATCCTTTAACAAGGTGACACTTCTTGTAAAGTGTTTGTAAATCCTTTAACCGGGTCACTATTGACACAATGTAAAGTCTTTAATAGGGTAGACCATCAGAAGTGGTCAAACAATTATTGCTGTAGTTATTTTGTGGGTATCATCCCCATCCCAGTTTAAGCTTCTTATTCCTCAAGAGTTTCTGGGTTACCAAATTTTTGATGTCATGTGTTGATGCATACTTTTATTTCATGTTTGTTTAAATGTTTACATGCATGTAGTTTACTTTTAGTTATGTGTTGAAAATGATTTAAAAAGGATAAAAATTAGTTACTTCTGATTCACCCCCCCCTCTCAGAAGTACTCTTCCCATTTGAATATTCCAACACAAAAGAACTATATGTAGAATGATGACTTATAAATTAATTTAGAAAAAATCATAAAATAAAAAAGTTATTAAAGTTTTAGTGAACCTTGCTATTTTACATTTAGGTACCACCTTTGATTAAAAAATAATGCTAAAATAGTAAATAAAATCATATCACTATAAAATTTATATTTTTGAAA
Source organism: Cupressus sempervirens (assembly GCA_028749045.1). NCBI lineage: Eukaryota > Viridiplantae > Streptophyta > Pinopsida > Cupressales > Cupressaceae > Cupressus > Cupressus sempervirens. Next base: position 111,603,130 of record CM053783.1, read on the forward strand.
TCAGGATAGTAACTCTAATGGGTTTTTGTTTCATAAAAACTTTTTATCAGTAAGACCCTCTAAAAATTATGGCAAAGTGTGAATTTGTCATTTTAATGCCTTAGCCAAATCTTGAGAGGTTAAGGCATAGGCTTGGTCTTGCCAAGCCTATCCCAAACCAAAATCTAAGGCAGGAGAAAAAAAATCCCACCCCATGTTTAAGAAACGGGCCCTCATTATTTGAAATTCACAAAATGGGTACCTGCTTTTAAAAAATGGGTGTTTTTTTCTAAAAGAGCAATATCTCAATTCTTTGACTTCTACGTAGTTGAGACCCAACTTCTTGCTTCTATCCAGACCTAGAAATCTAGATAGAGATTGTACTTGTGAGAGATACATGTGTACCTATTGGAGCTTAGGATGAACCTTCTCCAACCTCGGTAAGTTGCCATGGTTGACCACATCAAAAATATTTATTATTTAAAAAACCATAATTTAATAAACACTAATCTTAAATATCCTTAATTTAATAAACCCCAATATTAAATATTCTCAATTTAATCAACCCTAATCTTTAATTAATAGTAACCCTAATTTAATATTTACCATATTCCTAATTGAGTAAACCTTATTCCTAACTATATAAAACTCTATCTATTAATATTGGACACTATAAATAAAAAACACACTAAAAAAAAGATCAAATATGTACCTTGCCTCTTATACTATCTTGATAAAGTTTTTTGATGATTTTCATCTTCTTATTCCTCTATTTTTTCATGCATACTTTTTTCTCTTTTTTCTTTATTTTCCATCAAAAATTCTTCTTCAAAATTTTGAAAATAGAGAAGCTTAAAATATTTCCTCCTTCCCAACTGATATGCAAATTATTTGATATATTTTGATTCTAAAATGAAATTAATGAATAATTATTCATACATAGGAATCAAAAAATTTAACAAAATTTCCACAAAAGGTCAACCATAGTTTCGATCAAAACTACTAAGATAGTTTCTATTGAAACTGTCTTGTGCCTATTGTGGTTCCACAATGCACGCCCCATTCCCTAGGAGGAATGGGGACCCCCTACTTGATTCTTTTGGATGTTAGGCTCCTAATCTGAGATCCAAATTATTTTAGAATCTTCCCTACCCCTTAGCTTAGGTCCTAGTTCTTGGTGGAGAAGTCATATCAACAAATTTTTATTTTTTTTAAAAGTGCGCACTAGTGCACTAGATCCGCTGAACTGTGCATCACACTTTGGTGATGTACAAAAGTGTAGCTCCACAGATGCGCATGTGAAAACCATCATAGAAAAAAAGGTGGTTGAGGCTATATAAGCCCTCATCCTCTCCTATCTCCTCACTATTTTTTTCTTACCTCCACGCTGCAGCTTTCGCACTTTGAATCTCCTTCCTTCGCGAGCTCTACAGGCCCCATCACCTCTCTGAAGATCCATAACTTTGAACTCCCACACACAATGAGGTGTACTAGAAAAGAAACCTACACATGACAAAAACTAGACCAAGGGTTGGTATGGACTACTGCACCTGACTTGGTGCACAAGTGTGCACCGAACCCTGAGTAGCTAAAACTTAAAACAAAAAACAAGCACCAAGAAAAAGTGAGGTGCACAGTCACATACCTAATCTAGTGCACTACTGTGCACCTCCATATGCAAAAACCTCAAACAAAAATGGTGGGTGTGCACTTGAACACCCAACTTGGTGTGTAGGTGTGCACCCCACACATGAAAGCTTCGAAAAACACACAAAATCAAAGGGGTGTGCAGTCGCACACCTAGTTTGGTATGCTACTATGCATCCCACCACAAACACATTGTATTAACACCAAAAATAAAGGGGTATGCACTTGTGCACCTAATTTGGTGCACTGGTGCCCACCCTAAAAATACACACCTTTCTTTAAAAACCTAAGGCAAAGCATTAGGTGCATAGGTGCGCACCTAATTTTGTTTAAGAGTTTAAATTTTTTTTTTTGATGTTTTCATAATGGATTTTGTTTCACTAAACTTTGGTTCACTAGGGACTAATGGACATCTTCCTTTTTTGGTGCATAGATATAATGTCATCTTCATCTAGCGAGAAATTGACACCAAAGCCCATTGTATTAAAGTTCCAAGGCTTGCCCTCAAAATCAAGGTTCCAAGATGATTACTCAAAAATTAAGGATACTAACTTGGGACACACTGATATGTGAGAGTTCTTAAGGATTTGCAATAAGCCCAAGAAGAGATCAGCTATGGTATTTGCATTAATCTGATTAGGGTTGGTGAATGCAGCTTCACACCCGACATCAATACAATCCTCAGAGCTAATCATGACACATGCACAACATTTTTTTCTTGAGGAAAGGGTAGTGACGACCATGACTAGAGAATTTGTTCTTGACCTTGGACTCAATAAAATTGAGAGGGTATTTCATCTCACTAAGGCAGATCAACTCATCAGACTCACCTATGAGGCAGTAGAAAGGTGCTATAGAGAACACCTAAGTGAGGCAATCGAGATCGTCTAGTCCTCTTATCTTATTGAGAAGACTCCTCTAGGGAAGGTAATAGGAAAGGTAGATATGACAAGGGGGTATATGAAGGAAGATATTGGATACTCTATCATTCTTTTGAGTAGAGTGATGGGTTTGCTAGCAGTTGGGCACTTGAATGTTTTCATGGTAAATTTTATTGAGACTATCAAGATGGCAAGGATGCCACTTGACTGGGCCACCACATTGAGTGAAAACTTATGTGAACAATTGGAGGCAGTTAAGGGAAAGAAGAAGTTCTACATGACTTCATATTTGGTATATCTATTAGCTGCCAGGATGACAAAATATCCTAGATTATACAAAAGGAGCAGCATGTAGGATCCCAATGCCTAGCCTTATATTGTGTACCCTCAATTGGTGAAGAAGAAGCTCTCAGGATAGAGCAAAGAATACAAAATCATGAATGATGCATTCATATTTTCTATCATCTGAGTCATAGAGGGAAACTATGCAAATAGATTATCTGATGATTCTATAGCACAAACAACAACTCTCAGGGCTTATTACATTTAGTTCAAAAAATCACATATCTAATGGTAGCTAGTGCCACTTTCAACCCAAAGAAGCTCCCTAGATATCCTAGTGATAGACTTTTCCTATTGGAGATTTCATGATAGATTGAGTCTATATATGATAGAGTAAGGAAACAGTGCAGACCATGTTGGACATGGCCTCTGGTCATAGGACCATATCAAGTGAAGTGGAAACAACATATTCTATCTTTTGAATGGGAGTGGGAGTAGTATCCCCTTGAGGAATACAATTTTCCAAGGCCATGCTTTGACAATATCAGGAAGGTTCAAAGTCTACCCGGCAAGGAATTTTAGCATGAAGAGGCTATTCAGGATCATTGGATGAATGGAACAAACAACTACGATGTCCATATTAGGGACTATTGTAGGATAATTTTGTATTTGGCTAAAAAGGATTTAAAGGTTCAGATTCCTAAGGAGATATTGAAGCAAGACTTAGGGGAGCTATTGGACCCTTTGTTCAACACAAACAAAATTGGAGAGAGATCCATAATGAATGATGAGGTTGTCAGAGAGGAGAATGATGATATTAATCATCGGGCAAGGCATGTCATTAAGATGACACATGATTGGATCAAGAAACCATTCCAACTTGATCTAATACCTAACATAGTGCTTTTTCATGCACAGGCCTACCTAAAAAAGGGCAGAGGAAAAAAGGTTATTATTCCTACCTTTGTAGCCTAGTCATCGATAAGGCCAAAAATGGTATACCAACTTGACCATCAAGTTGGATACTATCACCCTCTAGAGAGGAAAGGAAAGGGAAAAAGAAAGAGAAGTTCTACTCAAAGGGCCGAAACAAAAGAAGGTGAAGTATAGGCACCTCCTTTGTAGAAAGAAGAAAATGTGCAAGGGTCAAAAGATGTTGGAGCTACTCAAGTACAAGTAGATCCTCAATTGCCCCCAGTTGCACCCAGCCAACCAGAGGGTGAAATACAACAAGTCTCTCCTCCTTCCTAGGTAGAACTAGCATCCCCTTCCACCTCTAAGAAATAGAAATAAATTAAGATCCCTATGAAGAAGAGGCAAAGGGTGATTAGAAGGATGCAACTTCCTTTCCCATCTATCCCATAACCTATTCTTGAGGGAGAAGAAGAAGAAGAAGAGGAAGGTGAGGAGGAGGATGTGCCCATACAAAGAAGAACCTCGCTAGCTAGAGCCACAAAGCAAGAAAGGAGGAGAAGTTTCATGGTAGCATTGCCATCCACCATAGAGGAACCTTTGGAAGTAACTTCTTTAGAAGATGAAGTACACCAATGGGTGGATAAGCAGAGTAAAGAGGGTGATTACATATTCAAGATGTCAAATTTTGATTTTATGCCTATAGGGATGGAGTTGATTAGGGATAAGATAACGGGTATCCCGATAGGTTAACCCCAATAAGAGGATTGGATGCAGATGCCGCCAGACTCATAGGGTCCTAATCTTACTCCCTCATCCCCACTACAAGTCATGGTGGTGGATAAAGGCTCTACTACTCCTTGGCCTTCAAGTTTCAAAGAAGAATAGGTTCAAAAGGATCCTTCACAAGAGGAAGAGCCACAAAAAATATTAATCGATGAAGTGTCGAAAGAGGGAGAAATGGTTGAATATTCTCAACAAGCCTCCCAAGACATTGAGTTGTAAACTATAGGTTCCATGAAAATGGAGACCACAGAAGGAGAGCCTTCATAAAGAGAAAGAACTCTGAGGAGGAGTGATAAGTGAAAGGAGGTAGTTGAACATATTCCTTCATCCTCGAGAGGTGGGCTTTTAGTTGAATGAGTTCTAAGGTGGCTAAGGAAGGAAATGATGAGAAACAAGAAGCGACAATTCCATGTAGATGAAGAAGATATGATCGATTTGGTTGAAGTTTTGAGCAAACTTGAGTCCCATCAGAGGAGGTAAGACCATTGGCATTCATCAATAGTACTCGAGATAAAGATCTATTTGCACAAGTGGATATCCCTCCCCAAGATGCAGATGTAGAAAACTTAAGCCCACAAGATTATGAGATCAAAGAGTTCATGCTCGGGAAGCCCGCATTGGATGCAGTCAGGTTGATGGTTACAATGGGTATAAAGGAAGTTTTTAGAAGCATGGAATAGGAAGGGGTTGAACTCAGAACACTTTGCAAGAAAAATGAAATCCTAAGAGGATATTTAGCTAAAGTTGTTGGTCCCCTAGATCTTGATCACCCCAAGGAGACTCTAAATGCTATACTTAGAGAAAGGGGAGGGGTACATCTAGATTCAGTTTTGAAAGCCTATTGGTAGTGGCAAGAAAGTTTTGAAGAAAAGGGTGTCTTGATCATCCAAGGAAATATGAAGTTATTTCATGCTACCCAGGAAAATGTAAATAAGATGGTGGCAATTTTGAAGTAGGATTTTAGTATAATGGATGAAGTACAAGCCTAGAGTAAGGATTTATAGGTTTTGCAAGCCATAAAAGGGCAAAGATATAGGATTATGGTAGATGTGTATAGAGCAGAAGAGTTAGATTTGATTGATGATTGGATTGAGAAGATATTGAATAGTAATAAGGTAATGGAAACATTACATGTGGAGATCCATCAACTCAAGGACGAAGCCTGAGAGAGAATTTTGGAGGCAGAGAGGCATTATAGTGACGTATGACTAGAGATTTTTGAGGATGAGAAATGGGAGAAGTTAATGCCCGTAGAGGTAGTAGTGGAAAAATTTACAAAGATTTTTGAAGAAGCTTCTAATGATGAGGACATTCGGTAGGCTTTTAGAACAGAGGAAGCCTTATTAGAATTGGATACCAAAATTGAGAATTTTGCTGAGACTCGAATTGAGGTAGATAATTATAGACAAAAGGTCAAAGAAAAGTATGGGGCTTTAGATTTATTGAATATGGCCAAGATCACTGAGATTATAGAGAAATTCAAGGGGAAACACCCTGACATAGCTTTGGGATAAAGGGCAACAAAACCCAGAAGCCAGAATTTCAATTTTGAGAATTAGTAAAATTTTGAGATTTTGGACTCTTTTTAGGAGTGTATATCCATAAGTGTGTAGGTTGGTAGGTCCACAGGGGAAATTCTCTAGAGGTGCACTAACAGTTAATTGCTAGTTCCAAAAATAGAGCTTTCCATGCATCAGAAATGCATTTAAATGATGACAATTTAATTCTGAGGACGCCCAATGAAGGATGAACTTCCATTTTTGGCACTTCTAGACACTTCTACTTTGACTGAAGGCTTTCTTTTCTCATCTCATAAATTCTTTTTTTTTGACATGTAAAGGCTCATGCATCCAATTAATGAATATAAAATGGATGAAGTCCTACTAAGTACCAGTTAAATGGTTAGTTTGCATATAATTAGTTTTTTTTTATTAAATTAAAAGCATATTATTGCACGAAGATATCTCTTAGTCTCAACACAAATTGAGGAGACAATTTATTATAAATACTCCATTGTAATATGTAATTTGGGCCACCGTTATTTTGCAATAAAATTATGCTTTTGGTGCTCGCATTTGGAGTGTAGTGATTCTTGCCTAAATGTGTCATATTTTTGTGGATGTATGTTCATGGAATGTGATTGAGCCAAAAGTTTATTACTTTGTTTTTGGTTGTGCAATTCATTAATTCTAGTGTTTCCACTGACGTATCTAGCTTAAGAAGAAATCATCAAATTGTACCTGCATAACTTTTCATCTTGCATGAAATATTCTAATTGATATACATTTTTACTAAATTAATTAAACACATAAGAATAATTTTTTTTCACCTTGATAACAATATTTATTTAAATGAATGTATCTTATTAGTTCCTGCCAAAGGTAGGATACTAATGGAATTCTTCACTGCAATTTTTTCATTAATTCTTCTAATCAAAATCAAGAATTAAAATGTTTAGACAACTTTACTATGGTTTAATTTAATTTTCTATTTTCATGATTATAATATTATGATATATTTCTCATTCTATTTATTTATACCAAAAATGGTAAGGGAGAAAAATTATTGTATATGACCCCTAGGTGTGTATTTTTCTTCATTGTAACAATGAAAAGTTGGAGTGATATTGTGAATCGGAGAGCTAGAAGTAATGTAATCAGTTGTAGCATTGGTCACCCAATACCTTGCTTAGCTCCTATATATGACCTATATGTGTGTATTTTACTTCATTGTAATAGTGAAAAGACAGAGTAATATTGTGAATGGGAGAGATAGAAGTAATGAGAGCACATGGATTGGCCTTGCAATATCGTTCAACATCTTGGGAAGCATGAGTGCAATTGGTAGAGTCGTATCTCCTAGTTGGTACTAAACACTTGATGAAGGACCATAACTATGAAATGTAAAGGCATCGAGCTCATTATAAAGCTCATGACTAATGGTATTTTCATTTGATGTGGCATAGGTAAAAGAGGAAGATGACATAGAGAGGATTGGGGATAAAATAGAAGTGGCATTGTGTAGAATCATATTAGAAACTCTCTATAGTTTCATCTCAATATTTATTTATGGATAAATTGGCACATATTCTTGTTATGAGATTTCTTATGTTTTCAAAGTTAAAAATGTTCTCTCATTGATAATAATATCTTTACTTCGAATAACCTTCTTGAAAACTGGATCCCAAACTTTGAACCCAAATTGGTCCTCTCCATAACCAACAAAAATTCCCTTTTGTGATTTAAAATCCATCTCACTTATCTTTTCTTTGGGAACATGTACATAGGCTTCACACCCAAAGACCCAAAGATGTGCGTAAGAAACTCTTCTTCCTTGCTAGTCCTCTTCCAAAATTTTGAAGTTCAACCTTGATGAAGGACTTTGATTGGTGGGATATATAGTAGTATTACAAGCTTCAACCCAAAATTCTTTTCCTAGGCTGACATTTGAAAGCATAAAATAAAATTTCTCAAGTATGGTCATATTAAGCCTTTCTATTGTCCCATTTGAGTGTAGGGAACAAATTTCACCATTTGAATACCATTATCTTCACAATAGTTGTCAAACTCCAACAAAAGAACTCACCTCCACTATCCATTTTTAAGCATTTAATCTTATGACCTCTTTAGTTTTCAAAAAGAGCTTATTTTAAATTTAGAAAATACTTCAGATTTATTGGTTGTTATATATCCAAAATTTCCTAGTACATTCATCAAGGAAAGTAATGAAATACTTTTCACCTCCTAAAGAACTTACCTCGGTAGGACAAAAGAAATTTGGGTGCACAAGTTCCAATGGTTTGGTCTTCATGTTGTGCCCATCTTTCAAGAAGTTGACCCACTTTTTCTTGCAATAGAGACAATGTTCACAAAACTCCAAATTTTATAATTGGAGACTTGGTAGTCTATCCCTCTTAAGCATTACTGCAAGTCCTTTCTTTCTCATGTGGCCTAATATTTTATGCCAAAGTGCTACATCACTTCCCACAATAGTCATAGGAGCACCTACTTTGATAGGTCTTTCAAAAAGATATAAACTATAAAATTCATTACCCTTGGCAATAATCATATAACTTTTAGTGAATTTCTAAGAATCTAAATGAAAGAATGGGTAGTATCCTTGTGCAAATTTCTCCTCAATTTGAGAACATGATGAACATCTTTTAACAACCATTGGTTTCCTCCTTCCAGATGTAGCATAATATCTCCTTTACCAACTATCTAATAATACTTATTTCTCCAAATTTTCCTTCATGGTAGTTTGTAAAATAATTTGTACAAGAAGTGGCATGAAAAGAAGTTCTAGTATTTATCACCCAAGAATCTAATTTTGTGTCACTTGTTGAAAGAATTAAAATAATTTCATCCTTCTCATAGGTTCCATATTTTCTTCAATATTTCTCACCTTCTCTTGTGCCTTCTTGTAAGCATGACAATTTTTCTTTGAGTGGTTAGGCTTACCATAAAATAAACACTCTCCATTCTTACCTCTTGACTTTGATCTCTTGGGTGATTTAGATTTCCTTTGATTTTAGTTGTTACCTCTATGATGGCTTCTTCCCCTTGTCTTAGTGTTGACTATTGTGAGAGGATCACTGAATGAAGATTCTTTGTTACTTCTCCTCATATCTTTACTAAGTAAAGTGGACACAACTTCATCATAGACCAAATTTATCTTTGCAGAGTTTGACATGTTAGCTGTTATAACTATGGCATCCCAACTGTCAGGTAAGGAACACAACAAGATGATAGCTTTAGATTCATCATCTTGATTCTAACCAGCCAAGGTTTCTTGACATAGTAAGGTGTTCAAATTATTTATATGATTCGACATCGCAATCCCTTCCTTCATTTTCACCTTGTAGAGATTTTGCATAATAAAAAAATTATTTGCAACTAATGTCATCAAATACATGCTTTTAAGTTTATCCCAAACTTCCTTTGTTGTTTTTTTCTTTCAATACATTGAACTAGATGTTTTGATATAGTGAAAGAAAAATTGATGCCTTTGCCTTCTCATTAATCTTTTCCCAATCTTCATTCATCATTGCAGATAGTTTCTTATTTTTTCTTTCAATTACAATTGACAGGTCTTGCTTAATCAACAGGGAACACATCTGCACTTTCCAAAGAGTGAATTTTTTTTCTTGTGAATTTCTCTACTTTTCCATCCCGCATCTTCCCAGAATTCTACAGTGATTTCCAATCTGCACAACATGTGCTCTAACACCAATTGAAAGGATTGAATGCAAAAATGAAAACAATAGATGAATTAACAAATTAAACAAGAGAAAATATGACACCATATTTATCCTGGTTCACCACAAATGTGGCTATGTCTAGACTGAGCAGAGTATTGTATTAATTATAAAAAGATGATTACAAATGATGTAAGAGCAACATATATAAAGGCTCCAATTACATTACATAATGAAGAGTCTCGTAAAACCAAAAGACACATAATTGGAGGGAAAACTATATTATGCCCATTGGCCTTCACATATTAACAAATAAAACAAAGACATATAGATCAATAGATTATTAGTTAAAATTTCACACTACTTTAATTAATTCAATCACCTTTTTAAGTCAACATTATTCTTTCTTTCTTTTTCTTTAATTGATCATTATCAACCCTTACATCAACACAGGATTCAAACCTATGAGTTTAGTCATCTTGTAAATGCAAAAGGTTATCGAGAAAAAATGAAGGTATTATTGGCTAGCACAATTCAGGTGTAAGGTATGGACAATAGCCAATAAATAAGGTAAACAAAAACCAAGACATATTTAAATTTTGATAGATTTTACATGTTTAGTCTTAACTGTCACTCCATGTTTCTAGACAAAACCATAAAATTATGTTGTTTACTATAAAAAGATGATTACAAATGATGTAAGAGAAACATATATAAAGGCTCCAATTACATTACATAATGAAGAGTCTCGTAAAACCAAAAGACACATAATTGGAGGGAAAACTATATTATGCCCATTGGCCTTCACATATTAACAAATAAAACAAAGACATATAGATCAATAGATTATTAGTTAAAATTTCACACTACTTTAATTCATTCAATCACCTTTTTAAGTCAACATTATTCTTTCTTTCTTTTTCTTTAATTGATCATTATCAACCCTTACATCAACACAGGATTCAAACCTATGAGTTTAGTCATCTTGTAAATGCAAAAGGTTATCGAGAAAAAATGAAGGTATTATTGGCTAGCACAATTCAGGTGTAAGGTATGGACAATAGCCAATAAATAAGGAAAACAAAAGCCAAGACATATTTAAATTTTGATAGATTTTACATGTTTAGTCTTAACTGTCACTCCATGTTTCTAGACAAAACCATAAACTTATGTTGTTTACTTATAACTAAACACTAAATAAACTTATTTGATCTTCCAACAATCCTCTAACTCAAATACACTTTAATTTAGAATAATTATTTTTATATTACTTGTGTAATACTAAACTATTTTACTTAAACAATTCAATCATGCTAATTCCACCAAATCTTAAATCCAAATGTATTGCATTATTGGCACGAACTTTGACACTTTGCATCTCTTATTTTATAAATTATATAGTTATAACGTGTGACTAAGATATTTACACCTAAGGCATTTCTGCATATGGAATGGATGGGCTGATTTTAGAAATTAATGGTTTAGAGGCATGAGCTACCATCAAATACATCCTGTCCATTCATTTTCATGACTAGCTATTTGTTGTTTTAAGCACATCAGCGGTTGAAAGTTGAAGGAGGCTAGTGATTGATTACTGATGATTTTTTGTCTGTTGATTATTTTTCATTTGTTTAGCAGACTACATTTTCAATGCAATTTTTGATGTCTCCATTATACTGCTATGGTTCCTCAAGAAATCCAAATACAACAATACACCATTAGTATCAAAGTATAAAAGAAATATTTTTATCATTCCTCATGAACTTTGAACAATTCTTAGAATCCAAGGAACATTTTTTTCTCCTTTGTCTTTGGAAGGAAATCCTAACAAACTACAACTCCTAGAGTCCTTGTTGCAAGGAGTTGGAGACTGTGTTGCAGGCATGTTCTACTATCTAACAACTCCTAGGTCTACTTGATAACTCATTTTTTCCCCTTGATTTAAATCATTAAAATTATTACAGAGTTCACAACCATTCAATCCAAAAACCTAAGCAATAAATTTAAGGAAATGCAGTATTTAAAACAAATTTTCTAACAAAAACATTCATCACCTTATAACAATAGTCTCTGCTAGGAACTAATAAAGGGAAGATAACAAAAAGTTCAGCAAATATTTGATAATATTTCCCTTTACTATTTATTTTCCTTCTAATTATAAATGAGCATTTCAAAATTTCAAAAATGATTCGAAACTTCACAAAATGTGGAGAAATTGTTGGCCGCACCCTTCTCAAGGCAAGAGTACTAGTCAACTCACTACTTAAAATTGATTATGGTATAAAATTATATTCATAGTAATTTAACAAGTAGAGATTGATAATGGCATAAAAGCATGAAAATATTAATCATCTTAATAATTGTACATTGGATATGATTTGAAAATATATTGATTATTGTAAGAGAAAATTATAAATAAAATAAGATATATAAATTCTAGATTTAATATTGATGTGATTTTTAAAATAGTATATGATGACATATTCTTGTGTTGCAATTATACAATCTTGTTAGGTTATTTTTGTTAAAATAATATTGCTTGGTTTTTTTTTTATAGAAGCCACTCAATACATATGGCTCAATGAACAAATGAATCTCATATCAAATAACCTATTGTCTTAAAAAGGCTCATCTAATTATTGCACAAGGTTGTGACTTCAAAAGTGATAACACCGAAAAGGATTCCTTGTTCAATTCTTGATGTAGTGTTATCTCTACAAACATAAGCAATTACAACATCCACCTTTCATTTTTTTCAAACTTTTTATTTGAAGAGTAGAATTTGATAGCAATAAAGTTCAAACTTTGTTGAATAAGAGTATGAGAGTCAAACTTATGGCTCAACAATGACTACAAAACTAATTAACCTAATGTTTAAGGAGGGAAAAGATAAGAACCAAAGAAATCTCATTCCCAAAATAACCATAGATCTACAACTAGCTTTCAAATTATATGTATTGAAAACCCACATTATATACTTCAATTATGTAGACTCTTTTGTGATTTGCTTTAAACACGAATCATTTTACTACCCACTAAATCATAGAATAATATTTACTAATTAAATCATTACATTCTAATAGAAATGACATATCATCCTCTTTAGGATTTTTTTATTAGGGGTCAACAAATGGTCATGTTATTATTATATCGACTTCTTATATATCATAGTATTTATATCGATGTATTTTCAACAATACATAACAAAAATAATAATCCTTTGTTATTGTTAACAGTAGATTTCAAAAATACCAAATTATTCAATTAATAAGAAGAATATATAATTGAATTAGGTGAAAAGTATCATTAATTAAGTGCACATAATTTATGGATTTGTTTGTATGTGATTTATAAAATAAATAAAAATTGGGCCCAAAATAAGATAGTTTATTATTATGTATGATTAATTATTATTATTTATTTAGCTTGAGTAGACTCAAACCTAAGACCTCCCACATAAGAGGCTCACAAATGTATCATTGTATTGTAGGCTATGTGGATTCCTTCATCTTTTTTTAAAAGTATTTTGATACAAGTTATTCTTCCTAAAAGTGCATCATTTTCTAAATGATGATGTGAACTAAATGAGCACAAACAAATTTAAACAAAAAAGTTTTTCTAATTGACCATCCATATATCTTCAGCATACCCATTGCATACTAAAATGTGATTGCTAATTATTTTAAAGGACAACAATGGAACTTGTACAACTAATAGCCCTCATGCTTAACCCATCAAAATAAAAAAAATAAAAGGAAGAATCGATACATATAAAATGAAATAATTTCAAAAGTGTGAAATTTCCTATTGCAGTCACTGATTATTAATCTTGTATTGCAAATGATTATTAAACTGCTAAATTTTCTTTTTTCTAGCTAATATCGAAAAATAACACTACAACTTCACAATTAAAATACGGAAAGAAATTCATAACACAAAGAACACAGTATTTTTGAACAAATCTCCCTGGAAAAACCCCTAAGGGAAAACCAGTTCTAAAGATGAGGAATTATATTAACTTCAAAAAATCAAGAGATACAAATTTTTTTGCTTCTCACTAAAAGAATTCAGAAAACCTACTTATTTCTCTCACTGATATTCCTCCGCTGTTATCCCCAACGCTATCACTGTGCCCTTGCTAACATTGCAAGACTGTTTGCTATCACTGCAAACTCATTTGCTAACAGTGCAAATGTTTCTACAACTTCTTGTTGTTCTCTGTTCCATTCTTTAAATGCCTCCCTTGACCCCCTTTTATACTACCTAACCAAGAGGTTTCTAGTTTCTTCTTGATCAAGACAACCTAACCAAGAACTTTCTAGTTGCTTCCTAACCAAGAAGTTTCTAGTTGCTTTTCGATTAAAACAACCTAACCAATAGGTTACTAGTGGCTTCTAGAAGGAGTCAATAAATAACAAAAATTTGTCATTACTCTAACAATTATTTACCAATTAATCACATATGGACGAACAACTGTCCAAACTACCTAATACTTTAAAAAGGAGCTATTTCAGAGGTTAGCTTGTTTCTAGCCTTTGGAAGAAACTTAAGGTTAGACTCCTATCCAAAATGGATTTATTTGCAAAGCGTCATTTGTATGTTTTCATTTAAATAAAAAAAATGAAAAATTAGGTTGCATAACACAAAGAGTGTAGTCGTGCAAATTATTCCAAGAAGAAAGATTTGACTTTCCAAATAAGTTCATAAACTTGACCGCCTTGTAGAAGAGATTGTCATTTTCGCTTTTCTTTCTACATGCACTAGGCAATTTCTCGATAATTTAAACTCATAATTGACGCAGCTGATTTATTTTTCTGCATGCTGATACAATCTTTAACAATATAATATCCACAAGAAAGATATTTCAGTCAATTCTCCATTATCGTTTGCTTAAATAAGTATATCTGAACCAGTCAATTCAAACTTTAAAATTGCCAACTCCCTCATTATATTTTCTTAAAATCCTCAACTGCTCCTCATTATATGTTAAAAGTCCACTTTGTATTCATTCCACAACATCCACACAATGAAAACTGGGATGCGTGAGTGAAATTGGTGTTTGCTAATTGCAATTGTTTCTGGATCTATCTTTGTTTGGGCTTCAGTACAAGTTAACGCAGATGAAAATGTGGAGAGAAATGGATCAGACAAGCTGAGTCTCGGAGGATCGCTTACTCCTCTACGAAATAAATCGTGGTTGGTGTCTTCCAATCAGATATTCGCTGCCAGATTTTACGAAGTGAGGGAGAATGCATATGGGTTCGGTGTGTGGCACACTCAAACGGCGAATCTAATTGTTGTCTATAAGGAAGCAAAGGTGCACGGAATCGCTTCCTACGCTAATCTTTGAGAGGATGATTATGCAAATCAAAGTAGCTATTGCAAAGATCTTAAGAAATGCATAATAACATAATCAAAATAACAAAGAATACACAACACAATGATTACCATGGGGAAACCCTTCTGGGAGAAAAACCCCACCCTCCAAAACTCGCACAATGTATTATCAAACCAAGATGATTACAACACACTTGCAATGCAAGTTCTTATAGAAGTGCATCACCACAACTCGAACTTGGAGAGACTCCTTCTAGCACCAGTCTTGCAAACTAAACTCAATTACCCAAACACCTCCCCAAGCCCTCCTTTTATAGTGATTTTACAACTTGGGAACCACTTATGGTTTTACAAAACCATGGGCAAAACTACCATTGCACATGTTACCCATCTTTGACATTTACATTTCCAATATGGAAAAACAACCAGGTTAAAATAGTAATCTCATCCACAATTTTGTCTCTTAGTCTAGACCCCCATAAAAGTCACAAAATGAGTCATCAAGGCTCTAAAAATGATCTACCTATATTCTACTATGGACAAGACTCATTTTAACAACTCACTAACCATTTTCCAATGCATTAACAAGTGAAAAAATTCCACAAAAAAATTTTGAAATTTTTCAAGAAAGGATTGCAAGGTTGAGACACATGTTTCTCAACATTCTCCCACTTGTCGAACACCTTGCAAGAGTTAGGGGATCCGAAATATCATGGACTTAATTGCTAGGGGCTGAGAGGCCCATAGACTTTGAACACCATTTGAATTTTTCTGTGCTCACAGGCTTAGTTAATGCATCAACAACATTCACCAAAGTCGATACCTTTTCCAGCTTCACCTTGTTGTCCTCGATCATATCTCTCACAAAATGATATTGTACATCAATGTGCTTGGTCCTCGCATGAAAAGTCAGGTTCTTTGCTAGGCAGATTGCACTCTAGTTGTCACTATAAATTGTCATTGCACCCTGTTTGAACTCTATGTCTAAACACAATCTCTTTAGCTAGATGGCTTCTTTATAGGCATGAGTAGCTGCCATATACTCTGCCTCAGTGGTGGACAAAGTGACCACAGCTTGTCGCTTACTCATCCAACTGATTGCACCACCAAATAATGTAAACACATATGCATTGGTGGATCTTCTTCTATCAACATCACTAGCCCAGTCTGAATCCACATAGCCTCAAATATCCAAGGAATGCTCACTTTCTGTTCCATGAAAACATATTGAGTACTCTAAGGTACCCCGCAAGTATCTGAAAACTCTTTTTACTGCATTCCAATGTGCTCTTCTTGGATTAGATATATAACGGGAAAGTACTTGCACTACTTGGGCAATGTCTGGTCTTGTACAAACCATTGCATACATCAAACTTCCAACAACACTCTGATATGGTACTTGACTCATCTCTTCCATCTCCAATGGGGATGTAGGACACTGTGAGCTAGAAAGCTTTGTTCCCATAGTAAGAGGAACACTCAATGGTCTTGCATCCTACATATTGAATCTTTTCAAAATAGTACCAACATACTTACTTTGGCCTAGCCAAAGCTTTCTGTTTCATCTATCTCATATAATCTCCATTCCTAGAATGTGCCTAGATGCACCAAGATCTTTCATTTCAAACTTTATTGAGAGTTGAGATTTTAACTCTACAATCAAACCTTTTCCTTTGTCAATAAACAACATTTCATCGACATACAAGGCAATAACCAGGAAACCATCACCATCAGATTTGAAATATATACAGTGATCAAATTTAGATCGCACAAATCCCAAACTCAACACATATGTATCAAACTTCTGGTACCACATCCTAGGACTCTGTTTTAAACCATACAAGGATTTCTTCAATTTATAGACCAAATGACTTTTACCTTTCACCACATAGTGCTCTGGCTATGACATGTAAATTTCTTCCTCCAAATCTCCATGAAGGAAAGCAGTTTTCACATCCATTTGCTCGATCTCTAGATCATAAGCTGTTGCAATAGAAAGCAAAAATCTAATGGATGTCATTTTGGCTACTGGAGAAAAAATCTCACCATAATCTACTCCCTCAACTTGAGAGTAACCTTTTGCAACCAAAGTGCTTTATACTTTTCAATGCTTCCATCTAAACCCATCTTCCTTTTGAACACCCATTTACAACCAATAGGCTTCCGTCCTTCAGGAAATGGTACAAGGTCCCATGTTCAATTCCTCTTAGGAGCTGCCATTTCTTCATCCATAGCTATTTTCCAAGACTCTGAATTATTAATACCAAGAGCCTCTTCTACAGATCTTGGTTCATCAATGTTAGCATTCAATGCAAATATGCACCTCCAATCATCAGGAGAATACCCATACCTTTCAGGTGGTTTCCTTTTTCTAGTAGATTTTCAAACAAGATCTGGTTCAGGTTCAGGAGGTTCAGGTTCATGATTAGGTTCTCCCTCTTCCTCTGATGATTTAGAACTTGTAGAGCTTTCTTCAACATCTCGTCTTTCTAAGGGCCTTGATTTAACTTTCTCAGGTGTAGCAGGAAGTTGAATCACATCTTTCTTTTGTTTAATTTGTTCTAGCTACACTGTAACAGAAGAAGGCTTAGTTTCTCTAAAAATAACACTTCTGGAATAAAATACCTTTTGTGCAATAGGATCCCAAAGCTTGTATCCTTTCACACCATAACTATGTCCGATGAAGATACATTTGACAGCTTTGTTGTCCAATTTTGTTTGCTTCTCCTTTGGCACATGAGCATATGCCTCACAACCAAACACTCTTAGATGTCTAAGTGAAGGCTTGTGGCCCGACCACGCTTCCATTGGCGTCTTATCAACAAGAGCTAATGTAGGAGACCTGTTTATCAGGTAGCAGGCAGTGGCTGCAGCTTCAGCCCAGAACTTTTGTTCTAGTCTAGCACCACTCAACATACTCCTAGCCTTCTGCATCAAGGTCGTGTTCATTCTTTCTGCAACTCCATTCTACTATGGAGAATATGGAGTTGTCTTCTCTCTTTTAATACCACAATCTTTACAAAATGTGTCAAAAATATTGGAGCAAAATTCACCACCATTATCAGTTCTCAAGCATTTTATTTTCTTTCCAATCTGCAATTCAACCATTGCTTTAAATTCTTTGAAATGACTAAAAACTTCAACTTTACTCCTAAGGAAATAAACCCATGTTCTTCTACTAAAATCATCAATGAAAGAAATATAATAAACTAATCTACCAATAGAAGGAACATCAACTGGACCAAATACATCTGAATGAATTAGATCCAAAATTTATGAAGACTTATGAGAACTTGAGTAAAACTGAATGCAGTTTTGTTTACCATAGATACAATGCTCACAAAAATCAAACTCAAGATTGCAGTCATTCAACCCATCAACAGGGTTCTTATTTTTCAAGGTCCGTAGGCCCTTCTCACCTATGTGGCGAAGTCTCTGGTGCCATAACATAGTCTTCTCTACAGGCAACTTTGATTCGGTAGACAGAGCACCCTTGGGTACCCAAAGACCACGACCATCTGTTGAAAGAGAAACTCTCTCCTTCTCCAACTGAGTAGTCTTTTTCACAATCTTATCAGAAGTACTATTGCACTCGACTGTGCATGCATCAAGTTGGTACAATGTACCCAATCTACTTCCTCTTGCTATTACCATAGCGCCTCTCACCATTTTTACACCTGCTTCAGAAAATTGTACATGCACACCTGCATCTATTAGCTTACTAATAGATAACAAATTCCTTGCTAGTCCAGGGATATGCAAGACACCATCAAATCTTCTAATTCTACCATCAGAAAATTTCACACGAATACTTCCACGACCAACAATATCAAGTACTAAATTATCACCCAAATACACCTTACCACCATCAAAATTTTCATACTTACTAAACCAATTCCTATTAGGAGTCATGTGTAAAGATGCACCTGAATCTATTAACCATGCATTTTCACCCGCATGAGTGGCCAAGGCTGCAATGAAAGCATCTCCATCTTCCTTCTCGGACTCAGAATTAGAATCTTGCTTCTTCTTCTTCTTCTTTTTCTTCTCCTCTTTGCAGTCCTTTCGGAAGTGTCCAGGTTTGCCGCAATTCTAGCAAATTGCCTTGGACTTACTAGGGGATTTCAATCTCCCCTTATTTTTGGACTTAGAATAGCCATGCTGCTTTTCGTTCTTGCCTCTTTCTTTTGGTCTTTCGTGAACACTCAAAGCCTCTTTGGCATTCAGAGAGACCTTCCTTCTCATCTCCTCAGAAAGTAGAGAACCAACAACGTCCTCCATCTTCAAGATAACTGAAGTGCTCCCTATAGCCATCACAAGACTATCCCATGAGTCTAGCAACGAACATAACAAGATTTGACACCTTTCTTCTTCATCCATTGGCACCCCTACTAAGGTCAACTGAGTCACCAACATATTAAACCTTTCCAGATGCTCAGAAATTTGTCCACCTTCTTCCATTCTCAAGGAATACAACTTCTTCCTCAAGAAAATCTTATTCACAAGTGATTTTGCTTGATAGATCTCACTAAGCTTTTTCCAAAGCTTCTTCACGGTAGGTTCTTCATGGACATTAATCAGAATCGAGTCTACAAGACACAATCTAATGAGGCCTTTAGCTTTTCTATCTTTCACATCATATTGTGTGGCTAATGTTGGATCTGTGGGCCTCAGCTTGTTCTCATCAATCGCATCCGATAGATCCCGATCAATCAACAGATCTTCCATCTTCAGCTTCCACATCTCAAAGTTTGTGGTAGAAAACTTTTCAACATCAATTCTCCCTGACATGCTTGCCATCTTTTAATCCTGCAACATAGAAATGAAATGCTCTGCACAAGCTCCCACTCAAACCTTGATTAGCTCAAAAAACCCTGTACCCAACAAATAGAACCAAAATTGGCCAGGCTCTGATACCACTTGTAAGGAAGCAAAGGTGCGTGAAATCGCTTCCTACGCTAATCTTTGAGACGATGATTATGCAAATCAAAGTAACTATTGCAAAGATCTCAAGAAATGCATAATAACATAATCAAAATAAAAAAGAATACACAACACAATGATTACTGTGGGGAAACCCTTCCGGGAGAAAAACCCCACCCTCCAAAACTCGCACAATGTATTATCAAATCAAGATGATTACAATACACTTGCAATGCAAGTTCTTACAGGAGCGCATCACCACAACTCGAACTTGGAGAGACTCCTTCTAGCACCAGTCTTGCAAACTAAACTCAATTACCCAAACACCTCCCCAAGCCCTCCTTTTATAGTGATTTTACAACCTGGAAACCACTTATGGTTTTACAAAACCATGGGCAAAACTACCATGTCACATGTTACCCATTTTTGACATTTACATTTCCAATATGGAAAAACAACTAGGTTAAAATAGTAATCTCGTCCACAATTTTGTCTCTTAGTCTAGACTCCCATAAAAGTCACAAAATGAGTCATCAAGGCTCTAAAAATGATCTACCTATATTCTACTATGGACAAGACTCATTTTAACAACTCACTAACCATTTTTCAATGCATAAACAAGTGGAAAACTTCCACAAACAAATTCTGGAATTTTCCAAGAGAAGATTGCAAGGTTGAGACACATTTTTTCAACATTGTCTGGACGACAAACAGAGATCAGCCCGTGAACGGAAGAGATTCCCGTCTCGATCTTCAAACCGACGGAAACCTGCTTCTGTCTGATGCAAATGGAAGCACTATTTGGGAAACCCACACGGCCAGCACGGATTTGATCGTAGAAGAGGCCGTTCTCCTGGATACAGGAAATCTCGTTCTGCTGAATTCCTCAGGTGGGAAAGTTTGGGAAAGTTTTGATTACCCAACAGATACCCTTGTTCCTTATCAGCCACTCAGAGGGAATACTCAGCTTGTATCCAAATTGGGCACAAGTTCCATTGCCTCAGGGTACTACCGTCTCTATTTCGACTACGACAATATCCTCCGGCAGAGGTACCAGACCTCGTATGCAGCCTCAAACTACTGGCCAATCCCCTACCTCGCCATTTTTGCCAACGGAAGATCATCATACAATATCAGCCGCTACGCGGTTCTGGACGCCTTTGGAATGTTCAGTTCAAGCGACAACTTCGGTTTCTCTTCATGGGATTTCGGCTTCAGCCTCACCAGAAGACTCACCTTGGATTCAGATGGAAATCTGAGGTTGTATAAGTTAGATAGAAATGGTGGCTGGAACGTCTCTTGGGTGGCACTCACTGAAGAATGCTCCGTTCATGGCATCTGTGGAATCAACGGATTGTGTATTTACAATCCTCGCGCAACTTGTACGTGTCCTCCTGGTTTCCACATAAAGGACCCCGCCGACAGATTCCAGGGCTGAGCGAGATGTTGAGCTTCTGAATGCCACTTCGCAACTCGTTCGTCTGTCTGATACATATTTCTATGGAAACAATCTTGTGGGGTACAGTACGGGGCAGTCTCTTGAAGAATGCGAGAAATATTGTATGGATGATAGTGAATGTGCGGGTTTCAGCTATGTTGTGGACAGCAGTGGAATATGTTACCCCAAAAACCAGCTTGTCAATGGATATCAGTCTCCTGGTGTGATTAACGACATGTATATCAAGATCTCCATCAAAGACTCTTCGGTACTAAATTCCACAGTCATTAGCGAAATCCGAGCTGATTGCAGCACTTCTAAGACGCTTGTTACTGAGAATTTCAAGACGAATCATAGGAGGAGCATTATAAAGTATCCGCTAGGGTTTGTTGTTGTGTTTGGGGTGTTTGAAATCGTTTGCATCACTTTGGGATGGTGGTTCATGTTCAGAGATCGTGACGAGGCCTTTGATTTTGATCATGTAGGGTATTCTGCCATCCCTATGGGATTCAAGAAGTATAGCTTCGTGGAGCTGAAGAAGGCAACGAATAACTTTATGACAAAGCTAGGAGAGGGAGGTTTTGGGAGCGTCTACAAAGGTGTTTTGGCCGACGAGAAGGTCGTGGCGGTGAAACGACAGGAAGGAGTATCTCAGAGCGAGGAGCAGTTTTGGGCAGAGGTGAGCATTATTGGCAGAGTCCATCACATGAATCTAGTCCGCATGTTTGGATTCTGTGCAGAGAGCTAACATAGATTGCTTGTTTATGAGTATGTTGAGAATGGGTCTTTGGACAAACATCTGTTTGCTCATGAGAGTGGATCGTCTTTAATGGGTTGGAAGGAGAGGTTTATGATTGCAATTGGCACGGCCAAGGCATTGGCTTACCTTCACGAAGAATGCTTGGAATGGATTCTACATTGCGATGTTGCCTCAGAATATACTTCTAGATAAGAATTTTGGACCCAAGGTATCTGACTTTGGATTGTCAAAGCCGGTGGACAGAGACCGAGCGTTTTCCTTCTCCAAAGTTCGTGGGACTCGGGGATACGTGGCTCCGGAATGGGTGATAAACTTGCCCATAACGGCGAAAGCAGATGTGTATAGCTTTGGGATAGTGCTGTTGGAGATTGTGAGCGGGCGAGGTGCATCCTATCAAAGTGGGAATTTGGTGCAGTGGGTGTCTAAGAAGTTGGGGGAGGGAAGGCTTTTGGAAGCAGTTGTGGACGGTAGGCTGAATGAGACGGTAGACACGGAAGAGGCGGAGGCTGTTCTGAGAACAGTGTTGGTTTGCCTTGAGCAAGACCCTGCTTTAAGACCATCCATGGGCCGAGTCGTCGAATTGCTCTCGAAAAGATTAGAAGTGGTAAAGGCCGCGTGATAACTGAAATTTATAGTGATTGACCACTCACTCACGCTTGATTTCATACCGACAAGCATCATGTCAACACTTACCTGATAGCAAGGGTATCTAATGTAATCCCTTTGTCATATTTATTATTTAATAGGGGTACTTGATTTCGTTTCTCCAAGTTGAAAATTGTATGGTCTTTTCTTGTCACTTGACTCTATCAATTGATGCTATGGAGTAAATATAAATTGTGCTAAAGACATATGTTTCAGGTTTGCCATAAATTTATTAAACGAATACTTCTTGAATAAACTATTAGTTTATTCTTTGAGAACAATTTTAATTTTCTATACTATGTATGTTATGGGTAGTTCGGTTGATACTGATACTAAGGAGTGCCTTGTTATGGTGTTAATCATTAAGATGTTTTTGATGTCCAGAAAAAGTATTGGTTAGATAGTAAGGGGGTAACTACCGGTTGTTCTCCAGCCTACTCTACTACGGGCTTAAACCCCCCATTTTTTTGGCTACTAACTAATACATCAAAACCAATGTTAATTTTCATTGTAATATGGAGTTGAAATATGCTAAGTGTGTCATCTTTCATTGAAACATAAAATTTTACTCATATCATATGAAGATCATAAATTAAAATTAGATATATTGTTAACCAAAATTTTCATATCATTTAAAGTCCATAAATTAAAATTAGATATAGTATTATACATTTTTATTTTTATTTTTAAATCTTTTTATTTGACTTCATTGGTATTTCTTTCTTGGGGACCATATCAATAAGTTCAACCAATCTAATATATTGCTCTATTATCTATTTTTAATTAGATGTCGACCAATCTAATTTAAGTACACATATCACATTTTATTTCAATAACTAGTAGCTACACCTTTGAGTAACACAATGGTTGTGCTCAAGATTTTCCACAAGGATTTTTATGTTTCTAGAAGAAGCCTTGATAATATTATAGCTATGCTCACCAATTTTCTTCAAGGATGACTCCAATTTTGAAATTCTTCTATTTATGTGCTCAATCTTTTTAATAAAACTTAATGCACATTACTTGTACATCTTCCACAACTTTAATGAGATCTTTAACATTATCAAGAAATGTATTTTCCTTTTTTGCACCAAGATTTTCGATAATTTTTTGTTTTGAAGAAATCATTTCATCTAGATTTGATGTCTTTAACATTAAGAAAGATCTATTTTATGACCCTAGAAGAGTCTAGAGCACCATCTTTGATAGTCTCTAGGGCATCCATGGACACATCATTGTTGTTATTTTCAACATTCCTAAAATATTCACATTCCTTATTACTTTTCCCATCCATGATAAACTCCTTCTCATCAATCATAAATATAGGGACATCTACATCAAAATCTCTACCAATATAAAAAATAAAGGAGACAATAACATTTTTATCCATAATATCATCTCTACATTTAACAGTGTGAGTAGTAATAAAACCCACCTCAATAGGTTCACCCTTACTACTTTCCCCAACATTCTTCTTAGTGCCAATCATTCTTTTATTTTCCTTCATTTTAGGCTCAATAACCCCTTTCTCATCATATTTGGTTTCATTCTCCTTTTTATTGTAGCATTTTCAATAATACATGTTCTAGCCATCAAATTCACATAATTCTTCTAACTAGCAGTTAGAAAGGAGATATGTAATTCTCTAGACTCTCATCAATCTATATTTCCTCATCATCCTCAAACATAATGGTGTTTATCTTGTTTGGCAAGGTCTTAATATTTCTACTTGTTCCTCAACAGACGCCTCTAAATCATTTTTCCACCCCCTTCCAACCTTTTACAAACATCCTTTCCTTCCACTTCTAGTGCCACAGTTTTCTTTATTGTATTTATACATCTCTTTCCATAAAGTGCAAAAAGTTTAACAATATAAGTCATTGGTGAAGATCCTAGTTGATGGTGTTCTTCTTGTGGTTCTTGATGCTAGCACTAAGGAAAGAGAATAAAAGTTATGAAAAAGACACTAGAATTTTGTGCCTAATATAATTCATTAGAATTGAATGATAATCATGGTAGTCAAATATGTCATGGCATATTTTCAAACTTCCCTCCACAATGACTTAATTATATTAGGATTAAAGAAAGTGTTGATACCTTTCATGAAAGCCTCACTTTTTCTCTTTATCTTAGGAAATCTTCTCACAACATTCTATGAGACCTTCATATCATTTAAATTTTTTATTCTTTCAAAAAGTAAGCCAGAAATCCTATAAATGATCTTTTGAACAAAAGTCGTTGTTCAATTCCTGGACAAAAAATTTGGTAACCTTCACGTCATACCCATGTAGCTTCTCAAGATATAGGGTAACTCTACCTTCAGTCATCCTATATCGAAAATCCTCTTCATTTTTTCAATCTTCATAGGTTGTAGATTCAAATCTCTTCCCATCATCATTATAGTAGAGTCAAACAAACACTAATTCAAAGTAAAATTGCCAAAGGCAAAAATTGAAAAATTGGATATATTAGAAAAAAATGCAACATGTGAAATGTAAATGATAATGAGTTCCTCATAACCATGAGAAAAACACCTCTCTTCACATTAATTTAAAAGTTAATATATATCATTTCCATCATTACTAGTAATATTCCCAAATGTGTCATTAAATCTATCATATCTAAGGAGCAAAATAATATCCTTATTAGTTCTTGCATGCTAAGGCACAAAACTATAGTTGAGGACTAACTATTAAATAGTGGTTGAACAAAACATTAATAACCAATAACCATTCATTATTTTCTAAATATTTATTTTCATATTAGTCCTTACATTGATGAAGTTGCACATTTTTTACGCCATCTTTCTATAACAAGAATTTTTTTCATATGTCATTGACACTATAGAAGGTGGGTAAAACTATCTGTAAACCCCAATACAAGAGAAGGCACAAAAAACTATATCATTACTAGTGCATTGCAAGGTTGGCAATGTGATGCAGACTAGACAAGTAAAGTTTCAAGACAAGGGATGGCCAGGCAATTACATGAATAGTCCAGGTGCCTTGTTTTGTGCTTTTACATTTTGCATATATTCTAGCTAAGTTGATTATCACTCTCAAGGAGTTTTTACCTCTAAAATAGGAGTGAAGGAGAGTTTTTGCATGAAGCATATCCTTAAAACTAGGTTCTTGCAGTGCTCACTAGTTTGGTTTTATGTTTGTGAAATTGTTTTTTTTCTTTTGCCTCCTTGTGGGTTTTGGGAGTGGAGGTTTGTATCAAAGTGCTCTATGATTTCAGCTTGAAAACTCCTATTGTAGCAGTTTTTAGCTTTATTTGTGCATGATTTGTGCATATATGTATCCATTTTCAAACATGCCCATCTTATCGAACATATCTCTTTTACTATAATAAAATGTTTCATAGTTAATTGAATAGCTTTGGCCATCAATGCATCATAACAAAGTTGTTCGAAATATCCATATCAGAGAGCTTCAGTTTTGAGAAAGGGGTGGATGGGATCAAGCAAACCATTCCAACTGTGGGTTCCTTGTATATATCTCCATATGTCTTGTAGCTTAGCCGACCTACACAAAGTATTGAATTGGACTGGGAAGTATGTAACCCAATTTTTTCTTCTTCAAGATAAGGCAATGAAAAATACCACCATTTTATTCTAAAATAGATAGACTGATGAATGAAATCAATAGTTTATTTTATTAAGTATTATAGGTAAATTTTTTTTCTAGTGTTGGAAACTATAATTTCTCCATGCAACTAAAATTGAATGATAGATTATCTAAGTCTCGATCCACTAAATAAATACACAAATTAAGATGCATTAGTTAAAGTTGTAGTTCATTTGATCTACTGAATAAGGAAGGGAAATGTAATAGTTTAGAAATCATTATCTCTTGCATGAAATAAGGACTCATTAAAATAGATCTCCACATCCACTTTGTTCACAATAACTATTAACAATTAAGCTAATAGTTTCACTCAATAAATATTTGTTAGAAAGTAGAAGTCTTCCTTTATCGAATTCTTGTGCATGATATTTTGATAATAAGGATTGTTGTTCAAATATAATTAATTGATTCAATCTCTCACTATTGGTGATGAGAATATTTTTATAAATGAGAAGCTCTGTAATATGCCTTTGTATGGGAATGAAGAAAATATTTTCTATGTTATAGCAGTGTAGAGAGATTTGTTGATTTCAATTTTAAGTTTTGTTATTTTATTTCCCTACTATTAACAAATTGGTATTAGATTCTATGGTAGAAGATCTTGGAGAGTTAGAATGAACAATTGAATGGATCATTACATTTGTGAAGCTATTGCAAGAAGTCGTTCAAGGAGAAGAGTTCATAGGGAAGTAGAATGTGTGAAAGCACAAAAAATTGTGCCAAGAAAGAATAATGGGCTGCTAGTTGTGGAAAAGTCTTTCAGAGGAGATAATTGGAAAGATATCTAAGGAGTAATATAGTATCAAAGATGAATAGAAGTTACATGTACAAAATTTGAGGAAGGATGATTAAAATGTTACTGCAACTTAATGATTATTGCCAGTAAAAAATGAGATCATTTTTGTTGCTTGTTTGAAGTTGAAGGTCCAAATCAAGTTGAATTCATGTAAAAATATGATATGAAGAAAAAGGAGGTGGGAAAAGTTTAATTGAATAAGATGAGTTTAATTTGTTTATTTCAATGGAAAAAATGCCAAAAATGTATTTAAAGAAAAAATAGGTATAATGGAATTTTTGGAAAAAGAAAATAATTCTTTTTTGATATATTTGTGGAAAATTGAAGAAGAAATTAAAGAATTAAAGGAAAAGATAAAAGTATTTGATGAGGTTAAAAAGATAAATAAATAACTGGAAGAAAAGTTAAAGTTTTTTTATGATGAATGAAATTTTAGAAGAAAAGTTGAAGAGATTCGAAGAGAAAAATATTGAGATTGATAAACAAAATAAAGATTTGGAGGATAAAATTAAGAAATTAGAGGTGGTGAAATATTTTTTGAAAGAAGAGAATGAATTTTTAAGAGAAAAACCATTCGTTCATGATGTTTCTTGTGGCATAGAGGATTTGAATTCATAATTTGATAAAGTTAATTATGTGAAAGATGTTTGTAAGCATGTGTGTGATGATGAACATGTAAAGTGCAATGATAATGCTTGTATTTTTAGTTGTTTTCATGATAACATTAGTTTAAAGATTATGAAAAAAATGGGGTACAAAGGCAAAGGCTTGAGAAATGATGAACAAGGTATGATGAACCCAATTGAGCAGATAAGGAGGTCAATGTATGAAGGCCTTGGATATTCTATAAGCAAAGGAAAGATGAATACATATTCAAGAATGTCAATTGAAGGAATGAAGATTATGCAATGTCACTAGTACAAAAACAACAATATATTACTAAATAAACTACTAAAAATTGTAGATATGTGACTAATTTTGATCACATGACCAATGGTAGTTTACTGCCAGACATTTATCTCCCAACCAAAATTATGACTAAATGATTTTAATCATTGATTAGGTCATTGATTTAGTCATTTATTGTTGTTACTTGGTAGTTTATATGGTAATTTTGGTAGTTTATTTGGTAGTATATTTGGTAGTATGTTTGATAGTGTTTTGGGTAGTATATGTGGTAGAATATTTGGTACTTGATTTTGTAGTATATTTGGTAGTTTTTTGGGTAGTATATATGGTAGTTTATTTGGTGGTATATTTGGTAGTATATTTGGTAATATATTTGGTAGTATATTTGGTAGTTTATTTGGTAGTTTATTTAATCATTAATTTAGTCATATTAGGGCACGATGCAATTGAACCACCATCCTCCTACTTATAAGGCACGTGCATATTCAATTGAGCTAGTGCCCTTTAAAGAATAATGCAAAAAATTGACAAATTTGTCTTCCCAACATTAGATCTACCATGATCATGGTCACTCTAACATGATACACTCTCTAAATTATTGTAGTGATAGACTCTTATAAAATATATTTTGGAGTCTTTTGGCCACACATAGGTATTGTTTCTTGTGTTAACTTCTCAGAAAAAAGATACAAATAATTATGCAATTTATGTCAAGAAAACAAACCTTTGCATTAAATAAAAACACTAAACCCCATTAAAAAATCACATCTATTAAAAAATATGAAACACAATTAGTTGAAATACTCACTTTAAAAATTGATTGTATCAAAAACATGTGATCTTTGTTTAAATTAGTAGCAAGAGAAAAGGACAATTTAACATACAAGCGGAATTCATCTCATAAGGAAAAAGTTGTATCCAAGACAAAAGCATGCTTGATGTGGAGGAGAACAATTTTCTTTAAATATTTAATGACTACATCTGATGCACCTGATAATTTACCCATTTTTAAATTTTCATATTTCCTCTCCTCATCCTTTGCACTCTCTGAGCACAAATTTGGTCAACTTGTCAAATGATAGAAAAGGAAAATGAACCATGAAAATTGAGATAATTGGCTACAAAACAAAAATAAAGTTCTAAGTTGTTGAGAATAGAAAACTTGACAACCCAACACATTCTTAAGTAAAACATCTAAACATTGAAATGAACAACAATCTTTCCATTCACCATTACAAGTCACAAATCCATTTTCTATTGATACATAATCTATTTGTGATGGTAAACATGCATACATACATTGTATAGATTTCATAAAAGCTACAGTAATTATTCCTCTTGAGAATGAATTTTTTTTTCCTAGATCAATAATAATGGTTATTCATATACTTTAAATAAATTTAAAAATTCATAGACTTGTACAATAGTACATGAAAAATGAGATAAACCAAAAAAACACAAGGGTAAATGGGTTTGTGTACCTAGGAGATTTTGGTCATGTCCCTCCATTGAGGACATCTCTAGGATAGGTGACAGCTCAGAGACATTTCTTAGTTGCCCCCAAAATTTGCAAGGCTCATGGCGAGATGATAGGGGGAAAAACTAGGAACAACCAACCAGCCATCCTCCAAACATGTTGAGGATGTTAGAAACATCCATAGCTATCTCAAGGAAAACCAACCACTAGGTTAATTTTTTTTTTTTTTTTTGTGATTCCACACCCTCTAACTCTAACATGAAAGATATAACACTCCATGAGTAGCATATGACTTTATTTTTGCATGAAAATCAATTTGTAGACAAGTTAGAAAGATATAGAAACATGGTTTGAAGGTGTTGCACGAAAAAATAGCATTAATTAGCAACAAAAATGATGAGTGAGGTAGCAACAACAAGTGAAGTGAAAGAGGATTGGTTGGAGTTCCATTAGATGAGCAAGTCTTTCACTCTTATAGTAGTAGTGACTCAGAGTCAAACACTTACTTCAAGATGCAATGTTGGGAGATGTTGATTAGAGGTAGCCATCCTACTTCCCATCACTATGTTTCACAATTTTTGACCTCTCCTCAATAGAGCCTAGGTTTACTCTAAATGAGTCCCTCAATATGAAAAATTTAAGAATACACACACACACACACACACACACACACACACACACACACACACACACACACACACACACACACACACACACACACACACACACACACACACACACACACACACACACACACACACACACACACATACGGCCTAAAGCCCGTGCCTTTGAGATGATTTACCAAGGATGAAACACACATTAAAGTATCCGTAGCATTTTTGGCATCCAATGGTTCTATGCAGTCCACTCACAAATGTTATGGAAGTGAAATGAAATCTGGCAGATAAACTCCATCTAAGTTTACACATATATACACTTAACTTTAGAAATATATGATTTATTTAATATGCTAAGTTACTATCATCCATTACGAAATGTTATGGAAAAATTATTTACAAAATCTAGTTTAGAAAAATTGAATTGTATAAATATCTGATAACTCTAAACCAAGTTAGTTGAACCATAACACATCATATGAGGTCAATTGTTTAGTTGAGATAAGTTTAATGAGGAATAGGATGATATAGCCACAACCTTTTTAAATGTAAGTTAGAGACATAAAGAACAAAAAAAAAAATTAGAAACCATTGACTCTTCTTGCAATTTTTTGCTAATCTAAGGATTTTCCAGAGTTGTATCTTAACAGTGATCCTCTTTTAACAAGGGTTTGATGCTAGTCTTATCTCTCTTCTTTTTTTAAGTGTAAGATTTAATATGACGTTTGGATCACAAGGTCCAATGCTATATGTATATAAATGTAAATGAAATTTGAATAAAAATAAATAAATCTATGGTACATATTGTCTAAGAGAGATTTAATAGTTACCAAAGTTTCATTAGTTTGTCTAATGATTTTTCATAACATTGAAGAGTAATATTACATTTTACTGAGTCATAGAAAGTTTAGCTGGAGATAGATAAAGTTGCTAGAATGATGATTGGCTCATAAATTTTACTAGTTTCAGTGCCATGTAATGAGATTTGAGGGAATAAAACAACTAATCATGACCAAGTATAACATACAATGGAAGCCAAGGATAGAGTGGCAAAGTGTAATCATTCTAAAGACTTAAAAAAATAGTGGTAGATAAGAAAAAAAAAAAAAAATTAAAAAAAAAATATAAAATAGTTTTTTAGTACTGGGATGAGTGATCTCCAAGGAAGTCCTAATGCTTCACCTCTATGAACATCACCTAGATCTAATATGTGTTAAGTGTTCAATTCATTATCATGAGAGATGGTTTCATGTGAACTACTACTTAGGAAACATGGGTCAACAAATTTTACTCAAAAACTACACAGTTGAATCTTGGTGATAATATCACAATTTGACCTACTATAAAAAGTATTTCCTACATTAAAAAATTATTGAAAGAATACAAACAAGAATGTATCCAAAGATGCTATGGATAAATTGTGTTCTTTTTACTTAACTTTTCAATATAAGTAAAAGGCTACAAACAAGAATGTATCCAAAACTACTATGGCTAGATTGGGTGCTTTGAGCAAAGCTTCAATACAAAAATAGAAATGGAGTGGAAACTTGTGCATACAAAGGTTTTGTTAACTTTCACCTGGTTTTAAGTATTTTATAAATTACTGAATTTTCCTCAAAATTTGAGAAAATCTTAAATTAATTTTCTTTTTTAAATTATATTTTTTCCAAACTTCAATAATCCAAGCCAAAACATTGTCTTCTAAAAATTGTGTAGAAAAAAGTTACAAAACCACAGACATTATTATGTGAATTTTCCTAATATAAGATCTCCAAAAAGGCCACCATGTACAAATTTGAAAGACAATTAATATTATAATATGTTATCAGAAATTGGGGCTCACTGACCCAGAGAATGACCCACAATATTCTTCAATTTTACCACCAAGGGATGGGGAGTGGATTAGCCATGGATGGTATTTATTATTTATTATTTTTTGAATGCTATTTTTTGAAAATATTATGCTAAGAGGCATACCACATAGATGCATCACAAATTTATTGAGTTTGTGCATGTAAAAAAGCAAGAAATGACATTTAGAAATGCATGATTGTTATAAACATGATGAATTGCAAGCATTTCATCTGGCATTGTATTTATGTTGTACTCTCTACTTACAATCACTTTTAAAGAGATGAGTCTTGCCCTATTTCTCCACTCACAGTAACAAAAGAATGGTTAGATTACCTTTGTGATTTGCACACATTATGGATTATTACAGGGAAGAAAATATTGTAGTCTATACAATTTGGATAGAAGAAATAGCACAAACAAAGAATTCGACGAAATTCCAAGAAAGAAGAGATAGACGAGTTTGTATGTTTCCCTTGAATCACAATGGTAAGTTTTGTGTTCTATTGAATCTTCTCATCAAATCTCTCATCCACAACCTAGCTTTAGCCACACATGATTTGTCTTGCTTTTTAGTTCCTACCATGCAGGAAACTATTGTTGAGGGTTCATGTTAACTAGTTATTACTCTTTCATTGCACAACTAATCATAGTCAATCTCAATGTTGTTTTCTCCCTATTATTTTTCCATTTCTAATAATTAATCTTGAAAGATAGGTGAATATAATTGATAGTTTACAACACTAGGAGTAGTTGAGTGATTTCATAATGTCCAAGGCCAGAGAAGAAGTTAGAATTAAGGTGTAGACCTTGAGGTTAGGGCTATTTCATACTTCTTCCACATACCGATACCTTGGGCTCTCCGCTGCTGTGGGATGATAAAAATCACTAGCCAGTAACTAGGGCTTCTTCTTCTTCATGGAGTTGTGACGCCTATCTAGCTCTTCCAGCTACTACAGATCACTAGGCTGATTAGAAAAAGGAGAACCCGTCCCATTCAAAGCAGTTATAAATACTTCCCCTATGCAAACTGCATAGGGCATACGAGTTAGATGTTTATGGCCATGTGATTTTAGAGGGCACATAGAGGTATGGGAAACCATTTTTGTTATTCTACTGTCTCTGAAGAATTTGTAGATTTCATTTGTTTCAATTTTTCTTAATTCCACAGACCCTCTTGTGCTCCATTACATGTTTGTCTCACCATGTCCACAATTTTTTCTTTCTCAACCCTAAAAAGATATAATATGTTTATTTCCTCTCCTACCCAAATTTAAAATTTCTATATTTTTTCCATCAGCATAAACCCCTGATCATTTTATTAATGTGCTTTTTCCTATGTCATACCAACATTTTTCTGCAATATTTTTACTCGAGCTTGGAAGTTGATAACAAAGTATGGTTGTTGAAGGTGTTGCAAATTTAATTGGTAATTCATTGATGCTCATGCCCAAAAAGAGGCAACTTCTGATTTGTATGGTATTTGTTTCTATAATGATAACAAAAGACAAGGAGTCATGGCAAGGGCAGTGTAGGTGATATTGGAGGCTATTGACAACTGTGTGGGTGTGCTGAATGAATGTTTTGAAGCCCATCAATCACATCCAATGCAATCTTTTAACTTTTCTTCCAAGAGCATAAACCCCTGATCATTTTATTAATGTGCTTTTGCCTATGTCATACCAAAAAATTTTTGCAATATTTTTACTTGAGCTTGGAGGATAATAACAAATTATGTCTAGTTGTTGAAGGTGTTGCAAATTTGATTGTTAATTCACTCTTGCTCATGCCCAAAAAAGAGGTAACTTCTAATTTGTATAGAATTTGATTTTATAATGATAACAAAAGACAAGCAGTCATGGCAAGGGTCGTGCATGTGATATTGGAGGCTATTGTCAACTATGTGGGTGTGCTAAATGAATATTTTGAAGCCCATCAGCCACATCCAATGCAATCTTTTAACTTATCTTCCAAGAGTTCATATCACACTCTTCAACTCTTGGTACATTTTCGCTTCATCTACTTTATGGCATAATTCTTACCATTTATGATGCCTCTGAAATAGAGCTCTAAATATTATTCAAAGGGCTAAATTTTTTTGTTGCTTTTTACAAACTCTCAAAAGAATATCTATGTGGTTAATCGATGCTACTAATAAAATTGGCTAAATTTTTCTCCTATTGGGTGCCTTCCATTGCAAAAGACTCTTCTTTAAACCTTCAAATTTGAATGACTATTGGGTTCTTCAACAATTGTAGTTTCTAATTTATGTAAAGTCTACCATGTTTGTCTAATGTAAGATTTCAATCCTCAAAGCTAGCACATAGTTCATAGGAATTTTATTGAAAACAACCTAAAAAAAAGATAAAAATCATTTAATTTCTTTGGAACTATAGATTTTATTATCCTATGAACAATGTAATATTAGATACTCCTTTACTGTGCTATTGCTTGCCATGGTTTCATCAAGATTTGTTATTTTCTTTTAATATGAACCTCTACACATACCGATCATTCCATACTAAATGAAGGCATGCCTTGTCCTTGCTACCACATTTTGCATCAATGTATAACATAAAAATAATACATATTGGAGCATTTTCATGTTTCTAATTACCTGAGTAGTGCTATGAAATATCACTTTTAAGTGAAATTTTCTTTTCATTTTAATATAACAGTTCAATTTTTTGGGTGGTGTATAACTTTTGGAGTTTTACTTGATAAAATAATTGATCAATTTGAGAAAGGATTGATTTTAGAGTTTCTGAAATTGACTGGAAATTTCATGTTTTCGACTTACTTGAGAGGTTTAAGTCTTTTCATGAGGGGTTATAGAGCTAAGAGTATTGATTATGTTTATCTCTATTTAATGCATATAACTATTTTAAGAATTGTTATAGATAATTTTTTCATTCTATGGCTAAGAATGTTGAGAGTGTTCCTCTAGTGCAGATTGTACTATATTTTATTTTTTTAGCTTCCCTTCAGAGGCATAATCTTTAGTCTTTATTTTGCAGGATTATGGAGCTGAGAGTATGGATTTTGTTAATTTAATTAGCTAAGTATTTAAGAAGCTTATGGATCATTTTTCATTCTACAGCTAAGAATGTTGGGAGTGTCTTCCTCTAGTGTAGATTGTATTATAATTTCAATTTCTAACTTTCCTTCAATGACACAGAATGAATAAAGGGCTTGTATAACAAATTAATTACCCTTGGAGTGCACTGTGCACGCAATTTTAGTAAAGTAGAGAAATTTCAAATTATTTCTAGTTAAATCAAGATGAAAATTATTCTCGATGTCATCAATTGACAAAAATATTATAATAAGAATAGTAGGAGAAAAATAAATTTTGTCCTAACCTTCTGCTTCTCATCTTACTAAATTGTTTTCGATAGCTGAATTCTACATTGAACTTAACATCAATTGTGATTGACCCAAATATAAAATTTGAATATTTGCAATTGAACTAATTTGAGTGTTCAAATTAGATTACCTAGAGATTAATTTGTTTTTGTAAGTCTCCAAGCTTGACCTTACTCATTCTTCAATTAGAGCTTGATTTGGTTTTTCCATGTTAACCCTACTAAAAGAAAATTAAATATCTACTTTGATAGTGTTACATATTGAACCTACTTAAAATATTGTGGAATTCTAGCTAGATTTTCTTTACATGTTCTCTCATATTCTAGCTGGATTTGGTCTTTACATGCTAACCACACTGAAAGATTGTTAAAATTGTAACTTTATTTGAGTCATTCATGCTCATCTTCCTTGAAAGGCTCTTACATGCTTGAATTCTAACCATATGTGGTTCATCCAAATCATTCACAAACTAGTGCAAGAGGCTGATATTATACTCCTATCATCAATTTCAAAGAAATTTCAATTCTGCAACAATTTCAATGATTCAGTACAGGAAACCCGTTATCAAGTTCTCTAAGATATGCATATATGTATTTGTGACACCACTTCAAGTGATGCCATGCCTTCTTGATGATTTGAAATCTTACCGCTGAATTTAGACAGTGCCTGATCCAAGAACAAAATCTAGTTGTCTTATTTGTTCTTGATCATACATAGTTAGACAATATCACAAAAATTCCATTATCTCTACTCTACAAGTAGTGATTTTCCAAAGCAAGAGCAAGGCCAAAACTCTCGATCTCCTACTTTCAATTATAGACAATAGAACTTGGTGGAAATAGTTCTCATTCCTTCAAGATCAATCACTTCTCACTCTAATGCAAATGACCAACCTCCATACCTATTTCCAATCTACAAACATTCCCAACCTACCATCAAACCTACACCAACTATGGTAGGAACTTGGCTGCCCTACAACTTTTGTTACAATAGTTAATGAATTTTCAAGAAATGTTATTAGTAAAACACATAGAAGGCCTTGAGTTGCAAATTACACACTAGTGCCTCTATTTCTTATATTTTTCAGTAATGCCTTGGGAAATGTTTAATTATTTTCAATTATTTTATGGTTTAGTCATTTTTATGTCTAGAGGTATCATTTTCACAAAATCTCCTTATGTTAGGATGATAAATATTGGAAAAACAATAAAGATAGTACATAAAAGAATGTTGGAAAAAAAGCTTTAGTTTTTACCTTTAAAGCTATTTGAATTCCTTTCATCCAAAAATTTTAGTGGCTATTTTTTGTTTTGTGCTTTGATTCAAGTTTTTTTTGAATGAGAATTGTTTTTGGTGAGCTTTTTAACAAACAAGGGAACTGCAATTCAACAGATCAGAAGAAAGTTGATAAGAAATATCTTTGAAGTGCATGCAAATGAATGAAACTGATTGGTATTTGATTATATATTAACTTCTCTATGATCAAAGGTGCCTTAGTAGGAAGACATGAATTTTGTAGAATTATCTCAACTGAAATAATCTTGTTCTCTACATTATAGAAGTTCCAAATCATCCAAGCTTGCAAAGAGTTCAAATTCAACCCATAGTTTTTTCCTAAGCCTACAATGCCTAAAAAATAATATTCTTTTATGAGCTTTCTTTGATCCTCAACCTTTATTTTTTATACATCCCAACATGGTCCTCGTATACTTAATTGCATCAATTATACACCATGGAAAATCCATAGGGAACTCTGTAGTTAAGCCTACTCAAGTTGGAGTAGTACTGGGATGGGTGATGTCCCAGGAAGTCCTAGTGCTTCACCTTTGTGAACATCACCTAGATCCAATGAGTGCTAAGTGTTCCATTTATGCTCATGAGAGATGGATTCATGTTGAATCACTACTCATGAATAATGGGTCAATGAGTTTGACTCAAAAATTACATAGTTAAATCTTGATAGCAATATCACAATTTGACTTGCTATGAAAGTTATCTCCTACTTATCAATTATATGTAATGGTAGTTAAATTGTAGCTACTAGTATAAACAAGATGAAGACCTGGCACTCAACTTGAAACATAACTCCAATAATGCACACGAGTATAATAGAAAAAGAAAACACTTCAAGTCGCAAAGGGATTGTTAAGTATAAAATGCTCTAATATGTTGATACCTATAGATGAATAATAGACATTTTATTCCCTCCTGCAATAATAATAAAATTGCAAAACTAATAAAGTAAACAAAAGAGATTTAACTGACCTGATTCAAAATATGCCAACTTGGAGTTGAATCAAAGAATGAAATTGGTGCACGGAAGATGCATCTATGTATTTTTCTAAAATGTCGATTAGCTTTGTTAAATGCAAGAAGTGAAAGAAATGTTTCCCTAATAAGCACAAATAAGGAACTACCTAATAATGGAGTGATATAAACTTGAATCAGAAGAGATTTGCTAATTGGTGATCTATCACCAAGGATTGTTGGGTTTTCTCATGTCATCCAATAGTTACTAGCTATTTATTTGGTTGTAAACTCTCACCTAGTGGAATCTTGTGCTAGATTGAAGCTTGTTCCTGAGATTCATGCTGATGCACATGCCTTGTTTGATAGAAGAAGAAACTTGTGCTTGGAGGAAGCTTGTACCTAAAATCCATGCTTGGTTATGCCTCGCACAAATAATACCTGGTCATGCCTCATAGATATTATTGGACTGAGTTTCCTTATTTGGTATTAGTGACTCCCATTGATAGTCTAAATCATAAA
The DNA here is from genome assembly GCA_028749045.1 of Cupressus sempervirens. Lineage (NCBI taxonomy): Eukaryota > Viridiplantae > Streptophyta > Pinopsida > Cupressales > Cupressaceae > Cupressus > Cupressus sempervirens. Next base: position 111,641,334 of record CM053783.1, read on the forward strand.
ACATTTTTCCTCTATACACCCATACTAAACTAAACTAGTGGTTCAAGAAATAAAGAAATATATTTGCCTATCTAGGGTTTCAGGTCACTTTTTTTTTTGCTATCTTATTTGGGATTATTAGTATTTTAAATTAATTATTATTTATGTTAAATATAAATAAATAAAATGTATTATTTACTAATATAAAATTAATGATAGCAAGATGATGTTTTTAATTATTAATATATGAAACATTTTTTAAAAAAAAGATAATAATTAACATATTCAATATTTAAAAATGGCTAATTGTAATCTATATTGTTATTTATTCTACTTTATTTTAATATATTTTCAAAAGTTAGTCTAAAGGATAATGTCTTCTGGTAGAGAAGTTTGCTCCTTCTCACCAAGTAAATCTTGAGTCAAATTTTAATATTACTATCAAGATTCAACTTGTATTTTTTGAGTAAAATTCATTGACCCAGTTTTATACCATTGACTCTACCCCTTTCAAACACAAGTTCTAAGCATAATAGAAGTGAATAGATTCTATGAATCAAATTCAATAAATATAATTTTATGTTTAAGAATTTTGTCACTACTTGTGTTTTAAGATCATCTTCAAGGTTTAGATTCATACAAATTTGTGAGTATCAAAATCAATTAGATTGCCATGAAAATGAACCTGTGTAATAAATAGATTATTTTTCAATAATGTTTAATGTATTAACAAACTAATAAAATAATTGTAACATCTACAACAATAAAAATGTCATATCTAAAACCAAATATTATTTATTTATCTCAATAGGTTTTCAAAATTTCTCATTAAATAATGTGTAAGAGTAAATTATTATTTGAACTAATTATTTATAACATATTTTATTTTTTAAAAAATTGATTTTCCTCTTCAATTATCTAGATACAAAATTATTTGATTTTTGAAAACTCAATAAATATGTTATAATTAGAGTAAGATGAACTAATATTATTGTTCAACATTAAATATATGTTTTCATTTACAAAATTTCAATTAAAAGAGTTAACATATCAATATTGTTATTAATTAAAATGTTATAATTAAGAAATTATAATGTCCACTACTTAAAGTTGTATGGTTGATAATTATAGCTTAATTAGTGTCTTTTAAGCATTTTGGTATTTTATTACATTTATTTTGTAGCATAAATCATGAAAAATGTAGTGACTAGTCATCTTTGTAGACATAAGCCTTAAAAAAGTGATTGATTATTTGTTTATAACTTATTATAAAGATCGTATTGTTATCAAGGAGAATGTAACATGTTTTAGAAAAGCTATGCATATTCTATGGTTGGTGTGTGTGTGTGTGTGTGTGTGTGTGTGTGTGTGTGTGTGTGAGAGAGAGAGAGAGAGAGAGAGAGAGAGAGAGAGAGAGAGAGAGAGAGAGAGAGAGAGAGAGAGAGAGAGAGAGAGAGAGAGAGAGAGAGAAGAGAGAGAGAGAGAGAGAGAGAGAGAGAGTAGATTCCATTCCATTCCCTAATTATACAAAGCTCTTCCTTTGACAAACTGAAGGAGAAAGTGGGAATTTTTTTGACACAAATTGTGCATATTTTATTAAATTATTTAATGATAGAAATGGACAATTTTTTTAAGTATGATGAAATTTTCTATTATAAATAAATAACTCTCACGTAAATTAAACTACTATTCTAATAGCCCAGTGGGTGTCTTCCTTAGTTTTTCCTAATCTCACCATCTACACTATAATTTTATTGATAGGTATAGTGAAGTAGTTTCTATGTTTCTAGTCCCATTCTTCTGATAGTCCTCTTTTCCTAGTTCTTCCTTTTAGTATCTTGGGCTTTCTTCCCATTGTTTCTCCTATGTTTCTTGGTCTACTTCTATTGTAAACATGGTGTTGTTTGACCTTTCTACTAATGGTTGATGTTCTCTATCTCTTTCAACATTTTGGCACCCTTCCATCTTTGATATTGTAAAATTTTAATATTTATTATTAATAGATACAGACTTATGTCTTTTGTTTAAAAAAATAAAATGCTCACCTAAATTTTTTAATGTATAAATAAAATTTGAGGAGTTCATAGATATATTTCGAGTTTGAGTGCACAATGGGGTGATTTTGAGTTCATTTCTAGTTCAACACCATTTGAGAGGACATTCAAGGAAGTTAAATGATAATAATGTATTCATAGGGAAAAAAATCCATCGATGAGAAATAAAAGATTAATTATTTTTTAAAGAATGTATTAATATGATAAAAAAATTATTAATCATTCATTTAACCATTTTTTTGGGTGACTAATTATTAGTGACCAATTGTTTGGTAATTTATTTGATAATTTATTTAGTCACTTATCTTTATCTGACCTTTTAATTTTACTTGATGGCTAAATTAGTCATTTATTTAGTCACTTATAAATTGTAAACGATTACTAGAATCTGCTCACTTTTAGTCACATGACTAAATGTTTTAGTCACATAGTCATTTGTTTGCTAAAATTCTACTAGTGTGTCAATATGGTCACAAGTCCAAACATATAAAAGAAAGATGCTGGGATCTATGTCCATCTAGTATTTGTGGTTTGAAAAATCATTGTGGAAATAAGTGTTGGAATGGAGAGATAAATAATGAAATCATAAAAATGAATTGTGGATGGATCTACAGATGAAAATGGTAGAAGGTTACAGGTATGATTAAAAACTTATTTAAGTATAAATATTAAAGGGTGAGCAACAATAGATATTTATCAAAATTTGAATGTTCAAGGAGGATTAAAAATATTTTGAGTAAATCATATTCATGGTCTAGTAAGATGTTTGTAGAAAGTGATTTTCCAGGATGTTCATAATTATTATTTTAAAGAATATCCATAGTAGTTGGACAAAGATTAAGACATTGGATGAGTAGTTGCAACTTTTGTTTAAGTTTTGGATCCACTAGGACTTGTAGAGTGGCTCAATTGGAGTTATTGAAAAAAAACTAAAAGGGTTTGACACCTGAACCTACAATGGACTAGAGATTGAGTTTTCCAAAGCTCGTGATTAGAGCATCCCAAGGGAATGATGGAATTTCCTAAGTTTGATCTAAATTTTAAAAAATTATACTTGGAATGCTAATGAGTTTTTGTGGTTAGTATAAACCACTTGGAAAGAATTGTGATAATGCATGTAGGAGTTTATGGTAAAGTAAAATCCGTTTCAGAATTTATAAATGGTGAGAAGTAGATGTAGTAGCATTTGAGGTAGAAATAAAGTGGGTGTGTAGGAAACCATAATTACTCCATGCAATTGAAATAGATCGATAGTTTCTCCTAATCTTGATCCACCAAATAAACATTTAAACTAATATACATCAATTAAAGTGGTAGTTCAATTTGATCCCCTGAATAAGGAAGGAAAATGTAGCACCTTAGAAATCATTATCTCTTGCATGAAATGAGGACTAATTAAAATAGATCTCCACATCTACTTTGTTCACAACAACTATTAATAGTTAAGAAAATAGTACCTATTAGAATTACAAATAGGAAATGTATACTTTAGAGGGGGGGTGAATCTAAAGTGCTAATCTTTGAACCAATAAAACTTCCAACCTTAAAAACAATACATGCATAAACTTATCGAAATAACATGTAAAGTAAATGAGTTCACATAGACACTTGACACAAGATATGATTACCCAGAAACCCTCTAATGAGAAGGTAATAATGGGGTGGGGATGACACCCAAAAAATTTCACTACTAAAGCAATAAAGTTCACCTATTAAGGTTACATGATTTGACCATTCTCATGATCTGCCCTATGAAAGGCCTACCCTATTAAAGGCTTACAAAGACTGTTAAGTCCTACCCTGTTTAAGGATTTCAACACACTATTAGAAGTGTGCCTGGTTAAAGGACTTTTGATCATTCACTTGGAATGTCACCCTATTAAGAGATTTACTAAATCTTGTTAGGACTACTATGTTAAGAGATTTTACCAAAATCACCTATTAGGATGTAAAGGCATAGATCTTATGATTGGCTCTACTCACCTAATCAAAGATAAAATCCACACATTAATCTCCTTAATCCTTCTGATCTAATGTGACAATTGTTGTATCCTTCAGTCTTTGCTCTCTTCTCACTGATTCTACAATTCATTCCTTCATGATATCCTCTAAGCCTCCATGAATGCTAAGTTTGTGCATGCAAACTTCTCTACAATCCTTTCTCACACTCATTAGAAGTTTAGGGTTTCATCTTCCTTAATAAGACTTCCAGACTTAGGGTTAGGTATGAATCTACGACTAATATTCATCTACTTTGCCTCTTTACCATTCCTATTTTTTGTTTGGTTGCATGTAATTGCCTAGGAATTCAACAAATAGATTCGTCCTTATCTCCAAAAGATTGTAATCTATCCATATGTTGACTCAAAAATGGTTTATATATTTGTTTGTGCCATCACAAACAACTATGTCAAATCTGTATTACTCGACACTTGATAGTTTTGATACTGGGCACTTGATAACACTAATACTTAGCACTTACTATAATTGTATCTTGCTTGACATTTGAACATGCTCAGTATCAACTATTCACTTGGCACATATACTTGCTTAGCACTATCTAGTTGCCTGGCACCTAAGTGATTCAACATGTACTATATTTTTGGCTCAGCACATATTGCAACTCGACACTTGTATATAATATACTTGACATATGTACTAGCTCAGCATGAGCTTAGTAAATAGCTTAAGTGTGTTGACACTTAATAGTCAAAACCAATCTGAGATCAACAATCTCCCCCTTTGACATGAGTGGCAAAAACACTTAACTATACATGATGAATCTAATCTCCTCAAGTATAATATACATCCAGTTTGGCATATATACAAAACTCAAAAAAATGTTCAAAATTTTGTAAAGAATATATATCTCAATAACTCCCCTTGAGTTAATGTGTCTTTTCTATTTCCAAAAGCTCTTTGAGTAGATTTGCCTCATGCCGATTCATTCTGATACTCTTTATTTGATCTAGTCTGATATGCTTTTCTGCTTTGTACTCCCCCTTTCACATGTCTCCCCTTATAGAATAAGTCTTCTTGTAGCCTTTTGATTTATCTCCCCCTTTCATTTCAATTTCTCCCCTTTTACAATTTCTCCCCCTCTTTGACACTTATGTCAAAGGGTCTATATGTTGACTAAGTATTTTTACAAGAAGGTCTTGTTGACGTCCATCACAATTCTCAGAGTAGTATCCTAGTTTTGTATTGCAACATCTAGGGATTTGATTTGTATTGTTGTCTCTGCTGCAAGGTGCACTAAGCCATCTAATGTTGAAAGATCAGGATATTTCTTTAACACATTTTCTATAGAGGAAAGTTCCCCTTTATAGAATCTCCATGTGAGGGGTAAGGGTAGCTTGGATTTAAACTAATTTGGATCTAGTATTAGCCTCTGTTGTTGTCAATACAACTAGTTCCTTCTGTGTGTGAAGTGTTGCATTAAAGTGCTTCTCACTTTGAGCTGAATCTTTTGGAAATTGCATGTCTGATACTTTTAGATTTCTTTCCAAGCTCATTATTCTATGGCTAGTGTCTTGTGTGAAGATTAAAGGATCACACAATTTTGTGTACAATGAGAATATATTCTCGAGTACCTTCTTCACTTTCTCAATTTTGTTTTCCAGCTCTACTTGTGATAATGCTATTTCATTAGTTTTTTTTTCATTGACCTTTGCTTGAAATTTCCTTTCTGACCATTCCATTAGTTTTGCATTGGTGTCATGGTCTTCACTTTGCACCCGGTCCACTATTTTTGTGAGTTTCTTCAAAATGGTCTTTGTTTCATCAAGTGACTACAAACTAAAGGCATCTAACAAGATGTCCTTAAACTCATGTAATGCTTGCTTTTTTTTATACTCATTTCTGAGTATCTCCTACTTTTTCTTCCTTTCTAATGCCTCCTACATTAAATCTATCTGATCAAGTGTAATAGTGTCATAGTCATATTTTGGGATGACTATCTCTTCATCTAATGTAGGGTCTCCATTGTGAATTACCCTTGCAATTTTTGTGGAGCTTGAGCCTAGTGGTAAAATTTGGAGTAGAAAAACATTAGTGCTCAACTGTTGAAGCACTCTTGTAGGAGTTCCAGTAGTTGGTAGATTTACTAAAGTTTGAATTGCTTCCTGGTCCTTTTCCTTTGGAATCTCCTTCTCCTCATCTAATTTTTCTTTATCAATAACAATTATTTGTGGGGGTGCACCTTATACTAGTGCATTAGGAACATAAGTATCCATCTACCTTGTTTGTTCCTTTGTAGGTTCTTTCTATTATGTAGTTTGAGTCTATTGTTCATTTGTAACAAATTTGACTATGGCATCAACCTTTTCTGATGTATGTTCAGATGTTTGCACTAAAAATTGACCACTAGTAGCTGGAGGAATAACAAAAGGCAGTTCTTGTGTATTCACCTTATCCCTAGTTATGCCAGCTACAACTTTCTGTAATTTGTCTACACTAATCAATATAGGATTATTGCATAGTTGAGCTTGTCATGTGGATTGGTCTAGGATCTTCTATAGTCAATGGATTGATGTTTTGACCAGAGTTATTAGAAACACCCTTTATTGTTACTATTTTGTAAGTGTAGAGGTGTCATGTGGAGGGCTTAGTGGTGGCAATTGTGTGTCTTGCACACTTTGATCTGTTTCTTGCTCCCCAGCTATTGCCATTTCATCTCCTTGTTGTGTCTCCTCCACTATTTTATCTCCTTTTTCTTTCTCAATCTCTTCTTCTCCATTATTTCTTCCCTCAAAGGGATCCTCTTCTCCTTCCTTCAGAGTTGTTAAACAATAAATCAACTTCCACATTTTGGTGGATTTATTAACAACATCTTTAATGTTGTTTTGGAGAAAGGCTCTATATTTGGGTTCAAATTTTCTCCCATGCTTCTTATTAGCTTTAGTTATTTTCCCTTTTGTAAGTTCTAGCATTACTTGAGCCAATATAGACTCTCTTATTTCCTTCTCCATGTTAAGGCAATAATGCCATTTATTATCAACAAAAAAATATAAATCCTTAGGCATTGAATTATTGAGTTCAAGTGGGGTATTCTTGAACTTAGCCATCATGATATGGACTAATTCTTCAACCATGTTTTTTTCTTCCCCACTTAACTTACTAAAATCAATGTTCTTTAAACTAGTTAAGTCTGCATTATCTTTAATATTATCACAATTATTCTCTAAATCAAACTTGGCAGCATGACTTACCACTTTGAATTGGCTTATGTCTTTTGACTCGATCTTTTCTTCATCAGAGTTAGGTTGAGCCACATATTTTCTTCTTTGTTTCTTCTCAACAAGATCAATTTGTTCAGTAGTCTTCTTCTTTTTCTTGACTTTCTCCTTAGCCTTTTGAGTAGGTGCTCTTGTGGTAGCTCTCGTAGCTATAGTAGTAGGCTTAGTAGTGCTTGTCTTTGCAATTTTCTTACCCTTGGGCTATTTTGTAGGCTATATTTTAGTTGTCCTCTTCTTGGGTTCTGGTTTGGTTGGTGCTTCCTCAGCTTATTCCTCCTCAACACCTTATTCCTCTACATCTTTACCCATGCCTTTGATTAGGGCAAGTGATCCTTGACCTTTTTCTTCTTCTTCCTCTTCTTCTTCTTCATCATCATCATCATCATCACCTTCAACCCCTTCACCAAATCTAGCTTTTAGATTCCTTATTATTTTATCTTTCTTCTTCAGATTTGAGGTAGTTTTCAACTCTATTTCAACTTTAGACTTGACAACATCATAGTTACCAAAATGTTAAGCACTCTTGTCAATGTCCTCTACAAGAAGTGTAGTAATAGTTGTTGTAGCTTCATCAATATTTATTTCATACCCTAGAGGCCTAAGCCATCTCACTCTAGGTATTGCAGCTTGAATATAAGTGTAATCAATGTCAACTAAGAAACAAATGTCATTGTAATACTTTTCCACTAGTGAAATAGGAATTCTCAACCTCTGCTTCATAGACTTCTTAAAGTCTTCAAAATAACTTGTCATTAATGATTCAAATTTGTCTCCCATTTGTTCAATGTATTCATTTATTTGCATAGCAACTGACCTATTTATTTTCTAGTCAACCTTGCCAAAAGATGGGAATTCATCTTGTACATAGAAAAATATGCACACAAGTATTGAACCAAACTTACATTGAGCACTTTTTGACTTCCTTATCGCTCCTAAGTTTTCAAAGATTTGTTGCAACTGAAGTTCTACAAGATCATAAGTATGATCTCTCCTCATAATCTTATAGGCTACATCAACTACTATACATGGAACACTTTTTAATCTACTCGACTGATATAATTTGTGTGATATGACCCTCATAGGAAAATCTAAAAGTGGATCTTTGATAGTATCAATAGTCATTCCTCTCTTGTTCCACTTAGCCCCTATGTTTTTCTTAATTGCTTCTTTTACATTTCTCCTTAGGGTCTTGTGCCAATCTAGGGTTGGGAAACTTGTAACCCTATGCACAAATTCTCTTTGAAATTTTAATGGGTCCTCCTTCTAACCATATACAACCATCATGAATTCTTCTTAAAACAATTCTAATCAATTATGTTTTCAAGACCATTGGGAATTCTAGGGCACAAGATAAGCCCTTCCTCTCTATGATTTCAAATTCTTCCTTCAATACTCCATTCTCACATAGTTTTTCATATGCCTGGTGTATTTCCATGTCTCCTATTACTCCTATCTTGCAATTATAACATTTCCTAACATCTTGTACCACCATAAATTTTGGTGGCATAATGGATAGCACACCGACAGGGTCATTTTTATAAGCAACTTCTAGAATTGGTTTGAAATCTGGTTACTTGACCTCATTGCTAACTAGCTGAACCTCAAACAGTTTCTTATCCTTAGGGTTTCTAGAGCTAGAGGCCATTTTTTAAATCTAGGGTTTCAAAAAATATGAAACAACATAGCTCAACACTTGAGAAATACCTTAGATTGATGAAACATCATTCAATTACTATTGAAATCTACACAAATGCTTTCTCCTTGCTTGAAGATCACTTATTTTCTTTGCTCGCTCTTGCTTTGTGTTTGAATGATGAAAAATGAGTGGAAAATTGACCTTGTATCCTTCAATACATAGAATTTAATGCTTAATGCATATACAGATGTACACTCAAATCCTTATGTTATTTCTATTTCACTTGGCATCAATGAAAATTCCACTCCACTCAGCTTCCATTAGTTTTCCCATCAATCAGCATCCACTAGAGTTACCATTACTCAACTTCCATATGAATTCCCTTTTTACTTAGTAACAACTACACACTCGGCTCCAACTAGATTTGGATGATAGCTCGGCACATACTAACATTCACTCAGCATCTGAAGTGAACTTTTCACACTCAACAACAATGTGAAAACTTTGAAGATTTAACCTTGCATCTTTATTCATGCTGATCTATCCTTTACAGTACTAACTTATCTAGGAACTGATGTATGATAAAGCATTCAAATATTAGTCCCACATACCTTTTCTTTGCTTAGTTAGATGAAGTGTGATCACTTGACCTATCAGGTGAAGTGATCTCTTCATTTGATGTGTTGCATCCATCCTTCTTTTTCCATGTCTTATTCATCTCATTCCTTGTGTGTTCAACATCTAATTTTCCTTTTCCTTTATCAAATTCACAACTTGGTGCCTTTGACCAAGTTGGACAATGTTTGTTGATATTATTAGTCTTCAAACAACTAAAGCATGTAGTTTGACTCAACCACCTTTTGTAATTACCACTGAAATGTGTTCTAATGTAGTTTTTAGGAACATGTCCATACTCTTGACAATAATGACAACTATACCTTGTATTATAATCCCAATTATAAGAATTTCCATTGTTCCTTACCTTTGCTTTCTTGTTTGAAGACCATATAGACTTGGATCTGCATTCAAAAGCTCTATGTCCATACTTTTGACAATTGTTGTAATAACCTTCAAATCATGGTGCATGCATGATTCTAGTTCTGCATTCATGTGCCTGATGACCTTGCTTGTTGCACTTGTGACAATGAATCATGCTCTTAGGTCTAGCATTCTGATTTGTAGTCTCGCTCTTGCACACATTAGTAACATGTTCTTTCTTACCATAATTATGACAAGTAGGTTTGGAATCCTTACCTTTAGTGTTCCTTTGTTTAGCACTTTTAGATAACTCTCCTTCTTTAGTGCTTTTCTATCCTAGTCCAGATGTATCATTGTTAGATCTAGGGATTTCAATAGTTTCTCAAAGTATTTGATGGCTTCATTTGGCTTGTTGAAACTTTCAACAACCTCCTTTTCTCTCTTTAAGTCATTTTCCATTTGTTCATTCTGTAAATTTAATGTAGTAATCTCAATGTCCTTGACATTCAATTCATAGTTGGCATTCATCATTTGACATAGGGTATCCAGTTGCATGTTGGAAATCTTGGTTAGTCTTGATGATGTCCCTTCCAATCTATGAGTCAGAACTCTTTTGTTTTCTTCCATCATGGCTTTATTCTTCTATTTAGTTACCTCACATAGAATTATGGCATGTAATTCTTTCTCTAACTTAAGATTTCAGATTTCCTCAGCTTGGATGTTGTTCTTCCATCAAATCTACAACTGCTACATCATACTCACTTGAGTCTCCATCTGCAAATAGCTTGGTAGTGTCAATCTCTTTGTATTGTGTCTCATTCTTAGTAATAGAAATATCTTTCCTTCTCTTCAAGGAACTCCTTAAGTCTTCTCTTGCTTCATTTAACTACTAAATAATAAGTTATATTTCAATATCCTAGTTCTCAATATTTTTCCCCAACTTATAGACTTCCATCTCAAGATCTTTCCTCAAAGTTATAAAGCTTCTCTTTTAGAGAACAAGGCTCTGATACCAATTGTTGGAATTACAAATAGGAAATGTATACTTTAGAGGGTGGGGTGGGGGGTGTGTATCTAATGTGTTAATCTTTGAACCAATAAAAAATTCAACCTTGAAAACAATACATGCATAGACTTATCAAAATAACATGTAAAGTAAATGCATTCACATAGAAACTTGACACAAGATATGGTTACCCAAAAACCCTCCAATGAGAAGGTAAAACTAGGGTGGGGATGACACCCAAAAATCTTCACTACTCCAACAATGAAGTCCACCTATTAAAGTTACATGATTTCACCATTCTCATGATCTGCCCTGTGAAAGGCCTACCTTGTTAAAGGCTTACAAAGACTATTAAGTCCTACCCTATTAAAGGATTTCAACACCCTATTAGAAGTGTGCTTGGTTAAAGGACTTATGATCATTCACTTGGAATGTCACCCTATTAAAGGATTTACTAAAGCTTGTTAGGACTATTCTATTAAGAGATTTTATCAAAATCACCTGTTAGGATGTAAAGGCATAGACCTTATGATTGGCTCTAGTTGTCTGATTAAATATCAAATCCACAAATTAATCTCCTTAATCCTTTTGATCTGATGTGACAATTGTTGTATCCTCCATTCTTTTCTTCCATCTCACTAATTCTACAATTCATTCCTTCATGCTATCCTCTAAGCCTCCATGAATGCTAAGGCTATGCATGCAAACTTGTCTACAATCCTTTCTTGCACTCATTAGAAGTTTAGAGTACCATCTTCCTTAATAAGACTTCAAGAGTTAGGGTTAGCTATGAATCTATGACTAAGATTCATCCACTTTGCCTCTTTACTATTCCTCTTTTTTGATTAATTGCATGTAATTGCCTAGGAATTCCACAAATAGATTTGTCCTTATCTCCAAAAGATTGCAATCTATCCATATGTTAGCTCAAAAATGGTTTACATAATTGTTTGTGCCATCACAAACAATTATGTCAAATCTGTGTTACTTGACACTTGATAGTTCTGATACTCGACACTTACTGTAATTCTATCTTTCTTGGCATCTAAGCATGCTTGGCATCAACAGTTCACTCAGCACATATACTTGCTTGACACTATCTAGTTGCCCAACACCTAAGTAACTTGACACTTACTATAGTTCTAGTTTGGCACATATTGCAACTTGACACTTGTATATAATATACTCAGCATATGTACTAGCTCAACATGAGCTTAGTAAATAGCTTAAGTGTTTTGACACTCAATAGTCAAAACCAATTTGAGATGAATAGTTCCTCCATATAAAGATTTGTTAGAAAGTAGAAGTCTCCTAGATTGAATGCTTATGCATGATATTTTGACAATAAGAAACATTGTTCAAATATAATTAATTTATGTAATCTCTGAGTATTGGTGAAGAGAAAATTCTTATAAATGAGAAGCTCTTTAATATTCCTTTGTATGGGAATGAATAAAATATTTTCTTTGTTGTAGCAGTGTAGAGAGATCTATCGATTTCAATTTTATGTTTTGTTTTTTTATTCCCCTACTATTAACATCTGGGATGTAAAATGTCAATAATAGTAAGACAATTCATTTGAGAGAGAAAATACATTAGAATTTGAATCAAATGATAGGATTAGGATGATTGTGCATTTCAGAGTGAATACAAGGTCCAAGGTGAGAAACATATAAATAGAGAATCATAGTGGGAAAAGTAGAATGCATCTAAAAATCAGAGTGGGCATTGGGAACATTTCCCACAAGCCTTTCTTAGAGGAGACAATTTGTTCTCTGATAAAATAATGGCTTGAAAGGAACATTGGTTGCAAACTATTTTGTAGAATAGAAATAGGTTCTCTCTAATTTGTTATTATAATATGTAGATGGTATCTAATTTTCCTATGATCATTTTAGAAAAACTTTTAAAATTGCAATACCAACAATGGTTTTCTATGGTTTTTTAGCCTTTGAGAATCTCTTCTTTCCAATTTCATTTGATCTCATGAAATAATTTTGTACAGATTTTGTATGTGGTTCTTATCATATTTTTTACAATGATGTTAGAAAAGAGGCATAAGCATTTTAAGACTATATCCTAATTAGGCAAACAAATTTGATAGCAGAATTACAGGAAGATAACAAACCAAAATTGCAAATACATACACTTGTATGATAAGCACGACTTCATCTCCATATTATAATAAAATACATTTCCATGTGCCTAATCCTCAGTAGGCTAGCATTTGAATTTTCTAGATTTACTTCAAAACATCTTGCTAATTTGTTCAACTTTCTAAGGTGAAGACCAAAGTCTCTAAATTAAATCGTATGTCATTAAATCTAGTATATTGGGAATAGATTGAAGTAGCACTTGCTAAGATTTATTTTAGTTCATATCTTTTAGAGAAAGTCTTTAATATTAAGTGTCAACCATTGCCATAATAGAGGTAATATATAGTTTTATATATTTTTCATCACTGTCATGACACAAATAGAATTAAAGGAAAGAAGGGAAGCTAGTTCACTATAGGGATTTCTAATGAAAAAATGTGATAATTTCTTTGTGAAAATTTTCATTAATCAGATGGAGTTGATTTATTTGGCACTATTAGACATTTCACCAAGGAAGGTTGGTTTTTAGTAGCACATATTCGGTTTTGGCCATTCACAATGGTCTAGATTTTAAGTATTTTTCTTAATTTTAAAAATATTATTTTATTATTTTATTTTATGAGTTGGAATACATGATATTTTTGTTTCTTGTAGCGAAGAGTTTGGTGGATAAAACTTGGCAATTCTTATTGGTAACATAGATTATCCCTATAGAAAAATCATCATACTAGATGTCAAATTATGTGTCTAGCTGCAAAAACAATCTGATCATCCTTCTTGATTTCATTGACTCATCAAATTCAATGTTTAGAAATCTCTTTATATTTGGAAGTCATTTTATTATTATTATCTTTTATTACATTTCTACTTAAAAATCTTTTTTTAGCATTTGGTGTTACCATTCTATTTAATCTTATTTTCCAATCTTATCAGTGTGATAAATTGCATCAAAAAATGAAAATAAATTTTCTCGTCTTACTTTTATTCTATTCTCAAACATGAAGCTAAACAATTTTGATTTCACATTTGTACGGATTGCATACCAAGTCGTGTCTTGCAAAAAAATGTAAATTATATGGAAAGAAGTTTGATTAGCTCACTAAAAAAATTGTTGGAAAAACTTATAATATATTATCCTATGAATAGATCAAAAAAAAAAAACTTGCTACAAACAAACATTTGTTATTATGCACTCACAAAAAGGGGAAAATTTTCTACTCACATGCTTGGACACAAAATTGACAGTGGTAAAAATATAATTCCCTGTCATTTCTCTTTGAATTCTAGCAATTTTTCTTGCTTCTTATAGATTATTATATGCAGGGATAGTCATTACCATAACTATGGTTTATGTTTTCTAAGATAATTTTTCAACAATTATTTTCCTTTGCATTTAAAAAAAATAATTTATTTTACAAATTGGGACTAGGTTTTGGGATATTCAAATCTCATTCTAGTTCCTCTAAGTTTAATCTAAAGGTATTTTGGTAGGTTGATTTGGGTGTTTTCTCACTTGTGCTAATTTTCTCAAAAGTATTAAACAAGTGGGAAAAAATGTATTGCATAATATGACTAATATGATTTGCACATTTAATACTCTACAATATGGGATTGCATTCATTTATCTTCCTTCTACAATTTTTTGTTTTCATAAAAGGTGTTGAAGGCTTAAACCCTTTACCACTAAAATAAAACAACAGATATGTGGTATTAAAACCTCTCAAGATTATCGTGATCTAAAAAAATCATGTCATTGTTTTCCTTTTAGATGTTAGATTTGTTAGCCATAGACACGTGCTATAGAATTTTACCACTTATTCTCATTTTCTATATTCAAATCTCAATGATACTAGCAATCAAAGGTGGGATGGATACAAATTCTAACTTAAAATTTTTAATTAGCATTTGTTTTGGGATTTTTTTTCACTTGTGCTAATTTTCTCAAATGTATTAAACAGGTGGGTAAAAATGTACTGCATAATATGAGTAATATGATTTTCACATTTAATACTATACAATATGGGATTCCATTTATTTATCTTACTTCTACAATTCTTGTTTTCATAAAAGGTGTCAAAGGCTTAACCCCTTTACTATTAACTATTAACTATACATGATGTGATTTTTAATAAAAAAACAAATAGGTGGCATTAAAACCTCTCAAGTTTACCATAAAAAAAAAAAAATTAAATGCCATTTTTTCCTTTTGGACATCACATTTGTCAGTCACATACATGTGATATGGAAATGGAATTTCAATACTTATTTTCATTTTCAATATTCCAATCTCAATGATAATAGCAATCAAAGATGAGATGGATATGAATTCTAACTTACATTTTTTTTTATTAATGTTTGCTTTACTTTTCAAATTTGTAGTTAAGTTAAATTTTCTATAACCTTATAAAAATGTGTGCTTCCTTGTCAGGGAAATTTGGATCAAAAGAATACAAAATACGAGAACAAAAATTAAAAATATAAATTAAAAAAATATAATAAATTACGTATGTCACCTAAAATCTAGGTGAAAATTATTGCAATGATATTTCCATTACTTTTTTTTGGACTATTTATTAAACTACTGATTTTGATGAGTGCAACTTTTATTGATCTAATTGTGAGTTCCATGGAATCTTTCAATGCAAATGCCTCCTTTCTTTTTCATGTATTTATAAACAATTTCACATTAGTGGGAACTGCTCTTAAGAATCCACCATGGACACAATTTAGTAACTACAAACATTCTTGCATCCTATAGGCTACATTGCAAAGACCATCAATAAAATATATGCACAAAGCTAGCAATGGAGCTCAACAATAAAACTGAAGGATAGAACACAACATTTTAAGTATTTGTCATGTTGAACACATAATGGGATCTTCCTTTTACTTTGGATCACCCCTCTCACCTTGCACAATATAATTTTCAATTATTTATCACTATTTGGTCAACTGTGCATCAACTCCCCACTTCACCTCATACAAGTCATTCATTTTAATTTGAGGCTCAATTTGAAACAATATCATCAATTGTTTCCATCTTTTCATATTATGGCTCTTAATTACAATGAGTAGGTATGCAACTTTTAAAAATAAATGACATTATCTACAATAGTGATAACTTGTATTTATGGCAACTAGTGTAGTTTACATATTATTTATGAAAATAAATATGATAAAATCATTGAGGAGGCACACAATGATCAAATCATTGTAGTTGTGTCATGCATCTCCTTTTTAGTTAAATAAGCTTATTTTCCACAGTAGCCAAATGTTCTCAATAATTTAAGAATGATTTGTATCAACTATGGTTTTGTGGTGAATAACCTTCCATCTACTCAAATTCAAAATTTATGAAATTGAATTAGAACTACTCATTGCATTTCCCAAAACCTCTATGGTAACATCTATACAACAATTTTTCTAATAACTTTTAGGAAAAAATCCTTTTTTTATAATCTTGTCCAGGTTTCAAATCTTAGAACCTTTTCACTCTGATCCTTTTGCACTAATTACGTTGTCTAGAATTTCAAATGGCTAGAACTTGATGTTTTACTTGGAATATCTATTCAACAAATCTAAAACTGTCAAAACTTATCACAGATAAAATGTTATAATCTTTGTTAACACTTTCACAACTTTGCATAACCTTTTCTAACTTCACCATCTTTTTCTATTTTCCACAATCGCCCTACCAACATTTGGGAGGAATGATATGACCTACAACTCTTGTTCATATTATTTTCTCCCTCTCAAATTCTTATGCCTTGTAATTGAACTCCAAAGTTGGTATAATCACACACCACTTTATCAAGGTCTCCTGATATTAGTGTACCATAAAACACTTTCCAATTGTATTAATAATAGTCCTAAAGTGTTGTATGATATAATGAATAGACCAAGATACCTTATGTTCCCCTTTTGAGTACTTTATAATACTATTAGAATCCCCTTCGATCCAAAAATTCTTCTAATCAAGATGCCTGGCAATTTTTAGAATTTTAAAGGCACCCACACCTTCTGCTAAATGATTAGATTGAGATCTCAAAGAAAGCATGACCACATAAATATTTTTAATATATAGTGTTAACCTTTCTTAATATGTGTGTCATACAACCAAACACTCTAAGGCTGGAGTCCTATGGGCACCTGCTTGCTTAAAAATAGAGCGGATGTTGCTAAGCTTTTTTAAGAACATTTAAAGGGGAGTGGTCTCATGGGCATTACATATAAATCTACTTAAAAAAATTAGCTCCTAAATTGAAGGAAATATTAAAAATATAAATTGTTGTTTTTATAATTTTTGGGGATGATTTCAATTTGGAGGGAAAATGAAGGGTAGGTTCTTGCCAAGTGGTAGAATTCTTCCCTAAATAGTAGGGGCTATTTCTAGCGCCCCCCCCCCCCCCCCCCCCCCCCCCCCTCTAGAACTACATCCACTCAACTAAAAAGTAGGGGCTCCTAGTTAATAGGAAAAGATTCCAAATTAAGCTTTAGCCCCCACAAAATATTATCATGGGACCTCCAGCTCCTTAAATATAGAGCCCAAGCCCCAATGGGACCCCAAGGTAAGATAGTAAATTGTGGTATCTATGAGCTAATCACACAGATTAATATATGGTGTTATTTATAGATTCCTAATTTATGTCGATATCTCAGCATACTGCCAAAAAAAAATGAAAAAATGTGTCCCACGAGATCGAGTTTTCCAAGAAGTGATAAAATGAATTAATATAAGTAATTGAGTTAGTAGTTAACCACTTGCAAAATTTTAGAGTACTCATAATTTGTGTCGTCATGCAAGCGATTAACCATTAATTTGGTTTTAATAGTACTAAGGTTGATAGGAAGAATTTTTTTATTCAAACATAAATATATGGGAAGTTGGACTTAGTCTATTCGGCTCTCCATTTTACATGAATATATGAGCAGGCACCTCTCAACTACATAACGAAGACTACAATGGAAGGAAAGCAATGCGATCGGTGTCTTTGACTTGCAATTGTAATTGGATGCCTCTTATATCGATGTGCTTCAGAGGTTTGTGCAGCTAACAAGATGGGAAGAAAGAATGCATTAGATAAGTTAGGCCTCAGAGACTCTCTCCTCCACAATAAACTACATATCGTCTAGTGTCTCCCAATTAATTTTCTCAAATACAATACTTACAATTTACTATTGTGTTGTAAATGTTAGTTTAACAGTTGTTCATCCATTTGCTATTATTTAGCAAGTAATTGTTTTGCTAACTAATTGGTTAGGTTAGAGACAAATATTTGTTAATTAATTGACCACTTTTGGAAACAACTAAAAACTAACTTGGTTAGGGTTGTTAAGTTGTTTTAATCTCCACCATCGATTGAGAATCAATCTCGACCATTAGTTTCCCAATAAGAGTAGTATAAAAGGAGGTCAGGGGGGGCATTTGGAAGAACAAGGAAGATGTTTTGGAGAAGCAAATTGTCTTGCAGTGTTAGCAAGGGCATAGTGTTAGCGTGGGAATAGCAGTGGGGAATATCAACAGGAGAAATTAGGAGGTTGTCAGAGTTCTACCAATGAGAGGCAAGGAATTTTGTATCTCTTGATTTGCTAAAGTTTAATATAATTCCTCATATGTAGAACTGGTTTTCCCTTAGGGGTTTTTCTAGGGACAATTTGTTTGAAAATATTGTGTTCATTGTGTTATGCATTTATTTCCATATTTTATAAGCGAAGTTGCATTTGTGTTATTTTTTGATATTAGCTAGGAATTTATTTTCAGCAATTTAATAATCATTTACGATAGGAGATTAATAATCAATAACTGCAATAGTTAGTTTTTCACATGGTATCAGAGCATTGTTGAGGGTAGAAGAGTTTTTCCCTAGGAAAGAAATTTTGATATCTTTATATTTATTATTTCTTTAAACTCTTGAGATGGCTTCAACTCATTTTAGAGATCATTTTAGATTGGATGGTGCCTCAAATTTTGATATTTGGAAGGCCCAATTTTCTTTATTGTTGGAACAAAATGGTATCAAAGATTATGCTACCATTGGTTTATCTGCACCTATAGATGATACACAGCTTGCAACATACAAGAAAGAAGATGCCAAGGTGAGGAGGATAATCCTTGATGGTGTCAAGGATCATATTGTTCCACATATCTCAGAGCTAGATATAGCAAAGAAGATGTGGGATGCCATTCTAAATCTATATCAGAATGCTACCACTAATAGGAAGTTTATTCCTAGAGAGAAGCTAAAGAATACCCAGATGAACCAGGGAGAAGACATCACAAGTTACATCACCAAGCTCAAACTTTTCAAGGACAAGTTAGCAGTTGTTGGAGATAGCCCTAGTGATGATGAGCTAGTGAGAATAGCCCTAAATGGGTTTACTAAACAATGGCACACATTTTTGTTCAAGTTGTCAGTGGATGAGATACTTTACTGAGTTGGGATCAACTATGGATTGATTTCACTCAGGAGGAGTTTAGACTGAGTCTTGTCAATGGGGCTAACAAGAGTTAGAGAAATGAGGTGGAACAAGAGAACATTGCCCTAGTGGGTAAAGGGAAAGAAAAGAAGGGATCTAGCAAAGGATCAAATTCACAAAGTGAGAAGAAGAAGAAGGACCTTTCTAAGGTCTAAGGTCAAGTGCTTTGGATGTCATGAGTTTGGCCACTATGTTAGTGATTTCCTAGAGAGGAAGAAGGGTAAGAAGCAGGTGGCAACTTCAACAAGTGCGAAAGAACTCTCTAGTAGAATGGAAGATGAGTTTGCACTCATAGCTTGTATGGTTAGCTCAACCTCATAGTGTGTTTGGTATATAGCTAGTGGGGCATCATTTCATATGACAAGAGTTAGAGAGTACTTCTCCAGTTACAAGGAGGAGGACACCAACATCCATATTCCTATGGGAAACATGTCCAAACTCAACCCAGTTGGGAAAGGGACTATTTAGTTTTAGAG
Source organism: Cupressus sempervirens (assembly GCA_028749045.1). Lineage (NCBI taxonomy): Eukaryota > Viridiplantae > Streptophyta > Pinopsida > Cupressales > Cupressaceae > Cupressus > Cupressus sempervirens. The sequence goes on from CM053783.1 coordinate 111,661,273, forward strand.
GGAGAATGGAAAGATAATTCCACTTCATGATGTGTTGTATGTGCTAGGCTTAGGTATGAATTTTATTTCTATATCTGTTCTTCAAGATAGGGGGTATAATGTACTCTTTAGAGGGACAAATTTATTGATTAAGCACAAGAATTGGAAATCACCCATAACTATTGGAGTTAGGAGTGGTTGCCTTTATAGATTTTAGTTTGATACTCCTAAGGCACTCATGAGAAATAGTAATCCTAGAGATCTTGGAGAGATATGGCATAAGAGGATGGGTCAAATTCATCATGGAGCACTTAGATTGCTTTGTGAGATGATGACAGGTGTTCCAAAGGTGAGCATAGAGCATGATGGTGTATGTAAGGGATGTGTGTTGAAGAAGTTTGCGAAAGCATCTTTTCCAAGGAGTGACACTAGATCTAAGCATGTTCTTGATCTAGTACATTAAGATGTTTGTGGACCGATGTTGACGAAATCTCTTAGAGGATATGAGTACTATGTTACTTTTATTGATGATTTCTCTAGAAAGACCTTGATATACTTCTTGAAGACTAAGGATGAGGTTTTCAGTCAATTCCAAGAGTTCAAGGCTCTTGTGGAGAATTTGATAGGAAAGAAGATAAAGGTTCTTTAATTAGACAATGGAGGTGAGTACAAAGGAAATGTCTTCCAAGAGTTCTATACCAAAGAAGTAATCAAGAGAGAATGGACCATTCCTTACAATCAAAAGCAAAATGGAGTTGCTGAGAGGAAGAACCATTCTATTTCAGAGGCAGCAAGAGCTATGCTACATGACCAAGACATGCCCCGTTACTTATGGGCAAAGGCATGTAATATAGTAGTCTACATTCAAAATAGAGCTCCACACAAGGTACTAGGGAAGATGACACTAGAGGAGGCTTTCATAGGGAAGAAGCTAGATGTTGGTCACTTTAGGATATTTGGGAGTTTGGTGTATTGTCATATTCCTAGAGATACACATACAAAATTAGATCAGAGTGCAGAGAGGGAGTACTTTGTTAGGTACAGTGAGACCTCAAAAGCATATAGGATTTTCATTCCAGGAACTAAAAGAATTATTGTCAGATGTGATGTCAAGTTCATGGAGGACAAGGCACTCAGGAGATCCAAAGATTTACCAGTAGATGATCAGAGTGAGTAGTCAACAGAAGCTCCAAGACCAAGTCAAGGGCAGCAAAGCTCAAGTACAATTACTAGTATGAGTATAGACTCAGGTAGTGAAGATTCACAAAGTATGGAGCAAAAAGTGCAACATGAAATGCATCTAGAGGACATAAAGGTTAACATTTCATCCTCTACAGTTGGCAGTAGGAACCATGAGGTTCCATATATACAAAGGGATACTCAGGAGTTTGTGGGAGCTCCTAGGAAGAGTACAAGATAGCAGAGACAACCAGCCAAGTTCAATGACTATGTGGCATTAGCTAGTTAGTTGGTAGATAGTGAGCCTTCTAGCTATCAGGAAAATGTAGAACATTAGGTTTGGTGAGATGCTATGGTTTAGGAATATTCCTCAATAATGTAGAATGATGTGTGGGAGGTAGTACCTAGACCAATAGATAGGATATTAGTCAGATCATGCTAGATCTATAAGATAATGCATGGTGTAGATGGTAGCATCAAGAAATACAAGGCAAGGTTCATGGAAAAGGGGTTCTCTCATATGGAGGGAATAGACTATGAGGAGACATTTTCTCTAGTTGCCAAGTATACTTCTATATGAGTTGTAATCTCACTTGCAGCACAGATGGGATGGCAGATCCATCAAATGGATGTCAAGGCAGCATTCTTTAAAGGTGAGTTGAAGGATGAGGTATACATAGAACAACTAGAAGGATTTGTAGCACACAAAAAAGAGACCCACGTGTGTAGATTGAAGAAAATATTGTACGGACTCAAGCAAGCTCCTAGAGCATGGTATGAGCACATTGATACATACTTGCAGAAAATGGGCTTTGTGAAGAGTGAAGTAGATACTAACCTATACTACTTGATGGTTGGGGGTGAGATTCTCATTCTTGTTCTTTATGTGGATGACTTGTTTCTTACAGGTTCACTAGGACTCATACTAGATTGCAAGAGGAATCTTGTAGAAGAGTTTGAGATGAAGGATTTGGGACTTATGCACTACTTTCTAGGCATGGAAGTGTGGTAGATAGATGGGGAGATTTTCCTTGGTCAAGGGAAATACTGCATTGAAATCTTGAAGAGATTCGAGATAGAGGATTGCAAAGCCATGTCTACACCCATCTTCACAAATTGGAGGAAGGTAGATACATCCAGGGAGAAGGATGTATATCCCACTTTATACAAATAATTGATTGGTTCACTTATGTATTTGGTCAACACTAGGCTAGATATAGCATTTATAGTTAATGCTCTTAGTCAGTTCATGGTTGAACCAAAGAGAATGCATTGGAAAGTGTCTAAGCATGTATTGTGTTACTTGCATGGTATAGTTGAGTATGGGATCAGTTATGTTTGAGGTGAAGGTATCAGGTTGATAGGCTATACTAACGCAGATTGGGTAGGAAGTACAACAAACAAAAGGAGCACTTTAGGGTGTTATTTCAGCTTTGGATTAGGAGTTGTTTCTTGGTTCAACAGGAAGCAGAAGTCTATGGCTTTGAGTTTAGCAAAAGCATAATACATAGCAACTAGCATGGTGACATGTGAAGCTATATGGCTTTAGAAGTTGTTAGTAGCTTTGTTTGGTTAGAAGGTTCAGACTACTATGATACATTGTGATAATCAGAGTTGCATCAAGTTGTCTGAGAATCTAGTGTTTCATGATAGGTCTAAACATATAGATATTAGATATCACTTCATCAAAGATTGTGTACAATAGGGAGTTGTTGAGCTATAGTACATAGCTACAAAGGAGTAGGTAGTAGACATTCTGACTAAGGCATTGGGGAAGGAAAAATTTATCTTCTTCAAAGATAAGTTAGGTGTCTTGCAGAACAACTTCCTCACTAAGAGGGAGTGTTAGTTTAGTTAGCTTTGGACAATTGTTTGTCCATTTGCTATTATTTAGCAAGTAATTAATTTTCTAACTAATTGGTTAGGTTAGAGACAAATATTTGTGAATTAATTGACCACTTTTGGAAACAACTAGAAATCGACTTGGTTAGGGTTGTTAAGTTATTTTAATCTTGACTGTTGATTGAGAATCAATCTCGGCCATTGGTTTCCCAATAGGAGTAGTATAAAAGGAGGTTAGAGGGGGCATTTGGAAGAACAAGGAAGATGTTTTGGAGAAGAAAATTGTCTTGCAGTGTTAACAAGGGTGCAGTGTTAGTGTGGCAATAGCAATGGGGAATATCAGCGAGAGAAATTAGGAGGTTGTCAAAGTTCTGCCAGTGAGAGGCAAGGAATTTTGTATCTCTTGATTTGCTAAAGTTTAATATAAATCCTCATCTGTAGAACTGGTTTTCCCTCAAGGGTTTTTCCAAGGACAATTTGGCCGAAAATATTGTGTTCATTGTGTTGCGCATTTCTTTCCATATTTTATAAGTGAAGTTGTAGTTGTGTTATTTTTTGATATTAGCCAGGAATTTATTTTCAGTAGTTTAATAATTATTTACGATAGGACATTAATAATCAATAACTGCAATAGTTAGTTTTTCAACGTAAATTCTTACCTAACAACAACCTATTTATTAATGCATTTTCCTTTTTTTTATTGTTTTGATCTCTTGCTTCCACAGTTGCAAGTCTATGACACTATTGCATATGTTTCTCAGACTGCATGGATTAAAAGTGGAACAATGCAGGACAACATACTATTTGGGAGGCCCCTGAACAAGAAAAAATATAAAGAGGTGATAAAAGATACCTCATTTGAGAAGGATCTAGAAGATCATCCCTTCAGTGATCTAACTAAAATCGGGAAGCGAGGTATTAATCTGAGTGGTGATCAGAAACAACATATACAACTTGCCTATGCTCTATACTGGGATGTTGATAGTTATCTTTTGGACAACCCTTTCAATGCTCTTGATGCTCCTACTACTACTAACATGTTTAAGGTTCACAAATGATGTTCATTTTTCTCTATTATATTGCATGGTATTTGTAGGAAAGGAATAGTAGGGAAGGCTTAAAGGATAGTAGTCAAAGATTCCAATTTGTGGGGATGACAAGAGGCACCAATATGCCAATTTTTTGGGATAGCCTAAAAGTGGTCCATGGATGAGGACTCTTAAGAAAAAACTTAGACTAGCATGGCATGTGAAAACTTTTTTTTTGCTTAATTTTGCATAGTTCACCAGTAGTCCCTAAGACGAGTTTCCTAAACTCAAACTCATATGATAGAATCAAAGCTTTGAAATTTTGTAGATTGTAGCAATTTATCTTGAAGATGCAACCAAAGATACTAGTGCTTTGAAAATGAAATGAAAACATGGACTCAATCATGGTGGGGTGTATGGCCTATAAGAGGTTAAAAAATTCAAGGCATACATTATATATGCAACATGAGACTCTCTCCTTAAGCTAGAGGAAAGTTTAATATAACTATTTTGAGGGAATTTGAAACTGATGTTATGAAAAGCTATTTGTTTTTGGGCCTTTTGACCTTAGATAATCTCTCATGATGATTGATTATGGCTCAGATGAATCTTTTATTTGAGATGCAGGAAAAGATAATTGGTGAACATTCTGTCTTCATTCTTGCACATTAATTTCTTTACTTTTTAAGTTCGCATTTTAGGGAATAGTACGAACTAGTCAAAGCTAAAGAAATGAGTATAAATCTGTTGTTTGGGAACCAAACAATAGGAATTTTAGATGTTCAACACTTAATGCAATGAAAATAAATGAAATACTGATAAATCCTTAATATCATTTTTTTCCTATTTCTATTAATGGATTTTAGAGTGTAACCAAAAATGTTCATGCTAAAGATATTCACACAATTACTTTTAGAAGCACTCTACCTCATTATGTTGGAATTTTTAAAACAAGTTCCCTATGTAGAAAAAAAAGATTGTATTGAAAATTTCACACTTTTATGGCCACTTCTTGTTGATATATGACTTACAAGATTTCTATAATCACTTGCTATGGCTATGGTCATGGTAGTTGAATGACAATAACTCACAATCAGAAGATTGGGGATCTGATTGATTTAATTGCAAATATCAATTACCTAGGCCAAGAATAATAGAAAAATTTGTTAAGGGTCTCCATTCTCCTAGTCCTCACATTGGAATATTAAATGCAATGGTTGTTTGTCTCTGGAGCCAAATGTCCACCTACCACCTGACGGACTCATGAACAGATAGAAACAATAACTGTAGTGGGTGAGTTTTTTGAAATTAGGCAAGAGGGGGAAAAGTATGACAAAAGGAATGTTTTAGATTCATTCAAGTGATTCAACATATAAGAAGTTTTAGTAGAGAGTTGCAGAGCAGAAAAAGAAGAAAGAAATTGATCAGCAGATTAGTCGTTGCAGAGACAGAATGAAGTTTGTGTCATGTTTCCAGTTGTATGAGTTTCCTTTGTTCATTCTGTAAGTTTGTTATTGTTGGATTTGTCCTATTGAAGCAGTGATTGCTCTAGGCACCATTGTATGTAGCCATTAGAGCTACAAGTTTAAAGTTCATTGAAGTTTGAAGTTTTACCAGTTTAGGGTTATTTTAGTGTTTTCTGGTTGAAGCTAAATGCTCCCAGACTTTGTAATATTTTTAATCATAGTTGAATAGAAAGCAAGTAGGCATACTTGAATCCATTGTTCCTCTTCTTTTCATTACATTTGAGAAGTTTGTTTAGAAGCTTAAAGATTTGGCTCTTTGGTTTTAATGGTGAAAACATTCACATTGAAATTTCTCTAAGTCATAATTTTTCCAGTTTGAGCTGAGCTCACTTAGCATCCATTGTTGCCAAGCATTGCCCTTTGTGTGCTGAGCTTACTCAGCTTCTTTGTGTGCCAAGATTACTCGGATTCCTCTTGTGTTGGGCTAACTCAGGACCTATAGCTTGTCACTCGACACCTTCATGTACTAAGAAAAGTATCACTCAAAACCTTCATGTGCTAAGCACATTGCCACTTGGCACCTTCATGTGCCGAGCAAAATTGGCACTTGACAATTGTTAGTGCCGAGTGAAATTTTAAGTTGTGATTTATTTCTCACATGTTATCAGAGCTTTAAGGCCCCACATCAACAGTGAGTTAGGGCATTTATTTTCTTGGGATATTTGACATGGTAGTAGATACAGGAAAGATATGGCAGCAACCACCATCCTTTAATGGGAAAAATTATGATACATGGGCAAAGAAGATGAAAACCATAATGGTTTCAAAGGATTTATGGGAGTTTTTTATAAATGGGTTCAATGATGTGATAGACCCAACTCAGTATGCTGCCCTCACAAATGCACAAAAGACTCATTTGAAAGAGTTAGGGAGGAAAGATGCAAAGGAATTAAGTTTTATTGAAGCAACAATGACAGAGACAATATTCCCAAAGATTGCAGTAGCAAATTGTGCAAAGGAAGCATGGGATATCCTTGAGACAAACTTCAAGGGGACTGATAAAGTCTGTATAGTAAAGCTACAGAATATAAGGAGGGAGTTTGAGAACCTTCAAACGAAGGAAAATGAATCAGTTGTAGATTTCAGTTCAAGGACCTCCAATGTGATTAATCAATTGAAATCAAATGGAGAAGACTATCAAGAGTAGAGGATAGTGGAAAAGATATTGAGGAGTTTACCTCATAAATATGACAACTTGGTCATGACCATAGAAGAGGCAAAAGACCTCACGATTTTGACAATGGATGAGTTGATGGGTACTCTTCAAACTCATGAGCATATGATCAACAGATCTGCATCTTCTTCTTCCCAAGAACAAGCATTCAAGGCTTAGTCAAATCCAAGAGGAAGGGGGAGAGGAAGAAATGGCTTAGGCAAAAACTCCAGAGGCAGAGGCTGAGGTATTGGAGGACAAAGAAATGCTACAGTAGAAAGCTCAGGAAGAGCAGATGGAGCAAGTACAGCCCACAAAATACTTCAAGAGGAGGTAAGAAAAAATACAACTAAAATAGGAGTAATGTAGAATGCTACTACTATCATAAATATGGGCATTATGCAAGTGAATGCTAGAAGAAGAAAAATGATCTGTCAAGACAAGCAAATGTGGCTAATGTGAACATGGGAAGTGGAAACAATGACACTACCTTCATCATGTGTAATGTTGGTGAAGAAAGAAGCCTTGAGGTTTGGTACCTCGACAGTGGATGTAGTAACCACATGAGTGGTAATGAAACCTTGTTTTCATTCATTGACAAGAGTTTCAAATTTGAGATTAAAATGGGTAACAATGGAACCATACCAGTAGTGGGAAAAGGATCTATTATGGTCTGCACCAAGAAAGGTGAGAAGAAGGAAATACAAAATGTGTATTTTGCCCCTGGTATGAAGCACAATTTGATGAGCATTGGCTAGCTTGTTCAAAATGGATACAAAGTGTTGTTGGAGAATGACATGTGTGTCATTCATGAAAAGGATGGGAGCAAGAACTTACTTGCAGTAGTTCAAATGACAAAGAATAGAATATTTTCCTTGAGGATAGAGACATTTTTCTAATCTCAAGTTGGTGCTACACCTCCGACACAATCAGCTCTAAGGAGTGTGATTAAAGAACCCTCACAGCTATGGCACCTCAGGTATGGTCATCTAGGCTATGTTGGTTTAAATTTGTTGTCAAATAAAAGAATGGTAGAAGGTTTGCCACATATAGGAAATTCATGTGACAAGTGTGAGGCTTATATTTTGGGTAAGTAACATAGGCTTCCCTTTAATATTGGAAATTCTAGGAGGGCTAGATATCCATTAGAGTTAGTGCATACTGACCTAGTCAGTCCCGTGCAAGTTACTTCCATTGGGGGGAGTACTTATTTCATGACATTTATTGATGATTTCAGTCATAGGACATGGGTGTATTTCTTAAAGAATAAATCTAAAGCATTTGATAAATTTGTAGAATTCAAAGCCCAGACTGAAAGAGAATGTAGACACTATATCAAGGTCCTAATATTAGATAGAGGAGGGAAGTATACCTCCAATTATTTTGTAAATTTTTGCAGGAAACATGGTATAAAGAATGAGCTCTCAACTAGCTATACACCACAATAGAATGGAGTGGCTGAAAGAAAGAACAAGACCATTATTGAAATGGCAAGGAGCATGATGAAAGAGAAAGGTCTCCCAATTGAATTTTGGGGAGAGGTTGTGGCAATAGTATTTTACCTATTTAATAGGTGTCCTACAAAGGTAGTCCGTGATAGAATTCCAATGGAAGCATGGTCATGATGAAGATGGATAGTTGAACACCTAAAGGTGTTTGGATGTGTAGCATATGGACATGTGCCTAAAGAGAAAAGGTAGAAATTGGATGACAAAGGTGTGAAGTGCATTTTCATAGGGTACGGCTCAAAATCAAAGGCATACAAATTGTATGAACCATTGAACAACAAGATGATTCTTTCAAAAGATGTGGAATTTCTTGAAAATCAGTCTTGGTATGGTCCAACTGATGAGTCATCGAGCACTTCAAGTATAGTGCCAATTATGAGTGAAGAAGATGCTGATGAATAGCAAGAAAAAGGAGCAAATAGAAGAAAAGGAAAGCAACCTCAATCATTGCCGAGCTCCTCTAGGCATGACTGAGTGTCAGTGCTGAGTACCAGTGAAGACCAAACTAGTCAACAAAGTAGCAGTAGTGAAGATTTTGATCCCACACTCTCCTCCCTATTACCAAGAAAGACCAAAAGTCTTAGGGAGATATACCAAGATGAAAGGTATGAATATTATGATGAGAGTGTTAATTTTGCATTATTTTCTCATAGTGATCCAATATATTTTGAAGGAGCTATTAAGGAGAAGAAATGGTGTGAGGTCATGGATGAGGAAATAGATACTATAGAAAGAAATGAGACATGGGAGCTAACTGAATTGCCTCCCAAGAAGCAAGTGATTGGAGTGAAATGGGTCTACAAGACCAAATGCAATGTTGAAGGCAAGCTTGATAGGCATAAGGCAAGGCTGGTAGTCAAGGGCAACAAACAATAGTATGGCAGATATTATGATAATTGTAGCTCAGCACAAATGGAAGGTCTATCAAATGGATTTGAAGTCTACCTTCTTAAATGGTGTATTGAAAGAAGAAGTATATATTGAGCAGCCACCTAGTTATGAAGTTGCAGGTGAAGAAAATAAAGTATATCAATTGAAGAGAGCTCTTTATGGGCTCAAGCAAGCTCCATAGGCATGATACAGTAGGATTGACTCATATTTGATGAGCAATGGCTTTAGCAAAAGTAATGGTGAGCCTACTCTCTACATCAAGGAAACAAATGGAAATGTGTTGATTGTTGTCTTGTATGTAGATGATTTTATTTTTACTAGTAATGACAAGGCTCTAATTGGTGAGTTCAAAAAGGCCATGAAAAATGAATTTGAAATGACAGATCTAGGTCTCTTGAAATACTTTCTAGGCATAGAAGTAAAACAAATGCATGATGGCATCTTCATCTCTCAAGAAAAATATGCAAGGTAGATCTTGGAGAGATTCAAGATGTAGAACAATAAGCCAACCCCCACACTAAAAATAGTAGGTCTGAAGTTGATCAAGGAAGACTCTAGCAAGAGAGTGGATCTAACACTATACAAGAGTATGGTTGGAAGTTTAATGTATTTGACTGCAACTTGGCCAAACCTAATGCATGCACTAAGTTTGATTTCCACATTTATGGAAACACCAAAGGATTCCCATTGGCAAGTGGGAAATAGGATCCTAAGGTATGTGAAAGGTACCAAGGGATTTGGAATTTGGTATCTTGCAAATAATGATTTCAAGTTGGTGGGTTATACTAATAGTGATTGGGCTAGAAGTTTAGATGATAGGAAGAGCACTTATGGATACATGTTTCATATGGGATCGGGTGCAATTTCATGGGTATCCAAGAAGCAACCTATTGTTGCTCAATCTACAATAGAGGCTAAATACATAGCAGCAAATGTAGCAGCATGTCAAGCTATTTGGTTAAGAAGGATCTTCACATATTTGAATGAAAGGGAAGAGGATGGAACCACAATTTATTGTGACAACATCTCATCAATTCCATTGTCCAAGAATCCAGTCTTCCATGGGAAAATAAAACATATTGAGATCAAATATCACTTTATTAGAGAGTTGGTGGAGAATGGGGATATCAAGATGGAATTTTGTAAGTCTGAGCAATAGCTAGCAGACATTTTCACAAAGCCATTAGGCATTGGAACTTTTGTACACCTAAGAGAGAGTCTTGGTGTAGTTGATTTGGATTAGCAGTTATCCTTGTTTGTTTGGCTTGGGACAAAGGGGGAGTGTTGGAATATTAAATGCAATGGTTGTTTGTCCCTGGAGCCAAATGCCCACCTACCACCTGATGGACTCTAGAATACATAGAAAAAATAATTGCAGTGGGTGAGTTTTTTGAAATCAGGAAAGAGGGGGAAAAGCATGACAAAAGGAATGGTTTAGATTCATTCCAATGATTCACTAGATAAGAAGTTTTAGCAGAGAGTTGCAGAGTAGAAAAAAGAAGAAAGAAGTTGATAAGCAAATCAGTCATTATAGAGATAGAAGGAAGTTTGTGTTGTGTTTCCAGTTGCATGAGTTTCCTCTATTCATTCTGAAATTTTTTTATTGTTGGATTTGTCCTGTTGAAGTAGTGATTGCTCCAGGAACCATTGTATGCAACCATTAGAGCTGCAAGTTTAAAGTTCATTGAAGTTTGAAGTTTTACCAGTTTAGGGTTATTTTAGGGTTTTCTAGTTGAAGCTGAATGCTCCTCAAATTTTTAATATTTTTAATCATAGTTGAATAGAAAACAAGTAGGCATACTTGAATCCATTGTTCTTCTTCTTTTCATTGCATTTGAGAAGTTTTTTTAGAAGCTTCAAGCTTTGGCTCTTTGGCTTTAATGGTGGAAACATTCACGTTGAAATTTTTTTAAGTTATAATTTTTCCAATTTGAGCCGAGCTCACTCGGCATCCATTGTTGCCAAGCATTTCCCTTTGTGTGTCGAGCTTACTTGGCTTCTTTGTGTGCTGAGCTTACTCAGCTTCCTCTTGTGCTGAGCTAACTTGACACCTACTGCCTATCACTTGACACCTTCATGTGCCAATAAAAATGTCACTCAACACCTTCATGTGTCGAGCACATTGCCACTCAACACCTTCATGTGCCGAGTGAAACTAGCACTCGACAATTGTTAGTGTCGAGTGAAATTTTAAGTATAGATTTTTTTTCACAAAAAAGGCCAATGCTTTATCTACTTTGATAAAAATCAAAACACAAATCTCACAATAAAAAGGCCAAGAATATTTTAATCTTGTGCTTTTTTTATAGTTACTTATTGTATTTAACATATTTAAATATATCATTTCAAGAGCATAGAATGTTTCATTCACATCTATTGTGAAGAGTCTACCTTGCAATCCATAATTTCAACCTAATTAGAATCTTTTTTTTTAACAAAATTTCAAACAACAACCTAACTTAGATTTGACTGTATTGCATTATTTTAATCAGTCCCTATTCTTGACTCTCTCATAGTGAATCTTCACCGAGTTTGCATAGGACTATAATTCTTATTCATGTCTATTTCTAAAAAGATAATATGAAGCCTCAAGATTATATGAGAATAGAATTCTATTAAATCTTCATTAAAATTAGTTTTTATTACTTCCACTAGATAAAGATAAGGACTATAAGTGTTCTACATTAGTTAGAGTGGAGTAGAATAATCTACACCATGTAAAAATTCACAAGACATATAAGCCTTCTAAATTGAAAATTGAAATATGAGTGAAGCAATGTTAGCAAGAAAATGGGGGAACACAAACCAAAGTATGAGCAAACAATTTTTCTATGTTGTATTTATGCTCCAAATGCAGTAGTATGAGATAGCCTATTAGCCTCACCAACTATTATAACTGCACAACATAGTGATTTATATTTTCATATTATTAAATTAAATTATTAAAGGGATCAAAATAATTTGACAGGATGAGAAGATGGTATTACAAAAATTGCAAAATAAAATGTGGAGGAGCAGATTTTAAAATAGTGAATTCAAAGCTCAATATTGTATTCATCAGAGTCAATTACAAACTTCCAAGAAATTTATAAAATTGGGCATCAAATTCACACAAGGTCTCTTTAGCACTAACCATACAGGCTCTATGAAATCTAAGGTAAGCTTGAGCCATATGCAATCTCAAAACATTATATTAATCTGATGAGATATTACCAAAAAATGGTGGATCATCAAGATAAACTACTAGGCTATCTCTATTTCTTAGGTCACATGAGGTTGAGATATTTTGTTTAAAAACCTATGCATTAAATCTTCACTTTCTTGATTGAGAAAAATTACATGCAAAACTTTATGCCTATTTTCTTACTAGAAGTTGCAGATCTAACAATTTTTCTACATAGGTTGAGTCATGTAAGCTAACTAATCCATATATATTATTTTGCAGATCCATTGTTGAAAAATTTTAAGCATTTGGGGGTTTTTCCTATTTGGCCTCTAAGAATGAGGAGTAGAATAGCCATTTTTTGAAGATGGGCAAGGGATCAAGAAAGGGTGAGTTTGTGAGCAACAATTTTCTAAAGAGGATTATACTAAGCTATACCTATCTGGGCATCTAGATTTTCTTTAGTTTCACTATGATTGTATATAAAAAATACATTTTGGATAAGAGAATGAATAACAGGCCTTCGCCTATTAGTTTGACAATGATCCTCATGGAATTCTGTTTGGCTCTGGCTATTCAATTGGTCATGTTCAAAAAACTTGTTGAGTCAATTTGGATGTCCAAGGAGGTCTATTTTTCCTCCGTTGTGCCCATTGAAGCTTTGTATTCAACAAGTCTTTGGTTCTAAAATTTGGCTTACATTTTTTGTTCATGTCATTTATCTAGATGATAAAAGCTAGGATGCTTGTGGTTGTGTATTCTATTGGGATTGGGTTAAATAAGGATCCTTTCAAGTCCAATATCATGGCAAACATGATTGGGATTTTTGTTGGGGCGGCTATTATAGCCTATGGAGAGGTGAAGCTTAATTTACGGGGTGTGATGCTTATGTTAGGTGTAGTTATTTTTTAGGCTACAAGGGTGGTTTTAATGTAGACCTTGCTTACATCAAAGTTCATAACCCTCAATCCCATTAGCACACTCTTTTATGTCACTCCTTGATTTCTTCTATTTTTTACCATCCAATGGTTGTTTGTTGAGTTCCATGTGCTCAAGGAGAACTCAACCTTCCACTTTGATTACTTCATCTTTGGAAACAATTATCTCTATCACTTTGCCCTTAACCTTGCAGTTTTTCTCTTGATCAGAAATAAATCAGCTTTGACAATGAATATAGCTAAGGTTAACGATTGGTTGTTGATTACCTTCTCTATGGGAGGGTTCACAGATACAAAATTTTGATGTTTGCTTTTTGACAGAACTATTGATATCAGTTTTTGTACCACTACATAACATATTACCAATTGAATACTTGATACAAAATATCAAACACTCAATTCCTCTCTTGAAAAGTTAATAATCATGAAGACATGAGAAAACTCCAATGTTCCTTACACCTATGGATACTAACTCAATTATCGATGTGATTTGCTAGTAATCACGTAGGTGGCCTTATGTTGTTCATTCAAGGATGACTTGAGTTTTGGGATGATGGTGATGATGATGGTTTTGTAAAATATATGAGTGTTAGATAATGTTGGTGGTGGTGATGATGGGGGTGTGTCTACTAATGATGCTTCTCCTAACTTCCTTCCTCAAAGATCCAAATACTAAACTAATCACTTCTCTACTCCTACTTCTATGAATGAAAGATTAGCAAATGGATGGGGATTGAATCTAATGAAATCTTACAATTACTAAGTTTCTCACTGACAATTGCATGAGTGGAACTTAAGGAATCACTGCTCCTTTCATTGGTTACCCACCAATTTCTTTGAAAGCTTAACTCGCAGACGTGTTTTTTTCCATAGCTTATGTCTGCTAGGAATTTATTTTTATGTTATTTGCTTTAAAGTTTTGTTATTTTCTTTATTAACCCCCTTGTTAGAATAGGATTTCATACTAGTTGCATTGTTAGATTGCATTCATAAAAAATATAAGAATACAAAAACATAGTTCTTTTTTGCATGTTTTATTTTGAAGCAGTGTGTAGATTCTTCATCTCATCCAAAATCAAATGAACCAGCAAAGACCTCCTTGTGAAAAATCACATTTGTCTTCAACTAAATGGATTTTAGTAGGTCACAAGATCAACTAGAACCTTGGAGTTGATTCATAAGATCAGCTTTTCAAGAGAGGAGTCCACAAGAATTCCTACCATTTAGCATTGTGCATAACGAAAACTCAACATAAGTGGCACTAGAAGGAGGGCCATACTTTGATTTTCAAAATAGAAGAAAAATCTACCAAAGTTTCAAAATTCTATTTTTTTTGTGAGTTCAAAATTTTTTCTGAGTTTTTCATAAATTTAGGTATGCTACTCCACAGATCCGCAGATCTGCAGGTCCACAAAATTCTATGGTGCATTTCATTTTGTGAGAAAGTGTACTTCTACAGAGGTGTGCTTTTTCTAGAGTTGATGCAAAATGGAGGGTTTTGATCCAAAATCCCTATTTTAGTGAGAATTGAGATCTTGACGAAGTGCCCACAAGTTTCTTGAGATTACCCACTTCTACAAACCACGCAATAATAAAGGAACACTCATAATTCAACCACTTTCATTCAAAATTTCATCATCTTCTTCAACTCCACCTTCACTTCAACCACCTAGTGAACCCCCACATATTCCAATAGTTCCACCTCAACAACCACCTTTAGGTCTGCCAAATCCTCCGATGGCCTTTTTCACAAATATTGTAGACTCACCAATAAACTTGAGAGGTGCACTCCATGACCTCCCAAAAAATCTTGAGAAGTTTTACTGAAGGTTTATTTATGGAGAAACACAAACTATCGAAGACCATATTAAAGTATTCAAAGAAATTTTCAATAGAAAATAGATTGCGAATGAGGATGTGGTCCTTCATTTATTCCCCCACTCTTTGGGGGAAGTTGCTTGCAATTGGTATGTTAATTTGCAACCAGGATGTATTGGAGATTGGAACACCTTTGAAAAATTGTTCCTAGAACAATTTAAAACTTTTGTCAGCCCAACAGTGATACATCAACAATTCATATTGATTAAAAGAGATCCAACTAAGATAGTTTCACACTTCAATCATTGCTTTCATATGGCATATTGCTAGTTGGAAACACCATATATTATACCAGTTGAAGTGGCTATTCAAATTTATCTAAATTCTATGGACCCTCTTATTGCTATCTTTCTAAGAAGGCTTCCTGGAGAAAATATTGATATATTGGAAAAGGTCTTTGCAGAAGCAATAACATTCACTAAGCAAGCCAATCCTAATGGAGGAGGATTGATGCTTCCAACCCAAGCTATCATGACAATGCCAACATACCTAGTTAGAGTACCCACCATGCCTAGTCAATTCATATCTATGAATCCAATTCCATTATAATAGACACCCACTCTACAAAATCCCACTCTAACATGTACAGGGTATGAACCCTTGAAAACTACCTTCTTTGAGCAAAAGGCAACAATCCTTGTTAAAGCAGAAAATAGCTTTATTTTCAAATTTGGTCAGATGAAAAACACTATGTCACAAATGAATGATGAATTGACTCATCTTAGGTTTTCACAAGGAAAGAATAACAACTTCCAAAGAAATAATGCCTATCCTTATAACAACAATTATGGTCAAAATTAAAATAGAAACTTCAATAGAAACAATAACAATGCTGGAAACAATAATGGAGGAAACAATTTCAATCCTCTTGATCAAAATAATGGCTACTAGAGATAGAACTGACAGTAGAACACTCATCCAAATAATGGAAGTATTTTTGTAGATAATAACAATAACAACATTTAGTATGCAAATATCAATTAGTATGATAATGGTCACAATGCACCTGACCACGATGGTTTGTACTATAATGGAAATTAAGAGATGGCTCAAAGCTCACAAGTAAATGACAATACTCCTCCTATGCAATTTAATGCTATGCTATTAGAATCCTATGATTCCATGCAGAACGCATAGGTAGAATAGTTATTTGATGAAGAGTTCTCATTTCTATTTAGCCAAGAGCATGACCTTGAGCATGAAGGGATGTTTGCTTTTCATAATGATAATTAGAATATGTACAACTTGAGAAGTAGAAAGGAACCTCTGACAGATGGAATTCCCCCAGTGCTACAATCGACTCCTACTGGTCCAAGGGTGAACAACAATTTGACACCAGTTAAACCACCATCTAGAGGACAACAAAATCAGAACCAAGTGAATGTACCAACAATATTGAAAAATCCTTCTTGGTCTACCGAAAAATATAGAGTGGTGGAGGACTTGAAATGAACAAAGGCCAGTATGTCCATGTTTGACATGTTGCAAAATTTTCCACAACAACAAGAGGCACTCATGAAGACCCTAGACCATACAAAGACTTCCCACAATGCAAATACTACCCCTCAAAAGATAGTGTCACAACAAGTTAATGCTGCAAAGGCATTGCCCACTATGTTTAAAGACAAGGTAGAGGTGCCCTCATTTTTTCTTAGCATCAAAATATATGAGAAAAATCTTCACAATTTTCTTATTGATTCAGGAGCTTCATGCAATGTCATGTAATTATCTATAGCACAAAAGCTAGGGGTTAGCCCTCAACCTACTAATCAGATAGTGATACAGTTGGACAAAATAGAGGTGAAATTCATAGGTGTATTGAAGGATGTATGGATATAGTTAACAGTCGACCCACAAATTCAAGACATCATTGATATACATATGGTTGATATCCCAGACATGTATGGATTACTCCTTAGTAGAGATGGATTACTCCTTAGTAGAGAATGAACGAAGTGTCTAAGGGGATGGTTTTCCACAAATTTCGCTCAGGTTTGGTTAGCATGGAAAGGTTTGAACACTCAAATAAAAATAGATGTGGAGCCAAAGTTAAAAAATATGATCATAGATTACAATGCTCCTAATGAGGTAGCCTTCTTACAAATAGATTTAGGCTCCTATAAGGTGATGATTTTTTATACAACTTTGACCAAAAAACTAGATGATCAAGATATGGACTCCATGATTTCAACCTCAAAAGATTAGGTCATAACACAATTCATAGACCATATGATGGCTAATTTACAATGTCTAGGAGAAGAACCTAATCCCAATTTCCTCCTCCTTCTAGGATTTTTTCCATTACATAAAGTTAGCCATTTAGAGTTTGAATGTTCATCATGTCAAGAAGTAGTTGCTAAGGTATTAACATAAATGGTGTGAGTAAAGAAAGTAAATGACCCACAAAATGAACCAACAAAAAACCAAAGTCTTACAAACACATCTAATGCTATTGAAGAGATTGAAGGGGAAATTGAAGATCTAAATGTGTCATATAGCAATGCCTCTTTAGATGGTAGAGGTTTTCCTTCTCCCCCACCTGGAATGATCAAAGTACAAAGAAGAAGAAGGTATATATAAGGCCAGGGATGGAATTTAGTGGTCATTTTTCCTTTGCCTAAATTTGAAGAAATTAAAGAACTGATAGGGGAAATTCAAGACAAACAAGAAAAGAATACACCTCCTCTATCAGGAATTCACAACAGAGAATCATTAAGTCCACCTCTTAGAAAATTACAATGGGTTCCTAAGAAAAAATCCTTTAAAGCTCATGTAAAAGAGAAATTGAGGACAAATAAGAATAAGGTTAGAAAATCCAAGGAAACCCCAATTTGGACACTTCGCTTCAATGGTTATGAATGCAAATAAGGAGCCGACGTAGGTATCGAGTTAATTGGTCCAAAAGGTAAGTCTTCCTATGCATCATATCAATTGCAATTTAGATGTGCTAACAATGTTATAGAATATGAAGCATTGATTTGAGGACTTCTCTTTGCATTGGAAAAAGGAGTTACAACTCTCATCGTCCAAGAGGATTCTTAGTTGGTTATCCAACAAGTAAAATCATTGTATTCCTATAATGATAAGAGGTTTCTTGCCTATAGGAAAAGGGTATGGGATCCACTAGAAAATTTTGAAGCTCTCAACATAAAGTTTATTCCAAGAAGGAAAAACATGGTAGCAAACACCCTTGCTATTTCAGCAAGTGCATTACAACCAGTTGAAGGAACAAAGTTGAAATGATTTTTAGTTGAATTGGTTGCTGCTCCATCTATTCCTGACAATATCACAAACTTATAGGTTTTTAAAGATGATCAACATATTCTAGAATTTATTATGTGCAACGACCACTTTAAGGGATAAGAAATAGATGACACCCCAGATGATGCACCTAAGGACATCACAACTCAAGATGAAGATGGAATCTTGAACTTGAAAACTAATACTATTCCCAAGGGGATGATCGAGTTGGAGCACATTTTTGATCATGATGAATCTGTGTTTAATAAATGAACCATTATAGAAAAGGGAACCAAGGAATGTAATTCATAAAATTTAGGAATAGAGGATGATCCCAAGATGGTACTGAGTGGGAAGGCATGCAGTTTATAGGAAAGGGAAGACATGCTCAAGTTGTTCATAGAATATAAGGAGATCATCGCCTGGAGCTATGAAGAACTTAAGATGTATGATCCTTGAATTATTACGCATGATATTCCACTTAAACATGATGCCAAACCTTTCCAACAAAGGCAAAGACCTATCAATCCCATCGTTAAGCCTCTAATAATGAAGGAAGTCAAGAAATTGTTGGATGCAAAAATTATTTTCCCTATGTGTCACTCTACATGGGTGGCTAATTTAGTTCTTGTATGAAAGAAGACCGAAGAGATTTGACTTTGCATAGATTTTCACAATTTGAACTTGGCATCTCATAAGGACAATTACCCATTACCCTTGCTAGATGAAGTCTTACAAATTGTGAATGGTTCAAAAATGAAGTCTTTCTTGGATGGATATTCAGGCTATAATCAAGTAATGGTAGAAGAAGAAGATAGACTAAAGGCTACCTTTATGACCAAATGGAGAACCTTCATCTACAAGGGAATGCCATTTGCATTGATTAATGTAGGGGATACATTTTAGTAGGCTATGGATGAAGCTTTTAATGAATTGATAAATAGATGTATAGTTATCTATATGGATGACTTGACTATATTTTCAAAGGATTGAACTACTCGCATTGTCGATCTAAGATATGTATTCAATAGATGTTGTAAATATGGCATATCTCTCAATCCCAAGAAGTGTTCATTTGGGTTCACTAAAGGAAAACTCCTTGGTCATGTCATTTCTGAAGCTGGCATCTCCATTGATCCTAATAGAGTTGAAGCCATTTTCAAGTTATCACCCCTTAACAGTCAGAAGTAACTCAAGTCTTTCTTTGGGAAGATAATTTTTATACAAAAATTCATAAGTGGATTTGCAGAGATTGTGTATCCTCTTAATGATTTACTCAAGAAGGGAGCTAAAATGGAATGGGTTCCTGAGGTAAAGAAATCATTCAAGGATATTAAGGTAGCCATTTCCATGGCTCCAGTATTGATAAGCCCTAATTACAACCTTCCCTTTAAGACATATTCCTTTTCTTTAGAGCATTCATGAGTAGGGATCTTGACCTAGAAAAAGGAGAAGGAAGATGAAAGACCTATTTCTTTTATGAGTTATCTACTGAGAAATGCTAGGTTGAATTATTCTAACCTTGACAAATAGTCTTTTGCCTTGGTTAAAGTGATAAAGAAGTTCTGCCATTACATATTAAGATGCAAGGTGTATGCTATCATACCTAACCTAGCAGTAAAGACATTGTTGATGCTAAATGAACTTGGTGAAAGGTGAGGTAAATGGATGGCAATACTTCAAGATTTTGACATAGGGATCCAACCTATGAAATTAGTTAGAGGCCAAGGATTGTCACAAATGATAGCTGATAACCAAATTGGTGATGAAAATAAATTTAAATTTGGGAAAGAAATGGATACTAAAGATCAGAATAAAATGATAGTATCTCAAGTTGATATTGGTCAATGTGTGGTAATAGATGTCTGGTACTAGGATATTGTTTACTATCTCCTATAGAATCGGTGCCCTAGTTGCATGAATAGTTCACAATGCAAAGGACTTCAAATGAAGTGTAAGTCCTATATGTTGCAACACAAGAAGTTTTACAAAAGGAACTATGAAGGGATCTACTTAAAATGCTTAGGACGTGAAGAAGCGAAGGAAGTCCTAGAACAATTTCACAACAAGTATGGTACAGGGCATGGTTTGGAAAAAGTGATGACTCATATGATTTTAAGATCAGGTTATTTTTGGCCCACAATATTTAAGGACACATTTGAACATGTGCACTCTTGTCACATTTTCCAAACTAGTGCTAACAAAGAAAGATACCCAACAATGCTGCTATGACCCGTTTATGAGGTACACCCTTTTGCAAAGTGGGGGCTAGATTTCATTGGTCTAGTTAATCCACCATCATCAACTAGACACACCTACATTCTTACATCTGATGATTATTGTACGAGATGGACAGAAGCAGAAAATTTCAAAAATTGCACTACCAAGGTGGTGACAGATTTCTTAGAGGAACACATTGTTACTAGATTTGGGATGCCATTCGCTCTAGTGTACAATAATGGATCAGCTTTTGCATCGATATTCTTGACTCAATGAGCATTTGAGAATTAGGTCATCATCAAGTTCTCTTCAAATTATTACCCACAAGGAAATGCGGTAGCAAAATCTATGAACAAGAACTTGATCACAATAATAAGATGATTGTTGAAGGAGAACCCTAGATATTGGCATATGCAACTCAAAAATGCCCTATGGATAGACCAAGTGAGGGTCAAAAATGCTTTGGGGACTTCTCCATATCTGCTCATTTATAGATAAGAGCTAGTGTTCCTGCTTAACCTCAAGATTCCTATTTTGAAATTCATGAGTGGGTACATTGAAGATGCTGACAAAGTACAAATTAGATTGATGAATCTTTTAGAGATGGACAAGAAACAGATAGCTACATTGGAGCACATGGCTAACATCAAGCTGTCATGAAGAGATAGTTTGAGAAGAGAGTCAGGATAAAATCCTTGAGGATTTTTGACATTGTTCTACTTTGGAATAAGGTGAAAGAAAAATCAGGCAGCCATACCAAGTTTTAATGCTTGTGGATTGGTTCTTATCAGATCATGGAAATTCTCAGAGAAAACACTTTTAGGCTCAGTTCATTACAGGGTGAATTTCTTCCCTTGCTAGTAAATGGGAAATTTTTTTAAAATTATTTTGAGGCCTAAAAGAACCCCAAAAAAACAAAAAAACAAAAAGTTAGATTTTATTTTTGCAAGTGTGTTTATTTTTTGCAAGTGTTTTTGGTTGTAGTTATGTGTTTGCTTCTAGTCATGTGTTTGCTTTCAAAGTCATGTCAGTTCATGGGGGTAAGGTGCACTTGAGATTTTATCTTGAGATATTTTACTAACTATTCTTTTTCTTTTGATTTTAGGAAGGGGTATTTCTTTGTCAAAACATTCAAACAATTGTGTCTTATATCAACTAAGGAATGAATGTTGATTGTAGAAATAGGGAGACTTTCAGTCTTAAACTCAAGATTCTAAACCAATGAGCTCTCAACACTTTGTAAATTTAAAAAATGATTATCTCATGTGTTGCCAAATTGAAGTTGAAGATAGCATTGGATGATTCAAACCCCAATCGGTTCAAATAGGAGAGGTCTACTTGAAGGATTGCTAAGATCATTGTTTGGCATGAGAGTTTCTAAAAAGTTCTAAAAGAGGAATGTAATGGATGTTTAAAAAAGATCAAACCCAAGAAAAAATATCGATTTCATAGCTACACAGTCTAAGTGTAGTTAGGATATAGAAGAAAATATATAAAAACAAAAAACAAAAAAAAGAGCAGTGTTAAGACTAAAGGATTCTAAAAGATTTGAAATGGAAAAATGATACATTTTATGAATAAAGTATCTTGAACCAAAAAATTACTTCATCAAATAGTGACATTATGAAATACATGGAGTGATTATTCAAAATTTGCTAGAAAATTAAAAGGAAAGTGACATCCCACTAAGAGCCCTTATACTGATTCTCTCATCTAGTCAAGCAAGTAATTGATAAATAACCTTCATGAAGATTCTTAATGAATGAGCCAAGAGGGGTGGAAGATTATTTCCATGTTGTTAGAAAAATTTGATGGACTGCATCCCAAGAATTTTGAAAGCAAATGAATACACAAATCACACACTGAGCTTGAAAGCTTTGGTTTTGACTGTGTAGTCACTCAAAATTTTCCTAGAATGTTCGAGATTTCGTTGGTGTTTGACACACATTGAAAGAATGCTTGCCAGTAAAAAAATGCCTTTCTCATTTCTTCCTTTTATCAGGGCTATTTTTTGTGGTTCCACAATGCATGCATGCATAACACTTTGGTGATGCACAGTTGCACTGATGCATAGGTGAGCACCAGCATAGCACCAAAGGTGGGTGGGGCTATATAGGCCCCCCCCCCCTCCTATATCCTCACTATTTTTTTCTTACCTCCACACTGCAGGCTTCACACTATGCATCTCCTTTCTTCATGAGCTCCACAGACCCCATTGGCTCTCCGAAGATCTATAGCTCTACAATCCCACACCCAACAAGGTGCACTAGATAAAAAAATTGCACACAACAAAACCTAGACCAAGGGTTGGTGCACAAGTGCACACCAAACCCTCAGTAGGAAAAACTTAAAACAAAAAATGGCACGAAGCAAAAGTGGGGTGTGTAGTCACACACCTAATTTGGTGTGCTACTATGCACCCCCATATGCAAAAACCCCAAACACAAATGGTGGGTGTGCACTTGTGCATCCAACTTGGTGCGTAGGTGCACACCCCATACATGAAAGCTTCAAAAGATATACAAAATCAAAGTGGTGTGTAGTTGCGCACCTGGTTTGGTGTGCTACTATGCACCCCACTCCAAGCACATTGTATTAACACAAAAAATAAAGGGGTGCACACTTGCATACCTAATCTAGTCCACTTGTGCCCACCCCAAAAATACATGCCTTTCTTTAAAAACCTAAGGTAAAGCATTAGGTGCAAACTCATGCACCTAATTTTGTTTAAGAGTTTAAAACATTTTTTGATGTTTTCAAAATGGATTTTTTTTCATGAAAATTTGGTTCACTAAGGACTAATGGACATCTTCCTTTTTGGTGCCTAGATATAATGACATCTTCATCTGGCGAGAAAATGGCACCAAAGCCCGTTGTAGTCAAGTTCCAAGGCATGCCCTTGAAATCAAGGTTCTAAGATGATTACTTAGAAATTAAGGATATTGACTTGGGACACACTAACCTGGGAGAGTTCTTAAGGATTTTCAATAAGCCTAAGGAGAGATGAGCTATGGTATCTACATTAATCTGATCAAGGTTGGTGAATACAGCTTCACACCCAACATCAATACAATCCTTAGAGCTAATCATGAAACTTGCAAAACATTATGTTCTTGAGGAAAGGGTAGTGAAGAGTGTGACTAGAGAAGTTGTTCTTGACCTCTGACCCAATAACATTGAGAGGGTATTCATATCCCTAGGGTAGATCAGTTCATTAGACTCACCTATGAGGCAGCAGAAAGGTGGTATAGAGAACACCTAAGTGAGGCAACTGAGATCATCCACTCCTCTTATCTTATTGAGAAGACTCCTCTAGGGAGGGTAACAGGAAAGGTAGATATGACAAGGGGGTATATGAAGGAAGATATTGGATACTGTATCATTATTTTGAGTAGAGTGATGGGTTTGTCAGCAGCTAGACACTTGAATATTTTCATGGTAAATTTTATTAAGGCTATCAAGATGGCAAGGATGCCACTTGACTAGGCCACCACATTGAGTGAAAACTTATGTGAATAATTTGAGGTAATCAAAGGCAAGAAGAAGTTCTACATGACTTAATATTTGGTATATCTATTAGTTGCAAGGGTGACAAACTATCTCGAATTATACAAAAGGGGCAACATGCATGATCCCAATGCCTAGCCTTATATTGTCTACCCTCAATTGGTAAAGAAGAATTTCTTGGCATAGAGCAAAGAATATAGACTCGTGAATGATGCATTCATATTTTCTATCATCTGATTCATAGTATTTGATGATTTAGTAGCATAGACAATAGCTCTCGGGGCCTATTACATTCAGTTCAAAAAATTCACATATCTAAGGGTAGCTAGTGCCACTATCAAGCCAAAGAAGCTCCCTATATATCCTAGTGATAGACTTTTCCTATTGGAGATTGCACAACAGATTGAGTCTGCATATGATAGAGTAAGGAAATAGCACAAATTATGTTGGACATGGCCCCTAGTCATAGGACCATATCAAGTGAATCAAAAATAGGATATTCTATCTTTTGAATGGGAGTGGGACCAATATCCGCTTGAGGAATATAATTCTCCAAGGCCATGCTTCAATGATATTGGGAAGGTCCAATGTCTAGCAGGCAGGGAATTTCAGCATGAAGAGGCTATTAAGGATCATTGGATGAATGTAACAAATGACTATGATGTTTGTATTAGGGACTATTGTAGGATGACTTTGTATTTAGCTAAAAAGGTTTTCAAGGTTTAGATTCTTGAGGAAATATTGAAGCAATACTCGAAGGAGCTACTGGACCCTTTGTTCAACACATAAAGAGAGACCCATAATGAATGTGGAAGTTGACAAAGAGGAGAATGATGATATTAATCATCGGGCAAGGCATGTCATTAAGATGACACAAAATTGGATCAAGTAACCATTTCAACTTGATCCAATACCTAGCACAATGGTTTTTCATGCATAGGCCCACCCAGACAAGGGTAGAGGAAAGAATGTTACTATTCCTACCTTTGTAGCCTAGTTACTGATAAGGCCATCAACAATATACCAACTTAACCACCCAGTTGGATACTATCACCCTCAGGATAGGAAAGGAAAGGGAAAAAGAAAGAGGAGTTCTCCTCAAAGGGCCAAAATAGAAGAGGGTGAAGTATAGGCACCTTCTTAGCAACATGAAGAAAATGTGCAAGGATCAGAAGATGTTGGAGCTACTCAAGTCTAGGTAGATCCCCAATTACCTCTAGTTGTGCCCAGCTAGACAGAGGG
Source organism: Cupressus sempervirens (assembly GCA_028749045.1). NCBI lineage: Eukaryota > Viridiplantae > Streptophyta > Pinopsida > Cupressales > Cupressaceae > Cupressus > Cupressus sempervirens. The sequence goes on from CM053783.1 coordinate 111,686,567, forward strand.
TGAAATCCAACAAGCCTCTCCTCCTTCATGTTAGGAATAAGGTGTCTCAATCTTGTATAACTCCTATTCTTATTATTTGTTTTGTAAATGTATTTTTGCAAATAATATGTAAATGTGAGTTTACATGTCTAGTTGGCATGTTGATCACTTACATGTGTCAGCATCTTGAAGTGTGTGAAGGAGATCATGGCTGAAATGGTTATGATGGATTCCTATGACACATAAAAGCTATTTAAGGAATTAGCTATGATAGGTGTAAGAGCATCTTATGACATGGGGCCTATTTGGGCACCCAAGAATGAGTGGTTGGTGTGTGTAAGAGAATATGCCAAAAATAGGTTGGCATGACGGATTCTCTTACACTTCTCTTGTGACTGCTATTTTTGGCAGATTCTATGACAAGTTGTCATTGCCTATTCAAGGGATGGATTCCCTTTTATTGGTATTGCATGTACATGTGGCATTGTGTATGGTTCTTGGTGGTTGAGCCATGAAAAATGCCCAACACCTTTGTGGGCATTTTGTTGGGTTTTAAGATGTTCATAAAGGTAGTATTGCATGTTGCAAGAGAAACGAAGAAGAGAGAGGAAGAGGAGAGTGTGCAGGTACTAAGGTGCTACTGGAATCTTCTGTTTTCATTGTTAAACTTGCATTGCAAGTGTATTGTAGCCTTGTGTTGAAGATAATACATTGTGCAGGTTTTGAAGGGGTGGGGTTGTTTTACCAAAAGGTTTTTCCCCACTGGCAAATCTTTGTGTTATGTGTTTCTTTCTCTGTCTATTTTCTTTATGCTTGGTTTGCTATAATATTGTCGTTTACATGATATTGGATCTGTAAGTGTAAAGATTTTTAAAGGATTTGCATGATACTTTCCTTAAGAGATTAGTGTATGAAGCTATTTCCGCACTTGAGTTTCCTTACACTTTGCAGGCAGAACCAACATCCCCTTCCACCTCTAAGAAATAGAAAAAGATTAAGATCCCTATGAAGAAGAGGCAAAGGGTGATTAGAAGGATGGTTCCTTTCCCATCTATCCTAGAACCTATTCCTAAGGGAGGAGAAGAAGAAGAAGAGGAAAGCAAGGAGGAGGATGTGCCCATACAAAGAAAAATCTAGCTAGCTAGAGCCATGGAGCAAGAAAGGAGGAGAAGTTCGATGGTAACACTTCCATCAACCCTAGAGGAACCTTTGGAAGTAACTTCTTCAGAAGATGAAGTACAAAAATGGGTGGATAAGTAGAGTAAAGAGGGTGATGCCATATTCAAGATGTTAGATTTTGATTTTATGCCCATGGGGATAGAGTTGATTAGGGATAAGATCAATAATACCTTGATAGGTGAACCCCAATAAGAGGACTGGATGTAGATGCCACCACAATCAGAGGAGGAAAGACCATTGGCATTCATCAATAGTACTTAGGATCAAGACCTATTTGCACAAGTGGTTGTCCCTCCCTAAGATGCAAATGTAGGAGACTTAAGCCCACAATATTATTAGATCAAAGAGGTCATGCTCAAGAAGTCCACATTGGATATGGCCAGGTTGATGGTTACAATGGGTATAAAGGAAGGTTTTAGAAGCATGGAATAGGAAGGGGCTGAACTCAAAACACTTTGTAGGCAAAATGAAATCCTAAGAGGATATTTAGCTAAAGTTTTTGGTCCCCTAGATCTTGATCAACCTGAGGAGACTCTAAACACTATACTCAAAGAAAGGGGGGGGCATAAATCTAGATCCATTTTTGAAAGCCTGTTAGCAGTGGTGGGAAATTTTTGAAGAAAAGGATGTCTTGATCATCTAAGGAAATCTAAAGTTATTGCATGCTACCTAGGAAAATGTAAATAAGATGGTGTCAATTTTGAAGTAGGATTTTAGTATAATGGATGAAGTATGGGCTTGTAGTAAGGATTTAAAAGTTTTGCAAGCCATAAAAGGGTAGGGATATAGGATTTTGGTAGATGTTTATACAAAAGAAGAGTTAGATTTGATTGATGATTGGTTTAAGAAGATCTCAAACAGTAATAAGATAATGGAAACATTACATGTGGAGATCCATCAGCTCAAGGACTGAGCCTAAGAGTGAATTTTGGAGATAGAGAGGCATTATAGTGATGTGTGTCTAGAGATTTTTGAGGATGAGGAATTAGAGAAGTTAATGCCTATAGAGGTAGTAGTGGAGAAATTCAAGAAGATTTTTGAAGAAGCTTCTAATGATGAGGACATCTGGTAGGCTTTTATAATAGAGGAAGCCTTATTAGAATTGGATACCAAACTCAAGGATTTTGATGAGACTCGAATTGAGGTAGAAAATTATAGAAAAATGGTCAAAGAAAAGTATGAGGCTTTAGATTTACTAGATGTGGCCAAATAATTGAGATTATAGATAAATTCAAGGGCAAACACCTCGACATAGCTTTGGGATGAAGGGCAACAAAACCTAGAAGCCAGAATTTTAATTTTGACACTCAATAAAATTTTGAGATTTTGGACTCTTTTGAGGTGCATAGGTCTACAGGTGCACAGGTCCACAAGTGCATAAGTGCGTAGGTCCATAGGGGTTCTTTTCCAGAGGTGTGCTGATAGTTAACTACTAGTTCCAAAAATAGAGCTTTCCATGCATCAAAAACATATTTTGATGGAAATTTAACAGTGACGAATGCCCAGTGAAGGATTCACTTCCATTTTTTGCACTTCCAGACACTTCTACTTCAACTGAAGGCTTTCTTATTCTTTCTCCTCTCATAAATTCTTTATTTTTGACACGTAAAGGCTCATGCATCCAATTAATGAATATAAAATGGATGGAGTCCTACTAAGCACCAATTAAATGGTTAGTTTGTCTATAATTAGTTTGTTTTATTAAATTAAAAGCATATTATTGCATGAAGATATATCTTACTCTCAACACAAATTAAGAAGATGATTTCTTATAAATACTCCATTGTAATATGTAATTCGGGCTGCCATTATTTTGCAATAAAATTATGCTTTTGGTGCTCGCATTTTGAGTGTAGTGATTCTTGCCTAAATGTGTCATATTTTTGTGGATGTATGTTCATGGAATGTGATTGAGCCAAAAGTTTATTGCTGTGTTTCTGGTTGTGTGATTCATAAATTCTAGTGTTTGTTATAGTTTTATGAAGTTTGCTGATGTATCTAGCTTAAGAAGAAATCATCGAATTGTAC